>OX352267.1:37500-2537500 GCA_947086405.1 Esperia sulphurella | reverse complement strand
GCCAAATTAATTAACAAAACCCTACGTTGTATATGCATTTTTTTATTGAAAGAAGATTCGAACAATATGTTACTTACCTAATAAATACTCAGTAAAACAAAATGGCAGATAGGTATTTACTCATAGACATTTAAGAAAGATTTTCCTGGAATGTTCGAAAGCAAAACTAATATTTAGAAAGGTACCGGTTTGTTTTTCTTGGTGTACCAGGAAGTAATATTATTTTTTTTATTTAGGTAGCTTAATTTATAGGTAACAATATTTCGTAACGTAACGAAAATTACAATGAAATTGAAATCACTCTCAAAACATGTTTTTGCAACATTTCAGACAGTTCCTAGCAACTGTCAAGTAGCTTATGCCTTCACACTGAGATAAAATTCTTAAGACCTTATTTGGCAGGGCCCGATTCTGAAGGCACACATTTAAAATTAGACAGCAGTAAAATTTGTTAGGTCTTTAAACATCCAAGACTTGGGCACAAACACTCATATTCATCATACGAACATTTGCCCCTAGCGGGATTCGAACCCGCAACCTCCAGCGTGGTAATCCGAGTGCTACCCCGTTCCGCCACTGAGGTCGAGGTTTGACGCTTATTATACGGAAAACAAACAGTTATCACATTAAAGAAATCTTTTTTTTCCACTTGCCAGGAATTCACAGCGGGCAGTGTGCAGCCGGTGTGGTCGGAGTAAAAATGCCCCGCTACTGCCTTTTCGGGGATACCGTAAACACGGCAGCGAGGATGGAGTCCAGCGGGGAACCGCAGAGGATCCACATCAGCAACGACACCTACCAGCTCTTGAAGCAGCACGGAGGGTACCATTTTAAGGAGCGGGGTATCGTTAATATCAAGGTTGGTTGACGTCATATTTTTGTAGATGAAGTCTTCAATTGAATTACTATAAAATATACAGTTACAACATTAAGTGGCGATATTAATATAATATTGAGCAGCCCCTTATCTGAAAAGGCAAAACATTTATATACGTTCGTTACGTTATCTCTCAGACTGAGGTCTGAATAACATGACAAATTAGTGTTTCCTTACGAGGCTGGCATTGACTTTATCGAGTCACAAGCCTCAACAAAAAAATAGATAAAAAAAACATTAGCTGGGTTATATTACTATATCTGAGCAATTTTGTCGTTGAATGCGATGTCATCCAGGTAATTCTTATGTAGGTTAATAAGTTAAAGGGCATAAGTTTAAAAGTTAACATAACATATATAAAGTTAACACGAACTACTGCTAAGGTATTTTAACTGACATTTTTCTAAGTAAACTACGTCCTATTACGTTTTTTTTTATTAAAAAAGGTCTCAATAAAAGATCGCTTCGTGCAAAAAGCCAACGATTTCCATATCCATTTGTGTTAAAAATAATGGTTATCTCTAGAATACTTTTATTTAACAGGGCAAAGGAGAAATGAAGACGTGGTGGTTGGTGGGCGAGGATCACGAACGAAGAAGACATTCGTTGTACAGATTTCGTAAGTTTTCACGTTTACTACAGTTTAAAAGCAATCACTCGAAATGACTAGCCCACTTTTACGCGACCTTCCTCAAAAACATCGAACTTGAGCCAAGTTTCAGAGTCGAATGACAATCAAAACTTGAAGTAAGTTGTCTGGTATTTTAGCGTAGAAAACGGCTTACCTAGAATGTTATAGAGTCACAGAACCCTCCCTTGCGAATCCACAAAACATTTTTATATATTTTTTAAATTTAAATATAATTACATCCATAGTGGGCTCGATTCTGAAGGCACAATGTTAAAATTTGACAGCACTAAAACTGTTGCTATTCTTGTCACACAATATTATAAAGATAAAGATGAAACCAATTTTAGCGCTGTCAAATTTTAAATGTGTGTCTTCAGAATCGGGCCCATTGTTAGTAATACGAATAGTGTTAATAATAGTTTTAATATTATGTTAGTAAACTTATAAGCTAGTTCCTTAAATAACTAGGAACAGGTTTCAACAGCCCCACCCAGTGTTTCATGACCGTCATACCTTTCGTCTGTCATCTTCAGCATCCCGATAGCGCTGCCCTGAAGCCTGAGCATGAGAGAGCTTGCTTTCCTACACATTATAGCAGCTAAATCGTCTGTGCGATCCTTTGCGAACATCCCTGATGCGCTGCAGTTTTGCGGCAGCTCCAACAGGGCCCTGAAAATGTTATTATATTGAACTCGCTGAATTGCTCTATTAAACTGAATGAAAGATTGAATGGAATATTGAAGGAAATATTGAATGAAAGGATGAATGAATAATTATTAATTTGCTTAATAATTGACAAACAATGCATAGAGATATCTGATATTTTACACTATTGCTTCTAGCTATTTTATTCAATTACATTACAATAATCATCTTAAATTTCATCATCATTTCAGCCCTTCGACGTCCACTTTTGGACATATTCATATACACTTATATTAGTGTAAGTTATTTATGAAACGTTAATATTTAAATAGATTTCATCATTTGTAATAAATAATTGATGTCCAATTCATTAGTCACAGGTATAATTATTTCTTTTTATCTTATTTTCTAAACAAAAATGATTTTTTTACATAGATTAATTTAAATAATTACAAACAAACAAATAATAGGAAAATAGCAAGAGATTAAGAGATACTTTTGTGAACAAGGAAACTAAATATACAAAAGTGTTTGAACAACTTGGTAGGCGTTGTATTAAGAATCTTAACTCAACTATACCTTTACAAGCATTTACCTTCAAGAACTGTGTTAAAACTCCTTCCATCGGACAAGTAACAGGAAAGTTTCTGTCTTCTATTCTATTTAATGAAGTTACTAGAATTCAGTCTAGTCTAGTCTCGTAACGAACTAACTTTGATTAGTTTTGGAAATCTGAAAATAGATAATTTAAATTAAGAGCCTATATATACGTTCTGATATTAGGTACTCATTAGTTCATATCTAGAGTGTTCTGTTTATGTGTTTATGACCGCCATGTGGCTTGACCCTTAAAGTTATGTTCGGCGCATCCTGTATTACATACTTGATAGACGTAGCTTGAATTTAATTTTTAATTTATATATTTAGAAATCTTACAGCACACAATTTTAAATTACATAAAGTTTGATTAAGAAATCTGAAGGCCAAAAAGAGATTTCACATCACTATCATTAAGTACAGCAAAAATATTAAGTAAACTAAACATAACTACAAATATTATAAAACCACTGCGAGTGCGTGCATGTGTGTGTGTGTGTGTGTGTAAATAATGAGTAGGGGTGTGTTTACATAGTTGGAATTAATGTACTAACGCTGAAGGGTCTTTATTGCTTGAAGTATACAATTGGGATTCGGTTAGGTTTCGAAGTGAGTGAAGTCACTTGAGTGAGACTGGCACATGAGTTTGTATTTTAGAGAATAGCACTACTGGCTCTATTGACACCTTGAACTGTTGAATGTAAGCAAACAACTGGGTCACTGGAAATATGCCAATCAGTAAAGGAGGATACGTCAAAATGTCCCTACCGACCAATAACGACCAGACATTTAGGTATGTCATTGGAAAGCTATTTGACAGTAATTTGTTACTGTCAACGATCTCTATGTACTACTAGATGGAGCGTTCCAAGCAATCGCTCTGTTCCACGCAAGTAGCCACAACTCTTTCACATTCACGATGAAACTTGTGCAGTTACTACACAGAACATTAATTATTACTAAATATTGACGCTACGGTTAAATAATGCCAACGCTCCATCTAGTAGTACATAGAGATCGTTGGTTACTGTAGTGTGGGGATGCCCCTAGGCTGGATGGAGCGACGATCTGCGTAAGGCGGCAGTGACTGGATGAGAAGAACCGAAGATCGGGTTCAGTGGCGATCTTTGGGAGAGGCCTATGTCCCTGCTGGATTTTTTCAGCCTGAATTTGTTACTATGGTAGTCTTTCTAAAATCGTTGTGTATGAGCTTGTGAGAAAAAAGTTATAGCTAAAACAAAAACCAATGTGATTATATCTAAAACTCGTAATATAAATGATACTTTGTAATTAACAATATTTTAATTGGAAGAAAGATTTAAATAACGATGTTTTTTTTTAATAAATGACTTTCATATACATTAACATTGGTTTTTGTTTTGGATACTCTTTTCCCACAACGATTTGAGACTGACGTATTAACAAATGACAGTCATCAAAATGGGTTTCCAAAGACCATATGTCTGGTCATTAATGGTCGGTGGGGACGCCCCATAATAATTCTGACTATATCCTTTAAAGTTATGACAATGCATTCGTTGGGTAATATCTATAGGATCTAAATTACAAAATGGAAATTTCTGTGGTTTAGTTTGTTAGTATAAAGGTTGTAGACGAATAAATTAGTATACAAATATTCATAAAACCACTGAATATTCATTCATAATTCTAACGCAGAGTCTAACTTATGTTTAAAACTGGACTAAAATTTTAGATCTCGGCGTTAATCGGAGCATGGACGGCAGCAACTTTGAAGAGCCGTGGTGGGGTCCTGAGCGGTCCATCGTCGATATACGGGACAGGGCCAGGCTATCATGCGGGGGGTCCCTGGGCCCCGGCTCAGCACTTTCTTCCCCGGGGCCCCCCGTCTGCGCCTGCTTCGTACCCCCACGTGACCACCATTCAGCACCTGCAGTATCTTTCTGTGATGACTGACGTTAACCACATCAAGACAGACCATTCTTCTGGATCAAAAACGATGATTGTGACGAAGATCTGAGGACTCATTGTGTTCAAGTAAGAGATAGGAATGTCATTTTAGCTAAAAACAAAAAAGATAGGACGAAGTTGACTAAAAGAAATAAGTTTACGCCAAAAGAAAAATTTACAAATAGTGAAAAATGTGATTTTGTACCAAAAGAAATTACTAACGGTGTTCCAAATTATAATATTGAGAGAGGATATTATATAGGAGATGGTTCTACACCGTATAATTTGGTTTACGAGTGTGTGAGTAAGATAGATAATAACGAAATTCGTAGGTTCGAGGAGGACACAGCGAACAGAGCTAAAGGTCTAGCTGCGATGCAGCGACTGTATTCTGTTGATTACGAAAATGGTACCTGGTTATAACCAATGTATTTTCTACGTCCATAGTTACGTAAATTGTACCAAAGCTACAAGCAAGTCCAAGAATAAGTTCATAAAAATATTATATCTATAGTCTAGTATATCCGTATGAGATAATTTTAAATCATAGTAAAACCAGAAAAGTAGGTTATGAACAGTAACAAACGTGGCTAGAATGTGTGCGCGCTCTGTACGCATGCACACAACGGTAATATCTCAGTCGACCCAGGCTGCCTCCAGTCAGGGCCGCGACGCGCCGCTCTCTGCTTCGACCGCCACTGCTTGTTTACTTCGTTCGTTGTACATTCATAATTTATTCAATAATTACTGTACAAAAATGGCTACATCACGCGATCGAAGTCATTATTTAAGAAACTATTAAAGTAATTATCAACAAACATAAAAACTGTATTGACTTTTGTTATTATTAAACTAGCCGCTGTCCGCGACTTAGTCCGCGTGGACAACTTAACATCACAAATTATTATGTATTTCCCGTAGGAATGAGGTTTTTCGAGATAAAAACTATCCTATGTTCTATTCCAGAACCTAACGTATATGTGTGCCAAGTTTCATCACGATCCGTTCAGTGGCTGAAGCGTGATTGAGTAACAAACATCCAAATATCCGAACATCCAAACTTTCGCATTTATAATATTAGTGGGAATTAATGTCGAATATAATGGAACATGATAGAGTTTTCATATGAACTTCATCAAAACGTGTATATTAATTTTAGGGCTTTGGTGACACATTTATGAGTTTTCTTTTACTTAGGATAAATAAATAAAATAAAAATTAATTAATAAATATTAATGAAGAATTTGGTCAATAAAAGTGATTTTTGCCAAAATTTATATAGTACAACCAAATAAATAGGCACAACCTTGCGATCCGGGCGAGAGCAGGCAATTATATCCAGCACGCAGCACGAGGCTGGAGATGGCTTACTGTTCTGATTTTACTATGTCTATATCGAATAACAGACGTTGATGCGTTGATAAATGATAAGAAATGACAAAAAATCCTAAGCTTAACCGAGAATAAATTCAAAACTAAGGTAAAAAAATTTTTGTGTAAGAAAGCATATTATAAGATCAGTGACTACTTGGACGACAAAACGGCATGGTCTTAGTCCATCTCAGTACTTTATTATTTGTATTGTGTTGTGTAATTTGGTATATTTAGTTTTATAAGTATTTGTTTATTAATTTGTTTATTTATAAGAAATGTGACGACGACGGATGTATACAATGTATACTCCCAACACAATACCCTTATAGTTTATAACGTTTAATAAGTGATACATGTATCCTATATTGAATAAATTAATTTGAATTTGAATTGAATTTGAATAAGTCTATTACACGTTTGCTATTTTTTTATAGAAAAAACAATAGACTTATACAAGGTGTTAAATATAAGTTGGTAGTTTGAAAGTAAAATGATTGGACACTTAGTAACATACACAAATTAATCCATCATCAGTCTATCGACGTTCGCTGTTGGATATAGGCATTTCCATATTATGCATATGATGTAGGCTAGTTAAAAAATATAGTTAGGTAGTTGGTACTAATCGTCGTAGTTAAGTTTTTGTATCACTAATTATAATTATTCAGATTAGTATTAATAACAGATATTGTAGCTCACAATAACTATTAAAATACTAGTCTGAAATCGATGTTTTAGAAAGTGCCAGGCTGGCTACGACTGCTACGCCGTAGCTATTTTACAAACCACAGTCTGCCCGAATACTGTCTCCTAAATCACGTGAGGCCAATGCCATGAGGTAATTTTATGGTCTTCGTTGTTTTTTGTCCCTAAAAGATAGCGTTAGGGCGATGCCAGCGGTGCCCAGGCTCAAGCGCAGACCTTGGAGGAGCGCAAAAATGATCTGGATGGGCATTTTTCAAGGGCGCAGTTATGGAAGATTGCACCGGGCTGGTTACGGCACTAGCTAGGGCTAACAATTCCGCAGTGGGTGTTTTGATCATCATCATCAGGTTATTTTTGTCTCCACTGCAGGAGCACAACCCTCTCTCATCTGCCGGAGACAGACGGAGAATTTGGCCTACACTCCCCGCGCTGGCCAGACGGGTTGGGGAGGCCTGATTGATATTTTATAATGCTTTTTAATATTTATAATTTTGGAATTACATACATACATACATACATACATACATACATACATACATACATACATACATACATACATACATACATACATACATACATACATACATACATACATACATACATACATACATACATACATACATACATAATGATCACGCCTTGGTTCCAGAAGGGTAGGCAGATATGATATATCGCCACTGTGTGCAATCCAATTTCGCAAAGCGACTTTCCTTCGCCCGCTTTTTGCTTCGTGATACCCCTTGACGTGATGTGCAACATCGCCGCCTTCGTATTGAGATATCACTATTATCCCGGGGCACTCTTAGCCTTACCGAGTCATGTGGGGTTCTGACGAGGTGGACAATTATTTCCCTAGATTTTGGGATCTAATCATAAAAAAACTGCCATACAATAATCCTGAAGCTTAATTTTTTACAAATATTCTAAAACAATTAGGTGGAATTTCGTTTATTACCTATTTCTTTGGTAACAAACTTGTTATACATTTTATTAGACGGATGTTAGACCTGACAGCATAGATTTAATACCCTGACAGTGATAAATAGACGAAAATTTTAACTGTTTGAATATTTAAAACGAATTATTGTCTGAGTGGGTCTGAATTCATAATTCAGATCGTTCGAAAAGTATAAAACATATTAATTTTATTTTTGGGATATACTTTTAATCAAATTTATTAAAATTATTAAAATCACCTGAATTTAAAAAGATTTTGTAGTCCACAGCGAGCTAGCGGAGTGAAAATAAAAAAGGAAATTAGCCAAATAGCCAAACAATAGTGGAACCGAATTATTAATCCTCATTGTTCTTCTGTACTATAGAATTAATTATTCTGTACACAAAGTGTGGTCTAACTTATATTATCTATGATATCTGCGAAGCACTCTACGCCGTAGCACACGTAGCAGTCTGTAGTGACATCTGGGTAAAGCTTCCTTATTGTCGATATGTGTTTATTGACGATTTATATAGATTTTGGGAAATCTACATAAATTTGCCTAACGAAATATGTATGTATCATGTATGTAGGTCAAATATTAAATTTATTCTAAGGATAGAATAAATTTTTTAAAGGCCGAAACTCAGTCAATAAATTGTAATTTTGAGAAAATTTGCTTTGAACATAAAGACACGAAAAAAAAAGTTAAGTTACAAAGATGTTACGTTACTTTAAAATTGATAATTTTACATTTGACCAAAAACGGAAATTTATTCAGCACTTTTGCCGAAAATGTACCTTCATTCAGCAACCAAAGAATTAAAGTGGCTTATAATATTATTGAAAATAGACTTTGTCGTCGGTCTTATAAAGTTTAGTGTACTTTTTATTTTTGCGATGGTTGATGAATGACATTTATAATTTTAAAATAATATCATGAATGTAAAAACTTTTTGGTGAGGCTCGCATGGTTGTTTTTATCTTCATGCGAAATATAATATAAATAATCAATCACACACAGTGAGATTATCTCCTCGCTGCCATACACTCCGAATGGCGTACAAATACAACCGACAACAAGGTTTTTATTTCATAAAATTTTAGACAGTATTTCCATACTCAAACGTCCGGTATTTGAAGATTTTGATTGAATAAAAATACACTTTATTGTCCGATCAGCCTGAGTACTACATAAACATTTTTTGTGTGATTTTTCTAAAGTTATATCTTGAAAACTAGAACCGACAATAATGTCCCTTTCCCAGTAACGGGACATATAGTTTTCTCGTATTATATTATGTGTGTGCTTAACGTCATAAAGGTAGTCGAGATTGGATGATTTAAAAATATGTTCGTAATTGACTCTGAGTTAAGCAATATTCAGCCAAAGACAAAGGTTTTAAGGAGAACGGTTCAGTAACAATCGAGAAATTTACAAACAAGCATCCGAATTTTTATTATAAAAGCCCACTTTATCTGACGACCTTGGAAGACGATTATTATAAACGAACCAATCACCTACAAATCTTGAAAATTCACGATTCATTTATACCAAAATCGATAGACGTTGCTAGGGACAGAAAATCTGCAATCAAATAAAATGTTCGAATATAAATTATTAAGGATCGTGCCTCTGCATTGATCATATTGCTTGGGAAACTACAGGTCCATACTCCTTGTAGGGGGATAATTGTTACCTAGTTGGATTAACACATAAATAATAAAAATTAAGTTACTTATATTTACATTTCAGATGCTTACTTAAACCAGTCACGTGCCATTAAATCATGGGGTCATGACCCCCTGAAATGCCTTGGCATGATTCCAAATTTTGTTGTTGTTATATAAACTTTACTTGTATAAAGAATTGACTAATTATTCATCAGTTCTCATCATGCCATGACTTGACCGACCCCCCCCCCCCGTTTTGAACTTAACTTAAACTTGAATCTTTAAACCGTTATTACTGAAAAATTTATAAGAATCATAAATCTTGTTTTATATAATATACTAGGTAATACTTACTTAGATTTTTCTGTTAATTAAGCAACTGATCTATTGTATCTGATCGAGCTGTGTTCACAGCTTTAAGCGCAGACCACTAAAATATGTACTGATACCGTTTTTATAAGCTTCCTACTCTTTGACAAATAAAATAAAGAAAAAAAAACATGGCCAATAAGAAGGTAGTCTAGATCTACAACCGCAAATGTGGTAATAGATACCTCCCTCCATTCCTCCCACATCTTTTCCCCTGCCTCTCTTCGCCCTCCCTGTCTCCGTCATACCCCTATATCGGAACTAGGTAGTGATCCTACCGATTCCTGCTCAGACAATCTCCTCACGATTTCCCCTTGAGTTTCCAAGTTGAACGGCTAATAATATTAAGTTATGTCAATGGAGAACTTACAATGGGTCTAGTGCAATAATAAAGTTGGTTATACGCACTTGTGTTAGCGGAGAGAGAAACATTTGCATACAATAACACTCTACAAACAAACACTCTCGTCTGTGGAATTGAATTAAGACGTAACGTAGTTAAGACTTAGTAGGGCTGCCAGGAAATGGGTTTTTTTTTTCTGGTACTCATGAGGGAATTTTGCCCATAATCGCCACGCTGCTGAGAAGGCGTGTTGGCTTATCTGTATTTTTAACATATTATAGTCAGTGATAACTGACAAAATATACTATGGGCAAAATTCCCTGTAGTAGGTTATATTTCACCAAAATATGACTATATAGAAGAAACAAAAGAAAAGTTTATTTTTTCTGCACATTCTAGAAACATGGGTTATAAGGGGCAATAATGATTGATTATTGATATAGAATGAATTGAATGTGTATTTAAGATTATTTTAAACTTGATTAGTAAAAAAAAAATATTTTTAAATATAACCTAATCAACTAGCTCTTTTCTTGTATTTTTTTATTATTATTAATTAATTCCGGGATAGGTTTTAATAAAATGTTACTGTACAAGTTATTTTTAGATATGTATATTATGTATTAATGTAGGTATTTATTTCTATGAATATGTTGTATTATATTAATGTTACTGTGTTATAAATTTAGACTAAAACAATGCACGTGAGGCTTTGAATCTTGTAGTGTGTACAAATATAATAAGTTTAATTAATGTTAAATATATAAAGTATGTTTAAATGTATAAAGTATAGGGTATATTTTGTTTTAATATAACGATAATGTTTATAATCAGTGTTTATGTAATTATGGATTAAATACACTGGATAGAAAAAAGCATGATAATGTAGAGATTTATGTAAAAAAAAACACTTGTCTAATCCCAAATGTAGGATTTTCTCTTGTACTATGGGAATTAAATAAGGATTAGACAATTCACAAATATAACATCTAGACATATAATACAGGACTCTACCGATTTTACTGAGCCTAATTATTTAAGACTATTTATATACCTAGTCAATAAGAAAGACTGACATTCGCTAGTCAAAATGATAAAAATTTAAAGTACTCTTTTTTATAAAGGCAAGGCAAGAAATAAGTTAGGAAACATATTAATTATAATTATTGGATGTACTTAAAACAGCACTAAGTATAACTTAGATCGGTATTGAGGCTCGAAGTTGTCATCGTTTTGTCCTAGACAAACTGTCACTTGGTATCTGACGTTAAGTAGTTAGGTGTGTTAATTAGGTAAATATTTTTGTAATTAAAAATTAAGGATTGTTGAACTGCCTCAACTAAAGATATTCATCTGTCGAAAAACGAATCCTGATATATTATTATTCTATTTTCTATCTTTGGTACTTATACATAAAAAAATATTACTTATATTTCTTATGTAAGTATAAATAATAATAAGAATTAAAGTTACAAAGACTAATTAAAAAAATACCTTTTTTAAATATGCTCATGTTAAAGAGGCTTAAATTGTGTATTATATTCAAAAATAGATGTAGATTAAAATATAAAATTTATATTTATATGGTCGGGTTAAATGTAAGGAAAATACCAATTAATGTAATTGATAATGATAACTTTATGATAAATGTAGAATTAAATAAAAACTATCAAGATACACCGTTAGGAGAAAAAACCATTTACAAATATATATATGAAAGTTTATACAAAATGAATTAAAAATAATGTTTTAATTTGGTGATCTTGAAGAAATTAGAAAAGAAAGCTGTTAAACACTTTTAAGTCGTAATTGCGTATAATCTAAAAGGCGGAACACAAGCCCTTTCAGTAGTGTATTCTATAAAATACAAACTCACTTGCGAGTGTCACTCAAGTGACTTTACTCACTTCAAAAACTACTACAAAAACCACTGGCATTCTGTAAACATTTAAGCGCACTGTCAACGTGAAGTGAGTTCTTTGTTCCTTTCACTTCGATAGTGCTCTGGAATATTTACAGGATTACCAATGATTAGGTTTCAAAGTGAGTGAAATCACTTGAGTGAGACTCGCACCTGAGTTTGTATTTTAGAGAATAGCAGTACTGATCCGGTACCGGCTCAAGCATTTATAAAACGGAATGAATTGCATGTAAATCATGAAGTGCAGCCCTAACACACGGCATGTGGCTTTCAGCGTTCCATGTTTTAGATGTTCATGCTGCAGCTAATTATATAAGTATATTTTTAAGATATAAATATACCTTTATTGGTAGTTATTATGAAAGGTAGGAATAAAACCCCCAATAAATATGGGAGTTTTATTATTATGTTTATGTATCAATTATATAAACTAAATATTGTATATGTATAGTCTGACTAAGGCCTAAAAATATCGAATATTATTGTCAAATGATAATAATGTTGTGGTGTTACCTAATGGAAAAAAATTAAGGTAGATACTTATAAAAGACAAAAAAATTAAGTAAGTATATCTGAAAATATATGGACGACAAATTTATTGTACTAAATGTACCAGTATGTGTATTTTATGAAAAAATGAAATTAATTGCTGTTGATTGTTGAAATTATATGGATTTTTAATAAACTATTTTTATTTTATTTTACAGGACACCTACCTTACATTCCCTACCTACCTACCTTACATTCCCCACTGCACTAGATAAATGAAAAAATAAATAAATAGAAAACTAGATCATGTTTGTGGTGTAGGTATACGCAAGTCACCTAGTGCAAAAACATTGTTGGCTGGAAAACATTGTATGAATTGTATTGTTATAGCATTTTGTTTTGTTTTGATTGTAAATACGTAGTATTATTAAGTATTCTATGGTGTGACGGCGAATATTAGTAGGTACAACCACAAACAGTTGCTGTTTAGTGGTACTTAAGATAATGCAATATTGGGCTCGATTCTGAAGGCACAACGTTAAAATTCTGTTGCTATCCTTATCACACAGTATATCATAAAGACGAAACCAATTTTAGCGCTGTCAAATTTTAAATGTGTGCCTTCAGAATCGCACCCATTATTTGTAATAAATAAATAAAATAATAATCTAATAAATAAAATCGTAAACATCGCGTGTCTGTACATTGAAGATATTTGCAAAAAAAAAATTGGGGGGTCTAAGGATAAGAAACACAACACATTTCGATCATTTTTGAAATGTTTGTCTGTTTGTCTGTTTATCTGTTTGTCTGTGAGTTTGTGCACGTATCACTTAAAAACTACTGTTCGAACTTTGATGGACTTTTCACAAAAACATGGGGATTAACTTAACTTAACATTTAGTCTTTATTTGATCGCAATCGGCTAATTCAATCAAAAGTTATAGACATTTTTAGTTTTCAAATACATTAGTTACGTAAGGTTAGTGTGCAATATATTGCACATAATAGTATTTTCGTACTATTCAGATAGCGATGAATTTGGATTACATTTGGAGCTGCGAGTAGGAATTGAAGTGGGAATGGGAGTGGGTGTGGGAGCGGGAGTGGGACCGGAGCAAGACCGGAGCGGGACCGGAGCGGAAGCGGGAGCGGGAGTGGGAGCGGATTCTGTAGTTCACGCGAGCGGAGCCGCGGGCACAGCTAGTAATAAATAATATATTAAACAGATTAGTCATTGTAAGTTGAAACACGCAATAAATAGTCCATACTTGTCATACATATGATGGCATGCTTGAACCTAGCAAGACACCGTCCGTTTCAGTATGCACATAGACACAATTAAATGTAAGTCTGCATTAGAGAAGGGCCGAATATAGATTTTACCGAATACGAATATTCGACGGATAAAATGTTTAGCTAACCTAATATTTGGCTAAATATTTGGTAAAGTATAGCGGAATTTATTTAGTAAGGACAGCTAACGCATGGAAAAGGTACTGGTATTTTAGGGAGATAATGAAAAACAAAGATATAAACATGTACTTGAAGAGAAAACTTTATAACACCTGCATTCTACCTGTTCTAACATACGGGTGCCAGACCTGGGCCCTAACAAAAGTACACGCCAGAAAGTTAGAAGTGTATCAATCAGCAATGGAAAAGTATGCTCGGGAAAAGGAAATTGGATAAAATAAAAAACACAACACTAAGAAGACGTACAAAAATAGAAGATGTTACACTTAAAGTAAAGAAACTGAAATGGAGATGGACAGGACATACAGTAAGAGGAAAGGAGAAATGGAGCAGAACGTTGATGAATTGGTTACCGAAATACAACAAACGGAAAAGGGGGAGACAGTTTAAGAGGTGGGAGGATGAGGTAAAGGATATAGCAGGGAAAACATGGACAAGGATAGCGAGAGACAGAGGAGTGGAAGAGGTTGGAGGAGGCCTTTGCCAAAAAGGGGCAAACAGATAATAGTGTAGATGTTATTATATAAATGTAATTGTTTTATGTAAAGTTATCCTACTAATATTATAAATGCGAAAGTTTGTAAGTATGGATGGATGTTTGTTACTCTTTCACGCTTCAACCACTGGAGGGATCGTAATGAAACTTGGTACACATATAGGTTAGGTCCTGGAATAGGACATAGGATAGTTTTTATCTCGAAAAAATTGCCTGTTCCTACGGGAAAACAATAATTTGTGATTTTAAGTTATCCACGCGGACGAAGTCGCGGGCAACAGCTAGTCTGAAATAAAAGGCTCAAAAGAAAAGTAAAGTCAGCGGGATTTATAGAGTACCTACCTAGTTACTATAAGTCTATGCAAGTTTACGTTAAGCTTGCAGGTTGGCGCGAGACCCTTCAGCCGTTACCCCCAAAACGGTCTAGCAAAAAATTATTAAAATCTTGTAAACATAAAGAATTATTAATTATGCTACCAAATAAGCTTTTATTTCTTTCATTCGACATAATTTGATCAGTTAAAGATAACGCAAGCCAGGCAAGTTAATTCAGGCAAATCTTTGAGTAGGTATCTACTAACTTGCAGAGTTTTCGGGTGTAGTGTAGTTATTAGGCAAGGCCTATGTCCAGCAGTGGACGTCTACGGGCTGTTATAATGATGATGAATATTATACAATACAATACAATACAAAATTTATTTATTATCTCAACCCAAAGATTTACAATAATTATAAGTGCATACCTAATATAAAATGAGAATCTTTTGTGAGAGTCTGGTGCCTAAAAAAGGATGAACCTACGATATCACGTCACCAGGCTCCGGCCGAATACGAATATTCGATTAAAGTGCCGAATACCCAATATAAAATATTCGGCCCATCCCTAGACTTCAAACTTAATCTTTGAAGGATATGATTCGTAACGAGGAGATCCGACGAAGAACGAAAGTCACCGACATAGCCGAAATGATTAGCAAGCTGAAGTGGCAGTGGGCGGGCCACATATGCCGCAGAATCGACGGCCGTTGGGGCAGACGAGTTACGAGGGTGGGACGCCCCGCCGCCAGGTGGACCGACGAGCTGAAGGTGGCCGGTAGCGGCTGGATGCGGAGGGCAGAGGACCGGGTGTGGTGGTGTTCATTGGGGAAGGCCTATGTCCAGCAGTGGACTTCTAGGGGCTGACATGATGATGATGATGATCCCTAGACTACGATACAATCGATTGAACAGAATTTTTTTTGTGACGAAACGATGTTCGACTTGCACATGTATACGACGTACGCTTTGCTAATTTTTTTACCATCTGGAGCGTCAAGAATCTCTGCCCCTGATGGAAAGCTACTGTCACTAAGACAGGGATCCGATATTTATGGTTAAAGATAGAAATCTCTGAAAGCAGTTCCAAGTTACGAGTACAAGGAAATTTTAATTCGCGAAGTCAGTGAACACAATCTTGCCTTCTCGGACTGGAAAGACAAAATTCGTTCCAAGGTTTCGGTGAACAAAGAGCGGACTTTAATTGGATTACTGACTTTACAGAAGACCCTCAGTATTTGCAGGACGGCGTGGTTAGCCCAGTTAATGCTTGATTTGCGTTTATGCGGGCTCGGGTGAAAATAAGCCAACTTAACTAAATCGAATAAATAAAATCGTAAACATCGCGTGTCTGTACATTGAAGATATTTGCAAAAAAAAAATTGAGGGGTCTAAGAATAAGTAATATCAATCATTTTTGGAATTTTTGTCTGTTTATCTGTAAGTTTGTAGTCTAATATCTAAGTAATTTGGTTAGTCCAATTTCGACACATTTCTGCAAGTCCAAATTCGACAAACAAATGAGTCGAAAGTGGACTGACATCGAACTCCTTTTTCTACAGGAAGATTAATCGCTACTCTTTTAACAATGTATATTACACTCTAGTATATATTATCTTTGACATTACATAGGTGTAAGGGTAATGAACCCCTACAATTAATTATCCGTAGTTCGCGACGGTACACCGATAACTACGGATGGTGGTGGATGGTGGTTTTGAGAAGTAAATGTAAAATATGTTCTTAAATGTTAAATAATAGTTTAATTGAAATGTTAATGTTGTTTTGTTAGTGAGTTAATTAGAACTGAGTTTAAACTGTGTAACTATGTGCGAGGCGGGCCGGGCAACGTTGGCAGTTTTACCATAATTCGGGCCACACGCGTAGCGCGCCTCGACCAAAGTTCACGATGTGCAATTCTGATTGTACAATAAGTGTATACTTATATATACATACACTTGTCTAATCCCAAACTAGGATTTTCTACTGTGCTATAGACATTAAACAAGGGTCCTATCCTATTCACTAATATAACATCCAGACCGCGACCAGCTTGTACAAAGTTGTATGTCCCTAGTAAGATTCGAACCCACGACCTCTGATACTCGAGTCCAATTACCAAGCCACGAGGCAGCCGAATGTGGGCGAATTTTCTTTTTACATAAATTGGAATTCATTCATATTATCTGTTAGGACGCCCCATGGCTAGATGGAGCGACGATCTGCGTAAAGCGGCTGGCAGTAACTGGATGAGAAGAACCGAGCATCGGGTTCAGTGGCGCACCTTGGGAGAAGCCTATGTCCAACACTCTTTCGGGCTGAAGATGGTGATGATCTGTTAGGACTTGAGTTGGATGATCGTTGATCAAATATTAGATAGGAATATAGGAAGCTTTGGCTGAGGTATGTAGGTATGAGGTAGGCAGATCCGGATTAACCATGTCGGGGCCCTTTACCAACTTCCTGAAATATAGTTTCTCTACCACAATGCAATGCTCCGCACGCGTGGACTACTCACTTTCAATCCGACTACGACTCCGACCCCGAAGCCCACGTCAACGCCCACGCCCAGGCCCACGCCTACTCGTCTTTTCACTCTAAGAAACATTTTCAGAAAACACTCGGGGCGCGGGGCCCCTAGGCAGTTGCCTACACTGCCTAATCATTCAATGGATATTCAGGCCCTAGAGGTAGGTAATCCTAGAAACTACCTACCAAATAACGATCTCTATGTACTACTAGATGGAGCATTCCAAACAATCGCTCTGTTCCACATCGCGCGCTACGGTACGGTTAAATAATGTCAATATTTAGAAAATAATTAAATGTTCTGCGTAGTAATTGCACAAGTTTTATTGTGAATGTGAAAGAGTTGTGGTGCACATGCGTGGAACAGAGCGATTGTTTGGAACGCTCCATCGGTAGTACTCGTACATAGAGATCGTTGCTACCAAACCAATTTCATAAATTATTACACTGTTGGGTAGGGTACCTTGCCTAATCGGTGATATATTGTAACTTATTTACAGTGATGACCGTGGTACCCGGCTTAGAATAGGGCTACCCCAAATCTTCCCGTGGGTGTCGTCAAGGCGACTAAAGGATTGCACCAGGGACGAACAACAGCGTTTCCCTGTGTATATTAAGAACATTACTGCGATCACCAATCCGCCTGTCTAACGTGAAGATTATGGCAAATCCCCCAATGGACAGCCCACCAAAAGTAACATTCTATTGGGGAGGCTTGTGTTCAGCAGTGGATGTGTTTCGTTTGATGATTATGATAAAAATTTACAAAGGATTTGAAATTTAACTGTAAAATAATACCTATTCGATTTCATGTAGTGAAACATTTCCGGAAAAATTAAATGTCGAAGCGCATGAAGCGCAAATATGCATAGAAATCTGGATCTTTTTCAAGGATGTAAGCGCGCTCCACCTTAGGCCTCACCGTCACTTACCATCAGGTGAGATTGGATTGGGTCAAGCGCAAACCCATTAACAATTTTAAAAAAAGTATAAAAAGCGCTATCACATTATAGGGCACCTCATAAGCTTTCCAACAAGCAAAAAGTCAACACGCTACAATACGAAGAGACGTTTTCATTCAAAACTACGGCGCATTTCCCGAACGTGCCCACCATCCCATTTTTAGGGTTCTATAACATAATTTAAAAAAGCGGCCAAGTGCGAGTCGGACTCGCCTATGAAGGGTTCCGTAGCAGCAAGTAACATAATATAAAAGTTATAGTAGTTCGTTGTAACTTTGATCGATGTTTTAATAATAGTATTGTGGTTTACGATTTATGACGTATTAAAAAAAAACTACTTACTAGATCTCGTTCAAACCAATTTTAAGTGGAAGTTTGCATGGCAATGTACATCATATATTTTTTTTAGTTTTATCATTCTCTTATTTTAGAAGTTACAAGGAATTATTTACTTATATACTTATTGTCGTTAAATTAAATTATTTATTGTTATTATGTTCAATTGAATTAAATTACATTACATATATTAATATTGTTATAGTTACATAAATTATAAGTTAAGGAAGAGTGGACCCTCCTGGTACAGGCAATTTTTATGCTTAAAAGGAGGATCCCACAAATATCATTAACATGTAAACATATAAAGCCAATAAATTATTTTGTATTTGTATTTGTACAGGGGGGGGGGGACACATTTTACAACTTTGGAAGTGTCTCTCGCGCAAACTATTCAGTTTAGAAAAAAATTATATTAGAAACCTTAATATCATTTTTGAAGACCTATCCATAGATAGACACGTTTGATGAAAAATTTTTTTTTGAGTTTCAGTTCTATGTATGGTGAACCCCCAAAAAAAATTTGTTTTTTTTTCTATTTTTGTATGAAAATCTTAATGCGGTTCACAGAATACATCTACTTACCAAGTTTCAACAGTATAGTTCTTATAGTTTCGGAATAAAGTGGCTGTGACATACGGACGGACAGACAGACAGACAGACATGACGAATCCATAAGGGTTCCGTTTTTGCCATTCGGCTACGGAACCCTAAAAATGGAACCCTTATGGTGCGACTCTGTCCATCCGTCTGTCATAGCTGATTATCTCAGGAAACTATTAATGCTATCGACTTGAAATTTGGAATAAATAAATAATGCTCACCGAACTTTCAAAGTAAACTAAAATACTAGGTCAAGTGTGGTCTTTATCGTATGAAAGGGCATCATTTGTACATTCTAAAATAGGTATTCGTTTCCTTTTATACTACTTAGTTTTCTGACTTACAATGAAAATATCTGAAAAAAAAAAACATCCCCCCTTTTATCTCCGAAGTTTGCACAGCGAAAACTCTGAAATAATTAAAGTTAATAGAGGTTTATGTATATATTACAGGAAAAATAAAACGATGTCTCTAACTAGCACAGTTTTTTAGAAATCAGCGAAAATCCTTTACAAACTTGCGTGGTAATAACACCTACTTAAATAACATATTCTGCGTTTCCTTTCAACGTACGGGACCCCCGGTGCGCTAGAATGTCGCGACTCGCTCTTAACCGGTTTTTTAATCTAAAGATGTTACTGAAGGTACTTAGGTATATATAACTCCTACATAAACTAAAATCGTATAGATATAGATACTCGTAGATATGATTCTAGCAATACGTGCTCATAAAGTATAGGGGTAGGGGGTAATAGAGCTCTGATATTATATATTTATGCAAAACAGAACGTGCTCGGCATGAAGCTGTAATTTTGCTATGTACCTATATTGTTTAAAGATTTGTTTCTTCGTATATAAGTATTAGGTAGGAGAAATTGGAAACTAAGCTCACATTGTCCTAATTTTAGACAGAGAGAATGGTGAAAGGACAGCCGTCACTGTTTACATTTAATTATTACAAACTTAAAACATATATTGTTTTAACATGCTGAAAGCAGCCATTACCTATAAAACAGGTCTATGGTGTGGTTATATCGGTGGTAATGCACCTACCTACTCCCACTTTGGACCTATCTACACTAATCTAAGTTTGTGAGGTTGTAGCGGGTAATCTCTGGATCTGCTGAACCGATTTTGAAAATTCTTTTACCAATGGCTACAAGTGGCTTGTGAACGAGTTGCGACTCCGAGCCGCAGTTGCGTGGAAGAGAGCGATTGTTTGGTTAGCTCCATCTAGTGATTATTGAGTATATAGAGATCATTGAGAGCAGGAGATCTTTTACCGTTACCTGTATTTTTTTTTCCATTTTTATCAAGATAAATTATTAGTTTTTAAGAAATTGTATGCTGATTTCAATAACGTAGGTATTATATAAATATCTGATTTCATTGTCTCCATACATACGAACCTTTTGAATGGCGATTTCTCCACTAAACATGAATGTGGTCGGGTCTCTATCCTATGGTAGAACCAACATAATGACTAGTTGGAATAACTCGTAAAAAAACATGTCGGTTATTTTAAATGCTCTGCCCATATTTGGAGACCAGGTACTTGTTAGTCAACTCGAATCAAAATCATGCCTTTCGCCGTCCACTACGGACCAGGTCCAGGCTCTCTAAAAGCAGCCATCTAATGCAGTTAGGTAGGTATTTAAATGAAGACGTCGTAGGTAGATATATCAGGGGGCGTTCTACGAGGCGTCTAAAGAAATAACTGGATTGTTTTTAGTCGAACCAGCATAAACAGTTCCAATCTCGATGGATTTTAGTAATGTATTCGAAATTTTACGATCTCCGTGGCGGAACGGGGTAGCTCTCGGACTGCCACGCCGGAGGTTGCGGGTTCGAATCCCGCTAGGGGCAAATGTTCGTATGATGAATATGAATGTTTGTACCCAAGTCTTGGATGTTTATATATTTATTTAAGTATGTCTATCCGTTATCTAGTAACCATAGCACAGGCTCTGCCTAGTTTGGGACTGGATAATTGGTGTGAATGTCTGAGATATTTATTCATTTATTTTTTATTATAAGCAAGGGATAATATAATTTAAACAATATACTCGTATGTTTAATATGAAAAGAAAAAAAAAACACGTTACTCATGTAAATTAATGTAAATGGTGCCCCTGCCTGAGCATCCACCTTCGTTCATAAATAAAACGCAATTTGTTGACTCGAATTTTGATGACAGGTTGTTAGGGAAAATTAGAATTCATAAAGCTTTCTTTGTAATTCATTTAGGTAATTAACTTCGGCTCTTACTTAAAAGTTCAGACAGAGAGAAGTGAACCAACCAACAACTGGAATAATAACAAATAGGTACTTAAATAATATTTATATGTCAGCGGTTTTAGAATTTTAATCTTTTAAATATAATTATCTGTTTGCGTATTCCATTCCTAAAACGAATCTAACAATTTTGTTTACTGTATGTACGAGCGGATTCAATTCAAAAACTACCATTTACATGAAATTTGAGTAAACAGGGTTATTGTTACCTCCAAAGAGGATATAAATGTTACTCTTTAAAGCGTGGTGATTATGGCAAATCCCCCAAGACATCTAACCAAAAGTAGTATTCTATTGAGGAGGCCTATGTCCAGCAGTGGACATATTTAGGCTGACGATTATGACGACGTATTAAATTAGCAATATTTTAATTGTAATAAAAGATTGTTCAATGACAATATAGTTGATTTTTACGTCTTTTTCGTGTTTGATTACTAAAGAACTTCCTACAAATAATCATGATTAAATATGCCGATTAATCGGTTCGGTCGCCCAATTAGTTCGCCCGCTTATAAAAAGTTTGTTTCCGCAGAAAGATTTCCCATGGTAAAAATTAGGTCAATGATTATCTCCATACAACAGGCTATGTATGCAAAAATTTATACAGGGAACATTACATTTCTCTTTCGAATTTCGACTTTGTCCGCAAATATTCAAGTTTCTCTAGGTAAAGTAGTCTACATTCGAATGCACCTAAATTTAAATCCGAATTAAAAGAATTTTATTTAAATTCGATCAGTAAGTAGTTAAAGATTACTTTGAACACACATCCAATCATACAAAATTCACGTTATAGTGTATATTATAAGATAGTACAGTACCCACTGCACAAATAAAAAAATATTGAATTATTAAATCAACAATCTGTACTATGCACAACATTATATTTACATGATTTTTTTATAATAACAGCTACTTATATACATACAAAGATAACAAATTAAAATGTGTAAGCAAAAACGAACTAGTAACATAAATATGGGAAACTTATTTCTAACATTGCCATTTTTACCTACAGCCTAGTATTAGTTCTTATAATTTAATAATTCTCTTTGACTACCTATTACTAAAGTTAAAAGGTTCTATTTTTTCAATCCACGTAGTCTCAGCTCCATTTCCAAGTACGCCTTCATCGAAGGGTCTTCAACCATTTTGAGAATTTTCTCTGCTATCTCCGGGGAAGCATTATTCATTTTAGAACTGAGTGCTTCAGCCCACGCTATGAATACACAATTGGCACAACCTGACTGGCAGCAAGAAGTAGGTGGATCATCTATGGAGGCCTATTGGAATAGAAGGAATTTCGTGAATCTACTGTATAAATAAGTAAACATTGATATCAATTAATTAAAGTATTTACATTTTACATTGATATATATGGGTTCGATTTTAATTATGCTTCTTGTTTGTAAAAGCTTGATGGTTTCTTTATTATTTTTAATAACAAACGTTATTTGAAATTAATCTTTCCTTTCCCTGTGATGTCATAACGTTGCTAGGGCCTACTCTATATTGATTTTGGATAATATCCATCATGTAACATATTTGGGTACTAAGCATTTAACCATCGTAGGTCGATGCCAAACCGTTATCAGAATATGGCACATGACCCATTAGAGAGCATAAAATGGCTTTTTGTTAGACGGGTATTACTTACGGAGTAAGTAAGCAACCTGTTTTTCAACATTACTTATGGAGTAAGCTATCTGAATCCCAATATTACTTACGGAGTAGGCCATCTGTTTCCCAAAATTTTCCGTTTTTTCTACAGTTTTATATAAAAAGATCGGTACACTTACGAAAACTCATTAATAATTTCTAGATTAAAGAAATGTGCTGTGATATTAAAATGAATGTTTACCCAAGTTTCATTGCGAAAGTAATGGATTTCTTACATTTGCAGCAATCCTGTCTAATTCCTTTTGCTTTTCATCATCGTTATTTTGAGGTTTAGATGTACAAAATCTGTTTTTATATTTGCAATTGCTTTCAATTAAAGGTTTCATAGTCCAAAGTTTTGATTTCTGAAAACGAAAATTACATCAGCAAAAATCAGTAATTACCCATAAAGTGTTATTGATTTCATACTTACAAGCATTGTACTTCGAATAGGTATTATATTACTCAATAAATAAGTAATATCAATTCATTTTTAAATAATTTTGTTTGTTTTATTCTGATCATTTACAGGTTATGGTTATTCGACTTAGTGAAAAATATGCCACTTCTACATCTTTTTTTCTATCCATTTTGCAGCTGTTACTACAGTCGCGAGCGAGATAGTGACAGACATATAGGACATTCATAATTAGTTGGTTTATACACATGACATCTGCCAAAACTTTGACAAACATAAAAGACAGTAACGATGTTGCCATCACTAAATAAACTATAAAGGCAGAAACACACGACAAACACGCGACGCAAACCGAGAACGATGCCACGCAAAGCGTGTGGAGATAAATCAAAACGTATGAAATCCGATGACTAGAAACATTATCAATACGCCACGCAATAAATATTATCACACGTGTGAAAGGTGTGCTTTTACCTGAAGATGTAGGTATTTGTCGTTTGGTTTAGCGGTGGTGCAGCATAAAATTTATATCACTTTTCTTTTTCATGTTGGACCATAGACGACCAATCTACTTTCTGCTCTTTGTGTCTATGTCGCCGGTCGTCTCGTCTGAAAGCATTTTGGTTCGTTCGTAATTTTTTTTTCAAGAGTTTTACAAATTACTGAAAACCGTATTTGTGCGTTATTTATCTTTATTTTGTGTGCAATATTGTGAACGATTTCCTGCACCTGTTGCTATATTTCAAGTCTTCTCGGGGCTCACAGCGTAAGTCGCATTTTCCTTCAATGCTACGATAATCCTATAGATAAGCTGAAATGACGAGGCCGCAAACTGAAATATCTGTTGTTGTAAGAACTACAGACGCGTTAGTGTCACTGTACCGCGTTGTTAATAAATTGCCTACCTATATTTGCGGGAATAACCCGAAATCAATGCTGAATCAATTTTACCTTATCAAAAACGTGTCTAGAATTAGGGCGGTTCCACAGCTGACGACAATTTGAAATTATATTCCATACAAGCACAATCATAAAGCTACACTAGCCCTGTGGCGGTGGTGCCCAGTTATATATAGGATTTATAGAGGGGTACACTAACGCGGGCAATGTTAGAGCGTACGAAAGGGGTCACTATTGGAAATACAATTTTTTTTGATTCAATTTGACTCTGGAACTCGCTGCCGCAGTACCTACTCTCGCTGCGCTCGTTGTCCTCGTGCTGTTGTCTACAGCAACCTAACAAAAAAAAACTATGAAAAAGGGCTTAGAATAATACCAACAAAGTTATATGTTGCAAGGAGTGAAGCGACAAACTTGTTAAGTTGCTGCAGGCCAAGTTGTAAGCATAGGCCATGTAATTCTGTATGGAACATCTACTAAGCTTAACGCGCCAGTGTATGGGTGGTAGATTAGATCACTGGAAGGGGGAATATTGCTTGGGAGAGCTTAGACCTTTAGTTGCATGGGAGACCCCTTATAGATGGCTCTACAACCCATAGATGGTGACCTGAAGAGGCTGGATGGGGAGGGCGGAGAAGTGGGTGTGGTTGACATGCTGATATGATAGTGAATTCAATATTATACACTCTTTGTTTAATATTACTACACCATAAATTACTGTTTTGGTAAAGTAAATGATAACTAATAATGGTTTATATCTAGTTGCCAGTGCCTTCAGGACCAGTTTAATAGATTAAATTAGAAGAGTGGTACCTCCTATAGGACAGGCTCTCAGTCTAAAACATCAGGCCCTAATCATTCTTGTATCTCTTTTGTTTGAAAAATAAAAATAAAATAGATACCTATCAAGAATACTTTAAAAAATCATTACACCATACAATATTCTTTCACACCAAAAATATGCTTGTATGGTGTTAAAATTTTGCATTAATTCCTAAGTATTCTTTTGGGGGCTGATAGGATGAAGAAAATTGATCTGACCCCCTGCCTTCCAGTAGGATAAGGGGTACAAAAATATTGAACTACTATACCTTGTCATAGGCAAATACCTATACCTCCAATGCCAATTAAAATTTGGGTCAATTTTGTTTTTATCACAATATAGTCATCCATCATATACAAATTATTATGCTTCCTGAATTTTAAGAAGAAAAAAAAAACAAAAAAGTTTTTTTTTTAGTTTTGAGATTTGGATTTTGATAATAACAAAATTGACCGAAATTTTATTTGGCGTAGTGCTCATCGGACATTAGGACAAAAAAGTTGAACCTGTTACACGGTAAATTCTGTGTAATATCAGGATCATATACCTAGCTCAGGTCATCTATTTAAATACATTTTCCTTAGTACACAACTCAACTATATTATATTTTTTACCTGCATATTTCCTGCATTGTTTTAATTCATCTCAGATAAATGAAAGTATTTGTTAAATAATAGACTTGGTTCCATACCATAAGTAATAAAGTTTCTACTTTTCTTTTTTATTAGGGGTTTATTTTGAACAATAAAATACATATGTTAGTGTTTGGGCCTAACTCTGTTATGTGCCACTCTGTTGTCCATCATCATCATCAGGTTATTTTTGTCTCCACTGCAGGAGCACAACCCTCTCTCGTCTGCCGGAGACAGACGGAGGATTATGAACTGTTGTCCATACCACACTGATTTGCTATTGCTATCACACATGCAATCTGGTCTTCATGAGCTACTGGAACTCGCACCAGATTATGATTTGTTTGCACATGGATTGAGCAAAATGGACGAGAGGAATAATATAGATAACATTAATGATAATGATTGAACATCGATACCTATAATAACTATTAATGGTGTTAACTTTTATACATATTAGAATATGAAAGAGAAATAATACATTTTTTAAGGTTTTAAATGGGTCTGTCATTACAGGACATAGAACCTGCCTGATGCTTAGTATTTATTGTTGCCTATGAACCTGCAGCCTAAAGGCCAATGTAAGGTTCCCTCCCACCCTTGCATTACAACAGAACAACAATGCTAACAATGTTTAGCAGCAGAAATAGGTTGATACAACAGATGATACCTGCCCTAGAATTCTCTTATACTCTGGTCTTATCTAACTCATTGGAGGATCTCCTGAAAGTCTTCTTATTCTTAAACAAGAGAAACCATTCAGTTTCTTTCTTTCTAGAATCCTAATCATGTCTGGAGAACCTGATGTCAAGCGCACTCCTGAGGAAGAGGAGGCCGAAGAGGAGATCAGGTCCTCATACAAACCTCCCCCAGAGAAAACCATAGAAGAGATCCTGGCTGCCGACCAGGAGGACGAGTCTTTGCGGAAGTACAAGGAAGCATTATTGGGGCAGGCGCAGGCCGGATCTGTTATTGTTGGTAAGTGAAGCTGATTTAATTCCTAGATGCACCGGTATGGACCTACGACCAGAAAACGATGACGAGAAGGGGCTGGATGAGACAGGCGGAGGTCTGATAAGATGGTTGTGCATTGGAGAAACCTATGTCCAGCAGTGTACATTAATAGGTTGTTAGTTTAGGCAGTAGACCTTGCACAAACCAGCCGTGGGTTATTCTGTTCTCTATTCTGTTCTATATCTACTTCATACCAACTAAACAAACTATTTATTTCGAAATCTGTAATTGGTTTTTTATTATTTATGTATATTAATTACCATAATGTCTGTTATACTTTTACAACATAGTCTGTTCATCTGTTTTCACCATGAACCATCTCGAATAAATTTGACATACGATTGCATTTACCAAATAGGAAATTTTATTGACATACGACTTTTGCAAGTAGCTGTTACTGCCTTTAACATTAGCTTGTGACTTGGGAAGTTGGGAACTGATACCTGCAAAGGACTGATTTGAATGGCATTGCTAACTCAGAACAGTAATTTTTATAATTTTTTTATTATTTATTTAACATTAATAAGAAAATACATCACATGTCTTACATAACTCACACATAACAAACGTCTTGGGTTTGTCCTATGTGCGGTGAGGCCGCTCGGTCACAGCGGGCCATGCTAACGCTTGTTGTACATTATAAAGAGAGTTAAGTACAGAACAGATGACAAAATAAATGTATCTATGCAACCTTGAATTGTACTTATATAAAAACCTATTCTTATTTGTTTTCCGCTACTGAAGGTAGAGTTTTTTTTATTATATTTTTGTATTTTAGGGTTCCGTAGCCAAATGGCAAAAACGGAACCCTTATGGATTCGTCATGTCTGTCTGTCTGTCTGTCCGTCCGTATGTCACAGCCACTTTATTCCGAAACTATAAGAACTATACTGTTGAAACTTGGTAAGTAGATGTATTCTATGAACCGCATTAAGATTTTCATACAAAAATAGAAAAAAAAACAAAAATTTTGGGGGTTCCCCATACTTAGAACTGAAACTAAAAAATTTTTTTTTCATCAAACCCATACGGTATCTATGGATAGGTCTTCAAAAATGATATTAAGGTTTCTAATATCATTTTTTTCTAAACTGAATAGTTTGCGCGAGAGACACTTCCAAAGTTGTAAAATGTGTGTCCCCCCCCCTGTAACTTCTAAAATAAGAGAATGATAAAACTAAAAAAAATATATGATGTACATTGCCATGCAAACTTCCACTTAAAATTGGTTTGAACGAGATCTAGTAAGTAGTTTTTTTTTAATACGTCAAATCGTAAACCACAATACTATTATTAAAACATCGATCAAAGTTACAACGAACTACTATAACATTTATATTATGTTACTTGCTGCTACGGAACCCTTCATGAGCGAGTCCGACTCGCACTTGGCCGCTTTTTTACTATTTACATAGGTATTTTATATTTCTTTCGGCAATTCATTTACAATTAGTGGTAACATATTCCCACGTTCGCAGACAACCCATTGCATTGACTCCGACGATACAATCTCTCGCGTGTTATATGAATCTTATCTCGTGTTGTGGCTATCTTGTCTTCGCACATGTTATCAATGACTAATATTTATCTTAGAAGAAATAAAAAAATATCAAATTCAACAGCTTTAAACTGCATTTCTCAGTGATGTCATCGAATTTATACAATCCCCTCATGCCTCAATCTTAGTTTGGTGGCGGGTTTTTGGCATGAGGCAACGCATATCAGACAATTTCACTGTATTTTTCATCATTAACATAACATCAGCCGTTAGACGCCCACTGCTAGCCATAGGCTTTCCGCAATGAACGCCACCACACCCGGTCCTCCATCCTCCACATCCAGCGCGTCTGGCCATCTTATTCAGGTCGTCGGTCCATCTGGCGACTTGGCGTCCCACTCTGCGCGTGCAGATCCGCGGTCTCCACTCTAGAACTCTGTTAGCTAAAAAGCAAAAATTTCGTCGAATTTCTCTCCTTAAACCATACCTTAAGCTCTGCCTATCCAGTAGCCGGTGCCCCGCGCATTGTCCGCTTTGTTCATAATACTATGGCTTTGTATGTATGAATGCACTTGGAACAGCTGGCCGTCCGCCGAACGATCGATCGCGGTGTACCTCCGTGCGGTGGATCGTCCCTGGCGGCAAGCTATTTTAGCTTCTATTATTTCAGGTGAACAGACGAGTTACGATAATAATGTCCAATCTGAAAAACGTCCAACCGTTGGAAGTTCATTGGACATCTTTTCGTTTCACAATTGTCATTTTTCAATCTGAAAAATGTTTTACATGTCTAGTTTGGACATTATTCAGTTTCAAGCATGATTGTTGGCCATTTTTCAGATTGGACATTATCGTAATTCGCCTTTCTCCGCCTGTGAACTGCCAAAGGCTGATTTGATTGCTTGATAAATGAATTACATCATTTTATATTCAAAATAAACAGAGTAGAATAGGACCACTCTAACTCTTCCCGTGGATGTCGTTCAAGGCGACTAAGGGAATACATTATAAAACATAATCAGGCCTCCTCAACCCGTCTGGTAAGCGCGGGGAGTGTAGGCCAAATCCTCCGTCTGTCTCCGGCAGATGAGAGAGGGTTCTGCTCCTGCAGTGGAGACAAAAATAACCTGATGATGATATTCAAAATATTTAGAACTTGCGTGTGACTAGAAATAGAAATTCTCAATATCACACTCGCTATCCTAATGAGAGTTATCTATTTACGGTTGGCTACGTAAAGCAAAATAATTAAACGTATAATTTTAATGTTCCGTACTATTCAGATTGCGATGAGTTTGGACTACATTTGAAGCTGGAAGTGGGCGTGGGAGTGAGTGTGGGGTGGGAGCGGAAGTGGGAAGGGGAGCGGATTCTGTACTCCACGCGAACGGAGCCGCGGGCACAGCTAGTAGTTATATATTATTCTTATTCACAGATGCCAACGACCCGCGCAAGGTAATAGTGAAGAAGCTTGCACTATGCGTGACAGGCCGGGACGACGTCGAACTGGACCTCACCGGCGACCTGGCCGAACTTAAGAAACAGGTTAGTTCGGTTTTAACTAATTTGTTGTTAACAGGGTCGTTAAACTGCCGTTTGGTTGCCGTGTGGTTTCCGGTAGAGTAGAATAGGACCACGCCAACTCTTCCCGTGGATGTCGTACAAGGCGATTAAGGGAATGCATTATAAAACATCAATCAGGCCTCCCCAACCCGTCTGGCCAGCGCGGGGAGTGTAGGCCAAATCCTCCGTCTGTCTGCCGCAGATGAGAGAGGGTTGTGCTCCTGCAGTGGAGACAAAAATAACCTGATGATGATGATGATGAAACTGCCGTTAGAAGACATCGACAGTAACTGAGGAGGTGAGGGAGAAACTGTTACATTTTCGCCTTAGTTCTTGTTTTTTGTTTAAGAACAGATTTATTTATTGCAGACATGTAACATTTAAATGTCCAAAACAGCGCAACCTATCTTTTTTTCTGCCATATTTTCTAACCAAAGATTGTCTGGAAGAAATCACTTAAAGCGATATGACCGCCTAAATTGTACTATTTTAAACTTTTTACTGTATCAGTAAATTGTAGTGTATTGTAAATGTGCGCAAAATACAATTAAAAAATGCCGCTCATCATGCTACAAAGTCACTACAAAGTACTGCCGAGAAATCGACGCTATAAGATATAATGAGAAGAACTCATGGTGTTGAGTCATATCCCTCTCTCCTTTGACTTTGTTCGCGCCATGGGTGCAGTAGCCCTACAATAATTTCAGCACACACTAACGTGTACGGGCAGGTGGGTGAGTCTGTGTAGTAGTAATTAAATATGTGCGCTTGTAAGGAGTGTCAACGGTGTGGTTAAGTCTTAACTATACAATACACTTTATTGCACAAACAAATACAGGTACACGTTATAAAAGTTACAAATAGTACAATTTAGGCGGTCTTATCGCTTTAAGCGATTTCTTCCAGACAACCTTTGACTTTGACAACTATGTGACTCTTACTCTTCCACAGTTATTAGGCAATTTCTATACATGACAATTCATTAAGTAGTTTAGTCCTACTACATATATATATATAATATTATAAATGCGAAAGTTTGTAAGTATGGATGGATGTTTGTTACTCTTTCACGCTTCAACCATTGGACGGATCGTGATGAAACTTGGTACACATATAGGTTAGGTCCTGGAATAGGACATAGGATAGCTTTTATCCCGAAAAAATAGCACAAAACATAATAATTTGTGCGGACGAAGTCGCGGGCAACAGCTAGTTTGAATTAAAACCCCTGCCAGCCGGCGGACTATTACCGTTCACTGCTCCACAATTTATGGTTCACTAAATCATCGTATTATACGCATTACTTTCTGGTAACGCTAAATTCTGCTCAAAGGAGAATGACCAAAAGTGGGCCTAAGATGCGTCTTCACCATTCATGTACCAAAAATATTGGTCTGAATTATGAATTCCTCCAAATTTTTTTTAAAGCCAATGGAATAGGGAGTTTAAAAATAACATATAATATAAACGTTGATTGATTTCCCCCGGCCGACCGGCATCTTTTCAACTAGAGTAGTGAAAGCAGAATTAAAATCGATATATAGTTATAATCGATATTTGTCAACAATATTTGATACTACCTTTCAGTTACTAGCGCGATAATACACCCATCATATTTTTCATTTACTGACTGGAAATACACTATTTGTACTGTTTTAAAGTGATACACACGTTCTTAAAAGATATTTATGAAAGTATTGTTACGTAACCGAAATATCGATTATTCAATTTGTTAAATCGATGTAGTAGAACCTCACTATTGATATGCACTATGGTTTCGTACTGTGACGTCATATCCGATATGATGTCAACACTTGTTTTGGTCTGTTTGTTTACATTGTGTATTTGGGTGACAAAATCTATTTTAACGAGCCTAATGTAGTGTCGAATGCAATATACCGTCGTCGACTAATAACAACACTATGACATCAATATCTGGAGCGGTTAATCGTGGCTATATACCCACGGTTTTGTGAAAACTGCATGCGAACGAAGATTTTATTCCAAGTAAGATTATTGAATTTTCCCACTAAATATTTAAACGATTTTCTTTTTATAATGATCATGAGTATTTTGCCTGTATTGTGACGACAATTTGATCCAGACGCAAGGTTAAAAGTTCAAGGGCAAACTCCCATACAATTTTGGTCATTCTCCTTTAGCGTTAAGTTAGTGACAAAATTAACAGAGTTTAGACTGAATGGCGATAGACTAAATTTTGAAACACCGTATACTTATGTATTAGTAGCTGCTGCCCGCGACTTCGTCCGCGTGGACAACTTAACATCACAAATTATTATGTATTTCTCATAGGAATTTGATGTTTTTCGGGATAAAAACTATCCTATGCTCTTCCTATGCACTGTAGACAAGCTTGTCTGCACCGGGTGCGACTGAAAATCAGCGTCTAGCACCTTACTTGGTCTAGGCATATGCTGAGTCGTTTGCCCTTTTGCTGCCACGGCACACGCATAATATTTTAACTATGTTAAATTTTTTTTATTGTTTTCTCTATTTCTTATAATTTTTATTTCATTTTTTTTCCTTTTTCTTGCTTTGTTGGTTTTTTCTTTGTGTGTGCCAATTGATGGTAGTAAATAAATGTTTTTTCTTTCTTTCTTTCTTTCTTTCTTTCTTTCTTTCTTTCTTTCTTTCTTTCTTTCTTTCTTTCTTTCTTTCTTTCTTTCTTTCTTTCTTTCTTTCTTTCTTTCTTTCTTTCTTTCTTTCTTTCTTTCTTTCTTTCTTTCTTTCTTTCTTTCTTTCTTTCTTTCTTTCTTTCTTTCTTTCTTTCTTTCTTTCTTTCTTTCTTTCTTTCTTTCTTTCTTTCTTTCTTTCTTTCTTTCTTTCTTTCTTTCTTTCTTTCTTTCTTTCTTTCTTTCTTTCTTTCTTTCTTTCTTTCTTTCTTTCTTTCTTTCTTTCTTTCTTTCTTTCTTTCTTTCTTTCTTTCTTCTATTCCATGATCCAAGTTTCATCCCGATCCGTCCAGTGGTTGAATCGTGATTGAGTAACAAACATCATGAGATTTTATTTATTAGATATAAAACAGCTTAAAACACGATTCCAACATATCTTACGGCTGTTATCACCAAATCATTGCGGCTGTCAGATGACAGCCGGTGACAGCCGGTGACATTATGACAGGTGTCTCTCATAACACCATCAGTATTTTTAAGCACGATCGTGAATGTATGAAACTACTGGAGTAGGCATCACGGTTATTTGCTATGGATATCTGTGATGAATCGACCGACAAGTCGACCAACAAAGAGAATTCGTTATTTTACAATATAAGCTCAACTGAAACAACGACACACATTATTCACTAGCTGTTGCCCGCGACTTCGTCCGCGTGGACAGCTTAACATCACAAATTATTATGTATTTCGCGTAGGAATGAGACGTTTTTTCGGGATAAAAACTATCCTATTCCATTCCAGGACCTAACCTATATGTGTGCCAAGTTTCATCCCGATCCGTCCCGTGGTTGAAGCGTGATTGAGTAACAAACATCCAAACTCGCATTTTAATATTAGTATGATTCATCTGGCTGATAAAATTCTGAAAGCGACACGACCTCCTGCGCTTAACGTAACCTCAATCTTTTGTGCTAGTATCAATATTAAAAACTTTGTAACTTTGCTTTGCTATTCACCATTGCGTAGTGATATTTAGTATTCTCTGCCATAGATGTGTATACAGTAAGAGAGCTATTCCTGCCAACAAACTGTACAGTTTAGCGGAGTGTACAGTTACAGTTTGGCGGAGTTATTGTATGTATATTTTTTAAAAGATGAATAAATGATTTTATTATTATTATTCTTTTTTTTTCGAAACATTGTTGCGTGGCCGTAAACATTTGTCAATGCTTACACTATGTTTTTATTTTGTGTGGCGGATGGAAAATATTCCCCTGCATACGGAAAGGATTTGTTTAACTTTTTACACTGAGAGAAATGGTATTTAGCCGTAATGCAAAGATGAGAAATTAGATCGATATCCCACTAATATTATAAATGCGAAAGTTTGGATGTGTGAATATTCTGATGTTTGTTACTCAATCACGCTTCAACCACTGGACGGATCGGGATGAAACTTGGCATACATATGGGTTAGGTCCTGGAATAGGACATAGGATAGTTTTTATCCCGAAAAAACGTCTCATTCCTACGCGAAATACATAAAAATTTGTGATGTTAAGCTGTCCACGCGGACGAAGTCGCGGGCAACAGCTAGTCCATAATAAATTGTAAGTTCTACCTTGGAACTTTCAGTATTATTAACAGTTTATCAGGACGCTGATCTTGTCCCTGAATTATATATTGTGTTACCCATTGTCATGCTGGTTCATTGTGGGGGTCTAGTAATACATCATCCAAGAAACTTCAGTTAGTACAAGATTTTGTATCAGTTTCCTGTTAATTCTTACGTTTGGACGCCTAGTAGTTTTTTTAAGATGTATAATAATAATAATAATAATTAGAAATATGTCAGACATTCACATCAATTATCCAGTCCCAAACTAGGCAGAGCCTGTGGTATGTGTATGTGTATGTGGTATGGTTACTAGATAACGGATAGACATACTTAAATAAATATATAAACATCCAAGACTTAGGTACAAACATTCATATTCATCATACGAACATTTTCCCCTAGCGGGATTCGAACCCGCAACCTCCGGCGTGGCAATCCGAGAGCTACCCGTTCCGAGACGGAGGTCGTCATATACCTGTTAATTGTTTAGAATTTCTATTAAATCGAGGGGTACATTTCTCACCAAAGGTTTTTTTATTGGAAGAAAATACATATATTTTATATTCAAACACAAATAAATTGAAGAAAAACACTCAAACTTAAATTAAAAAATATATATATTTAATAATAATAGTTGAATTCCTTTTCAAGCAATTACTAACACAATTTAAGCGCAATCTAATACTGCTCTAGTTGGATCATGTCTGCATAACAGGGTCCACTTATGCTGTCTCCATTTTCACTTTCACCTTCATGGTGCGCGACGCTACGCCCGCTCAATGAGTCAGCGATATAACGACACCGGGGCGAAATTGGCGCTTGTCCAAGACAGCAAGAACACAGGATGTTTTTAATTACACGCACGTGCGTATTAAAGCTACTAGAATCAAATTGAGACATTGGGAACTAGTTTGCGCAGATTAAAAGTCGTTAATTATTTATCGCCCTAATGCGAAAAATAGATCAAGATATTTTTGTGTCAAGTAATTTAATTAAAGAAAGAAACATATAACTTTCTTGTAGTTTTTTTTTATTACGTGACGTTTTTTATGAAATATTTCGTATTTGTTTTTTATCAATTGTTTTACTATATATTTTTTGGTATATTTTAATTGTTTTTATGAAATAATATTAATAATAAACGCTACTTAAAAATAGAAGGTTTGAACTCTAGATTTTATGATAAAACTAGCTTTTGCCAGCGTCTATATCCCGTAGAGTTTCAAACTTACAGGGATGAAATAATAATAAAATAAGAGACTTTAAATAAAGTAAAAATCATAAAGGTACACTCGGACATGTCCATGCCGCCTCAGTCCTGATTCCGTCTTTTTTCGTTAGGTTAAGGAATAATGTATCATATTTCAAATGCAATTAAGGCTGTCGATCCGTCAATTTCACGTAACTGAACTGACATTGCACTGAAGAACCACTGACGCATAACTGTCGGAATACGGACGCATGACGGATCGATATGCTTTTACTACATTTGAAATATGACACATTATTCCTTAACCTAACTAAAAAAGATTGACTCAGGACTGAGGCGGCACTGATAGGTCTGAATTAACCTTAATAAAGTGCAGATAGACAGACGATGCACTTTAAAAATATAATGCATTCTGAGCTTAACATCATACTGTACTTGCACATAAATGATGTACTTTTTCGAATTATGGGACACTAGATAGTTCACTGCACGCTCTGAATACTGAACTTGTTGAATGGTGCCATAGCGTGGTCTCGTTTTGTCATTAACTTCCGGTATCACTTTGTCTCTCTCTTTCGGAAAAACGTGTCAATTCGTCAGGTCGTATGCGTTTTTTTAGTCTAATTAACTTTTGATTATTTACTTAATTTATATTGCATGAACTATATCATCATCAGGTTATTTTTGTCTCCACTGCAGGAGCACAACCCTCTCTCATCTGCCGGAGACAGACGGAGGATTTGGCCTACACTCCCCGCGCTGGCCAGACGGGTTGGGGAGGCCTGATTGATGTTTTATAATGTATTCCCTTAGTCGCCTTGTACGACATCCACGGGAAGAGTTGGAGTGGTCTTAATCTACTCTACCGGAAACCAACTTCTCCATCTAGTAGTACATAGAGATCGTTGGTTTTACCCCTTTTTTACAATATCCAAAAGGATCCCAAAATACTTCGCGGCCTTCTTTGGTAGCGGGGCAGAATTTAACTCCAACCCGCTCTTCCCGACTGCATAACTACCATAAGCATAATTGAGCTAACTGCCTTCTACAGTGTGAAATCCATAATTAATGTTTACTAAAATCGATACAGCCTTGAGGAGCTCATTGTTGACGATGCGAAACAACGGCAATACAGGAAGTGCCCATTGTGAACGGTCTCGTTCATTAGTATATCATTCACATAGTTTCGCCGTATGTGGCGTGCGTGTACTACTTTTATAGTACGATATCTATTAATATAGTGCTAGCCGTGCTCGCGGCTCCCTTCGCATGGACTACAGAATCCGCTCCCGTTCACACTCCCGCTCAAACTGTAGTACAAACCAATCGCAAAGACAAATTTGAATGACAAAGATGTCTGGTACTAATGTTAATTCAGCTTCGCAAAATCTTTATTAATAGTATGCAAACTTGATTTTAAAACATGTGTTGCGTGAAGTCCGTTGCGCCGTTTCTTCTTCACAGCGCTAACACCTAGGAAGCGGTAGTCGATAAAAAAATGACGTGTATAAATGTACCGAGTGTACTCATATGCAATAAATGATTTTGACTTTGGCAATATGAATGTTGCATATAATGGCTTCTAGAAAAATGTACTTTATTAATATCTCCGGTTCTAAGTGACGTATCAAGATGAAACATACACCAGATTTTAAGTTAGACCTCCAGTAAGACAACTGTGAAAACTGCATCAAATTTCATTCAATAGTTTTTGCGTGATGAGGTACAGGGTTGGCATGTTTTAAACAAAGTGTTTAAAACATCTGTTTTAAACATGTTTTTTATTGTTTAAAACTGTTTAAATTGTTTAAAACATGTTTTATATTTAAAAAAACTGTTTTTTTCCAACCCTGATGAGGTAACAAACATACATACGGACAGACAAAAACAATTATTTTGGCTTCTATTGGCCCTATAAAGCTCTTCTATTGGCCTTATATCATTCGCATTTTTCTACAATATCTCCCATGTACAGACATAGACCAGTTACAGTTTTATTATGTGTATAGAAGTAGTATATTGAAATACAAAGTACTTTCGGAATGGATAGCTCCCGGACTGCCACGCCGGAGGTTGCGGGTTCGAATCCCGCTAGGGGCAAATGTTCATATGATGAATATGAATGTTTGTACCCAAGTCTTGGATGTTTATATATTTATTTAAGTATGTCTATCCGTTATCTAGTAACCATACCACAGGCTCTGCCTAGTTTGGGACTGGATAATTGGTGTGAATGTCTGAGATATTTATATTTATTTATTTATTTATTTACTTTAGTATAGTTATTAATTAATTAATTTAACTCTTTATTGCACACACACAGATAAAAGGAGTAAAAAATGGGTCACCGACCTTACGGTCTCTGACAGTTCCATCTTATGCAGGAGGTGCCTTATAAGTACTGTATCGTCTTACATCCGCGTAGGTTTCGATATTTACACATATGCTTCACTGCTTTTAACGATTAATTTGGTTTCCCGTAGGAATGACATGTTTTTTCGGGATAAAAACTATCCTATGTCCTATTCCAGGACCTAACCTATATGTGTGCCAAGTTTCATCTCGATCCGTCTCCAGTGGTTGAAGCTGATTGAGTGACAAACATCCAAACTTTCGCATTTATAATATTAGTGGGATTTAACAAGTAAACTTTTTGGCAAGTGACTTTTGTAGACCTAACAACGGCTCATTAAAAAAATATATCATAAATGTTTCACCAAAGCCCTGAAAACAAAATACACGTTATGCTCGGGTCCCGCGCTCACTCATTGCAAAAAGAGGGGGGGGGGGGTGCCATCATGAATTGAACGATATATACAAGGCGTTGATGATGAAACTTGTAGCGAAGCGCTACTAAACTTGATAAATAAAACATAATATCATCAAAACACTATTTAATTAACAAATAAGTTCAGTAAATTAAAATATAAATTGAAGGTATGTGAATAAATAAATCACATACAAAAAACTACAAGATCGTAATTTGTGGCATTTCAGTTCAACAACTCATGATATTACCATCCAACATTGTCGGTAATGCTTACCTACAGCTTACCTCGCATTATTAGATTTCAATGAAATCATTTAATAGTAGAATTGAGCAAATTATAGCATTAAACTATTCTCGCTCGTATCTCCTAAACTACCGTTCCGTTTGGAACGAAATTTGGTAGGCATGCTTTTCATATAGCTACCTTTCACCTGATAAACATATATTTTGATTTTGGAAACATTTTGTAGTTTCATAATTTTTAATTATAAAAGCGAGTAAATTCCTATTTTCATATGACAGCTGAGAGACGTCACGAAGCCAATCGATAAAGATCGGCATTCGCTGTCTCTGTCTTTTACTCCCATCAGACAAGGAGGTCGGCAGTCGACATCGACCTAGGGAATAAATCTTTTTACGATGAAAACGACAGCGCGACAGTCTGGATTGGAGTTTCGCGCGATACGCCCGTATCATTTTAGTTCCCGGTTTACTTTCGGGACATGGCTTGAGTATTTCGGCTAGCAAACTCCACCGACTCATTCCGTCAGAACGATGCCCTTCAGGCGTCTGACGATCTATACATTTGCCATGTAATTTCATAACTTAAAGTAAAAGAAGCTTATTTTTAATGGAGCGTCCATCTTGAATCGCAACCACGTGAAGGAAGAAGATGTCCGACCACATGTTCCCGATGAGAGACGTTTGAAGACCCGCGAGGGAGGTCTGCCATCAACAGCGCGTTCGAACAGCAGACGAAAGGTTCCCGGCGCAGATGGTGTACCCGATCGCCATGCGGTGATCTCCGTCACGTTTTCTTTTGTCCCCACGAGATGCTGAGGACGTCCATCATCCTGCGGTTGTGAACCAACAGATTCCATAGCGGAATCGTATCATCGAGCGTGTGATAAAAATCAACGAATATCAAAACAGCGAACTTTATTGTGTGACTAATAACTACCCCCGCGCTAAATTTAATCACGGTATTTGTGTATGGACGATGTTAATTTTACGTTAAGTAGAATCATCATGAAATCCGGTACCGGTGAGTTTTCTTATTTATAATTAACTTATTCTCTGGCCATAATCATAAAGTGCACTCTTCATTGTAAAATTAGATTTACAGATGTTTTATATTATTTTTTTATTATAGCCTCTCGAGGCAGTTAAAACCCCACAACAATATTTGTTTCATTCATCCCTTCATAGGATCCGACTGGACACCACGTGTTATGTTAACGAACGGTCCTTGAACCAGAAGCCTGATGCTGGACCGGCTGATAACTATCCAATATAATTATTACATTACTTTTCATCATATTCCCTTCGAATTAACTTAAAATCACAAATCTATCACAACAATGGCGCCCGAACATATAATATAACACGTGTGTCATCATACTTTTATTAATATTTCACAATTTAAACTTATTTAAAATCAGTAATTTTTATTCCACGGAAACTCTGAGGAGGAGAATGAAACTTATATAAAACCATGTTAAATATGCTTTTCTATTGAATGTAAACTATTATGTGCAACTGAAATTTATTTGTAAGGGGTTATGCTGTTATTGTTATTATTGTTTTCGTTGAGAGTCCACAGCTCCAAAATTTTCCAAATTTTCCCATGGCATAAAAACATTATTCGGTCAATATGACCATTGCATACCGATTGCATTTCGCACGGTTGCATTTCATTTCTTCATTAATACCTGTTAGGTCAGGACAATGAAAACATTCATAATATTATGAATTTAAACATGCAATTGCATTTAGTACAACTGCATTCATTCTTCATTAATACCTGTTAGGTCAGGATATAAGGATATTATGAGTTGAAACAAATGACAATCATTTAACTTCATATTTGATGGAGAATCAAATATGTATTGGAAATTTTACTTCAAATTAAAAATAAAGTATATTTTTTTTTGAAATTTTTTTTATACCAAAGTTTTAAATTACTTTATGGTTCTAGTAACTAGACAACCTAGTGAATTAGGAACACCAATTGGGAAGTTTCTAACCCACATACTTTTTTCATTAAAATAAAAACTGAATATTTTTAGTATAGCCGGAGCGGCATACAAATTTTTTAACATTGTATCAGAACTACAATACTACTTTGAAATAGACCAGATATGGTAGTGAAGTCTGATTTAAATGTTATATAGGTATTATATTATATACAAATATGTGTATAATATATATTTAGTAAATATTTTTAAATATTTTTTAAATTTTAAATCCAAACTCCAGTAGCAAGTGGGACAGTAAAATGATAACGAGTCTCCTAATATTAAGGTAGGACACTCTAACATCTGCACTGTCACCGTAGGTCTCAAAGAGTATTCAAATGGATAAATTTTTTGGTTCTATTTAGACCAATTTTAGCCTACAGATGTCAGACTATTCTAATAGATAGACTAGTAGTGCGGTATGTGTATTCTTCTTAGATACATTTTCTTTTTATATTTTTTCTTAATTGCTGTGCTTATAAACACATGCAAAATAGGTTACATTAAGGCATGTCATTTGTTAATATTTTTCTTAAAACTCAATATAAGAGTTATTTCTAGTTGATAAGAGGATTCTAGTAAGTTAGTATAACCATAGGTTAGTAAGTTTCATAGTTAGTATGACCTACTAGAGGTTCACTTGTTTTTTCATTTTGCATAATTAAATAGTAAGAATGATAGGATAAGTATAGGTTATAAAAATGTTATTAGACAACATTTTAAAACAAATAACAATATTTTTAAATTTATAAACATGAACTTATTCAACATCATTGAAAGGATAGTACGGATAGCTAGCAAAACAGTTGGATTTATTAGATGAGAGATAATGAAGGTGATTGAATAAATGAGAAGTATGTAACATATCTATAAGCATATGTATATATATATAGTGATGAATGAATACGAGTAAGTTAGAAAGATGTATGTATGAAGATGGCGTGTATGTGTGTTTGAGTAAAGAAAGATTTCAAGGAAAGAAAAAGTCATGATTATATTTTAGGCAAGTTTATTTTTTTAATTTTTTAGTAAGGTTTATTTTTTATTTAAGGCATAAGCAAGAGCTTTGTCAGTTGCTGTTGATAGAATGTGTAAAGTAGATTTTACCTAAAATTTTTTGTTTTGATTTGCAATTATTATATTGATTGGAGGGGCTGCTAAACGCTGACTGTGTCACGCGTTTTCCTCTGACAAAGGGGGTATTGTAGCGAAGCGCTACTAAACTTGATAAATAAAACATAATATCATCAAAACACTATTTAATTAACAAATAAGTTCAGTAAATTAAAATATAAATTGAAGGTATGTGAATAAATAAATCACATACAAAAAACTACAAGATCGTAATTTGTGGCATTTCAGTTCAACAACTCATGATATTACCATCCAACATTGTCGGTAATGCTTACCTACAGCTTACCTCGCATTATTAGATTTCAATGAAATCATTTAATAGTAGAATTGAGCAAATTATAGCATTAAACTATTCTCGCTCGTATCTCCTAAACTACCGTTCCGTTTGGAACGAAATTTGGTAGGCATGCTTTTCATATAGCTACCTTTCACCTGATAAACATATATTTTGATTTTGGAAACATTTTGTAGTTTCATAATTTTTAATTATAAAAGCGAGTAAATTCCTATTTTCATATGACAGCTGAGAGACGTCACGAAGCCAATCGATAAAGATCGGCATTCGCTGTCTCTGTCTTTTACTCCCATCAGACAAGGAGGTCGGCAGTCGACATCGACCTAGGGAATAAATCTTTTTACGATGAAAACGACAGCGCGACAGTCTGGATTGGAGTTTCGCGCGATACGCCCGTATCATTTTAGTTCCCGGTTTACTTTCGGGACATGGCTTGAGTATTTCGGCTAGCAAACTCCACCGACTCATTCCGTCAGAACGATGCCCTTCAGGCGTCTGACGATCTATACATTTGCCATGTAATTTCATAACTTAAAGTAAAAGAAGCTTATTTTTAATGGAGCGTCCATCTTGAATCGCAACCACGTGAAGGAAGAAGATGTCCGACCACATGTTCCCGATGAGAGACGTTTGAAGACCCGCGAGGGAGGTCTGCCATCAACAGCGCGTTCGAACAGCAGACGAAAGGTTCCCGGCGCAGATGGTGTACCCGATCGCCATGCGGTGATCTCCGTCACGTTTTCTTTTGTCCCCACGAGATGCTGAGGACGTCCATCATCCTGCGGTTGTGAACCAACAGATTCCATAGCGGAATCGTATCATCGAGCGTGTGATAAAAATCAACGAATATCAAAACAGCGAACTTTATTGTGTGACTAATAACTACCCCCGCGCTAAATTTAATCACGGTATTTGTGTATGGACGATGTTAATTTTACGTTAAGTAGAATCATCATGAAATCCGGTACCGGTGAGTTTTCTTATTTATAATTAACTTATTCTCTGGCCATAATCATAAAGTGCACTCTTCATTGTAAAATTAGATTTACAGATGTTTTATATTATTTTTTAATTATAGCCTCTCGAGGCAGTTAAAACCCCACAACAATATTTGTTTCATTCATCCCTTCATAGGATCCGACTGGACACCACGTGTTATGTTAACGAACGGTCCTTGAACCAGAAGCCTGATGCTGGACCGGCTGATAACTATCCAATATAATTATTACATTACTTTTCATCATATTCCCTTCGAATTAACTTAAAATCACAAATCTATCACAACAAACTTAAAATGAAATAGAATGTAATTGTTTCCAGACTTTTGTGATAAAGGAGGGTGTGCAGTACCGGATAAGGATCGACTTCATCGTGCAGCGAGAGATCGTCCACGGCCTGAAATACGTGCAGAAGACCTACCGACTTGGAGTACCAGGTGAGACAAACTATCCAATCAATCATATATTTATTTGCGAGCATAGGTACAATGGTAAATGGTGTTAACGGAAGGTAGTGCGGCAATTTATGCTCCGCCACATACAAATACATAACTTAATAATAAGGACATGGCATGCGGAAATTATCCTATTTAATTTATTTATTTTAAAGACAACATCCATCCATAAGTCTTAGTAAAGACTTAAACTACGTTAGTATTTAATAACTAAAAGTGATTTAGTCCTCTTTGTGAGTATCCACACCAGAGGACTTTCCATTCTATCGGCTGTCATTTTTATTTATTACAGTATGTAAATTAATTAGAATAAAATGACTTAAAAAATGGAGTTAGGTCAATTATATAAATATACATGAAGAAGGTGGCCGGAAGCGGTTAGATGCGGAGGGCGGAGGACCGGGTGTGGTCGCGTTCATTGGGGAAGGCCTATGTCCAGCAGTGGACGTCTAAGGGCTGATATGATTGATTGATTGATATAAATATTAAGAATAATAACAAGAATTATCAGCCATTGTACATTACAAAACATATCCATCACGTCATTGACACTCTTTTAACATAAGGGCGAATATGCCAATTGTTGTTATGGTATATTCGTCCTTAGGTATTTTGTAGAAAGGACGAATTTGCCGATTGATGCAACGGAATATTCGATCTTTTGTCAAAACACCGACGATATGAATGGTACAGGGAAAGAACATGTCACAAATCCATAGAGTTTAAATTAAACTATCACAAAATACAAAACAATTTCAAATGCCCTCTAATTTATTCACACTTTCGATTCAGATTCATACTTGGGTGAAGGAATTATTTCTTCTGTATCTCGTGCTTCCTTCCGCTGAACTAATTTTATCAATATCACCAGTCAACATTTACACAATCTAAAATTAACCTTAATGTAACATGCCATAGTTCATTGTCACAGATATGGTGTAAAATATATTTGTAAGTTTGGTTAATTAGCATTTTTCTGACAAGATCTGGATCTCGACGGATGCTGTTTGTATGGTAGAGACGTATAAATGGTAACACCGCATAGCTACATGCGAATAAGGAGAAACTCGGGCACGAATGCGCTCTGCATACTCGAGCCCAATCACACATGACCTCGCCATAGCAAATACATAATTAAAATCCCAGTCATAGAGTAGTTAAGAATTTCTGTACATTATTAATTTAAAGCGACATTGGTACCTAATGGAGGAATGGAGGATCTACGCACACATGCATAATTCTACGCAGTCGCTACGAAACAAATCAGACGACACATTCATAAACTATCGTACATATCCATACTAAGCGTGACCAGGCGGTCTTGTACAGTCAAATAAACTGAATCATTACCAGAGGTCGGACAGCTGATCATTCCAGAGTCGCATTCAAGTGTTGATACTGTAGACCCTGTTTCTTGTTGGAGAAAATCGTCTTATTTGAGTTGAGCCTAAACACAATTTAAACGATGTCGGAATGACAATGTGTCGTCTTGATGAATTTCTTACAAACTTTGTAAATCAATTTAGTCGAATTTCGTTTATACGTATTTCCTTGGCAGCAAACTTGTTATTAATTTTATAAGACAATGACAGTTAGACCCCTATATATGCAGTTTTCTCAACCATGCCTATTCCTATTCATATAAAGTGCAGCCTGCAAGGTAACAGAAAAAAACTGTTTTGAAGATTTCAAGGGAATTATCGGCTGAGTGGGCTAGATTCAGTTTGTGCGACTGTACTTCGCCTCAGCCAGTCCTAAGAAATAGGTTAGGTATGTGAATATTGTTTGTATATCTCTGAACCCAAATTATCTGTTTTTTTTTTCTTTTGAAGGACCGTATTAATTCTAAATAATGACCACTAGATATTTATTCATATAAGCTATTTATATTTATTATTGACTAAAGTCTTATTTTATTTTTCCACGCCCGTCTATGGACAGTGCCCGGTATGTACCCAGTACCTACTTAGTATTCGAAGCTGACGCACTACAGTACTATAAAATGAGCACCCCATAGAATTCTAATTCGATTTAGCGTATTGTTTGTATGTTTATGTATTTGTTGTGTAATATTTTCTATTAGGCACTAGCTACTCGATGATTACGTTTAAGGCTGATTTTTAGGACTAACACGCAAAACTGAACTGGCAAAAATATTGTGTTGTGCGTAAAATGTTTCATATACAGGTGATATCAAGGTCAGTATGGGGAAGTTAGAAACTATAAAAGATAGAGTAATTTGTTATAAGGAACCATGACCAGGATGTGGTATATATAAGAAATTTAAAATAATATATAATTAAATTCAACATTTCTTTCAATTGTAGACGCCAGGTTCCGTAGAAACATGCATTCCTTACAACTCATCCTATTAATTTTCGTAATAAAATAACATATTTTTTTTATATATCCGGGTTTGATTCCCGAGTCGCGTTGAGTTATTCTGAAAAACTGAATGCACTCTATAAAATCGACGTCATTGTTCCTTAGATCAAATCGTCAGAGGAAAGGTAAAAACGCCAAAGCGACACATTGGCCGAAAATGAGTTATATATCCCATTCGACTGTTTTTTTTTCTGCGTCGATCTGTCTATGTATATGTTTACCGTTTTTTACCTGACTAACATTTTTTATATGTTCAGGTGATTTTCGCTAATGCGACATATATCTCGTAAAATAAAAGAGCTATAATGATCCTTTGTTTTACACAATCGTATTTTTTACAAGTTACATAAAAATACTCCTCGTAGAAAACGAGATATTTTTTTTCCCCGCAAAAAAAACAAAAATTTTAAACCTCTGCTGAAACTTACAACTTGTCAAACTGGCGCTTTAGCGTTTTTACCTTTCCACTGGCGAAATTACCCTTTTTCTTATTGTTTCGAAATTTCCCATACTGACCGGTCTTAACTTCCCATTGTCTGCTCCGATATTGGATACGACATTGATATATCGCCAGATCCTGTTCACTTGTGTTCTTTGCGTACATATTTGTGTGTGTTGTTTTAAATTTCGGAACACCCCCCTTTCGGATGGCGATGAAATTGGTCCCAAAGTTTTCTGTAATATAATTAATTGTTTCTTCTCAACCGCCAATGTTAAACAACTCAGTTGCGTGATCGAAAATCGAAGTTATTCCCTGATTTTAATAAGTAATTATAAATGGATAGGCGTGAGTAATCGTTTATCTCTGTCACACTTTACAGAAACTGTATTGATGACAGAAGGAGACAGTAGATTGTTCTGTTAGTATATACATTTTATTTTTAAATGTTGCCAACTAGTTACTGCGCATTACAACGTTAAATGTTTGAAGTTTGACCAACACCAACCTGGTTTTAGATTGTTGTAAGAAACGAGAATAATTATAATCATATCATTTATAATAAAATCCTCCAATAATGCTGGCGAACGTGCCCCACTCCATAGAATTTGCAGCCAATATAATAAGAGCCTGGACTCAATCGACATCTTTAGTTCATCTCGTGCTTTGTTTAGACGCAACATATTCAAATGTTTGACCGATGACGAGTACAATGAAGACACTGTATTTTAATATTATTGTTAGCACATAGAAACAATCTTTTATGGCTATAATCACTTATATACTTATCATTACCTAACTCTCATTATCGTATCCTAGTAAAATGTAATATCGATTTGAAATTAACTTTATATGTGTATCTTTTTATTATTATAGTATGTTTAGTGTAGTTTAAGCTCAAAATGTATTTATAAATGTACGTCCTAGTGAGAATGTTAAGGGTGCAGACTCTAATTTATTGTATATGTTAATTGTTTAATGTAATTGTGGTCTGTATCTGTTGTTTCTCCAATAAATAATAATAATAATAATAATAATAATAATATAGTTGAAAGTCATATTTGAATGTATATTAATAAAAGTAGACCTAGTTTTTTAGTAGACACAGTATTAAGTGTCTTAGTACTTAGTAATATAGTATTTTAATACTTATAAGTGCGTACTCCTTGTAAACATACATATATTTATAAGTTAATCTGTATACATCATCATCATCAACATCATCAGGTTATTTTTGTCTCCACTGCAGGAGCACAACCCTCTCTCATCTGCCGGAGACAGACGGAGCATTTGGCCTACACTCCCCGCGCTGGCCAGACGGGTTGGGGAGGCCTGATTGATGTTTTATAATGTATTCCCTTGTTCTGTATACATGTTCTAAAATAATTGACAAGTCGAGTCTATATGTAGAAATACTTCAAGAATTATTGAAATTATTTAGAATACAATACATATACTTATAGATTTTTAGAATTAGTCAAATTGAACTACACTATTGCTAATTCTCAAATTTCAGTTGACAAAATGACTCACATGGTCGGCTCGTACCCGCCGAAGACAGAGATCCAGTCGTACACGACTCCCCCAGAAGACGCACCCTCAGGCATGATGGCCAGAGGATCCTACTCTGTCAACAGTCTCTTCACAGATGACGATAAGAACGTCCATCTGCAATGGGAGTGGACCTTCGAGATTAAGAAGGACTGGAAAGACTAAACCTTTGCAGAAAGAACTGGATTGGGCGTTTCAAACGAGGTATGTGTTGACGTGCAATTTACGCCTGTGCCATAGACTATAAGCAACTCTATAACATTCTTATAAAATTTATATACTTTTAATTATCCAGTGTCTACTGAATTTAATGATATCCGTTACATTTGTTATAAACTTATAAATATTAATTACCCTTATAATAATGTATATCATTGTAATTTGACAAGAGTACTAGCAGAATACTTGCATCCTATTTATATCCAAAAAGAAAGAAAGATATTAAATTATATTAGAAGTCAGACTAATGAGAATTTTGATAATAGTTGACGTACTCCTAATATTAGAATGTAATATGTGATTCTATTTTAAACAACTGAACAGTATTATAATACGCACATACAAGGATATTGAATAAAACAGTGGCCTTTTCAATGCATCATAGCAATGTCCAATCCAGTTGTTATATCAATATGTCGAAAATTATGGCTGACTGAAGGGTTTTAAAGTTAAATATTGACAAATCTAGAATATAAGAGTCATTAGATATTATACATTTCATTCATTAAACCATGGATTTTGGACCTCTTTTTATGTATTTCAATTAAATATTCTACAGTTTTATGAAACCTTTTGTTCCTAAAAGAGTTCAGTATAAAAGAAAATGTAGATTTGTATGAAAGATCCAATAGTATTTTTATATGTATACTTGCCTATTTGCATGAGATAAAGTTCAAATAGTTAACCCTTTGATATTATAGCTTAAAAGTCAAACCACAATGTGTATTCTAAATACTTATATAAAGCAATGTTATATTAAGAATATATCCTATTGAAAATGCCTTGAGATCGTAGTTTTAGAAGACATTTTGTAGTTATAGCATGGCAAGTTAACAGAGAGGGTGCAGTAAAGGGACGATTATGTAAAGCGTCTATCAGTCCAGTGTTGAACGTAGGCCTTCCAAGGCGCGTTATTGGGCCCTGGTTATAGTGTGAAGTTTATTTACTAAATTATGAGTCATAAATTATGACATAAATATCTTGGTGTAGTTGAGACTAAAATTTATAACATTAATAAAACTACTAGGGTTGACGTTGCTTCTCTACCTCTTGCTCCCGGAGCGACCTCTGTGTTAACTAGCCATTTTTATTATAGCATCAGGATTGTGTATATCGTAGTCAGTCCATTGTTGAGACGCGTCATGCATACTAGCATTCCTATATTAGCATTTGGGCCAAGCTGCATGAGTAATGGATGGACGATTTCGTATGGAAATTGATTTATGCAAATTAGTGTTGTCGATATGGCGATAGATTATATAAATCAATATTTTGACTATTGAAACAGGTGACGTAAGATTATGACGTTGTAAATAAACATGGCTTTACATTTTTCCAAATATCTCGATAGATGGCACTGACTTCATCATCAAATGTCAAAGAAAGCGAGAATGTTGGCAAAAGCCCGTGATGTAAAGCCAAATATTTTTTTTAAAAATCAACCGACGGAAATTCTTGTGTTTTTGAGTCACGTTTAAAAATGGCAGCTGAGATCAATGCATCATCAGAATATAACACTATCTATTGCCAACATACGGACACCAATTCAATATGGCGGCAAGTGCCAGACAAACACTTGTCGGATTGTTGTGTAGACTTGAAAAAGTTCTACGGATAAGCTCGAAGTGTTTCCACGAATGCCGTTTACAAATGGCGTGTAAACTGTGCGTATTTACAATTAACAATCAAAATATTAACCAAAAACTCAGTGGAGGTTTGTCTGTGCTTATTCTTATCCCCAGTAACAGAAACCGTGAGAAATATACTTCAACACTTTTTTATATATAAACCAATTTGTGAGTACCAAGCCTTAGTATTAATACAAAATATTTAAAGTTATCGGTGCACCAATATATTGAAAAATCTATTTTTAATATGACACATTTTAACTTAGCATCTGAATCAGTGCCAGCAAATGAAATATATGGCAATAATGTTGAAAAGTATTATGTGAGTTTCGTTGAGTAGTAGAAAATTAGACCGTAGGTGTTTGCAATAAAGTACATTTATAACCCGCAGGCTGAATACTCAAAAGGTTAGGTGATGGCATTTAAAATGTAATATTGAACAATTTTGTTGATTTTGAGCAATGTGCAAAGAAATGACCACGTATTAGACAGTTTATGCACTTTTTACAAATTATTTATTGATGACATGTCGTCTAGACAGAACCAATTTTGGAATGTTCTATCACTCTGGTCGTGCGGTAAGATTGGAAAAGATCTGGGGAAAGAAAATAAGTGTCACAGGAACGTTTTGTAGCAAGTTACAGCGGTGCAAATTGTCACGTTGCGTTGGCAAAACTTCTCAGTCGTGATGTCACGTTTGGTAGTTACGTACCAGATTTTTCTGCCGTACGCACTGATAAAATTTGCAGAATTATCGCTGACTCGATGAACATTCATTTTCTAGAAATTGTGAGGTGTGCTGAAATTACCCACTAATAACCAATAAAATAACTGATACGCCAATGAAAAAGGTCTTATAAAGTAGAACAATATGGCGTCTTATCTCACTTAGCTAGCCTTTCGGTGTTGAAGCTCGATGTTGACAGATTAATACCGAACGTTTACAATACCGTATCACTTATTGTTATCGGTGGGTGACACCAAATCATTCTTTAAACAGTACGTAATAAAGTCTAATATGTGGTCACGGCATGAAGATGTTAAGGAATTGGTATTGTATGGATGGAGGGGCCTCAGTGTACACCACTGGGTGCTTTTCTTGTCATTATTCTAAGTATAAGGCTTCCCTTTTATACATTTAGACCTTTATTACCCCTTTTTGACTTATATTATAATTAGATATCCCATATTAGTCTTAGTAATTAAATGAAATTGAATTTTTAATTAAATATCGGGCGTGGTTCTGTACTATATTTTTATTATGGATTTTTTTGTTACTGCTACAACAATTGTATTGAATTTTAATTTCCATAGATTTAAAGTTTTATGCATTGTAATAGTTTGGCCAAAAATAAAGCTTATTTATTCAATTTAAGATTTTTTATTCAGTTAAATCTATGTTCTATAAGACATACCATAGAACTTACGTACGTTAAATATCTAAACAGTACATCTTGTTAGTACAGTATAAACTAGCAGCATAATTATTAGGACTTTTTTGTCCATTTTAGGAGTTAATATGAGTCCAACTAGTTTTAACAGTATAACTAGACTAACCCGTGGGAATACTCCTTTGTTACCCGTGGTACTACCCTACTACTAGGAGTAGTCTTCTACCAGATAAGCGGTTATAGATGAATAACTGCAATGTTAAGATTGCGTGTCAAAATCCAATGGATACACGTGTGTTGCCACTTAAGACTTCCAATACCGTATGCTCGTGATTATACTGGAGCTCTTCATCATCAGCCGAAATATGTTCACTGCTGAACATAACCTTCCCCAAATAACTACAATTTTAAGATTGCGTGTCACAATCCAATGGATACACGTGTATGCCACTTGAGACTTCCAATACCGTATGCCCGTGATTATACTGGAGCTCTTCATCATCAGCCTATTTCGGCTGATGATGAAGAGCTGGTGAACATAACCCTCCCTAATAGAATGTCACTTTTGGTGGGCTGTCCATTGAGGATTTTACATAACCACGTTTGGCAGGCGGATTAGTGATCACAGTAATTATTTTAATGAACACAAGAACGTTGGAGAACTTTGCTGCCTGTCCTTGCAATCCCTTAGTCGCACGGGAAGATTGAGGTTAAAATTTAACCCTACGTTTTTGAGGACTGTTCTTCATCAGGTTATTTTTGTCTCCACTGCAGGAGCACAACCCTCTCATCTGCCGGAGACAGACGGAGGATTTGGCCTACACTCCCCGCGCTGGCCAGACGGGTTGGGGAGGCCTGATTGATGTAGAGGACTGTTCAACCCTACTAAACTAGAAATCTAGTTTATAATTAGAGTTGTGAGTTGATCTTTGAAGGGTCCTTTTTCTTACCAGCAATTTACAGAACAACAATTCTTACAAATTTCTTAACGAAACGTACTGTTTGATTAACCAGGGAATGGATAGCGAATTTGGGCAGTCAGCTCATGATCTCTTCAAGGTTGATATCTTTGACTCTGCTGGGCAGGATCTTGATTGCTTCAGCGGCGCTTTTTAAAGCTAGGACCACGTGTTTGGAGCTGTTTACTGGACAGAAGGCTGTGAGGCGAGTCGGGACGTAGTTCATGTTCTGGAGTTTCAATGGCATTGCCATGATCAAGCAGCCGCGATCTGAAAATGAAAAGTTTTCTTATTTAGTTACCAACTGTAACCAATTAAGCCAGAGTGAAATTTCAACCACTTTGGAAAGTATAGTTTTAGACCAATTTCTAGACATAAATTAATGTTTCAGTTGAACCGCGTCTCCTACACTTGTTTTAAAACATAAGACAAACACATACCCAATTCGTAGTATTAAGTATTCTATGCTCAAGTCGTCTCATGCGAAGTGGTTAAAACATTTGTTGTAGACGTCAAAACTTATAAGTAACTTACAACCTCGACATTTTAATAATGCCTGAAACACAGAAGGCGAATGCGTGGCGGGGGCGTAGCGGTAGTCTGTGTAATATATCTCTAAGTATATATAGTATAAGTTGCCGTGTGGTTTCCGGTAGAGTAGAATAGGACCACTCCAACTCTTCCCGTGGATGTCGTACAAGGCGACTAAGGGAATACATTATAAAACATCAACCAGGCCTCCCCAACCCGTCTTGCCAGCGCGGGGAGTGTAGGCCAAATCCTCTGTCTGTCTCCGGCAGATGAGAGAGGGTTGTGCTCCTGCAGTGGAGACAAAAATAACCTGATGATGATCCGTTTCGGTAAGAAATACGGTCCATATAAGTGCTGATAGAACCATCAGTAAGCTAAAACAGTCTTTATGGCCGTTGGGATAGACTAGCAAGGAGCTCGCGTAGGTTACCTATAGCTGGTCTCCGTCACTCGAACGTACCTACCGCGATAACCACAGTAGTCCAGACGGTACTCTCGCGTCGCTTGCCGCTCGCACCCATTCTTAATAATTTACTTTGATGCTCGACTTACATACTTAGGTATGTAAAAGATATTACAGAACCAGTTATAAGTAATTAAAACTAGTCAAAATCTGTTTCAGACAAATAAAACTTCCCAATCCGGTTGAATGCGTGGCGGACGCGTCCTCCGGTTTTTGTATTGTTCGATTAAGTATCATCATCAGGTTATTTTGTCTCCACTGCAGGAGCACAACCCTCTCTCATCTGCCGGAGACAGACGGAGGACTTGGCCGCCTTTACGCCTTGTACGACATCCACGGGAAGAGTTGGAGTGGTCCTATTCTACTCTACCGGAAACCACACGGCAGTCACATCAACCGGTTTATTACCTGGCAACTTCTCCGTGGCTTTGACATTCTCGATCATGTAGATGCCGTTTCTGCCGAGCAGGGTGGTGACGGTTCTACTGGTCATCTCCCTGGTCTCCTCTGACTCCAGCGTGGGCGCGTCTGTGGCCACGCCGACCACATGCGTCATGTTTGTTGCTAGCCACTGCGCAAGCTCGTAGCTAATGCCTGGGTGAAATAATAAAAAATATTTTGCCGTGTGGCTCCCGGCTTAGAATAGGGCCACCTTTTCCGTCGGTGTCGTCAAGGCGACTAAGGGATTGCACCAGGGACGGGCAGCAGCGTTCTCCTGTGTGTGTATGTTAAGATCATTATGGCAAATCCCCCAATTGACATCTAACTAAAAGTGTTATTCTATTGGGGAGGCCTATGTCCACCAGTGGACGTATTAAGGCTGATGATTATTCGGACCTGTCAGCTACCAGTGCCGTCGCAGTCCTGAGTCTGTATTTTTTAATTAGGTTGAGGAATATGGTGTCATATTTCAAATGCAGTAAATACTATCTCGATCCGTCATGCGACCGTATTCCGACCGTTATGCGTCGGTGATCCTTCTCAGTGCAGTGTCAGTTCAGTTCCGTGAAATTTCGTGACGGATCAATAACCTTAGCTCTAATAACTTTAGGGCCTGCAGACTCCGGGTTCCTACCAAGCTCCAGGGCGTATTCCTTAGGCCTTTTGCACATTATAAGACACGGGACACCAGACAAGAAAAATTTCTATTCGCGTGTCTGATCCGACATAAGAAAAAAATTCTTGTAATATACCTATATGGTCTCATATGACAACCAATGCGACTGGATTTCTTATAAGACATTTCTCATAAGACACAAGAAATTTTCTTATAATGTGCCTTTGGCCTTTGTCCTGACTTCTGGTCCGAGGGCGTAGTGTGTAGACGCTGTCGAAGGCAAAGACTATAATTCCTAAAATAATGTGATGGACTTTGTTCGTTCAGGTTAGGTATATGGGTAATGTAGGATAATTTCCGGGCTAATTGATCTATGGGCCAAGTTGCCTGAAAATAAATGATTTTATTATTTACAGGCACAGCTAGTAGCTCGCGTGAACTACAGAATCCGCTCCCATTACCACTCCCGCTCCCGCTCCCACACCCACTCCCCTTTTCCCACGCCCACGCCCACTCCAATTCCAACTCGCAGCTCCAAATGTAGTCCAAACTCATCGCAATCTGAATAGTAAGTACGGAAATACTATTATCTGCAATATATTGCATACTAACCTTACCTACTAATGGATTTGAAAAATAAAAATGTCTATAACTTTTGATTGAGTTAGCCGATTGCGATGAAATAAAGACTAAATGTTAAGTTAAGTTAAGTTAAGCCCCATGTTTTAGTGGAAAGTCCATTCCGTTTAGTAGTTTTTAAGTGATGCGTGCACAAACTCACAGACAAACAGACAAAAATTCCAAAAATGATCGAAATGTGTTCTATTACTTATCCTTAGACCCCCCATTTTTTTTTGCAAATATCTTCAATGTACAGACACGCGAAGTTTACGATTTTATTTATTAGATTCGCCTGGAATATAGTTTGCGGGCAATTATACATACAAAAGACCATGTTCCCAACTGCAATCCAGTAGTTGAGTCAGACATAGACACACGAACGATATAGTTCCTCTAGAATTGTTATGGGTGATTGAATATTTATTTCAGTAATAAATGTTATCATTGTAAACGTTAAGTATGGGTTGATGATCGTTTAATTAAATAATATATATTCATTTGTGTTGCGATAACAACTTTTAAAAACGTTACAATTAGACGGCATTCCAAACTAGGTAGTTTTCCAGTTCATACACATCATATAGTTGAACTGTGACAGTTCACTAATAATGTATAATAACAAGACTGGGCCAACTTGTACAAAGTGTTCCCTTGTGCAAAAACCGGCTGGCGCATGAATCCAACGCCCGAATCCATCAAACAAACCAACGGTCAAATCGTAGAGATCGACCACAAAAATAAGGCGTGTCGTGAAACTTCGTTTGCGCAGACGGAAACAGACATTTCCCGATAATACACGAAACGTTGAGTAACTTTATATTTAACCCTATGCTTAATAGTAAAAAAGTGCAAAATTGATTGCCGCGTTATCTCTCTATCTCACTCATGCACCTCTCTACCTCAGCTCGCACATCGGCACGCGCGTCAGTCCCCAACCAATAGCGGCACAGCATTTTTACCGCGCTATCGTGGAACGTCCTGATTGGTCAATAATATTTCCCGCACTATTGAAATGTGTCTACTGCGCAGGTACATCGGTAAGCCACATAAAAATGGTTGTACTGTACCAGGTATCTTACAAACGCAGCTTCTCGGCTTGGAGTCCGACTCCTGCTCTTCCCAGCCGAACTTGAAGAGCACCACGGTTGGCTCCTTTGGGTCGTGTTTCAGCTCTATCCACTGCAACGCCACCTCCAACGTCAGAACTAGCGTGGGGTTCAGACGTACGAGAGACGTCACGTCGATTACTACCACTGGAAATAAGTGAGTTGTTATTTTTTTTTGGGTTGTTTATGTGCTACCTGTTAGTTTTCATTATTATTCACATATCAGCCATCGACGTCCACTGCTGGATATGCCTTCCCCAATATACGTCACCACACATTCTCCGCTTTCATCCACTTTTAGGTCGTCGGTCTCCTTTTCGGTCCACGGTCTCCACTCCGTTCTTCGTCAGAGCTCATCGCAGACGAAAAAACAAACATAGCCCTTTTCATACCTCGCTAAGCGACTTTTATTTAGGTTCATCATTATTATCATCATCAGCCCGAAAGATTCCACTGTTGGACATAGGCCTCTCCCAAGGTGCGCCACTGAACCCGATCCTCGGTTCTTCTCATCCAGTCACTGCCAGCCGCCTTACGCAGATCGTCGCTCCATCTAGCCAGGGGGCGACCCACACTACGCTTGCCCAGTCGCGGTCTCCACTCGAGAACTCGTTTACCCCAGCGGTAATCGGTTCTCCGACAGATGTGACCAGCCCACTGCCACTTCAGCGTACTAACGTTTTGAGCTATGTCGAAGACTTTAGTTCTCTGGCGGATCACCTCGTTTCGGATCCTGTCCCTTAGAAAAACTCCGAGCAAAGCTCTTTCCATAGCCCGCTGAGCGACCTTGAGTTTTCGAACTTATTTAGGTTGGTTAAAGATAATTACTAGACAGTTACTTGTGCGGATAGTGGCCCTAGCCTACCAAGCTGTACCAGAATGGTTTAATGGTGAATTCCCATGCATTCGACTAAGTCAGGCGTCCTACACAATATATAAACTCGGCCAATTTAATTTCTGACCGATAAAATCATGGTATCCTTACTGCATTCTTACACAATCTACAAGTGTCATTTTTGTTATCATCATTATTTACTAATATATTACGAGGTTGGAAATTTTATTATACGTTCACGACGTGAACGAATATTTATTATGACGTTCACGTCGTGCAAAAAGTGGACAAAACACTTGGATGTGTCAGAAATTTAATTTGTTTGTAAACCCACGCTTAGAAAGAAGTACGGGTATTGTTTGAAGATACGTCGCCAACCAATAGGTCGTCCATTTCCCCGAATGTCAATTTCCCCGAACGTCCATTTCCCCGAACGTCAATTTCCCCGGACGTCCATTTCCCTGAACGTTCATTTCCCCGAACGTTCATTTCCCCTAACTTCCTTTTCCCCGAACGTACATTTTTCTTTTTGTCATTAGTCGTGCAAATCATCAATTTCCCCGAATGTCCATTTCCCCGAACGTCCGTTATAGAGGTTTATTATACGAACGTTTAGCCAGAAGGTATTCCGTGGGTATAATGGCGGGGTGCATGGCCCCGTTGGAGTAAGCGTGTTCAAGGTGCATCGCCGTGCCGAGCCCGGGCACGCCGCAGTTGATGCAGATTCTCCTGTAATTAAATTAAATATTTCAATACTTAAAATTCTGTATCATATTTCACCGCCTCGTTGGCCTACTGGCTTGGGCGTTAGACTCGAGCTTCGATTCCCACTACGGACAGAACTTTGTATTATAAACTGCGACCTAACCCTTCAGCATTTTGGGTAATATCATTTTAAGACATTCGTTCGGCGTCTGGTTTGCCGTGTGGTTTCCGGTAGAGTAGAGTAGGACCACTCCAACTTTTACCCTGGATGTCGTACAAGGCGACTGAGGGACATTATAAGAAGACATTATAAAACATCAGTCAGGCCTCCCCAACCCGTCTGGCCCGCGCGGGGAGTGTAGGCCAAATGCTCCGTCTGTCTCCGGCAGATGAGAGAGGGTTGTGCTCCTGCAGTGCAGACAGAAATAACCTGATGATGATGATGTTCGGCGTCTAACTCCGTCGATCGCTCTGGCGCTCTGTGTTTAATTTGTATTACTGTTGGCTCACGGGTTGTTTATAATTTAAATGGCATCAGTAGGTAGTCGAAAAAATGGTTTTTAATTTCTCCTGACTTTATTTCGTCACAATTTTTGACAAAAATCAGTTTCGCGGACCTTCGAGACTACTAAAAGTACCTATAATTGTGACAAATTAAACATTTATTTACTGAATTTATGTGCACCAACTTTCTAAATGCTAAAAATTGCACTCTGAAATGTCGCTGCAATTGTCTCTTGTTAAAATAACACACACACACATACACACACACACACACACACACACACACACACACACACACACACACACACACACACACACACAAGACGCCTACGAGTCATAGTTCAAAAAAGATAACTTATCTACCTACATTACATCTTAGGTAACTCACCAGTTATTCTCCAATGCTCTGTAATAATCAGAGAGCACTCTCCATGTGGTGGGCTGCGACAAATCTATCACATCTATCGCCGGGGATTCGACGTTTCTGTACCTCTCCTGTGAGTCCACACCCAGCACCAACATCAGAGAAAGTAGCTTTATATTCATTTTTTACTCTATTATTCAGTACTGATTTGCTCTAAGACTGTTGCAGGACTGATTTTCTAAAATGATCCACATTAATATTGTATAGTGTACCTACTTATTTGTTATACTGTTTATAGTTTAAGTTACATTGTTAGAGGTTTGTTGTGTAATTGACCATGATAGCTATTGTTTAATGTTTCTTATTTAAACAATTTAAACTGCCTCCACTTCACTGATCCTCCGTCTGTCTCCGGCAGATGAGAGAGGGTTGTGCTCCTGAAGTGGAGACAAAAATAACCTGATGATGAAACTGCCTCCACTTATGGTTTATGTTCCTAGGTTGTCGACCTGCTTGAAACGTCTGCCTGCGTCTGTCGGGTTTGGTTTCCGGTTCCGGCTTTACTATTTGCGCAGGAGGTAGGATCGCTGCCTACCTCGTGTGCATGTCTGATAATAACCGTCGAATTAAACAGCCTTTTCGTACTTTAGCCATGTAACATTCAGATACGTGTTTCCTGTCTAACAATCGTAATTAGAATCTTATCTTGTTATAGAAAACCAGGAACACGTCGTCCCTTTCTCGGCTACACGTCGATCTGGGTCAGCCCCCCTATTTAAGGAGAGGATACGAGCCTGTAGATTTGGGTTCAGCGTAAGCTATACCCAGGACACTTATAGTGAGAATGTTAAGGGTGCAGACTTTAGTCAAAGTGTTTTCCTTCATGATTGACACTAATTGGTTATTAAATTAGATAACAGATGCACATTTAATTTTTTATTTACGTTTATTTGTCGGCCCCGTAGCCTAGTCGGTAGTACACCTGCCTGCGAAGCTCGGGGTCGCGGGTTCGAATCCCGCCCAGGGCAAACATTCGTGTGATGAGCACTTGTGTTTGCCTTGTGACTGGATGTTATTTATATATTATATTATGTATTTATGTATGTATATCAGCTGTCTGATACCCATATTACAGGCTCTGCCTAGTTTGGGATCAGGTGGCCGTGTGTGAAATGTCCCCACATATTTATTTATTTATTACATTTTAAAAACATCTGTTATCTAATTTAATAACCAATTGGTGTCGATCATGCAGGAAAACACTTTGAGGTGAAACTGTGAGCTACGAAAAATTATTTTGCGTCATGGTACGAGGTGTACGTGTTATAGTGAGAATGTTAAGGGTGCAGACTTTAGTCAAAGTGTTTTCCTTCATGATTGACACTAATTGGTTATTAAATTAGATAACAGATGCACATTTAATTTTTTATTTACGTTTATTTGTCGGCCCCGTAGCCTAGTCGGTAGTACACCTGCCTGCGAAGCTCGGGGTCGCGGGTTCGAATCCCGCCCAGGGCAAACATTCGTGTGATGAGCACTTGTGTTTGCCTTGTGACTGGATGTTATTTATATATTATATTATGTATTTATGTATGTATATCAGCTGTCTGATACCCATATTACAGGCTCTGCCTAGTTTGGGATCAGGTGGCCGTGTGTGAAATGTCCCCACATATTTATTTATTTATTACATTTTAAAAACATCTGTTATCTAATTTAATAACCAATTGGTGTCGATCATGCAGGAAAACACTTTGAGGTGAAACTGTGAGCTACGAAAAATTATTTTGCGTCATGGTACGAGGTGTACGTTCGTATATTTTTAATAGTGACCGCCGACAAACTGAAGTAGGTACAGAAAACTGCGATTATAATGTGATGTATAAATAATAATGAAATAGGTACCTAGTCTTAGACAATGTCGCGAGTTGCGCCGCGTCTCAATAAAGTATCCAGTCTACATGGTATCTCGGCGTTTGATCGTCTTTTTGTATAACAAGTAGGTACATGAATTAGATTTGTCAGTGGCATCTAACTTGCATGTTTCTCGTTTCTATTTATTTATTTAATAGTTTATTGTACAGACAAATATACAAAGAACAACACAAAGAAAAGAAAATTATACAAAAGGATAAGCTTATTTCTAAACAAAATTTCTTCCAGCTAACCTGCGGTGAAGACAAGAGATTATGGAGAGGCAGTAGTCGCGTGTACCTACAATATATATTAAATAATCATAGAACATATAACACAATAAGCATAAACTAATAAACTATAAATACCAATACAGATACATAAATATATATGTGTATATAATAGAATATAATTATTATTATGGACATATATAGAGAGTAAGGTAGCTCTCTAACTCGTGATCTGAACACAGAAATCTACTTCCATATACCTACTTGTTGTTCTTAGTAATATCCAGCTAGAGAGAGGACAATGTCAAATAATAATGATAGTAACAGGTACTTATAGAAAATGTCACGTGCTGCGCCGCGTTTTAATAAAGCATCCAGTCTGCATGGTATCTCCGCGTTTGATTGTTCCATATATAACAATTGTTAACAAATCACAGAGCCATTTCAAAAGGAAAGTTAAAATCTAACCACTTATCGTCAATCAATAGCAAATATGTTTACGTACCAATTACAAAGATAATCCTTATTTATAAGATACCTTTACAGTCTATATAATCTGTCATGATAATGGCGATAGACAAACCTTCAAAAGACACGGGGGTGGTAGTTACAGGTCAGTGGTAAATAATCACTATGAAAATGCAAGATCTGAACATGTACCGAATATTCCTACTCCTTGCTGCCGTAATGGCAGCGGCTGCAGGAGACCGGTCTCCAAATGCTGACGTGATCGAAGACCTGATGAAGACCCCTCGGTGGTCCAAGTATTCGACCAACGTTTTGCAAGATGCTTTACTTGATGCGGTAAGTTCTTTTCTTAAGACATTGTTACTGATCTTTGAGGTTTGGTTTGGTGGGATGTGAACTTTCTCTTCAAGTAGAGCAATGCTAAAAATCAACTTTGTGAGACTACTGGAACTATGTAATCTCAGATCGTTCCTCATAATTTTGTTCCGCCATTTTGGAAAGAAAAACAATGGGACGTCACCAAATTGCCCAAGATTCTAAACATTTTTAGTTCCAGCTCGGTCCCGCTATTTGGCACCGTTTCTGAGGGCTGTTGACGCGAAGGTGACGGTGAGCAGAATCTACAAGCCTAATTTGGGGTGGGGGGGTGTATACTTTTTCTAGATCAATTTTAAGAGCCTTCTATCTCCGCCCGGGGGTTTACTTGGGTGACATCTGATGATGGCGGTTCGAAGTACATCCAAACATATCTCTTCCATCAAATTAACTTGGATACGGATTCATACTTTTTCCGAGAATTCGTGTCAGGGGTGTTTTGTGTTGCTGTATTCTCTCTTCATTGACTACGCTGATGAAATCGTCTTTGTCTGTTAGTGACGCCTATACCTAAGACCGTTATTCGGAAACCAAATCAACCAAATAGGTTCAGCAACCACAATAGAACGGATAAATCCAGTCAGAACATATTTTTCGATAACTTAGCTCTAAGTTACTTATAGAAGTAGAAATAGATTCATTCTATCCTACTATTCTACTAATATTATAAATGCGAAACTTTGTAAGTATGGATGGATGTTTGTTACTCTTTCACGCTCCAACCACTGGACGGATCGTGATGAAACTTGGTACACATATAGGTTAGGTCCTGGAATAGGACATAGGATAGTTTTTATCCCCAAAAAATAGCCTGTTCCTACGGGAAAACATAATAATTTGTCATTTTAAGTGGTCCACTTGGACGAAGCAAATATTCACAGAATTTTTATCCCAGCCCAGCCTTATCAGCAAATATGGCTACCCAATAGAAACCCACCATGTGGTGACCTCAGACGGGTACATCCTGGAAGCTCACAGGATCCCTCACGGCCGCGACCGGAACAATCAGCGTGACAGGAACAAGCCTGTGGTCTTCGTCATGCACGGTCTCATCTCGTCGTCGGCTGATTTTCTGGTCCTGGGTCCGGGCAGTGCACTCGGTGAGTAGGACCTTGACCAAGAGACCTAGAAGTGAAAGCCTTGGAAAGTTATAACTAAGTGTTCCAGTTCTAGTTGTAGGTTTTAGATTGGATAAGATTAGTTTGTTGGTTAATAATGTACTGTCATACCTTATCGTTTAATGTCTTAAATTCTATCCTGAATCTGCGCTATCGAAATGAATGCATACCTAAATCTTTTACATGCAAACTACATCTAAGAAAACTAGACTCACCATGGTTGTGTCCTCTTTTATCACTGGTTTTTAAGAAAATTATCATAAAATCTAAACGCTCTGTCGTGTAAATCAAAGAACTTAGTTCTTTAAGTCTGAAACTTGTCTAGGATTTAAACAAGGAAAAACCGATTATAATTCGAATACTGACTAATAGTTGCAAAATATACGTATACAGTAATACCTATAGATACAAAAATAACTAATTATCGTAAATAAATAAGCAAAAGTAATTTTTTACTATTCCGCAGGAAGAATTCAATAAAAAGAGTATGCGTATAGCGTTACAAATGTTTACGGTCTGTAGATTCCAACAGGATTATCGAGTGCACCACACTGTGACGTGTTTGTGGACGGTATAAGACGGCTGATGACGGAATGTAAGGGAACGCTAGAGAGAGGAATGTCTGTTTCGTCTATAGCATAAAAGTTATTGTAACGCAATGGAATAGTAATCTGTAATGTTTCAATATGTAATAAATAAAATCTTAAACATCGCATGTCTGTACATTGAAGATATTTGCAAAAAAAAATTGAGGGGTCTAAGGATAAGTAATAGAACACATTTCAATCATTCAAATACAATAGTAAGTAAGGATAGTATGCAATATATTGCACATAATACTATTTCCGTAGTATTCAGATTGCGATGAGTTTGGAGGTTTAGATTACATTTGTAGCGGCGAGTGGGAATTGGAGTGGGAGTGGTAGTGGGAGTGGAAAAAGGGGAGGGGGTGTGGGAGCGGGAGCGGAAGCGGAAGCGGACGCGGAAGCGGGAGGGGAGCGGGAGCAGGAGCTTAAGCGGGAGCGGGAGCGGGAGAGGGAGAGGGAGAGGGAGAGGGAGAGGGAGAGGGAGAGGGAGAGGGAGAGGGAGAGGGAGAGGGAGAGGGAGAGGGAGAGGGAGAGGGAGAGGGAGAGGGAGAGGGAGAGGGAGAGGGAGAGGGAGAGGGAGAGGGAGAGGGAGAGGGAGAGGGAGAGGGAGAGGGAGAGGGAGAGGGAGAGGGAGAGGGAGAGGGAGCGGGAGTGACCGCGGATTCTGTAGTTCACGCGAGCGGAGCCGCGGGCACAGCTAGTTTTAAATAAATAAATGTCTAAATGAGTGACGATTCGGCTGCAGGGCTTGTGTCTTATGGCACATAGGTAATAACTCTATACAGAATTACCTAATAAGTTGTAGGTATTATGAAAGAGATAACGTTATGCTACCCACAGTTATGCTATCACAATTTCTTGCAGCCTATCTCCTCGCTGAAGAAGGCTACGACGTATGGCTGGGCAACGCACGCGGTAATTACTACTCCCGCCACCATACCACCTTAAACCCGGACGACAGAAGCAACGAATTCTGGAAATTCAGCTGGGAACAGATCGGACTGTACGACATCCCAGCGTTCATCGACTACATACTGCAAGTATCTGGGCAGTCCAGGGTACACTATATCGGACATTCTCAAGGAGGAACTGCGTTCCTGGTGCTGAACTCTTTGCGGATGGAATACAATGAGAAGTTCATTTCGTTCCAAGGACTCGCACCTGCTGCCTACTTCGACAATAATAAGAACTCGCTATTCAACTTATTATCGCCTTACGAGAAATTAATTGAGGTTCGTTGAGAAGCTGCCGCTACTTCTGATTTATAAACGTCTATCAAATCGTTCCTTCCAATAACATTTGGTACCTATTCAGTTGTACATTTCTTCCTCTTCAACACTTTCTAAAATATGAAAGGCAAGAATCATAAGAATTATTTCAGTCTTCCTGCAGTTAGTCTGCCTTTACTGCCAGCTCCTTGGCACTTCAGTATGTATGTATGTATGTATGTATGTATGTATGTATGTATGTATGTATGTATGTATGTATGTATGTATGTATGTATGTATGTATGTATGTATGTATGTATGTATGTATGTATGTATGTATGTATGTATGTATGTATGTATGTATGTATGTATGTATGTATGTATGTATGTATGTATGTATGTATGTATGTATGTATGTATGTATGTATGTATGTATCTATGTATGTAACCCAAAATTAACAAAAAAAAAAGTTGTGTACGAAGATGGACTTATCCCACTTAGGGTATCAACCTTTTAGTAACTGATAGGACTGGTATAATGCGTTTAGTACCAAAATTATAAAAGAAACGCCAGTTTGTCAATCGTTGCACTGTATCAGTGCCCTTAGTTATAAAGTTTGCAACAGATATGCCAGATTAGAAGGATATGGTTTGTAATGAAGAGGTCCGACGGAGAACGAAGGTGACCGACATTGCCGAAAGGATTTGCAAGCTGAAGCAGGGTTGGACGCCCCCCTCCCGGATGACCGACGACTTGAAGAAGCTGGCCGGAAGCGGCTGGATGCGGAGGGCGGAGGACCGAGTGCGGTGGCGTTCATTGGAGAAGGCCTATGTCCAGCCAGTGGAAGGCTAAGGGCTGACATGATGCCAGATTCACAGAATGGAGTTACTAGAAAGAACTCATGATATACTTCTAAAATTCCTCTCTATGATTCTGGCATACCTGTTGCATATTTTATAGCTTATTAGGTCCATAGTTTGAGTATTTGGTGTTAAAAAAAAGAAAGAAAGAAAAATGAAACTAATAATGTTTACAGAATATAATTTACAAATTTTAATAAAGAAATAGTATGCGTGTGCCGCAGCAGTAAAAAGGCAAACGCATATGCCTAGACCAAGTAAGGTGCTAGGCGGTGATTTTCAGTCGCACTTAGTGCGGACGAGTTTGTCTACGGTGTTAAGTACATTAACACTGATATACCCCCACTATGGACCTATTTTATAGCTGCATATATCACGATTTGTGCCGTGTGGTTTCCGGTAGAGTCGAATAGGACCATTCCAACTCTTCCCGTGGATGTCGTACAAGGCGACTAAGGGAATACATTATAAAACATCAGTCAGACCTCCCCAACCCGTCTGACCAGCGCGGGGAGTGTAGGCCAAATCCTCCGTCTGTCTCCGGCAGATGAGAGAGGGTTGTGCTCCTGCAGTGGAGACCAAAATAACCTGATGATGATGATGATATTTCACGAGTGTGTTCGCGAGTGTGCTAGTAATATAAATATTTACAGACTGGATTCTATTCAATGGGTTTCGGGGAGATATTGAGAAACAGCGAGTTCACGACGTGGGTAGCCATCGCCTTTTGCTCTGACCAGTCTCTCTTTCACCCTCTCTGCACCGACGTGTTCACAGCCGTTAATGGTAATGACAAGAATGCGGTAAGTGATCGTTTGTCTTGTTGTTATAATATAAGGTTACCTAGCCCAAACCAATGCGTCCTGCTTGCATCCGCTTTCATAACAGCGATGGCGATCAGCTTATTCCTATATGCTTGTATGGGAGTGTTCACACCGAATTCTGCGTTCAGCGTCCTGTGTTACGGAACGCCCTATCGTCGTTACGAATACGGTTGTAGTTACGGGCTATGATATTCATGGTGTCAGAGTTGACGTTTACTATTCAAATTACGTTTAAACGTATACTACTTACTGTAGTAACGTTCGATGACTTTACTACAACAACTCATGGTTGATGTAGATGCTGTGCAGCGATAGCTTATTAGAGACTCGTATAGATATCTACTGTGGTTTCCGGTAGAGTAGAATAGGACCACTTCAACTCTTCCCGTGGATGTCGTACAAGGCGACTAAGGGAATACATTATAAAACATCAATCAGGCCTCCCCAACCCCTCTGTCCAGCGCGGGGAGTCTAGGCCAAATCCTCCGTCTGTCTCCGACAGATGAGAGAGGGTTGTGCTCCTGCAGTGAAAACAAAAATAACCTGATGATGATGATAGATATCTAGAATAAAATATTTCACAATCTCTTTGTTGAAAATGGCTACTTCCGAAATTTTACGGTGATGGCAGGACTGGATTTACAATCTCCTATCATTAGAATGATTCACAATCTCGCGTTCAACTCTACGAGTACATCATGTCACAGAACCCAGAGCTGAACGAAAGCTCGTGAATCTAAATTTCAGTTTAGAAATTAGTTACTTAATGGGATGAAGGAGTCCCATTTTTTAAATTTCCCATTTCGTAGCCAGTAACAATATTTGGTTACTAGGATGCAAGGAATTGAAAGCAGACTGTTCGCTACCGCGGAGGTGAGTAGGACGCGTTGGTTCGGGCTAACCTTTGTAGTTGTTAACTTTTCAGTATTTTAAAATGGACTACTTTACTTTTGAGCCTTTTATTTCAGATAAATTAACATAAAACAATTGCTTATTTACATTATAACATCGACACTATTATCTGTTTGCCCTTTTTCGGCAAAGGCCTCTCCAACCTCTTCCACTCCTCTCTATCTCTCACTATCCTTGTTCATGTTTTCCCCTCGGATATATCCTTGGCCTCATCCTCCCACCTCTTAAACTTTCTCCTAAATAAAAGTTTTACGTACGTGTCGGGTTTGGTGGGCTTGATATATATTTTTTTTTAATTAAATAAATATGTGGGGACATTTCACACACGGCCACCTGATCCCAAACTAGGCAGAGCCTGTAATATGGGTATCAGACAGCTGATATACATACATAAATACATAATATAATATATAAATAACATCCAGTCACAAGGCAAACACAAGTGCTCATCACACGAATGTCTGCCCTGGGCGGGATTCGAACCCGCGACCCCGAGCTTCGCAGGCAGGTGTACTACCGACTAGGCTACGGGGGCTTTTATTTCACTTCGATTAATCAGTAGATAGTTACAACATAAATAGAGAAACGGTCCGTGCGCCGTGCCGTCTGAATCCATACTCTCCGTACGCTGCGGCGAGTCTGTCTTTTATACAAGCGTGCACCTGCGTTTAGTCGTAGTGGGGAAGCGGTGAGGCGGGCGCTACGCCGCGCGCAGGTGTTCACAATGACGATCCGTCGGTCGTTTAACATCATAGTAGGGAAGCGATGGTACAATGTCAGACATGTCACTAGTACGCCGCCGTCACGGCCATGCTGACGAGCGCACGTCCTCGTGCGAGCTGCTTTCCGCTATTTTACAAAGTATCTCTATCTGTAAACAAATTAAAATTTTAAAATGTCGCTCGTCTTTCTTGACAATAGTTACATCCATTCATCTTTTCAGTTTGTAAGACTGTCCGAGATGGCCGCCGTCTCGGCCATGCTGACGAGCGCACGTCCTCGTGCGAGTTGTTTTACAAGCGATCTCTATCTGTAAACAAAAAATTTTTTTAATGCCGCTCGTCTATTCTGACAATAATTACAGTTATTCACTAAACATTAATTTAAGCTATTACAACATCCTTATACAGCTATTATATTTCAACATCCTTATTGTTAAAAAGCTGTTGGTTTTCTAAATAAACATAAAATAAATTCTTACTGGTCTAGGTTGTTACCGAACATCAACCCTACAGGCGTTGCCTGGTTTGGAGAAGTCCCTTCGGTATTAAAACTGGTTCGGGCAGTATCTTACATAGTCAAAGTCAAAGTCATTCTCATTTTTCACAACTTTTTTTTTGCACATTATTTTTTCACACGTATTTGACACATTTTATTCACACATTTGCTACTACTTTTCTTGACACCACAATTTTTTTTCCATTTTTCTTCTCACACCTTTTTGCCACACATTTTGCCATACACACTTTTTTTTTGTCACATTTTCTAAACAACTATTTTTTTTTTCACTTTTCTATTGGCACTTTTTTTGCCATCCATTTTTTACCACTCTCTTTTTTTACTGTCACTGTCATACATATTTTTTAACTCCATTGTCAACTACGTAGACCAAAGAAGGTATGAAAACATTTACTAATCAACATTAATATTTTCTTCACTACAACTACTACAACTATTACCCAAAACACTTAATAAATCAGAGGTTATAAAAATTATAATTATCATCGGCCCTTGCAGTCGGCTCAGACAATTCAGCTATTTACAAAAATCACATTACCCTTTGGAATTTCTCTTTACCATGTAATTATTGTATTTATTATTTATTAAAAACATAAAATTTACCTTTTTCCGGCGCTACAAAAACCAGTCTTACTTTGTTTGTACACCGCGATGACGTCCAAATAGACAATTTTATCTGCTAAGTCATCTTTACACGACTTTATAATATGCTGGAATATACTTCTACATATTCTGGAACAAATCTGTTTAGTTAGTCAGCGGTATACCTTATATTTGTTGGGTCGAGTACAATAAATACACTACAATCGACAAACAGGCTAGTGCCGCGCTGACAGTTACTCGCGGCGTTCCTCAGGCCAGCGTTCTGGGCCCTCATTCATCATTATCATTATTAGGCGAGATACGTGAACTGCTGACCAAAAACCTCAATAGAATAGAATTTGCCATAATCACCACGCTTGGAAGGCGGACAGACGATCGCAGCAACGGTAATACACAGGAAAACGTCGCTGCCCGTCCCTGGTGCAATATTTTAGGCGCCAAGGTGTTACCCACGGGACGACACTGTCTCGATAGTTCGGCAATATCCTTAAAACCAGGAAAATTAATATAAATAATAAGCTACATTTAGTGACTGGGCAACCACCGGCTTCCGTAAAATCAGGACCAGATTGTACGATCTGTAAAGCGTATGGATCTATCTATAAACTCGAGTTAAACCTGTTAAGATTTCATGAATATGTCAAAAACTATGATAAAAATTTCAGGAAAATTTTCAAAGCCAAATCAACATTAAAACTTCGAAAAATAAAGTCAAAACTGTACGGATAATTATAACACAACTGTTTAAATCAAATCACAAGATAGTGAGTATACTACCGAAAGCAACGGCGAAGATCTATCTCAAAAGTTGAGGCGGCTGAGGTGTTTGAAACCCTCTTCACAAACATCCCCATAAAAACCATTCATCACCTATTCTTGCTGTGACCTTCATTAATAATGTTACAATATGTGAAACAGATTTGCACCTTAAACACGTTGATTCTCTAAAAATTATTAAGACATTTGAATCCTTATAACCAAAATTCTCCGAAGATTTCCGTCAAGCACATTTTCGACGCCTGAGAAGGCCTCCATGACGCAACAGGCGTCCTCTGTGACCCCTCCAAGGCACCAAAATACGATGATCCCGAAACCTTGCCAGGATACTGCCACTGCGAGAATAGTGTTCCTCAACTACATCCACAGCACCATGACACACAGCATCCTACTGCGAGGTTAGCCAGCAGATACAGAGACCACTTCTATCCTATTTACTCTAGCTGCTGTCCTTCACAAGTTGATATTTCCTGAATTTTATTTGTTACTTTTCGTCCATTTTGTGTCCCCATACATCGATCTCCACGCGTTTCTGATGGCAAGCGACAACGACGCCCAAAGTGCAGCGCGCTTATATAGAAGATTCACTTACTCACTCCTCCAAGAAGATCCAAGTTGTACCTTTAGTCCGTTTTGTGGGCTGGATTACGGCTCACTTCTGATGTCGGGTTTGGTGGGCTTGATATATGTTCAGGGGGCCGCTTGGTAGACTCGGGGAAGGTGGTGATACCATAAGACATAAACTACAGCTTTACTACTTTTATTTCACTTCGATTAATCAGTAGATAGTTACAACATAAATAGAGAAACGGTCCGTGCGCCGTGCCGTCTGAATCCATACTCTCCGTACGCTGCGGCGAGTCTGTCTTTTATACAAGCGTGCACCTGCGTTTAGTCGTAGTGGGGAAGCGGTGAGGCGGGCGCTACGCCGCGCGCAGGTGTTCACAATGACGGGGATAGGGAAGCGATGGTACAATGTCAGACATGTCACTAGTACGCCGCCGTCATACGTATCAGTTAAAATCTGTAGGTATTCTTGCGTTGTTATCAAGTATGAGTACCTAGTGCATGCTATGCAGCCATAAGCTCGAAAATAGTTCCATAGTAGGGGTATATCGGTGTTTTAGGGTACCAAACATCGAAAAGCTCATATTATTATTCCTAAATACTATTCTATTGTCCTCCGAATAATCGAAACTGCCTTTGGTGTACTATTTCCTAAAACCTGATGTTTATATACATTTTATTATAGTTTGTATCTTTGAGTGTGTTTCTATTGTTCAAGTTAATGTATTGTTTATTTCTAGACAATGATCCCTGTGTTCCTGGGACATACACCTGCTGGCTCGTCGATTCGTCAGGTCACCCACTATGCCCAGACCATCCGCCGCAAAGTCTTCGCAAGGTTCTATTACGACCCTATCACTAACCTACAACTGTACGGTAGTCTCACTCCACCCGAATTCAATATGTCAAGGGTCACCGTCCCAGCTTATCTTCATTACGGTTTGAATGATAGGGAAGTCGATTATAGAGATCTTTATTTACTAGCTAAAAGGTTACCTAACGTTGTTGGGACATATAGAGCAGAAAGGGAATCATTCGATCATTTTGATTTCTGTTGGGCAGAGGATGTTAAAGTTGAGATATATGATAGACTTCTTGAGCTAATGAGATCAGCTGATACGAATAAAGTGACATAGAGAATAATGTGTAAAATATGTACAGACCACCAATTTGAAATGTCACCTCAGAACTTTGTCTCAGAAAATCTAACAGCTTGTTGTTTCGGAAAAGATTAATGATATTAAACGGGTCTTGCAATATTGACCTTTACGATAAATATAAAATACATTTGTATTTTATATTTATCGTAAAGGTCAATATTGCAAGACCAGTGAATATGTTTGTGCAATAAAATATATTTATATTTTATTGCACAAACATATTCAGATAAGGTTAATTGATGGAAGTCTATTATCCGTTAATAATTTATTAATCCATAGAGTTGTCGTGACAGATATGTTAATAAATGTATTATTATACATTACGCCATAAAAAATAAAATAAACGTCATTTACCACCTTAGTTCTCTATTTCATCCGGATGGACGCTGAATGTTTGATTTTATTGTAAGTTCCAATTTTAGCAATACCATAACATTCAAAATACTACAAATAATACATCACTGACGTCATGTACGATATGACAAAGATAGATATAACATGTTTTCTTTCATTATACGTATTTCCCCCGATACCCGAGTGCTCGATCATATTGCCGTTTTGTGGACAAGGTTCTAGGTGGCCTTCATTTCAAATAAGTTGACTGTACCTAGCTATATAACTTTTAATTTGATTTAAGTGTTCATATCCTATTACAGCAGTGTTGTGCGAAATAAAGTATTAATGCTAAGATGAGAAAAAGTCAATTATTATTATTAATATGGTTTTAATGTATATGATGATGTGATATTATATAACAAACTTATATTTACGTTCATAAACTGTACAGAAAAAGACAAGATTACAAAGGCATGCCTAAGAATATATTTTATTTAAGATCTACAAATAACTATAGACAAATTGAAAAAAAAAAGTAAACCTACAACTGGATAAGATAAAGTTAACGGTGATCTTAAGCACATTTTGTCTGTGAACAAAATTACCAAGATACTAACAATAGGACTACAAAACTTTAAATTAAGTATAAATCATCTAACTTGATACTAGCTAGCTCCCCTATTCGGGATAATATTGCACTAGTCAAAGTAAAGGTACGAAATTCTTAAATTAGTCGTTGGTATTGATTACACGCACAAAATAAAAAAGTATCAATACAACCCTGAAGGCATATCTGTCACCTTGTGGATACCATAGTTGTTGGTTCCCATTGGGGAAAGAGTTCTCTTCAAATCGGCGTGGCTGTGGGTTCCTGTCATGACCAAACTGGTCATACTAGCTGGTGCATCTCTTAAAATATGAGGTCCGGAGTAAAACCCAGCATTACTGTGACCGCGTTTCACAATGAAAGACGTGTTATTGTAAGATGAAGAGTTATCAAAAGACCCAGTGCTTAATTTGGGATGAGGTAAGTAGAACTTCTGGGATTCAGTTTTAGCCAGTTGTTCCTTTGCTTTGCTCGAAGCTCTCGAATCGTATTTCTGTTGACTGTTCAATCTACTATTCGATCTGGTAACTGGAACCAAAGGAGTTTCCTTGCCGGCATCGCTGTTGGTTCTCGAACAAGATCTTTGTCGTCTTTCGTAAGGCCACGAAGGCTTTTTCGGTTCACTCAGCATGACTATGTCTACCATAGAGTTTAATCCTTCGTCGATCCTGTCCAAACTCTTAGTAAGCTTCTTTGATTCTATCAAGCTCACTATCTCATCGACGCGACTACCTTTAGAGCTGGATCTTTGTAAGGGTCCGATTAGAGAAGTGGCATGTGTTTCGAAAAACATGCTATCGATATACTCGCGCTGGCGTGATCCTTTCTCGGAAGTCTGAAAAGATTCGCTTCTTTTAATAGAAGTTCGCCTGCATTCTTCTCTTGACCGGGTCCTGGAACGCTTATTTCTACATTCCTCTTTGATTTTCTCAGCCATGGAGTTGAACACGGCTCTGCGTTCATGAAAATCGAAACTGGATCCAGATGGTTTTTTAGTCACTAAATTCGGGCAACGAGAGGCACTTAGTAGGGAATCTGATCCTTCATCGCTGGAGTAAAACGTGTCGTCATATAAATCCGGTGGCTTGTTATAAAGTAGCCCTTGATCTACCGGTGGGACAAACAAATGTATCAGACTTTTAGCTTTCCTCGGTGGATGTGGCAGTATTTTACTTGGAACTATCTCTGTTTCTTGATCATCACCGTTGATTTCATCTAGAAATTCCGTGCTGCTTGTGATTTGAATGCTGTGTCTCGTGCTTGTAACAGAATCTTCCTTCTCAAGGTTTCTGTGCTTCGGACATTCGTAAGCTTTAACTGAAACGTTTATTTCGGAAGTCTGATTGCATCTTGAAGACTTATCGTCACCGAATGCCACTCTGTCTTTAGCATACTGTTCTGATTCAGCATGATTGACTATATTTCTCAATTCTTGAATAACTTCATCTATAGTCGTTTCCTCTTCTTCATCTGATGATTTCTTATGATCGTTCTTTTTATTTGATTCTAGCTTCTTGTGCAAGGTGCGTTTGTTTCGCATTAAATCGTAAGTTTCATTTTTAACGTTGAACACTTCGTAAACCATGGATTCCCGCTGAGGATCACCTTCCGGGCTTAAAGATCGTTCAGAGGAACTGATGCCTTCATCTTCTGGTGGTGATGACTCGTCTAAAACAACAGAGACATGAGTTTCAGATAAAAAAATATCTAGGTAAAGTTTAATTTGTTGAACTATATAATGTTAGTTAATACCTAGCCTTATTTATATTTGTTAGGATAAAGTAACTGAAGATACTTGCCTCTACTTTTCATGTGCGAAGAGTTTTTTTTCTTCAAGCAAAAAGGCTTCTTCCGGTTAGAGTTGCCGTGTTCAGATCTGAGTGACGAGACTTCCTCTTGCAGCTCACAGCACTTTTCCTTCAAACATTTTTCTAACGACAGAAGTATTCCCTTCTCTTCTTGAAGTATCTGAAATAGATAATATTTACTTTTAACTACACTGTATATTATTTCTTGTTTTCTAATTGATTGTACCAAGGGACACTATTTTAAGTGTTATAAAGACAGGGCCCTGTGCCGTTGGGTTTGTTGCCACTTCTTCCCCTCGGTTATACAGGTGGAAGTGGAGTAGTTTTAGGCAGAATTTGACGTCAAAAAGAGAATAATGTATTCCAATTTTGAAAATAAATATTTTGATTTTGATTTTGACAGATTCATGTTTTCAGATTACGCCTTTTCTTGCTTTCTAATATTATAATTACAGGCCAATTCTAATTAAGCTTTGGAAATTGGTTTTGGATCTTCTGCAACCGTCACAGAGTATATTTTTGATACTAAATGTAGAAGACAGTATACCTTGACCCTTTTCTCGAGCAGATCCAACTTGTGTCTTAGGTCGTCTTTCTCTTTCAGCGCCTCGTGCGCTTTCTCGCTCAGCGTGTCGATGTCGATCAGCTGCTTCTCGTAGCTATCTATCTCTTTCGTCACGTAGTCGTTTGTGTTCGGCAGTTTTAAGACCATCTGTAAGATCGGAAGTTTAATCATTAGTTTAAAAAAAGATTCAAAAACGATTTTGTTTGTTTGGATCTTGATGATGTGTATAATATTATTATTTATTCATATTACAGAAAACCGTACATTATTTTGGAGTAATGAATCATAAAGTACTTGCCTTTTTCAAAGTGATAATATCAAATCCGGCTTGCTCGAGTTCAGCTTGTATGTACAGCTTCCTCTGCGGCGCGGGCGCACTCGCCAGCAACGCGTTGATAAATGATAGACCTGCCGCCTGCAATATGAAAAATAACTTAATATCGTAATAACTTATTATCGTCGTCGGTCCACGTGGCGGCGGGGCGTCCCACCCTACGCGTGCCTATTCAATGTTACGTTGATAGTCGTAGGCGATTCGCCTAGGTGCCCCGGCAATGAAGGCCGCGCAGCGTAGATATATTTTGGTGCAAAATGGAACATACTCTAATTACTTTTGGATAGAGTCGCAATTTCCCTATCAGCACGTGCTGGCTAACGCATTCGCTAACGTAAAGCCGAGCTAGATATAGGTGTGTGGTCAGAAAGTGTTCGCCTTGCAGTAGGCGTCTATGGGTTTAACTATTGATCCTGAGATACCTCAACACGGAGGCGACGATGTTGTTCGCAACACAACACGTCAAAGGGTATCACGGAGCGAAAAGCGGGCGATGGAAAGCCGCTTTGCGACATTGAATTGCGCAAACTGGCGACACATGCCTACCCCTTTGGGACCAAGGCATGTTCAATTCTTTTTTTAGCCTAAGTATTTAAATTTGTATGCCCGCACTAGCAGAGGCGGAACATTGAGAGCTTATTTAATGTAAACATCTAACCTGTACCCATGTTTCACAAATAAATGATTTGATTTGATTTGAGGCGTGAGTAGTATGTATGTATGTAAGTACCTGTAGGTCGCCAGTGCCTCCGGTGCTCTGCAGCATGCCCACCAGGAACCTAAAGCGGACCGGCTCCCCGTAGCGCAGCCGGAGCGTCGACAGCGCCTCGGAAACTACGCTGTGGCCGCTGGCAGGCGGGTAGCACGCTTTTGTTAGGAGCTGAAAGTGAAGAGTCTATATTTACTTTCGAGCTTAGCGAGATAAATAAATACATATGTATTTATTTATTTATTTTTGTAATAAGTATTCATATATTACATATGTAGTATATATCTTTTACGTAGTAATTTGTAGGTGTATGTATAATTTATAGATTACATTTAGTATATTTTAGTTTGTATTTATTATGTAAGTATAGTATAGTATAGTATAGTATATAACCAATTTATTTATATAATTTTTTTGCGCCTACCACTCATTATCTGCATGACCTAAAGGTCAACTGGAAGAGAATGCCATATTGGCATTATGTTCGCCTTTTGTACTTACTGTGCAAAATAGTTTTTAAATAAAAAAAAAATTTAAATGTTATTGTCGCCATGTTTTTTTATATATTTTCTAATATCACCAGAAATTACACCTCAAAAAACAAGTTTCCCAAAATTTACCAAGATTCGGTTTCGGGTTCAGTTTCGGCTGCAAATCCTGTTTTGGTCGGACACAAAAAAAATGCTATTTTGTGAAAAACTGCTATAACGATTTTGTTCAAACTTTGCATGTTACAATCTCCTAGCGTATCCTCTTCCGACAGTATCCGTTCGTCCGACTGGCAAAAATCATTTAAGGAGTGTTTCAGTTCATACCGGAATGTAAAAATTTAAGATTCGATTTTCTCGTAATTGGTCATTATATCTGATAGAATACCCTTTACTGCATACTTTTCTAAAAAAAATTGAGCATGGCGTGACCGGGATCGAACTTAGACCTCTACGTACGCGTACTACGTTAGATATTATAAGGAGCTGTAATTTATTATTGTTTATTATTTTGCAAATCGTGTGTTTATCTTTATCATAAACCAAGAGTTATTTTCATTGGGTTCTATACAGTCTATAATTTCCAAAAAAATTAATTGATGGGCCCTCTGACGTTTAATTTAATTTGTGATAATTTAATACCAAGTGTATTTTGAAATTTTATTTTAATATTATATACTGACATAGATAGTATGTTATATACTGTGACATTATTTGAATTGTTGACATTGTAATTTATATTTTGTACATTATTTTATTTTATGACGATCCCTTTTACCATATCTATAGGAATAATACATTGCCCAAAATTCGTCGACGGAAATTAAAATTGGCGTGAGGGACAAAATGTCAAAGTCGGTTTTTACCTTCCCAAATTCAGTTTTTATCTTCTATCGTATGGTATATTTGAAAAACTGTAAAATTCTATGTTTTGGCATTATTAATATAGGTGCACAAACAAATTAATGACAATCACAAAGAAAAAGAATAGTTTTATGCATATCCCGAAATTCGAATTCAAACTTCCGTCGACGATATCAAAGTTAACCTAATGGCATTATGGAAATATGCCCGTTTGAAAAATCACTCCTCACCTGCAAAGCCAGGACCCTGGACTTGTTCACCGTGGACATTATGCACACAGTGAGGGTATACACCCCGTTGGAGCCCCCGACCAGCCTCCGCACGCAGTCAGGGTATCGGCTGCAGCAGCTCCAGAGGCATTGCCTGTAAAATTAAGTTGAGTTTGAGAAAAAAGTACATCGTAATTAAAAAACAATTATAGGTCCATCACAGTTCTGATTCGAGATTTATTTTCCTCTTTCTTCTTCTTCACAGCGCTAACACCTAGGAAGCGTGAAAATGACGTGTATAAATGTACTAAGTGTACTCATATGCAATAAATGATTTTGACTTTGGACAAAATACATGTATAGGTACTAAAATTAACTTTAAAAAACTTAATTTATCGCTGTTTCAGATTTAATTGTAACCTTGAATCTGAATCAGCGATAATTTAAGTTTTTTGAAGTAATAGATTATTGTTGCCAAAGTCGACAAACAAAAAGATTATAATTCCTTTTTTTATTTCTGCTGTCTATTACTTATATATTTTTACCTCACATTTTTACTCACGTCACCTACATAGTTGTTTAAAATGTGCACTAAGTATACACTTCTAATAATATCATAATTTTATAGAGGTGGTACAATATTAAATAATACAATTGTATGTTTTACTTGTGCCTAGGCACAAGTAAAACATACAATTGTATTGTAGTAATCATATATCTACGTCTGTGAGTAGTTTTCATGAATTCATGAACAATTAGGTTAGTACTATTTTTTCTAAAATATGGGCACGAATAATTTATTGAAGTGTATTGTGTGCTTTATAAATTACTGGTTAATGGATGCCAGAAAAACAAAGTTTTTTTTGTGGCATTATAAAACATTTTTTTAGCACCGCCAGCCAGCAAGATTCGATAATGAAGAAACGATATTTAAACTCCTTGAAAGGATTTCTTTTCTATTAGATTATTAAATGCTTTTGTATCAACAATGGCGTCACAGTTTGCGCTTTAAAAAAAAACGGGCAAGTATTTATTGTGTAACTGATTCTCCCAAAACAATAATCAAAAATATATATTTGTACATTAAGGTAGTGATCAGCACTTACAGACAAGCCAGCTCGTCGAGCAATGGCCTCCTTCTAACGGCGGGGGGTCCCCTCGCGCCCTCCCCCGACTGACTGAGCTGCACGTTGCGCAGGAGTTCCAGCAGCAGAGTAACGCCATCTAGCGGCTCGCATGCGAACTCTTGCACGAAACTGGAAAAAGAAAAAATATTCAGTCGCAAAAGTGTGTATAGTTAGTTGTTTGTTTGCCCAATCACGCTGTAATGGCTGGACAGATTTTAATGAAACTGGGTGCTGTGACAGCTTATATCATGGAATAACATAGGATAACTGTTCATGCGGGCGAAGTCACGGGTAATGGATGTACTATAATAATTATTAGGTCATTAAAATTAACAACACAAGATACCTATCCAATCTTATAAAAAAAATAAAACAAAGTCGGATTAGTTACATAACTCGAGAACGGCTGGACCGATTTTAATGATCTCTTATTTGTTGGATTCGTCTCCCCTCCGAATATCAGATTAACTATTAAAATATCTAAAAAATTCTCGGATTTTTTTTCTATAAAAAAATATAAAATTGGTTTGGAAATCCGGCCATCTTCTGCAATTGACAGCTCACGTCACGAACGCTTATAGCTAAATATTAAGTTCAATAGTTTATTAGGATAATGGGCGCGATTCTGACAGCACTAAAATTGATTTCGTCTTTATCTTTTCTTTCTATCTATCTATCTTTCATAATACTGTGTGACAAGGATAGCAAAAATTTTAGTGTTGTCAAATTTTAACATTGTGCCTTCAGAATCGAGCCCAATATACCTATATAAAGAATTTTTTTCGTATTTATTTTATTACGTTAATAAAATCGTAAAGTAAGTTTAGCTAAAAGTTAACACGACATTCATTTACTGTTAGGCGGTACGAAGTTCGCCGGGTCAGCTAGTAGTAAATAAATAAAACATTTATTAAAAATACATAGGTACAATAATTCCGTCAAACTCTACTGATATGTAATTGTTCTTCCGAAAGTCCTTTAACTTGGTACCCCTTTGTAGGTTTTTTATTCTAATTATCTCCCGGGCCCCGGCGCCAGACCGACGTAACTTTACACATCATAATCATAAAAATACGCAAATAACTCATAAGAATACACAAGTAAACGGCTCAGAATACTCAAATAAATACCCCATTAGCGCGCCTGCGCCCCGACAACCATGCAATAAACGTGGCTGTATAATTTGGGTGCATAAAGAATAATTGAATTCACAATTGCGGCGAGTTCACTGGAATTGTCCTAGCCATTTTTAAATAAAAAACGCTCCGGGTGCGCCCATAGAACGAGCGGCCGTTAATTCGCGAATCGCGTCCGCTTTGTATCTTACACTCTGCATCATCATCAGGTTATTTTTGTCTCCACTGCAGGAGCACAACCCTCTCTCATCTGCCGGAGACAGACGGAGGATTTGGCCTACACTCCCCGCGCTGGCCAGACGGGTTGGGGAGGCCTGATTGATGTTTTATAATGTATTCCCTTGGTCGCCTTTTACGACACCCACGGGAAGAATTGGAGTGGTCCTATTCTACTCTACCGGAAACCACACGGCATATCATATATGCACTCTGCATAATCATATATATTTTTTCATTTGCAAGCTATTTCAATTAGTTACACTATACAGGGATGAAAGTTCTTTAAATAACAAATACCTATAGCAAATTTTACTCAATGTAAAAATAATTCTGCATTAACAATTCTTTAAAAAATCTCTTGCCGGGAACCGAACTGACACAAATTCGAAAAAATAACACCAGTACAGGATGTTTTTACGGCAATCGATAAAGGCAACCATAAGAATCAAATATCTCTTAATAAATCTCACTCGTCGGAGTGAGAAAGGCAGGATGGGAGAACTGGCGAAGGAGGCATCCCCCCATCGGGTCAGCATCGGACCAAACGTGACTACCCCTCGTAATTCACAAACAACATAATAGAGAATAGATAATAGAAAATAATGTTCTAAAAAAAAAAGTAAGAGAACAATATTAAGTCGTACTTTTAAATAATAAGTTGGTCGAATATACATGTGATCTCATTAATATATACAGAGCGTTATTTCTTCGATTCCCGACTGAGAGCAATCGAATTTCAAACTTATATTTTACTGTTTACATAATATATTTATAAGTCGCTAATCGCTGCCTTCCATTCTCGTGGCCGGACTTTCCCGTCACGATAACGCAGCACTAACCGCTACCCGCGTATTCTCGCGTAACGCAGTAATTGAGACGTAATTAGACGTCCCTCGGACGCACTACTGTCTCATCATTACTCTGACGTTTTTCCGAATGCGTTTTATTTTGTCTTAGTCCAGTAATTGTTGTGTACCCCAGTGCCACAGTATAGTAATCAGTATCACCATAAGTAAAAGAATAAAACTTAAAAAACCTTGTTAAATACCAACGATCTCTATGTACTACTAGATGGAGCGCTCCAAACATCGCTCTGTTCCACGCAAGTAGCCACAACTCTTTCACATTCACTTTGAAACTTGTGCAGTTACTACTCAGAACATTTAATTATTTACTAAATATTGTCATTATTTAACCGTAGCGTCAATATTTAGTAATAATTAAATGTTCTGCGTAGTAACTGCATAAGTTTCATTGTGACTGTGAAAGAGTTGTGGCTACTTGCGTGGAACAGAGCGATTGTTTGGAACGCTCCATCTAAATGAAATGAATGAATGAATATCTCAGACATTCACACCAATTATCCAATCCCAAACTAGGCAGAGCCTGTGCTATGGTTACTAGATACGGATACACATACTTAAATAAATATATAAACATCCAAGACTTGATGGGTACAAACATTCATATTCATCATAAGAACATTTGCCCCTAGCGGGATTCGAACCCGCAACCTCCGGCGTGGCAGTCCGAGAGCTACCCGTTCCGCCACGGAGGTCGTAATCTAAGTTTAAATACCGTGAGAAAAAGCAAAAGTATTTAAAAATGGTACCTAATTGTCGATGTGACGGTTGCCAAGCAACAATTTTATTTCTACATCAGGTTCAGATGCAACAACTTTATAGCTCTTTTATTACCTTCTAAAAGGTTTGTAAAATATTATCGACATCCCAACGCGAAGTTATAAGGGTTTCCTTTATTTTATGAAGCGGGCTGATCCATAAGCGGTAGCGGGATAACACGTGACGCTAAATTGTAAATGAGAATTAAAATGAATGCCTTTGTACAGAATTGTTTTTCTTGATGCATACCTCTTTACTTTAAAATTTTCTATTTTATTAGTAGTTACTTTTAGACACTTCATCATCATCATATCAGCCGTTAGACGTCCACTGCTGGACATAGGCCTTCCCCAATGAACGGCAGCACACTCGGTCCTCCGCCCTCCGCATCCAGCCGCTTCCGGCCACGTTCTGCAGGTTCATCTGGCGGCGGGGAGTGGGTACCACCCTGTGCGTGCCGATCCGCGGTCTCCACTCCTGAACTCCTCTTCCCCAACCAGCCATCGGTTCTGCGACAGATTTGACCCGCCCACTGCCACTCCAGCTTGCTAATCCTTTCGGCTATGTCGGTGACCTTCGTTCTTTGTCGGATCTCTTCATTACAAATCATATGCTTCAAACTAACCCCGAGCATAGCCCTCTCCATAGCTCGCTGAGCGACTTGAAACTTGTGTATCAGGCCCACCGTCAGTGTCCACGTTTTTGCGCCACACACTTAAGCCAACTTTTAAAGTTAATGACCTACTAATAGTCTTAGGCAACGTTAAGTTTTTAACTATCCATTCCAGATTAAGTCATAAAATTACAAGCAAGTAATTAACTTAGGTAGTAAAACTACGTAGTGGGAATTGATTTATATTATTAGTTCTGGAGTGGAGACCGCGGATGGGGACTCGCAGGGTGGGACGCCCCGCCGTCAGGTGGACCGACGACCTGAAGAAGGTGGCCGGTAGCGGCTGGACGCGGAGGGCGGAGGACCGGGTGTGGTGGCGTTCATTGGGGAAGGCCTATGTCCAGCAGTGGACTTGTAGGGGCTGACATGATGATGATTTACCACTGGTAACACACACTGTTGGGCCAACTTGTGTAATACCAAACTATAAAAAAAATTTGTTCTAAAAATAGAAATACTTTACAATACATCATTTTAATATATTTTAAATGCACCAGAAGATACTTATAAGAATGCGAAGTGTTGCAAATTTTATAAGTAACATTAAAAAAATATTAACAAAATTAATCTTCTGGATAAACAATAGGGTACGGCCGATAGGATAAGTAGTTAAGCAGTCAGTAGTTAAACAGTAGTAGTTAAACAATCATCGAATACTAATCTTATTATCATAAATTTTTTTAAACCTAAACAATAATTCGTTAGGTGATGATAATTATTAATAAGGGGTAGAATGGACTTATATTAACGCTGTTCACCGAGTACTTAACGATTCATCTGGTACACTGGCGAAATAAGCAAATATTTTACAGCTTATTAGGTTCGTAGTGGATGTGCCCCCCTATAGACCTATTTTATAACTTATAGCTCATAAAATCTAAACACACAAAAAGACGCATCCTAATACGTCGTGACGACCTCCGTGGCCGACCGGGGTAGCCTCCGACTGCCACGCCGGGGGTTGCGGGTTCGAAGGGGCAAATGTTCGTATGATGAATATGAATGTTTGTACCGAAGTCTTAGGTGTTTATATATTTATTTAAGTATGTGTATCCGTTTGCCGTGTGGTTTCCGGTAGAGTAGAATAGGACCACTCCAATTCTTCCCGTGGATGTCGTACAAGGCGACTAAGGGAATACAATTATAAAACATCAATCAGGCCTCCCCAACCCGTCTGGCCAGCGCGGGAAGTGTAGGCCAAATCCTCTGTCTGTCTCCGACAGATGAGAGAGGGTTGTGTTCCTGCAGTGGAGACAAAAGTGACCTGATGATGATGATGATGTGTATCCGTTATCTAGTAACCATACCACAGGCTCTGCCTAGTTTGGGACTGGATAATTGGTGCGAATGTCTGAGATGTTTATTTATTGTTATATCGTATTACCGAAGACAAGAGCCAACTATGGCAAAAGAATGTTTACACACGAGGGAGCACAACTATATAACAACCTACCGTCACACGTAAAAATATCGACTCGTTTAACGCATTAAAAATTAAACTTGCCCAACATGACAAATACGCCATCTAACAAGAAATGCGTTAGACAAGTGGGTAAAATAAAAATAAATGTTTTGTGTGTGTGCGATGCGAACTAAATACATATATATTTTTAATATTGTTTCGCATGTAAGTGACATTGTCTTAATGAGAAAAGAAAATCTTTAAACCTATGCTGCATGTTTCGCAACTAGCAGTTGGAACCACTCCTCGAGCCGACTGGACTTAGCCAAAGTACGTACCTTGGAAAGGAAAGCCTGAGATCTGCCCGTAGTTTGGTGAGCAGCTCACTGGGAGTACCGAACTGTCGCAGACTCATTTCTTCTCCAACACCCAAGCAAGGATTCCTGCTGAACAAGGATTTTCTAACTCAAAATCATTGGAGACACACAGAAGAACATCACACATTGAAAACAATGCTGGACAACTGAGTAGCATTTTATCTTGTTTGCTTTATGTTAGCTACAGTAATCATTTTTATGATTATTCGAAACCAAACCATGGTGGTGAGTTGTGCGATGAGTGAGCAAGGGCTCGCATGGAGATGACTGTTCACGGTGAACAAGATCCGTCGAAGATGATGACCTGAACTGGAAAAACCCTCTACCCTAGGTACTATCATCAAAATCGATAGGGAATTCTACGTCCACTGCTGGAAATCAGCCTTCAGTAATGAACGCCACCACATTATGTCCTCCGCCCTCCGCATCCAGTCGCTTACGGCCACCTTCTTTAAGGTTATCGGTCCATCTGGCGGAGCGTCCCGTGGTCTACACTCTAGAACTCGTCTGCCCCAACGGCCCTCAGTTTTAGATACCAGGTCTTATTACTAGGTTACCAAAACAGTATGAATACAAAAACCCAAAACAAATATCAGATTTCCACTATCACATAAGCAAGGTATTACAGCAGATGTAGTGCAGATAAAGTGGACCATTACCTGAAGTCCTTGCTGCCCTGGTTAGGCAGCGTCCTGGCTTTGTTCGGGTCCTGCCCAGGCTCCAGGTCGTACAGGCTCGCCCCGTTCGTCTTTTTTCCCCATTTCTTGAGAGAGGTCGCATAGTCCTCGGGGTTGTAAATTGGCGGTCGTTGCTTATCCTGGAAAGGATAACGTTTTGAATTTATCTAATAAATAATGTGTCTGTACATCCTACTAATATTATAAATGCGAAAGTTTGGATATTTGGATGTTTGTTACTCAATCACGCTTCAACCACTGGACGGATCGTAATGACACTTGGCACACATATAGGTTAGGTCCTGGAAATAGGATATAGGAGTTTTTATCCCAAAAAACATGTCATTCTTACGGGAAATACATCATAATATGTGGTAAGTTGCCCAAGCGCACGAACAGTTAGTTAAATAATGGAACACATTATTTGCACATTTTTGGAATTCATCCTAGCGGGTTTAGCAACGATCTGGTGTCGGTAGCAGTTGGAGTGGGGGCGATAAGAATAAGAAAATAGAACAATAATTCTGTAGTCCACGCGAGGGGAGCCTCGGGCACAGCTAGTAGTTTAATAAAGGTGCAGTTTTACATTTAAATAATAATAAATATCTCAGACATTCACACCAATTATCCAGTCTCAAACTAGGCAGAGCCTGTGGTATGGTTACTAGATAACGGATAGACATACCTAAATAAATATATAAACATCCAAGACTTGGGTACAAACATTCATATTCATCATACGAACATTTGCCCCTAGCGGGATTCGAGCCCGCAACCTCCGGCGTGGCAGTCCGAGAGCTACCCGTTCCGCCACGGAGGTCGTATCACTTATCGCTGTCACAGAAGCTTACCCCTGTGCCACAGGAACGTTAAGTGATCATCGATCATGCTTAAGAAATAACAATAGCTTCTTTATGACAGCCTGTGCTCAAATGGAGAAAGCTCTCAGTTTGTAGGCGGTGCCTCGCGAGCTAACCATATTGTCACGCAAGTATTGTGATGTGTGGTTGCATTTACAGGTAGCTTTCTCGACTAATCTTATTATTTTGGTAAGATTTTAATCGCCTTGGACATCTAAAATGGTATCTAAATAAGCCTTTATACGTACGGGATTGTACAAATGGTACAGAGTATTAAAAGTGCTCATGCAACTCCCATTTCGACATCCCACTGCTCTCGTGTATGAAAAAGTCAATGTTCTATCAGTTCGGAAGTGTTTTGTTCTGCAATGTGTACGCAGAATACATCGCGATACTATTCCCAAATTACCCGCCTCTAACAAAAGACTGTTTCGATGTCCAATTCCAGCTACTAGAAGTAGCTTCGCCTAAAAACAGTATAGTTACTTGGCTCCTAGACTCTACAATATTTTGCATAATAAAATGAATTGTCAAAGACCTAAACAACTCTCAAGTTAAAAATAAAGTCGCAGATTTTCTTCTTGGATTGGATAGAAAAGATGTGGAAAACTTCCTGGTACCTCTCACTTAAAACACACACACACATCCACACACTCACACTCACATGCATCCACACACTCACATACACACGAACACACTATTTTCTTCTGTTTATGTGTTTGTATTAAGTTAAAAAAATATATTTTGAATTGTTATTTTTTCAAAATTGTAACTCTTTGCTCTACTAATAGGTTAGTATTACTTTAACTTAGTCGTTAAGTGGAAGTCACTGACTCCTGAAATACAGTTTTCCTAGTTTGGGAGTCAGGGCTTCATAAATAATGTATCATTTTGAAATGAATAAAGTTATGTTTATGTGGGAATCGAAACCACGACCTCCGGCGCTTGAGCCCAGTGATCTAGCCAATATCGAGGCGGTCTTAAATGTAATAAGACTTATTATTTTCAATAAACCTATAGCCTCCTTTCCATCAATATACTTTGTAAAGAAACAAAACATAATAATTATAATAAATTGAATACTTTCCCACTCACATTACCTCATGTTACAGTTACGTTCGTTATAAGAGTTTAAAATAGTAATATTACTTGTTGAATAGGTGATTAAGAACAAAAATATCTACTCTGCACATAATTCCCATATCATTCATGTCGGCAGATCGTGAACACTTTGAGCTATGAAAAGTGTGGGCATGGCTTTAAATAAAGGAGCTTTCTCTTCGGCTTTTGTGTAACAATTACATTAGCGAAAATATCCCTAAAACTAGGATGATCTTAATTCTTCTACACTAACATTACAAAGAGGAAAGATTTGTATGTTTGTAACGAATAAACTCAAAAACTACTGGACCAATTTAAAAAAATTCTTTCACCATTACAATGCTACATTATCCCTGAGGAACATAGGCTATATTTATTACTATAAAAAATTAGGGATCCCTATTAAAATTTCAATAATCTAACCCAAGGTGTAAAAAAATTGCCATAAAATGTCTTTCATCGCATGCGGGATTGGGAGTGGTAGTAGGAAGGGGAGCGGATTACGAGTATGTGGTCCACGCGAGCGGAGCCGCGGGCACAGCTAGTTGCTTATAAATTGAAAACCGCTGGGATAATTTTTATACAACTTTAGACTGTTCCTTACTGTGTTAATCATAAACTTTCGGATAATATACGTCGAACTACGAAGCTATTTTGAACTTTCTATCGAGTCATGTGACATTACTATGATAAGCTTATGACGTCTAAGTATCATATTTTGACGCTAAACGCTTTTTAAAATATATTAAATGTTAGAAGGTACGACTTAGTATTGTACTTTGACGTATACATGTTATCCGAAATACTTATACGAAGCAGGTCTCCTGATGACTTTCTTTTTCGGTTTTCACAATAAAATAATAAGACCGTTTGATATATTTTAAATTATATTATACATAAGTACTTAAGGCATTTATAAAAAATAATCTATAAACCCGCGTTTTCCCGACTGTTCCCGCTTACTGAGGTCGTAAAATATATTTTTTTATTATACACTTACCTACGTATAAAAATAAATAAAAATATCAATATACTTCTATCTTGGAGTTTAACGAGCCTTAACACTATTTAATTTCAAATAAGTCGGAGCTAAATGAGTTCTCGAGTTGGGGCCGCGACTGGACAAGCATAATGTGAGACGCCCCCTTTCTAGATTGACCGACGATCTTCGTAATTGGCAGTGACTGGATGAGAAGAGCCGAGGATCAGGTTCAGTAGCGCACCTTGGGAGAAGCCTATGTCCAGCAGTGGACTATTGCATGCTGATGATGAAGTCAGATATATAACGTTAACTTGGCTTCTTTCGATTTTTGGAGCGGGTACCTAATCGTCGACATTATTGTTAGGGATTTAAATCCCTAATATTTATATCATAAATTACTAATGCGCTGAACTCTTTGGATAATTTAACACCTTACAGTGTACCACAATTATGGCAATAAACATTCATTATATTCCGCGCAGGAAAAAAAAAGACAAATACGCAATATAAATAAATAAAATATTTTTACAGATTTGATATGATAACAACTACAGAAAAATTATCTACGTAAAGGTTCGTACACATCACGATAAAATACCGGACGTAAACCAGTTGATTGGCAAACCTATAGACTCACGACAATGTGCCTAAGCATTGTGAAACAAACCAAACTCTTCTTTATGATGAAAAGTCGAAACAAAAAGGAATTTTGAAAGTTAAAAAGAAGCGTCTGAAACTCTTGTGGTAATTATATTTATTGCTTCTGTTACACAATTAATTAATTAAATAACCACCACTAATAAAGCACTAATTACCGCCAAATAATATACACACATATTACTTGTCTAAATATATAAGAGTAAGAAAGTAGTTGCTGACAGACGCCATATATATTAAATATATTTTGAAGTTAATGAACGGAACGGCGAAGAGCCCACCGGACCGGCACGTAGTGCGAAGTCTTCCTAACGATTACACAGAATATCTTTCAAATCATAAACTATAGCGGGTAAACTCGAAGTTTTGTATTTACTTATCAAATTTTGTAATGCGGGTGTAAAAATAACCTCAATTGGATAATATGAATGAAAAGCACAACCATACTAAAAATTACCGAAGGTGGTCTGAAAGAAATCGCTTTTAGCGAGAATACCGCCCACATGTACTCATATGAACTTAAGCTGCTTTGTTCGGTTGCGATTTTATCTTGAAATAAAGAGTAAAATATGAATTGAATTGGATATTAGTGAAGCTAGTTGAAAGTGTTACAGGTAAGTGACACGTTTTCTGTTTTGTAATGTCTTCGGTTATATTTTTAAGGATCGAATGACATCGGTATGTTACCTAATATTCCAAGCTCTATTTTTCACAATTAAAAGAATTAGTGCAATTAAATTCAAGAAACCAGTGCCTACCAGTTGTAATCCTTGGCATTACATAAAATAAAAAAGTATTACGCGTATATAAAAACTCATGGAAGCTGTTAAATACTGAAAATTTGATATAGTCTAGAGTTATAACTTGAATTTTTAATAAAGGTATAATGTTATTATGCTACTTCAATATATTTTAATTTGAAATGAATTAAAATAGTTTCTACTTATATCAGCAATATGACCTTTCTCTGATATATAAAAATTATTTTTTTACAAGTACAAAGTAGCCCCACAGTACATAATAAGGAAGTCTTATTGTGTAACCTACTTTATTATTATATTTTTATCGTGCAATAAAGATTTAGTTATTAGCAGGGTTGGCATGATTAAATCATTTTGATTTAAATCAAATGATTTTTTTTCAATACAAATGATTTAATCAAGTGTCTTAGAATATCACATCACATGTATAACTCTCTAAATCTGCATCTGCTAAATCAATATTATTACTATAATAAACAACTAATTTTCCAGCTTTTTTTGTTGAAAAAGCTAGAAAATTGTGATATTCTAAGACACTTGATTAAATCATTTATTTTTATTTAGTGTGAAAAATGCCAATTATAGAAAAACTCTTTCAACTAAAGCTGAAAGCGCTATCGCCCCAAATAGTTGCCTCACCATAGAATAAAAAAAAAATCAAACTATGTATATCATAAAATGAAAAAAGTCAATAAATCGTGATTAATGTTTTTTATAAATCATGATTTTTTCCAACCCTGGTTTTTAGTACTATTGTCCGCTTTCGTTTATGACTTACACCACGCACCATCATAATTCTGTATTACGAATATACCCGTAAGAGTACCTTTGTATTTTGTCTCTAGATGTTATCACCGTTGAACTGCAATAACACAGAATTTTGGAGTGAAAGATACAAATTGTATAGATAATTACACACTCACTATAATAATAACAGTTCTAGTTCAGCGGTTGTGCAAAAGAGAAAGGAGATCGCTATCGCGTGCTCTGCTTTGATCGCAATTTGTTTTTATTTAATTACGTTTTAAGTGTAGGATAATTTATGGGGAGTTTAAGACCCTGTTGTCTCATGTTGACCCGTTTTTTGCTACGACTACGACTCCGAACCCGACACACACGCCCACGCCCACGCCTACGGCCACGCCCACGCCCACGCCCACGCCCACGCCCACGCCCACGCCTACGCCCACGCCCACGCCCACTCGCACTCCTACACTACAGCTCCAAATGTAGTCCAAACTCCTCGAAATCTGAATAGTACCGAACATTATAACTATTATACTGGAATACCTACTAATGTATTTGAAAACTAAAAGTGATCATAACTTTTGATTGAGTAAGACGATTGCGATGAAATGAAGTCTATATATTACTCCGAGTTAAGTCCTATGTTTTTGTGAAAATTCCATCAAAATCGGTCCAGTAGTTTTTAAGTGATGCGTGCCAAAACTAACAGACAGAAATTCCAAAAATGATCGAAATGTGTTCTATTACTTATCCTTAGACCCCGCAATTTTTTTCGTAAATATCTTCAATGTTACAGTTGACAGCAGAGAAAACAAATACCATTGGCTGCATTCTCACAAAACAATAGAACTAATAACCTGAACAAGTATCTCTTTTTATCTGAGCCAGTAATGAACATCACTTCTTCCCATATAATATATTAACCTATTATAGGGTAATACACTCTACTATCAACGTGCGTATCTACTGAAGTATTTTTCTCACATTAAATCTGTAACAGCGGTCGCTTTATTTCATTATTGTGGGTCTAGTAAATAATTAGAAATAGATGGGTTCTATAGAGATCTATATAGATGTCATATAGGTTTTTTCTACTAAGATCCATTGACAGTACAACCGGAAACAAAACAAAATATAATAAAAAACTACTTCTTATTTGTTTTGTCGTCAGGCTTCCTCTCAGATAGGCCAAATCAACCCGACAACCAACTAAAAGTGTATACATTTTACATATCGAAAAACAAGACGTTTTTTCTCTTATCTTAGAGGGGCCAGGAAGACCTGGCGAAACTTTGACCCTTCAGGATCTTTTGTGCCAAACCCTTGTCTACCAACGGTGCCCTAAGCAGATTTAGTGAACCTCACATACGATGTTTTCCTTCACCAAAAAGCCTGTGTTATAAATAAAAGTTCCGAAAAACTTATTGGTACGGACGGAGTTTGAACCCACCCTCATGAACGTGAGGCGAGTGCACAACCAACTAGGCTACCACGGCTGAGGTCCTTTGTTAGATATGTAATAGGCTATATCCTATTCCATATGCTACCTCAGCCGTGGTAGCCTAGTTGGTTGTGCACTCGCCTCACGTTCATGGGGGTGAGTTCGATCCCCGTCCGTACCAATAAGTTTTTCGAAACTTTTATTAGGTACATACAGAAAATAATCTTACTAAAGTATTCATAATCCTTCATTTGACTAGTCATTGGATTGAACTCGCGTGTCGAAACTCAACAAAAAAAATCGATATCGAAATCGAGAGCGTGCGAATTGTGAATAATTGTCATAATTGCTGTAAGTGTAACGGAATTTGCTGTAAATGTGTTTTGTGCGTGAAATTGCACCGATGTTGCATAAGGTCGATGTATTGGTGTTCAATTGGATATAAATGGTTAAAGTTGTATTTTTCGATGGTTTCTTTATAGAGAAACCAATCAATTATAAAGAAATCAATCAACGTTTTTATTTTATATTATTTTTTAACTCCCTATTCTATTGGATTTAAAAAAAAATTGAAGAGATTCATAATCCAGACCAATATTTTTGGTACATGAATGGTGACGACGCATCTTAGGCCCACTTTTGGGCATTCTCCATAAAAATTGTTGTAGGTTTTTTTTATCCTCCAGGCATAAATGAGGATCTTGTTGTGTATCAGGCTGTCTCTTTAAATTGGTATAGAACAGGGTTTATTTCTTAGATTAGAAAACGTTGGTTTAAATTTCCATACAAATTAAATATATATTAGTATCCAACCGAAATAGGATTTTCAGCCGAAACCGGAACCGAATCTTCGGCCTCGGTCTCGGCCGAAACCAAAACCGAAATTTATTTAGACATGTTAAAATTTCTATTGTATGCTGAACTTAGTGCTCGTAAATTATCGCGTTCTGTTAGGGTGAGTTCGTGTAGAGTTTACTTACAAGAGTAACATTGTTTATTATATTATTTGTTAATGTTAAAGTTAATATTACGTAAAGTTAATGTTTAAAAGTAGCCATATATCATTTAAATTTCCTAATCAGCGCAACCTACCCTTTTCTTTGGCATAATATTTTATAACCAAAGATTGTCTGAAATAAATCGCTTAAAGCAATAAGACCTAAACTTAACCTAAACTGTATTTGTTTGTGCAATAAATTGTGTTGTACCTATTGTAACAAACAAATCTATTTTATCTTACATACATTAATTGTTATTTTTTCTATTATTTCATTTAACACGAATTAACTATACATATAAAGTGTAAAACATACTAGATTTCAGCATACAATATAAATTCGTTTCGGTTTCGGCCGAAACTGAGACCGAGGCCGAAGATTCGGTTTCGGTTTCGGCTGCAAATCCTGTTTCGGTCGGACACTAACTAATATATAGCATACAAAAATTATCAGTAGATATTCTATGCAAACTATGTGCAATGTGCTTATATACGTATCATCTGGTTTTCACTGTACAATCAGCAGCGCTTACAGCAAAATGCTTACAGCACAACACTTACAGCAAAAAACTTACCTACCTATATATTAGTAACCATAAACAAACCGCACATTTCTCACCAACATTCATTAAAAACAAGCAGATATTAATTATATTTCATTCATTATGATTATGACTAAACCGCAATATTTCCAGTTGCAAGCCCATTAATAAGAGAGCATTGTAGTTGACGTAATCTGAGATAATCTGATGATAGGACGGACGTACCGTAATTAAAAGACAATAAAGTAATGGATAAAGAAAATACTGTGAAGTAACGTTTTGTGTGTGAACAGAAATCCGTCGTAGCCTAGTTGGTTATGCACACGCCTCACGTACGCGAGGTCGGAGGTTCGAACCCCGCCTGTACCAACGAGTTTTTCGAAACTTAAATATATATACTGTTTATTTAAAATACCACAGGATTAGAATGCACCGATAAAAAAAATAGAAAATAATAATTTATGACATGAAACAAAAAAAAAAACTAAGGCATAACGAAATGCTTGACGGGAGGGAAAAAACATAAAAGGGAATAAAGAGGGGAAAATAATAATAAAAAATTATAAAATAATAATTTATTACATGAAACAAAAAAAAATTAAAAAAACTAAGACATAACGAAATGCCTCTTAGTGCCTTGCCTCACACCCTGTAAGGTTGGCTAGAAGAGATTTCTTTTAGAGATAAGCTCGCCTTTGTACACACAATTTGTAACTGTATTTACTTTTAAAATTTGTGCAATAAAGAATATATAATGAAATGCTTGACGAGAGGGGAAAAACATAAAAGGAAATAAAGAGGGGAAAATAATAGTAATAATAGGAAATAATGTTCAGTTTTCATAAAGTTTAATTTAAATAGTAAAGTACCTACAGATACAAGGTCTTCAAAAAATAAACATCGAGGGTCATAGAAAAAAAAAAAACATCTGTATCCGCGCCTACAAAAAAGTAAGTTCAAGGGGACAAGATCTTGGTGCGCTCGTATGATGTTAAGCTGACTGTTCAAGATCTTGCTCAAACCAACAATAAAAAGTCATACTTATTACTATTTCATTCTTACCTTGGAGATTGGCTCCTCACTCCAGCCTCCGGCGTTGGCCATGCCTTCCAATAGTGTCAGTTCACTGGAACAAACAAAACAATGTCATTATGTAGTGAACCTCTAAGGAGTTTTCATTTGAATAAGGGCATTATTAGAACCGCTGACTGTCACGCTATCTTGCGAAAGAAAATCGCGTCTTTAGTACAGAGAGTTTAGGGCGGTCGTAACAGCATTCTGAAGGTAATTGAAGGTAAGTGGCACCTTATATAAATAAAATAAATAATAATAAATATGTGGGGACATTTCACACACGGCCACCTGATACCAAACTAGGCAGAGCCTGTAATATGGGTATCAGACAGCTGATATACATATATAAATACATAATATAATATATCAATAACATCCAGTCACAAGGCAAACACAAGCGCTCATTACACGAATTTTTGCTCTGGGCGGGATTCGAACCCGCGACCCCGAGCTTTGCAGGCAGGTGTACTACTGACTAGGCTACGAGGCCGAAAATGAAGTCTAATTTCACTATTTTATACTAACATACTTCATAACTTGTTAAGACTACTGTGAATCCTCGTTGCCTTCAAATAAAGCATTTTATAAGTAGTCTTCATCAGGAAGCACTGAGACTCCCACTGCTGGACATAATCCGTCCCCAATGAACGCCACCAAACCCGGTCGTCGGCCCTTCGCGTCCAGCCGCTTCTTCAGTTCGTCAGTCTACCTGTTTCTGCGACATGTGGCCCGCTTGTAGGTCATGACAGGCAGGACGCATTTATTAATAAAGACTTTCTGGCATTGAATAAGAGACGTGAAAAGTTGACGCGGTCTTCTGTATACTGACCAGCCCAACTGGGTTTTTCTGTCTTTCCTGTCGGGCTTTCCTATCGAAATTGTTCCTACCCAACCGGTACAAACACCAATTTTATAAGTGTAAAGGACTAAATATAATTTAGTTCGTAGCAGCGAATAATAGTAAGTAGTAAGAGAGACTGCACTACAATAAACTCTTTATACCAGATATAAGTAAAGTACAATATTCCAACATAACTTTCGAAAGAGAAGAACGATATTTATTACCGCGAGTGAAAAACCACATAACTTTTCAAACATTAAGTATTTTTGTAATTCTACTAATATTATAAATGTGAAAGTTTGGATGTTTGGATGTTTGTTACTCAGTCACGCTTCAAACACTGGACGGTTCGTGATGAAACTTGGTACACATATAGGTTAGGTCCTGGAATAGGGCATAGGATAGTTTTTATCCCGAAAAAACGTCTCATTCCTACGGGAAATACATAATAATTTGTGATTTTAAGTTTTCCGCGTGGACGAAGTCGCGGGCAACAGCTAGTATTCTATATGAACATAAGTAATAACTCACAATACGCCTTCTGCTAAGAATTAATTGCATTTGGGTGTAACGATCACAAAATATTAATAGTATTTCCGTAGCGAGACAGAGAAAAATAACGAAATGACACACCTATTTCGTTTCCTTAATCTTCTATAATATTCAAGATGGAAATATTTCTTAATTTATGGTCAGACATAACAAATGATATTTTCGTAGTGATTTTAAGTATTTCACAAGAGATGGGAAGTGTAAAGAAGATATTGAATGGGGAGTAAAGAAAGGAAATGCAGTGTAGGAGCTATCAATAGCCGTATCAGACTGACGTATGGTAGTAAATGTTGCGTATGGCAGAAGAAATATAAAAGCAGGATAAATGCGGTTGAGCTGTGGTCTTTGAATAAAATATGTGGAGTGAAGTTATGTGACAAAGTGAGGAATACGTGAGAAGTGTGGTTTGAAAGGAGATGTAGTAACGAAAGTACAGGAGGGTACGTATGATGCGTTGGTTTGGACATTTAGAGCGTATGAGTGAAAGAAGAGTGACAAAAGAAATCGTCCTAGGAGGACGTTCAAGGATGAAATAGGTGAACTCTTCAAAAAGGCTGGGGTCTACAGTGAGGAGAATAAAAGGAGATGCATGAAAAGGTTGATGAATGTGAGGGAGGCTAGTGAGGTGTGTGAGGATCGCGCAAAGTGGCGATACATCGTATGTGCCTACTCTTTTGGCGTGAGTATTATGTATTTATGATTTTGAGTAAACATAAGTTATCGATAAATTAGGGTCGACGAGAAATAACTAGATATTTTGTTAGTGATACCAAAACTTTTAAGTTTGGTGATAATTTCTGTTCGCAAGTTACATTCTCGTTTTGTGACATTCTGCCCCTTATTTCTCAAGAGATATTTATCTTGTTTCCAAGTTTATTGCATTTCGTAGTCAGAAATGTCACTACTAACCAAATAGTAGGAATTGCATAGTCTACAATACAGGTTTGCGTACCGTAAAACAATAACGAGAACAGTGTCGTTGCAAACGTGACGCCTTCCAGGAAGTTTGTGGGGTCTATTGTTGCCGTTACAGAAATAAATAATTTAACGATTGCCTGGTTTATTGTGGTTAGGTCGATTGCGAGAGTTATTACTTATAAAGGATGTATTGCGTAGAAATAACATGTAATACTTTAACGGGACCTTCTTTTGGAAATTTAATTTATTTATAAGTAAATATCATACCACAAAATATTGATTTATCTAAGTTTGAATAAAAATCTGCGGATCAAAAAGAAGATTTCACATTTTACTCGGGACCCAGATATTAAAGATAGCAAATTTTACACAAAGGAAACATTTCTTTATTTTTAAACTAGCTGTTGCCCGTGACTTCGTCCGCGTGGTCAACTTAAATTCACAAATTATTATGTTTTCCCGTAGGAATGGGATGTTTTTCGGGTTAAAAACTATCCTATGTCCTATTCCACGACTTAACCTATATGTGTACCAAGTTTCATCACGAACCGTCCGGTGGTTGAAGCGTGACTGAGTAACAAACATCCAAATATAATAACTTTCGTATTATAATATTAGTAGGACAAAGGAAACATTTCTTTATTTTTAAAAGTAAGTGAAACTGCATTTGGTAGAAAATAAAGTCGTCTCAAATGCGAAGTAATTACAGACTGTATTTTTATGGCAATCGATAGAGGCAACCATAAGAATCAAATCTCTCTAAACAATGTATCTTAAAAAGGAAGATCGTGAAATCTAATTCTCTTCAATTACTCTTTATGATCCATTAAGAATACAAAGATACACTAATAAAGTAGCTTACATTTGTACATAAGGGAACTTACCCAAACTACGTGACCCCTTTTGGGGGAAGGGAGATCAAAATACCACGCTTGGTCACGGGGTGGGGGGGTGTTAGGTTTTCATCACGTAGCCAATATCCTCTAGACAAACATAAACAAAAAAAGTCTTTAATTTTCTGTTTAGAAAACTTGGTTTAATACCATATTTATGCATTACTACGTAAAAACTAGAAGGGGAGGGGGGGGGGGGGGGGGGTTTGGGTTGGCATATACTACGGGTGGTCACCGAGGGGCGAAGGGGGGACAATAAATTTAAAAATATGGGTCACGTAGTTTGGGTACATTTCCTAAGGTGGTATTAACACAAAAAACGATTTCTTAAAGACAACCTTTGGGTAGAGAAACTAATTGGTATGTGGAGTAGTAATTTTTATTTAAATCGACATTAGATTTTGAAATTCTAAAAAGACAAGAAGTGTAGGGGTTGCTCTGAAATTAAAAAAAATAATGTTCTAAAAAGTAGGAGATCAATATTTTATTGCAAAATTGTATATTCAACTAATTAGTTGCTCGAAATGAGATGTGATACTATAAAATTATTATATTAAATACTAGCAGTGCCCGCGGCTCCGCTCGCTTGGACTACAGAATCCGGTCCCGTTCCCACTCTCAATCCCGATCCCGAGCCCTCTCCCGCTCAAACTGTAGTACAAAACAATCGCAATATGAATTGTACCGAACATAATAATTATACTTCTTTGTTATATTGCATTTTACACCTTGAGTTACATTATTGAACTTTTAGTGGGGATCCCTAATTTTATATACTAATAAATATAGCCTATGTTACTCAGGGATAATGTAGCATGCAAATTGTGAAGAATTTTGAAATAGTTTTTGAGTTTATTCGTTACAAACATACAAATCTTTCCTCTTTATAATATTACTAGCTGTTGCCCGCGACTTCGTCCGCGTGGACAACTTAAATTCACAAATTATTATGTTTTCCCGTAGGAATTCGAAATTTTTTCGGGATAAAAACCATCCTATGTCCTATTCCAGGACCTAACCTATATGTGTGCCAAGTTTCATCACGATCCGTCCAGTGGTTGAAGCGTGACTGAGTAACAAACATCCAAACATACACATATTCAAACTTAGGAAGGCTTAGTGTAGATTGCATCTTAAATTTAATGAAGGTTATAAATGAGACTTTCTTACATTTTATAAGTGTTGTTCTATATGTATGATTTCACGTAATGTATTGTAACTTGCTGTCCCGTTACACAGGGGACATGACCTACCGCACGCCACGCACGACCAAGCGATTTATTATAGTGCCCATACTTATTTTTGTCCCCAATGTTACGGTGATCACCGTCAGGGTTGCCAGGTGACTATAAACAAGTCACCAGGCATCGGAATTAAATAGTGTCGTTGTTAATAGACGTTGGATTTTATTAACGATTGTGACAATAATAGTTATAATACAAGAAATAAAAATAAACTTGTTTTACCAGGGCTAAGACTAAGTAAGGTCAGCAAATCGTTCACGGGGCAATGTATACGCTTCTACAACAAACTACCAGAGGAAATCTTAAATATGACGGACAGAAAGTTTAAGATTCACATTAAAAAACAACTTTGTAAGAAAGCCTATTATAAAATAAACGATTATTTGAATGACAAAGATGCCTGGTACTAATGTTAATTAATTGTATGCAAACTTGATTTTTAAAAGATGTGTTGCGTGAAGTTTGTTGCGCCGTTTCTTCTTCACAGCGCTAACACCTAGGAAGCGGTAGTCGATAAAAAAATGACGTGTATAAATGTACCAAGTGTACTCATATGCAATAAATGATTTTGACTTTGACTTTGTAATGAAAATCTCGCGACTCCTTGTAGTTGTAATCAAAAAGTATATATCAAATTAAGAGAGGTAATTTTATATTATTTATTTTATACTAGCTGTGCCCGCGGCTCCGCTCGCGTGGACTACAGGATCAGCTCCCATTCCCACTTCCGCTCCCTATCCCACTTCCACTCAGACTTTAAATTCCGGTCCAGGTCCAGGTCCAGGTCAAGGTCCAGGTCCAGGTCCAGGTCCAGGTCCAGGTCCAGGTCCAGGTCCAGGTCCAGGTCCAGGTCCAGGTCCAGGTCCAGGTCCAGGTCCAGGTCCAGGTCCAGGTCCAGGTCCAGGTCCAGGTCCAGGTCCAGGTCCAGGTCCAGGTCCAGGTCCAGGTCCAGGTCCAGGTCCAGGTCCAGGTCCAGGTCCAGGTCCAGGTCCAGGTCCAGGTCCAGGTCCAGGTCCAGGTCCAGGTCCAGGTCCAGGTCCAGGTCCAGGTCCAGGTCCAGGTCCAGGTCCAGGTCCAGGTCCAGGTCCAGGTCCAGGTCCAGGTCCAGGTCCAGGTCCAGGTCCAGGTCCAGGTCCAGGTCCAGGTCCAGGTCCAGGTCCAGGTCCAGGTCCAGGTCCAGGTCCAGGTCCAGGTCCAGGTCCAGGTCCAGGTCCAGGTCCAGGTCCGGGTCCGGGTCCGGGTCCGGGTCCGGGTCCAGGTCCAGGTCCAGGTCCAGGTGCAGGTGCAGGTCCAGGTCCAGGTCCAGGTCCAGGTCCGGGTCCCTCCTCTCAAACCTCCCCTCAACCCACCCCTCAAACCTCTTTCCCTCGTCTCTCCAAATGTACTCCTCGTAACTAATCCATCGCAATCCAAATTCCGACCAACATTACTTTGTTGCATACGTATACCACAAATTCATCGTAATCGGGTAACTCAGTCAAAAGTTCGAACACTCAAAATACACTGGTACCATAGACACCCGCTCCCGCTACAGCTCACGAATTCAGTCGAACATTTACACGCTACTACATTCTTCGCAGTGAATGCGAGTTTTCGAAAACTATAAATTCGCATAACTTTTGATTGACTGCACCGATTGTAATGAAATAAAGCCTATGTGTTACACCAAATTAAGCCCCATGTTTCTGTGAAAAGTCCATCAAAGTCCGTTCAGTAGTTTTTAAGTGATGCGTGCACAAACTCACAGACAAACAGACAAACAGATAAACAGACAAACAGACAAAAATTTCAAAAATGATCGAAATGTGTTCTGTTGCTTATCCTTAGACCCCCCAATTTTTTTTTTGCAAATATCTTCAGTGTACAGACACGCGAAGTTTACGATTTTATTTATAAGATTTTACTGGTAAGCGGGAGGCGGAAGATGAATAAATTATTAAATGAGCGATGTAGAATGGTCAGATGTATTAATTAGTGCATAAATGAATAACAAACAAATGATGAACACATTTAATATAAACATTTCGCTGCAAGTACGTAAATGACATATACCTAAGTCAAACTAATATTATAAATGTGAAAGTTTGGATATTTGGATGTTTGTTACTCAATCACGCCTCAACCACTGGACGGATCGTAATGAAACTTGGCACACATATGAGTTAGGTCCTAGAATAGGACATAGGATAGTTTTTATTCCGAAAAAACATCCCATTCCTACGGGAAATACATAATAATTTGCTATGTAAAGTTGTCCACGCGGACGAAGTCGCGGTCAACAGGTAGTAACTCATATAAGAAAGTTACATAACCCGTTCAAGGACTAAGCTAGTTAATATATCTGCCCAATGTGGACAATAGGAATGCCCAGGATAGATGACATCTTTCTGTGGAAGAGAAAAAGGTAATTCATGCGTATGCGGTATTGTAGAATTTACGGACGTCTTAGAATTTCTTCTTTAACTCACAATAGATCTCCAGGCGTTTTTCTCAAGCAACAAGAAAAAATCAATCATCAAAACATCTATACAGGTCAGGATTTGAATCCTAGACCCAATGAATGATCGCACGAATAAAATGCTGATTAGAAAAGTCACTAGTAAATATAAATCTACGAGTAATAGTGCTTAACTAGCAACGTAACGTAAAATTGCTGTTTGATATTTATAAAATCTCTTGCCCCTTTCAGTTTTCTTTCTCGTTGAGCTGTTAATATGTACGAATAGGTACGTGATGCTCGAAAACTGCATTAAATTTTGTAACTGTCAATAACATGTAGACAAATAAAGGTAATAAATAAAAAAGTATTCTATCTAAATAAAATCTTTAAAATAAATTGCAATCTGGCAACCCTGTCCAGAATCGTGATTTTATGTGTTTTTCTTTGCAGGCTCTTGATCATGAAGTTTTGTATAATCATCCGAAAGAGGGAAATAAACTTTATTAGATCCAAAAACGTCTTGAATTGTAGTGAATCTCTTACAAATAATGGATATATTTCCAATTTTATCATCAGCCAAAATACAAGCCTCGTCCCCAGTAGAATGATACTTTTGGTTGGCTCATTGGGGGATTTGCCTTAATCACCACGCTTGGCACGCGGATTGGTGGTCGCAGTAATTATCTTAATATACACAGGACAACATTGCTGCCCATTCCTGGTGCAATCCCTTAGTCGCCTTGACTTATTTATGATACACATATTTATACTTAATTTAAAAATGAAATAGAATAAGATAAAATAGTTCGCTGTGTTAAATTAAAACAAAAAAGGAAGACAAATACCTACCGAAACTAAACGGGAGCCGAAATATTAGCCCCGTTTATTCTAAGCTGCTAGTCAAATACAACAAGGCCGGGAATCGAACGGCGTCGACGTAGTATCGGGGTCGACTGCAATACATTTGTCTCACTCCGCTGTCGGGTCCCGTAACTCGATTACTGGTGCTGTTATAACGTCATGGTGTTAGCATAGTTGGAGTTATGTTTGCTGTTGGAATCTTTGGAAGTGAAATAACATGATGCCTTAACAATTTATTTTGTTCCAGACTTTGTAAACAACAGCTGTGCCCGTGGCTCCGATGAGTGAACTACATTTGTTTTAATAAAGTCGAATTAGTATTTAGTTTTAATCCCTTCCCCCTCCCCTTTCCTCTCTGGGGGGGGGGTCTTCTTGACAATTTCCAAGTGTTTGCGAAACACTTAGCGGCCTTCTTCTATTGGCCACATCTTGTTATTCTCGAAGTACATACATACATAATGCTCACGCCTTGGTCCCAGAGGGGTAGGCAGAAACGATGGATCGCCACTTTGCTCGATCCTGACACACCTCACTAGCCTCACTCACATTCATCAACCTTTTCACGCACCTCCTTTTATTCTTCTCACTGCGGACCCCAGCCTTTTTGAGGACGTTACTAATTTGATCCTTGAATGTCCTCCTAAGACGACCTCCAGCTGTAGTTCCTTCCACATTCGCACTGTATATTACTTTTGTCACTCTTCTTTCACTCATACGCTCTAAATGTCCAAACCAACGCAACATACCCTTCTCCACCTTCGTTACTACATCTACTTTTAAACCACACTTCTCACGTATCACTGAATTCCCCACTCTGTCACATAACTTCACTCCACATATTTTTCTTAAAGACCCCAACTCAACCGCATTTATCCTGCTTTCATGATTCTTCTGCCATACGCAACATTCTCGATGTCTGATAAAAATTATCTGCTATTTCGTTTTTACTTTGATTGGTTTATTCTTTAGTATTATTATAGTCATTATCTTCACCGACTTCCATACCTATAGATGTATTCTAAATTTGCTTCATTAATGCTCTTGTGATATCATCATCAGGTTATTTTATGTCTCCACTGCAGGAGCACAACCCTCTCTCATCTGCCGGAGACAGACGGAGGTTTGGCCTATACTCCCCGCGCTAGCCAGACGGGTTGGGGAGGCCTGATTGACGTTTTATAATGTATTCCCTTAGTCGCCTTGTACGACATCCACGGGAAGAGTTGGAGTGGTCCTATTTTACTCTACCGGAAACCACACACACTCGTGATATAAATAACCACAATTTCTTCATCTAAATTCATATCGACAATAAAAATTTCTTCACCAGAACAGCCAATTACATCCATGATGCTGTTTGGCAGTAAACCTAATTGGTTCTTTACAATTTTGTGAGCAAATTATATTTAGCTCTATATAGTTCCGAACAATTGGCACCAATCACATTAAAACATTGCTACAACCAACTACCTTTAACCACCAATCATAACAAATCTCTATTTCAAATACCATCTGTATCAGTGCCTGGTACAAGTCTAAAGAAACGAGAGACTTTGAGACTTCACCCTTATTTATCAACAACTAACAATTGACCGCGACTTCGCCCGCGTGGTAAAGCTTTTGTTTCTTGGAGGAAGAGTTTCCTATGGTAAAAATTAGCCTATATTATCACTGTGTTCCGTCGAATTCATTCAGTTCAGTGTCTTTTCTATTAACCGTAGAGTCACAGAACCCAGACCATTATACTTAAAAAAATATCTGAATTTTAAAATATAATAAATCAAATATATATATGCATATCGATGAACGTTATGCTTTTTCGGTAGATATGTTGCCTTTTAATTAAAAAAAAAAAAAATTCCTGAGGTAAAACTTAGCATATATAATATTTTATGTTATATATATTATTATGTATGTACTTTACTTAGTAACCTATATTAGTATATATCAATAGCTATACCTACTAATATATTCAATATTTTGTTATAAAATTTCAATATCCATGCACATTTTTTTTACCTACCGCTTATTTTAGTTTTTCCCACAGTGGAGGTTGGCTGGAAGAGATCTCTTATAGAGATAAGTCCACCTTTGTACACTTTTATGTTATGCCCTTTTTTTTGTAATATTTATGTGCAATAAAGAATATATGTTCAACTCCATGCAAAATTTCATGGTGATCGGTGAAGCGTACAAAGTAACAAAGAAACGAACGTACTAGGAACGAGGATTATGATATTTCTTATAACTTAAACCATACTAGAATACCGTATTACCCTCGCGGGGTAAAGCAACCTAGTGGAACTACCGAGCACATGACTCTATCACGACTCTACTCTGCTCGGATAGCAATTTAGTTATCTGTGTACCGTTCGCGGCTGCCGGGTGTTCTGATAGGTGCGAATGTGATGCCTGCACAGTTATTTGATATAATTTCTGTAGTTAGTTGAAATTATAGTAAATTAGAGTGTAATTTGAACAGGATCTATAAGTAATGTTAAAGTCGACGAAGCTTGAAAAGAGTGGGCAAACTAAGGTTTTGCTTTGCTTTTCTCTTTCACCCAAAGGTTTACTGGAAGAAAACTCTTACAGAGTTAAGTGCGCCTTTGTACATCTTGTGTTTAATTAGTTGTGTGACTTGTATTTGAGTACAATAAAGTATAAAATAAAATAAGGTTTTTGTTTCAGTGGCGGGAGTGGCCCTAACCACCTACAGGAGCACAAGTTTTCCGTACACGTTATGTGTGTGCGTAAATAATGGTAGGGCTGCTCCACTGAGATGGCGAGCATACTCGATCGAGAGAGAGAGACAACGTTATTCGTCAACAACATAAGTGCTTCTCTTTCTAACTTATAGCGACGATATCTCGAAGCTGGTTGATATGATAGCTGGCCACATTCATTCAGTCAGTTATAAGTATCTTATCTTCTTAGGGGGCCAGCAAGACCTGGCGACCCTTCGACCTTTCCTGTTCTTTTGTGCCAAACCCATGTCCACGAACGATGCCCGAAGCTGATCTGATAGACTTCACATTACGCATTAGACTTTTTTCTTTGCCGTATGTATATTTCATTCCAGATTAATAGTCCTATGAAAACCAACGCTATTTACGTCTCGGTAACATATACATGAAAGGGTCACCAGCAGCAAAAATAGGTTTGTATTACCAAGTAAACTTTGCGGTCCACTTAGGAACACCATCTATTGTGTATTTTGTTTTCGAGACGCAAATGCGTTTGTTTTCATAGGACTATTAATCTGGAATGAAATATAGGTAGGTTTCCTCACGATGTTATCTTTTAAAGAAAACACATCATCATCAACTTAAATACGTCCCCTGCTGAACCTAAGCCTCCCCTTTGGTGGGATTTCCCACAATCACCACGCTTGGAAGGCAGATTGGTGATCGCAGTAATGATCTTAATGTAAACAGGAGAAGCTGCTGCTCGTCCCTGGTGCAATCCCTTAGTCGCATTGACGACACCCACGGGAAGATTGAGGGTGGCCCTATTCTAAGCCGGGAACCACACGGCTAAATTGCTTGTCATTAGTTATATATCTATATCATCATCAGATTTTTTTTTGTCTACACTGCAGGAGCACAACCCTCTCTCATCTGCCGGAGACAGACGGAGGATTTGGACTACCTATATCATTACTTATAAATAAACTTTTTATTGGAAACTTTAAAACCCGGACTACAAATGAGACCCCGCCCGGACGCTCCACGGACGGGGCGTACTAAGTGTAACTAGGACAAATCCGGGGAAACGCGGACGGACGGCAACCCTAGGTAGAAATATATAGTAGATTAGTAACCAAGGGCTGTAAGGAATCAATTGCAGCCCGAGATATTTAGGCGCACGAGCGCAGCGAGGGCGCCTATAGTTCGAGGGTGCAATTGATGCTTACACCCGAGCTAACTACTCTGCTTTACATCTCGATTGTGAGGTAAGTAGAAAAAAACCAGCATTACAAGAATAAAACATTTTATTAGTTATTTAAAGTAAAAGATGTCTATTCCCGCCTTTTTCATCTTTTTTTTTAATTATTTTTTTCAAGAACGAAATTGAGCTTCGCCGTTCGATATTTAAAATTGATGACTATTATACTCATACGAAGACAAGGCTGAATAGCGAAGCGACCTCTCTTGTCATTAGGCTGAATGCATGATGTCTATTGCCAGTATGATGGTTAGATGTACGCGAACTTTTTGAAAGAGTGAAGAGTTTTTTTAAATTACTTACCGCCCTAGGGCTTTTCTAGCTACATTATTACCCTAGAGCGCTAATTAGTCACCTACAAGCCCCATATGGGGGTAATAAGGACCATCTTACCGAATATGAGAGATGTAAAATAGTTTTAAGTAAGATATAAGTTATTGCGACACCCTCACATGTAGTAACCACAAATGATGCAATAGTACCACACATAAGGACTATTACATTTATTTACCATAGCATTGTTCTAATAATCCAAACCCAATTAGCAACTCCATAAAAAAATATGTCTCTCCATTACAGGGTTTCCGTTCGTGATCAGCTCGATTCAATCGAGAATCTAACCGATTATGTAAAAATCGATTCTAGCGCGAAAGAAAGTGATGCTCGGTTAGGTAACCGCACGTGTTTTGTGAGAAATCTGTGATATATTATAATTATATTCTTATATTATGCATATAGTAGACGGTTCTCCATTAACGAATATAATGTATAGTTTCCGCCTACAAATTTTCTGATACCAGCCTCAGGCTGGAAAATTGAAGCAAGTTATGACAAAATTGTTATGGCCGTGTGGTTCCGGCTAGAATGTGGGAAAAGGGGAGTGGGTGTGAGCTAGTAAATAAATAAAATATGGGTTAGAATAGGTCTGTAGGCTAGAATGGCACGATAAAAAGTAATATTAAAAATTAGCAAAAACCAAATATAAAAAGACAATTCAAAATCCCCCACCCCTGCCTACTGTGACTTTGAGCCACTTTCCATAAAATTGCCTCCATCGAACTGGCAAATCATTGACTCATAATTTGACTGATGGAAGAAATCCGAGCGATATCGCGTTGACAAATAGAAAATCTTTCCGCAGGCGGTCGAGATAATGTCGTGATGTTATAACAGCTATCATAGAGCGCGATTCCAAGAAAGTGTGTCAGCCGGTGTGCTATAATTTAAAAGCGTCAGCGATTAACTAAAACTGACTAAAGATTCATCCGCAGCTATCAGTGCAGTCACAGTATTGGAATTCGTTCCATCTAATTTTTTTTTAGATGAGCCCAACGATCTCTATGTACTACTAGATGGAGCGTTCCAAACAATCGCTCTGTTCTACGCAAGTAGCCACAACTCCTACACATTCACTTTGAAACTTGTGCAGTTACTACACAGAACATTTAATTATTTACTAAATATTGTCATTTTTTAACCGTAGCCTCAATATTGAGTAATAATTAAATGTCAAAGGCCAAATCCTCCGTCCGTCTCCGGCAGATGAGAGAGGGTTGTGCTCCTGAAGTGGAGACAAAAATAACATGATGATGATGATGATAGTTACTATGGCGGATAATACCAGTTAGCTTTATTTCTTAATTTAGTAAATACTTAAATGTTCTGAGTAGTAACTGCACAAGTTTCATTGTGAATGTGAAAGAGTTGTGGCTACTTGCGTGGAACAGAGCGATTGTTTGGAACGCTCCATCTAGTAGTACATAGAGATCGTTGGATGAGCCATAAAATATATGAAACATGAATACATGCTGATTTAGTTCCTGATGCAATGACATAAGGTATATTTTAAGAAGTTTATTAAATTTCACGGAACTGAACTGACACTACACTGAAGGACCACTGACGCATAACTGTCAGAATATGGACGCATCACGGATCGATAGCCTTTACTGCTTTTGAAATATAACACATTATTCCTTAGTATTTTTTAGCATAACTACAGATATGTCTCCATTCTAGGACTCTTCTTGTCCACCGATATTGGTCCATCCGTCCATCTTCATTTGCCCTCCAGTGTAGTGGTGACCACGTCTCTTTACCTTGATCTGTCTCCGTATTCAGTCATTTCTTTTTAATCGCGCAGGTAGATCCCAAGCGTAGCTCTAGCGCAACTTTGAAATTCACGCAATCTATACGAGTACATTTATGTGTATGCAATATTATATGCATACTTTATTGTAAGTGTATATTGGATGCGTAAATTTCTTTTACAATTTTGGTACTAAAGGCATTATACCAGTAATTTCATTTACTCTAAGGTTGAGTGGAAGAGATCCCTATGTGGGATATGTCCGCCTTTGTACACAACTTTATTCTTTTGTTGTAAATTTTGGTACAATAAAGCGTTTACACACATATATATCTTTTGACCTCAGTTTTTCGTTAGATCTCATTGTGAGCGCTAGTTGCCTATAGCTTGCGTGCCAATGATCACAGCATTTTCCAGTGATGATCAACTGGGTCTGTATCGTTAATAGTGGTTGCGACCTAGACATTTTCTTTATTATACCGTCGTTATTCATAACTAGGGAAAGTTCAATGATAATTTTCTTTCTGTCGTATTAGTAAAGTTAATTTTATGAGTATCTCATCATCAGGTTATTTTTGTCTCCACTGCAGGAGCACAACCCTCTCTCATCTGCCGGAGACAGACGGAGGATTTGGCCTACACTCCCCGCGCTGGCCAGACGGGTTGGGGAGGCCTGATTGATGTTTTATAATGTATTCCCTTAGTCGCCTTGTACGACATCCACGGGAAGAGTTGGAGTGGTCCTATTCTACTCTACCGGAAACCACACGGCATTTTATGAGTATGCTAACGTTTAACTCTGGAAAATTATTGGTTATACTGACGTCGCATCATATATAGATACATAAAGCTCACGCCCTGGTCACAGAGGAGTGGGCAGAGATGATCCTGACAGACTTCGCTAGCCTGACTCACATTCATCAACCTTTTCATGCTCTTCCTTTTATTCATATCACTGCGGACCCCAGCCCTTTTGTAGGACGTCACCGATTTGATCCTTGAACGTCCGCCTAGGACGACCTCTAGCTGTAGTTCTTTCCACATTCGCGTTGTAATTTCTTTTGTCACTCTTCTTTCACTCATACGCTCTAAATGTCCAAATCAACGCAACATACCATTCTCTACCATTTTTACTACATCTTCTTTCAAACCACATCGCATCATCGACATCTTTAACTATAATAATACTAGTTGACATTAAATGAATGACAGTAAAAACTATACATATATACTATCATTTTAACTATACATATATACTATCTATCCGCCAATTCAAGGTCTGCCGTGCTGATGGATGCGTGTCCAGGGGCTAGCCTGGTCGTAAGCGTGCCGACATCCCGGAGCTGGGCGAACTCCGGGCACTATTAGCCTTACCGAGTCATGCGGGGTTCTGATGAGGTGGACAATTATTTCCCTTGCTAATCGTGGTACCTCAACAAGGCGGCGATGTTGTTCGCAACACATCACGTCAAGGGGTATCACTGGGCGAAAAGCGGACGAAGGAAAGCCGCTTTGCGACAGTAGATTGTGCAAAGTGGCGATACATCGTCTCTGCCAACCCCTGTGGGAGTAAGGCGTGAGCATTATGAATGAATGAATGAATAACTATCACATCTCGTTAAGGGGGTTTTATGTCAATGTGGACAGTGTCGCGGATAGAAGATATATTATATCTATAGTATTAGGTACATAATGATCATAAGTCATGATAAATAAGTAGACATAATTAATGATGATGATGTAAAAATAAACTTCTCTATAAAATATTGCAATTCCATTTAGATATATATTTTTCATAAAATATGTACATATACATACACTTGTCATTAAACTAGGAGAAAATCCTAGTTTGGGATTACCCAAACTAGGATTTTCTCCTGTGCTATGGAAATTAAACCAGGATAGGACAATTCACAAATATAACATCCAGACCGGGATCAACTTGTACGAAACTGTCTGTCCCCGGTGGGAATCGAACCTACAACCTCTGGCGCTTGAGTCCAATATCCAAACCACTAGGTCAACGAGGCCTATTAGAGAATCAATTCTATATTGATAAAAAAAACTGTAAGTAACGGTAATTTATTACGATACATAATTTATAGTAGTTTCGATTTTATTAATTTTTATGACTGATATTATTACCAATTATTATTACTCTAAATTATTAAGAATCATAATAAAAAAAATTTCATCAGGTTATTTTTGTCTCCACTGCAGGAGCACCACCCTCTCTCATCTGCCGGAGACAGACGGAGGATTTGGCCTACACTCCCCGCGCTGGCCAGACGGGTTGGGGAGGCCTGACTGATGTTTTATAATGTATTCCCTTAGTCGCCTTGTACGACATCCACGGGAAAAGTTGGAGTGGTCCTATTCTACTCTACCGGAAACCACACTTAATAATAATATAATCATAATAATAATACACCGTTATTTACAGTATTTATTAATATAGAATTAATAAAAAAAATCACCTCATAACAGTCTATCTTAGAGAAGTTTATTTTTACATCATCATAACTCATTATGTCTACTTACTGTAAATCATGTCAATTATTTTGCAATTTGTTGCGTTGTAAATCCACCTTGTTACAGTGTGGTGTATTTTTTGTAATAATTAACTTTTTCTTACTGTAAATAATACAATTCCTAATTGACAAATTTGATTCAATTCACGGTTGAGTAATCGATTTAAAATTCAATCGGAAAGAAGATTATCTGTTTGGATAAATTAGTTGCGGATTGTGGGCAGTTACATAATATTTAAATTATTATAATACGAATGATTTAGACGCTGAAGTATATGTTGATCGTCAAATAAATAAATATCTCAGACATTCACACCAATTGTCCAGTCCCATAGAGTCGGCTAATCTCAACTGTATTTTTGATTCAGTAAGTACCTTAATTATTTGACCATCCGCATCCAGCCGCTTCCGGCCACCTTCTTGAGGTCGTCGGTCCATCTGGCATCGGTCCACGTTATCCAATCTCCGTAACATTTATTGCAGACTGATGATCTCCGCTCTTTCCATTATTTTAGGACTTAGTCGTAATCCATCACATTGTGTTATACATTAGAATGAATTGTAATGTACGACCTCCGTGGCGAAACGGGTAGCTCTCGGACTGCCACGCCGGAGGTTGAGGGTTCGAATCCCGCTAGGGGCAAATGTTCGTATGATGAATATGAATGTTTGTACCCAAGTCTATATATTTACATCCAGTTTATATATTTATTTAAGTATGTCTATCCGTTATCTAGTAACCATACAACAGACTCTGCCTAGTTTGGGACTGGATAATTGGTGTGAATGTTTGACATATTTATTAAATATTATTAAATATATATGTCCACTGCCGAACTGCCTCCCCAATATAATGCCTCTTTTGGTGGGCTTTCCACTGGGGGATTTGGCATAATCACCACGATTGGCAGGCGGATTGGTAACAGCAGTAATGATCTTAATATACACAGGAGACAGCTGCTGCCCATCGCTGTGCAATCCCTTCATCGCCTTGCCTTGACGATTCCACTGGAAGATTTGGGGTGGCCCTATTCTAAGCTATATAGATCAATGAGCATATAAAACGCACATTAAAAAAGTGTATACCAGTCAGGAAAAACTTGAAAACAGTAAGGAAAAAAAGACTTGACCACATTGCAATTCCATGTACGTTCAAATTCAGTTTTGTATGTAAATTTATTCTTACTACGACATAAAAAATGTGGGTACAATGTTGATTCTCAAGAAATTCGTTGGTGGCATTCTGGATAGTGCGTGTGAATTTGAGTACAGTCAGCCTATTGTTTAACGATGACCTTTAATAGGGTTGTGAAACCAATTGTATCGATAGAGGAAAAGTAAAAGCGCTTTTTGGGAAATCTACAGAATATAGGCATAGAGATGAATGTGCAGTATTTTCATGGAACTAAAAAAAAAACGTTAAAATATGCCATCTTATCGTATATTAAAACAATAATCACCCAGTCCTTCTATTTTGCGATATAGGTGTCGCTAGTCAACCAAGTCTTAGTGGCTCTTAGCGGTCGTACCTTTCCATATATCGTCACGTTACATTGACTGTCACGTTAACTGTCACGTAACTGTCACGTTGACGACCTCCATGGCGAAACGGGGAGTTCTCGGACTGCCACGCCTGAGGTTGCGGGTTCTAATCCCGCTAGGGGCAAATATTCGTATGATGAATATGAATGTTTGTACCCAAGTCTTGGATGTTTATATATTTATTTAAGTATGTATATCCGTTATCTAGCATACCCATAGCACAGGCTCTGCCTAGTTTGGGACTGGATGATTGGTGTGAATGTCTGATATACTTATAAAAAAAAAAAATTGGTGAGGGTCAAATCGGCGTCAACGATTCAAATAACATGAAAAATTAAAAATATTCCTTTGCAAATGAGTTAAGTTGCTTTTGTAAATTGACGTAACATGTGATTTAGGATATGAATACTTTTGAATTGATAAGCTATTTTGACGGTATAACAGTTTTAACTGACTTTAGACGCCATGTCAGTGTGAATCTCTGTGCTTATATTCGGTGATAAGCAACAGTACCGTTCCTAGTTAGTCCTAGTACCTACTGTGATGATATATTCGGCATGATGGAAGACGTTGACAAGTTTATGATGGAGTCGTTAAGTGTGTAATAAAATCCAGAGATTTAATAACCCCAAATATATCGATATCGTATACCTGTCACATCACTAGTGTCACAAAGATCAAGGACCGTGTCATAAGATAACACAATTTATTCACATGCAATATACCAACATACGATGATCGAGTACCAACCTAAAAATTCAAGAATGACGTTTAATTTATTTAATGTCATCATCAATTTATATTTGTTTTAAAATATAATTATGTTTATGCGAGAGTTTCCATGCGCAGATGGACCGACGACCTGAAGAAGGTGGTCGGAAGCGGTTAGATGCGGAGGGCGGAGGACCGGGTGTGGTGGCGTTCATTGGGGAAGGCCTATGTCCAACAGGGGACGTCTAAGGGTTGATATGATGATGATGATGATGATGAGAGTTGCTATTCCATTTTGACGAATTACTCATTTTTTACTATGTAGTTCATGTTCTATAATTTTATAAACATTTTATTATATTAGTAATAGATAAATAAACTCTTTATTGCACACAAATTAAGAATAACAATAGGTACCGATTTTTGGAAAGATACAAAGGCGGCCTTATTGATCTCTTCCAGGCAATCTTTTAGAAGGAAAATAAGAAAGACATAGCGACAGAGTATTGCAGGTAAAATAAAAGAATTTTATATTTTTAAAAATACTAACCTGTTAAATTTACATAACAAATATATATCATCATTAGGTTATTTATTATTGTCTCCACTGCAGGAGCACAACCCTCTCTCATCTGCCGGAGACAGACGGAGGATTTGGCCTACACTCCCCGCGCTGGCCAGACGGGTTGGGGAGGCCTTATTGATGATTTATAATGTACAAATATATATAGATAGATGTTTTTATTGTACACAATTGTTTGTACACACCGTAAGGTTTGTGTAGTTTTCTCGTTTGCTAGTAAACGTCAGAAATCTTTCAAAGAGATAAGTTTCAACTTCTGCGCTTGTCATTTCCTATTAAGTTTTTTGTGCTTGCAATAAAAAGTTGAATAAAATAAGTGCTTATATAATAATTTTCGTTTTATTACACTATAAAATACAAAATCAAAATTATTTATATAGATTTATAAATTATTATTTGCAAGTAGGTACATGTTATTTTTCTCCCTTTTTATTCTTTGTAATGATAAGCCGATGATAAGCCAAATGATAAGCCGTGTTCCCAGCATAGAATAGGGTCCATGGGTGTCATCAAGGCGACTAAGGGGTTGATTAAAGTGAGACAATATTTCTTTGCCAATTTGTTAAATTGTAAAACTATGCATTAAACTTTGTATAATATATGATCACCCATTAAATATAAATGGGGTTCTTTTTTCCCATAAATTAACCGGTGCTCAAATAGATTAGACCGGTTATCAATAGGATTGATCTATGACGGTGGTTCTCAAACTTGGAAGTGGATGGTTAAGTTATTTTTGAGCTAACTATTTTATCTTCCTGTTAATATAAGTGGATGAAAGTCATTACATCCTTCCTACTAATATTATAAACGCGAAAGTTTGTAAGTATAGATGTTTGTTAACCTTTCACGTAAAAACTACTGAATGGATTTTAATGAAACTTTACAATAATATAGCTTATTCATCAGAATAACACATAGGCTACAATTTATAAAGATATTGTGTGAATTGTCCAAAATTTCAAGTAAGTACGCCACTTTTACGCCACGTACTTTTACGCCACGCTAATATAAGCTACTCGAAATACTAATCCTGCGCAGCCGAAGTCGCGGGCACCAGCTAGTTTGTAATAGTCTGATCACAATAACCACAACAAGTGTTTGCGAGGACACATCAACCACACCCCCCACACTCCATACCAGCGAACAGATATAATCACGTACTTTTATTACAGGCACCCCAGCCTGTCCGAACAAGTGCGTGTGTGCTCGTAAACTATCGAGAAAGGGACAACGTTATATGTCAATACATAAGTGCTTCTCTTTCGTACTACACGCCGTGCTTTATTTTACCGGCGACGTTAAACTGGCGGGGGGGTGAGTGTTACTGTATACGTAGTAATATTTTGTATTCTCTGCTTCAACTCTTCTTAAACTGAGCGGAATTAGCGGCACAAGGTTTATTAAACCTCACTTTTTTCCACACTGTATTAATTATTTTTTTATTCAGTGCGGCACAAGGTTTAATAAGAACGGGTTTATTAAGGTAGGAGGTATACCACAGAACTCGGGATCAATAACACATCTCAGATATATATTTATCTCTTTCATACACTGAACCAAATAGAAGTTATACCCTCCGCATGACAGGCGAGATACGGACAAGGTGTTTCAGGCCCTGTTTCGCACTCAACGTGTTAACAGATAAACATTGATATAAATGAACACTTTTACTAAACATTAGTTAATATGCAATCAAGAATTCTTAATAATAAAAAAAACTAAGTTTGAGAACCACATGCTACATACCAAACCGGTTTCCACAGCACATTGTATGCCAGTAGCCTAGCTAAGTGTTAATATCGCATGAAAATTGCTAGCTAGCTCCCGGCCTATTATGTTGAATCGGATATCGGGCTGGGTTCCTGGACGAACACTTAGTTAGCGGTGATATCATCTTGGTTACTATAAAGGGTTTTATAGGGGGTTTTAATAGTTATTTTAAAGAGAGATAGGAATTATACTTTACGTGTAATCTGTCTATAAGTACTTATCTTAAATTATATCTTGCAGTTTACTGCATAAAAATTTTAAAAACTGGTATTAAGTATATATTTTTTAATTAATATACTTGTCAAGTTGCACATTAATGTCCTTGGTACTTTTAATGTCCAGAAAACTGATATTAAGTACGATAATAGTACATTGTAGCCGAGGACCACGATAAGTAAGCAATTCTTGGACGAGGAGGCTCGGCCTTCTGAGAGATACGACTCCAGGCGTGGGGAGAAACTTCATCCTTATGTAGTAGATATACCACGCTCACGTCCGAAGGGTTTTGCTTCCTCTTTCATAACGCGAATGCTAAGGAATGGAACTAACTGCCAGCTTCAGTATTTCCGGAAAAGTACAACTGAGATCTTTTTAATGGAACAGTGAATCTTCTGGGTAAGCGCGCTACATCTTATTGTCACTTACCATCAGTTGTGGCCTGAACAAACACATGTTCAATCACAAGCTTCGAACCACAGGAGCGTGTAGGCTCTGTGAGGAAGCAGAGGAAACCCCCATGCACCTCCTGTGCGAGTGTGGACCACTAATGCGTAAAACAAATACATACCTAGGTAACTACTTGCTTCATCCTGACGAAGTAAAACAACTCAGTGCTAAAAGCAAAGTGCAGTTTCTAACTGCTGCAAGGCTTAACACGGAACTATAGTATGGTGGCGATCACAATAGACGAGAAATGGTCGCAGTGATACAAGGTCTAGACTGGGATCTTGAAATAGCCCCAACTCGAATAATAATAAATACCATCAGTTGTGATTGAGGTCAAGCGTAAACCCATCATCAGGAATTAAAAAAAAATATTACTTACGTCGAGGCATCTATAGTGCTTTTCGCTACTAATCCAAGCAAATAAATGTAATAATTATATACAAAAAAATATGGATTTTAAATTATCTGAATATAAACAATTTTATTTTTTATTTATTTTTTAAGCCATAGAAGACGGAAGACGTGGTAGCGTTCATTAGGGTAGGGTTATGTCCAGCTGGGGACGTGGAAAGGCTGACACGAATGAGCGAATGAAGTACAATTGTCAAATAATAGGGAAGTACTTTTTGCCAGGGACATACCTTTTTATTTCTTACTATTCTGATAAACGACTTGTATTTCTGGAGTTGTACTTGACTCGACGAAATTATTTTTACTGTGTAAATACTTTAATATTTAACGAGCTTGTATCTCGCCTTTTCCCTATATTTTTATAGTAAAATAATAAATCAACTTTTATTTTCATTGCAATAGGACCTGCAGTTATTATATTTTATTTACACACTCTGCTAGGAAAAGTTATTTTATTTGAATACGAGGCATCTGTAAGGTAAGCGTGAATCATGTGGAATCATCAGGAATCAGGAGCCATTTTAAGGATTTCATTTGACATTTTTATATTTATGTTAGTTATTGATGTTGAATTTGATTGTGTTGCGAGTGTGTTATTTGATTTGAACTTGCCTGTCTATAATTTGATTGTATTTAACTTGTTTACATTTTTTATTTGACCTGTAACGGAAGTTATCAATAAAGTATGTCTGTGTCTATGTCTATTAAGGCAATTTACTTCACAAAAATGCTTTATATTTCACGGGAATTTTTTATTAGGGAGCGGTAAAAAATATTTATAAAGTCACTCTAAAGTCACCTAGAACGCACTTTTAAAAGTAACAGTAGTCGATTTTAGTTTCGAAAGAAATTTCAAGTCGTCTTTGAGTTACAGTTTTAATTTGGTAATAACAATGTCAGTAGTGCAGAACGAATGTTTTTTTTGTTTTATAATATCACATGTAAGAAATAAGATAATAATTACTACGCAAGTCATTTAATTCATGATTATTCCTTTCATGTCAAAGAAAATAAGACTAGTAATCATTGCGCAGCGAGCGGTTACCTTTGATATGCAATTTTCTTTATAAATAGATATGTTAAGTAACTCAAATAATGAAGCAAGCGAATGATTTGCATTCTAAAAGTATGCAGAAGAGGGCTGTTTTACATCTGAAAGGATGCCGGCTCAGCGTATATCGAAATGTTAACTTGTAGATGATATTTAGTACATAATTACTCTGATAACATCGAAAGGAACTATTTACTTGATGAATATTCATTTATTAAGAGAAATATAGGTGATGGAAAAAATATACATTTTGACATATACTAATACTTAAGAAAAGGGGGATGGGACCTCCACCCCCCCGGCTCTACAAATAGTTTATCTCTTCCAGCTCTGCAGAGTTTTTTAATTTGTACTATTTACTTATTAACGTATATTTAAGCTTATTATGAGTAACTTATTTTGGCATAATTATATTTATTAGTACAAAATAAGTCCCCGCGTCCTTACTCGTACGAGCGTAAAGATAGAAATAACACACTAACAATAGGTACAAAGTATACAATGAAAGGAAGCGATTTGCAGAAGGAGCGGGGCGTGCCGTGGTGAACTGTACGATCTATTATCATATCTCATTTGTTTAATATTAAATTCACTCATTTAGAAGAAGTCGTTAAAAGTTAAAAGGGAATTAAGAGAAGATTATTCTAAAACTAGCTTTTGCCCGCGATTTCGTCCGCGCAGGATTAGATATTTACACATCTTGAAAAGTGGCGCCACGTTGTGAGCAAATTCACTGCTTTTGACGATTAATTTGGTTTCCTATAAGAATGATATGTTTTTCTGGATAAAAACTATCCTGTGTCGTATTCCAGGACCTAACCTATATGTGTGCCAAGTTTCACCCTGATCAGTCAAGTGGTTGAAGCGTGATTGAGTAACAATTCAAACATTAAAACATTCGCATTTATAAAATTAGTGGGATTCTATGATTGATAAATTCTGATTCTTTAATTTGTATAAAAGCTGTTATAGAATTATTATAGAAAACCACCTTTTTGCCATTTCCCCGCATTAATTTGTAAGGCACTCGTAGTAATAAACAGAATCTAATGATTAAAAACAACTAATAGATATGTCAAAGCTCTGATAACAAATTGCCATCCCAGCTTCCATAAAAGGCATTCTAATTCCTCCTTTGCGGATTACAAGACTCTCCTTAAGGAGAGCGGAAACGCTGTCGTTGGTCCCATGTTCACTTGGGACCGGTTCTCACAGCAAAGGAACCTACATTTTATTCCCCTTTAATATAAGACGGGACATCGTCCAGTTAAGTCAGATAGCTTCTGAGAAATGTCACGGGTTTCCTTAGGGTTCTCAGGAAAGTTTATGTGCTAGGTTGACTTGAGTAATTACTTGTTTTATGGGCTTTCTTAACATTATCAGTTCAGTGACAGCTGTTAATTATTGATCATCAGGTTATTTTTGTCTCCACAGCAGGAGCACAACCCTCTCTCATCTGCCGGAGACAGACGGAGGATTTGGCCTACACTCCCCGCGTTGGCCAGACGGATTGGGGGGCCTGATTGATGTTTTATAATGTATTCCCTTAGTCGCCTTGTACGACATCCACGGAAAGAGTTGGAGTAGTCCTATTCTACTCTACCGGAAACCACACGGCAAATTATTACGGTTATCACGGTTAATTATTAGTTGGCTGATTCCCGGCTTAGAACAGGGCCACCACAATTCTCTAGTGGGTGTCGTCAATGTGACTAAGGGATTTCACCAGGGATAACGCAGCAGCGTTCTCCTGTGTTTATTGAGATGATTACTGCGATCACCAATCCGCCTGGCAAGTATCGTGATTATGGCAAATCCCCCAATGGACTGCCCACCAAAAGTGGCGTTCTGTTGAAGACTTATGTTCAGCAGTTGACGTATTTCGGCTAATGATGAATTCGTGAAAGTATTATCGTGGGATTTAGTGAGAACCATGTTAGAACTACCCGTGCTGCATGCTTGAAACAAGCGAGAAGTTGTATTCAACCGTACATGTTATTTTTAAGCGCAGGGTCAATATCCAATTTAATGCGAAATTATTTTTTATCGTGAATATTAATTGAGGAATAAATTGACGAATAATTCATTTTCTACTAATGTTTTAAAAATTACAAGAATTCAGAATGTAGTTCCCTTAATTGTTTTAAGCATTATTATGTCATATTTATGTATAAACAAATTGCAATAATTTCCATATTGATGATGTGTTTAAAGGTTCTACTAATAAAATTTCAATTAAAAACACGAGAACCTGACATTTATATCGTACAAGCTGGTTCCCGCGACTTCGTCTGCGCACGATTAGTATTTCGAGTTTGTTGTAGGACTATTTAAGATAAACATTCCCATCATACATTACATATGTGTAACTCTAGCGGTTTTGGCAGCGCACGCCAAAATAGCTCGCAGATGGTAGATTTTTTCCTACTTACATTCACATAATATCTTTATAAATTGTAGCCTATGTGTTATTCTGATGTATAAGCTATATTATTGTAAAGTTTCATTAAAATCCATTCAGTAGTTTTTACGTGAAAGAGTAACAAACATCCACCCACACTTACAAACTTTCACGTTTATAATATTAGTAGGATTTAAGTCATTATTCGACGAGTGACCCTATAACGAATGCTACGACGAGTAGTTACTATACTCGTATAAGTTATAAACCCCTAAGGGCTCCCGTAAACATATGAGACACGTTCTTTAGTGTATTATTTATCATTCCCCTGTATCAACGGGCCGCGGGCGGCTATCTGATTATAAATTATGAAGTGAGTCCATTCACAAGTCACACTGTGTCCATTAGACTTGCGCAGATACGACCCAACGGCTTTATGATGGAAATACGACCTATATAAAATGTACATTTTTGATATAATATAAATTATTACTATAGGGATGCAACGACGATAAGGTACCGAAATCTATACTCGTATCTAAATATCGGGATACCAATACGGATAACCTAATTAAATGAAATACTAAAAATAAACATTGAAACAAAATACTTAAATTTTTCTCGTTATTTAAATAAAAAAAAGTCACAACTATGTTAAAATACAACGAATTCTAATGCAAATCACACATTTTATCAGAAAATAACCCAAACGAAATACTTTAAATTACCTACATATTTATTTAAGTTAAAATATTTTAAGTTCTCAGTCTTAAATTAGTCGTCTCGTAACTAATCATAATATTAAATATCTTTTAAACAAACAAACAAAATATATTATCGAAAATAGGGAATATTTTCATTATAGAAAATACGGAATATTGCCGATATATTGGTAACGGTATCAATCGCATCCCTATAGCGTATTCATTCGTGTCTCATAAACTTTCTTATCTATTTATGAAAATTTATACAAATGATAGCTATTGCCCGAAGCGGGCGGCAGTCTCACATATCGTGTCGTAAAAGTCAATGGGAACAGTGGATCTAGCCCCTGATTTATCTGAGCTTCTGTTTTGATTCATTTTGCATTGAACCGTAAATATTAATATTATATCTTGAGGCTATTCAGTTACTTATTGCTTTTCTCCTGTTAAATTCATGAAATAGGAAGACATACCAACATTTATTTTACTACCACGTTTTTATTAAGTCACTTTCTTGTATGTTTGTCGTTTAATCTTGCAACTCAAATTTCTAGCACATCCCGATTAGCTATCCGACTGAAACGTTCAGGGCAGCTCACACCTCGATGACAATGCATTCTAAATCCATTTATTAGACGGACAGACAGATAAATACATAGGAAAAAGAAAAAGAACAAAATGTAATGTAGATTAAAAAATTAATTAACTGGCTAGATGGAGCGACGATCTGCGTAAGGCGGCTGGCAGTAACTGGATGAGAAGAACCGAGGAACGGGTTCAGTGGCGCACCTTGGGAGAGGCCTATGTCCAACAGTGGACTCTTTCGGGCTGATGATGATGAAGATGAAAAAATTAATCCCAAAACCACGTTTTTAAAAAGAATAAAATAACCATTGGTGATCTTGATTGCCCAAAAGGACATACACAAAATATATCACCATATACATGCTTAAAGGTGAACTCGAAAAACGTGGATGTTACCACTCGTCTCACACAGAGGGAGCCTAGGTGCTGGATGTTTAATATATCTTTAAAATAATAAAAAAAATTACAAAGTTCTATCTCGCCGGAAATGATTCAAACCTAACCTTGTTGGAGGTACAATAAATCAAGACAGCATTAGACCTAAGCAAAAATGTAAATTAGAAAATAGGAAAATTGTTAATATTAAGCAAAGAAATGAAAGCAAAAAGCAAATAGACATAAGATAGAAAGTAAGGAACAAAATAACATGTTTAAAAGGCAAGGAAAAATGTAAAGTTGCCACAAGTATAAAACAATGTATAGAAATAAGATCGCAAATAAAATAAGGAAGGGATGTAAAAGTAAGCATAAGGCATAAATTAAGCATATAATATAAGATTGTACTAGAATTAAGTAAAAAAGGAAAGAAAGAAATAAAAAGAAATCTAGAAGGCAGACGGAGGAGTTGGGACGTTGTTTTAATGGAAAAAGAATAAAAATAAAAATAGACAAAAATACCACTGCGAGCTTATGGCAGAGAAGTGTGGAAGAAAATATAAAAAAAAAACCTTGTTGGAGGATATATCAGTAATTACAAAAAACAGAAAAGCAACTAGTGCAATAGTACAAAACATTATTACCTTTTAAACCTACATGCAAATTCTCCTATTGTACCTCGGTAACCACTATGTATGACAGGATTATGCGATGCTAAATAAGATGGATCACCTGTGGCTTAAGGGCATGGCTTCCCGGTCATTTGTTATCTCTCGTTATGTGCAGGGTTCGAGTCCTATGTGGAAATTGTATTTGCGATCAAGTACGATGCCCCCTCTGCTAATGGACCGGTGATTTGGAAAATGAAGTAAGTACATTTATTTTACTTACAAAGACACTATATATATAAAATTGCAGTGTGGTTTCCGGTAGAGTAGAATTGGACTACTCCAACTCTTCCCGTTGATGTCGTACAAGGCGACTAAGGGAATACATTATTAAACATCAATCAGGCCTCCCCAACCCGTCTGGCCAGCGCGGGGAGTGAGCCAAATCCTCCGTCTGTCTCCGGCAGATGAGAGAGGGTTGTGCTCCTGCAGTGGAGACATAAATAACCTCATGATAATGATGATATAATAGAATCTGAGCCAAACTTATTATGCTTTGTCTACCGTATAAGTGAAAATGATTACAACTCTATATAGGGCAGGCCGTTGTCGATAACTGTGCTAACGATTGTCGATATAATGAGTGCAAAAAGTAGTGCTGTGCGGCATGTAAAGTCGGTATGTGGAGAGGGTTATGTCAAGAAAGCACGTGGTGCTACAGTTATAATGATGCGTGCGCTGCTGGAACTTGAAGAGAATGCGTTAATGGCCGTCGCATACTTACTGGCGCCAGCTATAGTTAACACGGTGGAAAATTTTTCATGATAAATACTTATACAGTTACAAATGTCTTTATTGTTGACCATCAAACTATGTAAAACAAAAAATGGTGACTCTATTATAAGCCGTGTATTTCCCCGATTAGAATAGGGCCAGCCCCAAATCTACATATGGGTGTCATCAAAGCGATTAAGATCACTACTGTTATGATACCTTAAACTGGCGGGGCTAGCCGGGAGCGCACGCTTGAGCATAGCGCGGCCGTCTCGCAATCCTGTTTTGAATTATCGTGGAGTGGACGTGTTTTGTATTTGAAGTATCCAATATATTAAGTCCTTAACAATCGGAGTTTTTATTAAATACTATCCACTATATTAGAGTCTGCGATCGCCTAGCTTGGTAAGTATGACAAATCCCCTCAATGGACAGCCCATCAGCAACAGATTTAGATTTCTTTATTTCACATTACAAATTTTAATACATAGATTAACTTACGTAAAAGGTCAGAGTTATGTGATCGTAAAAGAATAATGAAAAATAGTGTACAAAATGTCAATTTTACACAACTCGTGTATGAGATTTATGTCATAACTTAACGTACATAATAATAACAATGTATATAGAAATAGAAAATTTCAATTTTCATAAACTATGTCGCAGTTTAAACTCAAAATTTTATGTCCATAAATTCTTTGACAGAGTATAATTCTAAAATAAGGGTCATGTATCACCAATTTAAAATAAAACTAACGAAATCGAATAAACGATCAAACAATCAATTAATAATGAACACAATGATATCTTGTATCAATTTAAAAGGAAACCTCAGATTTGTTTTATCATTGTTTAGGAAAGGTGTTTCCAACGTTGAATTATTTATCAGGCTTTCACGCAAACACGGGTTTTTTTCTTAATATCGTTATACGAGTAGCCGTCTGTTTTGATTTAGGTTGACATCTACACGATTTTGTAGTAGGTTTTTATTCTCTTTAAGACCAGTACCGCAAAAATTGGTTTTTCTAATAGAATCGAAAAAATCTCGAACAAGAAAATAATGGCCGTCTGGTTAGAGTAAATCCATCCCCAATCTTCTCGAAAGTATCGTCAAGGTGAGTAAAGGATCGCACCAGAGACCGAGGGTTCTCCTGTGTATATTGAGATCATTACTGCCAAACAAATCCGTCTTCCAAGCGTGGTGATTATGGCAAATTTCCCCAATGGAAAACCTTCAAAGCGTAATTCTATTAGGGAGGTTTATGTTCAGCAGTGGGCATACTTCGTCTTATCGTCAGTGGAAAGGTAAAAACCAACGATCTCTATGTACCTACTACTAGAAGTAGCCACGCCACAACTCTTTCACATTCACAATGAAACTTGTGCAGTTACTACGTAGAACATTTAATGATTACTAAATATTGATGTTACGGTTAAATAATGTCAATATATAGTAAACAATTAAATGTTCTGAGTAGTAACTGCACAAGTTTCATTGTGAATGTGAAAGAGTTGTGGCTACTTGCGTGCAACAGAGCGATTGTTTGGAACGCTCCATCTAGTAGTACATAGAGATCGTTGGTAAAAACGCTAAAACGCCAGTTTGACAACTTTACAGGACAGAGGTTTAAAGTTTTTTTGATTTTTCGAGAAAAAATTAATATCTCGTTAATATCTTCTATGAGGAGTATTTTTATGTAACTTGAAAAAAATACGATTGTATAATAACAGCTTAATTATGTAAAACAAAGAATCATTATAGGTCTTTTATTTTACGAGATATATGTCGCATTAGCGAAAATCACCTGAACATATAAAAAATTTTAGTCAGGTAAAAAACTTTAAACATATACATATATATAGACAGATCGACGCAGAAAAAAAATACAGTCGAATGGTATATATAACTCATTTTCGACCAATGTGTCGATTTAGCGTTTTTACATTTCCACTGACGTTATGATGATGACATCACTTGCTAAGTACAAACAGGTGATTATTAAGTTAATATTGTTCATGTGAGTACAGTTAAATTGCTATACCACAAGTTGAACATGAAATAACTGTATGGGACAGGTTTCATGTTTTGTATGTTGAGTTTCTACGAAACTGCCTACCGTGGTAGAGTACATGACCTTTCAGCTACCGTTAAATTCTCTTAAGTCGTATAAGAGTTGCATATCTGTGAAAACAAGATACCTAGTAAAAGTTTAAATCTTTTTTTTATTATTATTTATCTTGTTACAGGAACCAGGCACTTCACGTCGACGCTATGGGGTAGGTTATATTCATCATCAGGTTATTTTTGTCTCCACTGCAGGAGCACAACCCTCTCTTATCTGCCGGAGACAGACGGAGGATTTGGCCTACACTCCCCGCGCTGGCCAGACGGGTTGGGGAGGCCTGATTGATGTTTTATAATGTATTCAGCTTCGCACACTCTTTATATAATTGTATGCAAACTTGATTTTAAAAGATGTGTTGCGTGAAATTTGTTGCGCCGTTTCTTCTTCACAGCGCTAACAGCTTGGAAGCGGTAGCCGATAAAAAATAATGACGTGTATAAATGTACCAAGTGTACTTATATGCAATAAATGATTTTGACTTTTGAGTTTGGTGATTGTGGCAAATCCCTCAATGATGATGATATTTATTATGCCGTGTAATGAATATGCACTGGAAGCACAAGGATAGAAAATCTTTAACATTACTCAGTTTTAAATATGCTTAGATTAAACAACTAGCGAATATTATCAGGAATTCCTCTTAAGAGAATGTCTAAAACGTAACTGCAAAAAAGAAATAGAAAAGTTTGAAAGCGAGAGAGATTGAAAAAGATTTAGATAAATATGTATAAGCAGTTCATTTAATGTATTCGGCATGCTACATGCATTAATATACATTCACATCTTTCATTTGACCTTTAATCTAAAGAGTTGGTTTAATTTATGCATCAATTGCCAGAAATATCACCAACCAAAATTCATATAACTACCGTGAACACGTGCTAAACATTACTTTGTACTTTCTTAAAAAGATTTGCATCTCAATGGGATTTAAGTGAAGTTGATAATAAAAAAACGACTGTGACAATTCACAAAAAAAAAAGTTGTATATGAAAATCGACACCTACCTCGCAAAACTGAAGGACTGGTTTTGTTTCAGCAGAGGATCAACATTTGAATAAACGTAAGATATGTTTTACACTTTGCCGTGTTGTTTTCGGTAGAGTAGAATAGGGCCACTCCAACTCTTCCCGTGGATGTCGTACATGGCGACTAAGGGAATACATTATAAAACGTCAATCAGGCCTCCCCAACCCGTCTGGCCAGCGTGGGGAGTATAGGCCAAATCCTCCGTGTCTCCGGCAGATGAGAGAGGGTTGTGCTCCTGTAGTGGAGACAAAAATAACCTGATGATGATGATGATGATGTTTTACTTTTATACAGACTCTATCCTGTCAATATTATAAAAATTACAATTAAATATTATTTCCCATGCAATAGTTTGTGGCACAGTTTGAAAAGGTAACATATGCTAGCGACATGTTAAAGCAATGAATTTGAAAACTGAGGAACCTTTTCATTTTGCAATTGTACATATCCTACTAATATTATAAACGCGAAAGTTTGTAAGTATGGATGGATGTTTGTTACTCTTTCACGTAAAAACTACTGAAAGGATTTTAATGAAACTTTACAATAAAATAGCTTATACATCAGAATAACACATAGGCTACAATTTATAAATATATTGTGTGAATTGTCCAAAATATCAAGTAAGTAGGAAAAAATCTACCACCTGCGAGCTATTCTGGCGTGCGCTGTAAAATTATAATTTTAATGTCATAATGTTAGTTCTTTTCTACGCCACGCTAATATAAGCTACTCGAAATACTAATCCTGCGCAGACGAAGTCGCGGGCACCAGCTTAAAAAAATATAAATAGACTTTGTCTAATACTAAACCGGAGGCCTTTGCCCATAAATGGGATTATCTGTAGTGACGAAGGACTTACCTGAAAATAAAAACATTAACTTACAAATATTAAATAACGACATAAACTAAGAATGACATAAAATGAACTATAACCACAAAGTACGTAAAGCGGCGATTTTTTATTTTGTGCTATAACTATGTACAGTTTTATAATAAGTGAAGTGACGAATTCTACGAATGATAATTTATATCTACAGAAGGGCTAAAAATAAAAAGAAATAAATAAAAAATAGTAAACTAGGATTCCCTGTACTATTATATATAGAACAAAGCCCAGACCAAGACCAACTTGTACAAAGTTGTCTGTCACCAGTGGACAACGAATCCAACTCCTAAGCCACAATGCCAAGTAAGCGGTCATCAGGTTAAAACAAGCGTACAATGGATAAAAATAAATCCATTATAGACATGAACTGCATATATGTAATTACGTAGAGATTTTAGAAAGTAGTCCGTTAGACAGAGACGAGCAGATACAATACAAAACGAGAGCGAATGCCGAAGATGATTCGGTTCTCGTTAAAAGTGATTATTAATTGGATGAGATTGCAGTTTTAAGTTATTTACTGGAGCATAATTAAACCAGTTAGCGTGAGTTTTATTTTAAATTAACTATCGAGTGATGTTGGAAAAATGAAAACTGTTCTTGAGTGTTGTTATTAAAATAAATTGCACGGAAGCCCGCACTTACTTTCCAGCATACCTACCTACTACATCAACGTCTGACATAGGAAAATCACGTACGACTACAACGTTGGTTAATATTCATCATAATGAAGTACCTCCACCTCCCATGGACTTTCGACATCTAGGTCATATAGATCGAATCACGGGGGAGATACCCGGTACTTGCTCAGGTGCTCTTTGTCGGAGCACCCGGCTTGATCTCCCTACAGATACATATTATTCATCAAACGAAATACATCCACTACGATTTGCCATAATCTTGTAGCGTAATCGCAGTTGTCATATACACAGCAGAATCCTGCTGCCCGTGCCTTAGTCGCCTTGATGAAACCCATCGTAAGATGACTCCGGGAACTTAATACTCTGTCTCTGGCGGGGTTGGATTTATTCAACTGTTCCCTGGCGGAATTCACAGGAGACGCACTTCGAGCCATAGGGGCTAGGAGGTGAATAAAATGTAAAAAATAAATAAATGTTAGAGTGCTTAAGTTGGAAAGGTAATTTGTGGTTTTCAGTGCCGAATTGGATTTACTGTTATGGTGCTGTAAGAGTATTTCAAATAAATAAATAAAAAAAATTATTCTAAGCCGGGATCCATACCGTATATACAAAAAACATGTCATTTTAAAATTTACAATATTTTTGACACTTTAACTATAAAAAAATTACTCTAATCAAAATATCTACATTGGTGTCTTCTATAAAACTAACATAAACAAACATTCTTAAAGTTCAAGAATCTCTGTATCACATATTTATTAGTGACATATTAATTAAAATGCAAAACAGTGTCGTGTACCAATTAAAGTATACGGCAAAGACTATTAATATCACAATAAAATATAATGTTTAAACGGCGATGTTGTTCGCCACCAATGATATTTCTTACCATTCCAAGTGGTATCACGGAGCGAAAAGCGGGCGAAGGAAAGTCGCTTTGCGACATTGAATTGCGCAAAGTGACACATCGCCTCTGCCTAACCCTCTGGGACCAAGTCGTGAGCATTATGTATGTATGTATTATTATATATTAGTATCGTAATTTCAGAATGTGTAGAATAAGAGACGCCATAGCATTTATTTCTAATGCGAAACATCATGAAGGAAGAAATTTTTTTACGCCGCCTTGATTGTTTTTAATTGGGCATGTCATAACATGAATGTCTCTATCTTTTTCTAACGTAACGTATTCGAATGTGTGATAGAGTTAAAAGACAAACCCCGTCTCCCGCTTCCACCTACCCTCCCACCCCTCTAAGCGGCCGCATAAGTTTCGATACAAAATAGGCATGATTACTACTCCATCTGGGCGGCGTACAATTTATTCTTCCTTCATGCGAAACATCTTGTCATTATACCCTGTCAAATGTTTTCGCGAGGGGATTCACGTACATGTCCACACTTGTACACTGTCGCTATGAAATACACACGTAATAAATCGAACAACACATTCAAAACCTTTCGTACTCTGCTCATGATAGGACGTCTTGTAACTTTGGCAGAGAGGAAACTCTGAGTATGGCGTCTCCCGTCCAGTGTTTATTTGTGTATCAAAACGTACCTGTACATGATTGCAGGACTCAATATTCAGCAATAAGATTACTATTGTATCGAAGCACTTACCTGAAAAAAAAAACAAATTAAATAAGTAACCTAATATAAAACTTTTTACGGATTGACATAAAATCGAAATATTAGTAATAAGCCTTTATTACTAATATTTATTTAATTCAGACGTAAATCCATAGTGTTAGTAAAAGTCTTAATACTGGGCCCAAATCTGAAGGCACACATTTAAAATTTAACGGCGCTAAAATTGGTTTCGTCTTTATCTTAATAATATTGTGTGACAAGGATAGCAACAGTTTTAGTGCTGTCAAATTTTAACATTGTGCCTTCAGAATCGAGCCCAATGAAACAGTAAGAGTGTGTTCCGTGCTGTGCTGCAGAAAGCGCCCGCACTCAGCATAATGTCGCAGCCCAGCGGCGCGACGCTGATATTCGGCCAGGAAGGTACGTGATGCGTTTCGTTGCAATTAGTAATTAAATTGCCAAGTGTAACGCCCTGTGCTTGGCAACACTGCCACATTCTTACGTCAGGGAAACCAGCCAGCCAGAGCTGCGCCACTAGGTCTCACGCATGCGCTTGCCGCCGCCAAGATGTTTTGCCTCGCTCCCTTGTAGCCGCCATAGTTTGATTTGCATCAAACGGAATCTAATTCTATTGTTATTAGTTTAATATTGTGTTTGTTAGTGTAATATGCTGTCACATCAGAACTAGTAAAGACCTTTCTCGAAGCTGGAGCTATTATTTCATCTCCGTACCTTAAACGAAGACCTACTCTGCTTTACCCCACACACCCATGCGCCAAACAAGATATTTCTATCTAACATGTGCAAGGCATTGCCATATTGGTATGGGTATAAGCTATAAAGCAGGCAGCTGGTATATTAAAAACAGAAATAGTGTAGCGCATCAAAACACTTTCTATCGATAATTGCAGGCGGTACCGTCACGGTATCGGACGTGATACCGAAACACTTAATGCAAGCTCGTTAAGGTGTCTAGTCGATTGGACGGCGGATCGCAGCGAAAGTGTCAATTTTGATTGGACAAGTGAATGTTAAGTAGATGTGGAGTTATGTTAATTGAAGGAAGCATCGTCGTAGATACTGACATTGCACCGGAAGAAACTTGTTATTTAGAAGTTACAAACACCGATTGTCACCAATTACCGGTGCATACAATTTTGCAATTTGATTATCCTCAAATAACTTTGTACTTAGTACTAGGGTCTGACTACTAAAAATTTAACATATCTAGGGTAGCTAATCTATAATCAAATAAACCGTATTTATTCTTCCCATTTAAAACCTCCCTAAATGTACGAAACCCTTAAAAAATTTGCTCCTTACATTGATACATTCTGACACTGAAAATTGCCAGGGAAGACGAGTATTTTTTGTAGGACGTTAGTTAGCGTTGTTTTAATACGATAACAAATCAAACATTCATCATTTAAATACAGGGTTGTCTGGAAGAAACCGCTTTTAGCGATAAGTAATAAGACTAATAAGGTTAGCTACTGCATTTCAGTATTTTCATAGTGCAATTATTTTATTTAGCAAGCCTACTTATTTATAAGCCTATATTTATAAAGATAGAACGGTTATGGTCATTTGTTTACTTCAGTGCCGCGTGTGCCGATTTTCAGACACAGGGCGCGCACCCTTTATGCCTAATGAGGAGATACAAACCGCGCATTATGGCATTAATGCAGACTTTTTATTTATGTTTACCCGACCTTGACTCAGCGCGAAACGAGTAACCTTTGATAGATTTTGCAATATATTGCAAATCGCTGGCACGCATCTCGCGCCTACTTCACCATTCTATCTTGATAGGATTTCTATGGTACTAACAGTTATTTGCAATGCATTATTATAGTATTCTTAAATTGTAGTATTTCAATTATAATAATATTCATTTATAATTATATGATTAACAAATTATTAAAAAATTAAATTCAAATTGTATTGCATGCATTATGATATTTTATAAATGTATACATACTACCAGAGAAACCCATTGTCGTCATCCCAGTGTTGCCATTGGGCAATAAAAGCATTTAAATTGATCTTGAAATCCAAAGTAGTATCGAGTCGATATACTGAATGCTAGTAACAAACGCACATCTCTAAATTTTACAAATGAGTTTTCTCATGAGCATTGTATTGCAACCTAAGAATCGATTACAACTGATAACCATCTTTGGAATTAGATAAATTTATGGAATCCAATTTAGTTTTGAAAACACACTGCGAATACAAGTTTCTCGTTTAATGGTTTCTCCTGCTGTTTGGAAATGGAAAATTCCAATTCGCTATTTACAGTTATTTACCGGTATTTTCGGTACCGATGTCAAGCCCTGGTCAGAGCGGGATAGGGAGAGAGGAGAACCGGCTGTAGTATCGATTAGTACTCACAATTATTTGCAGTGCTTTATTTAACTATTTATTACACACACAAAATCATCATCATCAGCTGAAATACATCCATTGCTGAACAATAGAATGCCACTTTTGTCCATTGGAAGATTTACCATAATTACCACGCTTAGCATGTGGATTGGAGATCACCGTACCTAATGATCTTAATGTACATAGGTGACATTAAGGCAGACGAGTTCTTGAGTGGAGACCACGGATTGGCACCCGCAGGGTGGGACTCCCCCGCGGCCAGATGGACCGACGACCTGAAGAAGGTGGCCGGAAGCGGCTGGATGCGGAGGGCGGAGGACCGGGTGTGGTGGCGTTCATTGGGGAAGGCCTATGTCCAGCAGTGGACGTCTAAAGGCTGACATGATGATGATGACACAGGTGAACGCTGCTGCCCATCCCTTAGTCACCTTGACGACATCCACGGGATGATTGAGGGTGGCAGTATTAACCTTATGGCATGTGGCAGATGGACTATTTATAAAAATCGAGGCCAGTGACCCAACAGTAGGAATACATTATTAGGCTGTTTTTGTTTTGGATTCTTACATATTTTTCTTCGATACCTCAGCTGCTCGTTTCCACTTCACATCCCTATAAATAGTATCTCATAGCGCGTCATTGTACTTCACGCCGCTTGCGCACAGTGTGGCCGTAACGCGAAAGGGCAGACTTATGAGTTTTTTTAAGTTTTTCATTGTAGTTTTGTTTTTATAATTACAGTGTCGTTGTCTTATTAATGAATACACTACAACGATTTTATATTAGTGTAGTCTCACACCAGGATTATTTTTACCTATAGTTCCTTACTGTACAAATATATTTCTATGTAGAGAATTTATTTCGTTTAATTAGATAGTTTTCGAGAAAAACAAATATATACATATCATGTAGTAAAGACATTTAAAAGTTAGAAAACTTAATGAAAAATGTCCCTTAGATCGCTGCCACCAACCGGTAGGGTACCGATAATGCTGGCTGCGTTTCCTCGCTGTATTGCAATGCCTATACGCTGACGAACGAGCCAGCCCGTGGTTTCGATTACCTTTTTTTTCTATTGACTCTTGATTGATTTTCAACTGACGAATACTTATGAAGTTATCGCGCTCTACATTCATTTTCTTACTCTCAGCCGATTGATTAGGTTCCAATTTTTTTGTATTACGCAACAATGAAATATGCTTAGTGTCGTCATCTTTTAACACATTTATAATTTGCAGTATTATTGGGTGTTTATTATTGAGGTCATTTATCTTAAAATTTCACCCTTCATCCGACATCCGTAACTTAAGAATCTACGCTCAGTCTCAGCAGTTGGTTTGTACAAAATTACTAACGTACGGAGACTGAAAAATAGAAATAATAAAAGAAATATAGTACCTACTATTTAGAAAAAAAAATTATGAGGGATGTTGTGTGTATAAATACTATGATAGCCTAGTTACTTGTGCATTCGCCACATCTTCATACATAAGGTCGTAGATTTAATATAATTAATAATATGAAGAATAATAATTGAAAGAAGTGCACTAAATTATTAAAAATATTCTTATTAATCGATATGAAATAAAAGGCTGTTTAATTTAATTTTATTTAATAATTATTATTTAACGTGTGCACTGTGGTTGAAATTTGTAAGCTATGTAGCTAAATAGGACACGATTAGAGCCTTAATAATAAAATAATCATTATAAAATTAACTTATATGACAATATAAGTATAAGACAGGACTCATATATTCCAATAAGATATAGCCTACCTCACTTTAATGTAACATTTGAAATGTGGCTCAATATCTAGAACAATGGCGACTGATTTAGAGGAAGTGTATTTTCTTGGAAGGCGTACAATGGGCGATGGTCGCCGCCGCGTCGCATCGTGCCAGTGTGGACAATGTGCTAACAATAATAAAATAATTTGATTGTTTCAGAATTGGAGACAATACTGTCTTAGGTTGGGTTTCGTTTGTTGCTTAAGCGTAGTTAGGTTGCTAAATCTCTTTAGTGAAAATGCTGAAACACTGTGCGGTATTGGCACCTTGATTACTAGCAACAGCCTCGTTGGTCTAGTGGATTGGTCACTGGACTGGAGCGCCAGAGGACGTGGGTTCGACTCCCATTGGGGACATACAATTTGTACAAGTTGTTCCCGGTCTGACAGTTATATTTGTAAATTGTCCAATCCCTGTTTAATCTCCACAGCAAAGGAGAAAATCTTAGTATAGGATTAGACGAGTATATATATATATATTTTATTTTTATATATTATTTTTTATACACATTTATGTGACAGCACTAAAATTAGTTTCGTCTTTATTTTCATAATACTGTGTGATAGAGACAGCAACAATTATAGTGCTGTTAAATTTTTACTTTGTGCGTTCAGAATCGGGCCCTACTTTTAATTGGGCCCGATTTAAGAAGTTTAAAATAAATCGTAACTAAGTTTGGCATAACTTAACTTAACCTGTAAAATATAAAAATGTTTAAATATAATATTCTTACATTTTTTTAAGTATAATATAATGTAAACAAAATAAGGTTTATTATGCACCCTTTGTCGCAACTTACGGGAAAAAGTTAGTAAAAGAATAACGATACGATAAAAAAATGCTTTTGGCGATCATCAATAATCAACGAGCCATAAAATAAATAAGTAGTTCACAAGCGGAAGTCTCGAAATGAACGATATAAAATTAATGATAATAATATAAAATAACGTAGGTAGTTCAATTTGCGTTCTTTTTTCCTAAACTATACTTAGACAAAGCGTAACATCTTAAAAGGCCGAAGCATGTTTGTGGTGGCCGTTCACGGGTTGAGTAACACTCTTGCCAGTAACGGAATAATATTTTTTAAATTAAATAAATGATTTTTATTTCTCGATAAAAATCTCTAGACTATCAGCTTTTTGATACCTGAAACATTAATTAGTATAAAGGACAAAATGTAAAAAGAGTAGTTTTCATATTGTAAAACTAAGAATTAGCTTATATTTGGGTTTATATAGAAAATGAAAATGAAATTTTTTATTGATAACAATTGTTACAAGTCAAAAGAATGTCGATATATTCAAAATATCATATCATAAGTTAATTAAATTAAATGTTATCACCTACAACGTCAAAAATAGTGTATACATCAATATACTAAATTAAAGAAAAATATATAATATAAAAATATATATATATAGTGAAAGATCTAGAAAATCTAAAAAAAATTGCTCCGACTTTCATTTAAAAGCACCATCAAACATGACTCTCATGAAAAGTAGTCATTCGTTTTTGTACGCTAAATGACATTTCCAGTATGGATTTGTAATAATATTTCACATTTAATTAATTAATTTATGTGAACCGATTATAAAAGTGCATTTATTAGCGATGTTGTTCGCAACACATCACGTCAAGGGGTATCACGAAGCGAAAAGCGGACGAAGGAAAGCCACTTTGCAATATTACATTGCGCGAAGTGGCGATACATCGTCTCTGCCTACCCCTACCAAGGCGTGAGCATTATGTATGTATGTATTTAATTAGCATTCAATTTTTTTTCCATGAACTGAACGTTACATATTGTCACAAATGATTTGATACTCTGAGTGGTAGAAGGCCGGCGATTTTTTGTGGCCAAACAAATTGAGAAATAATACAAAAATATTTTTTTATTTCCTGGCATCATCTAGTGTTACTTAACCCGCAAGCATGATGCAGGAATAAAACACCACAGAAAGCCATTCTTTTTAGTTTACAGCGCCAATCCAACTTATTACTTACGAAAATAATTTATTCAAATCGCCATTCTAATTTTAAATCTATTTCGCGGACCGGAAGTGACGTAAACTTAGTAGAAGCAAAACAAAGTCGGTTCAAAGACCCAGTGTTCCCACATTACAGTATAACAGGATCACCAAATAGTACCGTTCGGTGGGCTGCTTAATAGGTGCTAGTATTTGGAACAAGATCTGATTTTGAGACGAGATTAATAAACATGTTTGTAAGATGGGTTTTTTCGCTGCAGTTGTTCGGAGAGTAAATAATTTTATGGTGAGTTCAACGGGCGAAATCATATGTTTTCTGCAAAACTAGACATAAAAACATATGCCTCGCTGATGCGCCAGAGTACACGGCAGCACTAACATAATTTCAGGGGTGGTCGGAAGGTGGGATGGGGGGGGGGGGGGGTGTTTAGGGGGGGTGTTTAGGGGGGGGGGGGGTAAAGTGGGGGCGGGTAAGGTCGAGTGTCTCATTGCTAGCCACAGTGTTGGTGGGCTAGCATCATCCAAGCATTTGTTCAATTATTTTATTACTATTCAATTATTTTATGTTTACATGTGACTAAATTTAGTTTTTGGAGCTTTTGTTGTCTATATACATATAATAAAGGAGTAAAAAAAAACAAAATAAAAGCGAATCTGTCCCCACTCCAGAACTCGTCTGCCCCAACGGCCGTCGGTGCTGAGGCATATGTGGCCCGCCCACTGCCACTTTAGCTTGCTAATCCTTTCGGCTATGTCGGTGAGTTTCGTTCTTCGTCGGATCTCCTCATTACGAATCATATCCTTCCTCCGGGTCACGTTCGTTCTTTCCATAATGTAGGTACATAACTTTTGTTTACGTTATTATCAAATTAGTACTGTTTAAACAACAAATTGTGGGATAATATTTCGTCCGATTCTGTAATTGTCTTTACTCTTCAGCTTCCTCTCACATTATACTAAGAATCTTTCAAGTATAGTGATGTTTTGTAATAACAGTGAGAACTTAAGTCATAGTGTATAGATGGAATCAGACAGTTATCTCTGGCAATTAAATTATACAATTAATTGTAAACGGATGCCGGCAATAAAGAGTTTCTGCAGGGACGTCGTTAGAGAGTGGGCTTGGGGGGCCAAGGTATTTCCATGCCGAAGGGAAATTATGTGTATTGTAGGTATTCTTTTCTTTCTAAAAGGAGAATATAGGGAAATAAAAGGGAATAACTAGTTTCTAGTTCTCCAGATAATGTAAAATAATAGATAAAATTGTTCGCTTCGGGTGTCTCATATAGAAAATAATAATCATTTATATTTTCTTATATTATTACTAACATAGATTAAGTTTTAATTTTGTATTACATACATTATGCTCACGCCTTGGTCCCAGAGGGGTAGGCAGAGACGATGTATCGCCACTTTGCACAATGTAATATTGCAAAGTGGCTTTCCTTCGACCACTTTTCGCCCCGTGAATTTTGTATTACAAACCAATTATCGACTTTGTCGGAAATAAATAATTATATTATAATTATTAAATTATGTTTGTATTATCTTCCATGTGTTAGAATTTGCTGTTGGACAGAGGTCCTGACAAATAACTTCATCACACTATATTTCGTTTCAGGAACGAAAATAATATTTACAAACAAATAGAATTACGAATACTGATTATTGATCAGTGTATAGTTGTTGTAGTGATGTAAATGGATTATTGGTAAAGTAAAAACGTTCATAGAATTAAATAGTTTTGTAATCGATCTTGGAGATTTTGTTCCAGTCAAATGGTTTGTTATTTTCGGTGCTGGTATAGAATATAGATTCTCTGTTTATCAATGCGTCTGGGCTGAACGGCCGTCGTCGGCTTTTGATACAGATATGATCTGCCAATTAGCCATTTTCGATTTGGTACTATTAGTTAATGTTGCCAATGAAAATAATTATGAAGATAAAATTTAAAAGTAAAACTCTAAAGATTTGGTCGGAAAACATTTTTCTATCACTTCTATGACCTTAAATCATGAGCTTTTTCAAATATATCTACTCGCGTATTTTGACATTTTATGATATTGGTAATCAGGTCAGTGCTATGTATAGGGACATTTAGAACTATTTCTTAAATAAAAACTTGTGGAGAACTATTTTGCAGTTACATTCAATGACATTACTAGGCTGAATAGTGTTCGATATGAGACCTATTTTCTAAAGTGACATGTGAGCTTACGGTGATGGTAGCTGTCTGTCATTGGGTATTGTCATGCAATGGTTTGTTCTGGAATAAAGAAATAATATATTTTGTACAACATTAATGGTTTTCTCTCCATCTACAAAGCCTTCCCGACCAACTTATTGAAATTGCTCAATTTATGGTTTTTATTCTTAGATCTTTATCCGGCCAATGTATACATTTACCTTTATCATTACATGCCCCCTAAGAAACATACTGGGTACGTACCTGTATTGGTAAGGTGTTTCTGTTTCATAATTAATAGCACTAAATATTTGGTAACAGGAAATGAGTCCAGTTTTTATTTTGGTCATTGACATTGGTTACGGTAAGCGAATTAGTTTAATGCAAGCAAACCGCCGCCGGTGGACGACGACCTAAAGAAGGTGGCCGGTAGCGGTTGGATGCGGAGGGCGGAGGACCGGGTGTGGTGGTGTTCGCTGGGGAAGGCCTATGTCCAGCAGTGGACTTCTAGGGGCTGACATGATGAAGCTCAAGTCGGATAGGTTTTGTTGAGGAATTATTTCGCTCAGTTGGTACAACATCTGGGCTGGGTGCTATCCTATGCGTCGCGGGGGAGGGCGGTAGCACGAAATTGCCTCGCCCTGCTGCAGGCACCGCGAGCGTAGGGGGGGGGTTATCGTCTCCCCATAAGTTGGGCCGTCGAGCGGCCGGCAGGGCACGGAGGAGGGACTCTGGAGGCACTGTTCATAGATCGTGGGGTGCCTTTGTTAGCGCATCGGAGAGGACCTACCATGGGGTTTTAGTCGGTGCAAGTTCGACATAACCTGCCTACTCGTCCTCCCAAAGCTAGGTTCAATTATCACCCGTGGCAATGATTTGCGTTCTTATTGTTTTGTGTGGATTGGTCGTAAAAGTGTTTTATTTAAACAACCAATAAAGTTGAAACTATATTGTCCTAGATTTCTAACATCTGATGAGGCTTCATGCCTTTAAGAATTTAAGTCAAACTTATTTATTTATTTATTTAATAGTTTAATGTACACACAAATATACAAAGAACAACACAAAGAAAAGAAAATTATACAAAAGGATAAGCTTATTTCTAAAGACATTTCTTCCAGCTAACCTGCGATGAAGACAAGGGATTATGGAGAGGCAGTAGTCTACTTTACGTTTTACTTAGCAATAGAACATTAACAAAAACCAAAAGAAATATACAAAAATAAACACAAAGGTCAAACCTACGTCTCATAAAGTGCAAAACCAAGTTAGGTTTAAGTACCTCAGATCTCAGTGACCTCAGTCGAGTTAAAACGGTTTAAACAATTGTTCTTTGTCAAACTTTCCCACACACTTGATCGCAACCGTTTCCTCGTTTGCTGTACTGTTGCAATGAAAAGTGCTACAGTCAAAGTCTTTCGATGACCACATCCCGCCCAGGATATGGTCATGGAAATTTTATTTAGTAATGTACATTACGCTTCAGCAATTCTTTCAACACGGTCGTCCGATACAGCGCTGTTCTCTTTTTGCCTTATTTTTTCTGTAAAATAGGTACATGTATGTATGTCTGTACATACAGCCTACCTGACGGTAAGAGGTCACAGACCACAAGAGCGTATCCACCCTGAGGACTATGCAAGAATATATCATCATCATTATCAGCCTATATACGTCCACTGCTGAACACAAGCCTCCCCAATGGAATGCCACTTTTGGTGGGCTGTCCCAATGGACATGTCCCAATGGGGATTTGTCATAATCACTGATCATCTTTGCGCCCCCTCCAGGTCTGCGCCCTATGCCTGGGAACGGCAAAGAGCATATATCATAGATACCTCGTTTTTCGAAATCGACCTATAGTGTTCGGACTCAACGAGCAAACATACATAGACTATATATATATAAACTGCCGACGGTCATTCGAGATAGTACGTCGGTGACATCCTTTAAAACTAAACTAAAAGAGCACTATCTGTCTCACTCAGTATAGTATGGTTATTTATGTTGTTATGTTTATGATAGTTATTATATATATAGTTCGCCGTGTGGTTTCCTTTGCCGTGTGGTTTCCGGTATAGTAGAATAGGACCACTCCAACTCTTCCCGTGGATGTCACTAAGGAAGGCCACTAAGGGAATACATTATAAAACATCAATCAGGCCTCCCCAACCCGTCTGGCCAGCGCGGGGAGTGTAGGCCAAATCCTCCGTCTGTCTCCGGCAGATGAGAGAGGGTTGTGCTCCTGCAGTGGAGACAAAAATAACCTGATGATGATGATGATATATAGTTCAGGTATTTAGTTATTATGTAGTCTATTATGCTCTTATTTCGCCCCCCTCGCTCTTACTGCCTTGTCTCACACCCTATAAGGTTGGCTGGAAGAGATATCTTTAAGAGATAACCTCACCTTTGTACACATCATTTATTACTGTATTTAGTTCTAAGATGTGCAATAAAGAATATATAGACTGTAGCAATTATACATATAGTATAGTATATAAACTACTAATAAGTATTTATTGGGATATATAATGTAATAGTATATATATATATATATATATATATATATATATATATGTATATATCTTATATATTTATATGTATGAATTTATGTATATATAGATATTTGTATCATTCACTTATTCGTGTATCGTCTATGTATATATTGTTCGTTTATGTTTACGTAATATGTATTTTCAAATTTTATTAAAAGTAGGTACATTTCTTTATCAAATTTGGTACTAAACGCATTATACTTGTCCTTTCGGTTACTCTAAGGTTGACTGGAAGAGATCCCTAAGTGGGATAAGTCCGCCTTTGGACACAGTTTAATTCCTATTTTATTATTGTTGTTGTTGTTGTTATTTTTGGTACAATAAAGCGGTTACATACATGCATACATTACGCTTCGTTTGCCTTCGCAGTTGGGTAACAAAGTCTTTTTTTTGTCTGTCACTAAGAAAATGACGTGTGTCACAAGAAAAGTGAATTAGTGTTGCGGCACACGGCAGCATCGTGGACTGGAATCTAGAATGCCAGTACGGCACTCCAAGCTATAATAATTGCTTCCGTAAGTAGGTGTCCGCTGAATGTCACTTTGCTGGGAAAGTCTGTGGGATTATTCAGTGACGGTGGCATTATCCCAGTAAGTGTGGTGAAACCAGAGTTTTTTTTTAAATATAAAATGGTGAACTAGATGCCTAATGTGCCTAAAGGATCACTGACGCATAACGGTCGGTATACGGTCGCATGACGGATCGAGATAGTATTTACTGCATTTGAAATATGACACAATATTCCTTAACCTAACTAAATAATACAGACTCAGGACTGCGACGGCACTGATAGCTGACAGGTCCGAATCATCATCAGCCTTAATACGTCTACTGCTGGACATAGGCCTTCCCAATAGAATACCACTTTACCCATTGGGGGGGTTTGCCATAATGATCTTAACATACACACACAGGAGCACGCTGCTGCCCGTCCCTGGTGCAATTCCTTAGTCGCCTTGACGACACCCACGGGAAAGACAGGGATGGCCTGGATTCTAAACCGGGAACCACACGGCAACGGGATCACCCTGCACTCTTAATAAGACTTTAATAATAGACGCAATGGCAGATGAGGTACCTCCTAGTTTAATATGTTTTAACCCTAAAATTTCCAACATTAATTAAAATAAATATAAATTGGCGTTTATTAAATAGAAACACTGCCATGCCTCTGTCACTCGAATGAACTTACAGCGATAAGTACCTACACTTTCGGGCCGCCCCGGCGTGGTTCTCGCCTCGCCCGTACGGAGTAATAACAACTCCACACATTTTTGCGTGTGTTGTCTGACAGTGGGAAGGAGTAGGTGATTTAAAGCGTAGGTATGTTCGTTATACTGAAGAGTGACATATCTGTTACGTAGTAACTAATGAGTACCCTGTGCTACTACTAAAGGTAAATTCTGGTAGTAAATAAATGTTTTTTCTTTCTTTCTTTCTCTCTCTCTCTCTCTCTTCCTCTCTTTCTTTCTTTCTTTCTTTCTTTCTTTCTAAAGGTTTCAGAAACGGGTTTTTAAAAACATTAGAATTGTGACCGATCGCCATATTGATTTTTTTGATTTCCATCAGCCACTTACGAAGTCTACGATAAAATGTTGAGAATGCGTCTAGAAACATACAAAAAATTACATAAGTATCACAAAACCTCTTAGAGCTTCGCGTTATGATGTTACTGAGCGTTATATGAAGCTTGTTTTACCAGGGTTAAGACTAAGTAAGGTCAGTAAATCGTTCACGGGGCAATGTATACGCTTCTACAACAAACTACCAGAGGAAATCTTAAATATGACGGACAGAAAGTTTAAGATTCACATTAAAAAACAACTTTGTAGGAAAGCCTATTATAAAATAAACGATTATTTAAATGACAAAGATGCCTGGTACTAATCTTAATTCAGCTTCGCAAAATCTTTATTAATTGTATGCAAACTTGACTTTTAAAAGATGTGTTGCGTGAAGTTTGTTGCGCGGTTTCTTCTTCACTGCGCTAACACCTAGGAAGCGGTAGTCGATAAAAAAAATGACGTGTATAAATGTACCAAGTGTACTCATATGCAATAAATGATTTTGACTTTTAAATAATTTTTTACTTTATTTCTGTAAAATTCTGCACACTTATTGCCAAAAAAAAACAATAATTTTATGTGAAGATTATCTATCTCTCTATTAAAACAAAGAATCATCCAGTTCTTCTGCATATTTTCCAAAATATGTGTAGATTTTCGACTAAGGGCGCTAACGGAATGATGTCTTCATCGCCCGCAATGCGACAGTTCCAGGGGTTCCTTCATAATATGTAAAAGAACTCCTCGAAGAATTCCGTGTAGTTCCTTCAAAGGAACTGAAATACAGACGCAGTTATTGCAAGACGAGAGTTAGTTCAAGAGAACAAGATCTTGGTGCGCTCGTAAGGGGTTAAGATGAACTGTTCACGGTTTACTACATCTTGTTCAAATCAATAGCCGTGTGGTTTCCCGTAGAGTAGAATAGGACCACTCCAACTCTTCCCGTGGATGTCGTACAAGGCGACTAAGGAATACATTATAAAACATCAATCAGGCCTCCCCAACCCGTCTGGCCAGCGAGGGCAGTGTAGGCCAAATCCTCCGTCTGTCACCGGGAGATGAAAGAGGGTTGTGGTTCTTCAGTGGAGACAAAAATAACCTGATGATGTTCAAATCAACAATTGTTTTGTATCAGTGAAGAGAATACGACTCTTGACTTAACAATTTTTCTATCGAAGGTACTAAGGTGATTTGAAAAGGTTTAATCCACGGAATCGTTTCCGTTACAACGTTCTTCATTTGTCTTTTATTAATTTGCATAGGTTCGTAGTAAGATTTTTCCCAGGAACAAGTATGGTTTCGAACGAGGTCACATATCTTATTAAGTCGATAATATTTTGTACTTATGGAAAAAAAAAACATGGTAGACTATGGATTTTGTTTTTGATTTATTACGTCAAAAACTCAATATAAAGAGCTCAGATCTTTGCGAGGGATCTACACACACATGCCCGCTTTTACACTGTCGAAACACATATGTAAAATTTATAACAACACCCTTATCCCATCCCATAAATATTATAAATGCGAAAGTTTGGATATTTGTTACAATCACGCTTCAACCACTGGACGGATCGGGATGAAACTTGGCACACATATAGGTTAGGTCGTGGAATAGGACATATGATAGTTTTTATCCCCAAAAACATCTCATTTCTACGGAAAATCAAATTAATATGAATTTATGTAATTTTTCAGGTTATTAGGGACGTTGATTAATACAATAATATTTATTTTGAAATTTAAGATGTATAAATATCAAAACCTACGCGGACAAAGTCGCTGGCAAAAGCTAGTATGTTATAAATTCATAACTTAAGTATTACACGGGTACTTATTATACATAATACATATACATAATAATATTATAAATGCGAAAGTTTGGATGTTTGTTACTCAATCACGCTTCAACCACTAGACGGATCGGGATGAAACTTGGTACACGTTTAGGACATAGGATAGTTTTTATCCCGAAAAGACATCTTATTCCTACGAGAAATATTTAATAATTTGTAACGTTAAGTTAAAACATTATAAAACATCAATCAGGCCTCCCCAACCCGTCTGGCCAGCGCGGGAAGTGTAGGCCAAATCCTCCGTCAGTCTTCGGCAGATGAGAGAGGGTTGTGCTCCTGCCGTGGAGACAAAAATAACCTGATGATGAATGTTAAGTTGTCTACGCAGACGAAGTCGCGGGCAATAGCTAGTTATATATAATGCTAGATTTGGCTCCTAGTATTTAAGTTTAAAGTAGTACATGTATCTAAATAAATTTTTTAGTATTACAAGTGTACGATGATGGCCAGGTGATATTTTACTTCGGCAGAGAGAAAATAAACAAAGAAAGAAAATAATATAGAATGCCTGAGTATGGAGACCCCTTCCTGTTGCTGTAAAATAACAATAACTTTACATTTTCATCAAAAATATATTGATCAGACAGCTGGGTCCTTGAAATATGGCCGTTTTACATAGAGGTTTCTCAAAACGACATGTGCACAAAAAAGTATTAAAATTTGTTAGAACTTCACGCGTACGATTTCCGAAGTTTTTTTTAAAGGATATATAAGTTAATCAGAAAACACTCAGCTCCATTAAATGGCTCTCGGGCATCGTCGTTGTGAGAGTAGGCCCTTTGCCCAACAGTGGGATGTATATAGGTTCCAAAGCGGTTTATTTTCACTGCTAAAGAATTAATATAGGTACTTTAAACTATAACTTCTTTAATGTTCTCGCATCAACAAGCTACTCAACTTAACGTACCATAATTCACAGCGTTAGATTAACATTACAGCTATCGTTACGGGCGCTACATATCGCGTGATCCGATCCGCCTGACCCGGTCAGAGACACGTTTCGGGTTCGCTGTGTGAGGTATGAAGAGACCGCTAATCGTAGAACAGGAATGTCCTTGAAAGTTATACGTAACATTGTACGTAATGAGGAGATCATATTATGAAGAAAGAGAACACTTATTGACACACACAATTAGCAGTTAAATAAAATACAAAGAAAAATAATTGCATGAGTGTATGAATAACTTAAATAGCCGCAAGTAGTGACAGCGGGCAGGGTCCATCTGCGACCACATAGCTGCAGCAGATATTACTACTAATATTGGAAATGCGAAAGTTTGGATTTTTGGATGTTTGTTACTCAATCACGCTTCTACCACTGGACGGATCGTGATGAAACTTGACACTCATATAGATTAGGTCGTGGAATAGGACATAGGATAGTTTTTATCCCAAAACAACATTCAATTTCTACGGGAAATGCATAATAATTTGTGATGTTAAGTTGTCCATGCGGACGAAGTCGCGGGCAACAGCTAGTATTAGATAGAAGGAAATTAGGTTATTTATAGTGAACTCTTTGATATGACATTTGACAGCAAAAAAAATAATTAATTTGTTAAATATTAACAAAAAATTTAAAACAATCGATAAACATGTTTACAATTATAGTTATTAGAACGACTTGTATTTTCATAAGGAAACATTTCACGAACACCAACGATAAAATACCTCAGCAGACTCTAAAGAAAGACCAGACACCAGAAAAATAAAAAACCTCACGCACCTCACGCGTTATGGGACGCTTTATACAGAAGCATCAATCTAGTTGACGATCAGACCAAATACGTCAGATAATCGTATCGTGTGTAGCCTCAACTCTACAGTTAGCTTCAGCTATATCTGCATAAATCATTAAGTTTAATGGTGCAGTTTCTCTTGACCGTTTGACTTCTGTTAGCTTTACTTCTAGCTTAGTGGGTTATCTTATATCTTATCTTCTCAGGGGGCCAGGAAGACCTGGCGACACTTCGAACCTTCAGGATCTTTTGTGCCAAACCCCTGACCACCAACGGTGCCCCAAACCGATTTGATGGACACCTTACCTTTAGAATTTCTTCTTCGGCATATGCAAGTTTCCTTACGATGTTTTCCTTCACCGAAAAGCCTGTGGTATTATAAATAAATCGTACTTAAGTTTCGAAAAACTCATTGGTACGGGCGGGGTTTGAACCCACGACCTCATGAACGTGAGGCGAGTGCACAGCTTAGTGGGTTAGTGCAAGTTTGTGTTGTGGAGAAATTGTGGCAAATAATACAGACAGATATAAAAGAAAAAGTTCAAAATGTAATAACTTCCTGCCAGCTTGGGTATTTCCGGACAAGTACAATTTGGATCTTTTTAAAGGAAGAGTGAATAGGGTTCTTCTGGGTAAGCGCGCTCCACCTTAGGCCTCATCGTCACTTACCATCAGGTGAGATTGAAGTCAAGCGCAAACCCTAAACAATAAAAAAAAAACACAAACATTAAAAAAAACATTCATTGCTGAAAAAATATGTGTTTGTTTATGCTGTCGAATCTCAAATATATTTTTATAAACTGTGGAAATTTTTTTAAATAGATAATTTTTAACTACTATAAATCTATATTACAATATTATCTAAAAACTAAAACTGGACTAACTGAAAATAAAAAATGAAAGGTAAAAAAAGTGTTTTATATTTTAAATTACCGAATTATTGACGTGAATTGGAGCCATCGATTTCTGTCCGAAATGTTTAGTCTGAAGTTGAAGGAAAGCTTAAATAATAAAAATTGTTTTTTTCTATTAGAAAGTATTTAGGAATCGTATTTATGTCAATGTGGAATTCAAGTAAGAGTTTATTTTTCCAGTTTTTGTTAAAACACTATTAAAATATAGTACAAGTACGACATCATATTTACGATTTTTTAAGAAAACTTACTTATAAGCGGTTCCACGACTTCTGTGCAAAAAAAACTGTCTAAATATACATTCAGTTACAAATATCTAAAAAGAATTATTTTCAATGTAAAATTGTCTGACTAGAATAATTAGAAATAAATATAAGTTGTGGATTCCTATAAAAGTTTTATCATTTAAGAGTAGGTAAGTGAAATGATTTTGTTTCACATGTATACGAGTATACAGTAGACAAAGATAGGCATACATCCCTACATTTATCAAAAACTACACACTTGCAACTGGTAAAACAAGCAAATTACTAGTTGTTAGATGGACAATATTATATTTGGACCAATTCAAATTTGTCCAATTGTGGACAAGATTCTAAAGGGTCATTTTCCAGTTTAGACAGAAGCCATGGAACTAGTAATATCACACGAAAGTAACAAAATTGTCGCTATCCATCACGCAAACACCATTTTCATTAAAACCGTACCAAAACAGAAGGTACTGTGGATTTAAACTGTATTAAAATTACACCCACACTTCCGGGTAAAGTAAAACGTAATTATAATGATAATGTAACGAAATTATAGTAATCGGATAGTCATTATACAGGTGGGAGATGATAGAAAGTGCTTTTGAAGCTCCTATTATAGAAGGTATTCATTTAATATGTTTCTTTCACTGTTTATGGTACACTGTAGCAGGCCTCTTGTACTTCGTAGGTATTACTCGTGAGCGAGGACGTAGTCTATACATATGCCCGAAACTTAGTAGGGTAGCTGCGCGCTGCGAGTTCGGATGACGATACGCGCATGCTTGAAGACACTCCCATCCCCTAAGTGTGGTCAAGGGGACTAAGGGATCAGGGACTGTGTACATTAAATATCATTACTGCGATCACCAATCAAGCGTGGTGATTATGGCAAATCCTCCAAAAGTGGCATTCTATCAGGTCAGTGGCAGGCCTCCCTGGCTTATGCTCAGTAAGCATAAGTTAGCACCTCACGTTCATGAGGTCGGGGGTTCAAACCCCGCCCGTACCAATGAGTTTTACGAAACTTAAGTACGGTTTATTTATAATACCACAGGCTTTTCGGTGAAGGAAAACATCTTAAGGAAACCTGCGTATGCCAAAGAAGAAATTCTGAGGCGTATGTGAAGTCCACCAAATCGGCTTGGGGCACCGTTGGTGGTCAGGGGTTCGGCACAAAAGATCCTGAAGGGTCGAAGTGTCGCCAGGTCTTCCTGGCCTCCTGAGAAGATAAGATAAGATATGCTCAGTAGTGGACGTATTTCAGCTGATGATGAAATATGTTATGTTCCCTTCCGGCATAGAATACTTAATAATACTTGCTTCCGGCCTCTAGGTTTGGCGGTTGCAACTGAATAAGTCCCGAATTTATTAGTCCAAATCATAAACGAGAAATTCTTATAAAGAGTGACGTAACCTAACGTAGCAGTATAACTACGTGACAAAATGCCATCATGAATCGTTTTTAGGGATCCGTCAAAACGTAGAACCCTGATAGCGAAGCTTTTTTATTCGTCTGTTTTTTTTCCGGCGGCGGATAACTCGAAAACTACTAGACCGATGGAGCTGAAATTAGAATATGTACAAATGATGGTAGAATTATGAAAATTTCAGATAATAAATATTTTTCAATAAAGGAAAACTAAAACTGTTAATTCTAGGTACAATCAAGAGTTTTCACATATATGTACCTACTGTTTGTTGGTCGGATAACTCAAAATCTACTGGACGGATTAAACTGAAATTTGAAAAATTATATATGTAGTATCGTATCGTATATACATACGATAATCGGAAAAATTAGGAAACTTCGTAGACGGAACCCAAAACATTGTGTACGATGTACACTTTGCTGCCATTTTTTCCCTAAAGTCAACAACAATGACCGTTACCAGGCACCCATAGCTTTGTAGGAGGTAGACGACCGGAGCATTACAGTTTAACCTGTCAAATATAATCTTTATCACAAAGGAATAGGGAGCGGAGAGACGGTTATTATTTTTTTGGTAGCAAGCACGCGCTTCTGTTGACACGGTCGTAAAAAATAGCGGTGTCCATGATGAGCGTTTGGATCTCGTATTTTTATTTTAAAAATTCTATTAGCTGTGTTTTGTTTTATTTTTAAATAATTTTCCGTATAACAGATTTTTTAAAGGCCAGTCTTTTTTCTCATTTTGTTAATTAATATTCACTAAGCAGGAAAAAACAGTAGTTTCTAGTGTAGCGTACCTTCTAACCTATTTCTGGCTGTTCTAAAATCGTGACGTACATACTCGTACTTTCCTTTTTGAACCCTACCAAGATTGTAACGCTTGCCCGGACCCAAAAATTGCGATACGTAATTTGCGTCATCATCATCATCAGGTTATTTTCGTCTCCACTGCAGGAGCACAACCCTCTCTCATCTGCCGGAGACAGACGGAGGATTTGGCCTATACTCCCCGCGCTGGGGAGGCCTGATTGATGTTTTATAATGTATTCCCTTAGTCGCCTCGTACGACATCCACGGGGTGAGTTGGAGTGGTCCTATTCTACTCTACCGGAAACCACACGGCATAAATTTGTAATTTGCGTACACCAGCTTAAATACGTCCACTGCTGAACATAAGCCTCCCCAATTGAATGTCACTTTTGGTGGGCTGTCCATTGGGGGATAAGACATAATCACCACAGTCGGCAGTGATCAAAGCAATGATCTTAACATATACAGGAGAAAGCTTCTGCCCATCCCTTAGTGGAGTTAACGACATTAGGGGTGGAATATATAAGCAAGTCTGCTGCTACATCCAGCGTCGTGAGGTCGACGCTATACGTTAGAAAGAGAAGCACTTTTATTGTTTACGTCTGAATGTGTCCCTCTCTCGATCGACTATGTTCGCGCGCTGGGTGTAGAAGCTCTACAATAATATACGCACAGGATAGGCTGGTGAGCCTGTATAATTTTTTTTTCTAATTTCATCATGTTTCACTAACATCCCACATTTCTTCTGCGACTGAACCTCCTTGTACCGCTCGGACACACCGCGGACCGGTCATGCGCACGCCGAGCTATGTCAACAAACGTGAAGGTTGCGCGTGCGCATACTGCGGCGCGTTTGATATCAACACTACATTATTATAGCTACGGTGGGTGCTTGCTTTCCTAAGTGTTGCAATTATAAGTTTCAGGTTGAGGTGAGGTAGCAGATACCTCACCGCACCTCATACCCCATCATCATCAGGTTATTTTTGTCTCCACTGCAGGAACACAACCCTCTCTCATCTGCCGGAGACATTCCCGCCTCCTCACCATTCTCCCCCTGCAACTCCTCTAAGCGAGGATCAACGGTTGATCTGCCGGAGACAGACGGAGGATCTGGCCTACACGCCCCGCGCTGGCCAGACGGTTTGGGGAGGCCTGACTGATATTCCCTTAGTCGCCTTGTACGATCACACGGAAAGAGTTGGAGTGGTCCTATTCTACTCTACCGGAAACTACACGGCAATACCCCGTAACCCTTTAACTAGGTCCCTCAATGTACCTAATTATAATGTATCGGTGATAGAAATAGATCGGTGCCGTGTGGTTTCCGGTAGAGTAGAATAGGGCCACTCCAATTCTTCCCGTGGATGTCGTACAAGGCGACTAAGGGAACACATTATAAAACATCAACCAGGCCTCCCCAAGCCGTCTGGCCAGCGCGGGGAGTGTAGGCCAGATCCTCCGTCTGTCTCCAGCAGATGAGAGAGGGTTGTGCTCCTGCAGTGGAGACAAAAATAACCTGATGATGATGATAAATAGAAATAGAACCGCAAAAGCGACTCCTATCTTGCAAAGTAAAAGGACTACGTGATTCTTTATTTTATTGGATGATTAGATGCCTGATCTCAGTAAGGGGAACGCTGCTGCCCGTCCCTGGTGCAATCCCTTAGTCGCGTTGACGACACTCACTGGAAGATTGTAGTCCTATAGGGGGCCCTAGTGGTCCCCTACTATAGTTAGATTCGGAAAACTTCATAGGTTTTTTCTTATCTTCTTAGGGGGCCAGGAAGACCTGGCGACACTTCGACCCTTCAGGATCTTTTGTGCCAAACCCCTGACCACCAACGGTGCCCCAAGCCGATTTGGTGGACTTCACATACGCCTCAGAATTTCGTCTTTGGCATATGCAGGTTTCCTTACGTTTTCCTTCACCGAAAAGCCTGTGGTATTATAAATAAACCGTACTTAAGTTTTGTAAAACTCCTTGGTACGGGCGGGGTTTGAACCCGCGACCTCATGAATGTGAGGCGAGTGCACAACCAACCGGCTACCACGGCTCTCAACATACTCGTAGGTACAAGCCCAGCCCGGGAGTGAACCCATAACCTCACGAACGTAAGACGAACGCATCTAACAACTACAGTGAAATCTGTATTAATCAGTAATAAAAAACAGACAGACACACGTTGCACTTCATAAGTAAGTTTTGTGAAACGCGAAAGTCTGACGTAATTAATATTATTATATTGTTAGCTTTCTCTCAGTTTAAAGTAAATACTAAATTATGATCGTTTGGGAGAAAAAGTATGCACAAATTAATTAGAGTCATTTATAATTGTAACTTACGACAAAAATACTTTCTACTTTTTTTTACAATACTGTTCTACCGAAAGTGAATAAGGTATACAATTACTTAAATACTTACTTGGTGAAATATAAAAATTAATAGTCAATTTGACACGTATTATCATGACTTTAATAAACATATTTGCTTGTACTGTAATAATCCAACGATCTCTATGTACTACTAGATGAAGCATTCCAAACAATCGCTTTGTTCCACGCAAGTAGCCACAATTTCACGTTCACTTTGAAACTTGTGCAGCTGTTACACTCAGAACATTTAATTATTTTCTAAATATTAACATTATTTAACCGTAGCGTCAATATTTAGTAATAATTAAATATTCTGCGTAGTAATTTTTTCTTATTTAATTCTTATTTCATCATCATCATGTCAGCCTTTATACGTCCACTGCTGGACATAGGCCTTCCCCAATGAACGCCACCACACCCGGTGCTCCGCCCTCCGCATCCAGCCGCGTTGTTATTCATCATCATCATCAGGTTATTTTTGTCTCCACTGCAGGAGCACAACCCTCTCTCATCTGCCGGAGACAGATGATTACTAATTTATATTAATTTTGTTTTTGGAAAAATTTTGTAATATTTCCTATGGGCTTAACTGCCCCTAAGTAAATACCATTTAATTTAATTTAATTAGTAGATAATTAAATCTATTCGCTTGTATGGGAGCTATAAGTAGCTATTTTTAATTATTTATCATCTGGCTTGTTTTGACAAGTGAATTATAAGGTGTCAATAATGTCATGCCGTTTCTTTGGAAAGTTATATGCATACTAAATAAATTAAAAAATAAATTCAAAACACTGTCACATAAATTACCTAACATTACTGATAGGAACTGTCACATGCTGCTTTCAAACTTGTTTCCTTATAACTAGTTCGAGCTCATTATAACCATATGAATATTATACAACATTTAATAACATCTATGTAACGTCTCCTTGCTGATTTAGTATCCGGTACTTAATACAAGAATTACTTCAAGTTCTCTTGCACTGTATTGATTTTATTTATTTGTACACAAATATAAGTCACACAACTCATTTAAACACAAGATATACAAAGGCGTACATATCTCTGTTAGAGTATTCTTCCAGTAAGTGGCAAATGTTCGTATGATGAATATGAATGTTCGTACCCAAGTCCTGGATGTTTATATATTTATTTAAGTATGTCTATCCGTTATCTAGTAACCATAGCACGGGCTCTGCTTAGTTTGGGACTGGATAATTGGTGTGAATGTTTGAGATTTTGTTTTATTTTTTATTTTATTTTATTTAGTAAACCTTTGGGTGAAAGAGACAAGTCAAAGCAGATAAGCAGACAGCAGCGCACATTATAGTGAAAATATATAGTGAACAAAAAAAACATATTATATAGCAAATAGAATAATATAAATTTACTTATAACTATCTATAAAAATATTAAATACAATAATTATATACACACTCATACAATATTACATACACATACATACATAATGCCTTGGTTCCAGAGGGGTAGGCAGAGACGATGTATCGTCACTTTGTGCAATCCAATGTCGCAAATCGGCTTGCCTTACATACACGTACATACATAATAATATTACAACATACACACAAATAAAATAAATAAATATCTCAGACATTCACACCAATTTTCCAGTCCCAAACTAGGCAGAGCCTGTGCTATGGTTACTAGATAACGGATACACATACTTAAATAAATATATAAACAATCAAGACTTGGGTACAAACATTCATAAAAAAACATAAATAGATCATTCAGATAGGTAAGCTCTTTTACTCTAGCCTTGAACATGTTCAAAGATGTATGGGATAATGAACGACAAGTTTTGTGATTATATTTTGAGATCTGCACACGTAAAAAAATCGTTTGAAATGACGTAATGTATGGGAAAAACCCTTACACTAAACTAAAAGAATGACATTATGCGCATGGTCCTATAAAACGACGTCCAGCACAGAACGAACGACGCGAAAACTTGATTAAATGTCATTCTCTTTAGCTCATTATTACTATTTTTGTGGAAAATATGAATTAACACCAAGTTCTTTCTCAATTCCTTTACTGTCCGAGCCGCGCAGATGTAGAATAAACTGCCGACGGTCATTCGAGATAGTACGTCGGTGACATCCTTTAAAACTAAACTAAAAGAGCACTATCTGTCTCACTTAGCATAATATGATATGCATGTATGTTTATTATAGTTATTATTATTAATTATATTTATTTTATATACTTATAAGTAAAGTAGTTCAAGTATTTAGTAATTATGTAGTCTATTATGCATCTATTTTGCCACCCCTCGCTCATAATGCCTTGTCAAACACCTTGTAAGTTTGGCTGGAAGAGATCTCTTTTAGAGATAAGCTCACCCTTGTACAACGAAACCTATTAAGATCGCTGTTTCACTCACACGCTGTTCCAACCCTTCACACTATCTGTGTCAAGCTGTACGAACGTCACTTTGTTTCAGTTGTGTGATATAATATCTGTTTCATTCAATAGAAAATCATTTTTATCCTTCTATACCTATTTATAAAAACAAAATCGAATCACAGAGATAGTTAGGTTTAATTTCGAGTAGCATTTTTTGAAAGCTCAACGTGTTAATGTACATTAATAATAAGTAATCCACTCAGAGCATTCTTTTCTTTCTGGATTCAATTATTATGTTCATTAGCTCACAAAAGAGAGATTAGAGGAAACAAAAGCGAATCTACACCTGTGTAATTCTGAGCTTTCATAAACTACCATGAGAAATGTCTCATATTGTTCTTCTATTCCGTTTTATCGTCTAAAATCTTTCAATTTAAATCTGGAACGAAAGCGGCGAGTATCGAAATGTCACACTGTTTTATGTTGCCAGTTATATAAAATAGATTACTTTATGGTTATCACATCTGGTCTAATACCTTTATACATTGTCGTTAAGAAGTTTATCTCATAAATAGGTATATATTAAATTACTGTATTATATACAATTTGTGTTATTGAAATATATTTAATATTCATGAAATAGATACGTAATATTTCTAATTCAGTGATAACTGCAAAAGATAATTTTGAGCAACATCTTAAAAATCTAAAAAAACCAGTTCCACATCTGTTTGCAATTTTCTAGAAAAAAATAAAAAAATATATTTTACAGAGCCTTTTCCGTATTAGGCCAGAGTAAGAAAAAAAACAGGATGTTTCTGAACTTCCTTTCTTATTTCCGTGCTGTAGGTACGATTCAAAATGTTATTCAAATAATTACTGACAATTGGCCATATTACCTACTATAATTCCATATTCGATATAGACTACGTTTAGATTTGTATTATATTCCTCTATACACTAGTAAAAGCAGAAATGTACCTTCGAACTTACGATAGTGTCGCTGTATTCGATTTAATTAATGGCCTTGTTTAATGTAGCGTGCGTTGTTAGGAAAGGTGGAATGGCTTGAATTGTATTTGGAATGGAGGAGATAGTGTTAAATAACGTCTATAGACGATAGCGGGAAGACATGGATCCCCTTGAAGAGAGTTAGAATGATTTTCATGTGATGAATAAATTAGAGAAATACTAAACTCAGCTCACGGTCCTAGATAGGTAGGCAGAGAGGATGTATCGCCACTTTGCGAGATCCTGACAAACGTCGCAAATTAACTTTCCGTTGCCCGCTTCTCGCCCCGTGACACCACTTGGCGTGATGTGTGGCGAATAACATCGCCGCCTCCTGAGACATTTTGTAGTACCACGGTTAGCTAGGGAAATAATTGTCCACCTCATCAGAAACCGCATAACTCGGTATATTGATTATGGAAAGATAAAAACACTAAACCAGAATTTTTTGAATTTTAATCGATCAAAATTTGACTTTTTGTAACTTTATGTAACTTACCATGTAACTTAAACATAAACAGATCATAACATCTATACCTATTTTAAAACTGTAACTCGTCTATGTCTGTACATGGGAGATATTGTAGAAAAATGTGTATGAGGGGTCTTTATAGGGCCAATAGAATCCAAAATAATTAATTTTAGAATTTTGTCTGTCTGTCTGTCTGTCTGTCTGTCTGTATGTATGTTTGTTACCTCATAACGCAAAAACGTCTAAATGAAATTTGATGCAGTTTTCACAGTTGTCTTTCTGGAGGTCTAACTTAAAACCTGGTGTATGTTTCATCTTGATACGCCATTTAGAACCTGAGATATTAATTAACACAGTTTAGTTAAGTTAAGTTTTGAGATATACATTTCTATATTATTTTAATAAATGAAATTAACACAGTTATAAATAAACGATGTTACCAATGAGTCGTACAAGGGCAGGGTTCCCATACACTGGCAGCGCTCCCTCTTTATATCGTGCTGTATATATTGCCTTTGCTTATCGGCGTAATATGTACCTTATGTGGGCAAACGCTTCAATTGCAATCTTGCTCCTACCTACCACAATATCTCAACATGCTCAAAAGGATGACTGGTAGTAAAAGCCTTCGACATTAAGATCGGCTTATTAAGCTTAAATACCTAAATAAATTGCCGTGTGGTTTCCGGTGGAGTAAAATAGGACCACTCCAACTCTTCCCGTGGATGTCGTACAAGGCGACTAAGGGAATACATTATAAAACATCAATCAGGCCTCCCCAGCCCGTCTGGCCAGCGCGGGGAGTGTAGGCCAAATCCCCCGTCTGTCACCGGGAGATGAAAGAGGGTTGTGCTCCTGCAGTGGAGACAAAAATAACCTGATGATGACCTAAATAAAAGTCTGAAATATTAACCGTCGCGTCGACCTCATAAAAGTGAGGCGAGAGCACTGCCAACTAGGCTACCATGACTTTTGTGTCCAGTGTCTGATGCCTTCCATTTACAGTATCAACACAAGAAATAAACAACGACATAATTCAAATACCTATTCAACAATACGAGGACTAAACTTGACACCGGAGGAGGCATTCCTATAAAAATATATCCGGTGCTGAACAACGCTCTCTATGTACTACTAGATGAAGCGTTCCAAACCATCGCTCTGTTCAACGCAAGGAGCCGCAACTCGTTCACATTCACTTTGAAACTTGTACAGTTACTACGCAGAACATTTCATTATTTACTAAATATTGACGCTATTTACCCGTATCGTCAATATTTAGTAACAATTAAATGTGAACGAGTTGCGGCTCCTTGCGTGGAACAGAGCAATTGATTGGTACGCTCCATCTAGTAGTACATAGAGATCGTTGGTGCTAACAGTATTATTTCAATACTGTAATACGATATAATGACTTTTGGAATAGCTGAGCGGTGGTCAATATGGCTCGTGCCCTGGTCTCATATTATATTACCTAGCTCCAGCGGCTGTTTTGTCTTTAGCTCCGGTCACAATATCTTTGTGAATTTATCTAGAACTGTGACAAACCGAAACTCAAAGCCCAACTTTAAAATGTTGTGACGAAATGAAACTGTGACCTGTCCTTACTAACCCAAACATTCAATATGGCTCGTGCGATGGTATCAGATTTTAATATTACCTAACGCTAGCGACTGTTTTGTCTCCGGTCACAATACCTTTGTGAATTTATCTTGAACTGTGACCAACCGAAACTCCTTTTGCACTTTAAAATATTGTGACAAATTGAAACTGTCCTGTTCTTATTAACCCAAACATTCTCTGCTTTCTATCTCTCTGCATGCGATAAATGTCGTTAGATCGTTTTTTTTTAATATCTGCTAGACTCTTGCTTATACTATACAATACCTGCCAACTGCTTTAAAAATGGTGGTAACATACCTGAAACAGAAAAAAACCATTAGTTATATAAAGCTATTCGAATTGCCTCAAAGCGTAGCAATTATGGACAGTACTCTCTCATAAGAGAAGGCTTATTCCGATGCTGGGGTGGTGGATACGACTGCATGCAGTCAAGTAGCCTCGCCGCCCAGTATCGGACAGCCAAATTATATTATAGTTTTAAGTATTTTTAATATTGTGTAATATACTAACATTAGTTATTCACTAATGTTAGTTATTTGTTACTAACACATATGGATTATGTCTGATATAAAATTTATTCTATTCTATTCTATGTCTACCAGTGAACGTTAACTTAAATATATGTTCGGTCGACTTAATCTGACAGTTCAGATTACAAAACACCACTGCACAGCAATATCTCCTATTACCGCTACGTAAGGTTCAGGCGGTCTGCCGTGCCGATGGATGCGTGTCCAGGGGCTAGCCTGGTCGTAAGCGTGCCGACTTCCCGGAACTGGGCGATCTCCGGGCACTGTTAGCCTTACCGAGTCATTCGGGGCTCTGATGAGGCGGACAATTATTTCCCTAGCTGTACCTCAAGAAGGCGGCGATGTTATTCGCAACACATCACGTCAAGGGGTATCACCGGGCGAAAAGCGGGCGAAGGAAAGCCACTTTGCAATATTACATTGCGCAAAGTGGCGATACATCGTCTCTGTCTACCCCTCTGGGACCAAGGCGTGAGCATTCTGTATATAAGGTTCAGGCAGTGAGTACTAAATATGACTACGTAACGAATCGACACTCACCTCCCCCCGCTAATTTAACGTCGCCCGCCAAATAGAGCACGGCTGGCAGTCCGCACTACTGGGCTACCGCCGATACAAAATTACTACGTCACCGCGCTATCGACCGGCGCCGTCGATAAGTTAGAAAGAATAGCACTTATGTTGTTGACGTACAAAGTTGTCCCTCTCGCGATCGACTATGCTCGCCCGCTGGGTGGAGCAGCCTTACCATAATTGACGCACACACTAACTGGCTGGTGCGCCTGTACTAATAGTCTTATGTGGAGTGCCGGGGTGTGGTAATAGTATGTATAATTGGACGTGTGGTCGACTGTACTTTGTTTGACTGACAGTTCCTTATATTATTGTAATTAAAATTAACATGGTTCAACAGATGATGCAAGGCCTTTGTTCTGCCTATCAATCATCAAATCGTGAATAAAACAAGGCAGCTTAAGCAGACTCCGACAAAAAACCTTGAAGCTGCATGCATATGTCGCGGCAAATTAAACGCGGTTCAGTAAAATTAAGTCATGGGAACTGGTACAGATGGTGAACATTCATAATAAGGTAATTAATAGATATTATAACAAATATTACAGATGTGGTTATTTTAAAGTATGGCTAGTGGTTGTAGACTCGAGAAATGAAGCGAGAAACTCGAATTAATGGTGTTGGGCGTCGAGAACCGAAGGAAAAAAGGAGAAATGTGATGGACTGCACTTAAATATTCACTAAATGTAATTTGTTTATTGAAATGCCAGAAACAATCCAAATATTGACCATATTCATAGCGAATTACGATAATAATGTACATACTTTTAAATATCCAAAATGATTAATATCTGAACTGATTCATGGTCAAAATGATTAATGTCCAAACTATCAGTAGATAGGAAGAAAAATGCAGATTGGACATCTTTCAGAATTGACGTTTTTCAAGTTGGAAATATTCCATTTGGAATCCAATCTGAAAAACTAGAAACCATTGAAAAATGTTCCGAGGGTTTGTAGTTTTATTTTTTCATTATCGTAAATCTTCATAACCACTAAGTGGTTTATCTATCCGTTTGGTTTCTGAATCGAACAAACAATATTACATCAACATCCGTTATAGATAACGTATTCACCTCAACGAAACGCCATGTATGTCTCGACCCTAATCGTAACACCTCAGACCCCGTCAGCGGCAAGCCTAATTACGTAACGCTTAATCAAACCAGTTATTAGAAGCATATAATTAATAACTCGGTTATCTCAGACTTAGATAAAAAGTTGACAAGTACCAGGGCAACAGAATGACAAGAGGTAGGCCTTAGTTATGTAACTTTCGTGAATATTTTGGATATAATTAACTGTATAAGTTTTCTTATTTTTACACACATACATAATGCTCGCGCCCTGGTCACAGATGGGTAGGCAGAGACGATGCATCGCCACTTTGCGCGATCCAGCTTCGCAAAGCGACTTTCCTTCATCGTCTTTTCTTATTTCTACATATATACATACATAATGCTCACGCCTTTGTCCCAGAGGGGTAAGCAGAGGCGATGTATCGCCACTTTGCGCAATTCAATGTCGCAAAGCGACTTTCCTTCGCCCACTTATCGCTCCGTGAGTCTTATTTCTAGTCTAGAAAATACTATCTTTTGTCCTGCGGTGATTCTGGATAGCAGTTTACAATAGCCGGATAATAAAAAACCTTATGTACATATACTTTGCATTTGTATATACCAAAGAAGCACGATGTTCGACGGGACTTGGATTGCGATGAGTGAGGATTATATTTGTAGGGATGGAATAGAGAAAAGGGGGCATGGGACGGTGAGTAGAGGGATAAAAAAGAGAGAGAGGGGAGTGTCAATGGAAGTTGTGATTAGAGAGAAGGTGAGGGTGAAGGAAACGGGGGAAGGGGATGAGGAATGGCGCACAGGTGCGGGAGGGGAAGTGAAAAAAAGGAATTGGTACATATGTTATTGGTTTGCGCGTACGAAGTCGCAGGCTCAGATAAATAAATAAATAAATATAAATATGTCAGACATTCTCACCAATTATCCAGTCCCAAACTAGGCAAAGCCTGTGTTATGGTTACTAGATAACGGATAGACTTACTTAAATAAATATATAAACATCCAAGACTTGGGTACAAACATTCATATTCATCATACGAACATTTGCCCCTAGCGGGATTCGAACCCTTTATATAATACCCTACCCGTTACCCTTCGATAGTTTATATTATTACAAATTATTATCGCAATGTGAAATATTGTCTTATTGAACCTGATATGCCAGAAGGTGCGCATGAGTGCATATTTGTCGCATTCTCGTAGATATATGTTGAACATATGACAAAATTGTTTTATACTTGGCAATGTCGCCTACGTTTGTAGACTCAATTTCTACTGTCATAAATGTAATTAAATAATTTTTAGATCTAGTGACACTGCACTTTTCCAACTTTAATTACTATGAAATGTATGTGTGTTGTATTATAAAATATAGGTACGTGAAAATTAACTGTAATAATTAGCTTCTTGTATATATAAACTAATTTAAATGTAGAATACTCGTTTTGACGTTACAAAGCATAAACCAAATTATTAGGTATTTAAATTGTTAGTTTTTCATAATTTATAAGCAGAGAAAGTAGAGGTTATGGTTATAAAATTAATATAATAAATGACAGTAATATTCTAGCAGGGAGATTTGAATAAAAAAAATATATACAGTCGTCAAAAAAAGTAGCTGGCCACTTTAAGCGCGATAATTACGTGCAGAATAAGAACGCGCACACAGCAGCGTAATACCTAAGGGTTTCTTTAGCCAATTGTCGACGGACCGTGCATTCCATACACCGTACGCGCGTGTAATAAAAATCATTAGTTGCGTGCAGTGCAGTAAATGTTTTGATTATTGTACGATTAGCTGCCACATGCCGGTTTTTTGATGGATCAGCAGATTTATCCTTGGCTCCAACTCTTCCCGTGGATGTCGTACAAGGCGACTAAGGGAATACATTATAAAACATCAATCAGGCCTCCCCAACCCGTCTGGCCAGCGCGGGGAGTGTAGGCCAAATCCTCCGTCTGTCTCCGGCAGATGAGAGAGGGTTGTGCTCCTGCAGTGGAGACAAATATAACCTGATGATGATCCTTGGCTTAATGGCGATGGTATGAAAATAATGTTGTACAATCATCCAATAAAAGAGAACAGAGGTAATGACTAGTAATCGCTCGCTTTCGTATGCTATTTAAGTAAATCATGAAATAAGATTAAGGTTTAATAGAATGGCGAGAGTAAACAAATTTTCAAAGTATATCATTCAAATTTGTGCGGTTAAAATAAATTGGTGTTTGTATAAAAATTTGAAAGTTTGTCGTTTATACTTTCCCTGGGTGACTTATTGAGTGTATTTTCATATTCTGAACTTTCTTTTCTTAAATTACGAAGCCCGATTTGGTAACTTCCTTACCTTACATTGAACAATGTGTCCTGTTACTAAATCATTTTAATGCAAGAACTTGCCTAGATTTATGTTAAAGACAGCAATAACTAGAATGAGAATACCAATTCATCATCATCATCAGCCTGAAAGAGTCCACTGTTGCACATAGAATATTAATTATGGGTTTTTTATAATAAAGAGTATTTTTTTATAAATATTAGATATATACATACACTTGTCTAATTCGAAATTAGGATTTTCTCCTGTGCTATGGGAATTAAATTAGGGTTGGACTATTCACAATTATAACATCCAAAACGAGACTAACTTGTACATATTGTACAAAGTTGTCTGTCCCCAGTGGGAATCGAATCCATGACTTCTGGCTCTGGAGTCCATTGACCAAGCCAGGCCAACGATGCGGTCTCGTTGCTACTTAAATTTACACAATTTACTAGGCAGTGGGTTAAGGGCTCCGTTTCTGCTGGCATTGTGCAAAATCAGCTGACATAGCAAAGGCATTGACTGTACTATCTCAAAAAGTAGGTAACATGTCAATGTTATTTATTACAAAATATCTTCAAGCAGCGGGACGCTTGAACACACTTGTGCGGCAAATGGCAATGTAGGCTGCGTGATGTTTTATACCGATCGAGATTTTCGCCTTTATTGTGGCCAGCTACTTCCATCGGTGATTGCACCTACATAACATTTTAACGTAAAAGCTGCCTGCGAATGCGAATATACCATTTCAACAAGATGAATGAAATAGCTACCGGCTAAGAAAGTTATTTTAAAGCGAATATTAAATCAAAAATCACAATGACTCGTGATAAACATGAATGGATGATAATAACAGACGTGAGCATTGTCTTAAATTAAGACATTATTCTTTGTCTTCAAAGTAAAATTTCTCTCTTAAATTACTATACGAAATAATTAAAGTATACGTTTAGGTCATTATGTGTGATGCATTATTTTTTTGTAGATTACTATTTGAGTAAAAGTAATGTCTTAAAAATTAAGACATTATATAACCATAGAATACTTAATAATACCGCCAGAGCCGGATTAACTATGTCGGGGCCCCTAGGCAATGCACGTGTCAGGCTCCCTTTACCGTGTTCTAACTTACTGAAATATAGTTTTTCTGCCACAATGCAATACTCCGCACGCGTGGACTACTCACTTTCAATCTGACTACGACTCGGACGAAGCCCACGCCCAGGCCCACGCCTACTCCTCTTTTCACTCTAAGAAACATTTTCAAAAAGACTCGGGCGCGGGGCCCCTAGCCGATGTGGGGCCCTAGGCAGTTGCCTACACTGCCTAATATATAGTTCGGCCCTGTATAATGCTATTATAACTACTCTGTAAAAAGTAGGTATTCATTCTGAGCATTATAGTCTATCATTTATTTTATACACAACCTAATCTTTATTTAAAGGTGCAATTTTATTTAAAGTTGTATAGTGTAAATTTATTATCGTCGTAATTAATACATAGGCCCTATTTTCCCCTCTCTTTATATACAATTTGACATATACTAATGCTAAAGAAAAGGGGGACGGGAGGGGCCGCTCTACAGATACGTAGAATATCTCCTCCAGCTCTGCAGAGTTTTTAACAGTCCCGAGGATGTTCGCTGCGTTACTTTGAATATCCAGGCTGATGCGGCTGTTAAAAACGATCTGGCTCGACGGTCGCCGGACTTTTCCTTCAGAAGTTTGCCAATATTCGATGCTGATATTAATATTAGGCTTCCGGAGCCCAAGCGCCAAGTGTCTCAACCTCAAATAGAAGGAATTCAAAGAGGTCACGCAGGGAGGAGTAGTTTTGAATATATTATGTACTTATAACAATGTGTATAATGGTATATATTTATGAAAAGTTACGTATTAATGGACTTTAATCATTTTAAGTGCATTTCATTTTACACACTTTTATTTTAGTCCTGTGTTATATAGTCTTATAAGACATTATCTTTGTTTTAAAAATGAGTTCATTTCTCGTATATATTATGCCGCGTGGTTTCCGGTAGAGTAGAATAGGATCACTCCAACTCTTCCCGTGGATGTCGTACAAGGCGACTAAGGGAATACATTATAAAACATCAATCAGGCCTCCCCAACCCGTCTGGCCAGCGCGGGGAGTGTAGGCTAATCCTCCGTCTGTCTCCGGCAGATGAGAGAGTGTTGTGCTCCTGCAGTGGAGACAAAAATAACCTGATGATGATATATTAAGTAAATAGGTATGAACGTTTAATCGCAACTAAGTACTAATTTATTTACTGAACTAATCAGTCAAGCAATGTTAATGCGTATCTTTTGTTAATCATTTGTGAGGCTCATATAACTAAACGTAAATACAACTGAAATTGAACATGTACCTAGCTATATATGCTACCACTAATTGTAAATGAATTGCCGAAAGAAATACAAAATACCTATGTAAATAGTAAAATATTCAAAAATGTTACAAAAAACACTACCTTCAGTAGCGGAAAACAAGTAAGAATAGGTTATTATATAAGTACAATTCAAGGTTGCATACACACATTTATTTTGTCATCTGTTCTGTACTTAACTCTCTTTATAATGTACAACAAGCGTTAGCATGGCCCGCTGTGACCGAGCGGCCTCACCGCACATAGGACAAACCCAAGACGTTTATTATGTGTGAGTTATGTAAGATATACGATGTATTTTCTTATTAATGTTAAATAAATAAAAAAAAAATATTTATATCAGCCGGTCTAAGTACACTGTTAGACACAAGCCTCGTGCAGAAGTATGCCCATTATGACCATGCTGGGCAGGAGTGCAGAATGTACTAGGTCAAGACCTAATAGGGGTTTCAGAAATCTTCACCCTTCCATACTTAGAGAAATATGTTTTATACATCTACTGACCTATCCTATAACTTAAAGTCGTAAATTATAGTAAAATTAATTAAAATCAATCAATTTCACATAACATTATAATTGTTGGTTAAATTTTGATCCACTTTTTCTGGCTTACATAAAAACAGAAACACCAATAAAGTTTTGACATGGCATACATACAAGCATAAAACATTATAAGATTCTTATATAACTCTGTTCCGGATGGTTATGTGATTTATTTAATCAGATTAATGTAGGTGAGTTAGTTGAGATTCTAATTTTTTTCTTTAACTAACTGGTGTTGCAAATTCGATCTATTAGGGTCATATATAATCATTAGATGATTGTATTTTGTTTGACCACTTCGTTCGCTGACAAGACTAGTTTACTGACAATGATGATAGGGTAAGTTTGCTAAAGTGGCAGTGGGCAGGTGTGCGAGTTCTCGACTGTTACGATTAGATAAGGGGAAGTATGGAAAGCTCAACGGATATAGATTAACGGTGATCTGTGTAAGGCACCTGACTCAACTACAAACTATCAATTAATTGAATGTATACTTAAATTTTGTAAAACATTTTTTTCTCCATTATTTGTTTGTGTTTTTCTGCTTAAGTACACAAGGTTTCTTTTACAATATCTAAATAAAATTTTGCTCTTTGCGACTTCCTAAAAGTCTAGTGTCGGTTACTAGGAACAATTCAAAGGTCAAATGCATGCCACCCTGAGCCCTAGGTTGGAAAACCTCGTTTGCTGTAATTACACTGCCTTTTTTACCCTTAAAAATGGGACGCAATAATATTTTTTGCAGCAGATTTTTTTTACATATATATAACTTGTGCAAATTGTACAAAGTTGTCTGTCCCCAATGGAAATCGAACCAACGACCTCTTGCGATCGAGTCTAATAACCAAGCCACTAGGCCAAAGAGGCGGTCAAGAAAATAAAATAAAAAAGAGGGGGCCTAGGTCCAGTAGTGGACTAAGTTCACATTCCACTCTTATTTTTCGACGAAAACATCTCATCGCTATTTCCACGATGTCACTATTTACTTTCTCCGGACAGTGCGAATTCACAAGTCACGTTAAAAAGCACAAATATTGTCGACTCACGGTTCTTTGAATATCGATAGAGAGAGAGATAAAGATATAAACAAGGGAAGCGATGGAAAGAGACGGTCGGAGGGCAAATGAAAGATTTCGTTTTCTAAGGTTAATAGGTACCTACATAGGAAAGTTTATATACAATAAAAGATAATGATAGCAAAAGTTATAAATGCTTTATAAAAAGCATTGATGGATCAATTCACTAACTGTATGTTTGTCAGTCATTTTATTGACGTGCCATTATATTATATAACCACAATTGAATAAAGTATAATCTACATCATAGCTAAGTCGAGCTTTATTTGAATCTCTTGTATAAGGTGTACTGGGGCCACTTCAACTGCATTTGCGAGTCCTGAAAGACAACCATGATCTACTTGACTATGACGGTACCGAGAAGCTTTTCGAAATAACACATGGAAGACACACACACACACACACCATACAACACTACCCCCGCGTCATCGGCCCCACGTACTACGAACACCTGCCCGCAGATCTACGTAACGAGACCAATGACGAAACGTTTAGTCGACGACTGAAAAACCATTTATTCCATAAATGAATTTTCTAACAAATGAAATTGGCCGTCTGACGTTTAATTTAATTTGTGATAATTTAATACCAAGCGTATTTTTAAATTTTTATTTTAATATTATATAATGACATAGATAGTATGTTATATACTATGACATTATTTGAGTTGTAGACATTGTAATTTATACGATCCCTTTTACCAAATTAGAATGACATGTAAAATTGAATTTTTAAGATGTAAAAGTGAAATAAATAAATCTAATCTAATCTATACAACACACTACACTTTCCTTAACCCTCTCTCCCCCCCTCCCCCCTCCCCATCGACAGAATATATCATTAACCAGGAGAAACCAGCCGCCGCGATACGGGCTCCCTAGTGCACTGGCTGGCACAATCTGTGAAATAGACAATAACCTTATGACTTCTCTGTATAATTTTATTGAAAATTACTCCAAGGTTACCAAAGTGTTTAGTGGAAACCCAGTCCCGACTTCTGGCCCGAGGGAGTAGTGTTCCGATGCTATAGGGAGGCAAAGACGCCGCCAGGTGGACCGATGACCGGAAGAAGGCGGCCGGAAGCGGCTGGATGCGGAGGGCAGAGGACCGGGAACGGGCGTTTGTTGGGGAATGACTATGTTCAGCAGTGGACAGCTAAGGGCTGACAAGATGATGATGAAATGATTTTATTATTATCCTATACATAACCTATACTCCTTACCCATATTCTTATCTCCAGTCTCTTTTGCCTCGATCTCTGTCCCGTCCGCCAATCCAAGGTCTGCCGTGCCGACGGTGCGGGTCCAGAGGCTAGCCTAGTCGTTTAGCGACGTGGCGATACATCGTCTCTGTCTACCTCTCTGAGACCGGGACGTGAGCATTATGTATGTATGTATTATACGCAGTTGATAGTGCGTTGCCTAGCAAGAGATCGAGGACTCAGTCTCATTGCAATGTCATTTCTACCAGTGAAATGAAACAACACTACAAATCTTTCTCCAAAGAAATAGATGCATGCAATCGTATATAAACCAATGCATGCGATGCAGTAATGCAGTTTCTTGCATTTTCCCTGCCCTGCTCGGAACGGAATGCAAAAAATAGCTATCATTTATACATACCGTCGGAGTGTATAATGAGATTAACGTGAGAGACCGCAACGCTGTGGTTGAGTGATTGTGGACACCGTTAAGTGTGGATTGGAATCGATTCTACAGTTGTTACTGAGATATCGGATGAGACATATTGTTAAACGGTTATTGCAACTTTCCTTATAGCGAATTAGTGACCAACTGTAAGAGAGATACTTGATGCTAGTGCAACTTTCGAATTGCACCAAGAATCCAAAGCTGAAATGTCTCAGTGCCTGAAATTTAACTATCTCTTACCTTTTCAACTGGCAGACAGAAGAAGGTGGCTGGGATATCATCATCAGGTTATTAATGTCTCCACTGCAGGAGCACAACCCTCTCTCATCTGCCGGAGACAGACGGAGGTTTTGGCCTACACTCCCCGCGCTGGCCAGACGGGTTGGGGAGGCCTGATTGATGTTTTATAATGTATTACCTTAGTCGCCTTGTACGACATCCACGGGAAGAGTTGAAACCACTGGGCTGGGATAGGTGAGCAGATATTACATCCTGTATATGTAACATTCCTGTAGGGATAGGTTACAGAGGTATTTAATCAAGTACCTACTGAATAATTTTATGTATGTGTTCAATTTGTATGAGTAGAATTTTTTTAAGAATTTATAAAAGTGGAGTAATGAAAAAGATATGCTGTGCCCTATGCCAAAAATACAAAACGCCAAGGCCGCAATCACGAGAGATACTCTAAAACACAAATAAAATTTTACGCAAAATGCCAAATACACATAACGCAAAATATGCGGAATGCTAAACACGCATAGTGCCAAAACTCATACTGAGCTTATATCTCCTCCCCTCCTCTTCCCGTGGGTGTTGCCAAGTGCACTAAGGGATTGCGTCAAGGACGGGCAGCAGCATTATCTTGTGTATATTAAGATCATTACTGCGATCGCTAATCCGCCTGCTAAGCATCGTAATTATGGCAAATCCCCCAATGGACAGCCTACGAAAAGTGAAATTCTGTTGGGGAGGCTTATGTTCAGCAGTGGACATATTTCGGCTTTGAAAAAAATATTTTAAATTGGTCCTGGATTGAGAGTTGAAAGTTATACATACTACCAAAAAGGTCCCCTTCTTAAACTAAATATATCAAGCATTACCTACTTTATATCAAGTACTTCTGGTACTTCGTGACATACTGACTGGAATGACTTGTAAACCTGTCCAAGTTAAAACAGTTAACTTAAAAACTAGACCCAAATTAGCTCAGCCAGATCATGACTTAAAGGAAACTTGGACATGACAGCTACTTGAATATTTAACTTAAAAAAGTTCAGTCGTTTTTCCCGTTTTTACCCTGTATCCAGTTTTTTATAGCTTATGTCTTGACCATCAGCCGAAATACGACTACTGCTGAACATAAGCCTCCCCAATTAAATCCCACTTTTGGTGGGCTGTCCATTGGAGGATTTGCCATAATCACCACGCTTGGCAGGCGGATTGGTGATTGCAGTAATGATCTTTATATAGATAGGGAAAACGCTGCTGCTGGTCCCTAGTCGCCTTGATAGCAATATTTAATTTAGTTCATATATATTTTTTTGTGCACAAATACATAAAAAATATATTTAAAAGTAACATACTCGTATAAGATGAATCTATTTCAGCTATTCCTCCAGATAACCACTATTCCGTTCTTCCCCGGCAGGAATCCGGGTTAAATAATAATGACGACCTCCGTGGCGGAACGGGGTAGCTCTCGGACTGCCACGCCGGAGGTTGCGGGTTCGAATCCCGCTAGAGGCAAATGTTCGTATGATGAATATGAATGTTTGTACCCAAGTCTTGGATGTTTATATATTTATTTAAGTATGTGTATCCGTTATCTAGTAACCATAGCACAGGCTCTGCCTAGTTTGGGACTGGATCATTATCATCATCAGGTTATTTTTGTCTCCACTGCAGTATGGCTTAGTATTACTTTATGGTTACACGACCTATTTTACATATCCTGATATTATAATCTTGATGATGTTGTGCTCCATGTGCACTTTGCTAGTCTTTCCGTTCCTCGGCGCCACTCTAAAAATATTTTCTAATAACAGGTTTAGTCTCAGTCTAGTCTGATAAGTGCAATTTATTTGACACGCCTTGTAGAATAACTTTTTGTAACATTAATTGGCCCCAATTTATTAGTTACTTAACTTAGGCATTGATCAAAGTGTAGGTTACTTACTTAATGTATATCACTTCTGTATCTAAACTAATAAATAAATATCTCAGACATTCACACCAATTATCCAGTCAGTATACATTATAAAACATCAATCAGGCCTCCCCAACTCGTCTGGCCAGCGCGGGGAGTGTAGGCCAAATCCTCCGTCTGTCTCCGGCAGATGAGAGAGGGTTGTGCTCCTGCAGTGGAGACAAAAATAACCTAATGATGATGGTGATGATGAATAACAATAGGTAACATAGCAGCCACTACCACCATAGATTATATTTCAATAGTTCTCGCTTGCCTCAATCCCAACTGATGGAAAGTGATAATCAGGCCTAAGGTGGAGCGCGCTTACCCAGAAGATACGGAACCCAATTTGTGATGTATATATAAGACACTTCGCAAACTTTTTATGATGTTTAGATATATTAATATATGGAAGCAATTTCTTTTTATTACCTTTTTATAAGTGCTAATGGGGTTAAAATTAAATTACGTTTTTGTTACTTAAATTTGTATCGGTAAGTTTCTAAAAAGTTAATTTAGAAATTAGAACATTTAGTCGTAAAATTAAAAAGAAAAATATACAAATAGTACGGATTAGCTTCAAAACCCAGCTTTGTCCCTACGTGATAGAGGTTATATTCGTTGCCCTACATAACCAAACCACCCCCGGAACTCCTTAAAAGCAAATAGATTTAATTACGTACTACTACTACGAAAAGAGCACCAGCCTGTCCGTACACGATTGTGTGTGTGTGCGTAAATTATTGTAGGGCCTCTGCACCCAGCGAACGAACATAGTCAATCGAGAGAGAGAGAGACAACGTTATACGCTAACAACATAATTCCTTTTTTATACCCAATAGTGCGTACTGCCAGCTGTGTTTTATGTTCAGTGTTCAGCGCACCCTCTTGACTGTTTGGAGGTTTTTGTTTTATAGTTTTTATAATTATGATGATTTTTTGTTTTATATAATAGGGTATGTAACGTTCTACAATAACCAGTAAGACTTTCACTTCTATGCAGATTGATTTGATATTATCTAGTATTTTATGTACCGACGATGACATTGACAAATTATATTGAGTTCGGACTTGCTTTTGTCAGCCGTATATCGAGCTCTCTCAAACAACGAATCCTAGAGTTGAGTTAGCATTAATAAAACAAAATAAACTTTAATTTGAATAATATAATAAATATGTCAGACATTCACACCAATTATCCAGTCCCAAACTAGGCAGAGCCTGTGGTATGGTTACTTGATAACGGATAGACATACTTAAATAAATATATAAACATCCAAGATTTTGGTTCAAACTTTCATATTCATCATACGAACATTTGCCCCTATCGGGATTCGAACCCGCAACTATTAAATAAATTAGTGGCAAATATTAAATATGTATATTATTATTATACTGAAATAAAGATGGAAGAAATTAAGTGCTGCTCGCAGCAAGGCTAGACAGTGAATGAATGAATGGAATTCTACTAGATGAATCTTACATAGATTATAAAATGCTTTCATTGGTTCGTTCTGAACACATACGAAGATCCAGTGTGTTATGTCATCATCATCAGCCTGAATAGGTCCACTGCTGGACATAGGCTTCTCCCAAGGCGAACAACTGAACCGGATCCTCGGTTCTTCTCATCTAGTCACTGCCAGCCGCCTTACGCAGATCGACGCTCCATCTAGTCAGGGGTCGTCCAACATTACACTTGCCCTTTCGCGGTGGTGTGGTATTTATGTGATGCCTTTTAATGTTCTTTAGGCAATTTTTTTGTAAGTTCCAAGTAAAATAAATAATTTAAAGAAAATTTATCGAGTCTATTTGGTTTTCTAGCAAATTTACATTTAGTTGTGATTTAGTAGCAAAGCATTTTTTAAGAAAACTGAGACTTGAACTTTAACGAACACCTGTAACTATGGGCAGGTTTGTTCCACTCCGCACTAAATATATAAAATACTAGCTGGTGCCCACGACTTCGTCTGCGTACGATTAGTATTTCGAGTAGCTTTTTTGTAGGACTATTTAAGATGATAATTTCCATCATAGGTACATTACATATGTGTAACTCTAGCGGTTTTGGCAGCGCACGCCAGTATAGCTCGCAGATGGTAGATTTTTTCCTACTTACTTGATATTTTGGACAATTCACATAATGTCTTTATAAATTGTAACCTATGTGTTATTCTGATGTATAAGCTATATTATTGTAAAGTTTCATTAAAATCCATTCAGTAGTTTTTACGTGAAAGAGTAACAAACATCCATCCATACTTACAAACTTTCGCGTTTATAATATTAGTAGGATAGGATATTTACGCTAATCGGTCAGAGTCGCGAGAGCGATGTGACGTATTCGAGTATAGTCCTGCGTCGCTCCACAATCCGAAAGCGTAGGTATCTACCACAGTCGAATCGCGTACGAATGTCAACGTGTGCGTGATTTAGCGGTTCAGCGTAATAGTGACTTTCTTTCATGCGCGTAGGATTCAATTTGGCTTGCATTGAATTTTGTAAGGTAAGTTTTTGAGAAATTGAACAAGCTTTCTTAGGAAAAAAGGTGAAATACTCGTGAACCTACTGGTGCACTATCAACTCCGTAACGGCTGAACTGATTTAGACGTGGGTAATAGTGGTGGGTCCATCCATTTCTCATATCAGCCCTTAGACGTCCACTGCTGGACATAGGCCTTCCCCAATGAACGCCACCACATCCGGTCCTCTGCCGTCCGCATCTAGCCGCTTCCGGCCACCTTCTTCAGGTCGTCGGTCCATCTGGCGGAGGGGCGTTCCACCATGCGCGTGCCGATCCGCGGTCTTCACTCCAGAACTCGTCTGCTCCTACGGCCGTCGGTTCTGCGACATATGTGACCCGCCCACTGCCACTACAGTTTACTAATTCTTGTGGCTATGTCGGTCACCCTCGTTCTTCATCGGATTTCTTCATTACGAATCATATCCTTCAAAGAAACCCCGAGCATAGTCCTCTTCATAGCTCGCTGAGCGACTTGAAATTTGTGGATCCGCCCACGTCTCCGCGCCGCCCGTAAGTCATGACAGGTAGGACGCACTGATTAAAGACTTTTGTCTTTAAACATTGTGGAATGGGCGATTGAAGACTTGACGCAGTTTTCCGAATGCTGCCCGCCTAACTGGTTTCTTTAGTCAGCTTCCCTATCGAAATTGGTCCATCCATATTGATGCTATATATACCATTGAATATAATTACAGAGAAAACATACAATAACATAGAAAGCAGTGTGGGTTTACTGTGTAATTTGATTACCGTTTCGTGTTTTACTGGGTATAATTATTGCACCATATTCGTTGCGGAGTGATTATCGGCTGCTTCCAATCGAATCGTGCGTGATCGATGGCCAGTTTAGATATAAGAATTATGTATGAATTTCGATCGATGGCCAGTAAAAAAGAATTATGAGTTCCGATTTCATTATTATGCTCTAGACAGATGTAGGCGTAGACGCCCATCGAAATACTGTAAGACACCTACGTTTTCTAACACGAAAGTTACTTGACGATTTGATTCCCTGGACTACCAGGCGTGGTGAGGGACTTCATCCTTATGTAGTAGACATACCACGCTCTCGTACGAAGCGTTTTGCTTCCTCGTTCATAGTGCGAACTGCTAAGGAATGGAACTCTATACCAGCTTCGTTATTTCCGGACGAGTACAATTTGGACATTTTTAAAGGAAGAGTGAATAGGCATCTTCTTCGCGCTCCACCTTAGGCCTCATCATAACTTACCATCAGGTGAAATTGAGGTCAAGCGCAAACCCATCAACAATAAAAACTGAATAAAATGTAGTATTTTGGACTATTAAACTTGTTTTCCAAAAGCCGATTCTAATAAAACTTTAAACTTTACATTACACATACTACTAAGCAGGATACTAAATTGTTAAATTTGTATAGATTATTCTTCGACATACTTTACATTGATGTGGTTGAATTGTTAATTATATCGACTCAACATTTTATATCATTTCTATTTCCAATATAAATTACATGCCTTTCGAAAGACGGGAATAGATCTCAGTGAGCTGAATCGAAGGAATGAACGGGTTGACTTTATCAATTTGATGTCTCTGTAGGCAAAGATCCCAGGGGCTATACAGTCCATCCTGAGGTGATGTAGATTCAGAAAATTTCGTAATAATTAAATATATATATATTCAAGATATATTTAGGTTACGATAGTAAGTACCCATAATGCGAAAGCTTATTATTATTAGGAACTTTATCTAAGACCAAATCCATCCTGAATACACATGACATGATTAACAAAAGGATATTCAGTCTCACGACATGTAATTCAAACGGGAATTGCATGCAACATATCCATTATGCATGCATAAATGCATACAATCAACGACGCTTTGTCCATTGCAATTATTTCCTTAAACGCGCGCAAGCAGATGTGGCCATTTGCGGATGTTTTAGCATATAAATTGGCCGCCATTTTGACTGCCATCTTAGTCGCCATTTTCTATTATATTCAAATTAGGAAGGTGCGTTCGAAGGAAGTTTGAAATGTCATTTATGGAAATGCAGTTATTTAAGTTATGGTTAATTAATATTTATGTTTTTCTTAACTACGATTTTCTTTACGATCGGAGACTGTTTGAGAGAACGACACTATTAAACTGTGCAGCTTGCTTTGAAAATTATCTGTCGTATAAATCAGTAAGATTTCTTTGACTTGCGGCTTCACTAAAGCCTTTTCGAGTTAAAAGGTTTTTATCCTCCAAGAAATACGTATGTATTAAAATGAAATTAAGATCATATACGAATATAAGTATGAAAATCAAGAAAACAGTCAGTCATTTATCTCTTGGTTTTTTTATGTTTTATTATTTACATTTTGAGAAAGATTTTCAATGATAATCACCTGTATTGACTACCGTTTGATTATTTCTTAGTATTAAAAGGATACTAGGCCCGATTCTGAAGACACACATTTCAAAGTTGACAGCACTAAAATAAGTATTGTCTTTATCTTTTACTTGTAATACATTTACATTTTAATGTATGTTAAAGATAGAAACAATTTTAGTGTTGTCAAATTTTAACTTTGTGCCTTCAAAATCAAACCTAACGTCATTAATATTAGCTTGTCAAACAATAAGGATTTAAGTAGATTGACTATTCATTTTTGTTACTTTGTAACGAAAGTAATGGACATTACTTCTAAATAAAGTTACTGTAACTTTATTTACATCCTACATGATAACTGACGTAAAATCATTAAACTACATCAGTCTTGACTTCTATTAACAGTTATTGGATGTACCAGGCGCCTATAAGATAGCAGAACGTTATTTATTTCTCCGCTCATCCGTCACAGTACGTGCGACGATGGCGGTGCCAGTGACCACAGGCGCGTGCTTGCTCAAAATAAGAAGTTGGACTTAGAAAGGGATAGATTGAGACATGGTGATGATATCATCATCATATTTTTCCGAAACACGTGCACTGCGCAACATAAGCCTCCCCAATAGAATGCCACTTTCGGTGGGCTGTCAATTGGGGGAATTGACATAGGTAGTCACCACGATTGGCAGGAGGATTGGTGATCGCAGTAATGATACTGGTGATACTAATTACGGATAAGTTTCTTAAACAAACAGCGCTCAATCGGGAACCACTAATCGAAAACAGAATTATAACATTCTATTAGGTAATCCACTGCTGGACCAATTCTTGATTGCAGAAAATCGGGTTTAATGCTGCGGCTGCCCATCATGAGGATTTATTCTTTATGGTTCAATACAACATCGAATTCAGGCTATATGGAAATGAATTTAGAGCCTACCTTCTTAACAAGGATGGAATATTAGACCAGTTACGTAATTCCAAACAGATTAGTGGAGTTCACGATCATTTTATAATTTTATTTACTATTACAGGTTTCCTCAAGATGCTTCTCTTTACCAAAGCCTATGTTATAATAATTATTATTTAGTAATCAAGTTTGAAAAAAAGAACTTTCGTCGATGGCCTTTCAAACCTCTAAATAGGGCTTAATTTCCACTTTGTTATTTTTGTGCTTGTAACAAAGTGGAAAGTATCTTATTTAGTTTTTCTTAACTAAGACTTTACACTTTGTCGAGTCTAGCCTGTATTTGTAACACAGCTGCAAACTAAAAATAACCCTTCTAACGCTTGCTAGCTCTGGAGCGTCGCAAAGGAATGCTGCAGGCTCTTTCCTGTCGCATGGTCAAGAAAAAATGAATAAAACGCAAGCGGTTAACGGTTGGGCACACCTGCCTAATAGCTGTCCTTATAGGTTACATTGCACCGCTCCTGGTTATTTATTTGTGATGTAATGGACATTTTAAAGTTTTTGTTTTTATTTTATGTCGTGATAAATATGATCGTTTCGTGTTCAAGGTTTTAAAAACATTTGCAATTTTGTGATAATGATAAAATAGGTGTTGAGGATAACTTTTCGCTTATTATACTCTTTTTCTTCATGATACCCTGAGAAAGAAAAAGTTTATTTGGAGGATCGTAGGAATAATGCTTAGGTATTTGAGTAAAAACTCTGTCGCGATATATTCTTAACCTAGCGGACCTGATTTTGTGAAGTAAATAAAATTATATTATATATTCTTCATTGAACAATTTTTAAACTAAATACAGTTACAAATGTTGTGTACAAAGACGAGTTTATATCTAATAGAGATCTCTTCCAGCCAAACCTAAAAGGGTGTGAGACAAGGCAGTAAGAGCATGGAGGGGCAAAATAAGTGCATAATAGACTACATAATAACTTAATACCTGAACTACTTTACTTACTTATATCTAATAAATAAAATAAATAATAAATAATAATAACTATAATAAACATAAATACCTACATACATAACATATTATACTGAGTGAGACAGATAGAGCTCTTGGTTTAAAGGATGTTATCGACTAACTATCTCGAATGACCGTCGGCAGTTTATTCCACATCTGCGCGCTCGGACAGTAAAGGAATTGAAAAAGAATTTGGTGTTGGAATTAGGATAGGTGAGGGTCTTGGTGACGCAGGCACGTCTAGGTCGGTGTGTGTGGGGGTGGGGGGTGTTAGGGGTGGGGAAATAACTATATTAATTTAAAAAAAAACTTTTGTTTATCGAAATATTAGAGTAGAATAGGACCACTCCAACTGTTCCCGTGGATGTCGTATAAGGCGACTAAGGAAATACATTATAAAATATCAATCAGGCCTCCCCAACCCGTCTGGTCAGCGCGAGGAATGTAGGCCAAATCCTCCGTCTGTCTCCGGCAGATGAGAGAGGGTTGTGCTCCTGCAGTGGATACAAAAACAACCTGACGATGAAAGTAGCTATTACGTACGGCTACAACACCCAAAACGGCAACTATCGCTCTTCGCTCACACATTAACTCCCTTCATCATCATAGCTGTTTTCGAACGATTTCCACTCGTTTCATTCGACATGCTTGACTATCATAGAATATCTTAAATCTCTTTTATTTTAAAATTGTCCTCGTTTTCTATATACTAGAAAGCTAGACGTTTCGTGCTACGTATGCTCCACTGCCATGTCATGTCCAACCCCCTAATTGGCCGCGATCGCCACCGGCAAACTTTACCGGGCGTTTATTTACAGTCCACCGGAGTGGTGTTGTTAAAACGGTACCACCGCTACTGGGAGGAGTTCCAGGCCGGTTGTACAACCTTAAGGTGAGAATTAATTGTGGGTTACGTTTATGACGGTTTTGATGTTGTGGTCTCGTGGTTAGATAGTTCTGGAAGCGATGAAGTCAACTGTAAAATCGAATAATTTACTCAAAGCTTTTTATTATAATATATGTTTTATAGGTAGTTTATTTTTAATATTTATTTAATTATAGGTCCCGTTATGACTCCAGAATCGATAGATAGTTGTAGTTTAGATGCAGAGTCAGAACGTTTTTTCTGAAAAACTTTAATTCTGAAAGACTTTCCAGTCTGAAAAACCTTCATTCTGAAAACCGTTTTCCTATCTAGTTTGAACATTATACAGTGAAGACATTTATAAGTTTAGACATTATTAAGTCCGAGTTGGAGTTGTTGGTCTTTTTAACGAATTGCCATTGCTATCATAATTTAAAAACAATGTTTCTTAACGGAACCAAACTATAAGGCATAAAGTTATGTAAATTTTAAGCGAGCCTCACGCTGGTGGACTATGGCCCACACGACTTAACATACAGACGAACATTCTAAGCCGTATACAAATAGGGTACTTATTTGATACCGCTACTTTATCATTTTATTTGTATCGTTCATTATTTTCTCTAATCAGTTGAATCGCTTTAAGCAAGACTACTGAATTTTCGTGCCGTGTGGTTTCCGGTAGAGTAGAATAGGACCACTCCAACTCTTCCGTGGATGTCGTACAAGGCGACTAAGGGAATACATTATAAAACATCAACCAGGCCACCCCAATCCGTCTGGCCAGCACGGGGAGTGTAGGCCAATTCCTCCGTCTGTCTCCGGCAGATGAAAGAGGGTTGTGCTCCTACAGTGGAGACAAAAATAACCTGATGATGATGAACTGAGTTTTCGACCTAAGATTAGCTAACTACGCAAGGTTAGACCAGGCCTCAGCGTTCAGATATACACCGCTCGATTGGATTTGGTACAGTAATTTTATTGAATAGTTCAACTCAGGTTTACGATTATCATATTCGAATGAGGAAACGAGAGTCGAGAATATAGGGCAGTTTAGTTATTTGTGCGCAAGTCGACTTACTTGTATTGTGTTTTAAATGTCTCAAAAGGCAATTTGTGTTCAAAATTTGTTCAGTATTCAATACGGAATGCCCATGTAACCTATATATGTTACAACCTTCACTGGGTTACTGAGTTAAAGGCTTTCGGGGAATAAGGTTGCGGTGTGGAAGGAGGGTGAACTCTGATGGTGGGCCTAATCCACAAGTTCCGAATCGTTCAGCGAGCTATGGATAGGGCTATGCTCGGGGTTAGTTTGAGGGATATGATTCGTAACGAGGAGATTCGGCAAAAAGTGACGGGCACCGACATATTTGAAGTGTCAGTGGGCGGGCCACATATGTAACCGACGAGGCAGTCGAGTTCTGGAGTGGAGACCGAGGAACGGCACGCGCAGGGTGCGACCCCCCGCCGTCAGATGGAGCAACGACCTGAAGAAGGTGACCGGGAGTCCAACAGTGAGCTGATATTATGATGAAGAAGGAGGGTACGTCATACTTCCAATAGCAGTGCTATGCAACAGGATTTTGACACCTGTCCCATTTCTCATAGAGTCTCTTATTGTTGGTACGTACGAGTACATGGGTAATAAAAACGCTACAATATAACTCAAACGTGATTTTCAAAAGCAAGTCTTTCAATGCATCGAATCGTGACTTTTTTTAGGGGTGTAAGGGAGCGCAAAGACATCCGGCGCTCCAAATGTCAACCTCACCTGCACGTGGTGCACCCTGCTGGTTGACTAACGAGGCTCTGGCGACCGACAATGGCGGTATAACCATTCAAAAATTCACTAGGCCATAAATACCACAGACCGGTGGCGGGCAGCAGCGTCACCGGTGCGAGGCCTAGTACTGCGATGGCCGATACATCTGCCCAGCGTGGCCATTATGGGCAAAACTCGCCAAAAATGAACAGTACAAAGAAGCCGCGGCCCCAGTTCCCGGCAGCCCTACTATTCCTGGCTACGGTAGCGGTCTAGGTAACGGTAGGGCGGGGGGTGCTAAGAATCGCATCACGCATCGAATCGTGATTTTAGTCCTTTATATAAGAAAAAAAACTGGAATCTTGTACGCTTGCAAGTCGTTTTTGAAAAATTACGTCGGAAGTAAAAATTGGTCGACAAACACATTACCAAAACAATATTGAATCAATATTTCTACGTAAGTTTTCACTTATTTCTAATTACGCAATTATATACGGTTCAAGCAACTTAATTAAAAATTGACAAACGCTGTTGCTAATGAACTCTCACGCACGCCGGGTATGTGACACGGCGCGTGCGCACACCAACTCGTGCAGTAGGAAAACGTATGAGGAAGGAATGTTAGCGAAGAAAAATTATGTTAATTATGCTTTATATAACCTGATTTTTATATATTTTTATAAATAATCTTAGAATTAAAGTACATTTTTCTCTGTTGTACCTAACTGGCAACGATTTGATGTCTTACAAGGATTTAATCGAATTAAATAGATTTGGAGTGGAGACCACGGATTGGCACGCGCAGGGTGGGACGCCCCGCCGCCAGATGGACCGACGACCTGAAGAAGGTGGTCGGAAGCGGCTGGATGCGGAGGGCGGAGGACCGGGTGTGGTGGCGTTCATTGGCAAAGGCCTATGTCCAGCAGTGGACGTCTAAAGGCTGACATGATGATGATGATGAAATAGATTTGATCCGTTTTCCAAGCATTTAAAAATAACTAAGACATATTTAACGTATTTTTTTATATGACCAATTTCTTAACTAATTATTACATTCCTATACGTTCAGATAAAATCCATTTCAAATGGTCAAAGGAGATAAATATACAGGCCTACAAAATTCCATTTAACTTCATGGGCATTTTGTAGGATACTAAGGATAGACAATTCTGTACAATTCATAAAACGAAGGACGCCGACATAGCTGAAGGGATTAGCAAGCTAGAGTGGTAGTGAGCGGGCCACATCGGTCGCAGAACCGACAGCCGTTGAGGCAGACGATTTCTAGAGTAAAAACCGCGAGTGAAGACCCTACATATATGGACGGAAGACCTTAAGAAGGTGGCCGGAAGCGGATGGATGCAGAGGACGGAAGACCGGGTATGTGTACTTCATTGGGGAAGGCCTATGTCCAGCAGTGGACATCTAAGGGCTGATATAATAATGATGACCCGGTCTGTATGATAAATTTGTGAATAGTCCTGTCCTAGACTAATTCCCGTATTAAAGGAGAAAATCCTATAGTTTAGGACAAAACCAGTGTCTATATATGAAACTAGCTGTTGCCCGTGACTTCGTTTGCGTAGATAAGTTACGTATGGTACGAATTTTAAAAACCCGCCAGATAGCCGACATGACAATTGACAGCTTTCACAAATCTTCGCTTTACTGATATTATAAACAGAACTTCCCAGATCATTCTAGAAAATTTGAGAACAATCTAGAACATTCTGAACCAATTACAATCACACATTTTCATAGTTCATTTAAAAATATTCTAGAATGTCCTTGAAAAATCTAGATGTCGCTCACAAACGCACTTAACGCCATTCAGCACAATCTTGAGTTTATCTGTGCGGTACAGTGTGTTAGAAAAGGACGGAAGTATCCCATCACACATTTTTATCACCCACATCCACCTACTTCCACCCACCGTCACCAAACTCCCTTACTTGCAACTGCAGACCAAGGGGTTTATACCACTGCAACCATGAGTGGGTGGCAGTGGGTGGTTATGGAGAAAAGACATACATACACACACTTTCCTTTTATATATATAATATATTTTTAAACCAAACCAAAACGAACCATGATTACCAAGGCGCGAACCAGCAGGCATCCTGGGAATCATTACGGCGTAGATTGAGGAAAAGTACATACAGCCTGTAGTTATTAAGAGCTGTTACTTCACCTCCGCCTTAATATTGGTAGTTGATGTAATTGATAAAGGCTGGGCCTTTAAGATGAAATGAGTTAAGACCAGATTACACTCTATAGCAGATAATGTCTAGGTACAGTGAGTGTGCTAGGATAAACGACAATGTTCACTCTAATTTAAACTTTATTATCATTGAAATAGGTGCTAGAGCAAGACAGTTAATGCGAAATGTGACTGTACAATATAGATCCTACTAATATTATAAATGCGAATGTTTGGATGTTTGTTACTCAATACCGCTTCAACCACTGGATGGATCCTTATGAAACTTGGCACACATATAGGTTAGATCCTAAAATATGACATAGGATAGTTTTTATCACGAAAAACATCTCATTCCCACGGGAATTACGTAGTTTAAAATACAAAGTGTTTGAAGTATGATTCATTCATTCATTCAGTAACAAACATCCAAACATCCAAATATCCAAACTTTCGCATTTATAATATTAGTAGGATAAGATTAACAAAGATCCTTAGACGCTGATTTTCGTCTTCCTGGTGGGTTTACGCTTGACCTCAATCTCACCAGATGGTAAGTAACGATGAGACTTAAGATTGGAGCGTGCTTACCCAGAAGATGCCTATTCACTTTCCTTTAAAAAGATCCAAATTATACTTGTCCGGAAATACCGAAGCTGGCAGGAATACCAAATATTCATTTTAGACAACTGTTCAGCGTCAGCCCGGTATGCTTACTGCCAGCTGTGCTCTGTTTTGCGGGCGACTATAAACTCGCGGGGGAGGTGAGTACCGCTTCTATATGTAGTTTTCTCAGACAGTAGTTATTATATTATTCCAATTAAAAACATAAAACATAATTTCCTTTTAATTATCTTCAAGAGCACTGGAATACTTGATGAGTCACACTAATGGCAGCAAAGTTAACTTAGCGTTAACTTAATAGTGATGAGGTATGTCTGTCTGTTCGTTTATTACTCTGAATCTCGTTACTAGTTTCATATAAGGCTTGTTTCTTTAACTTTTTATTGAAAAGTTTACTAAGAGACAAATTATTAAAACTTAATGCCTAAATCGGTTTTGTTAATTACTAAAAATCAGTTTTATATTCTCTATCAATAGGTACATTTAAAAAAATTAATTAATGTATCTACCGTTTAACGTAATTAATATAGGTTCACAAACGAAATAGTTACAGTCACAGAGAAAAGAAAACATTATAATTTATACTTCTTTGGTATATTGCATCTAATCTATTTGAACACTATAAGATTCCCATAACTTTTGATTGAGTGAGCCAATTGCGATGATATAAAACTATTATATGTTACTCCGAGTCAAGACCTATGTTTCTGTGAAAAGTTTATCATGATTAGTTCAGTTGATTTTACGTGATGTGTGCACAAACTAACAGACAAACAGAAAAGCAGACAGACAAAAATTCCGAAAATGATTGAAATGTATTTATTATATTACTTATCCTAGACGCTTATAAAGGACGAAAGCTTCTAATGGACAATTTATAAAGATATTGTGGGAATTGTCCAAAATATCAAGTAAGTAGGAAAAAATCTACCATCTGCGAGCTATTCTGGCGTGCGCTGCCAAAACCGCTAGAGTTACACATATGTAATGTATGATGCAAATGTTTATCTTAAATTATATATATATCTATATCTTACTAGCTGTTGCCCGCGACTTCGTCTGCGTGGACAACTTAACATCACAAATTATTATATATTTCCCGTAGGAATGGGATGTTTCTTCGGGATCAGAATTACTGTGTCCTATTCCAGGACCTGACCTATATGTGTGCCAAGTTTCATTACGATCTGTCTAGTGGTTGAAGCGTGATTGAGTAACAAACATCCAAATAACCAACCTTTCACATTTATAATGTTAGTAGGATTATCTAAAATGAATTGACTAGCTACTGGGCCCGATTCTGAAGGTTTAGTCTATCTTCATAATACTGAGTGACAAGGATAGCAACAGTTTTAGTGCTGTCAAATTTTAACATTGTGCCTTCAGAATCGAGCCCACTGTTAATATGCTTATTTCTTTAAACTTTTCTCTTAATGACTCTCTACAACGCAGATATATTATTTACAATAGGGAGGCACTCCCTTTATAATATTAAGTTTTTCTAAAAGCCAATCCTATAGTAAAACTCATGTAACATATTGTATATCCTGCAATAAAAAAAATACTTTAATATTGCATTACGCAAGAAAATTAACATTTGCTATGGGCGGAGAAATTTATTAATTTATGGCAGTTTTATAGACGTTAAATTGATGTTAATTTTAAACGCCCATGTTAATTTATGCTAAGAACGCAATCGATTTCTGAACTCACGATCGAAATGACCGGATTTCTTGAATATGACAGGGGTATTTAAAAAATAATGTATTGTTTGTAATAAGGAAGATTATAAAAGAGAACGCTGCATACTGAACAATCGAAAGTAATTATTAACCTTATATACTCCAAAGTAAATGTAAAACTGCTAAGTTGTACTGTGGAGTAATCTATATCATCATCATCATCAGGTTATTTTTGTCTCCACTGCAGGAGCACAACCCTCTCTTATCTGCCGGAGACAGACGGAGGATTTGGCCTACATTCCTCGCGCTGGCCAGACATGTTGGGGAGGCCTGAGTAATCTATATATTTCGACGCAAAGAAATATGCTTATCAAGCAATAGTATGCGGAAATACTCGCCATGTTGTTCCCGGCTTAGAATTGGACCACCCCTATCTTCCCGTGGGTGTCGTCAAGGCAACTAAGGGATCTATTTGTAGTGGTAATTATTAGGTTAACAAACAAATAAAATAATTTATGTGCATTACAAAATAAAACCAAGAATACGAACCGAATAAGAACCGAGGATCGGGTTTAGTGGTGCACCTTGGGAGATGCCTATGTCCAACAGTGGACTCTTTCGGACTGGTGATGATGACAAAATAAAATACTGCTCGTGTGTATGTTAAGATCATAACTGCGATCATCAATCCGCCTGCCAAACGTGGTGATTATGGGAAATCCGTTGACAGTCCGCCAAGAGTGCAATTCTATCGGGGAGGCTGATGATGATCACAATCATTATTTCCTGTACAATTTAGTGGAAGGCTTATGTATAACAGTGGATATTAATAGGCTAACGGTGATACATGGTATACATACCTACATACATAATGCTCACGCCTTGGTCCCAGAGGGGTAGGCAGAGACGATGGATCGCCACTATATACATAGTATCCAAACCATAATTATACTAAATTATCGGAAGTTCAGTCTTCTTTGCAAATACTAATATAACTATATATTAACTAATATATTATCGTTGGAATTTACATACACCTATATATAATGAACTGTTATATAACCTTCCATATAAGCTTATCTAGTACACTAGTATTTTATTATTCATGATTTGTAACTTTCTTCTAAAGTCATATTTAATTTACATAAATTACAAAAGCACTGTCGATTTCTAGAATTTCTATTTTGTTGCAAATTTTTAGAAATAAAAACTGGTTCATTTATTTATTAGTATTTGAAACCTGGTTAAATGTATTATTATAGCTTGTGAAAAGCAGGCGAAGGAAAGTCGCTTGCGACGTTTGTTAGAAACGCGACGATGTGGTGATACATCGTGTCTACCTACCCTTTTGGGAACGTGCGTACAAAATTTTTATTTATATTAATGTTAGGTTGAAAGAAATCCAGTACTAGGTCTTTATTAGAAGCAATGCAACTCGTCGTCTTTGAACTATTTATTTTTAAGTTTTATTTTTCGATAATCGTGTACTTACCCGTCAGAGAACTTGAAATCTTAAAATATGTAAGTAAATAAATCCTACTAATATTATAAATGCGAAAGTTTAGATATTTGGATGTTTGTTACTCAATCACTCAGACGTCTACTGTTGGACATATGTCTTCCTCAATGAACGCCACTACACCCGGTCCTCCGCCCTCCGCATCCAGCCGCTTCCGGCCACCTTCTTCAGGTCGTCGGTCCACCTGGCCCCGCCGCCAGGTGGACCACCTGGCGGCGGGGCGCCAGATGGATCGACTTACTTACTTTTACTTGCTGATAATTTTTTTGGTACAATAAATCGTTTACATACATTCATACATATGTTTAAACAATTGTTTCAGAATTGTGGTTTACAAAGTGTAAATAAACATAAGTTTTGATATGTATTTTGATATGTAGTTGAACTATAATAATGAACACAGTGTCTACACAGAACAGGTACACTGTACTTATTTCGAAAAGTAAACTGCTCCAAATTAACATAAAATAGTACCGTTGGTCGCAGTTTCACCGGCGCCGGCGCAGTGTTTATGCGAATATCTTCGGTGATGTGAAAGCATTTAAAACATACCTGCGCAGGCGCATAGCTCTCGTGACAACGACTTTCCTCGTTTACACAAATTGCTAACATATTTGAGTGTAAAGAAATTATAAATTATTTTGATGAGGTGCTCTCTAAAAAAAATTTCATACTCCATTCCAAATTAAATGGCATAATGGCACTAAGCACCAGGGTGTATTCCTCAGTCCCGACTTCTGGCCCGAGGGAGTCAGGGAGGCAAAGACTTTAAAGCCCCCAAAAATAGTGTGTGTTTAATTAATTAAGGTTATGTAATGTATGTATTTCTAGGCTAAGATCTATGGGCCAAGTTGCCTGAAAATAAAGGACTTATTATTATTATTATTATTATAAAGGGACACGTGTTTTAGAGCTATGATTAATCGGCTGATAACGATGGATCATTATAGTATGATTCATATAAATTCCAAAATGAACGTTATTTGCGTTTCGGAAACCAAATATACCTGTGTATGAAAGGAAAACTCACAGCAAAAAACAAAATGTATATTACCAAGCTAACTTTGCAGTCCACTTCAGAACACTATATATTGTTTATTTTATTTTCGAGTGGAAATAGGACTCTTGTTCGCCAAACAGCAATAAAAAAAATTATCTTCTGATATTTTGGTCATAGACTATAATAATTCTGCAGTGTTTCCTCAAGCTAGTATACAACATGGGAATACACAGGAATTTCGGACTTATTGATAGAAGAAAGGGTTTGGTCAGAGTGTACAAAAAGGGGCGCTATGGGAAAAGAACTCTAGCGTGAAAATTTGTTTGTTTAAAAAAAACCCACATATACACCTTAACCAAGGGTACTTATTTATTTTCTTGCTCCATTTTTGTGTATTTCAACAGCAATACATGCATTGCTGTGTGGTTTGCGGTAGAGTAGAATAGGACCACTCCAACTCTTCCCGTGGATGTCGTACAAGGCGACTGAGGGAATACATTATAAAACATCAATCAGGCCTCCCTAACCCGTCTGGCCAGCGCGGGTAGAGTAGGCCAAATCCTCCGTCTGTCTCCGGCAGATGAGGGAGGGTTGTGCTCCCGCAGTGGAGACAAAAATAACCTGATGATGACATGCATTGGCTTTTTGGAATTGAAAGGTAAAAGACCCAGGTAATATTATCACATAGCTGATTCTATCACTAAGCTCTGAGAACGGCAATACAATTTTTGCCATTGAATAGTTACAGGCAACAAACCAGAGTAGTCTTCATGCGTAAAAATCCATAATCACTACTCTTGGCGGCGAATTTGTGATCGCAATAATGATCTAAATAAACACAGGTGAACGCTGCTGCCCATTCCTGGTGCAAACCCAGTCAAAGTCGCCTTTACGACACCCACGGGAAGATTTAGAGTGGCCCTATTCTAAACCGGCAGGCACACGGCGAAGAATAAGTACATAATTTTAATTAATAGAGATAAAAACACCGTAACGACTTACCAGTTATCTCCGCCACTAACTGAACCTCAAACAAACTCAAAAGCCATTAGTCTCGAAAAAAACAAACACAAGCACTTCAGTTACAATAAAAAATATAACAAAAAAATCACGACCACTTTTTTCCATACAGTCAATAGCGCGCGTTGATGTCTTTTGTATGATTCGTGCACGTGGATCTTTCGCCGTAGATCGATATGGATCGGTAGAGTCGTGCGCGCGCGGCGTACGGTGCTAGGGAACTGACGCTCGCGGTATGAACTTGGAAGTTTCAAGTTTACGGGCCTATTCTTGGAGCCTCTTGAAGCTGTATCGCTTTGCGGCCTCAAGATTTCGTACTTTAGCGGAAGTCGTTTTCTTTAAAAGTGTTGCAAGTTCCGGTTTAAGTTTTTTAGATATTTTTATTATTAAATTAAATATGGTTAATTTATCCGTTTGTTTGGCGCGTTTGCTATGAAACTAGTATTTATTAGTTTATTACACTTCTGGGAAAATATCATATGTTCAAATTCTTCCTTAAATTTTAGGTAAGATGTACTCTATCTCGTTATTTAACAAAATATATTTCAAAAGAAGTAAATTCATATATTTTTCTATAATACGCACGGGTGATAAAACTATCTAGATGTACTAATGGAAGCTAATTTATTATTGTGTATGTGTATTTGTTTTTATTGTAAAATAAATAGTAATTGAAAAATATTTACGTTTAATTGTAATTTATAACTAGCTTCTTCACTTTCTTCTTAGTAAGTAAATATCCCAAAATGCAAGAATGTAATTATTTTTTATTACTAAACAAAAAATACCATAACTTCCGATTGAATGAAATAAACTGCGATGAAATAAAGACTAAATATTACTCCGAATTAAATAAATAAATAAAATAAAATCTCAGACATTCACACCAATTATCCAGTCCCAAACTAGGCAGAGCCTGTGGTATTAAGCCGGAAGTTAAGTTGTAACTTACTCTAATTATTGTAATTTTGAAATGTTTGTACCTATAATGTGTGAGAAATAAGTAAATTATTATTATTATTATAGGGAAATACTCTGAGTAATGAATGAGTAAGTTAAATAAAAAACACATTTAAACTTTATACATCGCAGTGATCTCTGATTGATTCAGGCAACAACAGCACGCGTACGTTAGCTATTTATCGTATCGCGCGTGAAACTAGCGCGTGATACCATTGTGTATGTGGCGAGCGAACTTATCGCGACATGGTAACGATATGACAGCGACATGAACGCTCGAATAACTCCAATGGCTCCATTGATTACGCGCAGTTTGCGGCTACTGTAGCATTACTGTCGGTTTTCACTCACTCCGTTCTCGGTTTTAAAACTCGTGCCTTGTCTCACACCCTGTGAGGTTGGCTGGAAGAGATCTCTTTTAGAGATAAGCTCACCTTTGTACACAAAATTTGTAACTGTAATTACTTTTAAAATTTGTGCAATAAAGAATATATGTGAGATCTAAGAAACGATGAAATGCGAGTAGTTAAAGTTATGTCTTAGGACCATTGTAGGACCTCGTTCAGTGACAGGAACTCTCTGTACACTCAACTAGTTTGAAATGTAGATCACCTTAGAACCTTGTCAATATTGTGACAAGGTAAGATAATCGAGCGCTCGGGTGTCGGAGAAATACGTATAATGAAAGATGATCTAATGTTACTTCTATGTTTGTCATATTGTGCATATCGTCCGTTACATTTTATTTTGAATATGGTATTTATAAAACTGGAATTGATAATAATATAACATGAATTTATCATCCGGGTGACATAGACGACACTGTCAACTGATTGTCAATTAAAAAATAAACAAATTAAATACGTCAGACATTCACACCAATTATCCAGTCCTAAACTAAGCAGAACCTGTGCTATGGTTACTAGGTAACGGAACGATACTTACTTAATTGATGTCACTACAACTTTTTAAGGTAATAAATGATTAAAAATTAGTAAGTTGTCTGTAACAAGGTTCTAAGGTGGCCTCCTACATTTCTAATTACTTAACTGTACATTTCTATCTACTACAACACCATGAAATTAGTATCATTGTAGACCAAAAGGAGAGAAAGTTTTGAACTATTTTTTAACAGTATTTTAATTTAGATTACATGCTATTGCCACTTTGTTAGTATACTCTCAATAGAAGTTTTATCATTAGAAATTTCTGAATATGTCCATAATCACTGGAATTTCGAGTTTGTAGTACAGTGAATGTAATGTTAATAAGCGATAAAACCGCCTAGATGTATATATGTAAGGTATTTCATTATTGAATCTTTTATATTTATACGTGCAAGAAAGAGTAATTGAATTGAATTGAATTTTTACATGGAATTAGTTGTAATTCCTTTGTTTAACCTTTTAAAAACCTTTTGTTGGAAAATGAATATTATTCCATAAATGAATTTTCTAAAAAAATTTAATTTAATTTGTGATAGATAACTTAATACCAAGTGTATTTTTAAATTTTTATTTTAATATTATATACTGACATAGATAGTATGTTATATACTATGACATTATTTGAATTGTTGACATTGTAATTTATACATTATTTTATTTTATGACGATCCCTTTTACCATATTAGAATGACATGTAAAATTGAATTTTTAAGATGTAAAAGTGAAATAAATAAATCTAATCTAATCTAACTTTTTCCAAGAAATTACTGCTGATTCCATGTATATCCATATAGGTAAATTTTTTGAAAACTCTTATCAAATGAATATCACTGGCTATTTCTATGAATGCTGATAGGTATTACTATAATAGGAGTGGTATGAAAAGATTAATGAATGTTAGTGAGGCTAGTGCGGTGCGTCAGGATCTGCCTACCCCTCTGGGACCAAGGCGTGAGCATTATGTGTGTATGTAGGTATTAGTAATAAAAAAAAAATAACATTTAGGTAAGTCTAATGTTTCTAACATTGTCGAGAATAACACTTTTTCCGAGATATTGCGAGAAAACTAAACACGGAAACCGTATATTGTGTACTAGGTGCCGCAATACACTTTTTTATACACTACTAGGCGTCATTTTCAGTAACTTAGTACCTCAAAGTCAAAGTCAATATCATTTATTGCATATGAGTACACTTGGTACATTTATACACGTCATTTTTTTTATCGACTACCGCTTCCTAGGTGTTAGCACTGTGAAGAAGAAACGGCGCAACAAACTTCACGCAACACATCTTTTAAAAATTAAGCTTGCATACAATTTATAAAGATTTTGCGAAGCTGAATTAACATTAGTACCAGGCATCTTTGTCATTCAAATAATCGTTTATTTTATAATAGGCTTTCTTACATAGTGGTTTTTTAATGTGAATCTTAAACTTTCTGTCCGTCATATTTAAGATTTACTCTGGTAGTTTGTTGTAGAAGCGTATACATTATACCTCTGTTAGTAGCCTTCTTCAGGGATTTTGTTTTGAGCGAGTTCTCAGTGAATACTTCTCAGTGGACCTTAGTAGGGTCACTGAACAGCAGCGGTGTTTCCAATCACGCCATACCGTTTTATATTTTATCTGCGCCGGCGATACTAATGCGGAGCAGTGGATGCTGAATTTCTCACATAGCTTTCAAAATGGCTTGCCATCATAACAAAAATTTAATACAATAAATGAAAGAATAGCGAATAGCTAGGAACGGGTAGCTCTCGGACTGCCACGCCGGAGGTTGCGGGTTCGAATCCCGCTAGGGGCAAATGTTCGTATGGTGAATATGAATGTTCGTAACCAAGTCCTGGATTTTTATATATTTATTTAAATGTCTATCCGTTATCTAGTAACCATACCACAGGCTCTGCCTAGTTTGGGACTGGATAATTGGTGGTGAATGTCTGAGATATTTATTTATTTATTTAATGCAATGAGTAGGTACTTCTAATTATAGATCAGTCTAGGTAATTCAGGATGGATGCGGAGAGCGGTGGACTGGGTATGGTGGCGTTAATTAGTGAAGGTCTATATCCAGCAGTGGACGTCGAACGACTGATAGGATGATGATGAAATGAAGATGAAAAGAAGAAATTGTGTAAATTAAAATCTTAAACATCATAGTTCACTATGAATATATACTTACATTAAATTAAATAAAAAAATCAAAACATTTTTTGAACATATGAAGTTAACATATTTTTTTCTAAAGGGCCACATTATATAGGCTATGAGACGAAAACTTTAAATAATAATAAAAATTAGTATCGAAACACTAAAAAGAAACTCAATCTTTATATATAAAAATCACGTGTCACGTTGTTTGTCGGCAATGGACTCCTAAACTACTGAACCGATTTAAATTTGATTTGCACACCGTGTGCAATTTGATCCAACTTAAAAGATAGGATAGCTTACATCTCAATTTATAGTCGCAATATTATTTTATTGCAATATATTTGTCTATTAATTGACAGTCACAATTATCTGTTAGCTCCAAACGGTTCCAACAGATGGCGATATCTGTTGACTGGATTGAGTATACATAATAATTTGTGATGTTCAGTTGTCCACGCGGACGTAGTCGCGGGCAATAGCTAGTTATACAATAAAATGTAATAAAAGAACTAACATAAAGATTTACGTTAGGTATCAATCAGTTTATTTACTGTATTTTGTCATAAATTACGACATCTACATAGGTGGAACAATATCCAACTAATCCCATCACATCCCACTAATATTATAAATGCGAAAGTTTGGATATTTGTTACTCAATCACGCTTCAACCACTGAACGGATCGGAATGAAACTTGGCACACATATGGATTAGGTCCTGGAATATGACATAGGATAGTTTTTATCCCAAAAAACATCTCATTCCTACGGGAACTAAATTAATCGTAAAAGGTGTGTGTAAATATCGAAAGCTACGCGGACGAAGTCGCCGGCAAAAGTTATTTAATAGTTCCATTGTAAATTTACCCAAAGAGTGTAGCTAGAAATTAATAAATATTTATTGTTAATGATGTAGATCAACGATCTCTATGTACTACTAGATGGAGCGTTTCAAACAATAGCTCCGTTCCACGCAAGTAGCCACAACTCTTTTACATTCACAATGAAACTTGTGCAGTTACTACTCAGAACATTTAATTATTTTCTAAATATTGACATTATTTAACCGTAGCGTCAATATTTAGTAATAATTAAATGTTCTGCGTAGTAACTGCACAAGTTTCATTGTGAATGTGAAAGAGTTGTGGCTACCTGCGTGGAACAGAGCGATTGTTTGGACCGCTCCATCTAGTAGTACATAGATATCGTTGATGTAGATTAACATATGGGTGACGTGAACGCTGATAGTTACAAAAATATGGACTTCCATTTCTGTGGACTTTTAGAATATTTTATTAATATGTCAATTTTGACCGCCTCGTTGGCCTAGTGGCTTGGCTATTGGACTCGACCGCCAGAGCTTGTATAATCTCCTTGTATAATTTGTACAAGCTGGTCTCGGTCTGTAAGTTATATTTGTGAATTGTCCAATCCTTGTTTAATTTCCATAGCACAAGAGAAAATCCTACTTTGGGACTAGACAAGTGTACGTATATGTACATTTAAACTCCCTCATTTAAACTGAGGCTGAAGAAGTGGCTCATCGAGCAAACTTTCTACAGCTTTGATGAATTCATTGAAAATTGTAAATGTAATTAGTAGTGTTTAATGTCCCAAGTGGCATTCGGGGTTCTATATAAGATGTATAGTGGTTCACATGTACTCCACAAGCTGTGTAAGTCAGCTGTATAAGAACTGTATAGCTTGCTATACAGCTCTTATAGAACCAGTTTGGGCACAAATTAGACAGCCTTAAGTTCACTATGGCTGTACATTAGCGTTATATTAGCAGTTTAAGTAGTAACATCGGGCTTAAAGGCTGACTTACGGCGCTATATGGGACACATGTGAACCATACAACGTTCATGAGCCTAATAAAGAGTAACAAGTGGCTAAATACACAGCCTTCACAGTTATAAAATCCCACAAAAGTACTCCAGTTCTACCTAAAGTTCACGTGTGTCCTAAATTATTTCTTTTATTTATTAATTTTCCTCATTTAGTTTGGTTTTGTGTGTACGCCCGGCCATCAGAAACATTAACTCCGGCGGATATCAATTGGATAAAAATTTATGATAACACGCGGTAAGTATACCTGTTTTAAATACTTAATAATGTTAAATGCCATGGGAATGCAACTTTATCGTGAAATGTATACATATTTACAGCTAAAATATTCACGCGCCTCTGTAAAAACGCGATATTCATTTTAAAATATTTAAAACTGGCTGAGAGGAAATCTACAATTTTCAGTTTTTGATATTATATTGGCATTATAATTATACTACGGTAATTAATTAAAACATGAAACCAAAACTCAATCGCTCTATCTGCGTATTTTGTGATAAATCTGCATGATAATTTTGGAGATTTATATGGTAAATATTTTAGGTTACGTGAACAAAATGGTGGAAATGAAATAGGGCTAGAGCGTATATAGGTTCACATGTGTTCTGTTAGAATGCTGTTGGCTATATGAAGTCCCACATTTGTACCACTACAGAACCAATGTCTATAAATGTATTCTAATGTGAACTTATGTACAGCTTTAAGATGTAGTTCAGGTCAATTGTGATCATCGTTTTATTCTTTCATATACTGAAATTTTAGAGATCCGCAATAATAATTATTGTCCGTTAAATCGCCTAGCCCAGGTACTAAGTCAAGTATGAATACCTAATTTGTAACAAACTAACAAAAAACACTTTTTGTTTTCGTGTGAGCCACACATTTTGGTGTCAGAGTATTTACACTTACAAAGACACTACGCTGTTCAAGGAGGTATTTAAAAGAATGTAAACAAACTAGATAAAGAGGGACGAATTTGCGAATATTCTTTTGTAATTTTTCTTCTTATTCCACCGGTTCTCGCTCTTATTTTCCAAGATTTTTTATTCATTTTCACAAATTTTTGCACGCGACGTAATAAACACAATACACGTCAGCTTGTGGGATAAGTGTAATAGAATATCACATTCACATTCATGTTCAGCTTACAGCAAATAAGAGTAGTACTTGTGGACAAATAAACTGCTATTGAAGTTAATGGACAACACATATAGTCCTTTTAACAGCCTACAGTGCACATGTGAACCATTTAAACACTTCTATACAGATAGTAAAAAAGGTTATTTTAATGACCACAAACAACTCCTACTACAGCTACTAGCTGTATAACAGTCTAAAACAAGTAAACATAACAGCCTTTGGCTGTATAAATGACCACGTGTGTTCTATTAATATGCTAGCTGTATAACATCGTACAAGTAGACCGTTAAACAGCGATTGCCGTATCTCTACCCTCCTATAATGCTCTTAGTCAGACGGCTGACTAAAGGACAGTTGTTAGAGTATTATAACACCAACAACCGTATAAAAGTATAACTCTACACTCCTATAAGTCCCTTAGACAGGTATAGGTGGTGTTAATCGCAATAATGCAGCTTATACATCACGAGTGAACTGTAATAATGCTTTAAGTTCACATGGGAACTAAATGTGTACTCTTAAATGGAGTAAAATGCTACTTGGGGTTTGTTTATTCTTTTATATTATTTTATGAGACGTAATCATTTTATATAATATTTATTACTATTGTTATGTTATAGATTTTAAAATTGTATGACCTGTAATTGCCGATTACCAATAATAAATGTCTATGTCTATGTATATATGTAACATTTATGTAAGATTTAAAAAAAAAACTAACGATTTCTTTAAGCCAATGCATAGCCATTTCTCGTAAATTTAAAATCTCTTTCAGTATAAGGACACTTTTGTTTTAGATAGCCTTTAAGCTGTCTCGTCGTAGAGCTCAGAAACCTTGCAACCAATTATTGAAGTCAGAATTAATTTATTTTAACAATTATCTTCACGGCACATTAGGCACATATATTTCGGCCGCTCGTTCACCACGCTCGTCAATTGTATTGTACTCAATATGGCATTTTAACTGCTATATCATTAGAAAGACATGAGGTTCAGATTTCTCAAGTCGATTAGCACATAATTATTTATCTAACTCAATTTTGTTACACGGGTAATGAGACAGATCACCTTGCATCGATTGTTTGAAAAATAACTAGTTTCGGTATTGCTCACGGGTAACGCCGGATGGCGCCTGTAGTGGTAAAAAAGATAGTTTTTAACTGATGTAGATTTTTAGTAACAAAAAATTTCATAATGCGAACTGGTAAGGAATGGAACTCCCTTCCAGCTTGGGCATTTCCGGAGAAGTACAATTTGGATCTTTTTAAAATAAGAGTAACTAGGCATCTAGGCAAACGCGCTCCACCTCAGGCCTCATCATAATTTGCTATCAGGTGAGATTAAGGTCAAGCGAAATAAAAAAAAAAAAAAATTAGGATGGAAAGACCAAACGGTACCCAGTAGGATAGTATCTTAATTATTAAAGATAGTAAATTTTTCTCAAAGTAAACTTTTTTTTTAAAGTAAGAAAAATTTCATTTTTTTTAATATGATTACAATACAATACAATACACTTTATTGCACAAACAAATACAGTTACACGTTATAGAAGTTACAAATAGTACAATTTAGGCGGTCTTATCGCTTTAAGCGATTTCTTCGAGACAACCTTTTAATATGATTAATGCAGCCGGGAATCTAACCGACACATATACGAGATAAATAAAAGCCTGTACTTTATGGCACCGATCGACAGGGTCAATCATAAGTATCAAACCTCTCTAATAAACATTAGAATAGAATAGAATAGAATATTTATTTATTGGCTGCAACAAAACACATACAGTGCAACATTACACATAAACAAAAATAATATATAACTAAGAGTCGGGTGCACACGCCGGGATCACGTCACACGGCTTGTCGGACGGTAATTTAATATTACATTCGCTTGCACGAAGAGCAGAAACAACGCGAGGAACTTACCATACAAACCGGGAGTAGAACCAAGGCGTGCGACCGACCTGTAGGGGAGGGGACAACAGTACAGTGTGGCAACACTGTAGTAGACACAGTATGTGTGCTGCAGCAGCAAACAGGCCCCAGCTCAGCATACTGCTTTGCCTGTGAGGGCAGAGCACTGATTTTCAGCTGAGACCTAACAGTGTCGGATCATTAAGTATATTTCAAGTTTAAGGAAGATCATGAAATCTAACAATAACTTTTAAATTAAATGGATCAAGGATACTGTAGTCTTTTGAACCTCTAATTACTGCAGGAAATATGAGAAAGTATGAATTTAAGATAAAATGTTTGTTAGAGAGATTTACCTAATACTTATGATTAACTCTATAGATTGGTGCATAACTTTAAAAAAAGTTATGAATGCAGTTTTACTTACTTTTAAAGAGGTTGATCCCGCGTTTTTTGGGGAAACAGTTTGTTGTGTATTTTTTTTTTACAAAATAATATAATCTTCACGCTTTGGTGTTTAGTAGTGATAGTACATCATGCAACAAGTGTCTGTGCGTGTGTACACTGTGAGGAAACATAAACGTGACTAAGCTGATCTTCTTAAAGCAGAGAACTTCCTAACCTCAAACCTTTACTAAAGCTTACTATCAACGTTAGTAAGGGAAGTCTGTGACTATATCAGGACCAGCGTTGGTCTGAGGCACTCTGATACTGATAGTAAACAGAGAATGAAAAGATATCGTGATTAGACTGATGGCATTATCACCAATGTTTTAAAACAAACAAAAAAAATTCTTTCGGTAAAATTTGCTAAGGAAATAAGTACCCTAAGTATTTAATATTTAGAGTACTTATTTCCCTCCAGGTCCTTTTCGTATTTACCACCATGTCAGCTCGTTTTGGCTCGTATTTGCACGATGTGGATGTATGAGTTGCATTATATATTTATTGTCGTCTTATTGGTCTGTGTTTTCTTCAGTAAATTGACAATGTAACATATTGTGAATGTACATTTTTCTGAATCTTAATATACTGGTATTTGATACGGCAACAAAAACATTTTTATATTTATGTTAGTTATTGATGTTTTTATATTTAATAGTGTTTAATTTGCCTTTATAATTTGATTTTATTTAACTTGTGTATAATTTTTATTTGACCTGTAACGGAAGTTATCAATAAAGTATGTCTATGTCTAAAACGACACTTGCTGGTTGTGTGAGAATACAACTGGGATAATACGACTATACACGGAGAGAAAAATATTTTACAATATCACCAGATTGTATGGTTGTTGTGATTCTAGTGCACATAAACAAATTTTAGTCATATCTACCTGAATTACTTGTAGAAACAAATAGTAACATTGTTGTGAATACTAGAATATTCTAGTATATAATTATAGTAAACATCACATTAAAATATAGTTATGTTTAATAGTTATCTAGTTACTGAGAAAAATATGCTTTTGGTGCACAGCACTATACGAAATGATTAAGTTCACCAAAATAATTTGTTCAGTGAACCAACTGTTTATTTAAGATTACATTATTTTAGCTATCTCTACAAAATATTCATCATGTCAGCCCCTAGAAGTCCACTGCTGCACATAGGCCTTCCCCAATGAATGCCACCACACCGGTCCTCCGCCCTCCGCATCCAGCCAAAAATACAAAAACAAAATATTCAGGTTAAAGTAAACTAATATTAATGGTTAAAGGTGCTAGATTTGTATAGTTTTATGTGAGTCACAAATTAAATTGGTCGAGTGTCCCATTTACTATAACATTGTAATCTATTTTGAACCACAGTAGTTAATAACATTGAGCGTAGATTCAAAGGTAAAAGAAATGATGAAACGTAAAGAAAATCGTGAGCTCACATAATAAGCGAGTCAACAATGCTTTTTCTCGGAACTCGCGTTCAGTCCGGGAAAGTCAATCACAATGTGTCGTTGTGAAGTCGAATGTTTGTCTGTGAATTGGCTTTGTCGGTGGAAACGGATAATTGAGTTGTTGCCAAGTCAATTTAAAATAGTCTGTGGTTTAGCAATTTGGTTGGCATTGGCTTTGTGTCTATGGTTTTTGAAACTTTCTAACTCATTTTACTGGTTACAAAAATGAGTGGAAATAACGAAAGGTACACTTTAAAAAATGCTGGTCAATTAATTGGAATTTTGTCTTGTTTGCTGTATGTTAGCTAAAATAATCATTTATATACAAAGAAAAATATAGTAACTCAAAAAATTCTACTATTCAGGAGACCTAACAAATTATTTTTAACAATGTTAAATATTTTTTCTCGAAAACTGTTCAATGTTCCTTCGTATTCATGTCAAATTCCATACCGAACCGGACCATTTTTTTTTATTTATCTTTTTTTAACAATTAACTTTTCAATTTAAATTTTTATTATTTTTTAAAAATTAAAATTTTTAAACTTTTTTTTCTTATTTTAACAATTTCTTTTTATTATAATCAAGTTAACAAGCTGAGTAAGTGCAAGGGGACAAGGGTTAGTTCAAGGAAACAAGTTCAAATCAACAATTCTTCCCGTCAGAAGTATTTGGGCGTAAGTCCTGTGTAGCTAAACTGGACTTACGGCCAAATGCCTCTGACCGGAAGAATTGTTTTCGAGTTTACTTTCAAAATTGAAGATAAAAAAAATTACAACAGCGCCCTCTATTCAATCCCTTGTGAAACTTTTATTTTATAACACAGAGAGGCTGTGAACAACTTTGATACAATGTTTCAGAGTGGGACCACTAGATGGCGGTTTGAAGTAAAGAGCTGAATATAACTTGGTTCATATCATTATCGCTAGATGGTAGTTCAAACGAAGTTTCCTTGGTGAATCTAATAAAAACGAAAATTGCAGTCTACCGTATTCCGTCTCCACGAAGAAATAACGGCGGTATGAGGGCATCATAACATAGGGGCGTAAGCGTCAAATTCACAAAATCTTTTTTTTTACCATTATATAGTACATACCAAGATTTATAATATATCAAAGCACTGTGCGGTAAAATTCAGAATTATAGTAATTATAAAAGAATACAACAAGGCGTAAAATATTTTTTTTTTGCCATACACGGTGTAACAAACAGGCGTATGCACATGCGCTCCAACTTTTAGAGGTGTATACGCCCTAGAAGATCGTCATTTCTTAACTTAGGTACAATCTAAATTTTAAAATAAGGCTTCTATTAATAATGTAAGAATAATAATGTTTATCTTTTATTTTACGCCCTCATTTGGTATGTTACAATAAACAGGCGAGAATTCATCCAGTTCTGACTAAACATAAAGGCGTTAACGCCATTTCTTTAAAATCCACTTAAGACAATAACAATACGCATTTCTATTCACTCACTCAATTTTAAAACGTGTTTTAAATTTTAACCAAAAATACCTACTATATTCTTAAATACACAATTTTCGCTCTCCTCTAAAATTGGTGAAATGTGCATACGCCCCTATGTTATGATGCACTCGATATTATATTATATTATATTATATTATATTATATTATATTATATTATATTATATTATATTATATTATATTATATTATATTATATTATATTATATTATATTATATAACAGAAGGTATGTACATAAGTATCATACAAGTGTAACAAAAACATTCTCGTATGTACTACTAGATGGAGCTTTCCAAACAATCGCTCTGTTCCACGCAAGGAGCCGCAACTCGGTTACATTCCCAATGAAACTTATGCAGAGTTACTACGCAGAACATTTAATTATTACTAAATATGTACGCTACGGGTAAATAGCGTCAATATTTAATAAATAATTAAATGTTCTGCGTAGTAACTGAACAAATTTCATGGTGAATGTGAGCTCCCGGAGCCGCAGTTTCGTGGAACAGAGCGATTGTTTGGAACGCTCCATCTAGTAGTACATAGAGATCGTTGTGTGACCTGTTTCTGTAACATATAGGTTCTTAGTACCTACACCATCGCTGCTATTTGCGGTAAACATGCGAAATATGAGGAAAAGAGACGCAATTATAGGAAAGTAGCAGGAATCTAAAGCAAGACATATCTTCCCGCAACTTTACCGCACACCGCAGCAGTTGTGTATACTAAGCTTTTGTTTTGGGCAAAAAAATAGGATTTGTTTTAGACAGTTTGGAAATCAGAAAAAAATCATTCACAAGTCGTAAGTCATTCTCAAGCCATTGGTTCCCGGTTTAGAATAGGGCAATCTCCCGTGAGTATCGTCAAGGCGGCTAAGGGATTGCACCAGGGACGGGCAACAGAGTGTTCTCCTGTGTATCCTACTAATATTATAAACGCGAAAGTTTGTAAGTATGGATGGATGTTTGTTACTCTTTCACATAAAAACTACTGAATGGATTTTAATGAAACTTTACAATTATATAACTTTATACATCAGAATAACACATAGGCTACAATTTATAAAGATATTGTGTAAATTGTTTAAAATATCAAGTAAGTAGGAAAAAATCTACCATCTGCGAGCTATTCTGGCGTGCGCTGCCAAAACCGCTAGAGTTACACATATGTAATGTATGATGGAAATGTTTATCTTAAATAGTCCTACAAAAAAGCCCTCCACAGTATATATCTATATCTTATGTGTAAGTCATTATAGCCAAAATAGTGAACCATAAGTATAATAAAAATTTATGATTTATTTCAAATGCACATTTGGTAGGAATAATTTGATTCCTAAATGAAAATAGATACTTTTATCGCTATATACGCCACGCTAATATAAGCTACTCGAAATACTAATCCTGCGCAGACGAAGTCGCGGGCACCAGCTAGTATTAAATAAGATCACTGCTGCGATCACAAATCCACCTGTCAATCATGGTGATTATAGCAAATCCTAAAATAGACAGCCCAACAAAAGTGGCATTCTATTAATTATGTTTCGCTGCAGTGGATGATAGTAACGTAACCCTCAGGGCTCAACAACCTGTAGTCTACAAGTGTTTTGTTGCACCCTGCAGTTCTCAGTGAAGTGTTTTAGCGTCCAACATCCCCAATAAGTGCCGATAAAATCCACTGAACTTTCCGGTGCTTGTCTTCGAAACTAAAATAAAAAATGAATAAATGTATTGTCTACGCATTGTCTACGGCCTGAAACGGAGCGCAACGACGGTGGCGCCCTCACACGTCAAAAACTAGCATCACCTAGCTGTCATTCAATTAACTCCATGAAAGTCATCATCTGTTTTATTTCTATTTTTCAATATAAACAAATTAATCTTCAAACAACAAAACTTTACAAAGTCAAAATCATTTATTGCATATGAGTACACTTGGTACATTTATACACGTCATTTTTTTTATCGACTACCGCTTCCTAGGTGTTAGCGCTGTGAAGAAGAAACGGCGCATCAAACTTCACGCAACACACCTTTTAAAAATCAAGTTTGCATACAATTAATAAAGATTTTGCGAAGCTGAATTAACATTAGTACCAGGCATCTTTGTCATTCAAATAATCGTTTATTTTATAATAGGCTTTTTTACAAAGTTGTTTTTAATGTGAATCTTAAACTTTCTGTCCGTCATATTTAAGATTTCCTCTGGTAGTTTGTTGTTTGTTTATTTGTGTCTCGCAATGGACATAATGGTGACCGTGACAGGACATGTATATTATTGACAAAGAGTGAGGTAGTGCTCTTTAACTCGTGATCTGAACACAGAAATAGACTGAAAGTCTCGTATGGAGGTAGGAAGTTAGTTCCATAGCCAGACAGCATGAACAGTAAAAGAATATACACATAATTACAATGGATAGAAATAGAACCTTTGTCAAATAAGAACAGTTATTAGCTTTTTCGCTTTATTAATCTCTTATTTTCAAATTAGTAATTCCGACAATCCTTTTCTCTTAATAAAATCATAAACAAAAGATAGACTCCATATCCATGTCAAATGGCCAGTACTTACTGCGCACGTCATCTCACCTCAACACACCTCGCCTCTAGGTGTAGCAAGGCGAATTATTGGTATTTGTATTTTGTCAGGACCAGCAATCGCCCTCACAGATATATTTTATAAATTATGCTTAGACGGCTATCAGTATACTGGGTGTTAATAATATATAGGTACGACTGTGCATTTTAAAGTCTAAAAAAGAAATGTAAAATCAAATGTACACATTTTGCCACCTTTTCGAAAGGAGACAGTAACTGCGTAATTTCGCCGATACTCTATTCTACTCCACTACACAGCGGCCATTGCAAGCAATTTAATTGTTTTCTCGCATCAGATGTAGAGTGAGGCGTGGCTTCACTGTCAGCGGAGAGTACAAGAAGTATCTTTTGTATAATTGTCTTTTATTTGTGTTGTTTCTTTGTATTTTAGTAAGTACAGTTTACTTTGTATTTTAGTTTGATAGATTTGAGTGTGTAGATTACCACAATGCAATAGACGAATAAGTGTGTCTCTACCACTAATCTTATCTTAGGGGGCCAGGAAGACCTGGCGACACTTCGACCCTTCAGGATCTTTTGTGCCAAACCCCTGTCCACCAACGGTGCGCCAGCCGATTTGGTGGACTTCACGTACGCCTCAGAATTTCTTCTTTGGCATATGCAGGTTTCCTTACGATGTTTTCCTTCACCGAAAAGCCTGTGGTATTATAAATAAACCGTACTTAAGTTTCATAAAACTCATTTGTACGGGCGGGGTTTGAACCTGTGATGAAACTTGGCACACATATAGGTTAGGTCCTGGAATAGGACATAGGATAGTTTTTACCCTGAAAAACATCCCATTCCTACGGGAAATACATAATATATTGTGATGTTAAGTTGTCCACGCGGATGAAGTCGCGGGCAACAGATAGTATTAAATAACTCCTTTGGAGCGCGCGAATTTTATTTACCTTTATTATCCAACTGAAACAAATTCTTCAAACAGAAAGATTCTAAGAATGTTCTTTCTACACTGAGCTGATCCAGATAATAAATTCCATTCATATTCTGAGAGGAAAGTTCCAGAAGCTTTAATCAATTAAATGGAATGCAGGAGGTTCTATTTGTTCATTTGTGGGAGTGCCTGCATATATACATAGATGCTACATGCATTACTTTGGTATGTTGGTAATAGAAAGCTAGGTCTCTCTATTAAGTTCAATTCAATTACTAAAAAAAATACACAGATTGAACGTAAAGTAGATTACATTTGTATACCTAGGAGGTGATTTCTTTCAGACAACCTTTGGATAGATGACTAGACTATTCTTGTTTTAGTGATGGCGGACTGGGTGTAGTAGCGTTCATTGGGGAAGGCCTACGTCCAGCAGTGGACGTCTAAGTGCTTTTTATGATGATGATGTTTCTTGTTTTGTTGTACTTAAAGCTATCCATGTATAAATGTTACGTGAAATTATTTAGTAAAGCCTATTTATTATATTAGATATAATAGATGATTATTTCTGTGCCTCCAGTGAAAACGGAGGTAACTTAGAAAATGCAAATTTTTAGGAAACCAAATAAATTATTTTAAATAATGTTCTGTATTTTTTAACAATATAATTTGTGAGATAATTCAATTTATTTAAATTACTATTTATTGCACGTTAAAAGGATTAGCAAGCTGAAGTGCACAGTGGACGGGCCACATATGCTGCAGAACCGACGGCCGTTGGGGCAGACGAGTTCTGGAGTGGAGACCGCGGATCGACACGCGCAGGGTGGGACGCCCCGCCGCCAGGCGGACCGACGACCTGAAGAAGATGGCCGGTAGCAGCTAGATGCGGAGGGCGGAGGACCGGGTGTGGTGGTGTTCATTGGGGAAGGCCTATGTCCAGCAGTGGACGTCTAAGGGCTGATATGATGTTTCTCGTTAAAAATACTAAAATATTTACAATATTAAACAGAAATAACTTTTTCCCAAGAAAACCCCCCTAAACACTGAGGCCACCAGGCGTTTAGAATTTATTTAATCGTATATCATCATTTGCCGTGTGGTTTCCGGTAGAGTAGAATAGGACCACTCCAACTCTTCCCGTGGTTGTCGTACAAGGCGAGTAAGGGAATACATTATAGAACATCAATCAGGCCTCCCCAGCCCGTCTGGCCAGCGCGGGGAGTGTATGCCAAATCCTCCGTCTGTCTCCGGCAGATGAGAGAGGGTTGTGCTCCTGCAGTGGAGACAAAAATAACCTGAGGATGACATCATCACTCCTTTCTTAAGAAAAAGAAAACTCATTGGAAACAGAATAAGCAAACGCAAAAGACTGCAATTTCCTCCCCTATCGCTATCTCGTCCTAGATCGCCGTTAATTTCAACTTTTCGTATCAATCATTGTGATTTCGACAGGAGGGGAGGCTTTATACACGCCATTGATCCAACTTTTTTATGTCAGCTGAACACCTACTAAAATAGAAGAGTCGGAGAATTTTACGTCACCGGGCACGTCGATGTAAGGCACTTCCTGCATAAGATAGGACTGTCAGAGACCGTTAAGTATAGAGCGTGTGGGGAGGATAGCGAGACGACGAAGCACTTGCTGTGTGAACGCAATGCACTAGTTAATGCAAGGTTGACTAGTTTGATAGGCCTGGGTGCCTTTTGTATTCTCTAACAAATCGGATAGGTAAGCGTTTGGCATTTAGCTACCATAGTTAGCCACCAAACATCAGAATATGTCGCTTTTCCTTCGACAAATAATATATCTCTGGGTGTAGCTTACCCAATGACTACCGGCTTCTGCCCCTTATCTTATCTTCTATCTTAGGGGGCCAGGAAGACCTGGCGACACTTCGACCCTTCAGGATCTTTTGTGCCGAACCCCTGACCACCAACGGTGCCCCAAGCCGATTTGGTGGACTTCACATACGCCTCAGAATTTCTTCTTCGGCATATGCAGGTTTCCTTACGATGTTTTCCTTCACCGAAAAGCCTGTGGTATTATAAATAAACCGTACTTAAGTAAATAACCGTACCGTAACCGTACGTAATAAACCGTACTTTCTGCCCCTTAGCTGCATAATACATTTTATGCAGCGAACTGTGGGGGATGGAAGCACAGCATAGACAGAGGTGCTGACACAAAAGATCCCACAGGGTCGACGTGTCGCAGGTATACTTGGTCCCCTATGCTAAGATCTTGTCATTGACGACTCTGCTAGTCGAAGCTTCAATGGGAAGTGCAGTGAAGAGTGGACATCATCATCATCATCATATCAGCCCTTAGACGTCCACTGCTGGACATAGGCCTTCCCCAATGAACACCACCACACCCGGTCCTCCACATCCAGCCACTTCTGGCCACCTTATTCAGGTAGTCTGTCCATCTGGCGGCGGCGCCTGTAATAGTAGTACCTAACCTGTTCGCTTGTATGAAGTGGCGGAAGGACACTTCATTACGTAGACATATTTAGCATTTCTCTGTCAGTGGCGTACACTTCGGGTCACCCATCAAAGTAACATAGTACAGTGTTTTGTTTCACGAATATAAACGATTTTGCCCGACACGTCAAGTTACTTTTCTAGAAGTACCTACCCAATGTTACTTTGTACGACAGTCTTAATTCTGGATTAAAGTGGATATAAATCGATTACATTACAAATGTTTGTGTGTGAGACTGCTCCCCTCAGTCAAACTGAGAATTCAGTTTTGTGGGGTTTTTCTGTAACTTTATTAATGTTTTTTGAATAAAAGATTTTTATTATTATTATTAAAAGTTTGTATGGATAAATAGTATAGCAGTGCATACCTTGTGGTTCCTGGGTTAGAATAGGGCCTGCTAAGGAATGGAACTCGCTGCCAGTCTTTTAAAGGAAGAGTGAATAGGCATCTTCTGGGTAACGCGCTCCACCTTAGGCTTCATCGTCACTTACTATCAGGTGTGATTGAGGTCAAGCGCAAACCCAGCAGCAATAAAAAGGGCCACCTGCAATCTTCCCGTGGGTATGGTCGAAGCGACTAAGGGATTGTACCATGGACGGGCGGCAGCGTTCTACGTTATTAAGATCACGTACAATCACTTTTCCGACATGACAGAGCTTGTGTTTGAATCTGCTGCTTACCTGTAAACAAAGAGAAAAAATACTTAGTAAATATTGTTTCGTTTCCTTACACTTACAAGTAATTTGTGGGTAAAACATTCTTAGATTCATGGTGAAGGTAACTTTATAAATAACATGATTTGTATTGCGAGTAGCTTATAAGTACTATGGTTCACTATTTTGGCTATAATGACTTACACATAAGATATAGATATATACTGTGGCGGGCTTTTTTGTAGGACTATTTAAGATAAACATTTCCATCATACATTACATATGTGTAACTCTAGCGGTTTTGGCAGCGCACGCCCGAATAGCTCGCAGATGGTAGATTTTTTCCTACTTACTTGATATTTTGGACAATTCACACAATATCTTTATAGATTGTAGCCTATGTGTTATTCTGATATATAAGCTAACTTATTGTAAAGTTTCATTAAAATCCATTCAGTAGTTTTTACGTGAAAGAGTAACAAACATCCATCCATACTTACAAACTTTCGCGTTTATAATATAAGTAGGATACACAGGAGAACACTCTGTTGCCCGTCCCTGGTGCAATCCCTTAGCCGCCTTGGCGATATTCACGGAAGATTGCCCTATTCTAAACCGGGAACCAATGGCTTGAGAATGACTTACGACTTGTGAATGATTTTTTCTGATTTCCAAAATGTCTATTTATAATATTAGTAGGATAGATTTAATATTGAAAAAAATACATATAGGACATATATATATCCTATATATATTTACGAGTATATTCATATATATTGCAAAAACAATCAAGCACTTTTACGTTTCGCGCCGAGTCCAGGTAAGGTTAACATCGACAAAAGATCTGCAAAAGTGCGATATTGAGCAGTTTCTAACTGCATAACTTTATTTCCTCACTAGAAACGTGACCGCGAGGTATAAAGAGTACGACGGAGAGGCGCGCTATGTCGAAAATCGGCACGCGCGGAACTGAAGTGAACAAACGGATATAACCGTTCTATCTTGATAGGATTTTTATGTCCTAACATCTGTTCTAAATGAATCTTTTACTTTTTAACCTATTTCCTTCTCTGAAAATAACCAATAGTAGACGTAGTAATTATCATCATCAGGTTATTTTGTCTCCACTGTAGGAGCACAACCCTCTCTCATCTGCCGGAGACAGACGGACTATTTGGCCTACACTCCCCGCGCTGGTCCAACGGGTTGGGGAGGCCTGATTGATGTTTTATAATGTATTCCCTTAGTTGCCTTGTACGACATCCACGGGAAGAGTTGGAGTGGTCCTATTCTACTCTACCGGAAACCTCACGGCACAGTAGACGTGGTAATACAAACTAGTTTTTACTGCTAGTGTACCTTTCATACACAATATGTAATTTGTTTTCGAGATGCAAATAGCGTTTGTTTTCGTTTGTCACTTCTGTTTTAATGGAATATACTATGATACTAGGGTTGCCATCTCTAAAATCTGACAACCAGGACAAGAAGCATGAAACCCCCACTTTTTTGAGCTTACAACTCGGACATGTCACCAGAGTTTTTTTTTTAAGTTACTCAATAAATTACCCCGGACGCCCCGGGTAAACTAGAACAAATCCAGGGAAACCGGGACGGATGGCAACCCTGCATGATACTATCTATATTTCATTCCAGATTAATAGTCCTATGAAAACCAACGCTATTTACGTCTCGGTAACATATACATGAAAGGGTCACCAGCAGCAAAAACAGGTTTGTATTACCATGTAAACTTTGCAGTCCACTTAGGAACACCATCTATTGTGTATTTTGTTTTCGAGACGCAAATGCGTTTGTTTTCATAGGACTATTAATCTGGAATGAAATATAGTCATTTTATAACCATTCTTGAGAACACACCTAAGCAATTAAAACCACATTTAGACCTCTAGTTATGTATCTCTTGTGTCTTTAGTCATTAATTGATCATTACGGAACATTTTCTCGGTATTTAATTTAACGTACGATACGTACCATGGGCCCATCCGTCTACAACCGGATACCCGAGGACATAACAGACGCAGCTTCTACTCCCTCATTTAAACTGAAGCTGAAGAAGTGGCTCATCGAGCAAACTTTCTACAGCTTTGATGAATTCATTGAAAATTGTAAATGTAATTAGTAGTGTTTAATGTCTGTTTATTCTTTTATATTATTTTATGAGACATAATCATTTTATATAATATTTATTACTATTGTTATGTTATAGATTTTAAAATTGTATGACCTGTAATTGCCGATTAGCAATAATAAATATCTATGTCTAACTATAGGATGAGAGAGCATCGATGGCGCAATGGAGAAGACGCCTACCACGTCTAGGGACCCTAGTTCGATTCCCTGTCATGCCATGTATCTTTCATTGTAGTATTTTTTTAACTTAAATGAATTTACTGATTATCTCTCAAACAGTGAAGGAAATCATCATGAGGAACTGCTATTCCAACTCTAGCATAGAATCAGTATAGTTTTAAGTCTTCCTAGACATTGGCGGCACATATACAAGCAAGGACAGAATAATAAGACAGATCGGCTTCCATTTTGGATGTTTTTTTTTTAAATATAGGTTTTATGGCCTTAGGTACGAGCCCTTATCTTATCTTCTTAGGGGGCCAGGAAGACCTGGCGACACTTCGACCCTTCAGGATCTTTTGTGCCAAACCCCTGACCACCAACGGTGCCCCAAGCCGATTTGATGTACTTCACCATACGTCTATGAATTTCTTCTGTGGCATATGCAGGTTTCCTTACGATGTTTTCCTTCACCGAAAAGCCTGTGATATTATAAATAAACCATACTTGAGTTTCGAAAAACTCATTGGTACGGGCGGGGTTTGAACCCACGACCTCATGAACGTGAGGCGAGTGCACAACCAACCGGCTACCACGGCTCTTCAAAACGAGCCCTTTGTATCCTGTCTATAATTTCCACTATTGTTTAGTTCAGTTGATAGTAAGCTTTAGTAAGGTACGAGGCTAGGAAGTTTTATGCTTTAAAAAGATCAGATTAGTCACGTTTATTCGTTTCCTCCATAGTGTAGGTACAGACATTTGTTGCATAACATACTATCACTACTTCAACACCAAAGTATACATTATATTGGAAAAAAAAACTGTTCTCCAAAAAAATGAGAAAAACCCTCATCAATTTGTTGCCAAAATCGAAAAGCTCAAAGCTTTCTAAGGACTCTAGAACTTTTTAGTAAAGACTCCTAGTAACGGTTCAAGTTTCGTGAGTGTCCACTCAAAAAAGACTCGACTTGAACGCTTAAGACTATTTTAAGCTATAAGCCTCGGAGTTCTATTAGAACGAGGCGAGCCTTAAACGGCTTAAGTCTTTCACAACTCTTACAATCTCCCGACGGTCTATTAACTCGGCCGAAATACGTCCACTGCTGAACATAACTCCTAAAAAAAAAATCAATTTTTTGGTGGGCTGCCCATTGGGGGATTTGCCATAATCACCACGCCTGGCAGGTGATCTCAGTAATGATCTTATAGCTGCTTTTGCTGGTGAAATCCCCTAGTCGCCTTGACAACATCCATGGGAAGATCGAGGGCGGCCCTATTTCAATATAATAACGCGTTCAGAGCACTGTTGCGGCTGCCCCCCTTCTGCAGCGTCGGAGATGTTCCTAGAGGCGCGAGTCAACTGCTTCCGCGCCACGATGCGCCAGAGGGCGGCCTCGATGTTGCGGCGGACGAGGGGCGGCGGCAACGGGCTCCTGTCCGTGGTCGCGGACCGCATGGACGGCCCTTTTGTGGGACACTGGCTGACATTGCATGCACCAGTGCCCCACAACAGAGCTAGAATTGCTAGCTATGAACGATAGGTTAAAGGAAATGTTGCTGAAATTTAACTTTTCTCGAGAATTCCTCGAAAGGTGATACTATTTCATTATCAAGTTATTTATTGACTCCGTTGACTTTGTTATACATATTATTTTGAACTTATAAATTTGCATGCTATTTTCAATTATAGCTGTATAGAGAAACTGTTATACTGTTAAGACCTAAATGTAACCTATTCTTAGCAAATAAAATTTGAATTTGAATATACTGATTTAATTGAGACTAATTTTATTGTATAATGTTGTAATTTAATTGAATTTATTTAATATTTTGAAATCTTAATTGCTCGTGTTATAAATATTTGAATGTTACTAACACCTAGTCATATAAGTATTATTGTATTACGTCACTAACAATAATGGATCCTTGGTATCTAAATAAACGAATTTAATAATATAAATATTCTAAGCCGGAAACCACACAGCACCCCTCTTTACGTAGACGACAAACAGCAGATGAAAATACCGTACGTGTATCATTTCTCTGACTGTTGGGAATTCGATTCACGAACGAATTTAGAAGGAATCTCATCGTAACGCTATCATGTAGCGGTTCCGAAACATATAAACCTAAACAGTAATCTGTAATGATGCGTTCACGCATTGGATACGAGCAAATTTGATACGCAATGGAAGAGAGAAGTATGAAGCAGCCATTTTCAGAATATTAGAAAATGTTAACGGTAACGAAAGTTAAAGTTACGATTTATAAAGGCATTGTAATACACAAATATGTAATTAAGTATATCATGATAGTTTACGTCATATAAATGTTAGAAGTACACTCTTTTTATCCAGTGTTTCCACTCCTCAAAAATTCTCCACCACCCAAAGGCCAAAACCTCCGTCTTTCTTCGGCAGATGAGAGAGGGTTGTACTCCTGCAGTGGAGACAAAAATAAACTGATGATGAATAATAATAAGCCTTTATTGCTGTTTAACCATCATCATCAGGTTATTTTTGTCTCCACTGCAGGAGCACAACCCTCTCAAATCTGCCGGAGACAGACGGAGTATTTGGCCTACACTCCCCGCGCTGGCCAGACGGGTTGGGGAGGCCTGATTGATGTTTTATAACCATAATTTAACATAAATACTATATAAGTATTACATTTATTCAACAACAGCTTATCCTCGACAAAGGCTTCTTCCAGAGACTTCCACCTATCTCTGTCTCTCGCAATGAGGAAGATGAGCGTAATTATTTTATGATCCAGAAAAATAAAATTTAAAATCATAAAAATAATGGTGAAAGAATTTTCGCGATATCTTAAAAACTGTATTTTTACAAGTTTTCAAAGTGCAATGAGCCAATGGGCGATGTGACGTCACATCGCCCATTGGCTCTTACCGAGCAGGCGTAAGCAGTATTCGGAAATGGCCAACTTGTAGGTATTTTATTTAAAAAAAAAAACAGTTTTCAAGATATCGTCATGATTTTTTCGAAGTTGTCATTATAATTACTTAAAGATTATTTTTAAGATTGAGAAGTTACGATTATTTTTCATTTGCATCTTCCTCATTCTGGATCGGCAGTTCTTTTGATGACCTCTCTTACCTGACACAATCCTGAGCGCATTCCCGAAGGCGGCAATAACTGCAGCTGCAGCTGGAATAGCAGGAGCCAGGGTCGGAGTCAGCCAGGCTGATCGAGTCGAATCTGCCTGCGACGCCCCCCGAGCTCGGCACGGTGTGCGAGCCACGCCATCTGGAATTTGGTTGGAACTTTTTTTGATAATGTTTCCTAGGTCATATAAATGTTAGACGTACACTCTTTGCATCCAGTATTTCCACTCCTCAAAAATTCTCCACCACCCAAAGGTTCATCATCATCATCAGGTTGTTTTTGTCTCCACTGCAGGAGCACAACCCTCTCTCATCTGCCGGAGACAGACGGAGGATTTGGCCTACACTCCCCGCGCTGGCCAGACGAGTTGGGGAGGCCTGACTGATGTTTTATAATGTATTCTCTTAGTCGCAAAGGTTACCTGGAAGAAATCGCTGAAAGCGATAAGGCCGCCGTTGTACACTAAATGTACAATAAAGAATATTAACAAGAATATTAGACTAGCTTTTGCCCGCGACTTCGCGTAGGTTTCGATTTACACATCTTCACTGCTTTTAACGATTAATTTGGTTTTCCGTAGGAATGAGACGTTTTTTTTGGGATAAAAACTAACATAGATCCTATTCCAGGACCTAATCTACATGTTTGCCAAGTTTCATCCCGATTCGTTCAGTGGTTGAAGCGTGATTGAGTAACAAATTTATAATATTACTGGAATTCAATATATTCCCTTGAAGTTGGAGCTCAAAAAGTTAGCACGTTGAAGTGGCAGTGGGCTGGTCACGTCTGTCGGAGATCCGATTACGGTTGGAGTAAACGAGTTTTCAAGTGGCAATTTTGCACCTACCTACGAGTACCACAATCTCTCAGCATAATCCAAAGATTCTGGTAGAAAATGCCTTCAGTATTAAGTTCGCCTGTTACGCAACTGTGTTCAATAAACCTTGAATACATAAACTTTTTACTTTCTGCTTCCAAAAAGTTCTCAGACTTAGGAATTTAATCAGCGCAACCTATAATTTCTCTGGCATAATATTTTTCTACCCAAAGGATCATCATCATTATCAGGTTATATTTGTATCCACTGCAGGAGCACAACCCTCTCTCATCTGCCGAGGACAGACGAAGGATGGAGGAGGACCCAAAGGATGTCTGGAAGAAATCGCTTAAAGCGATAAGACCGCCTAAATTGTACTATTTGTAACTTCTATAACGTGTAACTGTATTTGTTTGTGCAATAAAGTGTATTGTATTGTATTGTATTTTCAAGAGGGAATTGTTTTACTTACGATGCTAATTGCAGTGTAGTACTATATCAATAAAACGAAACAAATTGCTCCAAGAATTCCACAATAAACTACGAATGTTTTGCGCGAACCCGGAACAAAGCAACGCTGAAGGCTTATGCCATTACAATACATAACATTTTCACTTAATTATTTAAACAAATACATTTGCACCATGCGGGGATCTGAGATTTGTGAACTACTTCAGACAAAGAGTTTTCTTTGTGTCTGTTTGTATGTTTTTCTGTCGCCATTGTTACCAATAAAAAACGATTACCAGTAGATAAGTGCTTGTTTATGTCGGCAATGGATGAAGTTGCAGTGACCTGAATCGTTACTGTCAATTGAAACTCGGAAACTGCAAGGTCAACGTCAAATTTGTTCGGGAGAAGATAGTCTTGCTGAACGAGATTATGCAATCTTCTTTAGACAACCATAGCCACAACGCCACCACCACTCCCCCTCCCCCACCCCCTCCCCCACCCCCACCCCACCCCCTCCCCCACCCCCTCCCCCACCCCCTCCCCCACCCCTCCCCCACCCAAGCCAAGCGTGGTTATTATGGCAAATCCCCCAATGGACATCTTACTAAAAGTGGTATTCTATTGGAGAGGCCTATGTCCAGCAGTGGACGTATTTAGGCTGATGATGAAACGTTTATAATCATCATCAGCCGAAGTATGTTCACTGCTGAACTAAGCCTCCCCCTCCACCTCCCGCCAGCCATGTCAGTTATAGTGGGGTGTCCTTTGGGGGATTTGCCATAAACACTACACTGGCGGGCGGATTGATGATCTTAATATACATAGGATAACGCTGCAGCCCGTCCCTATAGACGTTTATAGCACTATTAATTAATGGAGAATTGATGTAGGAAGAGATATTAAAAGCGCTGTCTTATACTTATACCGTTATTTGACCACTTTGTGCTTTTTGGGGTGCCTGTTTCATAACCCTCCTTACTTACCCCCTTCCCACCTCGTTGAAAACCCCTTCCCGCTCCCTACCCCTCCCCTTGCCCTAACCCGCCCCTTCTTCCTCCTTTTATTGTCCACTGCCGGGAGGTTTCTGTCCTACCACCTCCCATTACCGCCAGCTTCGCCCACATCTTTCTTCTCCTTCTCAGCCACTGCCACTCCAGCTTACTAATTCTTTCGACTATGTAATTCTTGTCATTATCAACTTACCTAGCACTTTTAGAATCCACATGCTCCACGACCACATTCCACGTTCTATGTATCAGATACAGCAAAAAGAGGACCCTGGAGGACTCGGCTTGTTGTGGCAGTTCCCGTTTGCGCCCCTTCCACTTGCGACTGTTGGCGCTACTGAGTCCGCTCCCCATCGTTTGAAAATCGATTCACTTCGTCATTTTAGCAGTCTCCTTCGAAGAGTGTGGACGTGTGGCTCTGAAATTAATAGATTTGTCGTATTAAGTACTGTTTCTGAACCGTTAGCGTGAATCGCGTGAAGTGTATCCACGTCCATGGCGCCCACGCATGGCGCTTATTATGAAAAGGGTTTAAAATTATACAAACATAATGCTCACGCCTTGATCCCAGAGGCAGTGACGATGTATCTCCACTTTGCGCAATCTAATGTCGCAATAGGCCTCCCCAACCCGTCTGGCCAGCGCGGGGAGTGTAGGCCAAATCCTCCGTCTGTCTCCGGCAGGTGAGAGAGGGTTGTGCTCCTGCAGTGTAGACAAAAAATAACCTGATGATGATGAAATGTCGCAAAGTGGCTTTCTTTCGCCCGCTTTTCTGTTTTTGCAAAATCATACATCTCCCCAAAAATTATATATGATTACCAATTTACGGCGATTCACTCATTAGAGGATTATGCTACTTTAAATCGTATGCAATAAGAAAGTAGTTCGATTGCAAGGATTTAGAATCGCATGTGGAGGCGCGATTTGGATGCCTAACAGTAGAAGGCGAAAGGTTAGTGATTATGTCGTCGCGTGTAAGACGTACGTTCATTGGGGAAGGCCTATGTCCAGCAGTGGACGTCTAAAGGCTGTCATGATGATGGTGATGTGTAAGACGTAATAGAAAAATCCAGCATGAGATTCAGTCTACTAACTACTGCACCGGGGCAGAAGAGTGACCAGTTCTTGGGATCGTGTGGACTGTATATTTTTTGCCTTCATGTGAAGAATAAAACAGCGTCTTGTTTCAGTTGTAAAATATTTGTAATGAATTGACAGCTATAGACAATCAATAGAAAATACAAACTATTTGGTTGCTTCTGTTCTAAACATGCTGGGGCCACAGGCAAAACAGTAAAATCTAACTTAGCTAATATCTATAGCTATATCGTACATCTATGTTTATAGTACACACAGACACGTTATATTGGTAATTGACAAGTAGTAAATACACTGGTACTAGTAATTGCGATCGCCACTAGGATATTGCTGTTGTTTGAGCTAGCTCCAGATCTTCTTATTCCGCAGCTATCGAGTGCGTGGCGTGGAAATACAGCTCACACACTGCAGAGATGGGTTCTATTCCAAACACCAGTAGTATCTGTTACTCTCTGTGATCAATATTCGATCCACTTAGACTGACTTAAGAAGTACTCTAAAATTCTTTTTTCCCAACTAAGTGTCATTTTGTCTTGGTTGCTGTATGTTAACTAAAGTAATCATTTTTATGATCGTTTGAAACAAGATTCTGATTAAGTTAACAAGTTGAGAAGAGTTACTTCAAGGGAACAAGATCTTGGTGAGCTCGTATGGAGTTAAGATGACTCTATCGGTTAACAAGGTCTTGCTGAAATCAACAATTGATTTGTTTCAGTGTAGTACTAGTAAATCATATGTTTAATTAATTAGAAATAATTGGAAATTGAGGGGGCAGCAACAACCCTGATCAACGATCCTGCTGGCATTTCGCCAAAGTGTGTTTAGCGAACGGCTTAGTGACTCTTTATTTTTGTTTTACATCGAGAACTGTTGAACATATTTGCATACTAGCTGTGTGTTCAGATTCCACTCCCCTTCACATTTCCGCTCCCACTCCCGCTCCCACTTCCGCTCCCACTTCCGCTCCCGCTCCCACTCTCACTTCCACTACAGCTCCAAATGTAATCTTAACTCATCGCAATCTGAATAGTACCGAACGGTAAAATTATACTTCTTTGTTATATTGCATACTAACCTTACCTACAAATGTATTCGAAAACTAAAAATGTCCATAACTTTTGATTTATTTAACCGATTGCAATGAAGTAAAGCCTATATATTACTCAGAGTTAAGCGCTATATTTCTGTGAAAAGTCAATCAAAATCGGTTCAGCAGTTTTTAAGTGATGCGTGCACAAACTAACAGACAAACAGATAAATGCAAATATCTTCAATGTACAGACACGCGCAGTTTACGTTTTTAGTTATTACATAGTTTTTTCACTTCTCTTTAGATGATCTCCTGATTAATTTTTAGTGTAAAAACATTTGACATCATAGTCAGACCCTAGTCAGAAAACTGGAAAAAGTCACAAACGTAGAAGGAAATACAGCTAGAGGTCGTCCTAGGAGGACGTTCAAGGATCAAATTGGTGACATCCTCAAAAAGGCTGGGGTCCGCAATGAGATGAATAAAAGACGGTGCATGAAAATGTTTATGCATGTGAGTAAGATATCGCCTCTGCCTATCCCTCTGGGACCAAAGCGTGTGCATTACGTATGTAATTTTTTTAGTAAGGTTTTAAGGAAGTATGTAAACGTTTTATTGTATCAAAAATACAACAACAACAATAATAAAATAGGAATTAAACTGTGTACAAAAGATGACTTATCCCCACTTAGTGATCTCTTTATTTTCTTCTCTTCTCTTAGGGGTTTATAGGTAATAGAGGCATAGCCAAGGGAAAAGCTAGTATACCTTTTACTTTACTGTTTTGTTTTAATATTAAAGTATCAGGGTTCATAATTCTCGTGGCAATCTTTACCCAAACTCTTGCTTACACCCAGCAACATCGTAATAATGTATCCAGGTCTTCCCTTCGCGTTTATATGGGTACCATCCGAAGCCTTTATGAAAAATGTTTATAACTATGAAGCGTACTTATTTATTGCCTGGATTGTAATAAACTGAATTTATCTGCGCCCTGGCTGTATGTAGTAGTGACGGGGAAAGCGTGTTCGGCTAATGGATTTAGTTCAGTGAACTGGTTCGGTCATTTCCTTTTCACCTTTGGTTATTAGTTTCAGATATTAAAGTTAGTAGATAACATTTAGGATGACGTGGTCTACACATTCGATATAATATACTTAGGTATATAGTGGAACCTTATTTTTACAAATCTGAGTTTTGCACAACAATCTTGTAAAAAGATTTAATAAAAATATTTTTTGTTCGATATTTCTAAACAACATTCATCATCATCATCATCGGGTTATTTTTGTCTCCACTGCAGGAGCACAACCCTCTCTCATCTGTCGGAGACAGACGGAGGATTTGGCCTACACTCCCCGGGTTGGGGAGGCCTGATTGATGTTTTATAATGTATTCCCTTAGTCGCCTTGTACGACATCCACGGGAGGAGTTGGAGTGGTCCTATTCTACTCTACCGGAAACCACACGGCATGTGGTTTCCGGTAGAGTAGAACAATATTACCTGTACCCAACAATGCACTGGTGCATGTAAAATTTTCTAAATTCCTTGCCCTTTTTGTAACTACTTGTGAATCGAGCAACCTTGCATTTTCATTTTCGATAACTTGAGGCTTTAAAAAAGGTTCTAATGTTTTTATTTATAATTAAGTAGCTGGCAGGCATGACTCCCGTGTGGTTCCCGGTTTGAAATACGGCCACCCCTATCTTTCCCGTGGGTGTCTTCAAGGCGACTAAGGGATTACACCAAGGACGGGCAGCAGCGTTCTCCTGTGTGTGCATGTTAAGATCATTACTACGATCACCAATCCGCCTGCCAAGCGTGGTGATAATGACAAATCCCCCAATGGACAACTTACTAAAAGTGGTATTCTATTGGGGAGGCCTATGTCCAGCAGTGGACGTATTTAGGCTGATGATGAGGCATGACTACTCCCATCCCCTCTCCCCTCCCCCGGTACACGCGTGTTTTTTTTAATATAACTCCTTTTTCCTTACCACATAACCAGTTCAAAAGAACAGTTCCCAGGCCTTCCCCTCACTAGTATATAATCCAGATTTTTATTACACGCTGCGTCTCGCCCGAGGAGCACATTAATTTTGTTTGTGGACCGTAATGGAATGCACTGTAGGTAATTTATGCAATTTTATAGTTCTATTTTGTTTTTATCCATATGAATTTTGTGCATGAGTGAACTTTGACAGTTTAAACTACGTTTGTTTCCCTGGCACGTTTAATTGGATTTTATTTTAAAGTCTGGATATGACTGCCTTCTAATTTACACTTCAACTATTTTACTTCAAACAGGAAATTAGGACAGTTTTCCGCAGCCCCACAATAATTTACGCACACACGTAAATACGTGTCCGGACAGGCTGGTGCTCCTGTTGTGAGTAGTAGGTAATGAAATTTGTTAGCCGGCATAGAGTGCCGGCTATGCATGAAAGAAAGAAGAAAGAAAAAATATTTATCCACTAACACAATCAAAAAAATTACATACACAATTATTATCATTATTATAAATATTATTATCTAGCTGTGCCCGCGGCTCCGCTCGCGTGAACTACAGAATCCGCTCCCATTCCCACTCCCGCTCCCGTTCCCGCTCCCACAATCACGCTCACTCCCCTTTTCCCACGCCCAGCTCCAAATGTAGTCCAAACTCATCGCAATCTGAATAGTACGGAAATATTATTATATGCAATATCCCCATGTTTTTGTGAAAAGTACATAAAAATCCGTTCTGTAGTTTATAAGTGATGCGTGCACAAACTCACAGACAAACAGATAAACAGACAAATAGACAAAAAATCCAAAAATGATTGAAATGTATTCTATTACTTATCCTTAGACCCCTCACCTTCGACCATCCTTAGACCACGCGATGTTTACGATTTTATTTATTAGATTAAATTACATTAAATTATTACATATCCTTAAATTAAGGGGCGGACGATGCTGTCCAAGTGAGAGGTCCCCAACTAAGCGAAGTGCTGCACCCGGAAGGTGCATGTGTGCGTAGATACCGCCACCTCACCCCTCTCCCCCCTACCCCCCCAAAAACTTGCGTCGAAAGAAAACGGTATTGCTTTAAGACGTATGTAAATGTATGTCCATATAGACAGATTTCAAATTAAGCGACCTGCTCCAGCAGCTTATTTTATGATGACAAAGTTTAAATTAGAAAGAACTTGGTCATTATCATAGCGCACTGACTGTGAGCAGCCCAGTTTAAATGCATTTCTCTAAAATCTACTGATAAATATCTGGCCATTTTATACTTTCAAACGGGTAATGGTACATAGTCTGCTAAACGTTAAACGCCAATGAGAATATGTCACGTGGCGTTTTTAGTTCGACGCATATCATGTGAAAAGCTTATGGAGTAGGCCCCCAGCTCCCGTTAGTCAAAGTTGAGGTGTTGTTCATTTGTTGGAATCGGCTGGATACGTAAGGCAGAGGATCGGGTGTGGTGGCGTTCACAGGGTCTATGTCCAGCAGTGGACGTCTGAGGGCTGACAAAATGAGTTGTTTATACACTACAAATTTCTATAAAAATTATTAGTGTATCATACTAAAAGATAAATGCGAATGTTTGGATGTTTGTTACTCAATCACGCTACAACCACTGGACAGATCGGGATGAAACTTGGCATACCTATAGGTTAGGTCCTGGAATAGGCCATAGGATAGTTTTTATCCCAAAAGAACCTCTCATTTCTACGGGAAATACATAATCATTTGTGGTATCGGGCAACAGCTAGTATTCCATAAATATTTTAACAAAATAATTCGGACAGTACAGACGTGAGAGTTATATGCAATTTCCATACAATGTTGACACTTGACCTAAACATTATAAACAACTTAATATCTCTACTTACATAGTAGCGCCAATCTATGGGCAATAATTCAAATTGCACTAGCAGTAGCCAAGAGGGAAAGTATACATGTAATCGACTCTAGTGCAAGGAAATGGAACTTGTTAGAAAGTTGTAATAATCTATGAGGAAGTTTTCGCATGGTCACTTCAGCTTCGGTGAGAAAATATATTTTATGCCCCCGTTTTTTTACAGTCCCCTTTGAGAACATTCAGTAAAATGTTTGGTATTGAATATGAGTCTTGCTCGGAATACATCCATTGCCGCATCCCACTGGCTAAACTAGAAAAATGAACACGAATTTTAAATATCAGTCAAAGACAACATCCTTTATTATACACCAGCTGTTGCCCGCGACTTCGTCCGCGTGGACAATTTAACATCACAAATTATTATGTATTTCCCGCAGGAATGGGATCTTTTTCGAGATAAAAACTATCAACAAACATGAGGCCTTCCCCAATGATCGCCACCACACCCGTTCGCCAGCCCTCCGCATCCAGCCGTTTTCGGCCACCTTCTTCAGGTCGTCGGTCCAAATGGCGGCGGGGCGTCGCACACTGCTACCGTTCTATCGACTGAGCTTAGAGGTTCGAAATAGGTATGTCCAAAACCGGTTCCCTAAAACAATCCCGCTACACCCTATGTGTTAAATTAATTCCACCAGCTAAGCGGGCACAATACAGGGTGTAAATCTTATCCCAACAATGAGCTATAAATTGTCAATACAATCGATTAGTCTGTCGTTGCGAGCGAAATGAGCTCTGCGACTGAATCTTAAGGTTGCCACTTGCCACAATAATAAATAAATATGTCGGCGAAATAATAAAAGAGGAGCTGATTTGGAGGTACAGTGTGTGCTCGGCGCGCCGTTCGGCTTGGTTCGGCGATCGTCGCGAGCACGCGCTGACGGAACGTCTGGTAGGACTGGCGCAGGCGCAGACTCGAGACACGCGTGCGCTGCGCAGGCACTACACGGACGGATCGTCTGCCTTCTAAAATCGTTACTTGTTGATGTAGTGTAATTTCATGTAGTGTCATTTAAGCCAGTAAACGTGTTAACTTTGTAACGGCGTTAAACTCAATTTAGGAGCCCACACTTTCGGCGGAACCAGGAACCTATGACATCAGAAGTGAGATTCGAACCCCACGCCCTCAGAAGAGGCACATACGACAAATATTTCTTATAGACATACACTTGTGTATTTCCAAACTAGGGTAGAATAATTCACAATTGTACAAAGTTGTCTATCTCTGGTGAAAAAGGAACCCACGACCTCTGGCTCTCGAGTCCCGACGACCAAGCCAACGAAGCAATCATAACCAATTTATATTTAAAAACTAACTTAACAAATCATTCACGTTACCTGTAATAATTTATTCATGATAAAATCGTGTCTAGCCTATTTCATTTCCCGTTTTCTTGAACAATCTGCAAACAAAATTACTCTATTTTAATTCCTGTGTTGTATTTGTGTTCGAGAAATAAAGTCTTTCTATTCTATTCTATTCTATTCTATTCCATTCTATTCCATTCTATTCCATTCTATTCCATTCTATTCCATTCTATACTATTCTATTCCATTCTATTCCATTCCATTCTATTCTATTCTATGTATAGTGTACAAACAAATATGTGAGTATCTACAATCAAATTTTTTTACGAATGTATTTATAATTTACAGTTAACACACGAACTTTTAGGAGGCAACCCTAATAGATACAACTAACTAATAGATATACGCTAACTGGCTGCAAATAGAATTTACTTTGTATTGTATTTGTACTTATGTATAAATCTGGAAACCCAAGAATATGTGAAACTATCGTTAAATACTTCATTACTGCCATAACTAAATATGTATTCTAATCTGTTTTTTTTTTATCTTAGTTCTTAATTATATGTAACTGAAACAGTAGCGAATTCGCTGATAAATCAATTTATACCTAATTTTATTCTAGATCAAGACAATGACTGATACACTTTGTAGGAAAGACTAAGGTGGATACACAAACTTATTTATGTATTGCTTGGAATTTGTTAAAAAATAAAAGGATTTTGCGATTCAAGATCAATAATTTTATCTTATTGAACAGGCATCTGACAGCTGTGTTTAAAAAATTCTCCTATCTGTCAGTCGTATACAAGCTATTATGCAAAAGGGAGCTGTAATGCTCGGGTTTACGGTAGTGTATAGCTTACCAGGACACTCAGTCTCCTTGCTAGCTGCAAGGAGACTGAGTGTCCTGCATGCATGCATGCATTTCATTCAAACAGCAAGTGCTTCATCTTAAGTCAAAGTTAAAATTATTTATTGCATATGAGTACACTTGGTATATGTATACACGTCACTTTTTTATCGACTACCGCTTCCTAGGTGTTAGCGCTGTGAAGAAGAAACGGCGCAACAAACTTCACGCAGCACATAAAAATCATGTTTTCATACAATTAATAAAGACTGTGCAAAGCTGAATCAACATTAATACCAGGAATCTTTGTCATTCAACAAATTTAAAAGCACTCTTATATCGCCCAACTTTCAAACAAATCAATAAGATAAGATCATACATACATACATAATGCTGACGCCTTGGTCCCAGAGGGGTAGGCAGAGACGATGGATCGCCACTTTTCGCGATCCTGACACACCTCACTCACATTCATCAACCTTTTCATGCACCTCCTTTTATTCTTCTCACAGCTGACTCCAGCCTTTTTGAGGACGTTACTAATACGATAAGATCAATAATTATGAAAGTTCTCTACATATTACTACCTGGATTGTTATTTCTGAATTCTGTGCAAATCAATGACATCAGTGCAAATTGACAGAAAAATCGATCTACAAAAATATTTATTTTCAGAAAGCTGATTCAGGTTACAACGGATCATTGTCTTTTAGACATACAATTGTCTGAGTCTGAGAGAGAAATCTAGCTCTAAATAAAAACAAGGAATTCAAGTGGTGAGTACTACCAGTTATTGATGATATTGTATTGATAGGACGAACGGGGAATCCATAGATGTGCCATAATTCTCAAATACATCTTACGCATTATGAGTTTAAATGAGCTGATGCTACAAATTGCTGTCTCATCCATATTATGACTGTCAACCGTTTTCAGTAGATAACTGCACTCGATTCATCTTCTCGCTAAGCTGTAAGGGCGAGTTCAGACTGAGATATGAGCCTTTGATGGTGCAAATAAATAAAGGAGTGTGTACACTAATTGTGTTCGTAAGACGGATTAGTGTTGTCTAGCAAAAACATCTAGTAAATAAAAATAGGTATAAACTTCCCGTATACATTGATAACAATTGAAAAAAAATTTGGGGATATAAAAGTACTGGCATACATTAAGATTTTTTTTTGTCTGTTTGTTTAACGTAAAACCTAATGAACAAATTCTGATGTAGTTTTCAGATAAATATAGAGATTAATTTGGAGTAACATTTAGTCTTTATTTCTTGTTAAGGTCTTCGATCCATCTGTCCGATAGGCTTCCCACGTTGCGCGTACTCCAGAACTCGTATGCCCTTACGATCGACAGTCATGTTACAAAATTATTCGCCCACTGCCAATTTAGTACTATCCGCATATTTTATTACAGTACACTAGCTGTTGCCCGCGACTTCGTCCGCGTGGACAACTTAACATCACAAATTATTATGTATTTCCCGTAGGAATGCGATGTTTTTTCGGGATAAAAACTATTCTATGTCCTTTTTCCAGGACCTAACCTATATGTGTGCCAAGTTTCATCACGATGGTTCACTATTTTGGCTATAATGGCTTACACATAAGATATAGATATATACTGTGGCGGGCTTTTTTGTAGAACTATTTAAGATAAACGTTTCCATCATACATTACATACCTATGTGTAACTCTAGCGGTTTTGGCAGCGCACGCCAGAATAGCTCGCAAATTGTAGATTTTTTCCTACTTACTTGATATTTTGGACAATTCACATAATATCATTATAAATTGTAGCCTATGTATTATTCTGATGTATAAGCTATATTATTGTAAAGTTTCATTAAAATCCATTCAGTAGTTTTTACGTGAAAGAGTAGCAAACATCCATCCATACTTACAAACTTTCGCGATTATAATATTAGTAGGATATATTATATATGTACATATATACATACACTTGTCTAATCCCAAACTAGGATTTTCTCCTATGACATGGGAATTAAACTAAGATAGGACAATTCACAAATATAACATCCAGACCGGAACCAACTTGTACAAACTTGGCTGTCCCCAGTGGGTAACGTATTCACAACCTCTGGCGCTTGTGTCCAAGGACCAAGAAATAGAAATTGTCTGTTGCAATTTTCAAACAGTAGCGCTATTTACTAACAGCTAGACAATTAGATTAGAAAATAGTGCAGCTGTTAGAAACAACAACAGATTCTGGCGACTTGTACCATTTGGATACAACGCTGTTGCTTAAAACAAATCTTTCAGGGTTCAGGTGAGCATTTGATCTTTGTAATCTCATATTATGTCCTCTGAGTCATTCAGTGGTATTTTTAAATAAATAAATAAATATTTCAGACATTCACACCAATTATCCAGTCCCAAACTAGGCAGAGCCTGTGCTATGGTTACTAGATAACGGACAGACATGCTTAAATAAATATATAAACATCCAAGACTTGGGTACAAACATTCATATTCATCATACGAACATTTGCCCCTAGCCCGGGATTCGAACCCGCAACCTCCGGCGTGGCAGTCGAGAGCTACCCGTTCCGCCTCGGAGGTCGTCAAAAAAGGTTTGTGTTAAATATATTGAATGTGTTGTAGTATTGTTCAAAATCAAAATATAAAAGCTTGTATAGGTTCTCGTAAAGCCGACTGTACGTCATTAGCGTAAGTTAAGAATAAATGCGAAAACTGCGGCTGCGCTCAAAAAACATCAGCCGAAAGTAGTGTTGCCATCTCTAAAATATGTCAACCAGGACAAGAAGCATGAAAACCCCGGATTTTGGAGCTTACAAGCCGGACAAGTCATCAGATTTTTTTTAAGTTACTCAGTAAAATAAAAAACGTTTTTATTGTTATAAATCAAATAAAAGCAAAGTACATGGAACAAGTTACCGCATGACGTTATCGATGCCCCCTTAGTGAACATTTTTAAAAACAGACTAGACAAGTTATTTAAAAACCAGTGTTACAAATGACAATTCAAAGACTCAAATACACCAGTTCAGATATAGGCATACCAGTAAATTGCTGCTCGCCTATAATTCCCATAAGAATAATATTAAATTTTTATTGAATACTTTAAAACCCGGACTACGAATGAACCCCGCCCGAACGCTAAGACAAATCCGGGGCAACGCTGACGGATGGAAACCCTAGCTGAAAGCATCGCTTCTGACCTAAGTAACGAATGGGATGCGGAACAGGCAAGTATTTTTGGCACAGGTCCTATTTTTAGTAATGTGGACTTATTTACAGTGATGTTCTATAAGTAGCTAGATTTCTAATTTATAATGAAAGCTTGCAATACTAAGGTGAGCTCATTTGATACTGTCGGCTAGTGTGCGATGCCTTCAAAATGCCAAAATATGCTTCCAAATACAAAAAAAATTAAACAAAGTCAACGATCTCTTTCCTATCTTCTTTTCTATCTAAACTCGAGATTGTGCTGAATGGCGTTAAGTGCGTTTGTGAGTAACAATATTGACAGCTTTTCTAGAATATTCCAGATTTTTCCAGAATGTTCTATTGTCATGTCGACTATCTGCGGATCCTTAAAATTCGCACCATAGGTAACTTATCCACGCGAACGAAGTCGCGGGCAACAGCTAGTACGTATATATAAGATACTAACTCTCGTCTACCAAGAGTACGAGATATAGTAAAAACTTCACAAATTGGAAGTTCGACAGACGTTTGCCGCTAGCTTTTTGTTTTCCGAGAATTCGGGTTGAGGGCCTTGTTCACATAGTTCTGGAGTTGAAATTGCTCCCTAAAGGGCTCTTATTTCTAAACTACGCAACCGTAAAGTTTTTTTAGAGATATTTCCTATATCAATTCTTTAACTTGATTTTATATCACATTTTAAGTGTTATTTGTTTTATCTATACAAGAAGATATTGCACGAGTACATAAACTAACAAGCTGATGTTATTATAAGGTTGTATGCAACGATCTCTATGTACTATCAGATATGGAGCGTTCCAAACAATCGCTCTGTTCCACGCAAGTAGCCACAACTCTTTCACATTCACTTTGAAACTTGTGCAGTTACTACTCAGAACATTTAATTATTTACTAAATATTGACATTATTTAACCGTAGAGTCAATATTTAGCAATAATTAAATGTTCTGCGTAGTAACTGCACAAGTTTCATTGGTTGTATGGACTGCACTCGCCTCACGTTCATGAGGTCGTTGGTTCGAACCCCGCCAGAACCAATGAGTTTTTTAAAAGTAAAGTACGGTTTATTTATAAACCGCAGGCTTTTCGGTGGAGGAAAACATCGTAAGAAAACCTGCTTATGCGAAAGAAGAAATTCTAAGTATGTGAAGTCCACCAAATCGGCTTGGGGCACCGTTGGTGGTCAGGGGTTTGGCACAAAAGATCCTGAAGTGTCGCCAGGTCTTCCTGGCCCTCTAAGAAGATAAGGTTGTACGTTTTTTTTAATAAATATACACACATATACCTATATTTATGTATTTTTATATACAATGAAGTATATTTGATTTGAATTTGATGAGGACGATTTGTTTTTCGTTAAGTTACGTAATCAGAAAAAGTCTTTCTTATTGCCTATAATACCTATATTTTGTTTTGAAATGTCTACAATAATGTCAGTTACATCATTTTATTGATGAATCATTGAATTTTCGTGCTCGTATACCGTTGCTACTCCATAAACTACGATGAAGAGTTGATTGTTATCGAGTCACGCAAAATTATTACTAAAGTCGAAATATACGTGTTGAAACTGTTATCATCTGTAAGGGCTTTATAAACGGTCAATTTTACGATTTCGTACGTAGTTAGGCGTAACACAAGTTTTAGTGGAGAGTTTCAAAATCTGACAAACAGTCAGACGATTCTAACTGCGATCATCATCAGGGATCGGAATAAGTTAGTGTTATTGATGTATTTGCGACGAAATAATTATATTTTAATATCGATATTCCGTCATTTTTTCCGAAATTTATTTAGAAAATTATTTCGAAATCCCTGTATACAGAAAATAAAATTGGCGCTCGATTTAATGTGATTTCTTGCAACAACTTTCTTTATTTTTATTGAACTTCAGATACAATTTCCATTTGACGTTTTGCGTAAAATTTAACGCCTTACTTCAAGTAGACCTCTGTTTTCGATACTGGTTGTTAACGACGAAGAAATATTCTTTGGACAACTGGTTTTCTAATGTAACGTTTTCATACTAGGTATCATCAGCAGGTTATTTTGTCTCCACTGCAGGAGCACACCCCTCTCTCATCTGCCGGAGACAGACGGAGGATTTGGCCTACACTCCCCGCGCTGGCCAGACGGGTTGGGGAGGCCTGATTGATGTTTTATAATGTATTCCCTCAGTCGCCTTGTACTACATCCGCGGGAAGAGTTGGAGTGGTCCTATTCTACTCTACCGGAAACCACACGGCATACTAGGTACGAGTATATTAATTAGTAACTGGCAATTACATAGACGTTGCCCACGTGGCGTGAGTTAGTGATGCAGCATTAGACTAATACAAAATACGACGTCCACAGACGTAGAATTACTGTAAGAGCCACCGGTATGACGCCTGTCGACGAACGTATAACAATTATTAATTAAAACATGTGCCGTTAAAGTTTTCTCCAGGAAGTGTATGAGTTATATGCAAATTGATACTCGCTGGTAACGGAAGCCGTCATCGGCTGTGTAATCGCACTGCATTTTATATATGTTGACACGTTGACGTTTTCCGGTTTTGCCGTAATTTTTAGTGGTAATTCAGCACTGGCACATCGGAAAGCATATAGGAACCTAAAATTACAGGTAATACCATGAAGCAAACTAATTTTTCGCACCTCAAAGTTTTTACATTCATGATTGACACCAACTGGTTATTAAATTATATGTCATCTGTTATCTAATTTAATAATGCGTCGACACACTTGCACCGTCCCACCTGAGCTCGACATCAATTACAGCAGGAGGAGCGGCTGCAACCGCTGAGGCCGCGAAGCGCCGAATATACTCTTGTCTTGGTGACAGTTATGTTTTCGTTGCGTTCGCGGTCGAAACGCTTGGTCCATGGGGACAAGACGCCCACCGCTTACTGGGCCAGTTAAAAAAAATCATCGAAACCACGGGCGACCATAAGGCTGGCTCGTTCCTCAATCAGCGTATAGGCATTGCAATACAGCGAGGAAACGCAGCCAGCATTATCGGTACCCTACCGCGTGGTGGCAGCGATCTAGGGGACATTTTCCATTAGGTTTTCTAACTTTTAAATGTTTATTAATATTAATTGATACCTAGGTTAGTTTCTAAAGTGAGCGAAGTACCGAATAATTATCGAAATTTTTTATAATATTTTTTAATAATCAATTGGTGTCAATCATGAGGGTAAAGACTTCGAGGTGACTTATTGAGGTGCGAAAAATTTTCCTTCATGGTATGATTTGTAATTCCTGTTAATTTTTAATGGTTAATTATGTATATAAAATTCTTTGGATTTGTTATTAACGCGTTGCTTATTCGATTGTTGAATAGACTTTTGTCTGTTAAGAAGAATTAGAAATCTTGGGGTTATATGGTATGACGTTATAAGTATTTGGAATTCCGCGTTGTGCCTTTTAGCATACAATACAATACACTTTATTGCACAAACAAATGCAGTTACACGTTATAAAAGTTACAAATAGTACAATTTAGGCGGTCTTATCGCTTTAAGCGATTTCTTCCAGACAACCTTTGGGTAGAAAATATTATGCCAGAGAAATTGTAGGTTACGCTGATTAGGAAATTTAAATGATAAATAGGTACTTATATGACTATAATAAATAAAATAGCAAATAAGTTATATGTATTAAGTTTTTATGGTTCTACACATATTATAGCGGGTCTGCTGGAAGAAATCTCTCTCAGAGATAAGTTTCCCTTTTGTACTTGTATTTCTTTTTAATGTATTATTTTTGTTTTATCTGTGTGTGTGTGCAATAAAGAGTTAAATAAATAAATAAATACATATACATATACAACAAATAAATACAATACATACATACAATACTAATACAATAATAAAAAACAATACAAATACATACACATACAATACATACATGAGTAAATACATTTTGGGAGTATAGTTAAATAAGAATACACTACAATAATTATAAAATATACTAAGCAAAAAGTGTGATTACAAATTTGAAAGGCGCTCCTTGACTTGCTTCTTGAACACGTCAAGGGACTTCGCCTGTCTGGTTGAAGCAGGTAAGGAATTCCATAGACGGATGCGTATGTGGGCATTTGAGTGAGAAAAATTTAACTTCGCGTTTTGTGTTTTTGACATAATGCAATGAAATAATACTTTACATGTGATCCAATGATTATTCTCTTCTCATGATTTGGCAACAAATTAATAGACAGAACAAAGTATAGGACAACATGTAAAATGCTGTAAGTGCCCTTTGTCCGTGAAGAATTCTTGGCACTACAGACTAAAACCTTAAACAACATAAAATAAAAAGAAACTCGATGTTAAAATTCTCAAGACCGTTGGATTTTGTTTTCAGAGGATATGATTTATTGCCTTCGTTTCAAAGGCGTAGAAGAAAATTATAAAGTCACGCCGTTACAAATCGGCAAAGCAGAAGTCAGTCATAAATATGTAGCAGAAAATAACAGTAGCTCAGACCCATTTAAGAACGACACTATGACAGCGCTATCTAATAAATAAAATCGCACACTTCGCGTGTCTGTACATTGAAAATATTTGCAACAAAAAAAATTGGGGGGGGGGGGGGGGGGGGTCAAAGGATAAGTAATAGAACATATATCAATAATTTTCGTCTGTTTGTTTATCTAATAAATAAAATCGTAATAATCGCGTGTCTGTACATTGAAGAGATTTTTGCAAAAAAAAATTGAGGGGTCTAAGGATAAGTAATAGAACACATTTCAATCATTTTTGGAATTTTTGTCTGTTTGTCTGTCAGTTTGTGCACGCATCACTTAAAAACTACTGAACCGATTCTGACGGACTTTTCACAGAAACATAGGGCATAACTCGGAGTAACATTAAGTTTTTATTTCATAGCAATCGGCATACTTAATACAAAGTTATTGACATGTATATATTTCAAATACATATTTACCTAGGTATACAATATACCAAAGAAGTATGATTATATGGTTCGGTGCAATTCAGATTGCGATGAGTTAGGATTATAGGACTAGCTGTAGTGTGCGTGGACGTGGGAGAGTGAGACTGGGACTAGAACTGGATGTGGGTGTGTTCGTGGGATCGGTAAAAGAGTCTGAAAATCATTGCGTAGTCCACGCGAGCGGAGCCGCGGGCACAGATAGTATAAAATATAACACAACGGCAGAAAGACAGCAAAGTCATACATAATGTAACAATCATACTCGCCAAGCCTTTAAGCCTGGCTTACAAATTTACAGTGTTCCATGTGTGGTACCCGGAACAGAATGGTAATAAAATAAAAAAGAGCCTTTATTCTAATTTTCATGCAATTACAATGATAATGGTTTCGTTTGAAAATGCAAACATTTAAAATTTGACAGCGCTAAAATTGGTTTCGTCTCTATCTTCATAATACAAGTGTGACAAGGATAGCAACAATTTTAGTGTAGGCCACCTCCAAGTATTGCCATTTCTTCCTGTCTAACAAAATAGTAACCCTAGTTAATTTTTTAAAATATAAGCAGTATAAGTTGCTCCTACGGGTTGGAGAACTCGCAGAGACACATCAACCATGAAGAAGGGCATGTGCAGTCCTCCCCTGGTTTACCTGATCGCCCTATACTTTTGACAACTCACCGGGTCATCACGGCGTGGCAGCTGATCATCGCGAGCAATGGGCGTGTGGTATCTTGAAAGACAGCTCGGCCAGTCTCCGATAGCCAGACCGACCTAGGCTTCAAACCTACGTACCCTACCTAGCCGGACAACTTAATAAACTTGGACCTATTCATATACTTAGCCTAGTTGTCTTATTTTGTTCACCCTACCACTGTATTTTTTTATTTTTTTATTTAACTCTTTATTGCACACACATAACATTACAACAAACAAAAAAAGGAAATTACAGTACAAATGGTGAAGCTTATCTCTTTAAGAGATTTCTGCCAGCCTACCAGAGAAAGAGAAAACTGCGTGTTAGGGCAGACGTGTGTGTACCTAAATATACATAATAATTAATTCGATAAACTACATGTATACTCGTATACATACTTAAAATATATACATATATATATACGAATATAATATATTGTATTTAAAATATAATATATAACATGTGGATAGATATATATACCAAGATAGTAAATATCATTATATAAAATAGATTTTAGCTAGCTAGGCGATAGGTGACAATGGTGGCAAAAGCTAGACTGCATTGTTAATCAGTCTATTAGTACAGTCTGTGGTTCAACTATACGCAGAATACAGTAAATGCCCAGCGCGTTCAGACAATAAAGTACTCAGGATGTTGTTGGGGCTGCCGAGGCACTGCAGCGCATCAGGCATGCTTGCTGAAGCTGCCGGCCGATGGCTTTCATGCTATCAATATGAGAAAGAGAGCCCCCTCGATGCTAAGTCGTGTTCGCGGAGGCACCGACAGCATCCTACCCGTTATAGCGATAGTCCACTGCCCCATATTGTGGCACTCGATTCGGTTTCTCGGAAATAAATAGTGCCCAGTTTTTATTTTATTATTATAATAAACAAATTAATAAATAAATTACTTATATGTAACTATGTATATATGGCATGCGATAGGGATCCCTGCTTCCTAAACTAGGTATAAACCTGTGTCTTAGGAGACAGTTCCTCCTCAAGTTAGTTCAGCATTAGAGTTACATTTGGCCATCATCAAAAGTTTTCTTTTCCTTCATTACATACGTAACCATTTGCTAGCTTCAGGTATGTTGCGTTTGTGCCTATGTGAGTGTGTGCGTATGTAGGTATGTGTGTGTGTGTGTTGTGTGTGTGTGTATGTGGGGGAGTGTAGGTGGGTGATGTGTGTGAAGAGGGATTTGTGTGGGTGTATATGATTGTGTGATTGGGATGTTTATTATTGAGTGAACAAGAGAAATATAAGTGTGTGTGTTTATGAGTAGTTATATATTGTTTTATAGTTATCCCATTATTTAAGTAGACTCTGGTTATAGTTTTTATTTGTAATTATAATTTTAAAATCAACTAAGATAGTTTATAAGAATCTACTAATATCAATATGGACAAAGACTGAAATAAAATGTTTGAATTTGAATATGACCTAACCTAAAGAAATTCAAGAAGAAATTATTTACATTGATGTTAGGTATATACGAGAGCAAGACAAGGTAGGCCAGTCAAGTGGGTTATACATCAAGCAACCGCAATGCATGCATGGGAGAAAATGTGCGAACACCGGCCATTTACTAATAACATGCAGTGTGCCCATAACCCGTATTCAGAATGGAAATTGTTTTTAATTGTATAGAAATTACACTCACTTCTCATAGGAGTATTCAAGAGACCGGATAATTGGGTGGACAAGGAGTATTTATACCTATGTATAGTTCGTTTCTATTATTACTATAAATGAGACCTTTCTGTTACTCTACAGGTCATTATTATTATTCGAGTTGGGGCTATTTCAAGATCTCAGTCTAGACCTTGTATCACTGCGACCATTTCTGGTCTATTGTGATCGCCACCATACTATAGTTCCGTGTTAAGCCTTGCAGCAGTTAGAAACTGCACTATGCTTTTAGCACTGAGTTGTTTTACTTCGTCAGGGTGAAGCAAGTAGTTACCTAGGTATGTATTTCTTTTACGCATCAGTGGTCCACACCTGCACAGGAGGTGCATGGGGGTTTCCTCTGCTTCCACACAGAGCCTACACGCTGCTGTGGTTCGGAGCTTGAGGTTGAACATGTGTTTGTTCAGGCCACAATGTCCTGTGAGAGCTCTCACTACTATGCGTAAGTTGTTCCTGCTAAGCGCTAGTGCTTCTTGAGCAGACTTACTATTGTAAGCCTTTATTAGTGCTTTGGAGTGGTTCAACCCTGGCGTGCAATTCCAGTGATTGATGGATTGCTCTAGGCAAAGGTTTCTGAGCGTTAGGCGTGCCAGGCTTGTTGGAACGCCACAACATGGTTCTGGACCGCATAGCGTTCCTCTGGCTCCCGCCTTTGCAAGTTCGTCGGCATTTTCATTGCCCTCGATTCCTGCGTGCCCCGGAACCCAGCGCAGAATCACCCTGTTCTTTTCGCCCAGGGAATTCAATACTGTCACGCAGTTCTGCACCAACTTAGAGCTTATTGTCTCTGAAGCTAGTGCCATGAGAGCTGCTTGACTATCTGAATGGATATATATGTGATGGTTGACGTAGTTCTTACGGAGGTTTATATCCGCACATTCAATAATGGCGTATACCTCCGCTTGGAAAATGGAGGCGTGTTGCCCCAAAGTTACACTTCTTCCGAAGTTTGGGCGCTCTCCATAGACTCCACATCCTACGTCATGGCCTGACTTGGACCCATCGGTAAACCATTTCAGGCTACCGGCCTCCCAGTGAATTTGGCTGTTCAACCATTCATCTCTGGACGGCAGTTCCACTCTAAAAAGTTTTTCAAACTTGAACAGTGGAAGCATGGCATCCGATACCATGTTTAGGATTGGAATTTCTAGTACCGAGTCTAGTACAGAACTCAGGGTCTTAGAAATCCAGTTTGCCTTCTCTAGGGCAGATAGTCTGTACATGCTGGATCTCGCGACCTGTTCAACATGCAGATGAAAAGGCGGTATATTCAGCAGTGCATTTAGAGCTGCTCCAGGTGAGGAGGACATTGCCCCAGTGGTAATGAGGCAGGCAGTCCTTTGTAGGCTGCTTAGTTTGTTGATTACAGTTATCTGGTTGGCTTTGTTACTCCAGACCACAGAGGCGTATGTAATTATCGGCCTCACAATGGCTGTGTAGAGCCATAGGGATATCTTGGGGTTGAGACCCCAGTTTCCCTGCCAGTCTGTAGCTTATACCTAAGGCAATTTTGGCCTTTTGCGTAATGTTGTCTATATGGCTGTTCCAAGTTAGTCTCTGGTCGAGTGTGACTCCCAGATACAGGTCATGAGCATGAAGCAAAAAAAAAATTCGCACCTCATTAAATATATTCTTTATTGCACACATTTTAAAAGTAAATACAGTTACAAATTTTGTATACAAAGGCGAGCTTATCTCTAAAAGAGATCTCTTCCAGCCAACCTTACAGGGTGTGAGACAAGGCACTAAGAGCGAGGGGGCACAAAGTGCATAATATACTACATAATAACTAAATACTGAACTACTTTACACACACATATATATACTCGTATATACACACATATATACATATTAAATATAGTGCATAAATATTTATAATAAATATACATAAATACATACATATCATATTATACTGAGTGAGACAGATAGTGCTCTTTTAGTTTAGTTTTAAAGGATGTCACCGACGTACTATCTCGAATGACCGTCGGCAGTTTATTCCACATCTGCGCGCTCGGACAGTAAAGGAATTAAAAAGAATTTGTCACCTCACCTCAAAGTCACACCTCATAAGTCACCTCAAAGTTTTTACCTCCATGATTGACTCTAATTGACGACCTCCATGGCAGAACGGGCTAGCTCTCTCACCTACCACGCCGGAGGTTGCGGGTTTGAATCCCGCTAGGGGCAAATGTTCGTATGATGAATATGAATGATAGTACCCGAGTCTTGGATGTTTATATATTTATTTAAATATGTGTATCCGTTATCTAGTTAAAGTTTACAGAGTAATACAAACCTGTTTTTGCTGCTGGTGACCTTTCATGTACACGTTACCGAGACGCAAATAGCGTTTGTTTTCGTATGACTATTGGTTCGGAATGAAATACCTATACTTCGAGTAACATTTAATTTGTATTTCATCGTAATCGGCGAACTTAATCAGAAGATTTTAAGTTTTACAAAGTTGACTTACACTCAATGCCCTATGATAAATGACCAAGTTCCTTCAATTTTACTCTAAGGTTGACTGGAAGAGATCCCTAAGTGGGATAAGTCCGCCTTTGTACACAGTTTAATTCCTATTTTATTATTGTTGTTGTTGTTATTTTTGGTACAATAAAGCGTTTACATACATTTAACTTTATTGTAAAATCAAATTTAGTTATTTTCAGTATTTCATACTAAGTAGTACAACAAGTTGGACTTTTCTTGTCCATTATGTTCTATCGTAGAAATCTTTATTGGACAGAAACAATACATTGAATCAGATTTAGCCCAGGCTTCCAAAATGAGATATTCTGCCCGGAAAGTTAAGACAGGACAGGCTTTCGGTGAACGAAAACATCGTGAAGAAACCTGCATATGCCAAAGAAGAATTTCTAAGGCGTGTGTGAAGTCCACTAAATCGGCTTGGGGCACCGTTGGTGGACAGGGGTTTGGCATAAAAGATCCTGAAGCGTCGCAGTATCGCCAAGTCTTCCTAATTACATATCTGGGTAAGAACAATTTCGACAGAGAAGTGACAGAAGAATCCAGTTGTGATGGGCAGCATTCGAAAAACTGCGTCAAGCCTTCACGTCGCCTATTCCAGTGCGTCCTGCCTGTCATGACCTACAACGCAGAGACGTGGATAAATATACTGACAGTGGGCCTGATCCATAAGTTTCAAGTCGCTCAGCGGCTATGGAAAGGGGCTATGCTGGGTGTTTGTTTGAGGGATATGATTCGTAATTAGGAGATTCGACGAAGAACGAAGGTTATCGACATAGTCGAAAGGATTAGCGAGCTGTAGAGGCAGAACTGGATACGGAGGGCGCAGGACCAAGTGTGGTGGCGTTTATGCCTTTGTCCAGCAGTGGATGTACAAGGGTAATATCATAATGATGTTATATATATGCAAATAGACACCCTGTAAATTTTACACATAGGAACCTACCAATGTGGCTCCGCCACCCACAGCCAGCCCTATGTTGAGCACTTTGCATTCCAGGCACTTTTTTCCCCTTTTACTCATATCGTCCATATCCAATTTGCATGCAAAATAGCCCTTTGACAATAATTGACGTTACGAAGCGTTAGGAGATGAATATTCAGGAAATCCGTTACAGACACCTTTTGTCTGCTGGTGATAGCTACATATAACTCCTATTTAAAAATCTCTATGCTTTTCATCATCAGCTGAAAACGGCTGAAATACGTCAAAGTCAAAATCATTTATTGCATATGAGTACACTTGGTACATTTATACACTTAATTTTTTTTATCGACTAGCGCTTCCTAGGTGTTAGCGCTGTGAAGAAGAAACGGCGCAACAAACTTCACGCAAACATCTTTTAAAAATCAAGTTTGCATACAGTTAATAAAGATTTCGCGAAGCTGAATTAACATTAGTACCAGGCATCTTTGTCATTCAAATAATCATTTATTTTATATTAGACTTTCTTACAAAGTTGTTTTTTTAATGTGAATCTTAAACTTTCTGTACGTCATATTTCTCTGGTAGTTTGTTGTAGAAGCGTATACATTCACCTAAGCCTCCCCAATAAATTGCCTTTATTGATGGGCTCCCCATTCGAGGATTTTCCATAATCAAATCACCACGCTTGGCAGGCAGATTGGTGATCGGCATAATGATCTTAATATACACAGGAGAACTTTGATACCCGTCCCTGTTATTGTCCCTCAGTCGCCTTGCCTGCACCCACGGTAAGACTGGGGGTGGCCCTATTCTAATCTTCATCATTCTAGTCTTTATAGGTGTGGTGTCCTGGAATACAGGGTTTCCCTAAGTCCAAGCGTCAGTCCCCATAACAATCTTCCTTGCTATTTGACGCCTAATTGAGTTAATTTAAGCCTTTAATACTTTTGTAAAGATTGCTTGGAGAAAAAAAATAAAATAAATATAAAAAAAAGGTGTCTCCCACCAGGGGAAGGAAACCCAGCAGTGGACGTTGATTAGCTAGGTGATGATCTAACTTAGGAAGCAGAACGAGAAATCATCCATTACTAATTCTCTGAACGGATTTCAATAAAAACTACGGAACTTAAAACGAGTGAACTGATACTGAATCGGCTTTCTGTTGCACAACAAATGTTTTGTCTATGAAGTGGGAAGTTAGAACCAGCGTTTAAAAAAATATTAAGTACTAGTTTTGCCCGCGACTTTCTCCGCGTAGACCGCTAAAATACGTATCTTAACTGGTACGAAGGCTACTGATGACGTTTTTAATTGTATAGTAGCAAATAATAATGGCTACATCAATAAACAAACAAAAGACTAGGCGATTTCTTAAAATATTAAAGTCGACTAATGATATGGAAACACCAGGTATAAACTGCCTTTCCATTTAAAATAAAATAAATAAATAATCCTTTATTCCCCTAAAAAAAAATCTAATGTTTTTGACTTCAACTTCAAACTTTTATTATATATGTAGATGATAACATTTTCCATTCCACTCATAAAATCACTTTCCATTTCAAGTTACACAATTCATCAGAACCTTTTATATTACCTATTTACCTTTTTAGGGTTTCGTATAAATGGACACTCCAATTAAACCTTCTTTGTCTGTCTGGCTGTTTGTTTGTCGGTCGCTAGATAACTCAAATAACAAACTAGACTGAGACCCTTAGACTTTACATAGGCCTTCACCAATGAACGCCACCACACCCGGTCATTGACCCTTCGCATCCAGCCACCTTCAGAATAAAGGTGGAAGAACAAACAGGGCCTGATAGAAAAAATACCTTAAATACTTATTGAAGATAGAAACATATTTAATCAAAGGAAACATTCTTTTAGTTCAAATTTATTAAAACTTCATTTAAAAAAATTAAGTCGCTTGTCTTATCAGGAATTGAACCGACACAAAAAATATCCTATACTTTTATGAAACCAATCGATAAAGTCAATCATAAGGATAAAATCTCTCTAAGAAACATTACATCTTAAATTAAGAATGATCATGAAATCTATTGTATGTAAAATTGCCCAACATATGGGTGATTATGGATATTTCTGGTAAATTCAATTTTCCGAGGTAATAAAAACCACTGATATTATAAATGCGAAAAGTTTTTACATTTGGATGTTTGGATGTTTGTTACTCAATCACGCTTCAACCAATGGACGGATCGGGGTGAAACTTGGCACACATATAGGTTAGGTCATGGAATAGGACATAGGATAGTTTTTATCCAAACATTCCATTCCAACAGGAAATACATAATAATTTATAATGTTAAGTTGTCCACGCGGACGAAGTCGCCGGCAATAGCTAGTAAAAAATAAAAACGATGGAACCCACATAACCTACACAAAGTACGATTACCTTTTTTGTACTAAATGATTTTGTTTACATTATGTCCTCAATTTTATCTGATGGTAGTGACGTTGAGGACTATAATGGTATTCTCCGTTCACTCCAAGATTCCATTCACTCCATCCATAAAAATATTCTATAACCATCCTACAGATAAACAAAGTGGTTTAAGTAGGACGGCTTCGGAAAAAATAAGTTACGTGTGTGTTGAGGAGTTGTCGCTAGAGACGGACCGAACATGGTTTTACTGAATACGAATTACAAATTTCTTTTATTTACTCCACAACATTGCTTTAACTAACTGTTACTTAAGTCTGGTGATTAAACTAGGTTACAAATGTAACCTGTATATACAGATCGCCAGGCTTCACCTCCGAACGATGTAATATTGATAAGAATAAGGATTATTCCAATTTAAATAACAACCAAGTTATTTTACTTGTAAAATAAGCTAAGGAAATAGAAAATAAGGATTTTTAAACTTAAAGTAGTGTGTAATGTATGAGTTAGGATGTGAGTAGTGTGTGGGAGTGTTTGTGTGTGGGGGTGTGTGTGTATTTGAGTGTGATAAAGAGCGTATATACTACCAATCATTAAATTATAAGTGTCAATATTCGGTAAATATTCATGCGGGGCTCTGATGTGGTGGACAATTATTTCCCTAGCTAATCGTGGTACCTCAACAAGGCGGCGATGTTGTTCGCAACACATCACGTAAAGGGGTATCACGGGGCGAAAAGCGGACGAAGGAAAGCCACTTTGCAATATTACATTGCGCAAAGTGGCGATACATCGTCTCTGCCTACCCCTGGACCAAGGCGTGAGCATTATGAATGTATGTATGTATTCGGTAAAACCTATCCAGCGATTTCTTTCAGGCAATCTTTGGATGATGGAGAATTTTTCGAGGATTGGAAGTGCTGGTTGCAAAATTAAATGTTTGATAGGATGAATAACTGTATTCAGTGCAGAGGGAAGTCTAACTCATGGATTCTGGCATCATTATCATCTTCATTCAAAGTCCACTGCTGGACCTCTCCCAAGATGCGCTACTGAAACCGATTCTCATCTCTCCTCATTCGAGATAGTACGTCGGTGACATCCTTTAAAACTAAACTAAAAGAGCACTATCTGTCTCACTCAGTATAGTATGGTTATTTATGTTGTTATGTTTATGATAGTTATTATTATTTATTATATATAGTTCAGGTATTTAGTTATTATGTGGTCTATTAAGCACTTATTTTGCCCCCCTCGCTCTTACTGCCTTGTCTCACACTATGTAAGGTTGGCTGGAAGAGATCTCTTTTAGAGATAAGCTCACCTTTGTACACACCATTTATTACTGTATTTAATTTTAAGATGTGCAATAAATTCTTTATTTATATCTCATCCAGTCACTGCCAGCCGCCTTACGCAGAGCGTCGCTCCATCTAGCCAGGGGGCGTCCCACACTACGCCTGCCCAGTCGCGGTCTCCACTCGAGAACCCGTTTACCCCTACGGAAATAGGTTCTCCGACATATATGACTGCCACTTCTACGTACTAACTGAGCTATGTCGAAGACTTTAGTTCTATGGCGAACCACCTCATTTCGAATCTTGTCCTTTAGAGAAACTCCGAGCATAGCTCTTTCCATAGCCTACTGAGGGACTGGGATTTTTCGAACTACTCTCACTGTATCCACGTTTCGATGCTATAGGTCATTACGGGAAGGAGGCCTTTGGTCTTCAGGCGACGAGAAGATACGACGTTAATACAAACAACGAACGATTTCTATGTACCACTAGATGGAGCGTTCCAAACAATCGCTCTGTTCTACACAAGTAGCCACAACTCTTTCACATTCATTTTGAAACTTGTGCAGTTACTACTCAGAACATTTAATTATTTTCCAAATATTGACATTATTTAACCGTAGCGTCAATATTTAGTAGTAATTAAATGTTCTGCGTAGTAACTGCACAAGTTTCATTGTGAATGTAAATAGTTGTGGCTACTTGCGTGGAACAGAGCGATTGTTTGGAACGCTCCATCTAGTAGTATATAGAAATCGTTTCAAACAACTATCTGTTCAGTGCTACAAGGTCCAAACGGATAGTTAAACTAGAACTTCCGTTTCCTTTCTGTTTAATCTGATTACGTCATGTTGAATTCGAAGCCTTAATACATTAAATATGAGAATTCGCACAGTCAACTGATGTTGCATTTCTTTACAAAACACATTATAACTTCCTTCCGTAACATATTGATTTGGTTTCCATAAGGAGCACATTCGTGTGTGGTACAAGTAACAAATGTTAAGCGTTTTTTTTTATATATTTAATTAACACTAGCTATTGCCCGTGACTTCGTTCGCGTCGACAACTTAACATCACAAATTATTATGTATTTCCCATAGGAACGGGATATTTTTTCGGCATAAAAACTATTCTATGTCCTATTCCAGGATCTAACCTATATGTATACCAAGTTTCATCACGATCCGTATAGTGGTTGCAGCGTGATTGAGTAACAAACATCTAAATATCCAAACATCCAAACTTTCACATTTATAATATTAGTAGGAAGGAAGTAGGATTAACAAGAAAAAACATTGCATGTCTGACATAACTCACACATAATAAACCTCTTAGGTTTCTTATGTGCGGTGAGGTCGCTCAGTCACAGCTCGGTTAGAACTGTTAATAGTCTATTTGATTAATATCACGACCTCAACCTCACGAGAAATGTTTTTCAAGATAACAACTTTCCAAGTGCCATAAAGTATTTATAATTTATGACTATAATGACTTTTCTGCCCGAAACGCACAAAAAGCGAATGCGTGGCGGAGGCGTGCTCCAGTTTTTGTATTGTTCGATTATGTATGAGACAATTCACACAGTGTACCGCCGCGGGAACTGAAAATTGTATGAGTCTTTTAACATTATTTATTGGTTGTCAACAGATTACAGGTCATTAAAAATATTATATTATAATAGATATTGAAGCATATAACAACTTTTAAGCGTATAATTAGGTACGTCCGATAAGGAAAAGTGAATGGGCATCTTCTGGGTAAGCGCGCTCCACCTTAGGCCTCATCATCACTAACCAATGAATGAATATTATTCCATAAATGAATTTTCTAAAAAATGAAATTGGTGGGCCCTCTGACGTTTAATTTAATTTGTGATAACTTAATACCAAGTGTATTTTTAAATTTTTATTTTAATATTATATACTGACATAGATAGTATGTTATATACTATGACATTATTTGAATTGTTGACATTGTAATTTATACACTATTTTATTTTATGACGACCCCTTTTACCATATTAGAATGACATGTAAAATTGAATTTTTAAGATGTAAAAGTGAAATAAATAAATCTAATCTAATCTAATCCATCAGGTGAGATTGAGGTCAATCGCAAACCCATCAACAACAACATAATATTTCTGCACCCATAATCAAGTACATCCAAGACTCGCTTTGCCCTTATGACTTGACCCCTATGTAGAATGGAAAGTCGCAAACTAAAGCAAACGATGCGCAAACGCATCCGCGTAGCCAACCAGCTGATAATTATCACTAAGCGTACACATTACAAGACCTGATTGTGTTTTGATAACCTGATTATAGGAATGTGTTTGAAAATTATCTTTGTTTATATCCCACTCGCGTTGTGGTTCCCGGCTTAGAATAGATCCACCCCTAATTTTCCCGTGGGTGTAATTGAAATGCCTAAGGGTTTGCACCAGGGACAGCAGCAGCGTATAGCTATCGTTACTGCGATCACCAATCCGCCTGCCAAGCGTGGTGATTATGGAAAATCCCCCAATGAACCCCACCAAAAGTGGCATTCTATTGGGGAGGCTTATGTTCAGCTTTCGGCTGATAATGAATGATACCGCACTAGCTTATATCCGTGACTTCGTTCGCATTAACAAGTATCATATATGTTAACCCTTTAACAAACAAACATCCACACTCACATTTTAATATTAGTTAGATAACAAAAATTAATTGGATTGTTGGAGTAGGTTAGGTTATTGTCATATAAATTATTGTCTAGTTCATGTTATCATCACCTATAAACCTAGATTTATGAATAATAAACGATTATCGTACTGATAATCTTGTATGAGTATCGGGCTATATATAATAATAACATCCTAACCCAGACTTAAGTAACATACATACATAATTGGGGGTGAGAGCCTGGTGACCTGATCTCACAGGTTCATCCTGTATTAGGCACCAGTCTCTCACAAAAGATAAATTGTACTCATTTTAATTTTATATATTATTATAATTGTACTTAATCTTTGTGTTGAGATAATAAATATATTTTGTATTGTATAATGCTCACCCCCAGAGGGGTAGGCAGAGACGATGTATCGCCACTTCGCGCAATCTAATGTCGCAAAGCGGCTTTCATTCGCCCGCTTTTCGCCCCGTGATACCCCTTGACGTGATGTGTTGCGAACAGCATCGCCGCCTTGTTGAGGTACCACGGTTAGCTAGGGAAATAATTGTCCACGTCATCAGAGCCCCACATGATTCGGTAAGGCTAACAGTGTCCGGAGCTCACCCAGCTCCGGGATGTCGGCACGCTTACGACTTAAATAAACAGCCTGTAAATAAGTATGTATGTATGTATGTATGTATGTATGTATGTATGTATGTATGTATGTATGTATGTATGTATGTATGTATGTATGTATGTATGTATGTATGTATGTATGTATGTATGTATGTCTCGACCTGAGTTCCATAAGGTCGTATGTCAACATACGGCCAAACTTAGTTAGCTCCACCTCGAAGATGCGCAATTTTTTGTCTTTTTTTTCATCTAGGAATCATATTTCTATCTCTTTTTAATCAAAAGTTACTCAGTTCAATAAAGTCGGATCTTATATCACCTTTGAAGGCATAAGGCTTTAAATAGAAAAAAGCATTATGCTCCTGACGAAGGGTATCATTGACTTGGCGGATATTCATATACACACTTATGCTTCGAACTACACCTTTGAAGTTGAACTGGACTTATTTGTAGATATACCCTTATGCCGATTTTTTTTTTAAATTAACTCAAATTAACCTAGTTCGTATCTTTAGATCAGACTTTCTGCCACTGAGATGTCTCATAAAAAAATCAAATTCTGGTTGCAAGTAAAAATATTACCTTATAGTCCAAAACGAGAACAATTATTTTGTAGATCTGATGATCATTTAAGACTTTATGCTTCTAAGATCATTGACGTTTAAGTCAAAAATCAATGTTGTTTGTACAAATGCGATACTATTCCTCTATACCAGTAGATGGCGCCAGGCACTCTGGCAAAAAGATCGGACATTATCGATGGACACCAGGGTATTCGGCACCGGCCGACACGCGGCTTTGTTTACTTGATATACCTACCTAGTTTGTGTTTACTTGACTTCAGTGAATTTAACTCGTTGTCTACAATAATAGTGTCCTTTGTACTTTTAACCCAATATTTTACTGGTTGGTTTTACTGACCCTATTTTGCTGGTAGGCCTAGGCAGTCCTCCTAGGACAAGTAATGTACAAGTACCTAAGTGTTTATTTGGATTTATAAGTGAGTAATTGGTCTCTTCTCAAAGACAACTAGCCAAATCAAGAGTAGCGATTACTTACAGCCAAAAAATTATATAGGTCAGATACGAATGAGGACTATCATCATCATCAGCTGAATTACGTCCACTGCTGAACACTAAAATGCCAGTTTTGTCGGGCTGTCCATTGGGGGATTTGACATAATACCACGTTTGGCAGGCAGATTAGTATTCGCAGTAATGATCTTATTATTTACAGGAGAACGCTGCTGCCTTTCTCTGGTGCAATCCTTTAGTGTTTGTTTACGTTAAATCGTGGGCGCGGTGGCGGGCGCGGTCGCGAAATATCAAACATATGGCTTAGTTTCCAAGTGTTCACGTACAACTCGAGGCCGCGGTACGCAGAGGCCAGCTCGCGACGGGTGCGCGGCACTAGAGCGGCAATATTAAACATATGAAGTTGCTTGTGTGTGTTTACGTTGAACTAGCGGCGGAGCGCTCAATTTCAACCTGGCGGCTAATGTGAACAAGAACTCGCCAAGACCGCCGCCCGTGCCCGCACCCGCCACCGCGCCTGCGAATTGTACGCGAACGAGCGTCGCTTTGACGACAGCCACGGGAACATTGTGGGTGGCACACTGCTTGATATGGACCGAAAACATAAGTGGAAGAGGTGGGAATGATATAGGATCTTGTCTAATTCGTTGGTCTGAAGAAAATATTAAGGATTCAGTATTAGAGGAAATAACGTTTTGGTCGGACAACTGTACTGGCCAGACAGAAATGTAATGGTGATTATGGCGTATATGTGGATGCTACATGTATTTTCTCAGCTGAAAGTGATCAACCACAAGTTTATGTTTAAAGGACATACCCATATAGAAGTAGACCACATTCACTCCATGATCGAGAAAAAAAAGAGAAAGCTGACTACTATGCAAATAGCAGTTCCTCGAGATTGGTCTCAGTTCATACGAACATGTGGAGGAAGACAGCCATTTCAATTATTTGATATGGTACCAGAAAATTTCAGAGACCTTACCACGCTTCATAAAAAACCCGGACCTCTTGTTATGCGCAAGAAGAACAGAACAGGCCAAGACTTTAAAATTTCTGAATGTGTCTACGGTACGTCAAGAAAACCCTGGAGTACTTTTTTATAAAACTAATTTTGACCAAGATATTTTTTCTGAAATATCTTTCATGAGATATAAGTCTTTTACGTACCCACAGAGCTTGCCACTGCTACGCACCAGCGAAAAACCTATTTCAACGCAGAAATACATTCAGTCAAAAAAGTATCGGGAATGGATGATTTGTTCATGGTTCCAAATTAAATATTTTTGTTTTTTTGTTGTTGTTGGAATAACACTACTTTTATCCACTTTGGCGCGCAGTTTAAGTTGCATCTGTTATTATATTTAGTGTGTTGTTTTTAGTTATATTTATATCTAGTGTATATTGCGATTTTCATAGTGAACAAAAATATCGAACAAAGAGTTTGTCTCAAATTTTACATAGCCAATGGAATTTCGTGTTTGGAGTCACTGAAAATGTTACAGAAGGCTTACGGTGAGTCGACTATATCAAAAATACGTGCTTACGAGTGGTACAAAGCGTTCAAATGCGTTTCATGAATGCTGGGTCGGAATTGACTCGTTCTAGCATGTCCTCAGCGACTCGTAAGCGATTGAGTTTTTGGAGAAAATTCAGGTATTTTGGGACTAGCCGAACGGCAACATGTTTCATACCCAAGTGATTATTTAAATGGTACGGATCGATTCGTGAGATACAGAAAGTTCAATCTCTCTCAAAGTTGAATGAGAATTTCAGCCACTTTTCCTAAACTCAAATTACCACTTCGTGGCACCCGTTTCCATTCGATAGAAGACACAAAGGAGAATTCGCGGCGAGAACTGTACTCAATTCCGGAAAAAGCGTTTCAAAAATGTTTTGATGATTGGATTATTCGTTGGCGTAAGTGTGTCGCTTCTCAAGGAGCATACTTTGAAGGTGATGAAATAAAGTTGGATGAATAATTAACATTTTGTGTATTATTGATCTTTTCCCGGTACTTTCTTGACAGAGTAGTATAAAGATTTATTAACGCTTTTGCAGCGGGTTTCACAGGAATTCCATAATTTCTACAAATTTTTAAAACACGAGAACAATGCTTCTGATGTCCCAGAGCCTGAATGATTTAATTATGATTACTGTGTGTTCAATTTCTATTATTAGAAGTAACGATTAAAAGAGTAATTTTGAATAAACTATTGTTTCTTATCCATAATTTAAGATATATGAGGCGTCTCTTTTTCTGATAAAGTCTTAAATCTATATAACTTAAATTTTTAAATTAATTATCAAGAACTGACTTAAGCATAACGACGGGAATGGAGAAACGACTCATAAAAATACAAATCTGTTTTGAGGTATAAAGGTTTATCTGAAAATACGTCCCCTGTATTTTTACTAAGATCAAAATTCCTTGAAGCATAAGGTCGTTTATGTAAAATTTGGTCAGTTTTTTGGCATTTTCTCAAAATCTAGCCAACTATGAATTCAACGAAATATAGTTTATAACAGCAACATACCTATTAAACATTATAATAAAAACTCAGGGCAAGAAAATCACGTATTCTATTGTAAATTATTTTTTTAGTCCTAAAAATTTGGTTTTTTGGCTCTAGTCGAAAAATGTAATTTTCCAGATCCGACCTTATGGAACTCAGGTCGAGATGTATGTATGTATGTATGTATGTATGTATGTATGTAAACGCTTTATTGTACCAAAAATAAAAACAACAACAATAATAAAATAGGAATTAAACTGTGTACAAAGGCGGACTTATCCCACTTAGGGATTTTAAGTTCTCTAGACTAATTAGTCTACTAGTCTTTCAAACTACATAATCAGGAGTTAGGTAATTAGTGGTTTAAGCTGGCTGATGTCCATCAGTGCTTTGTGTAGATTGTTGAAGATTGAAACCCAAGCTAGCACCCAATCATCGAAAAGACTGACAAAACAAAGATTTCCCAAGTCTGTCAGTAGGTCGCATTGCATATTATACTGTAGACACTTAAATGCCAAATTCTACACTTTAATGTCAAGAAATCACTTTCCATTACTTCTTCAGGTATTCGAGGTGAAGTGAAATGTCAAAAGTGAAGTATTTTTGTATTATACAGGCACCATCAAATCTTATAAGTTACTAAACCTCATACCATGAAGCAAAATAATTTTTCGTCGCTCATAGTTTTACTTCAAAGTGTTTTCCTTCAGGATTGACACTAATTGGTTTTTAAATTAGATAACAGATATCTAATTCAACGCATTAGCTTGGCCATACAAAGAGGGAACGTCGCCAGCCTTCTGGGCACAATGCCCCAGTGCGACCACCTCGACGGCCTTTTTTATTACTTGTAGTTTAGTGTTAGTAGTATTTCTATTTTTTGATGTTTAGTTATGTTTGGCTTATGTTTTAGAGTTTTTAAGTTTGAATAATAAAGATATCTAATTAGATAACAGATATCCGAGACGATGAGGTGTGTCATTGACACTTTGCTCGATCCTGACACACCTCACCAGCCTCACTCACATTCATCGACCTTTTCATGAATCTTCCTTTTATTCACCTCACTGCGGACCCCAGCCTTTTTGAGGACGTCACCAATTTGATCCCTGAACGGCCTCCTTGGACGACTTCTAGCTGTAGTTCCTTCCACATTTCACTCATACGCTCTAAATGTCCAAACCACAACATACCTGTGGCGCACCAGGCACCACCTCCACAGGGTTTGGACGAGAATCACAATAACACAGTACTAAAGCTTGAAACTATTTAATAAGATGAAAATTCACTGACACTATTTTTATACCACCGTATCGAAACAAGGCCGGCGCAAGAAGACTTTTATGTTTTCTTTTTTAGACTAATATTATATGGTTGATGACATACCCCTTCCCTGGCACGTCTATAAAATATCTAGTGGACGTGCCACAAATACAGTCAAACAACAATAAATACATTAAATCACTAATATTAAGTTTACACAAAAGGTGGTCACTATATGCAACTTTTCAATTAATTAAACAAGAAAACATTTTCTTAAATAATGAAACATGTGAACTTAAGGTTCCATAAACTTCTGAAATTTTAACAGGACATTATCATATATAATTATCATCCTTAGATAAACAAATAATTAAAACACAAAAAAACATAAATATGGCCTCTAGATGGCAAATTATTATTATATCTCTGGACAAAGCCTGATCTTAGGCGTTACCGGATGTTAAGTTGAGGGAAATTATTTTATTTAGTGGACGGCGAAAACTACCTCCAGCTGTTCTAACTTCTACAACTCTGACTTTACCATCCCTACCAGGAAATACTTTAGTTATTATACCTCTTGGCCATACATTCCTAGGCAAATTACTATCAACAATTACCACTAATTCTCCCTCCTTCACATCACTCTCTTTAGTGCCTTTCATTTTTCTGTCCACCAATGTAGGCAAATATTCTCTTAACCATCTGGACCAAAATATGTCTGCCAGTCTCTGAGCTGTTCTCCACTGTTTTCTAAGTATCAAATCTTTATCATCAAATTTTCCAAAGAGAGGAGCTCCAGAGGAGGTACCAATCAAAAAATGGTTAGGAGTTAATGCTTCAGGGTCTCTTGGATCCACTGACACAAACGTAAGTGGTCTACTATTGACGGTATGTTCCGCCTCTATCATTAAAGTTGCTAACACTTCCTCACGTGGGGCGCGTTCTTGTAAGGTTACTTTTAATGCCTTCTTTATAGACTGGACAAGACGCTCCCATGCACCTCCCATATGTGCAGCTGTAGCTGGTATGAAGTGCCACTCTATTCTTTTATTCAGCATGCCATCAGCAATAGCATCATGGTTCAGCTCTAAAAACGCTTTCTTGAGCTCAGCATCCGCTCCTTTAAAATTACTTCCATTATCAGAATAAATAGCTGTAGGACAGCCCCTACGTGCGATCATTCGCCTTATAGCCATTAAGACAGAATCAGTAGTCAAACTTGCTGCTAATTCCATATGTACAGCCCTAGTTACCATACATGTAAATAAAGCACCCCATCTCTTTTCATTACGTCTACCTATTGTTACGAGTAGTGGACCAAAATAGTCTAGCCCACAGAATGAGAACGGTCTTTTGTTGTGTTCTAGTCTTGCCAGCGGAAGGTCGCCCATTGGCGGCTGAATCGGTGTCGCTCGTTTATTCCGACAAAACTGACAATGATGCGCTACAGTTCTGATGGTTGATCTCATTTTAATTATCCAATATTTTTGTCGGATCTCATTCACTACTGTCTCTACACTTCCGTGATTTTGTTCTTGATGATATTTGTGAATAAGTAGTTTCGTGTATGGATGACTACCACTTAAAATCATAGGACGTTTCAAATCCGTTAATACACCTGACGCTCTATCTATCCTTCCTCCTACCCTCATAATGCCCTCATCGTCCAAAACTGGGCTTAACTGTAGTAATTTATTGTCGGTAGGTAAATCAGTCTTTTTTTGTAAATACAGTATCACTTGAGCAAAGCAATCTTCTTGTGATTTCTTTATCCATAACTTTTCAGCTGACTCCAGATGCTCCAAGGTAATTTTCTTTTCTATTGATCCTCTACATTTAGCTATGAAGAGAAGAACATATGCAGTAGCACGGACGAGACGAGTCCATGATGAGAACGCTGTAATATCAGGTAAGCTATATTCTTTCTGTGTAATTACTAAAACTGTTTCTTGTTTTTCTTCACAGGTGGCTTCAGGTACAGGAACTATCCTTGTCTTCTCAACAGGCCATTCTTCTATATTTTTCTTCAAAAACTCGGGACCACTAAACCAAGGACCTTCAAGAGTCAAATCTAATGGTGAACTATCTCGTGTGGGAATATCCGCACTGTTGTTCTTCGTAGGAACCCACCTCCATTGTGACACCATAGTCAAGTCATCAATAGCCGATAATCTGTGGCCAACAAATGCTTTATAGTTTCTTGGATCAGAACGTATCCAAGCCAGTGTGGTGACAGAATCAGACCAGTAATATTTCTCATTGATCTCCAGCTTATGTTCTTTGCTCACAGTGTGAGCCAATCTAGCTCCTAAGAGCGCTGCTTGCAGCTCTAAGCGTGGAATCGAGCATGGTTTTAAAGGTGTAACACGGGCCTTTGCTGCTACCAAAACTACCTTAACCTCCCCATCAGCATATGCAAATCTAAAATAACATGCGGCAGCATAAGCTTTACTGCTGGAGTCGCAAAATGTGTGGAGTTGTATGCACGCTTCATCAGTTCGAGTAACATAGCAACGCGGAATAACACATTCCTTAATTCTTTGAAGTTCAGATAGCCACTGTTGCCACTTCTGGTATTCATTATCCAACAGCTTCTCATCCCACTGTATTTTGCTTCGCCAAACTTCCTGAAGTAATATTTTACCCCTTATCATAAAGGGAGATAGCAAGCCAATAGGGTCGAAAACACTCATAATTACTGCTAACATTTGTCGCTTGCTAGGCCTTTCTTGGCCACTGGAAACAGGTTCTGATACTCTGTTCATAGACAAATTAAAACTTAGTGTGTCTTTAGATGGTTGCCACATCATACCTAATGTTTTCTCTTTCATTGCTACATCAGGTGTAAGTTTAATAGTACCATGAGCTCTCTTCTCTTCAGGGATAGACTGAAGAACGGCAGCAGAATTGCTTGCCCAATTACATATGTTAAAGTTGCCACGCTTGTGGATCTCAATTATATTAGAAGCCATTCTTATAGCATCACTCTCTGTATTACAACTGTCTAAATAATCATCACAATAATGATTTTGCTCTACAGCACAGACTGCCTCTGGAAATTCATTTATAAATTCTTCAGCATTTCTATTCTTTACGTAGATGGCAGAACTTGGAGAACATGTTGCTCCAAATAGCATTGAGGTCATTACTTGCATTCTAGGTGGAGAAGAGTCTCCTGGCTCCCTCCAGTAGAATTTTTGAAATTTCTGATCCTCCTTTCTAATTTTTATTCTAAGGAACATGTCCTTAATATCCGCAGCCATAGCCACTGGGGCTTGTCTAAACTTCCACAGCACTCCGAGAAGACTCTGTAATAAATCAGGACCTGATAACAAATAATCGTTAAGTGAAACACCCTGTATCTTATTTGCACAATCAAAAACAATCCTGACCTTTCCAGGTTTATTGGGGTTAATGGCCGCAAAATGTGGGAGCACCCACCCTTGGTTGTTACCTTCTGGACGCTGAACCTTAGTATCCTCATTATCATAGGGCTCAGCAAAACCCAACTCAAACAATCTATTCATTTGTGCAGAATATGACTTAGCCATTGTAGGATTTTTCTTTAATTTATTCTCTAACGAATAAAACCTTTTTAATGCATTCTGATCTGACTGAGGAAATATGTTATTGCCTTGAGCCCATAACAATCCTGTTTCCCATGTACTATCGTCAATTTTCTGTGTAGTAGAATTTAAAATATTTAAAGCTCTTTCTACCTTTGGATTAGTACGCTCTTGAGGTTTCACTCCTAAAGAATCCAAATCGAAACTTGTCTTGACAAGAGAATACAAGTCATCATCAGCTGAGACTGACTGTGCCTTCATATGCGCGATTTGTATAGTGTGGGACAGCTGGGATCTACGCGAATGCGTAAAATTACCATGAACTACTAAACCTAACAAGGTTTCTGAAATAACTGGCTCATCTACTGCTCCAGCATAAACCTTTCGTGACACAATAAGGTGCCAATTATCTTGCCCTATTAATACTTTAGGAGTGGCATCTGAATACCAAGGTATGAGGTGTTCAACCTCCCTGACATGACTATAAGAAACAAGCTTTGCTTTATTTAAATGCTGACTTTGCAAATTTAAATCTTTCATAGTTCTCAAACTAACATCAAATTGACTACCGCCACTGTTTTCTACCTTTATTGAAATTTTCTTACTATTTATAGTCTGCTTACAAGACCCTATACCTTGAATATAAACTGCTTCTAATGGGCCCTGTCCACCTAAATGCTTAACTAAGCTCTCATCAACTAGAGATATGGACGCTCCTTCATCTAATAATGCAAATGTCTTAACTGACCCTTTTTGGCCATGTAAAGTTACAGGTACTACTTTTAAGAGAGCTCCTAAAGAACTAGCATTTAATACAGGTGAAGAACTTGTGATGTTAACACTTTCTGGGTTATCTACAATATTCTCATTACTACAAGACTCCACATTATTTTTAGGCTCTCGAAGCAACTTATGTAAATATTTTGAAATTTTACAATTCTTTCCTGGATGCGAATACAAAATGCACCGGAAACATTTCTTATTTTCTTTAACCCATTCATATCTATCCCGAATACATAATTCTATAAACTTAGGGCATGTGGTAATATTATGATATCTCTCTTTACAAAATGTACACAATATCTGACTTTTTGCAAGATGCTGAACAACAGAGTACCTCTTAGGAGAACGTGGTCTAGGCGCGGTTGTCTGTCGTGACCCTCCACTCACACTACCATCAGGCAGATATTTTAATGACAGCTCGGCCTCACGCTCTAGAAAGGCTGCGACACATACAAGCACACCTTTTTCCTTGTCGACGTTAACTCCCGCATAATCCATCCATCTTACACGAAGATGTGTGTTCATCTTCATCACTATGCACTCGTAGAGTTCTGAGTTGTGTAGATAGTTGTATAGCTTTAACGCTTGTATTACTGCAACACAATTGTTTATTTTGCAAGAAAAAACACTGAGATCCTGGGGATCACTCGACACTACTCTTAACTGTTTAATTTCATGAATTTGCTCCTTCACGATTCTCGTAGGATGACCAAAGCGCAACTCCAAGCTTCGAATGACTATCCCGGGATCAGTATATGAATGTAGAAGCGCTGCCACTGCTGCTTTTGCCTCCCCCTTCAAGGCCAAGCGTAATCTTTGTAAATTATCCGCTGGTTGAATGTTATATCTTTTTGTGGTTTCTTCATAAGACGCTTTAAATTGGAGCCAGTCTCCTGGACTTCCCCCGTATGCTGGTAGTCGAGTATCTTTAGAAACAGCCGCTTGTAGAACTTCAGCGAGTCGCTGAATATCCGATGACGTATTGTTGTTGTTTACATTTGAGAGATTTGACGTTTGCGGTGCATTGGCGTCAACTGTCGCGCTATTTCGAATTTGAAAATTTTCGCAATTATGTAAACCGCCGCTAGGTGGTGCTGCGGTTGACGGGAGCTTCGCTAACGGCTCCGAAGCCCCGAAATGTGCTGACGGCGCACCTTCTTTTTGAGAAATCCATTTTTCTACACGTAACATCTTATGGTCTTTTTCTCTATTACTCTCGCAACTGCTTTCTGATCGCGAACTATTCGACATTTCTTCTAAAATCTCCATTTTCTTTTTTAGAAGAGCTTCTTTGGCGTTTAAAATCTGCTGCATCTCGTCTAAAGCTGTCTGCATTTCTTCTCGATTCTTTTTAGATTTACAGCTTGTTTTAGATATTGTTTTGTAACTACGCGTACACGATGGACTGCGACTCTCATTGTGAATTTCCGATTTCAAATTGTGTTCTTCCGCCATTATAATTTTTCTGACACCCGTGGAGAAAATTGCTGGAATTTAATCCGGCTCCGAAGGACCACTATGTGGCGCACCAGGCACCACCTCCACAGGGTTTGGACGAGAATCACAATAACACAGTACTAAAGCTTGAAACTATTTAATAAGATGAAAATTCACTGACACTATTTTTATACCACCGTATCGAAACAAGGCCGGCGCAAGAAGCCTTTTATGTTTTCTTTTTTAGACTAATATTATATGGTTGATGACAATACCCTTGTCTACCTTCGTTATTGCATCTTCTTTCAAACCACACTTCTCGCTTATCACTGTATTAGTCGCTCTGTTTCATAACTTCACTCCACATACCGCAACTCAACCACTTTTATTCTTTTTCATGCTTCTTCTACCAGACCCAGCATTCACTACAATTACGTCAGCAGGTCATCGCTAGCACAGCACTATTCTATTTCTACTGAGAAATATAATAATATAATATAATAATATGTCAGACATTCACACCAATTATCCAGTTCCAAATTAGGCGGAACCTGTGTTATGGTTGCTAGATAACGGATAAACATACTTAATAAATATATAAACATCCAAGACTTGGGTACAAACATTCATATTCATCATACGAACATTTGCCCCTAGCGGGATTCGTACCCGCAACCTCCGGCGTGGCAGTCCGAGTACTACCCGTTCCGCCACGGAGGCCGTCAATAGTTTCTACTCAGTAGAAATAGAACCCGCTACCTCTGACATAAAAGTGCTACTCTCACTATACCAATGAGGCAATCAGAATTTTTAGCTTCATGGTAAATCTTTTTGTCATTAGTCGTGACGAACAAAGCTGGGCTAAAAACTAGTCCTTGAGATATGTTCACTGTACCGTCAAAATTTAAACAAGGTTAATTTATAAGTTACATGAATAGGTTGTAAGGGGGTAAAACAACATCAATGCTTCAAATGCCAATCTGTCCAATAACACTCTGGTAGACAAGATATGAGACTTGCCAGTGAAAATCTTGGTATGATTTTTGGCCAAAAATATCTCTTGCGATGACCAACATGTCAGTTCAGTATGGGTATTTTGAGAAAGCGTATGTCCAGCAGTGGAATATAACAATAAGTCACTATTTATTAGTAATTTTTCGGATCTATCTCCAGCAGTAGACACCTCAGGTCTGACATGATGACGATGATTGTTTGGACTGTGTTTCGATATTACATTACGACGATTTGAATTTTGTCGTGACATTAATTTACGTTCTTTTGTAATCGTGACATAACTTAGAAACTGATGAAGCTAGACCACAATGTCACACAGTGGGACAGTTTGATAGTGGTGTTAAAAAAAGCTTCTACCAAGTTTTTTTTACTTATTTACTCTTCCGAAATGAAAAATGAAGCCTTATAGAATCTGTTTCTCTGAACGACTAGAGGTATCTAGTTGAAGTTAATACCAAATACTAAAAATTCATGTTTCTAACTCAGTGAAATGAAAAGATATTTTGATATTTTATTTTCTTTGTTTATGTTAACTTTTATATTTGATTTTACGGATAACGACGAAAATCAAAATTTGTACTGCCGAGATTTCTAACGACAATAAATCAAAATCTGTAATGTTCATAATTCCTAATACAAGTTCATCAGAGTTTTTGACAATTCAAACAGTTACGTGCGAAATTCCTAGTGGAATATTGCAAAAAACTTATCATCATCATCAGCCTAAATACGTCCACTGCTGGACATAGGCCTCCCCAATAGAATACCACTTTTAGTAAGTTGTCCATTGGGGTATTTGCCATAATCACCACGCTTGACAGGCGGATTGGTGATCGCAGTAATGTACTTAACATACACACACAGGAGAACGCTGCTGCCCGTCCTTGGTGCAATCCCTCAGTCGCCTTGACGACGCCCACGGGAAAGATAGGGGTGGCCCTATTCTAAGCCGGGAACCACACGGCAAAAAAAGTATAGTATAGTCTAATATATAATGACCAGACACTGGGCTCGATTCTGAAGGTACAACGTTAAAATTTGACAGCACTAAAACTGTTGCTATCCTTGTCACACAGTATTATGAAGATAAAGACGAAACCAATTTTAGCGCTGTCAAATTTTAACGTTGTGCCTTCAGAATCGGGCCCATTATGTGTACATTATATTGTAAATAGTTAATAAGTACTTGAAATTCCCTCATATTTCAGTTATATCTAATTAAAATGAAATAATTAGAAAAAATAGATTTTTGGCAGTTACCATTAATTTTGGGAACAGTTAATAAAAACATTAAATTTTGTGACCGTTTTTCGAACTCCTCTAATATGGAACGTGCGAGTTCGAAATTTGAATTTTAAATCGCGTTTGATGCTCGGCTGTTGACATTTGACAGCTGACCCACAGTGGTCCGGTTGTTGAACTGGTCGCTTATTTATTTTTCGTCTTAAAGTCGACCTTAATCTATATTTATTTAAACCATAGATGGTGATAGTATAGGTAAAAATTAAAAATTATCATCCGCCATTTTGAATATCTATTACCCCTTGCTTATTTAAATATGATATTTTTGAAATGTGCCAAATAATTTTTAACAGTATTTAACTGTAAACAGTTAATTAATCTTTAGTTTAGCTTAAAATTATTTTTAATATTATTTTAATATTCCTGTTTAAACATCTTTTTTACGTTCCATTTTTTTTTTACTCGTGACATAAAATAGATAATTCTAAGCACAATAATGCATAAGTTTTATTTTTACATTTTGGAGATGACTTTAATTACTTTGCTGCCGTCGACTGGACCAAGTTATGCAGAAATGGTCCATCCCAAATTTGCTCATTTTTGAGATATCAAACGTTAAATCCTAACCTGGTATTCTTGAATAGAATGTTATTGTCATGTATTGTTGATAATATATTATTAAGAAAATATAATAGATAATCCGGTAATGTTTGTGCCTGATAATTTTTGGGAGTAAAAAGAGTAAATTGGGGGGGGGGGGGGGGCGAACACGCCTGATGTAATCTATCTAAATAGTAATTTCTTGTAAAAAGGAAGTGATGTCCTTTTGACTTTGTAATTTTTTAAAATTTGTGCTTTTATGGTCCTTCGGTTGTAAGATGGGTGCCCCTCAACCTTTTCCCCTATTTCTGCGCCTGTCTGTATGTATAATATACGAAATATACAAATATTTATACCTTAGATGAGTTACAACAAATAGATATAAGTACGTTTGAATTACAGTAAATCCCATACTATTCGCATAAGCTTCAATTAAAATTACATATTCATTCTTTTTTTAATGCCAAGTTTTGGGATTGAAAAACAACCAATTATAAAGCGTGATTTACTTTTATCTAAACCGTCGTCTGTTAAATGGCCAGTACTTACTTTTGTGTTCATATCGGTGCATTTTTATTTTTTAATTTCCATTTTGAGGCTGTGACTTGGTTTACTTTGAGTCGATTTTGTTTATTTGTATCTCACTTTCTTTTACTAATTTGTGTCCATTAGTACAGTTGTTTTAAATTAATTTAATCTATTCATTAGTTTGCGGATCATAGGCTTTCAGCATAGTGTGAACAAAAGGAAGACTTAGGTTTTTTTTTACTTTTCTGGTGTCTGGTCTTTCTATAGTCTGCTGAGGTATTTTATCGTTGGTGTTTGTGAAATGTTCCTTATGAAAATACAAGTAGTTTTAATAACTACAATTGTAAACATGTTTATCGATTGTTTTAATTTTTTTTGTTAATATTTAACAAATATTTTTTTTTTGCTGTCAAATGTCATATGAAAGAGTTCACTATAAATAACCTAATTTTCTTCTATCTAATACTAGCTGTTGCCCGCGACTTCGTCCGCGTGGACAACTTAACATCACAAATTGTTATGTATTTCCTGTAGGAATGGGATGATTTTTCGGGATAAAAACTATTCTATGTCCTATTCCAGGACCTAACCTATATATATGTGCCAAGTTTCATCACGATCCGTCCAGTGGTTGAAGCGTGATTGAGTAACAAACATCCAAATATCCAAACTTTCACATTTATAATACTAAAATAATAGGAAGGAATAAGGAAGTAGGACTATTTAGAACAAAGTATAATAAACTTGTACAAGTATCCAAGTATCTTATTAACAATTGTATATCTGTCTATATATAAGTATATGTTTAGAGTTGAATAGTAAATAGATTATGCGGTTTAATAAATTATAAATAAGACACAATGTTATAAAATGATAATACTGATGCATTATGCATTCGTTCCAGTCTATTTACACATTCGAGCAAAACCAATAAATAACGAAAAAGCGGGTATTAAGAAAGTTTAACCACAGAATGAATTATTTACCTTCAATAACTGTCAAGTCCACCGCATGGGCACATTCCTGGGACAATATGTTGTTATGTTCAATTACCACTTAACACCACGAATGTAAAGAAAAACACTTAACTGTAAGTATACTTAAATTGTTTATCACAATTTACGAAAAAAAAAAACACTAACTTTTAAATTTTTATCAAAATCCAAAAGAAAAAACACGTCACTGTTTTAAATAAACAAGAAATTAAAATAAAGTCGCTCGACTCCTATTTTTAATATCGATCTTATCAGTTTGTTGTGATTGAGAACGCCACTGGGAGGGAAGTGGTAAAGACGCGCGGGTGGAAAGAAATGACCTACAGAACTGACTGATAGTAACTAGTGGACGTGCTCCGGCGCACCGATGCGAGGTAAGCATTCGAAAACGCTCGTTTGTTGTCCGTTCCAACAGTCTTGGTACTTGAGGAAGTGAAGTTTCTTCTTGATCACTTTTGTTACTACTTTGGTTACTTGTAATAATATTACAAAGTGGACAGTAACTGGGTCACCCCTGGCTTAGGTATACTAAGTATTTTACTTTGCTACCGCAGTATCCTGTAAAAACTTATTTAAAACTTAGCATCTGAGTAATCAAATAAGATTTTTCCAAAAGCATATCACGACGACTTGATACCTAAAATAGTCACCGGTAGCGGCTGGATGCGGAGGGCGAAGGACCGGGTGTGGTGCCGTTCATTGGGGAAGGCCTATGTCCAGCAGTGGACTTCTAGGCGCTGACATAATGATGATGATGAAAAGCATATCAACACAACTTCAGTTTTAAACAGCTGGTGTATATTTATAGATCGTTTTACTGCCTAGTTTGCTTAATAATTTTGTCGTTGGACTCGACTGCCGTCGCCAGTTTGCGAGTTTGATTCTCACTGGATACAGACAGTTTTGTACAATTGAGGCTGGATTTCATATATGTGAATTATCCTGTACTTGTTTCATTACCATTATATGGGAGAAAATCCTGAAATATATTCATATGTATTTCAATATAATTATACAGGATGCTTCATCAATGGTGGATCAACCGGCGTATGGTGATACCCCATTACCTATCGATTGGACCCCCATGTTTGTTCCGCGATTTTGCTTGGTTTCCGAGTTACAAAGTTTTTTTGTATGTTACTCCCTCACTTATTGTATGGATAAACTTTTGTCTAATATTAGATAATATCGTTTAGACGGTTGAATTTGCAAGTACATAGAAAACAGTGAGATTTCTCGTTAATAGTACTACACATCTCTTTCAGTATCAACTCTGTGAAGCCGCGGTACAAACCGGCGGACTCCGTGAGCCGCTCATTGGAACTCGTGCGCAAGTGTGAGCGCATGCGCTTGAAGGGGCTTAATGCACTTAGCACTCTTCATGTCTCTTCTAACTAAATCAAGCATGACTCTTGTACGTCTTAACTAACATTTTAGTCTTGTTAACGACTGCTCGCGTGGTATCGGAGTAATATCGCGTTGATAGCCATAAACATACAATGTCAGATTTAAGTGGATCGCGTGGTGGAGACGGGCGTTCTTACCTCATCAAGTCATCATACATTGAAACAAGCAAGACTGGTACAGGATTTCTGGAACAAAGAACATACTTTGATGAAATTTGTATCTAAGAAATTTATTATCATATATTATTATATTACATAATATACATACACATATATACATATATATTTACATACACATAATATCATTATCTTATAAATAAAATCGTAAACTTCGCGTGTCTGTACATTGAAGATATTTGCAAAAAAAAAAAAAACGGGGGTCTAAGGATAAGCAACAGAACACATTTCGATCATTATTGAAATTTTTGTCTGTTTGTCTGTTTGTCTGTGAGTTTGTACACGCATCACTTAAAAACGACTGATCGGACTTTGATGGACTTTTCACAGATACATGGGGCTTAATTTGGTGTAACATATAGGCTTTATTTCATCGCAATCGGCTAACTCAATCAAAAGTTATAGACATTTTTATTTTTCAAATACGAGTACATTAGTAGGTAAGGTTAGTATGCAATATATTGCACATAATAGTATTTCCGTACTATTCAGATTGCGATGAGTTTGGATTACATTTGGAGCCGCGGGTGGGAATTGGAGTGCGAGTGGGCGTGGGCGTGGGAAAAGGGGAGTGGGTGTGGGATTGGGAGCGGAAGCGGAAGCGGGAGCGGGACCGGAGCAGGAGCGGAAGCGGGAGCGGAAGCTGAAGAGGGAGCGGGAGTGGGAATAGGAGCGATTCTGTAGTTCACGCGAGCCGAGGTCACCTGGACCTGGACGATACACTGCGCAGAATGTAGGGTGTAAATGTTCGACTGAATTTGTGAGCGGTAGCGGGAGCGGGTATGGTACCAGTGTAATTTGAGTGTTTGAAAATTCGCATAACTTTTGACTGAATTAACCAATTACGATGAATTTGTGGTATACGTATGCAACAAAGTAATGTTGGTCGGAATTTGGATTGCGATGGATTTGTTACGAGGACTACATTTGGAGAGACGAGGGAAAGAGATTTGAGGGGAAAGTTGAGGGGAGAGTTGAGGATCTGGACCTGGGTCTGGGCCTGGGCCTGGACCTGGGCCTGGGCCTGGACCTGGACCTGGACCTGGGCCTGGGCCTGGACCTGGACCTGGACCTGGACCTGGACCTGGACCTGGACCTGGACCTGGACCTGGACCTGGACCTGGACCTGGACCTGGACCTGGACCTGGACCTGGACCTGGACCTGGACCTGGACCTGGACCTGGACCTGGACCTGGACCTGGACCTGGACCTGGACCTGGACCTGGACCTGGACCTGGACCTGGACCTGGACCTGGACCTGGACCTGGACCTGGACCTGGATCTGGGATAGGGAGCGGAAGTGGGAATTGGAGCGAATCCTGTAGTCCACGCGAGCGGAGCCGCGGGCACAGCTAGTACATAATAATTTGTGATGTTAAGTTGTCCACGCGGACGAAGTCGCGGGCAACAGCTATCTATAATAAATAATTAAATAATTTATCTTCTATAAAAGTTAATCTGTGCAAGAAAGCCTACTATAAGTTAGATGACTACTTAAATTATAAAAGTCCATGGAGTGCTTGATGGCTCAGCATAGGTAGACTTAATGATTGTAATGAATAAGATAAATCAAAGGTAGGGCCCTGAGCCGTTGGGTTTGTTGCCACTTCTTCCCCTGGGTTATACAGGTGGAAGTGGAGTAGTTTTAGGCAGAATTTGACGTCAAAAAGAGAATAATGTATTCCAATTTTGAAAATAAATATTTTGATTTTGAAATATAAATATGTCAGACATTCACACCAATTATCCAGCCCCAAACTAGGCAGAGTCTGTGGTATGGTTGCTAGATAACGGATACACATACTTAAATAAATATACAAACATCCAAGACTTGGGTACGAACATTCATATTAATCATACGAACATTTGCCCCAAGCGGGATTCGTCCCCGAAACCTCCGGCGTGGTTGTCTAATCCGTACATACATACAAACGTACATAATACATACGTGAATTGTCTAATCCCTAATAAGTATTTTCTCCTATGCTATAGAAATTAAAAAAAGGACAGAACAATTCACAAATATTATATCCAGACCAGCACTTCATCATCATCATGTCAGCCTTTAGACATCCACTGCTGGACATAGGCCTTCCCCAATGAACGCCACCACACCCGGTCTTCCGCCCTATCCAGCTGCTTCCGACTACCTTCTTTAGGTCGTCAAACCGGCACTTGTACAAGTTTAAAGTTGTCATAATTGCACAAAGTTGTCTGTGCCCAGTGGGAATCGAATCCCCGACTAAAACCCCGTTCTGGGCAGGTCCGACGCACAAAGAGTGACTCTAGGAGTTCACTCTAGATATGCGTCCTCGGCGACCCACCTTTAGGAGAGACATGGTACCTCCCCCGGTAACCTCGCGGTGCCTGCAGCAGTACCGGGGCACCCCGTGCTGCCGCCCTTCCCGGATGAGATGTGTGCACAGAGTCATTCACGCTCTGTGCACCCGCGTCCCCGATGGCCCCTTTTAATCTATTTGTACGACAAGAAGGGGATACCGTGACGGTATTCTTCACCTCAGCTGGATGCTTATGGCATTAGACGTGCGTTCGCCCGACCCTCCTGTGGCGGGTCGGATGAGCAGATAAGTCCTCATCTGCTCCGCCACCTCCTTCTGCCACGTCCTCCCAGAAGGAGAGCATCGCTTCCATGACCTGTACCTGTCCAGAAACAACTCTGTACACAGTTGTTAGTCTACTTGCCATTGGAAAGTAAATCTTAAGACAATGAAGGACAGTGACGCCGTACTGCGTCCAATAGCAATATCCAATCGTATGGGCCTGAGTAGACGAGTTAGTCCGTAGACGAGTTAATCCTTTTTTTATTATTGATGGTTTGCGCTTGACCTCATTCTCTCCTTTAATGAGTTTATACCAGTTATCAATTACAATAGGTAACATATATATTACTAGCTGTGCCCGCGGCTCTGCTAGCGTGGACTACAGAATCCGCTCCCCTTCCCACTCCCGGTCCCCTTCCCACTCCCACTCCCGCATAATGATATATTCTTAAATATTGTAAAACATTTTTTTGTTCTATCATCGATGAAAGCAATTTTATTGCAATTTTTTTTACACCTTGGGTTACATTATTGAAGTTTTAGTAAAGATCTCTAATTTTTATAGTAATGAATATAGCCTATGTTACTCAGGAATAATGCAGCATTCTAATATTCAAAGAGTTTTTGAAATCGGTCCAGTAGTTTTTGAGTTTATTCTTTACAAACATACAAATCTTTCCTTTTCATAATATTAGTGTAGACAAGCATACTCAGTTTCGCTTACGCAAGGCATCGAACCCGTTCACAGCATGCAGAAATTCCCTCAACTGAGCTAAGTCAGTCTATATATTTTATTTACTACACATTGTTTAATTATACCGCTTTAATGTCTCGAGCTCACATAATTCAGCTTAATGAACAACTAGTGTCAACTAGCATGCCAGTTACTGACCAGTAACGAGTGTAGGCTAGTATGCCAGTGGGTGCCGTATATCCTTATACCTAACGGGAACAGCAGAAAGCTTGTTTGGTCCAACTTAGAAGTTTGAAGACTGGTTAGGAGTCTAGTATAACCCGGTTGACTGATTTAATTTTATTGGAGAATTTTAAGTTATTCTAATAAACATATACACTCTTAAAAGTTAGATATTCTTTACTGTACACAAATTACACAATAATAAGTATAAGTTTATAGAAAGTGTTCGTAGGCTGCCTTGATACTTAAAACGATCTTATAAGAAAGGCAATGCGACAGATTACCTACATGAAGAATATTATAATCTTAGAATATAATAAATATTCACATACTACTGGATCATTATATTATGTACAGCATTATAAACTAACTAGTATTACAGGTAAACTAATATAAAAACTAATATAATGCCGTGTGGTTTCCGATAGAGTAGAATAGGACCACTCCAACTCTTCCCGTGGATGTCGTACAAGGCGACTGAGGGAATACATTATAAAACATCAATCAGGCCTGCCCAACCCGTCTGGCCAGCGCGGGGAGTGTAGGCCAAATCCTCCGTCTGTCTCCGGCAGATGAGAGAGGGTTGTGCTCCTGCAGTGGAGACAAAAATAACCTGATGATGATGATGATGAATATAAAAACGCATCACAGTAAGAACACGTCGTCCAGCTCACGGTGTGTGTCATGCCGTACACACACTGCAGGAGCACAACCCTCTCTCATCTGCCGGAGACAGACGGAGGATTTGGCCTACACTCCCCGCGCTGGCCAGGCGGGTTGGGGAGGCCTGATTGATGTTTTATAATATATATTCCCGAGACACTACGTACTTAATTATATGGAAATGAAGATCGACAAGCTTTAGACATAGTTTTTTATCATAATGATAAGACATTATTTTAACAACAACAACAATATACAATTATTTATGACTAGCAGTACTCACGATTTTATACGAGTAGACCATTGAATACTAGTGATGCCGTTTTTATAAGCATGCAAGCAAAATAAAAAAAAATGGACAATAAAGTCAAAATCATTTATTAGTTATTACATTTGGTGCATTTGTACACTTCTTTTTAGAAGACGGTTCTAGATGTTCGTGCTGTGAAGAAGAAACGGGGCAACAAACTTCTTGCAACACATTTTTTAAAATCAAGTTTGTATACAATAACATCAATAAGATTGTGCGAAGCTGAAGCATCTTTGTCATTCTAATAATCGTCTATTTACAACCGATTTCAAAAAAGGATGAGGTCCTCAATTTTAAGTATATATATTTTTTCTATTTTATAATAGACTTTCTTACAAAGCGGTTTTAGCGTGATTATTAAATTTTCTGTCCATCATATTTCAAATTTCCTCTGGTAGTTTGTTGTAGGAATGTATACATACGAGTACATTGTTCGTGATCGATTTACGGACCTTACTAAATCTCCCTCGTGGTAAACAAGTTAAATTACACTCAACGACATAGTGGAACATTAGTACAGATGAAAATCTTCCAATTTCTACTTGATATCTCTGTACAAATCACCCCTCGCTTATAACTGACACTATATTAGAAAAGTGGCCAATGTAAATAAGCTCCTAACAACATACTCCTCTCCACTTCCCTCCTCCCTTCCTCTCTCTCACCCTGCCTCACTGAATTAAGAATCTTAATTTTCTCAAGTCAAATTTATACTCTGTACTTACAGAAAACTACCCGCTTATGACTGAAACTACTCTAGAAAAGTGCCCAATGTTAGTAAGCTCTTAACAACAAAAAATGTTGTTTGGAAACATCACTACAGAGTTGAGAATTTTCCTGTTCTCAGTTGAAATTTCTGTACAAAAACAACCCTCGCTTATAACTGACAATATACTAGAAAACTGGCCAAGTCTCAAGTCATTGAATTATCTGTACAGAAAAACTCCCTGTTAATGACTGACATTACAGTAGAGAAGTGCCCAATGTTAACAAGCTCTTAACAACATAGAATGTTGTTTGGGAACATTACTACAGATTAGAATCTTCCTATTCTCAGTTGCAATCTTTGTACAGACACACTCCCGCTTATAATTGACACTACACTTGATTTAACAACATAAAATGTTGTCTGAGAAGAGCACTACAGATAGGAATGTTCCTATTTCTAGTTGAAATATCTATACAAAACACCCCTCGCTTTTCATACTACACTAAAAGTGACCAATGCTAATAAGCTTTTAACAACAAAAAATCTTGTTTGGGAACATCACTACAGTTGAGAATCTCTGCACGAAATCACTCCCCGCTTATAACCGACACTATACTAGAAAAGTAGTTAATGTTAATAAGCTTTTAACAACAAAAAATATTGTTTGGAACATACTACAGTTGAGAATCTCTGCACGAAATCACTCCCCGCTTATAACTGACACTATACTAGAAAAGTAGCTAATGTTAATAAGCTCTTAACAACATACTTATAATGTTGTCTGAGAACATCTGTACAGTAGTCGACGTGTTGAAATTGCTATAATTACACGACATAACCTTATTTGTTTACAACCTATGTGGTCTAGTTTACACTAGGTAATGGAGATTAATGGGATTATCATTAAATTAAAGTTCCTTGTGAGGATATGTGTCAAAGGAATCATTAATGATATTAATTATGAACTGGGATAATAACGACGATCCTTGGCCTAGTGGATTGGTCATTGGACTCGAGCGCCAGAGGCCGTGGGTACGTAGTATTATTAAGTATTCTATGCCGTGAGTTCGATTCCCACTGAGCACACAGACAACTTTCTACATTTTGTATATGGTCTGGTTGTTATATTTGTGAATTAACCAATCCTTGTTTAATTCACAGGAGAAAATCCTAGTTTGCGAATAAACAAGTGTATGAATATTTATGTTTAATTTAATTCTTTAATTCAGAGTTTGATCCATAGTAAATCAATTATTTTTAGTATTTACTTACCTATGTTCTAAAATTATATAATTCTTTTTTTTACCTGCAATACTCTGTCGTTGTCTTTCTTATTTTCCCTTGAGAAAGGTTGCCTGGAAGAGATCGCTATAAGCGTCTACCCTCTTAATATTCTGTGGTTGTGATGCTCATATCAGCAGTCTAGCTATACCGATGAGATTTACGGAATATTATCAAACCACATACGCTTAGGTAAAGACGCCCGAAAAATTATAGAGTGTATATTCGCTTACCTGAACCATAAGGTATAATATGCTCGTCTACACTTGTAATAGTTTTATTATGTCATTCGAATATCGACTCGAATTCAGTAAAAAGAAAATAGTAAAAAGTTGACACTATGTGAAAAAAAATCACTTCACGTACTTTTTATATATTCTTTATTGCACAAATTTTAAAATTAAATACAGTTACAAATTTTGTGTACAAAGGCGAGCTTGTCTCTAAAAGAGATCTCTTCCAGCCAACCTTGCAGGGTGTGAGACTTTTTACTACTCTAATACACTATTTTGTGTGTCTTGTCACACAGTAGGTTTTTCGTTTCATAAGGAAGTGACGTATTTGTTACGTATGATATTATGTGCCCCAAACTTCTGTTACCAGTTATAGTCGTCTCATTTACATTTTGAATTAAAAATCTTGATACAAACCTCACATTGTATATTCCTATTTACCTAAAAGATGGTACTGCAGCATTCGCACATAGTTTAAAATTCAGGTCTCGTTTTTCGTAGTGTAGAAACATCGTCACGTACATCGCTGGCTCTGCAGACGTGTTATGCAGATGAGAGAAATAAACAGCAATGTAAAGTAAAATATATGGCGAGATTTAAAACGTGTTGGTTTTTAGGTTTCGTAAAGTATTTTGTTTAAATCCCGAGTTTCAGGATTCTTAAGGGTACTTCTCATTGACACTCAATTTTTATGGTCACACAGTTATATTTCCTAAACAGTATAAGTTAAAAACATAACTTGTGGATTGGTGGATAAAACATCTATTTGGTCACAAAATAAATAAAACTTGCCGTAATTGAAGCAAAAATAATATAAATAATTAACACGAACGATCAAAAACGGGGCCATTTTTCGTATTCTCATCGTGTCACACTTCCCGTTGCAGTAAAACATTTGGTTACTGCTTTACCAAATTTCAGTGTATTTGTATGTTATATATACCAAAGTCATCGTAATTAAATACACTTTACATACGTTGGTGTAAAAAAAAACTTTTCGTCATTATTTTGAATTGGAAACACAATATGTGTCGGTCACACGATTTTAGGTACTTAAGATTTAAGTAGTAATAAAGGCTTGCTGTTGAATACAACAGCAGCAACTAATCACAGAGTTCGATTCGGTCATCGTCAGTCGTGTTCCTGCTTCGCAGAAGTGGGACGAGCGACTCATCGTTCCGTGAGTAAAAAATATTGGTAAGTTTATATTTATTCGTAGGTGTACCGATCACTTGCGTGGACAACATATTTGTGCATTGTATTTTGGTAATGGAAATTAAAGTTAGCTCATCGAAACTCCAAAATGTAAGAGATATTTATGTAGTATTTGATTTAAAACAATACACCTAAACTTTGAAGGAATTTATAAAAAAGGGATATTTTCGTCACCTTTGTGGCATCACCTTCGTGGCGTTTTACCCACGAAGGTGATTTTTTGCCACGAAAGTGATTTTTTGCATTGTTTTATTTCGAAATATAGCGACTGGTGTATACGTATTTACAAAATCAACTAGTTTGATGTATTTTGAATACATAAGTTAGTATATTTACATGATAAATTAACAACTACACTATTAATAGATAACTAATTAAACATGAAATATGGGTAGGTACTAATTAAAGTAAGTAAGTAAGTATATTAACGTTGTTTTTAGGGTTTCGAACCAAGATGGTAAAAATGAACCCTCAACACCAACGTAGCTTCTGGTCTGATGATGATCCAGATTCGAGTTACAATATATTTGATTTACGCAAACGTAACGTTCTGATATTTTCTTTTATTGTTCGAAGATGTTACCGTCTTCTTGTAATGAGATTTTTTTATAGAATAACGTTTTTGTTTTTGAAAAGGAAAAAAAGTTTTTTCCTTTTCAAAAACTTTTTGTTTTTGAACAGTGCTGCCTAACAACGTGTAACGTTTCGTTTTTATTTTTTGAGAGATTTAGCCTTTCTTAAGTTCAGACTAAAAGTAGTATCTAAGTTCTAAAGACTTATTTGATTCATCATTAGGAAATAGTTTATATTACAACCAATTAGGTTAAGTTTTTGATTATTTTTTATCACCGGAGACTGATTATTTGTGAATGTTACAAATTAGCAGTGATATTACAATTAAAGTATACTCAAATTATGCACAATTGTTATAACTTTAGATACATTAGGTATGTTATTATGTTATCACATGTATAAAGAGGGTATTTTAGAGTAAAACTATCCTCCGAAATATAAGTACCTGATTAATAAAACCACAGTAAAGTTTCTATTTATTTCCTACGTTAATAATGTTCTATAATAAGAACTTTTCACTAAAATTATGTAGTTTTAATTGACATAGCATATCAGTAATAATAGGAACCTATTTCGTAGGATGACCGAACCTAGGACCGAACTGGTAACTCTCTCTGCGCTTGATTGAATATCATGTATTTGCCTGTTTAATTATGAAAATAAGATTAAGTTGTTATTTCATGAACATTTAGTCTCATAACCAGTAGTCAATTCTGAGAAAATAATGGCTGTAAAGTTACTGAGTCACTTTCGTGGATCATCGCGTCACTTTCGTGGCATCTAGAACTTCAAAACATTATTACTTCCAACCGAGACTCACGATTTGATTAATTTACTTATAAATTTACTCGTATTATCAAGCGCTATTAGATTTTTGATAAAAATAGTTTATATAAGCAAAAAATAGAATTTACCACGAAGGTGACGATGAGAATCGTGGCGATGAGAATTAGCCTTAAGAGATCAAAATACTTTAATTCCTTTGATAAACACAATAGGTAAGTAAAGGTTTGTTGGTTTGGTTTGTACTTTTATGAAAGAGATATGATAACTAAGTAATTCTGAATTATTATAAAACTAAGAAAGTTGAACTATCCTTAAACTTAAATAAGCAGAAGAGAATGCCGTGGAAGTGTATAGGTTCTTCATAAAATGTTGAATTTTCAATATTTTGAATCCCAAAATTGTTGATTGACTCTCTTTCCATTTTGTAAAACACTGATTGTCTTAAAATGTTGAATTCCCATTAAGTTGAATTCCCATAATGTTTACGCCTATTTTCTTTTCAGTAAGATGTGAAGTTTGTTTATTTTCTTTCTATATTTATTTTTTACTATCCATCTGCTATCATCTTCGCCTGCAGCATCATTTTAATTTTTTTTTGTTATTGCTAGTCATTTGAAGAAAATATTATATTCTTACTCACCCGAAACATTTATTTTACGTCAGAAGCGAACTAAGCATAATTGTGTTGTCCTTTAATAAATTCATCATCATCACCTGATAGGAGACAGACGGAAGATTTGGCCTACACTCCCCGCGCTGGCCAGACGGGTTGGGGAGGTTAGTATTTTGATAAATTGCCAGCTCTAAAAAAAAGTTTCTTTCATCGCAAAACGGCGACTTATATCGAATCTTGAACGTTAAATATGTCTAAAGTGTCGGGAACAAATGTTGTGTAAAATTAAGTGTTAGTTCGTGATCAAAGGTCGTAAAGTTAGAAAGATTGTAACCGTACCGTGCGAGAATAACGGATCGGTCGTAACGATGTGATTTTTATGTGCTAATGGTATGAAAATTGAACGGCGAGGATTCTTTATAGATCAAATTTACAAATCGTCGTTGTTACTGCATATTAAGTGAAACCTAATGATACAGATCATACAATTCACGATGGCACTCGCCACTACTTTTCGCAAGGGGTGCCCGCGGGACGCGGGGAGATAATCCTAGCCTATCAGTCAGTATCTTAGTGTGCGCATGCACACACTGATGATTAGTGCGTAACGATAGAAATAACACAATAACAATATAACTCATACTATGAAGTAAACGACTTAAAGAAGTGGGGCGGGGCGTGCCTTCGTGAATTGTAGAAAAATTAAGTAAATACATACATACAATGTTCACGCCTGGGTCCTAGAGGGTTAGGCAGAGACGATGGATCCCCACTTTGCGCAATATAATGTCGCAAAGTGGTTTTCCTTCGCCCGCTTTTCGCCCCGTGATACCCCTTGACGTGATGTGTTGCGAACAACATCGCCGCCTTGTTGAGGTACCACGTAAGTAAATAATAATAATAAATAAATAAATATCTCAGACATTCGCACCAATTGTCCAGTCCCAAACTAGGCAGAGCCTGTGGTATGGTTGCTAGATAACGGATAGACATCTAATAAATAAATTCGTAAACTTCGCGTGTCTCTACATTGAAGATATTAGCAAAAAAAAAATTGGGGGGTCTAAGGATAAGCAACCGAACACATTTCGATCAATTTTGAATTTTTTGTCTGTTTATCTGTTTGTCTGTGAGTTTGTGCACGCATCACTTAAAAAACACTGAACGGATTTTGATGGACTTTTCATAAAAACATGGTGCTTTACTTAACTTAACATTTAGTCTATATATCATCGCAATCGGCTAACTCAATCAAAAGTTATAGACATTTTTAGTTTTCAAATACATTAGTTACGAGTAGTTAAGGTTATTATGCAATATATTGCTTAAAGTAGTATTTCCGTACCTACTATTCAGATTGCGATGAGTTTGGATTACATTTGGAGCTGCGACTAGGAATTGAAGTGGGAGTGGGAGTGGGAGTTTGAGTGGGAGTGGGAGTGGGAGTGGGAGTGGGAGTGGGAGTGGGAGTGGGAGTGGGAGTGGGAGTGGGAGTGGGAGTGGGAGTGGGAGTGGGAGTGGGAGTGGGAGTGGGAGTGGGAGTGGGAGTGGGAGTGGGAGTGGGAGTGGGCGTGGGAGTGGGAGTGGGCGTGGGAGTGGGAGTGGGAGTGGGAGTGGGCGTGGGAGTGGGAGTGGGAGTGGGCGTGGGCGTGGGGGTGGGGAGTGGGATTGAGAGCGGAAGCAGAAGCAGAAGCGGAAGCGGGAGGAGAGCGGGAGTGGAACCGGAGCTGGACCGGAGCGGGAGTGTACCAGTGTAATTTGAGTGTTTGAAAATTCGCATAACTTTTGACTGAGTTACACGATTACGATGAATTTGTGGTAACAAAGTAATGTTGGTCGGAATTTGGACTGCGATGGATTAGTTACGAGGACTACATTTGGAGAGACGAGGGAAAGAGGTTTGAGGGGAGGGTTGAGGGGAGGGTTGAGGGGAGGGTTGAGGGGAGGGTTGAGGGGAGGGTTGAGGGGAGGGTTGAGGGGAGAGCTGAGGAGAGGGTTGAGGGGAGTGTTGAGGGAAGGGTTGAGAGGAGTGTTGAGAGGAGGGTTGAGGGGAGAGTTGAGGATCTGGATCTGGACCTGCACCTGGACCTAGACCTGGGCCTGGGCCTGGGCCTGGGCCTGGGCCTGGGCCTGGGCCTGGGCCTGGACCTGGACCTGGACCTGGACCTGGACCTGGACCTGGACCTGGACCTGGACCTGGACCTGGACCTGGACCTGGACCTGGACCTGGACCTGGACCTGGACCTGGACCTGGACCTGGACCTGGACCTGGACCTGGACCTGGACCTGGACCTGGACCTGGACCTGGACCTGGACCTGGACCTGGACCTGGACCTGGACCTGGACCTGGACCTGGACCTGGACCTGGACCTGGACCTGGACCTGGACCTGGACCTGGACCTGGACCTGGACCTGGACCTGGACCTGGACCTGGACCTGGACCTGGACCTGGACCTGGACCTGGACCTGGACCTGGACCTGGCTGAGTGGAAGTGGGATAGGGAGCGGAAGTGGGAATGGGAGCGGATCCTGTAGTCCACGCGAGCGGAGCCGCGGGAACAGCTAGTACTTAAATAAATATATAAACATCCAAGACTTGGGTACAAACATTAATATTCATCATTTAAGAACATTTGCCCCTAGCGGGATTCGAACCCGCAACCTCCAGCGTGGCAGTCCGAGAGCTACCCGTTCCGCCACGGAAGTCGTACATTAAAAGTTCCAATGTATTACACAATGTGATGGATTACGACTAAGTTCTAAAATAAAGGAAAGAGTGGAGATGATCAGTCTGCAATAAATGTTACGGTGATTGGATAACGTGGACCGATGCCAGGTGGACCGACGACCTTAAGAAGTTGGCCGGAAGCGGCTGGATGCGGATGGCGGAGGACCGGGTGTGGTGGCGTTCATTGGGGAAGGCCTATGTCCAACAGTGAAAAAAAGGGCTGATATGATGATGATTGAATAAGGTGCTAGGACAGATTACTTAATTGGAAATGACTGTACTTAAGTTTCATATCTGTACCTTAACAATCGCAAGCGTCAGGAAATTTACATGCTCATCCCGACATGCATTCACGATGAAGCAGGATGTATTAAAAATTGAAATGCACGACGAGAATACAGAGTTGAAAATAGATTGCAGGTATAAGATGGAAATTTGCAGGGAGGTAAATTACTGTAGGTAACGTGTATGTGGAACCTATTAGGTATATGTGGGGATATTAAAAGAGAGTCTTACATGGAAACTAAAACACCAATCAACAGAACTTTTATGTTCATTTGCAGTTTCAGTATAAATCTTCGGAGTAAATATTTAGTCTCGTTTTATTATCCAGCCATTACTGAACATTTTAGAAAAGTCTCCCTTGAAATTGGAAGTGTTTCAAAAACTTTTCACACTAAGTTTAAAAGAAAAGTTCCAGCTAGTTCCGGCTTGCTAGTGCTACGAAACTTTTAAGTGAACGTGCCATAACTCCACTGGGTGGCAACTGATGAAGTTCGCAACTGAAGACTAAGGTGTCGATTTTTTTCGTAAATCCTTTACTTAAAAAAAATTTCTATGCTACGCTCGTTTTTTTTTTAAGAATATGATTCGTAATGAGCAGATCCGATGAAGAACGAAGGTAACCAACCTACATAGCCGAAAGTTCTAGAGTGTCTTAATCCTTTACTTAATATTTTTCCAATGCTACGCTCGTTTTTTTAAGGATATGATTCGTAATGAGCAGATTCGATGAAGAACGAAGGTAACCTTCATAGCCGAAAGTTCTAGAGTGGAGACTGCGGATCGGTACCGACGACCTGAAGAAGGTGGCCGGAAGCAGCTGGATGTAGAGGGCGGAGGACCAGGTAGGGTGGCGTTCATTAGAGAAGGCCTAGGTCCAGCAGTGGACGTCTAAATGGGGTGTAAGGGGGTGGAAAACCAGTTAACCACTCCAACTGTCAACCTCACCTGCACGTGGTACACCCTGCTGAGGAACGAACGAGGCTCTGACGACCGACAGATGGCGGTATAACCATCTACAAAAGCATGGCCAGGCTTAAATGCAGCAGGCCGGTGACAATCGACCATGTTGATGAGGCTCTCGATAGCGTGGTGAAAATCATCAGGGATGAGGGCAACAGGTTTTGCCGACAACAGCGTACGGGTAAGAAGTCGAAACTCTCGGACGAGACTCTGCAACTTATGAGAAAAAGACGAGAAAATTCACAGGCCACATCGTCAGAACAACAGGCGCTCAATAAAACTATTCGCAAACGAATACGAATTGACCTCCGACGCTACAATACGCGTCTCATTAAAGAGGCCATTGAGCAGAACAGGGGGTCAAAAGTATTCGTTCAGCAACTGCAGAGAAGCCACCTGACGAAACTTAAGACCTCGAGTGGTAGAACCGTCACCTCTAAGTCAGAGCTACTCGCTGAGATTAGAGACTTCTATGGCCGACTGTACGCTTCGCAACCAGAGCCCTAAGTGACTGATGCCAGAGCCACGTTAATCCGCCACTATACCGACGAACTGTCAGAAGTCAGTCTGGACGAAATTGAGATGGCTCTCAAACAGCTCAGAAATGGAAAAGCCCCTGGAGAAGATGGAGTTACATCAGAGCTTCTGAAAGCAGGAGGTAAACCTGTACTCAAGGAGCTACAGAGGCTCTTTAATTCCGTTATTCATACAGGGAGTACTCCGAAGGCGTGGAACAGGAGCATTGTTGTTTTGTTCTTCAAAAAAGGAGACAAAACCCTACTTAAAAATTATCGGCCCATCTCGCTCCTGAGCCACGTCTATAAGCTATTTTCGAGAGTCATCACAAATCGCCTCGCAAGAAGATTTTACGACTTCCAGCCACCGGAGCAGGCCGGGTTTCGAGGAGGATATGGCACCATAGACCACATACACACGGTGAGGCAGGTTATACAGAAGACTGAAGAATATAATCAGCCCCTATGTCTCGCATTCGTGGACTATGAGAAAGCATTTGGCTCCGTCGAAACCTGGGCTGTTCTGGAGTCCTTGCAGCGATGCCAAGTAGACTGGCGATACATCGAAGTATTGAGATGTCTGTATGACGCCGCGACAATGTCAGTCCAAGTACAAAACCAGCAAACACAACCTATCCAATTGCACAGAGGAGTGAGACAGGGTGACGTCATATTCCCAAAATTGTTCACAAATGCATTGGAAGATGTGTTCAAGACGCTGGACTGGAACGGACGGGGCATAAATATAAACGGCGAGTACATCTCCCATTTACGCTTTGCCGATGATATCGTCATCATGGCAGAATCGCTACAGGACCTTCAGGAAATGCTGGACAGCCTCAACGCTGCCTCTCGACGTGTCGGTCTCGGAATGAACTTGGACAAGACTAAGGTCATGTTCAATGATCACGTTGCTCCGGGACCGACCATAGTCGATGGTAAGGCACTCGAAGTTGTTCACGAGTATGTCTACCTCGGGAAAACTCTGCAACTAGGCAAAAACAACTTCGAGAAGGAAGCCGACAGGAGGATTAGGCTAGGCTGGGCAGCATTTGGGAAGTTACGTCATATCTTCTCGTCGCGTATACCACAGTGCCTGAAGACAAAAGTCTTTAACCAGTGCGTCCTACCCGTAATGACCTATGGCGCCGAAACGTGGACACTGACAGTGGGACTAGTTCGAAAACTCAAGGTCGCTCAGCGGGCCATGGAAAGAGCTATGCTCGGAGTTTCTTTAAGAGACAGGATCCGAAATGAGGTGATCCGCCAGAGAACTAAAGTCTTCGACATACCTAAAAAAGTTAGTACGCTGAAGTGGCAGTGGGCTGGTCACATCTGTCGGAGAACCGATTACCGCTGGGGTAAACGAGTTCTCGAGTGGAGACCGCGACTGGGCAAGCGTAGTGTGGGACGCCCCCTGGCTAGATGGAGCGACGATCTGCGTAAGGCGGCTGGCAGTGACTGGATGAGAAGAACCGAAGATCGGGTTCAGTGGCGCACCTTGGGAGAGGCCTATGTCCGACAGTGGACTCTTTCGGGCTGATGATGAGATGGCATTGTCAAACATACAAGATAAAATAATTACAAATATCAATAGATATGCATTATTATGATAATTTGAAAACCTCAACACAATAACATCCAGATACAACACAATAACAACAAGATGATAACATCCAGACAAATATAAGTTATTTCTATTGGTAAGTGAAAATCGAACACAATCCAATGAGATTCTGATGGTGAATTATAGTCAAACATTAATATGTGTAACGTCCAGTGCCCCATATGATATGGTAACGATGAAGTAGCTCCATACGTCCGTGTCCCACATATCGCACGCTTAATAATAAAGTGAATTATCTCAAAAACAGAAACTTTTGGGTATTCGCTGTTAAAGTTTTGACTCGTTGCCGCGTGGCCAATATTTAAACTTTCGCGTGAGATTGGAGCCTATTTATTGGTTTGGTTAGTCTTATATTATAGTCAAATGTACAATGAATAATGTCATGTATAAGGATTGCAAAAAAAGTAACAATATATTAAAAAAATTAACGTTTTAAAAAAAACCTCTTAACTTATTTCATTTTATGATGAAAATCAATATTGATTTGAAAAAAATTCTGCGAATTAAAACCTATTAATTCAGTTATTATTAAAATAAAATAGTACCCCACTACATATTTTAGGATTTATTTCACTTTATTTTTAAAATGTATTTTATAAACCAGTTAAAGTTTTCTTAAAAACTGCTTTTTGTCACAAAAACTACAAATAATTATAAAACAAGAACTCCAAAATATTGAACTGCAGCTTAAATCTGCAATCAGTCTCAAAATTATAAATAAACAGCCATCAGAAGTGGTTTTGTAGAACCAAATTTAAATTGTAAGTTTAAAACTTTTTTTAAACTTATTGTATGCGCGTCTTGTAGTTAATTTGAATGAGTCGCCCTTTGTATCCTTCAACACTTTTATGTCATTCCAGTTAAATTTTTAATCAACTTCGTTTGTACCAAAATTAACTTTTGTGTTCCATTCTTCCTGCAATCGTTTCAAAAAAATAAAACTATCGAATAAAAATAAAATAAAAATAAATATTTCAGACATTCACACCAATTATGCAGTCCCAAACTAGGCAGAGCCTGTGGTATGGTTACTAGATAACGGATATACATACTTAAATAATATATAAATATCCAAGACTTGGGTACAAACATTCATATTCATCATACGAACATTTGCCCCTAGCGGGATTCGAACCCGCAACCTCCTCAACAACCTCGAATATTTATTAGCTTATGTAGGTAAATTGACGGGAGGCTTACATTTCTTAGAGTTTTTAACAGGTTAAATTTTTCATCAGGGCTATTACATGCGTCCAGACTTTTTTTAAACTTTTCAATTTAACTGTAAACACTGTCTGCTTAAGTCTCCTCTAACTTTCGGAATAGAAAATTATGATCAATTGGTCCTCCGTGTTCTCACAAATTCTTTATAATTTCAACACACACCCTATTTCAATTGTTCTCGATGTTTAGCATCAGCCTTAGTCCAAAATAGCAACGTGTTGATAAGCTGCGCCATTTTTTGTATTAATCTTTATTAGTTCGGTAAAAGTCATATTGTAGCTATTGAGTTTTAATGTATAGTTAAATGCTGAAGAATTCCTCGCTCGTCGACACTGCAATACAGAATATTATAATACGTATAACAACTATATTTTTTCTTTGTTACCATTTTTACCGTATATTTCTATCGTTTCTTTGGATTAAATTTTTGAAATAGAGTTAATAGGTATACTTTTAATGTATTGAATTAGGCTCTGGTCTGTTCTTTTTGGTTGTTGTGTTTTAGACATCCACTGCTTAGGCCTGCCTTTATAAATTCTCTTTGCACAAATCCCCTAAACGCTAAAACTGTTTAAAATATTCATCTACCATGAGTGATAATTTTTTCAGTGCATTTTTTTCTATACAGGCTTAACTCAGCGATATTACATGCTTTTTATATATACGACTGACATCGATTACGCAAACGTTTAGCTTTATTCTGTTTCCAGTTTGCAGTATCACGTGTGCGTTTGCGGCTTCTTTATTGAGTAGTACTTTGCTTGAATCGTCATAGACAGGTAAACGATCATTGGGTGCAGAACTTGACAATAAGGATTCGGACGATGATGGTATTATATAGGGTTCGCTTTTTTATTGTTGTCTTTGTGTACAATGTAGGATCATTAACGCTTAAATCTAAATCACTTTAATTGTTATAAGATGAAGGATTGGGTCAAATCGTCCCGCGTTTCATGATGCATGTAGACGGATTAGAAGTTTTGTAAAATGTGTTTAGTAAGTATGCAGGTAAGTATAATAAATGATAATAGTAAAAAGTAGTAGCGGTGCGCCAGTGTGTTTATCTCTGGGTGTATTTGTTTATGTGCATGTTATGTGTTTTGCGGTTGAGTGTGTAATGGTGACTGGTGCGCGTGTGTATTTAAAAATAACTAAATATTATGTAGCATTATTTTTATTGTAGGTATATATTCACCTTATTTAATTGACGAATATGTATTGGAAGGAAATTCTTAATAAAGCATTAGTCTCGTCTTTATGTATGTCTGTTGGATTTGTTGTATTCTATTTGGTTTCCGAACAGAATTGTGACGACAATCCAAACTCGTCATCACTAGGAGGATTTTTATTAGTTGGATTTGCAATCTTATTGGAGTCAGAGTCTGACTCTGAGGTTGAGTCACTCGACCATTAATCAATCAAAATAAGGCTGCGAAAGTATTTTTCATAGTAAAACGAAATAACTCTAATCTTAATTTTGTATTATCATGACATAATAACTATAAATAGAAATAATTTCAAATGTTTTTTTTCAATTTCATGCCCCTCTTAAAACTAAATTGAATTAAGTTTTATTTTTTCCATGAATTCGGACAAAAATTAAAACTAAACTGAAATATATCGGATTAGTTCGCTTTTTGGATTAAATTAATTTCTAAAAAGGTGAAATAATTCGAGATAACTCACTTTATGACTAAACAGAAATATAAATTCCGTACATGACATTGATAATAAACTGGTTTTTTAAGAGTTACTCCGCCGCCGGTCTAACGAAACCGTGTCCTGTTCACATCGAAGTCGGCTCATCTCTGACAGACGTCACTTTAGCATGAAACGCATGTGCGCCCGCGTTAATAATAAAGAGACGGGTGATGCGTTTACTCTGTCATTTTGCTCCGATCTGCGCGCCGATTGAACTGTATCGATTCTTGACGCTTAAATAATTAGTTTTATGATGAAAAGTCAAAATCTCAGATTTTTGAGTTATTCCAGTTTATTATTAAGCGTGCGATATAGGTCACTACGAAACGATTTTTTGTAGATTTTTTCATGAGAGATATGCTTTACTTCCTATTGCACTCAATAGGTATTTTGAAATGTTTAAATTACATTTCTTATTACTTACGTTTTTAACAGGACATAGGTATAAAAATTGAAATAATATGAGGGACTTACAAGGAAATGAAAACATTTTGTATGGGGACTGTTAACTTGTTAAAGTTTCAGAAAGATAAAGACAAAAAAAACCGCTGTAATATTTTTTAAAAACTTTAATAGTACTCTTACATCTCTTTTGTAACTAAATACAATATTTACAAAACTTACTTAATTTAATACAACTTTAACTATAATAATGTCACATCGTCTAAACTTTTTGTCACTGTTACATTACAAACCCTACTTCCTCCTTACTTCCCTAAAGCCTTATTGGCAGTATCAAAAGGCAGTGTTGTAGCTGATTTGAGTATTCTATAAGATAATATAAAAATAGAAAAGCTTTGAATTACTACTTAATAAGAGCTAATAAATAAGTCACAATCCCAAAAACACACAATATCTTGTTTCTAATACCTATTTCATCTTATACTTGGCTTATCTTTATTAACATAAAGAAGTAGACACTACGTCCAATTTCTGAAGAACACCGTTAAAAGACAAGACTAAAATTATTGCTATCTCTGTCACACAGTATTAGGAAGATAAAGACGAAACTAATTTTATTGCTAGCGAATTTTAAATTTGTGTATCTATTACATACATACATAACACAGGAAACGTCATCATTTTTTTTAAATCGACGACCCATTTTGCAAAACTTTGGACTTAGGAAAATAATTGTTGCAGACAGTGGCGTAAATATACCGCTTGAGGCCCCTGGCAAATTCTAAGGTGGGTGGTGTTGTGGGGCAACACACTCATTTTCACTCCCACTTACTATCTGAAACTAGACATATTAGTTTCAAATTTCTAAAATTTACGGCTGACCTCGGATCCTACAATACAAACAGTGAGATATCGAGGAAAAAATATTCCATGCCACCTCCACTAATCATTTCGATTGGTACTCACAAAACAGAACGCGACTGCGTTCAATAACTTCATGATTATCTTTTTCTTATGAATGCCTTCAAGATCTTCATAGGTTGTTTGTTTGTTTAGTTTGTGTAGTTTGGTAAATTAAATTTATTAGATTAATAAATACTATATTCCATAATAATAAACGTAAGGTTCCTCAGGGATTTCTCGGGCCGTGGACCCTTGGCCTTTTCCGGTCCTGTTGTGACGCCACTGGTAATTAGGTTTAGTTATCTAAATCACTCTATCAATTTTAATATTGTGAGCCTTTGGGAGAGTACAATTTACCTAAATTTAAATTTAAAAATATATATACGTCTACATACATTGCTTCACCAATAATGTTAAAAATTTACATTACTTTATATCACACGATTATAATTATATTTCGATGATTCATATAAATGTTAATAAATTAACTATCTTCATGAACTTTTAAATATTATTAAAAATATTGGTGGATTCTGCATTTTCAATGTGGTTAAAATATAAAAATAATCCTATCATTTTCGTAAAAATAATAATAATGAACTATATTTTATAAAAGGAATGTTATATAGTCATATTGCAATACACATGTTTCTGTTCAATTGTATACAAAATCTTTAAAGTAAAAAGATGTACTTGATTTCATTGCTACCAAATTAACAGCAAAATATAGTCTTCTATTCAGAAGTGTTCTATCCAAAATGGATCATTAGTAAAACTTCAGCTAAGAAACAAAATTGTACAGAAATCTAATAAATTCCTACTTGTTAGTATATTTTCTTATCGTCTAGCAGCGGGTGCTTGAGTATGATGTTGACAACCTTCAACATTTTCTGGCCAATCACACACATTTTCGTTAGGATTGAAGACCAGGTTAGACGGACAAGGCATGTGATGTTTCCTTTCTCCTTCACACATGTAATACATTGTGCAGTCAGCTTTGTCTGGATGGTACGATATATGGCCATCTTCTTCTTCACAGGTTACTTCGTTAGCTGCGAAAAATTAAACGACATATAATTGGTCAATGGAATATCTATTCTGTATATTAATTCCAATGTCTGATTCAGTATTCAGATTTAATGTTTTTCGACTTAAGTAGTATTCGTTGTTATAAATTAGAGCTTGATCTTAATGTCATACAGGTGGTTCCTACCGCGACATTACGTCTATGGCTAAAGGTCATAGCGGAAAGATTTGATAGCATCATTCTTGAGAGGTTCTTGGGGTTGCATGCTAAAAGCACGACCCGGTGAGCCTCTATAGTTATTGTTTATTGATTTGCTTTTGTGGTTTTCTATTTTTGTGTATTTAGTAACATAGAATAAGTCATGACTAACAAAACATGGATTTCTTTGACATTTTATTTTATTTATGGACATCGTATTTCGTATTGATTCGTCGTCTAGTGCCGCATCCTGAACTAATATCACGTGGGCTGTGTTCACGAATCTATTAAAAGAATAATTAATTTAAATAAGATAGATAAACTTACGGTTCTTAGTTGTGTACTGTCCGTTAGGATTTGATGATTCGTAAGGACCATCGAATTCCAGTTTGACCTTGTATCCATTCAGCTCTTGCTTCATGGCCGTGATAAGAGGGTACTTTCCGGTTCCGCATGATCCTCTGAAGTCATCCATGTCGATGGACCAGACCATTATGCCTCCGAACCCTTCTTCCTTAAGCCATGCCATCTGAAAGGAACAAATGGTTTAATATCTAAATACAAAAGCTCTTTTTGGCGAATGCCTATTTCTTAGCTTAAGCAGTAATCGTCAATAACCTGATACGACGATAATAAATAATGGACTCGGGATTAACTTTATTTTTTTCTTATTTCTTCTATTAAAGCTTTGTAAGAAAACACGTGACCGGGAGCACTCCTATATGGCTCTAAATGTTTAGTAACATTTACTGATCTTACCTTAGTCTTCAGCGACCTTTCATCATCGAATCCAACCCATTGATCTTCTCTATAGGCGAATGGTACCATCTGTTCGTTGTCCCATACTAATGTGGTATTGTCTTCACGAAGGAATTCGCAAATCTCGTAGTATGACATGAAGCCAGCTTCATTGGTGAAACGGCCTGTTTGACCTGAAATAAGTTATCAATCAAATATCAGTTATCAAGTTGACGAACTCATTGAGATAAACAAATATTTGGTGGAACAGATTTTAATTGGAAACTATTTCTTGAAAACTCTTCATAATATAAGATTTCACTCAGAAACTTACCACCGCCAGAAGCGGGAGCACCGATATCAAATTGTGTTTGGTTGATCAAAGTGAACGATCTGCCGTATGTGGGCATACCGATCATCAACTTCTCCTTGGGAGCACCTTGGCGCACCCATTCACGAGCTGAATAATCCTAAAAAGAAAAATAAACATGAATATGAACTGGAATGTTGTGTTGCTATCTTCACAAAGCTAGTAATCTTTTTAAACATCCGGACAATAATAGCCAACTATCAATACTCACCACAGTCAATTTCTTCTGGTAGCTTGTAGCACTTTCAAGAGGGAACAGAGGGCTGTTATGTCCAACTTGTCGCTCCCACTGACCATGGAAGTCGTAAGTCATTACATTGATGAAGTCCTGAAACCGAAAAAAAAATCTGTAGTAAAACTGTTCACTTATAAACTCTATCAATTGTTACAGAAAACATCGCTATAGAAATTATTGATCTTACCAAGTACTTTGAAATTTCTGGAACATCGTAACCAGCCGCGATGGCTTCAAATGATGCTGGTACAGCAGCTGTGAGAAGCAGACGTGGTTGGCCGGAAGTCTTTGCTTCACCTTCGAAAGCTAGACGAAGTTCTTTTAGCAGTGACACGAACGCTGCACGGTCGTCAGCTCCTCTGTAAACAGAAATTGGAGGATGATAAGAAGAATTGGTTTGTATTTTTTTACTATAATTGTATAGATTAGAGAAGGAAATTAAGATTTCCCCAACAACATATAAGTATCTATGTTAGACGTAAACAATGCCAAAAGAATGAAGTAAGCCTTTTTACTAAGTTACTAAGCTACATTTTCCCATCTACATAATATAGTATACATAGTTCGCGTAAACAAATCATAAATTGATCGCAGATAAGACAATTCATTAAAAAGCGAAAGTTTAATTCTGAATCCATGATAAAAACCAAATGTCTGTAATAATACATAAATAATAACTGAGATAACAACAAAATATAATTACTTAATTACTAAGGACTTATAGATGTATTTTTTACATACCCTGGTAAGTGTCGAAGACTTGTAGCTAATAAAAAATTTACAGATACTAGTTAAGCAATATATCCTAACAGAATTGATTTTCAAACCGAAAGTGATTTGTATTTAAAATATAGCAAATAAAACTGTACTAACGTAAATTGAGAATATCCTACGCACCAAGCTATCTAACAAAGGTAATAAAAAGTTATTTTCACCTTGGGTACTCCCAGTCGACATCCAAACCGTTGAACTGATAGTCTCTGAGGAACTCAATAGCTTCGTATACGAACTGGTTCATACGGAAAACATTAGATGTGAGCTCTTTGAAGGGAGTAGAGCCGAAAGCCCAGCCACCGATTGCGAGAAGGATCTGGAAACAGAAACAGATGTTATGTTTTTCCAAATACTTAAAAAAATATTTCAACTTGGTACTTGAAATTTAATTTTAACTGCTCTTCTTTCCATAGTTCACAATCTAACTAACTCAATATACAGAAGTAATTCTAAATTATATTTATAATATTAGATTACCTTCAAATTCGGGTTCTTCTCTCTCAAAGCGACGACTTTGTCATACATCTCAGAATCTTTCTCGTCTCCCTCAGCCAGCTTGTGGTCCTTCAAGGTTGCGAAGGCATAGATTACATGCGTGCAAAGGGTAGGGTCGACGTTATCAGGCATAAACCGACCAGCGCTGGGTCTCTTGGAGGACCAGGAGGTCAAGTAGCAGAGAACTTGAGGCTCACGTTCTGTTAAAAGAGATAAATTGGCTCAAAATCAAAAGAACATGTAATCTATTACGATATTATAGTCCTATTTAAGTACTATAGCTCAAATTGATCGTATTATTCTGTCTTTGATGCAATGATCCATTAGGCACACAAAGGGCAGTTAGATTAGCAATATCAGCATCAAAATCAGATTTGTGATCCTCAATGAGATTAAAGCTGAATCTGAAATTCAATTGGAAACTGTCAGTCATCCACAAAATGAAAATCTTATTGGAACGCAATTATCCTGAAAGCTCAAATCAATCACAAGTTTTGCCGCCGTAACGCGAAGGTAAATCATCCATCACCACTTGAAATTCAAAACTCACACCGAGGCTTTGTCACCGAAAAAAAGTTTGTCGAAATTTCTAAAGAATAATTTGGGAAATCACTTTGCATACTCTTGAATAACGGAAAGTTTCTCTCGCGTGGAAATACATTATTTATTACATCCACTTCCGAGCACGTGAAACTTTGAGAAGTACTTGTAAAGATTGTCACGGGATGTCATAACCTTGATGGCATTAAATCACAAAACCCATTCGACGCAAACAATTCCAATTTAACGAGACCCCTTTACCCCTTTTGCAGCCTATAAAATCACAATTTACAAGGGAACTGAAGGTTCTTACATTTCTGGTTCTGTAGACTTGAAGAACATGAAAGCACTCGATGCTCCAAACTTTTAGCAACTATGTCACGAGACGTCTACTTTTCTAAGCCGTTCGTGGCAGCTGAGAACAACAGAGTGTCTAAAAGTGACCCTTGCGGTACTCCACTTTAAGATTTGTAGCTTTTAGTGCCATATACATTTCTTTTGAACTGTTTCTGTCGTTTTCTAAGAAGCTGTATAATATAAATTGCTGATGGTATTGTTTTGGCGTTAATGTTCTGTTTCAAATGTCTTTTCGAGTAAGAGTAACAATTTAAGTTAATATGAATTATAAACGTAAGTAATAATAGGTATAAAATGGCTCCTTTCGCCTACACACGAATAAGATTTTAAAGGAATCTTATTACAGAAAATCCTCTTCCTTCAACTTAAGTAACACTTAACATAAATAGGTAGGTACTATTCATAACAGGAAATATGAAAAAGACATCTGCAAATATTTCCCTTTTCTTAACATTACATTTCCTTCCTGTTTCTGAAAAGGAATATCCAAACATGTTTACATCTTAGAGGTCTGGTATGATATAAGGGAATTTATTTTTGTTAGAAATGAATAAATAACGAAACTAGGATCTGGTTCGGCTACGCATACTATTCTTTTGGATAAAATCATAAATATATAGCATCCAGTAAATAAATCCCACTAATATTATAAATGTGTAACTATGGATGTTTGGAAGTTGTTTACTCAATCACGCTTCAGCCACTGGACGGATTGGGCTGAAACTTGGCACACATATAGATTCTTAATCCTGGAACATAGGACAGTTTTTTTCCCAAAAAAAAATATCTCATACCTACCGGGAAACCAAATTAATCGTTAAAAGCAGTGAATTTTCTCACAACGTGGCGCCACTTTGTATGGAGATTTGTTTATTAGAAATAATGATATCTATTGTGAAATTCAAGATGTGTAAATATCGAAATCTACGCGGACAAAGTCGCGGGCTAAAGTTAGTCAGTAATATGGCACACTTAGACTTCATTTTTTTTTTACAATAATGTGACTACATACAGAGGAATGGAAAAATACAGACTAATAATATTTATATAAACTGATCTTGACTTATTAAACTTGGTAAAATAAGATCTAACTGATGGCATGTAAAACAGAAACCGAAATATCCAAGACTTGAAATATCATAAAATCTTTAGAAAGTGAGCGTAGTTGGAGAAGGAAAGGAAAAGGAAAGTAAATATACGGAAATTACTCAGATTGCCATTTAAATGTAAACAGAGCCAATTCGAGTGTAAAAGATTTTTGAAAGTGACAATTTAATTTAGTAAGACAAGCTGGCGAATGAATCGAAGTAGTACAAAGATGAGATACCTTTAAATCATTAGGTAAAGATTATTTATTAACATTTATATCAATTTTTTTATTTATGAACCTATTTTTTATTTATCCTTTGTAAGTTTAAAGTTTCTAACTATAGCAAAGATTAAGTCTTTAACACAAATTATTGAAGTACCTATTTGTCTACATTTCCATTTGTTGTTTGCTATTAAAGTTTTCTCGGCCACGTGACAGCTTACCCATAGACATACAAGTATATCTATAACTCGCCGAAAACATGAGGCAGCACAACAAACATAAACGGTGTGCCTTTTACGTGTCACTTTGTCTACAATTCTTCCATGCGTCATCAATCAATAACTTTATTTTATTTATTTCTTCTCACGAGGTAATACATAAAGTAGGTTTCTTATGCTAGACTTAACAATAGATCAATGGACAGCATTTGCCTTGTGAGAGACTGGTGTCTGAACTAGGCAAGTGCCTGTTTTACAGGTCACCAGGCTCTCGCATCTCGGAAGTCATATCATCGAGTGCTCTTCACCTTTCCAAATTGCTATCCGCACACGACATCATTGTTGTGTGTATCATCTTTTACAACAATTACCTACCTTTTCTATCATACTTTTTTATTATACTATTATTTACACTTTTTTTTGCTTTACTAACACTATTTTTCATTACATTATAGGTTATAATTATAACTTGTCCTAAGGTTGGTTTCAGTCTGGAAGTTACTTATCTAATTATCATAGCACAGGATTTTTGTCCTAGTTTGGAATTTATTTCATCTTATATAGTCATGTGTATATGAAATAATTTGTTATTATAATACATTTGTTTTGCAATTTACTTACTGTTCTTGTCATTGAGAGCAGCGTTGTTATTATTTTTGATGATATGAGATTTGGTGGGTTTCTTCACTCTTTTCATAACTTCGGATAGACTGATCTTGATTGGCTCAGGTTTCTCTGTAACTTCGACGATCACGCTCGATGCGACTTCCGACCAATCGACGTCCTTTGCGTCTTTACCGCGCGAGATACCGCGCAATTCTTCCCTATAAATAGTAAATTTGAAACTGTTAAACCGGATTCTTCTACCGATACTCTTTTTACATAACATGTATAAATGAACTAAAGTATAGAATTAGATTTACAGGTATTACATACAGTAAATTATATTGCTGGATTTTAAAGAAACGAGTATTTAAATTTAGACAGGAAAGATCCTGTAATAGTCTAGATTCAATTATTTACTCATATTCATTATTGTTTATCTAATTCCCAGTAAAAAGAAATTGGTGGACTATGACTTGTACGTCGTTCCATGCTAGCCTCCTCTTCCCAGTATGTAGCATAGAATACTTAATATTGCTACGCCAATAGTTAGACGTACTCGTATTATAACCATTTCATTGACTGGTGCTCCCTCTAATGGGAGTTTAGTCTTTTACATCGTATTGGATGAGGTAGAAGTATTAAACTTTCATGTTATTTATCTGGTCAATTAATTATATAAATTCTTCATTTGCTCACCTCATGGCTCCAATGAGAGGATATTTCACGTCACCACCGCAGACGTCACCGTTGAAATCGTCCATGTCAACGGTCCACACCATGGCTCCTCCAAAACCGTTATCTTTAATCCATCTGTCACATAACATTTTTTTTATATATTCCATATGTTCTGAAGATATTGTAGATACAGGTATTTAAAGTACACTTAGAAATGTAAATATCTTAATTATATGTTTCAGTGCACCACATATATATTTTTTTAATTTAGTTTTTTTCTATACAAGTATTTTAACATGGGAAAATGCCACAATAAATTCTACTCACACTTTTGCACATCAATATTAAAAAAATATATATAAATTAGTTACCAAAACTAATCACATAATTTCAGGGAATACTTAATTACAACTAAAATTGTTAAGTATAATATAATTATTGGAATGTAATTATAGAAAATATTTCTAACGAGTTGAGCATACTTCATCATCAGGTTATTTTTGTCTCCACTGCAGGAGCACAACCCTCTCTCATCTGCCGGAGACAGACGGAGGATTTGGCCTACACTCCCCGCGCTGGCCAGACGGGTTGGGGAGCATACTTAGTTCAAGTCTAAATACTTATCCATTTTTGAATAAAGTTTAAGGAACACTTAATTACGAAAAATGTGTAGTCTTAATGGTTTTATTTACGTGGCAATTTTTATTATGTATTTATATGTATTATAAACACTATTTTTTTGTGGTAATTTAGAAAAATGCTTAATTAATAATTATAAAAGTAATATCAATAATTTTTCTTTTGTTCTGCTTACTACATAATGAAATAATAATAATTAATTATTCCAGCTGGTCAGCTTATTTGCACTGCCTGCATCATTAATCAAAATACCTTTTCTATCTTGTGTAAACACGTTCCAACGAAAAAAAAAACTAAGTTCTTACCTCATCTTGTTCCTAATGGATTTTTCATCGTCGAAGCCGACCCACTGGTCACCAAGGATGCAATAAGGTACCTTCATCTCATCATCCCAGACGTACGTTCCACCGTTGCGAAGCATTTCGCATACCTTGTTAACAAATAAAATAAAAAATCAATACAATACTATACAATATACTTTATTGCACAAACGAATATAATTACAAGTTATATTTATTAATATTTTAACTCAAACCCTGTTGAACATCACTGAGGATATAATAAATATCTGATGCACGCCTGAACCTTTAAAGTTATCTTCTTAGTAACAGGGTTGTATCCAGATGTATCAATTTGTATGTATCTGCCACATCAGTAAACATGTATAAAAACAGACTAGACCAATGTTTAAAGGAAATAAGCCTATCGACTGCTGATAATCACCCAGTCCATCTATTTTGCAAGATAGGTATCGATTTTCGACCAAGTGGCGCTCTAGTGGTTTAACGGTTTTACCGATACATAACTACGACATATCGATATCTATCCTCCGTCTGTCTCCGGCAGATGAGAGAGGGCTGTGCTCCTGCAGTGGAGACAAAAATAACTTGATGATGATCGATATAGATAATATTTCAAAAATTCTAGAAGTATGTAGAGAGATTAAGACAAGAAATTAACAAAAAAAAAAAAGTCGAGCTGAAGTCAGGTCAAAAATCTCTATTCAAAAATGGATACAAGCTTTCTAAACGTAATTGAATTAGATTAGACAACGTTATATAGATGACAGCTCCGGCAGATGAGAGAGGTTTGTACTCCTGCAGTGGAGACGAAAATAAACTGATAATGATATAGATGACATATCTATATCATCATCAGGTTATTTTCCTGATCCGTGTCTGTCATCTATATAACGTTCTCTAATCTAATTGAATTACGTTTAGAAAACTTGTATCCATTAATTCATATCCCTAATTTAATTGAATTACTTTGGGACTTGGTGTCAATCGTAGAGCCTAACTCAATTACCCTAGTACTTGAAAACCCTATTAGAGTTTAGACATTACAAAAGATCTTAGCATTCAGAATCAATTATAATGAACAACACGAATTTATACGTTAAAGATCATACATACCTAGTTTTCGCAACCTTCTGTTACCAACCGCTAATAGTATATCTGTTTAACGGTTATTTACTTCCTAAGATAGAACTTTCATCGACCTTTTTAATAATCATTTAAGACGTAGTAACTATTAGGTAATCTGTGATCTAAGGTCCAAAGAGAGCAAATATAATCCACGTAGATGAAAGGATATTGTCATTTGTGAAATATTAAATCCAAATGCAGACAAAAATACAGAAGGTTATTATTTAAGTAGCTTTCACGAGATTTCTGCTGTAATATTCTATCCAGTAGTAGTTACTTCAAGTCATCCATTACTTATTTCTTTGTTCCTTACATTTTATTTAATTGGTAACGAAGTAGTTTTATTTCACTCATTAGAGTCAGTAGAATCAATCATCGCAGCGCAAGTAGTAACTAAACTTGTTAAACTTGTATATAAGGCCGCATCAACTGTTATAAGTATAATATAATTGAAAAATCACCTCATAATATGCGAGAAAGCCAGACTCCTTTGTGTACTCCCCGGCTTTGCCGCCCCCGCTGGCAGGAGAATTCACTTTGAAGTTATCGGGGTTGGAGAGAGTGAACGTGCGCCCGTAAGTTGGCATACCTGGAATGAGATTTCAGCTTAGGAATTAGTGTTCTGAAATTTTCGAGAGGGTTATGATGAGATAATGGGTATAAATATTCGCATAGAGGTTAACTCTTAAGTACTTGATTAACAATTTGGTACACGCTTTATAATGATAATACTGGGCTCGATTCTGAAGGCACAATGTTAAAATTTGACAGCACTAAAACTGTTGCTATCCTTGTCACTTAGTATTACGAAGATAAAGACGAAACAAATTTTAGCGCTGTCAAATTTTAAATGTGTGCCTTCAGAATCGGGCCCACTGTATCTTTAATAGCATTCAATCATAGTTTTATTAACTAAAGCAAACTTATTTAACTATTACAACTTCTGGCTTAACTAAATGGCAATGAGCAGATGCTCCACCTGATTGTAAGTTCTCACCACCGCCCTTCAGGGAGCAAATTCTTGCGCTGTGCCTCAGAGCGAGGACTTTTCAGGCCAGAGTTAAAGACCGCCAGAAGTCTACAAAATATGACTGCGAGTGGTGAGACGCTTACATAATAAATAGATACAAAAAAGGACATACCGATGATAAGCTTCTCCTTAGGAGCTCCTAACTTGACCCACAGGTGAGAAGCATGGTCCACAGATAGTTGCTTCCTCCACTCCGAGTCGGATGATGGAGAGTAGAGTGGAGCATTGTGGCCGGTTTCCCTTTCCCATTTGCCGTGGAAGTCGTACGCCATGAGATTTATGAAGTCGAGGTAGCTGATGGATAAGAAATCACTATTAGACAGGTGATGGAACATGACGATCGGCTGATTGGGACTGAATGCAAAAATCTAAAAATAGGATTCAGTGGCGCACCCTGAGGTACGTCCAATAAAGAGCTGGGTGAAGGTAGGCCTGATAATCAGATTATTGAATGCAAATTTACTACAAAACACCTTCGCAACAACAAAGGCTAACATGCTACCGTAGCAAATTAAGTTTACGGTGATAATGGCATCGATATGACACGTACTTGAATAGCAAACGTGTTCTATAGGCATTTTAACTGACAAGATGATAAGGGACAGACATCAGATGAACATTTGACCAACTTATCGCAACGCTTACGAAACACTTTAAAGACTTTATTGCTGTGAACGCAAAGTGGAAAATTGAGATTGAGGAGCGAATTTCTAAGGTGGTTTTCCGCATTATTGTGTATATGAATGTGGGAAAACGTGTAGAGTATGAACAATAAACCTCGTATATTAATGAGAGAAAATTTCGCAATGTACTTTGTGCGACAACGTTTTTTTGGGGACGTTAAGTTTATTTATTGAGGTCAGTAAAACAAATTTTGTCAGTCAGACCTTCAACGTAAGAATGATCAAAATATTCAGACATTTGAAGTTCACACAATTTAATGTTTCGTTGTGGTCTATTTTTATAACAGCTAAATGAATAATGATGTTTTGCTTGTATTTATTATTACAGAAATGACATCTATAAACTTTGTTATCAAAATATTATACACAATTTTCCATGAAACAGTTTGTTTTGTGGTATACGTAGTTTGAAAAAATACAAGAGCTCGCGACATTTTGAGGAAATTAATTTGTAAACTGAAGAACCTTTTCATTCTGCCACTATACTATAGACATATTAGACCATTCTATATTTATGTTGATATCTTATCGTTGATATTGTTTTGTGATTATTATTGCCATGTTACTATTATTGTTTATTTTTCTATAGTGCTTTCTTGTTTATGTTCTATACGACCTTCGACATGCAGGACATATCTCAAGGAATATTAGTAATTGTATTATTTAACGACTTTGCTTTTTACAGCAGGTTTAATCTCTACCTGATGTCAGATGTTCATGTAAAAACTGTTTCTTTCAGGAAACTTGTTTGATTTATATTTTATTTTGTAGTATGTTATTTACAATTAAAAGCAAGTTCTGAATTAGTTTGGTATTTATCATCAGTATGAATGATATTTAGGTACTCATTTACTGCTTAAACTCACCTAGCGACAGCAGGCACATCATATCCACTCTTGATATTATCAGGGCCAACGGGTACAGCTGCTGTGAGGAGAAGACGGGGTTTCTTTACTTCCTGGGCTTCAGCTTCGAAGGCTTCACGGAGTTCTGTAACAATCAAACGTTTTCTATGAATAGCTACTTGATCTTTGGTATTCCAATTTTTTTAAACAAAGTAACAATTTTGTAACGGTGGTTTTTACGCTAATCTAATAGTATGATCAAGATAATATGGTCTTCGAATTTTCGAGCATAGTTTAGTAAGTGAGTGTAATTTAAGTCTAACCCAGCTAGTAAGACTAATGTCGTCAAAAAGTAAGAAATAAATGACTAAATAAGAAAAGTCAAAGAAAGCACATGATGTTTTAGAAAGTCTAAGAGAGAGCCTGCGCCTATAAGTAAACATGAACATTATGATAAGACCTGTAAAATGAAATTTATAACTTGACAGTAACGTTAGAATTGTGCGCGGCCTTTTCTAAAAAGCTAGACATCAAGATATACCGACAGCTTAGACCTCAGTCTAAAATAGTAAGCGAAGCAGTGGTAGGTGTTTACTAAGTAATGAGAGTAGCAATAAATCAATGTTGAGTCAAAACGAGACAACAAAATATTAAGCAAATGTAATTAAATGGAGGAAGCCGCTTGTAAAGGAGCTTAATCCCACGGGATTAATTATTTTAAGCTAGAGAATTACTGCTACATTAATATGCAAAGGTGCATTAAGAAAATAGCTCACTTGGGATTTATCTACAAACGAATATTGATCCTGCTGACAGATATGTATTAGAGATAGATACTTTCTTTGATGTAAATCCCCTTGTTCCTCTCTTTCATTGTATTTCCTGATATTGTGACAGTGAGTGACACATATATGCTATAATGTAGGACTAACACAACAAGTTAAAACTGACCTGTCACCAAACCTTATATCCGTGAATTTACACAAACGCGCGCATTCCTATTAATGCAAAGGATTGATGATGCAGTATCGCGCTATCCACCCTGTTCTATACAAAATACGCGATTTGTATAGACAAAGTGCGACGCGGCGAGTTATAGTGGGTTCATTCAACCCTCAGGAATTCATATATAAAATAAATAGTTCTGTTTAGCTAAAAAGTAAAAGTAAAATAATTAAGCCGTTTCTATGTAGTAGACGAAGTCCCTGACAAAAGGTATCTCTATTAATGTGACAAGCAGAACCTAGGTTTAGGTCAAGGTACTAGAGTCACTATTATTCTCCACATTCAATATTAAATTCAACTGCGTCTGTCATTAGTACCTAATGTTTCATTTCATTACTAAGCAGTGCATTGAATAAATGCTAGCATAATTGTTTTAATAATTCCAAATATAGACGGGTCACGATCGACGTTTACGAGGCATACATAGCTGTTGTCGAGACTTCGATATGAATTTTTTGAAGTAGACTCAAAGGAGAAGTTAAACAAAGGACATATACTACAGATTTATTGCTGTAGATAGCTGACAAAATTTAACTATTAATTTTAGTCATAGAAGGAAATAAGTACTTAATGGGCCCGAATCTGAAGTCACACATTTAAAATTTGACAGCACTAAAATTGGTTTCGTCTTTATCTACATAATACTGTGTGACAAGGATAGCAACAGTTTTACTGCTGTCAAATTTTAACGTTGTACCTTCAGAATCGAGTCCATCTCAGAAAAACGAATATATCCAATAGAAACCGCCATAATACTAATCAAGCGTACATAGCCACTTGTCAAAACTGTAGCCCTTGGCTCCACTTTACCCTGCTGATTAAAATGTTCCCTAATATAGTCGCTGTTGTATTCTCTTTGGTCGCTGCTGTCAGGTGACAAATGCATCTTGAATTTAGTTGCATTAATGATTGATGCAACGGTTTGCGTGCTAGTCGAGTTTGAAATACTATTTTAATTTAAAATCCTTTCAGATTTGTGATAAGAGTGCAGGATAATATTTTGTGAAGGTGTAAGCTATGGTATGTGTGATAAAGCGCTGCAAATCTCGCATGGGGAGAAAAGAAAATCAATCCGAAATATAAGCTTTCACAGGTAAACATTCTTTTTGTGTTTGCCTATCCATTTTCCATGATAAAGAGATAAATTTATGCTTAAAAGTAAGGGAAATTAATTTCTTTTTATTATATTTATATTCATTGAGCATGTATAAGTGTACTTTCATATATTTTGTTAGTTTTGTAATTTTACAGAAATGTTTAAATAGAGCTGGACAAAAATTGATCGATAAAAATATAAAAAGTGTTTTTTGTATGTTTTGGATGTGTTGTGCACGTGAGTTACGTATTTTTTCATATTAGATATCCTAATGAAAAAATTTAATGTGAAAAGTGGATTAATGCGGTGTCCACCGAAGCTGATTGGACGGCAAAAAAACACCATAGAGTGTGCTCCAGACATTTTCAATTATCGTGTTTTATTATTACCAATGATAAATATCGAAGACTGAAGGATAATGCTGTGCCTACATTATTTATGTCGCCAGGAAGAGTAAGTAGTTTTTAAAAGTAAACGTTTTTAATAGGGGCAAGCCTATTCAGTTGTCTTCGAATTTGTCAATTCTTCTCAGGCTAGCAGGTTTTATCTTGATTTTCTTCACCGTCGTGAGCGAAAAGTAAACATACGATAATAAAAACTCATTAGTACATGAAATTGTTCTTAGCTGGGATTAATGACACCCAATTTTTTATATATAATTAATCGTAATTTAAAAATGTTTGATGCCAGATTCATTTTCTACTCTTTTTGTTATTCTTGACCAATAAATATTAATTCTCTTTTCAGTGCATTTCTACAACTTCAGCTCCATTAACTTCGGGCACGCTAGTGTTCTCCGTCTGAGGTCCTTAAATTTTGGGGCCTCAGACGTTCTCGTACCCAATGTCATCATTAGGCTCTGCAGCTTTGGCATCGGTAAACGGTGCCCTCTATGTCATCATCATCAGGCCCGGCAGCTTTGGATCCGTCAGTAACATCGCGTACCACGTCATTATCAGGCCCTGCAGCTTTTGGAATGCAAACATTATCATCTCCAGACTTACACATATCCTTTGATATCGATTTCTAATCGACAGATACATTTACCATCGACATCAGGCAATGACTAATGATAAAAATATGAAATTTTAATTTTTTATTGTTTTATAATCTTTTATGATTATATTTATTGATTGATTAACACTAAGTAAATTTAAACTTTATTTAAAAAAAAATTAGTTTTATAAAATAATTGTAAGTAAATAAACTAATTTTACATTGAATACTGTTTCATTTTCCACTGGCAACTGTTAGATATAATAACGCAATTAATTGCCACAAATGTAAATTTGACAGCTCTAAAATGAAATAAAATTATTTCACTATAAGATGACAATTTTAGCTAGTTTAGTGCTGTCAAATTAAGTGCGTGCCTTCAGAATTAAATTAAATTTTCATGTTAACATAATATCAAATTTTTGCTAAATAATATAATGATAATTTTTAGACTACCTGATATATTTTTTTATTGATTATCGATATCTGATAATTATCGATATCCATGTTTTGCACGTCCGCCTCATCTCTAGATTTCTGAAACAGTGTACGGACATGGTATCTGACGTCCTGTAAAAAGTAGCATTCTCTCACTTTAGCAACAGCAAAATTACCATAAGAGTGAAAAGGGTTACTATCCTTCACGTTCTTGGACCATTATAAATCCTTCTATTGGATATATTCGTTTTTCTGAGGAGTCCATTGTCTAATTAGTTTTTTAAACTATAAAAAAAACCGAATAACTATTAGAGTCTATTTCGGTTCATCTATCAGAAGTTGATGATTGTCTTGAGTTTTGTCCTAAAAATCATTGTGAATAAATAACGCTACGGACTATATCGATGAGTTAGTTCGATAGGGCAACAACGCGAACAATACTGTTTAAACTTTTAAGTTTTTGACTCTTATAAAAATAAGTGTCATCATGTCAGCCTCTAGACACTGCTGGACATAGGCCTTCCCCAATGAACGCCACCGCACCCGGTCCTCCGCCCTCCGCATCCAGCCGCTTCCGGCGACTTTCTTTGGGTCATCGGTCCATCTGGCGGCGGGGCGTCCCACCCTACGCGTGCTCATCCGTGGTCTCCACTCCAGAACTCGTCGGCCGTCGGGCCAACTTTTTAACTAACTAAAAATAAGTGTAGTTTTCTTATATTTATAGTATGAATATGGTAATAGATATTTAAGATTGTGTCTTATTGAATTGGTAAAGGCCGGCTAAGGCGAAGCGATGGCATTACATACTCAAAACAATATTTATTTGAGTTGTTCCCATATAGAACTATCCCATCCATTTGTAAACTAACGAACTTGTTATGATTCAAAAGGCTATTCCAGGATGAATGAGTTCGCGGTTCGCCAGTTTTCCTTTCGTTTAGGAAAAGCAATCTATATTCTAATCTAACACCTAATTGTTTATTAATGTCTGTGTTTTAGTAATAACCTGGATCTACGAAATCATTGAGTTCATCACGCTGGTCGAGTACAGTTTGTTTGACTTCACATACACCTTAGAGATCTTCTTTGGGGTAATGCAGGTTCCTCACCACATTGTTTTCTCTGAAAAGCCTGTTGTTATAAAAATTTTGTGATTTATTTAATGGGTGTCTTGATGGCATTCTCCTTTTTGTTCTAATGGTCTCTTGTCTCAAACATATTTTATTACGTGTTAATTTTATGTGAACCTAGTTTGTTATACAGATGACCCTAAAACTTAATAAATTAATTCATCATCAGGTTATTTTTGTGTCCACTGCAGGAGCACCACCCTCTCTCATCTGCCGGAGGATGATGATGGCCTAGACTCCCCGCGCTGGCCAGACAGATTGGGGAGCCCTGATTGATGTTTTATAATGTACTAGTGCCCGCGACTTCGTCTGCGCACGATTAGTATTTCGAGTAGCTTTTTTGTAGGACTATTTAAGATAAACATTTCCATTATACATTACATATGTGTAACTCTAGCGGTTTTGGCAGCGCACGCCAGAATAGCTCGCAGATGGTAGATTTTTTCCTACTTACTTGATATTTTGGACAATTCACACAATATCTTTATAAATTGTAGCCTATGTGTTATTCTGATGTATAAGCTATATTAATGTAAAGTTTCATTAAAATCAATTCCGTAGTATTTACGTGAAAGAGTAACAAACATCCATCCATACTTACAAACTTTCGCGTTTATAATATTTAGTAGGATACACTTTATTGCACTTTATTATACTTAGTGTACAAATATAAAGTAAATTTACAAGCGGAATTTCATCCAGGCAACCTTATAGCTAGTGAAAAACGTAAGAGAGAATGACAGCCTTACTCATTTTTAGCTCTTTAAGTGACAAACAACAATTTACTTTGTTCACTCTTTCAGTTCGCAATTTCCGCTAATCTACGCTACACGAGAACGTTTTACCACCGCTAAAACTTTTAACTTCGACAGCGCCACAGGAAAAAACATCTATTAGGTAAGTATGAATTTCGTGCAAGGATTGCGAACGTAGAGATCCACTTAATACTCGTGAAGAGAATGCACGAACGTACGATCGCGTGCCTTTCAGCATTCATTGTTACGTTGCGACATTCTCTTTGTTACGTTCAATAACTTGATTAGAAATAATTTGATTGGATTTGGAATTATCTGTAACTATATGTATATCCATTATAAAACATTACTCAGGCCTCCCCAACCCGTCTGGCCAGCGCGGGGAGTGTACGCCAAATCCTCCGTCTGTCTCCGGCAGATGAGAGAGGGTTGTGCTCCTGCAGTGGAGACAAAAATAACCTGATGATGATGATATGTATATCCGGCCGTGTGTTTAGCTTAGAATAGCGCCCCTAATCTTTCCGTGGGTGTCGTTAAGGCGACTAAGTTATTGCACCAGGTAAGAGCAGTGTCCCTGATCATTACTACCAATCCCAATCCATCTATTGTGTGGTGATTATGGCAAATCCACTAATAAACAGACCACCAAATGTGGCATTCTATAGGGGAGGCTTATTTTGGCTGACGATGATGATGTTATGAATTCAAACGTGCATTGGCAGACAATGTCACTTTTGTATAACGAGCGATAATAAGTATCGCAAATTAGATTGATTGGTATAAAGGGGGCAATGTACTATAATGCAGATATATCTGGCACGTACTATACCACTAAAGAATTTATACTAAGAAAGCTCTGCACCATTACCCAGAATATAAACAAACACCATGGCCGTGTGGTTCCCGGCTTAGAATAGGGTCACCCCAAATCTTCCCGTGGGTGTCGTCAAGGCGACTAAGGGATTGCAACAGGGATGGGCAGCAGCATTCTCCTGTGTATATTAAGATCATTACTGCGATCACCAAGCGTGGCAAATCTCCTAATGGAAAGCCCACCAAAAGTTACATTCTATTGGGGAGGCTTATGTTCAGCAGTGGACGTATATAGGCTGGTGATAATAAAAAACACCAAACCCGGAACAATTGAGTTTCTGTACAAATTATGTATAATGAAATGAATGATATTACGCACAGGATAATTAAGATTAATTAACTAGCGACATTATCAATCTTCATTAATTACAAATTATTGATATTAGATATATATTTAATTATAAGACGTGTCAACTGTCTTTGAAGTATAAAATCCACAATGGAAGTATAGTCACAGACATCCGGAAGCATGCTTTAGTGGCAGTAAGTGGGCACATGCGGAGACCACTCTCATTACATAAGCATATCATGGGAATTTCTTTCAGACAGAGCGAGGAAATTAATAAATCAAGCCATCACATGAGTATATTTATACAAGAAAAAAACCGACTACTGTTTCCGTTTCCTTTATCGCTTTAAGTGTTAATATTTTGAAGAAGTAACGGCGCAACAAATTTCCAGCATCTTATCTTTTATTTTCGAGTTTGTATATTAAATAGTATATACATTATTAATAATTAATTTAATGAACTGCCTGGCCATCCAACTGAGTGGCTACTTTAATAATTTGGCGGCGAAGTATCTGTTACGAAGATGATATACAATAAATCATATTTCTGCTGTTCTCTTATTGTACTTCTGTTAAACCATGTCTTTGAAAGTTGCTATCCACACGCACAAACGTATCTTGTGTTTTATTTCATAAATTAAAATATCCAAACTTTCATCAAATGCATAACTCTCCAAAATCCAGCTAACTTTAGTAAAAATGTAATAGCCCCATATTAAAATGAAATATGGGAAGGCTTTTGAGCATAATCTAGGAACCCCAAAACTTGGGAGTGTTGCCACATGTCTGTGTGAAAAATATCGGACAAACTGGGAATATTAAATTATTATGGGAGTTTATAATTATAAAAAGGATAGTCAACAAGAATGATCACCACTTTTTAAAATGATCATTGTTATAAATGTCCACTTTTTAAAATGATCATTGTTATAAATGTGTACTTTTTAAAATGATCACTCCTACAAATATCGATTTCTGGAAAATTCCACTTTTTAAAAATTATCACTTGGAAATTTCCACTTCTAGAAACGTCTACTTCTTAATAACCCCTTTTGGAAGATCCATATAATATAATGTTTGTCCGATTCGAGCATACGAGGATGTAAGTATTTCTCTGCCAAAATACAATTTTATAAACTGGACTGTCCTAGTAACTTCCTGATATATAGAAACCTTTCATGTAACGGTTTACTTGAATAGAAAATGGCGTCGTGCCAAAACCCAGGCTTTCCACCAGACACAGATAATTCAAATGAGGCTATAGTAACAGTTAGAAAGTCAGTTTCAAATTACGAGTAAACTTCGATACGAAACCTTAATATAAATACAACCTTAATATGGATTTACACCGGCAGCGACTTGATGAGGAGGGCGGGGAGAATCAGTAGCGGTGGCGTGCATTGGCGAAAGCCTATATTGACTTTAACAGCATTTATTTATAGCAATAAATGATGATATTTTTTCACAGGTTACACACTAATCCAATACTATCTGAATATTCTATACTTAGCTTCCCAACTTCCACAAATACTTATTCATATAACCGCTAAATATATTCCTGTAGTTGCCTGATTAATTTTTTATTTAACAATACTCACTTGTAACTACTTACTTCAATTCAAGTTCACTTATTACATGTATTACATCTCAATATATGAGGTGCCCAAGGAAAGAGCCCTGATGCCTTCGATACAGGGCAACCTGTTCAGGCTCCAGTGTTACCTTTTAACATTTATATAAGCATCATCACCATCAGCTTATTTTTGTCTCCACTGTAGGAGCACAACCCTCTCTTATATGCCGGAGATAGACGGAGGATTTGGCCTATGCCGCTGGCCAGACGGGTTGGGGAGACCTGATTGATATTTTATAATGTATTCCCTTAGTCGCCTTATACGACATCCACGGGAAGAGTTGGAGTGGTCCTATTCTACTCTACCGGAAACCACACCACATAAGCATTCCTTGTCTTAAATACTTTTGTAAAATAATGCAAATTTCTTGTGTATACTTGTTACTTAACATAAAGTTTTTGTTATATTAATGTTTAGCCGTAGGCCTTTTTCGTTGTGCGTCACTACACAGATCTCCCTACCCTCCCCATTCAGCTCCCAGTTTACATTCGTACTAGGTTATATGACGTTGAGAATAACAGACATCTTCCTAGACAAGTAGGTATTGAAAATCAAAATGTGACCTCCGTCTGTCCCACCCATACCCAACACTCACCAGCAGGTGGTATGATTATTATAAAATTTTCTTTGTTTATTATATTCTTTACAGCCTCCAGTCGCAGTAATATTTCCATTCACGGAATGGAACTGCGAAAATTAAAATTGGCATTAAATTTAATAGTCTCCAGGGAAAGATGTAAGTTAATTAAATATTGTCACAGAAAATAAAATTGGTCGTATGCTCTAATTTCCCGAGAGATGCAGCAAATTACCTACTTATAATCATTTGATTGTTACAAAGCATCAGTCATCCATCATGGTACTTTCTCCAACTTCTTGTTATTCAAACTCAGTATAACATGATATGTATGTATTTATGTATGTTTATTATATTTATTATTATTTATTACAAATATTTATTTACTATATGTAATATATATATATATATATATATATATATATATATATATATATATATATATATATATATATATATGTGTGTGTAAAGTAGTTTCAGTATTTAATTATTATGTAGTATATTATGCACTTTTTGCCCCCTCGCTCTTAGTGCCTTGTCTCACACCCTGTAAGGTTGGCTGGAAGAGATCTCTTTTAGAGATAATCTCGCCTTTGTACACAAAATTTGTACTGTATTTTCTTTTAAAATTTGTGCAATAAAGAATATAATATTAATTGATTTCCATGGTGACATCTATTATGGAAGCATTGCTCGGTTGATTGGTTTTGGGTTCATTCAGTTTTAACGATATTCAGTGCGTAATGATAACCACAGCACTCATTAATTTTTTTAAATAGAACTAATGTATCGATAATTCAAATAACTTCGTGCAATCGCAATGACCTTTACACTTCAGCTGTAGGGCTCCTCTACGGGAATCCATGTAGGCAGATCAAAGGTTATTGTGATATCCTTTGATCTGAGCGACACTCCCTCGGTGCTCTAGTGGCACAACAGACAGCTTTACTCCGTTAAAGCGTCTCTCTGTTTGTATTCGTATTATACACTTCATCATCAGCCCGAAAGAGTCCACTGTTGGACATAGGCCTCTCCCAAGGTGCGCCACTAAACCCGATCCTCGATTCTTCTCATCCAGTTACTGCCAGCCACCTTACGCAGATCGTCGCTCCATCCAGCCAGGGGGCGTCCCACACTACGCTTGCCCAGTCGCGGTCTCCACTCGAGAACTCGTTTACCCCAGCGGTAATCAGTTCTTCGACAGATGTGACCAGCCCACTGCCACTTCAGCGTATTAACTTTTTGAGCTATATCGAAGACTTTAGTTCTCCGGCGGATCACCTCATTTCGGATCCTGTCTCTTAGAGAAACTCCGAGCATAGCTCTTTCCATAGCCCGCTGAGCGACCTTGAGTTTTAGAACTAGTCCCACTGTCAGTGTCCACGTTTCGGCGCCGCAGGTCATTACGGGTAGGACGCACTGGTTGAAGACTTTTGGCACTGTGGTATACGCGACGAGAAGATATGACGTAACTTCCCAAATGCTGCCCAGCCTAGCCTATTCCCCCCCCCCCCCCCCCATGAGTTATACACTTGACATTGGCAAAATCCTAAGTAATTTTTAGGAAGAAAAACAAGAACTATGTTTTGATATGTTTTTGATCTACGTTAGTAATATTTGTAAATATTTCAATCCGGCTAAGTACGCTAGTCATCGCTCGATATGAGAAATAAATTCCACCTTATTTGCACCCGGTGCAACCGTTAGCTTTCACACGGGCTCTGGCAATAAAACATCGTCATCATCATTATCATCATGTCTCGTGACGCTCACTTTTGGATATACATACTCGTAGGTCTTCCCAATTAGCCTGCCTAAATCTCTCATAAAGCAAAATCTTTGACAGGACCAAAATATATGACAAAATTTCAGAGAATATCAGGGTGAAAAGGATCAATGAATGTTCTTATTAAAATTTTGAAAAATCTTGTATTAACTATATTTATAAATTTTAATTAGAATAATATTGATTTATAAGTGCTGTGGATTTTTGTGAACATAAACACAAGAATATAATAAATAAATTTGTGTTCAGCAGTGAACGTATTTCGGCTAATGATGATGTGTCTACCTACCTAGGTCCAACAGTTAACGTTAAAAGGCTTACAAGTAATAAGTATGCTTTATGATAGTCTAGTAATCAAATCAATGTCATTACCTACTAAATTTTTGAAATCCACAACAAAGTAAATAAAGCGTGAACGGTCAGCAAAACCACAATGTACAAACGGAGTAACTGGTCTCTGGTGTCGCAATTAATAACATTTTCGCATCGATAACTCACGAGTGGCCGCGACCGTGGCACACATAGGGGAAGCTTGGTCAACTTCAGAAGGGTCAGAAAAAAAATTGAGATGAAATGTTCAAAAATTTTTTGGAACGTGCTAAGTAATTTAGGTGTTCTATTATGTTGAATAATTTAAGGTATTTTGATTATTGGTGTTTTCGATGGCTTCGCACAGAAGGGGCTAGGAGGTGTATAAAATGTAATTTTTTTTTATGTTAAAGTGCTTAAGTTGGAAAGGTAATTTGTAGTTTGCAGTGCCGAATTGGATTTACTGTTATGGTGCTGTAAGAGTATTTTAAATAAATAAAAAATAAATAATAAAAAAAGTCACACAAGTGCGCCTTGAAGTCTAAGCCCTCATTGAGGCATCTTCCGTAAAGCTATAAATATAGGCTGTCAGTGAGGCAGGACCCAGATTAAAATTCATATACATGTAAGTATATGATTAAAATTACCCAGATTAAAATTCATATACATCTCCCTAGTACTACTTCCAAAGGTACTTGACGTACCCTCTTTTACACATGTGCACATTTCAGCAACTTTTTCAGGGAATTACCCTTCGCTTTTAGGCTAGCTTTAAAAAAAAATACCCCACAAAGAAAAAAATGTGTATCAAAATTATTTATACTTGTAGTGATTTTTTTTTCAGCGGCCTGAGAAACGTGAATTAAAAGAAAAACTGGATATTTTTTTCAAGTACAATAAAGGATTTTTCTTTCTACCTATACTTTATCTTAGTAGAAATACGTGGAAGTAAAATTTCCATGTATGCCCCCTAGTAGAAAAGAGTGGGAAAAAAATCCGTTCTTCCCTACTAGTAGGGACAGACATGTAGGGATATGTGGAATAGGTCAAAAATGCTACATTCACATTAAAGAAAATCTATTAAATAACTTAATTCTGCGACGGTGATGGGTTTTGACCTTACACCGGAAGTACAAAGGTCAAGTTTGTTTTGGCATTGAATGATGATTCAAACAGAATCTATTAACCACCAAACTAAATGCTAAACTATTTACTCCAGGAGATATGACACCGACTCCATATCCTTTCACTGCAACACAGCAATGCATAGATTGCTGTTTAGTAACAAAAATAGTCGAAAGGATTAGCAAGCTGAAATGGCAGTGGACGACATCTTTCGCAGAACCGACGACGGTTGTTGGGACAGACGAGTTATATCTGGATGTTATATTTCTGAATTGTCCTATCCTTGTTTAATTCCCATAGCACAGGAGAAAATCCTAGTTTGGGATTGGACAAGTGTATTGTGTATGTATATATGTAGTTCTGAAGTGGAGACTGCGGATCAGTACTGTCGGAACAAAAATTCAAATCTTCTATAAAAGATAATCTGTGCAAGAAAGCCTACTATAAGTTAGATGACTACTTAAATGATACAAGTCCATGGAGTGCTTGATGGCTCAGCATAGGTAGACTTAATGATTGTAATGAATAAGATAAATCAAAGGTAGGGCCCTGTGCCGTTGGGTTTGTTGCCACTTCTTCCCCTCGGTTATACAGGTGGAAGTGGAGTAGTTTTAGGCAGAATTTGACGTCAAAAAGAGAATAATGTATTCCAATTTTGAAAATAAATATTTTGATTTTGATTTTGCACGCGTAGGTTGGGACAGGTGGAACGACGACCTGAAGAAGGTGGTCGGGGCGGCTGAAGCGGAGGGCGGAGGACCTGGTGTGGTGGCGTTCATCGTGGAAGGCCTATGTCCAGTAGTGGACGTCTAAGGGCTGATATCATGATGATGATGAATTTATAGCTGGCATTCGGAGTATCAGAAGCTGGTTTTAGTAAGATCTTGTCTTTCTCAGGCGTAGATGTTATAATTTCGGAAGAAATCGCTTAAAGTGATAAGTCCGCTTAAATTCTACTAAAGTAGTACAAGCAATTACAGTATAAATTTTTTTAAGTTTGAAACTTGTACAAATTGAAACTGTACTCGTTTGTTCAATAAAACGTATTGTGTAATTCATAGAAAAGCGAATGGTTTCAGAACAACGAATGGTTCCACGGTAGAATGTCTACCTAAGTATTTATTACCTATTTCGGTTTCAAAAACACTTTTCAAAAGCACTAAGCTCTGAGTCACGTTATTGCGTCTCGTCCTCGACATTTATCCAAGGCGAGGATGGGACGGTTCAAATACCTTTAAGTCTAGACATTACAATCCTCTAATATTATCTGTCTGAATGTTTCTGCATTGGTTGCTGTATGGTGCCTCTGCATCTCAAGTGATTATCATTATGTATTTAATTATCATCGTCATCAGTCGAAATACGTCCACTGCTGAACAAAGCCACCCCAATAGAATTCCACATTCGGTGGGCTGTCCATTGGGGGATTTGCCATAATCACCACGCTTGGCAGGCGGATTGGTGATCGCAGTAATAATCTTAATACGAGTATACACGCCAGTCCCTTGAGATTATTCTAAGCCGGAAACTGCAGGACAATTATTTTTTTAATTTATTAATCGGAATGTAGATTTTAATAACGACATCTCAAAATCAAAGTTTTATCACGAGTTTTAACTGTTTTATCCCGAACTAGATTTTTTTATCAAGGTCATAACAATATTATCGATGATTATGACAGCCTCGTTGGTCTAGTGGATTTATCATTGGTCTCGAGCTCCAGATATCGTGGGTTCGATTCCCAATTGTAATAGGCAATTTTGTACAGTTTGCACAAGATGGTCACAATCTGGATGTTATTTTGTAACTTATCCTATCCTTGTTCAATTTCTATAGCACAGGAGAAAATCCTAATTTGGAATTAGACAAATGTATGTATAGATATATGTATAATAATAAATAAATATATGTCGAATAATATACTCTAGCTACGTCCCACATCCAGAAAACATCTTGCAAAGCCGGCTCCGCCGCCGAAAATGCCCAGTTCCTCAAGCGTCGCAAATATTCGTGTTTGACGGACCATTACGAGTTTGCGGCGCTTGCGGTGAAGACAAAGGGTCCATGGTCGTCCGACACAATTTTTTTTTTATTGATATTTCGAAGCGACTGGTCCTCGCCTCCGGAGACCCCAGGGCTGGCGCGTACCTCACACAAAGGCTTAGCCTGGCGATCCAGCGAGGTAACGCCGCCAGTGTCCTGGGGACCATGCCGTACACAGGCAAGCTGGACGACGTGTTCCTACTGTGACGCGTTTTTATATTAGTTTATAATACTAGTTTGTAATACTGTTAGAATATAATTATCTGTATAGACTGTAAGTTTGCATACAGTAAATATATGTAAATAAATAAAGACCGATAATAGGATAAAAATTCTTAAAAACCTAACTTGATCGAAAATCGACATCTCGCTCACAAAAGTAGGACAGGGTTATTCTTTGTTTTAATAGACGTAATCGAACGGCTTAAAATCAGTTAATTTAGTCATCTATGTAAACATAAAATTACTGATTTCTGAAATCTGTTACACTAGGTCGGAAATAGTCGAGGATCATTACTGTTTAAATTTATATGTATAGCATATAAACCAATCCATGGGCTCGTTATTGGGTAATAGCTTACCCAGTTAACTCAACCCGCGCATTCGTCTTAAACGCCTTTAATTACATCGTGTGAAGGACCCTTAAGGGTTTGTAGTGCATGGCGGTACAAGTCTCATTATCGTTGTGGCAAGTTGTAGCTTCAGTCATAAGCGGAGCGATAAGCGGTCTGACATGTCATACGTCACGTTACACTTGTTTAAATAATTAAAAAAAAATGTTCGTCGTATAATAATCGAACCTGCAACCCTTTACATTCAAGGCAAACGCCTTAACTACTACGACAGAGGCCTAAATCATTAAGACCTCACCAAACTTCACTCGTGTTCGAAGCCTTATCAAGGGACTATTTCCTAATAGTCCTGTCAAAGACTTGCTGCTCGCGGGGCAATAAAGCATATTTTGCCTAGAAACGTGCACATTCCATTATCGATACAGGCAAAGTGCATAACTGAGTAGAATCCTGCGGTCGGTGCAGGGGGGAGGGGTCTCATGACGCGAGACTTCAGAGGGCCTTAATGACATGTCACCCCTCCCGCACCGCTCCACTACCGTAGAACCTACTCACTTATGCGCTTTGCCACGGTGTGACTCATGCTGTATTCTTGTATGTATGTATGTATGTATGTATGTAAACGCTTTATTGTACCAAAAATAACAACAACAACAATAATAAAATAGGAATTAAACTGTGTACAAAGGCGGACTTATCCCACTTAGGGATCTCTTCCAGTCAACCTTAGAGTAACCGAAAGGACAAGTATCTTGCATAAACGTTATTGTTCATTAAATATATGGGCTTTGGATCATTACGTTCGGTCGTAAGGGAAGGTTTACAAAATGGCCGTACTGACGCTGCGTTTTAACACTTGCATAATGTAATAAATATATGGTCTGTACGGCTGTTCCGCAAGAAGTAGGTATCACGTTAAAAGACTGTGAAAAAATGGTGCAATAGAGCACGCGATTATGCATCTCGCTTCTGCACGTTTTTACCCTGCGTGCAGCAAGTCTGTAACAACACTTTAGTGTAATTACACACGCAGAATGATATACAGTCGACATGAATAGTGCTATTTACGCTGAGTTGAGAATTACTTTACACTTAGTGTTAGGGTTAGCTTATAAACATGTTTGGACTCTAGCCAGCGTTGTGGGGAACTCGCTGATTGCAAATTAGGTTGCGGTTCTAATTAATCATTGTCCAAGTTTGTAGAAAGTCAAGTAAAATTGACAGATGTATTTTAATTCAACCAGAAAGGATCTTGCCTTGGATTTAAGCGTACATCGAAAAGTTCTTGCTAAATATTTAATTGAACAACTTCTTTAATAAACTAGTTACGCCTGTTCTAATTTTTTACGTTGCCGTGTGGTTTCCGGTAGAGTAGAATAGGACCACTCCAACTCTTCCCGTGGATGTCGTACAAGGCGACTAAGGGAATACATTATAAAACATCAATCAGGCCTCCCCAACCCGTCTGGCCAGCGCGGGGAGTGTAGGCCAAATCCTCCGTCTGTCTCGGGCAGATGAGAGAGGGTTGTGCTCCTGCAGTGGAGACAAAAATAACCTGATTATGAAATTTTTTTACAGTAGAAAGGTAAAAGAACTAAAGCTTTTCTTGGCTTGGTTCAACTGGTTATCGAGCATGAAAATGTCAAAGAGATGGAATTCTCAATCTAATCTGGCGAAGACTAAGGTGGTGTATATAGTCGGAAGGGTTGGTAAGCTGAAACGGCAGTGGAAAGTCTATAATTTCTCACAGATGTGACAGCCGTAGCAGAAACCACAAAAGAAAGGAAGTCGGAGGTATTAGACTAACAGGAGACGTCGATACACAGACAATGATACACCATGAACTCCACTTACTGCCTTTCTGCGAGAAATAGTAGCCTTTCCACTGACACTGCAACTTACTAATCCTTCAGACTACATGACCTATTGGAGTGCTCTTTCAGTTCAGTTATAAAATGTGATACAGCAGTACTATTACTATCTAGAATGAACGTGGATTTGACAAAGGTAAGAGTCTTGGTGACTCAGGCACGTCTAGGATGGTGGGGGGAGGTATTCAACATAATGAAATGTCACTGTCCTTTACTTGTCCTTTCGGTTACTCTAAGGTTGACTGGAAGAGATCCCTAAGTGGGATAAGTCCGCCTTTGGACACAGTTTAATTCCTATTTTATTATTGTTGTTGTTGTTATTTTTGGTACAATAAAGCGTTTACATACATACATACTGTCTATGACGTCTATTACATCGAGGATTTCCGCCATTTTGTTAATTGTTTTTCTCAAATCCATCATCATCAACATCGACATAGGCCTTCTGCAAAGAACGCCACCCAGCCGCCTTCTTCGGTCCACGGCGGAGCATTGTACCCTGCGGTCTCCATTCCAGAACTCGTCTGCCCCAACGGCCGTCGGTTCTACAACAGATGTGGCCCATCCACTGCCACTTCAACATGCTAAACCTTTCGGCTATGTCAGCTACCTTCGTTCTTCATCGGATTTCCTCATTACAAATACAAAACACTAACAAACTTCATCACGAAGTTAGTACCTTGCCTTTTTAAATGGAGATGTAAGTTTCTCTCCCACTAAGAGAATACTTGCACAGTTTAGAGTAGTCTAATGGCAAGAGTAGGTAAATAATTAAGAGCCGTGCTCGTATGTGGGGAATTGCTCAGAACTTTCCACTAGAGAGTAGCAGAGTTACTAATGTGGGTGTTTGTGTAGTGGTCTGATAATATGGACATAGACTTTGTATTATATCATATAAAACAACAGTGTACTTTGACCTTCATAACGCATCACGTACCTTCTAAAGTAACGGTCATGGCAGAATATCAGCGTCGCGCCGCTGGGCTGCGACATTATGCTGAGTCAGGGCCCTTTCTGCAGCACAGCACGGGCTACACTGTTACTGTTACTCTGTTATGTTTACCTGGTACTTCTGTATCATTAAGTGACCTATCTGTAACATTGTATTTGTGCTGTGTCTAAGAATAAATGAATTATCTATCTTTCTATCTATCTATCTATCTATTCATATTTATCATAGTACTTCAACCTATTGGGATATTGAGAACTCTAGGCTAAGTCTAGGGGTCGCGGGTTCGAATCCCGTCTAGGGCAAAACATTTGTGTGATGAGCACTAGTGTCTGCCTTTGTATTGTATTTATTTATTCTATAACAATTTCTTGTGTACGAATATAACTTATTCTAACAATTCTATAAACCTAGGTGCTTACAATTATTAATGCCTTGTGACTGGATGTTATTTATATATTATATTATGTATCTATGTATGTATATCAGCTGTCTGACACCCATATTACAGGCTCTGCCAAGTTTGGGATCAGGTGGCCGTGTGTGAAATGTCCCCACATATTTTTTATAAAAGTCGATATAGTTTTGTTTACATTTTGTTATCAATCAATCAATCATCAGCCTAAAGAGTCTACTGCTGGACATAGGCCACTCCCAAGGTGCGCCACTGAACCCGATCTTCGGTTCTTCTCATCCAGTCACCGCCAGCCGCCCTACGCAAACCGTCGCTCCATCTAGCCAGGGGCATCCCACACTACGCTTGCCGAGTCGCGGTCTCCACTCGAAATCGTTTATCCCAGCAGTAATTAATTCTCCCACTGCACTTGCCACCAAAAACCCCCGCGTCATCGGCCCCACGTACTACGAGCACCTGCCCGCAGATCTACGTAACGAGACCAATGACGAAACGTTTAGTCGACGACTGAAAAACCTTTTGTTGGAAAATGAATATTATTCCATAAATGAATTTTCTAAAAAATGAAATTAGTGGGCCCTCTGACGTTTAAGTTAATTTGTGATAATTTAATACCAAGTGTATTTTTAAATTTTTATTTTAATATTATATACTGACATAGATAGTATGTTATATACTATGCCATTATTTAAATTTATACATTATTCAGACATTGTAATTTATACATTATTTTATTTTATGACGATCCCTTTTACCGTATTAGAATGACATGTAAATTGAATTTTTAAGATGTAAAAGTGAAATAAATAAATCTAATCTAATCTAATCACAGATGTACTTCAACGTACTAAGTTTTTGAAATATTTTAATTTTATTAAAAGTTCTCTGGCGAATCATCTCATTTCGGATCATACAGAACAAACTACCTAAGACCAAAGAGGAACAAACAGCTTCAATTTTAGTGACGTCTGAAAAAGGTTAAAGTGTTGTCGATTTTAATTTTAAACACTTATATGGTAAACATAGCGGAGAAGTGTCAAACGTCATATCATGCGCAGATATTATCTCCTAACCTTCAACCATCAATATAGCTTTTGACTTGTTTCCGCCTAACTTAAGATATTAACAAATACATGCTTTTCTTGAATTTAAGACTTATTTCCCATCATCATCCATCAGCCGAAATATGTCCTCTGCTGAACAAAGCCTCCCTAATAGATTGCCCCTTTAGGAGGGGTGTTCGTTCGTTAACTTCTTTAGATTCGTTATCAGTAGATTTCAAGAGCTTCTTCCATACTATGCTATCATTTAAACAGAATCTCATCAAGGCTGTATAGTGTCGGCGTTTACTCCTAGCATACAAGAGCTTAATTAGCTTGGGACTACAAGGGGAACAACGCTCGACGTGTCGCTAGCTCAAATTAGACGTGGAGCAAACACAAGTAAATACCACCTTCGTAATATGGTCTATTGAAATCCGATTGATAGGATTTTGAACAATGTATATAGGACATAAAATACAGACCTGAATCTTGTAGGTCGAATAAAATTTCGAAAGTGATGGAAGAAAATCTGAATTTTTTACTACATGAAGTCGGTTAAAAATAGTGCGTTTTCCGAGATGTGATCAGAACGTAGGCCTTAGTTCCATGAAGGAAGAAAATATTGTACGCCGCCCAGATGGAGTAGTAATCATGCCTATTTTGTATCGAAACTTATGCGGCCGCTCAGAGGGGTGGGAGGGTAGGTGGAAGCGGGAGACGGGGTTTATCTTTTAACTCTATCACTCATCTTCGAATACGTTACGTTAGAAAAAGATAGAGACATTCATGTTATGACATGCCCAATTAAAAACAAAATATCAAAAAAGTACGACATTTATTTGTCTTTATTGACATGTAAAAAAAACAAGAATCTTCATCGTTGCTGAATTTGAAAATAGTGATGTGATGTGGTATGAAGCGTAACGGATATTTATCGATTTTAAACCACATTTACATTTACACTTACATTTTCTGGGCGGCTTAAATTTTTTTCTTCCTTCATGCTTTGTTCATAATGTCCGCCCTGGAATGACGGGGGCCCTAGTTATCAACTGCATACTATATCTTTTAAACCAGGGATCCCCAAGGTGGTTGATACAGACCCCTTAGTGCAAGAAAAGGTTGATGAATGTGAGTGAGACTAGTGAAGTGTGTCAGGATCACGCAAAGTGGCAATCCATTGTCTCTGCCTACCCCTCTGGGACCAAAGCGTGAGCATTACGTATGTATGTATGTAATTTTAGTAAATAATAATGAGAAATAACGAACCAAGTTCAGAGTTCTCAGAAACCAATACCGCAAGACTGAATCTTTGTCAGTCCATCACGGATTATTGCGAAAGATGCTAATAATTGGAGACTAAGCTCATTTTAACTCACTTTGACGTCTAAACACGACGCTTTGGGTACCATCGTGACGAGAGAACGTTGCATCAGCGTGCCTGGTGTTTTGATGTAATATCGCTGTAGTCATTTTCAAATAATATGGTGATTTGCGACACGTTTTTGCCCTCTCAGTTGCTATGAAGTGACATTACCTCTCGTGTGGGTATATTACTAGGAATCTAATAAGTCTCTTGTGCTTGATCATTGATTATTATTGCTATAATAATCTGTGCATTTAATTCCTGAAAACTATCATTCAATGACATGTTTTTTTTAATATACATACATACATACATAATGCTCACACCAGACGGTTAGGTAGAGACGATGGATCGTCACTTTGCGTGATCCTGACACACCCCACTAGCCTCACTCACATCCATCAACCTGTTCATGCACCTCCTTTTATTCTTCTCACTGCGAACCCCAGCCTTTTTGAGGACGTTACTAATTTGATCCTTGAACGTCCTCATAGGACGACCTCTAGCTGTAGTTCCTTCCACATTCACACTGTAAATTTCTTTTGTCACTTTTCTTTCACTCAGCCAATTAATGTACTAATTTTAATATCAAGTATATAATTAATTCTGTTTTTATAAAACCAATGCTTTATGTTAAAACTGAAATTAATATACATTATATTCAGTTATAGTAATAATTATAGCGTCGCATTTAAAACTTGAATATTAAATTTTACAGTATATTTACATAATTCTTAATTAAAAAATGTTTAGAATAGTAAGTAAATAACCTTGCACTTACTAGTTGATTTATTTTATTATCTTTAATATATTGATGTAGTTTTAAATAATAAAATTTAAAAGCAAAAATAAAAAATGTGATATTCAACGCACAAATTAGTTGTTAGTTAAAACGTAGCAATTTAAAACTTTATATCAATAACATAATTACGTTAAGTACATCAATAAAGCAAAGTCATAAAATAAACTCACGAATAACCCCACAGTTGGTAATAACGGGTGCCATTAAAATTTTATCGACAAAATATTTTATGTGGTAACACTGGTTGTGTTGGCGACAGGTGCATTCGAGCACGGTTGCGGCCGACTAGCGACGTAGTCTATCGATATATCCATAGATTATATTTTGATAGGAAAGGCGCAGCTCTATGAATAAGAGTAGAAGTGGCTTGTCCATTTTGATTAGAGCGCAGGCGGGACCAGTTTACTTTGCGGATCTCGTTAGTTCGGAGGCAAACTTCGCACGACTAAGAGAATTCGCGAGGGCCTGGCATAAGCGGAGAAGACTAATTGAGCTGCCCGATGACAAAGAAGTAAATGTGGTGTGACGTCATGCCCCATAAGGGAGAAACGTCAAAATTTAAATGACGAATATACTTGTAATGGATTGGTCCGTATAACCACGAGGTTGGGAGGGCCAAAAGGAGTTACGTATTGTCCATTTTGATATTGTTTATGCTACATAAAGTACTTGAGATTCAAATTCAAATATCAAAAACATATTTTTTTTAATTGTACCAGAGATCAGAATAAGATCATGCACCTCCTTTTATTCTTCTCACTGCGGACCCCAGCCTTTTTGAAGACGTTACTTAAGAAAAACTGGTAGACGGGCTAGGGCAAAGCCAAGGGGGCTCCCCCCCCCCCCCCCCGCCCCCCGCCCATAACAAAAAAGTAACACACTTTCGTTGCCACTTCTAAACCGTCTCGATTCTATACAAACAAGCCCACCTGGCCGCGGCCGCCTCGGTCCGATATCTGCCAATATTTAGGCGATCCGCCGCAGATATTGCGATTCCGAACGGATTCCCTTTAAAATGGAGACGTAGAGTGAAATAGGAAACGTCGAAGCATTGGAGACAAAGGAAAATGGATATTTTATGTTAGATTCGACTGTTTTAAAGCATCTATGGAACGGGATGATGAAAATCTTGACAGAGTTTTACCGTTTTTGTTTGATAAAACAGTTAAGGTAAAAGACGAAGTACCCATTTTAAGTAGGTACTTATTTTAAAAAAAAACTTGCGAATTCCACATCACTATGAGGTTGTCTGAAAAAAATTGCTGTATTTTGTATATTTATAATTTCATATAGGTATTAATCGGAGTATAATGCATTTCTGGTGCGTAATGATTATAAATATCATGATTTACTAATATAATAGTATCTTATCATTCCAAAGGCCACATACAAATGATACTTAAGACTATTTAAATTTGCGTTGCAATTTTTTTTAATAAATAATCCCATTTTCTCAAATAAATAATCATTTACCTCATACTGTCTTTATGCGAATCTATAATTTGAACTTAAGAAATATAAATATAGAACAAACTGCTAAAACATGTACTTAACTACACCTCACACCATGAAGCAAAATAGTTTTTCGTAGCTCATAGTTTCACCTCTAGGTTTTTCCTTCAAGATTGACACTAATTGGTTATTAAATTAGATAACAGATGACATTTTTAAATTATCTGTTATCTAATTTAATAACCAATTAGTGTTAATCCTGAAGGAAAAAACTTTGAGGTGAAACTATGAGCTACGAAAAAATATTTTGCTTCATGGTATGAGGTTTAAATGTTGAAATGGCAAATAAAAGCTATGTATTTATTTCCGTTTGTTTTTCCAATAATGTGCTCTACTGTCTACTTCTATCCTTGATCTCTTTCACTCAAAGGTACGTCTTTATACATCATGTTTATACTATTTGTGTGGTTTCCGGTAGAGTAGAATAGGACCACTCCAACTCTTCCCGTGGATGTCGTACAAGGCGACTAAGGGAATACATTATAAAACATCAATCAGGCCTCCTCAACCCGACTGGCCAGCGCGGAGAGTGTAGGCCAAATCCTCCGTCTGTCTCCGGCAGATGAGAGAGGGTTGTGCTCCTGCAGTGGAGACAAAAATAACCTGATGATGATGATACTATTTAAGGTGCATGGGGTGGGACGTCCCTTCTCCAGATGGACCGACGACCTGAATAAGGTGGCCGGAAGTGGCTAGATGCGGAGGGAAGAGGACCGGGTGTGGTGGCGTTCATTGGGGAAGGCCTATATCCTGCAGTGGATGTTTAAGGGCTGATATGACGATCAAGGCTCAGCCTTCTTCTGAAAAAAAAGGAGACTGTAAATAAACCTTACCTTTCAACAGTAGCACGAAGTTCTTCTTATCATCACCTCCCTTAGGGTACTCCCAGTCCACATCCAGACCGTCGAAGTTGCGGTCCCGAAGGTATGGGATGGCTGAGTAGATGAACGTCTGCCGAGCGTACCGGGATGCTGATAACTCCTTGAACTTCTGGGTGCCGAATGACCAGCCTCCTGCGGAAGGAAACAGCAATCAAGTTAGTTTAACATTCTTGTTGAGGATATATTAAACTTTGGTGATGAATTCAATGAAATCCGCAATAAATTCTACAGTAATTTTTACTTCTAGTAGTTCAACAATGACAGATTTGTTTGGTTTTTGTTGCCTGTACATACATACATACATAATGCTCACGCGTTGGTCCCAGAGGGGTAGGCATAGATGATGTATCGCCACTTTGCGCAATCTAATGTCGCAAAGCGGCTTTCCTTCGCCCGCTTTTCGCCCCGTGATACCCTTTAACGTGATGTGTTGTGAACAACATCGCCGTCCTGTTGAGGTACCACGATTAGCTGGGGAAATAAGTGTCCGGAGTTCACCTAGCTCCGAGATATCGGCGTGCTTAAGCTTAGTAGATATATGTTAGCTAAAGTAATCATTTTTATGATCATTAAAAACAAGATGGTGATAAAGTTAACAAGTTGAGTTAGTGCAAGGGGACCAGAGTTCAAGGAATAAGATGTTTAGAGTTAATATTGATTTAAACAAGATGGGCCCGATTCTGAAGGCATAACGTTAAAATTTGACAGCACTAAAACTGTTGCTATCCTTGTCACACAGTATTATGAAGATAAAGACAAAACCAATTTTAGCGCTGTCAAATTTTAACCTTATGCCTTCAGAATCGGGCCCATCTTGTTTAAATCAACAATTATTTCCCTAGCTAATCGTGGTATCTCAACAAGGCGGCGATGCTGTTCGCAACACATCACGTCAAGGGGTATCCCGGGGCGAAAAGCAGGCGAAGGAAAGCCGCTTTGCGACATTGGATTGCGCATGGTGGCGTTGTTTCTGCCTACCCCTCTGGGACCAAGGTGTGAGCATGACATTTTCGGTTTTACACTTCACATTCTATTGTCTTGGAAGATACGTTATTTGTTCATTGTCAATAAATCCATTACAGCAACTGATACGGACACGACGGTTAGCGGAGTTTGATCACTATACACATTTAAATAGGTCCGTGTTTGTAACTCATCATCAGGTTATTTTTGTCTCCACTGCAGGAGCACAACCCTCTCTCATCTGCCGGAGACAGACGGAGGATTTGGCCTACACTCCCCGCGCTGGCCGGACGGGTTGGGGAGGCCTGATTGATGTTTCATAATGTATTCCCTTAGTCGCCTTGTACGACATCCACGGGAAGAGTTGGAGTGGTCCTATTCTACTCTACCGGAAACCAGACGGCACCACGACAAAAAATTACAATTACGACAGTTAGTTATGCGAAGGACGATATGTCGAAAATATATAAACATTAAACCTATCAATCAAATCCTAATAACGTTACAAATTCTACTAATTACAAGCAGGCACCGGAAGCCTATCGCAACTAGTGCTGCCAATAGCAAAAAATCGTGTGTCGATTTCATTATTCAACAAGTTCATAATGCCTTGTTGCGACACTGTTTTTTGCTCTTATGAAAATGGGTGCGGTTTTTGTGCGGTTGTTCCCGTGAAAATAGGTGAAAATGCCTCCGCCGGTTGCGCTTTGTGCCGTGGGAAAGCCAGCGCGGTGTTCACATACGAGCTAGTGATGGGACGTGACGCAGTTTATCGATTCTTATATGTTTGTTGCAGTGGCCACCCAGATTACTGCGATGGATGTTCACCGTCCTCCTGATAGTAGCTGTCATCGCCCCCACCTCAGATTCCACCAGTAAGTATCAACAAATCACTCTATACCCTCTTTTTCTATGCAAGCTCTTATATTTTATTACCAATAGCCCCCGACGTAATTAACGTCCACCTGATGCAGATCTGTCGCAGAACCGACGGCCGTTGGGGCAGACGAGTTCTGGAGTGGAGACCGCGGATCGGCCAGGTGGACCGACGACCTGAAGAAGGTGGCCGGTAGCGGCTGGATGCGGAGGGTAGAGGACCGGGTGTGGTGGCGTTCATTGGGAAAGGCCTATGTCCAGCAGTGGACTTCTAGGGGCTGATATGATGATGATAACATTACTTTTATTCTAGGGCGTATGAAGCTAGTTTTTTTTTTATATTAATTCTGCGACTTTTTAACCTGATTCTAAGTGACGATGAGGCCTAAGGTGGAGAGGAGATGAGGCCATTTACCCAGAAGATGCCATTTTACTCTCCAGTGAACTCTCGCCTCCAGTGAAAAAGGACATAACTTAAGAAATGCTATTTTTCATTAAATATAATTATTTTTAACAAGTTTTTGCCCGCGACTTCGTTCGCGTAGGTTTCGATATTTACACATCTCCACTGCTTTTAACGATTAAATTGGCTTCCCGTAGGAATGAGATTTTAATTTCGGAATAAAAACTATTCTATGTCCTATTTTAGGAACTAACCTATATGTGTGTCAAGTTTCATCCCGATCCGTTCAATAATTGAAACGTGATTGAGTAACAAACATCCAAATAATCTTCTGAATTTTTTTTTGGCTTTTATTGAATTTGACAAGAATATGAAGGAACATTGAACCGTTTTTGCAATATACAAATTATACCATATATTCTCATTGGTGCATAAATAGGTTTTATTTGGTCTTCGGAAAAGTAGCAGTTTCTAAGTTAGATCCTTATTAACTTTTCTTTTTGTGTTCGTATGCACCAGTGGGAATATATGGTATATTTTGTATATTGGATAACCTGTTATTTATAGCTGACGATGATTGCTATAATTATCTTGTTGATTTACGTTTACTATATTAATTTTAAGTAATATAATATTGTAGACATGATTAGAAAGTAATTACGCGTGTTAAGTATTTGATGTGTATGTAATTGTCCGTCTGTATATATTATGTGTAGTAATTTATAAGTTTATTAGTTTTTTAATTGCAAGTCTAAGATGTTAATCGTTTTAAAACGTCGTCGTTCTATGTTTGACACGGTTGTATGTAATTTAAATTTGTATATTTGTACTTCCTCAATTTAATGTTGCATAATATTTGTATAACCCCTGTCAAATCATCATCTCCTTATTTGATTACTAGATCCCAACTTTTATAATTATGATAACTTCAGTATTTCATTTCAATTATGTAATTCTATATTTATGTTCAATTTAAGTACAGGATTTTTTAGTTAACTTTAGTGTTATTATTTTCTTCCTTTATCAAATTTAATATATTTATCGATATTTCTCCCTCACATCGCTAGACTTTCGGTTAGAGAACTTTGTTCGTGGTATGTAACGTACTGAGTACTACCGTCTTATGTATACTATGTTGTTTTGCTTATTATTTGCAGGGAATCGTCGACTTTTGAAAGGGAAGTTGGAACAAAGAAGCTCTCTTCTTGACTTCCCTTCTTTGTTGTAAGTAAATTGTTAAGTATCTTAAAAGCTTGCTTTTTCCTATTCACAAACGTTTAAGTACCACGTGCAGTAAAATTTGTAGTGTATTTATTTCTCGTATTCCCAAGACATCCTTATTTATTTAGAACTACAGATGGAAACAAATAAAGTGTTAACTTTTTCATGGGAAGATTTTTGACAAAATTTAAAGTTGCTATTATATTTTTGTATAGAGAATCGACAAACTAATGGAAAGCAGTCACGTAAAGTAATGTTACTCACAAAGTTATATCAAGGAACACAAAACCTTATGGTTTTGAGTTTAAGTTTAAATCAACTCACCAATAGCCAACAAAGTCTTCAGCTTTGGATTCGCTTTCTTCAAAGCATTAATCCGGTCATATAATCCAGTCTTTCCATCCTTGGTCTCGTCATTGGATTCGAAGGAGCTGAGCTTTCCTTTCTTCAGCCAGCCGAAAGCGAAGATGATGTGAGTGCAGAGATCTGGTTGGATGTCTTCTGGGGTAAACTTGCCGACTTTAACTCGATATTGGGACCAGTTAGTGTAGTAACAAACGATCTGGGAAAGAAAATCGCACTGTAGTAGGCTGAACTAAATAGGAATGATCAACTGAAAGTTCAATTAGTAAAAATCACAACAGTATATGAACCTAAGTCCTATATATTATACACTGCTTCTTCTAAAATAATGAGAGATTTGTAAATGGAATTAACCAAGCCGTAGGTTATGACTTTGGAAATGTTATCGCAGATTAATGCAATTGATACTGAAAGTGGTAAAATTCTGTTCCAGAAACCACAAGGACTTAAATGTTTAGTTTCGCAATAATGTAAGTTAAACTAATCAGTATTTGCTGTTGAGCTACAGCTATTATCTGCAGTGAAACTGTACATAGGCAAACACATTTTGAAGGCCAACAGCATAAGTTTAGTTGCGTGCATTTTAAAAGCTCGCTCTATATCCGCATAGCATATTATTTTATCTACTAACTCTGCAATACTAAGCTGTATTCTAATACAACCATTCATAACTTCTACTATAATGTATTAAAGTCCATATTTGGTTAAAGATTGCTTATTTGGCTACAATAAGACATTTGTATTGTACGCAGCAAAGCACCATTTTTAGCCCGCTGTCTTTTCTGGCATGTTTATGAAAATGAAACATCTGCCTCTCTAACTTGGAGTAGAATATATACTATTCTCTAAATAAGGTAGAACTACTTGGGTGTACTATAATACATTAATTTTACACTTTTGTATCCATGACTAGCTTTAATTATATAGAAACCTTATGCCGCCATTGTTAATTTGAGTTCACACATATTGTAATTAATTATTTCCGTGGAAGAATATATCCGTTAGCAAAGCATAGCTTTCGTCGATTGTTGTATCATCAAAATAAACTTTACTCTTAAAGTTGATATTACCGACCAACTCTGCTCTATCTTTAATCTTTACTATACGAGATGGTAATCCTTGTTTACCTGTTCAAAAAAGTTAAGGATTTAACGACAAAACAACTAACCTTATATCCATCTTTGTCTTTATGGTCATCTGTACCAACAGAGTTGTCTATGGCCGCCGAAGACTTCCGACTTGCTATGCTCGGCCGACCACGGATCTTTGGCCTGTTCACGCTAGCTGATATGATCTGATCTGTAGATCTTGATACGCTAGTTGTTACTGAAGTGGAAACTTTGGTGGGTTTTCTTAGTCTTCTGCGAACATCTGTGGAACAAATGAAGAAATAACTTAAACGGTTGCTTCAGAGAAAAATTCGGTGAAATTGGCTGGTCTTAGAACTCAACATCTTTTACTGCTACGTAGATAATTATATATGACTAGCTGTTGCCCGCGACTTCGTCCACGTGGACAACTTAACATCACAAATTATTATGTATTTCCCGTAGGAATGTTTTTTCGGGATAAAAACTATCCTATGTTCTATTCCAGGACCTAACCTATATGTGTGCAAAGTTTCATCCCGATCCGTCCAGTGGTTGAAGCGTGATTGAGTAACAAACATCCAAATGTCCAAACTTTCGCATTTATAATATTAGTAGGATGTGTAACTCTAGCGGTTTTGGCAGGGCCCGCCAGAAAATATCTCGCAGATGGTAGATTTTTTCCTACTTACTTGATATTTTGGACAATTCACACAATATTTTTATAAATTGTAGCCTATGTGTAATTCTGATGTATAAGCTATATTATTGTAAGGTTTCATTAAAATCCATTCAGTAGTTTTTACGTGAAAGAGTAACAAACATCCATCCATACTTACAAACTATCGCGTTTATAATATTAGTAGGATGGAGTGTCCAATTTTTATGAAAGACTAGCTGTGCCCGCGGCTCCGCTCGCGTGGACTACAGGATCCGCTCCCATTCCCACTTCCGCTCAATATCCCACTTCCACTCAGACTTCAAATCCAGTCCGGTCCAGGTCCAGGTCCAGGTCCAGGTCCAGGTCTAGGCCCAAGCCCAAGCCCAGGCCCATGCTCAGGCCCATGCCCCGGCCCAGGCTCAGGCCCAGGCCCAGGCCCAGATCCAGTTCCAGATCCAGATCTTCAACTCTCCCCTCAACCCTCCTCTCAACACTCCTCTCAACCCTTCCATTAACACTCCACTCAACCCTCCTCTCAACCCTCCCCTCAGCTCTCCCCTCAACCCTCCCCTCAAACCTCTTTCCCTCGTCTCTCCAAATGTCCAAATAGTCCTCGTAACTAATCCATCGCAGTCCAAATTCCGACCAACATTACTTTGTTGCATAAGTATACCACAAATTCATCGTAATCGGGTAACTCAGTCAAAAGAATGCGAATTTTCAAACACTCAAATTACACTGGTACCATACCCGCTCCCGCTCCCGCTCCGGTCCAGCTCCGGTTCCGCTCCCGCTCTCGCTCCCGCTCCCCTCCCGCTCTCGCGTAATGTAATCAAAACTCATCGCAATCTGAATAGTACGGAAATACTACTTTAGGCAATATATTGCATAATAACCTTACCTACTTAATGTATTTGAAAACTAAAAATGTCTATAACTTTTGATTGAGTTAGCCGATTGCGATGAAATAAAGACTAAATGTTAAGTTAAGTTAAGCCCCATGTTTTTGTGAAAAGTCCATCAAAATCCGTTCAGTAGTTTTTTAGTGATGCGTGCACAAACTCACAGACAAACAGACAAACAGACAAACAGACAAACAGACAAAAATTTCAAAAATGATCGAAATGTGTTCTGTTGCTTATCCTTAGACCCCCCAATTTTTTTTTTGCAAATATCTTCAATGTACAGACACGCGAAGTTTACGATTTTATTTATTAGATTTATTGATATTAGAGGATATGTGCATACTTTATTTATATAGTTCAGCGTGTCACCACTGTGATGAAAATTAGTATCTTTATTAGAATAATACCAAAGGATTGCAATTTTCCTCCAACTTTCTTGAGTCTAAAAGCCGCTGCTTCCACTAGAACAATATTAAGCCACGAAAGTACAGAATAAGGTGGTCTCAAATTTGGAAAACATGACATTATACATTTACATATTTTCGTCTCAAAGCGTGTTAGTGCAAAGGTAAGTATGATGTTTTCAGAGAAATATTAAGGTCTTGTTAAGATGTAAAGAACTTAACATCTTTAAGTTACTCAAAGTCCTTTGAAGAGATGTGAAGAAAATCGATGTATAAAGTCAGCAAAGTGTACCTACCTCATCGACTCGTACACAATATATTATAGGTATTTAATGCTCTTTTAGCGAAGATTTTTTTGTTCGTATGTTTTCTGTCCGATCTCTGTAAAAGTGCTGGTGAAATAATGGATTTTCCCCTTTTTTTTATTTTCCGACCAAAAATTTATTTGAAATAAATTTTTGGTTTGTTGTTTTTACATATATTATGTTACACATATAGGACGAAATGCGGGCGAAGGAAAGCCACTTTGCGACATTAGATTGCGCAAAGTGGCGATAGATCGTCTCTGCCTACCCCTCTGGGACCAAGGCGTGAGCATTATGTATGTATGTATTACACATACGAGTATCTGCTCACTAATTTTTTACACAGTATTTTTTGAGTTATCTGCTGTGGTGGACATATAGAGAAAAGAACGAAAAGTATTGCTTTACACCTGTAGGAAGATTTGGGGTGGCCCTATACTAAACCGGGAACCACAGGGTTTGTTGCAATGTTCCACCTAGGTATGTAAATGGACAACTCCAAAAAATACTTAAAAACATATGTACAAAAAATATGTTTTAGAGGATCAGGTGATTTTTTTCCACATATATTCAAATGCAGCTTCTATCAAAGTTCTTTTCGGTACCTATTTTCTTGTATTTCTTTTATTGCCCAATAAATCCTCCATTCATTCGAAACCACTAGTTTCAAATTTATTCCATGTAATAAACTTTCCTGCACATTTTGAATTCAAACACACAGGTATTCTGAAAACAATTCTAAGGAAAGGCATGGTAAGGGCTGTCACAGACTTCAGTTAAAATATAAAAGATGTATATTATAGCAAGACATATTTCAATGCATCTTGCCATATCAAGATATCATCGTCATCAGCAGAAATACGTCCACTGCTGTAAGTCTCCCCAATAAAATTCCACGACTGACCATTGGGGGATTTTCCATAATCACCAAGCTTGGCATTTGGATTGGTGATCGCAGTTATGATGTAACGTTAATGTTTATACAATAACTATGCGTACTACTACTAATATTATAAAGAGGAAAGATGTGTATGTTTGTAACGAACAAACTCAAAAACTACTGGACCGATTTCAAAAAATACTTTCACCATTATAATACTACATTATCTCTGAGTAACATAGGCTATTTATTACTAAAATAGATAAGGGATCCTTAATAATGTAACCCAAGGTGTAAAAAAATAGCCATAAAATGTCTTTCATGGCATGCGGGAGTGGGAGCAGGAGCGGGAGTAGGAGCGGGAGCGGAAGTGGGAAGGGGAGCGGATTCTGTATTCCAAGCGAGTGGAGCCGCGGGCACAGCTAGTTAACTATATAGTAACTTTGTATTAGAGGTAGTGCGTACTGCCTCTGTTCTCTGTTTTACGGGCGACGATAAACTGGGGGGGGGGGGGGGGGGAGTCGATCTGTATAGCTCTGAATTATTTTATGCACGCTGTATTCATTCCTGTACATGAATGAATATCAATTTGCATTGAAAGCTTTCCACTCGAACAACAGAATCAATATCATTTTTATTAACAGGTAAAAGGAAAATAAGACGGTTATTTGTGGAACCTGTAGGGAAATATCATTTACTCGTAAGATATTGTTGCCTTTGTTATGGTTTGACATTTCGTATACTTTATCCTTTAAAGATTAAGGCGATAAACCAAATAATCAGTGGATATATGTACGAAAGTACTATTTTTATACCAATCGATAATTTGAACTTCCGGCATACAAATATTAAGGAAACTGCTAAAAACATGTATTACATTTCTATATGTTCATATTATTGTGTTTGTTATATCTATGTATTTCTTTCCGTTTGATTTTATAATAATATGATCTGCGTTCTGCTTTAACTGCTAAAACTCTTCCAGAGTTAAGTACGCCTTCATACTACTAATATTAAAATATTATAAACGCGAAAGTTTGTAAGTATGGATGGATGTTCGTTACTCTTTCACGTAAAAACAACTGAATGGACTTCAATGAAACTTTACAATAATATAGCTTAAATACATCAGAATAACACATAGGCTACGATTTATAAAGATATTGTGTGAATTGTCCAAAATATCAAGTAAGTAGGAAAAATCTACCATCTGCGAGCTATTCTGGCGTGCGCTGCCAAAACCGCTAGAGTTACACATATGTAATGTATGATGGAAATTTATCTTAAGTAGTCCTACATAATATATAGGCTATTTATTATACAAGGCGAAGTATATTAACCCGAAAAATTAAAAGACTTGTTCGTGGTAGTATGAAAATGTTTACCGCCCAACGAAGTGGGAAGGGGTCAGCTAGTATAGTTATACTATTTTGGGTGTGTGGTGTGGGACGTCCTGCCGTCATATGGTCCGACGACCTGAATAAGGTGGCCGGAAGCTGCTGGATGCGGAGGGCGGCGGATCGGGTGGCGTTCATTGGGGAAAGTCTATGTCAAACAGTAGACGTCTAAGTCTATGTCGGACGTTTAAGGGCTGATATAATGATTTTCTTCGAAAAGAGATCTTCAGGGTTACAATAATAGATTTTATGGAGCAAGTTTTTCCATATTAGCTTTCTCCGAATCAACAACCAGCCTTAAAACAAGTGTTAGATAAATCAACATGTAAATACGAGCGTTCTTTTATAAAATCCATAAATCTTCCAACGCAGAATAGTATGGATACGTCATATTTATTTATTTAATAGTTTATTGTACACACAAATATACAAAGAACAACACAAAGAAAAGAAAATTATACAAAAGGATACGCTTATCATAAAGAAGGCATGAAAAATAAGATTTGAAGCATCTCATTCCCAGCATGTTTATCTACGCAGTCATGGGGTAAAAAGAACTTCTTCAATTAAGAAAACAGAATTTGTTTTTGGTAATGCTATATTTATTTTTTCCCAGAGTCATGATATTCTTAGAATAATACAATATTTCAATTGACTTACAATCACATTAAACTATTATAAAGTAAAAACACAATTGGGGGGCTATAGTGTCACTAAGGTAAACTTATGTTGTACTTGTGACTTGAAAAATACCAAAATTACTGTATTATGAGTTCTGTCCGTCAAAGTATTAGAGTTTATATAATATTTATTTGAATATACATATGAAAGGGGTGTAAGGGAGCATACAGAGATCCGGCGCTCCAAATGCCAACCTCACCTGCACGTGGTGCACCCTGCTGGTTGACAAACGAGGCTCTGGCGACCAAAAATGGCGGTATAACCATGAAAACATGCACTAGGCCATAAATACCACAGACTGGTGGCGGGCAGCAGCGTCACCGGTGCGAGGCCTAGTACTGCGATGGCCAACACGTCTGCCCAGCGTGGCCATTATGGGCAAACCTCCCCAATGAATAATAAACAGAAGCCACGGCCCCCAGTTCCCGGCAGCCCTACTATTCCTGGCCACGGTAGCGGTCTAGGTAACGGTAGGGCGGGGGGTGCTAAGAATCCCCGGGTTACGGCAGGCTACCACAACCAACGACTTTATGCGGCTACACTCAATAACCGGACTCTGAGAACAGACGAACACCTCGCCGAGCTCGAAGTAGAGTTAGGCAAAATCAAGTGGCACCTGCTCGGGTTATCGGAGGTCCGAAGACAGGGGGAGGACGCGATAACCCTTGAGTCGGGACACCTGCTCTACTATCGAGAGGGCGACCAAAAATCGCAAGGCGGAGTTGGATTTTTGATCAACAAAGTCCTCACTAACAATGTGGTGGAGATCAGCAGTGTGTCGTCGCGGGTCGTATATGCTATAATTAAGTTGACCCAGAGATATTCTCTGAAGGTCGTACAGGCATATGCGCCCACGGCAAACTACGCTGATGATGAGGTCGAGGCCTTCTATGACGACATTTCCAAGGCCATAAACCACACCACCAAGACCAGCCACCTCATTGTTATGGGAGACTTCAACGCCAAAGTGGGAGTACAAAAACGCGAAGAATCAATAGTTGGATCACATGGATTTGGGCCTAGGAATCACAGGGGGCAAATGCTTGTCAACTTCCTGGAGAGCCAGGGGGGCTATTCTTGATGAACTCATTCTTCAAGAAGAAGCCCCATAGGAAGTGGACATGGCGAAGCCCCGACACTGTGACCAGGAACGAGGTTGACTTCATCATGACGAATAGGAGGTCTATAGTTGAAGATGTCTCAGTGATCAATAGGTTTAATACCGGAAGTGATCACCGACTTGTCCGAGGCACTCTAAATATAGACTTCCAGCTCGAACGGCATCGGCTGATAAAGTCAACCCTCCGACCGACACTGGGCCAAACCATAATGGGATCCGAACGGTTCCAACTGTAACTAAGCAACCGATTCGCCTCGCTGGAAACCACAGAGGCCGTTGATCAAAAATACAATGATTCCGCGAATGTCGTCCGTGAGGAGGGCCGCAGATTCTGCCAATAATAGCGTAAGATTACTAAGTCCAAAATCTCTAGCGAGACTCTGGATCTTATGAGGCAGAGACGGGAGACGTCGACGTCCTCGCCAGACTGGCATACTCTAAACAAGCGCGTCAAAAAGCAAATACGTTTCGATCTCCGCCGCTCTAATACACGCTCCATAGAGGAAGCGATCGAGAAAAATAAGGGATCGAAAGTATTTGCCAAGCGACTTGGGAGGAGCCACATGACGAAACTGAGGACCTCTGATGGTAGGACCGTTGCCTCTAAGCCAGAGATACTTGCCGAAATGGAAGAGTTTTATGGACAATTGTACTCGACACACGCGCCAAAACCTGCGGCCCAAGACACGGGCGATAGTCGCGCACCCTTGATCCGCCACTACACGGAAGACATCCCGGACGTTGACGTGGGCGAGATTAGAATAGCTCTCGAGCAGCTCAAGAACAACAAGGCGCCAGGTGACGATGGTATCACAGCGGAGCTTCTTAAAGCCGGAGGGACGCCAGTCCTAACGCGACTACAGGAGCTCTTCAATACCGTCGTTCACAGCGGAACAACGCCAGAGGCATGGAGTAGGAGCATAGTGGTATTATTCTTCAAGAAAGGAGATATTGCACTTCTTAAGAACTATAGGCCGATCTCGCTCCTGAGCCATGTCTACAAGCTGTTCTCGAGGGTTATTACGAACCGTCTCGCCCGAAGACTTGACGACTTTCAGCCTCCGGAACAGGCTGGGTTTCGAAAAGGCTACAGCACCGTAGACCACATCCACACATTGCGGCAGGTTATACAAAAGACCGAAGAGTACAACCAGCCCTTGTGTCTTGCATTTGTGGACTACGAGAAAGCCTTCGACTCCATCGAAACATGGGCTGTTCTGGATTCCCTGCAGCGATGCCAAGTCGATTGGCGATATATCGAGGTGTTGAGATGCCTGTATAACGCTGCCACAATGACCGTTCAACTCCAGAATCAGCAGACAAAGCCAATCCAGTTGCAGAGGGGGGTCAGACAGGGGGATATTATATCCCCGAAACTGTTTACCAGCGCACTGGAGGATGTCTTTAAAACACTGAACTGGAGGGAACGGGGCATAAGTATAAACGGCGAGCACATCTCACACCTTCGATTTGCAGACGACATAGTTGTGATGGCAGAGTCGCTGCAGGATCTCGAGGGAATGCTGACCAGCCTCAACTGCTCTTCCAGACGAGTAGGTCTTAGGATGAACGTAGACAAGACGAAAGTCATGTCCAACTCACACGTCGACCTAAGCCCGGTGATCGTCGATAATGTCAATATCGAAGTTGTTCAGGAGTACGTTTACCTAGGACAGACAATACAGTTGGGTAGGAACAATTTTGATAGGGAAGCTGACAGAAGAATTCAGTTGGGCTGGGCAGCATTTGGAAAATTGCGTCAAGTCTTCACTTCGCCTATTCCACAATGCTTAAAGACAAAAGTCTTTAATCAGTGCGTCCTGCCTGTCATGACCTACGGTGCAGAAACGTGGACACTGACAGTGGGCCTGATCCACAAGTTTCAAGTCGCTCAGCGAGCTATGGAGAGGGCTATGCTCGGCGTATCTTTGAAGGATATGATTCGTAATGAAGAGATCCGACGAAGAACGAAGGTGACCGACATAGCCGAAAGGATTAGCAGGCTGAAGTGGCAGTGGGCGGGCCACATCTGTCGCAGAACCGACGGCCGTTGGGGCAGACGAGTTCTGGAGTGGAGACCACGGATTGGCACGCGCAGGGTGGGACGCCCCGCCGCCAGATGGACCGACGACCTAAAGAAGGTGGCCGGAAGCGGCTGGATGCGGAGGGCGGAGGACCGGGTGTGGTGGCGTTCATTGGGGAAGGCCTATGTCCAGCAGTGGACGTCTAAAGGCTGACATGATGATGACATATGAAAGCACATATTCCATGTTTAATGGAATTTACTTTCATACAGGACCATGTAATCTTATTTCAAGAAATGTTTTTTATTTGTGTAACTTTATATTCTGCGGCATATTTCTAACGCTGTTACCTAATTAAAGGGAGCTAATGAGTCGGTTAAGCACGCAAGAAACTGGTCCAGTTACCGAATCGTAATAGAATTTAATTCATTATTGTTGATTGTTACTGCTCATTAAAAATATATTTAATTACGCGAATACTTCCAACAAAGTAATCAAGAGCAATAAAATAACTAGACTATAACAAATTTAAAATATTTGTTTGTCATATCCTCGTTAAGATTACGCAGCAGTGACGTGCTACCCTATGTTTTTAGTCGAATAAATTGTCGAATTATCAGCCATAAATCTTTGGAGTATTTGGACGTGAATGTCCAATATATGTCACTGGGTTTGTTCTGCATTTTTTTTCCAAATTGTGAAAAAATGGCTGGAGGTTTTAAAATCTGCGAATTACTCGTTTGGTAACGACGTACATTTTACGATAACTTGCTCCGCTCCTCTAAATCGCTTATATCTCATTGTATGCGTTATTTGTTACCATGTTAGTTCGTTATACACTAATTGTGGGATACCCATATCCACCGATATTACATAGGTACAATTAGTTAAGAATACCCTCACTAGATGATATTGTGAAATAATCAAATTATATAAATAGGAGTGGTATTCCAAGTAAATGATCAGAGTTCACTGATACTTCCTACAGCACACATCGTTTTATTCATAACCAATAATCCCCAAACTAATCATCAGTGTGTGCATACGTTCACTAAGATACTGACATTCGGATAGGTTCGGATTACCTCTTCGTATCCCACGCTCTCCCCTCGCGAAAAGTATCGCGAGTGCAGATTGCATCATCAGGTTATTTTTGTCTCCACTGCAGGAGCACAACCCTCTCTCATCTGCCGGAGACAGACGGAGGTTTTGGCCTACACTCCCCGCGCTGGCCAGACGGGTTGGGGAGGCCTGACTGATGTTTTATAATGTATTCCCTTAGTCGCCTTGTACGACATCCACGGGAAGAGTTGGAGTGGTCCTTTTCTACTCTAAAACCACCTCGGAAACCACACTTGCCTTGCCTTCTATACTTGCCTTCGGATAATTTGTTGAACTATTTGTGATTAGGCCAAAACAGTCGAGGTTTTCTAATATTTCGATATTGACGAAATTTTCTCTTAATTATTTCTAGATAAAACGTAATTAATTTGGAATATTCATAGCTGTCAATGTTAAATTAATCAAAGCCTCTCGAGGCTTCGCAAATTAAAATTAATTTGACTTAATCTTCGCGTCTTCCGTTACTCTACTGGCATAATTTCAGTGACTGACTTGCCAATTTTCGCTTCATTAGTTCAGGCGATTGTCTTAAAGCTGTAGACTGCCTAGATTTCTGCGTATGGTCCGATCGATCGGACATGCCGTGGCCTAAGGCGAATTTCATGCAATACACGAACAGATTTTATTACCTCCTAGGTACTAACTAGTACAGGCGCATCAGCCTGATAATACACGTTTATGTGTGTGCGTAAATTATTGTAGGGCGACTGCACCCAGTGCTCGAACATAGTCGTTCATTTTATACGTCAACAACTTAAGTGCTTCTCTTTCTAACTTATAGCGTCATCCCTTGGCGCAGGCCCGATAGCGTGCTGGCGTAGTAACTTTGCGCCGTAACTTAACGCGGCAGCACAGAAGTGCGTACTGCCAGCCGTTATTTACGTAGAAATATTTAATATTCTTATGTGCATCATCATATAAGCCCTTAGACGTCCACTGCTGGACATAGTCCTTCCCCAATGAACGCCACCACACCCAGTTCTCCGCCCTCCGCATCCAGCCGCTTCCGGCCACCTTCTTCAGGTCGTCGGTCCACCTGGCCGATCTGCGGTCTCCACTCCAGAACTCGTCTGCCCCAACGGCCGTCGGTTCTGCGACAGATCTGCATCAGGTGGACGTTAATTACGTCGGGGGCTATTGGTAATAAAATATAAGAGCTTGCATAGAAAAAGAGGGTATAGAGTGATTTGTTGATACTTACTGGTGGAATCTGAGGTGGGGGCGATGACAGCTACTATCAGGAGGACGGTGAACATCCATCGCAGTAATCTGGGTGGCCACTGTAACAAACATATAAGGTTCTTTATTGTACAAATTAAAAAAACAGAGTTACGATATTGGACTTTCAAAATTACAAACAAAGCGGTCTTATTGCTAGGAGACAGTCCTTATATTAATTTGAAAGCGAGGACTTCGAGAAATGAGGTGTGGTGAGGCAGTGACGTATTCCAGATTTTGACACCCTGAGCACGTTTTGCCGCCCCATTATTCGACGAATATTTAGTTAAACGATGAAAAAACATTTTCCCTAAACGAGCAGCTCCTAATGCCGTGTAGGCTTAGAATAGAGCCACCCCCAGTCTTCTCGTGGATATCGTCAAGGCGACTAAGGGATTGCACCAGGGACGGGCAGCGTTCTCCTGTGTATATTAAGATCATTACTGCGATCACCAATCCGCCTGCTAAGCTTGGTGATTATGGCAAATTCCCCAATGGACAGCCCACCAAAAGTGACCTTCTGTTTGGTAGGCTCAGAGGAGCAGTGAACGTATTTTCATCCTCAAGTTATTTTCGTCTCCACTGCAGGAGCACAACCCTCTCTCATCTGCCGGAGACAGACGGAGGATTCGGCCTACACTCCCCGCGCTGGCCAGACGGGTTGGGGAGGCCTGATTGATGTTTTATAATGTATTCCCTCAGTCGCCTTGTACGACATCCACGGGAAGATTTAGAGTGGTTCTATTCTACTCTACCGGAAACTACACGGCGAACGTATTTTGGCTGATGATAATGAGCAGTGGCATGACGACGTCGCCCCTCATTGTCGCTCCTATCACGTGCCCATCTGGCCCTTAAGCGAATACGCCACTGGGCAGGAAGGACCGACAACTGTCACATCTTCCAACGATCCTTTAACTGTATGTAGGTTAAACGTTTCGCGAACCCCAAAAGTATATGATATCATGAATACGATTAATAGACGATGAAAGCCTACGAATTTGACTAAAACCTCACTATAAAGCAACGATCTCTATATACTACTAGATGGAGCGTTCCAAACAATCGCTCTGTTTCACGCAACTGCGGCTCCGGGAGCCGCAACTCGGTTACATTCACAATGAAACTTGTGCAGTTACTTCGCAGAACAATTAATTATTACTCAATATTGACGCTACAGGTAAATAGCGTCAACATTTTGTAAATAATTAAATGTTCTGCATAGTAACTGCACGAATTTCAAAGTGAATGTGAACGAGTTGCGGCTCCTTGCGTGGAACAGAGCGATTGTTTGGAATTCTCCATCTAGTAGTACATAGAGATCGTTACTATAAAGGCATAATAATAGTTTAAACAAAAAAATCATGTTTTTGTTACATTAGATAAAAAATTTCATGTTGCGTTAGTATGTTACTATCTTATCTTCTCAGGGGGCCAGGACGACCAGGCGACACTTCGACCCTTCAGGATCTTTTGTGTCAAACCCTGACCACCAACGGTGCCCCAAGCCGATTTGGTGGACTTCACATACGCCTCAGAAGTTCGTCTTTGGCATATGCAGGTTTCCTTACGATGTTTTCCTTCACCGAAAAGCCTGTGGTATTATAAATAAACCGTACTTAAGTTTGGACAAACTCATTTGTACGGCCGGGGTTTGCACCAGGACCTCATGAACGTGAGGCGAGTGCACCACGGCTCTGCGTTAGTACTAAAACCAAAGCTCTGAAACCTAGTTTACAAACCTAGTTTACAACGACAAAAGATAGTAAAGCTGGAATATTGCGAAAAATCGCCAGCAAAACTGTAACGAACTGGCGTCCTTTTTCATTCCTTTGTTTTTATTTCAGTTCAGTAATAAGAGTGCAGGAATTTATGGAATCCAGAGTGCTACGTATGGAGTTTGAATCTGCAGCAATTAGTCGTGATTGTTATTTTTATGTTTTTGTGCAGAGCTAAAAAAAAAAACATTTTTTTCTGCATTTTTCTGCAGATAACGGTTTTGATTGGAAAATAAAATTTTCATAGGTAACTTTTACTTTCCATAAAATATTACAAGTTCTGAATGGATACTAGATTTTTATTCTGAAGTTTAAGGGCAGAATTGTTTCTATATTGGTCACTGAAAACTTCTGAAACTCTGTCAAACAGAAAATCAGTCTGTCGTGTCACTTATGACGAAAAAAATTAGTACAAAAAAAAACGTATAGTACAAGAAACTTGTAAGTACAAAAAACTTGTACAAAACAAAACTAGTAAAAATAAAACTAGTATTTAAACTTAAATGTATGGATTTATTTTGTAATAATGAAGCTAGAATATTACAAGCGAAATATGGTAATTTTACGTGGGTAGTGTAAAGTATGAAATAAGGACGATGCTTCCGGCACTTTTAATTTAAAATGACTATTATCCCTCCTCGCCACAATAAGGGCAGTATGGATTGCAGAAAAATATTAAAGATAATATTTTAAAATAAGACAGTGAGATAAATTTTTTATATGGTTTTTAAAATTAGAAGTAAAGTTGAAGTCCGTGACTTAAGACAGTAAAAGTAAAAAAAAAATCTAGAAGAAATCGCAATATCAAGGACAAGACAGAATGATAGGAAGAAGAGACATTATGACATCCTTAATAGATTTTAGAATCATACCATAACTTGAACGTCATGGATAGTTAGTCGTTACTCTTCAGATAGTTAGAAGACCTCGACGGCTGCAAAGTAATTAAAGTTATCTACAAAATGTAAAAAATGCATTATTGTGCCCAGAACTATCTATTTTTTGTGATGAGTAAATAAATTAAATGTAAAATATGTACTTAAATGCCGTGTGGTTTCCGATAAAGTAGAATAGGACCATTCCAACTCTTCCCGTGGATGTCGTACAAGGCGACTAAGGGAATACGTTATAGAATGTCAATAAGGCCTCCCCAACCCGTCTGGCCAGCGCGGGGAGTGTAGGCCAAATCCTCCGTCTGTCTCCGGCAGATGCGAGAGGGTTGTGCTCCTGCAGTGGAGACCAAAATAATCTGATGATGATGATGATGATATACTTAAATAGGACTATTGATAGAAAATAATAGATAAGTAATTCTAAGCAGAAATAATGCAATTTGTAGATGATTTTACGTATTTTTTTGCCGTCAATCTAATCATTTTTATTCTATTAGTCACTCAACAAACATTTAGAGTAATTTCTTCGGTTACACACCTACATCGTTGCCGTGTATTGCCAACAGGTGCGATTGGTTTAAAGTAAAAATAACTACAATAAATATATTTCTCACTTAGCCCCGAACTAAATGATTTTGCGAACGGTACTGCACGCAAAGTAAATGTTAGCATAAAATCCCGTTTCAGCGGCTGCAGTGAGAGTAATTTATTAACGGGGTCATGCGCAGGCGATCCGATACGCCGTGAACATACCCCCGCCCACGTGGAGGGATCCCTGGGTAATGTGGAGGAGAGGTGCAAAATGCGGTGTGGGCACATTACTTGAAATCCTTTGTCTTTCCTTATCTATTACTCGTTTATCATCATTCTGATATGCTCTGAACGCCTTGAAGAGGTCTGCGAAATGTGGAGGGATTATCTGGCTAGGATGAATTACAGGCCGCTTTTAAAGACAGCCGTCGGTTTCTTTGAATAATCTCGCTATGTGCTATTGTGACAGATTTCGTTTAACAACTTTTAAACATCTGGAAGCTTAAATAATAATTTAATAATAACTTTATTTATTTCTTCTGACAAGGTAAATACATACAGTAGAAATCTTATGCTAGACTTAAGACTGCTTATTCTTGACGTAGCGAAAAAGTGCAAGCAATTGAGAGCCAATATCGTGAGAATATGAGCAGATGTTTTAAAGAAACTCAAGGTATTAGAACTATTAAGTCTCGATTGACCGCAGAATAGAGCAAAAATTTAATTTTTATTGACGGTTGTTTAAAACGAAGTCAATCAATCTATGCCGTTTTTCGAAAATATGCGTCAGAGTTATATTTCTGGTCGAATACAACCATTATAATGTTTTGCTCAGTCTAACAGAATATGTAGTCTCCAAGTGCCAAAGGCCAAAAATGTGCGAATTTTTATATAAAAATTTTTTTTTTAAATGACTTAATCGGTTCATTTCTCAATTTTTTAACAATTTAAAATATTTATTACATCAAATATCAAGTACTGATAAATATTTAGAAATATTTTTTTATCAATGGACAGCATTTGCCTTGTGAGAGACTGGTGTCTGAACTAGGCAAGTGGCTGTTTTACAGATCACCAGGCTCTCTCCACTCGGAAGTCACATTAATCTTGAGTACACGGATAAGTCCAACTGTGTAGTGTAAGCAAATATCAACAAAACAGATATTTTACAGTTCTGGTTGAGCGTGTGAGAGTATGAAAGTGTGTGTGTGTGTGAGATACACCTTGTAATATATATTTTTTTAATTTTCGTTAGTGTATCTGTGGAGTGGTTTCGTTTTTCATTTATCTTGATTTTGCGACAATATTCCGGCAAACGACGGTCATCGTCATTAGCCGAAATACGTCCACTGCTGAACATGAGCCTCTCCAATAGAATGCAACTTTTGGGGGATTGGCCACAATCACCACGCTTGACAGGCGGATTGGTGATCGCAGTAATGAGCTTAATACATATACAGGAGAAAGCTCTGCTCGCACCTCGTGCAATCCCTTAGTCGCCTTGACAACAGCCACGAGAAGTATGGGCTGGCCCTATACCGGCAAACAGACGGTGATTCATCCTACTAATATTATAAACGCGAAAGTTTGTAAGTATGGATGGATGTTTGTTACTCTTTCACGTAAAAACTACTGAATGGATTTTAATGAAACTTTACAATAATATAGCTTATACATCGGAATAACACATAGGCTACAATTTATAAAGATATTGTGTGAATTGTCCAAAATATCAAGTAAGTAGGAAAAAATCTACCATCTGCGAGCTATTCTGGCGTGCGCTGCCCAAACCGCCAGAGTTACACATATGTAATGTATGATGCAAATGTTTATTTTAAATAGTCCTACAAAAAAGCCTACAAAAGTTGTCCACGCGGACGAAGTCGCGGGCAACAGCTGGTTAATAAATGGGATATAGGCGTTTGTTTATCTTAAATAGTCCTATTTCCCGGACACCTTGCTTGATCCCCTTACAAATAAAATGTCACTGTCCCTCGTACCTCCCATTTGCTAGAGGGTAAGTGGGAACTCTTTTCCTACTTTGACTCTTTACTTCTTTAATTTAATTTGCCTGGGGCCCAAGGTAGCGTAGATTCAGTCTTTGGGACTCGCCCTACCTTCACTGGTAGGTGTTATGTGTTTGCGTACCTCCGTTGATCTTTGCTTAGAGGAAATGTCCCTTGTACCTACAGCAGCTCTCCCCATTCTGATGTGTGACGTCACACTAACAGGTTGGCCAGTTAAACCTAACAGAAGCTGAACTATACTTAACGTTAACACTATTGTAGCACGCATGCGCCGGACCTCTGCGCGGACAATTCGCAAGGCCAAATGAAAGGAAAAGGAGCGGACTGCTAAACTTAACGTAGAGTAGCTAATAAAGCAGAGGATTCAATAAATTTTTATGTAGAAATTTATGAGATAACAACCTAACATGAGGACTTGACTCACACGTCTATAAAGTCATCAATGTCATGTAATGACTATCATCATAGAAGCAATGAAGTGCTCAAATAATCGACTTCCAAGGTATCGATATTACTGAACTCCTAATCTAATCACAGACGAAACAGTTGTAGAAATTGTTATCGAAATTGTTTGGGGAATACCTTATTCGATAATAAGACTCTTTGCTATTTAAGTTCTTTGAATGGCATCAGTGTGACTATGTAATTTTTTTCAATAAAACGAAAAGTTGAAAGTTTTTTTAGTATTTGTAATCAAAATACGCAAAAAATTCGATGTCGATATTTCGGAAGTCCTTAATTTCAGCATTCCATATCTGAGATACTCATAAATATTCACTCCATAGGTAGGTAGACTCTATGTTTTTTTCTGTGATTTATGGGCAATAAAGAATATTCATTCACTCATTTATGAGCTAAAAATAACGCTCTATGCTAATCATAATTTAAACTAAGATCAATAATAATAGCAATAGCATATTAGTACCATATATTGTTTATTATAAAAACTTTTTTAAGTTTCTTTATTTACAAATCAGTTAAAGCAACACCATGAGTTTTATAACCACAATTAATAAACCACTTTCGCTTCTAACTATTAATACACAAATTACATGTGTAAACACTGTCATACATAACAAACCAGTCGTAGCAGCGTGGGTGTGACCTTAACAACTTATACTACTGTCAAATAAACGTCTGGTAACGGTTACTAATATTACCCAATGGTTACGTAACGGTTAAACTTTTGAGGAGATTAGTTTTGTTTTGCTGCGTCATTGGTGTAGACACATATTGATAAATTTACTAATAATTTGTTAAAGCTGACAGAAATAAAAATAGTTCTTAAAACACTGAAGAAAAATAAATTAATTTCACAACCACACAATTTTTATAATTCAAATACTTTTACATTCAAAAATAATATTGGAAAATGTCAACATAAATTACTCAGACAAACTTATCGCTGTCAACTTATCACTTATCAATTTCCACTCTTCACCTATAATTATCATTGCATTTATTATAATAATTAATTCCATATTACAATTAATGTTACTAATGGCATTAATTAGTCTCCATAGACCGGAATGGACAATAAAAATTCCAAACAATTTACCGACGAACCAGAAAACACAACACTTCTTTACTTCAAGGTTTTGGGGTGGCTGAGGGAAAATGACTACCTCAACCACAAATGAAAGTTCTGCTCATGAATTTTCTTCAGATATTAAAACTCAACTGGTGTCAGATGAAAATTAACTGATCTCGCTAATTTATTTTTCTTTTTTAAAACGGTGTGTTCTCTCTGTTTATATTTACTCTGTGTATGATACCGTAAGGTCACTTAGCTTGAATCAGATTTGATAATAGACAACTATGTCTATTGAGATTTTTTATTTTTCTTGTGAAATAGCATAATTTGATGATAAGAGTTTCCATTATATCGTTATTAATGAGACAAAAATACGAGTTTGTACAGCCATTCTTAGGATTTTAAGGCCATTGACTCATTATCAGGGGTCGGAATTAGGTAGAGTCATTTATGTACCTGCGATGATTCCTAATTCCGAAGACAATTGCCTTAATTTTAACATTAATATGGATTTTCATCATTTATATATGAATTCACACAGTAATATAAATATGGACATTTCACATCTCATATTTAATAATCTATAATTCATTTTCCGCCTCTCGCTTACCAGTAAAATAAAATACAAATAATATGATATTGTTATCTTTTAATTGGATACTGGCCCCGATTCTGAAGCATGAAGTTAAATTTGACAACAACTAATAACTTAAACTAAATGTAATATTTAAATTAAACCAAAACTAGAATACTAATCATCTGTTAACACCATGAGTCTACTACTAGGATTTTAGTTAATAAAAATATTATTTTATTTTAAATGGAAAGGCAGCTTATAGCTTGTGCTTCCATATCATTAGTCGACTTGATTATTTGCCTTTAAGAAATGATTTGCCGTGTGGTTTCCGGTAGAGTAGAATAGGACCACTGCAACTCTTCCCGTGGATGTCGTACAAGGCGGCTGAGAGAATACATTATAAAACAACAATCAGGCCTCCCCAACCCGTCTGGCCAGCGCGGGAGTGTAGGCCAAATCCTCCGTCTGTCTCCGGCAGATGAGAGAGGGTTGTGCTCCTGCAGTGGAGACAAAAATAACCTGATGATGATGATGAAGAAATGATCTAGTCTGTTCTTAAACATGTTTATTGATGTAGCAGTTACAACAGATTCTGGCAACTTGTTCCATCTGGATACAACCCTGTTGCTTAAAAATATTCTTTGAGGGTTCAGGTGAGCATTTGATCTTTGTAATCTCATATTATGTCCTCTGAGTCATTCATTGGGGTTTGAGTTGTAACGATTTATTGTAAAAAACTGTAAAAACTTTAATATTTGACAGTAATAAAAATATTTTCGTCCTTATCTTCATAATACTGTATGACAGGGATAAAAACAATTTCAGTACTGTCAAATTTCAACGTGCCTTCAGAATCAGGCCCATTGTCTGTTTTTTAATTATTCCCGGGATTTTAATTAAAACAGTCAATAAAATTCCGTGATAAAGAATGTTCATATTAATTTCCTATTTTCGTCTCATTTACCTACATAAATCACACTACTCATTCCGTTCCCTGTTCATTAGGTAGCTATGATTAACAATAGTTAGAAAAAATACCTTGGTATTTTATATACATTTATTAATCATATAAGTACCTATTTAACCCACGCCGGAGGTTGCGGGTTCGAATCCCGCTAGGGGCAAATGTTCGTACGATGAATATGAATGTTTGTACCCAAGTCTTGGATGTTTGTATATTTATTTAAGTATGTGTATCCGTTATCTAGTAACCATACCACAGGCTCTGCCTAGTCTGGAACTGGATAATTGGTGTGAATGTCTGAGATATTTATTATTATTTATCATTTTAACACCCTAATCAGCGTAACCTACCTTTTTCTCTGGCATAATATTTTCTACTCAAAAGTTGTCTGGACGAAATCGCTCCAAGCGATAAATCAGCCTAGACTGTACTATTTTTAACTTTTAAAACTTGTAATGTACCTATTTGTTTGTGCAATAAAGTGTATACCTAGCGTGTTAGGCCAAGTTCAAGCAGAGAAAAAAGAACTGGCGTCGCAGCAACCGTATGTTATAAGTAATTTATATTCTTTAACATAAAGAACATAATACTTATAATTTTAATAGAGCTACAAAACGACCTCAATTTACACTAAGGTTGTATTTATTACCCAAGGTCTGAGAATTCATAATCTGTCGATCTGATAATTTGTCAAAATTAGTAACCATTTGAAATAGGCTGGTCTAAATTTGGACTGGCAAAGGCTATAGCTATTATAAAATTTTGTAATGATAAATGAATATAGGTTAGTATTTAGACAAGCCGTGGAGAGTCAATGCCATGCCTCCGTCACTCGATCGAACATACCGCGGTAAGTACCTACAATTACGGACCGCCCCGGCGTGGTTCTCGCCCTGTCCGTACGGAGTAATAACAACGCTAAGTCGAGCGCCTTAGACATATTTTTGCGCGCTGCGTGGTACATAAAACGCCGCCCGCCGCCCGCAAATCACGCACTGTCTACGGACTAATAACAACACTAAGTCCATCACCTTAAACACATTTTTGCTTGTCTTGTCTGACAGTAGGTAAGGTATCATAGGTATTTTCGTTGTACTAGGGAGTAATATATTTGTTACGTAGCAACTATTTAGTAATCTGCAACGATCTCTATGTACTACTAGATGAAGCGTTCCAAACAATCGCTCTGTTCCACGCAAGTAGCCACAACTCTTTCACATTCACTTTGAAACTCGTGCAGTTACTACGCAGAACATTTAATTATTACTAAATATTGACGCTATGGTTAAATACTGTCAATATTTAGTAAATAATTAAATGTTCTGAGTAGTAACTGCACAAGTTTCAAAGTGAATGTGAAAGAGTTGTGGCTCCTTGTGTGGAACAGAGCGATTGTTTGGAACGCGCCATCTAGCTCTGTAGCTATTCTTCAGTCTAGCCCTCGAAGCAATTCTTATATGATTTGAAAGAAATGTTGCATTATAATATCTTTAGAACAGTGTGTTAGATAACATATTGCCACATGTGGGAAAAATATCCACAATGGTCACGCTAAGTATGTGAGGCCATATACCTAAAAGCTTGTCCTAGGAACACGTAAGTTTTAGTAATGGCGGCGAGAACGAGATTTTACAAAATGGCGGATACGTAGTAGGTATGCCAAAAAGGTTACATAAAGCCGTCCAGTTAGTTATTACCGCTCAGTGTGACATACTGCACTACAGAAAGTTTAATGAATGCCATCAAAGTAGTTATACCACTGGTAAGAACAATAAATTAGTGTAAGTATGTCAGTCAGTAGTGCTATTCTCTAAAATTCTAACTCACGTGCGATTCTCACTCAAGTGACTTCACTCACTTTGAAACCTAATCCATTGGCATTCTGTAAATATTTCAGGGCACTACCGACGTGAAGTGAGTTCTTTGTTCACTTCACATACGACTTTCCTATACATATAGTTGTAATGTAACCTGTAATCTCAGGTTATACAGACTGCATGGTCTAGTGTAGGTGCTGTGTAGTGTTTGTGATGTAATGGGGGGGGGGGTAATGAACTTTATTCTGTTAATGAATTTCTAAAACTAAAATTCTCTTAAGATATATACATTATTTTATACTGACATTATTTTATTTTGTATTATCTTGACGTCTAATTTTTATATGACATAAGGTTTATTATTGTATTCAATTGACGATCCCTTTTATGGCTAAGATAGTATATAATATTATATGTTGTTTTGTATAAATAAATAAATCTAAATTTATGTTATACGAGTTAGTCTAACCTATAAATATTAACTGTGGAATAACCGCATAAAAAATATGCTCCATATAAAGAAAACTATTTCAAATGTAAATCGTCCTTGCTTTAAACTTTTTGCCTTCATTACAAATCATGACACTTTAATTTGTCTATAATCATTGTCTGATACCGTCGAAATCGAGACTATTACAAATCAAATTATTACTTGGAACATAATTCAAATATTTGCATTTCAAAAGTAATTTATTCGAAAGGAATAGCGACCATGAAATTCTTAAATTCTGCATACTCGTAGACTCAGTTAATGATTATCATCGTCAACGCCCACGATTGGATATTGTAGATGATTCATCACCATCATCATGTCAGCCCTTAGAAGTCCACTGCTGGACATAGGCCTTCCCCAATGACCGCCACTACACCCGGTCCTGCGCTCTCCGCATCCAGCCGCTTCCGGCCACCTTCTTCAGGTCGTCGGTCCACCTGGCGGCGGGGCGTCCCACCCTGCGCGTGCCAATCCGCGGTCTCCATTCCAGAACCCGTCTGCCCCAACGGCCGTCGATTTAATACAATACAAACGATCAGATTTAATTACCTAAAACTGCTGCAGTAGCCTGTCAGTATACGTTTGTGTGTGTGCGTAAGTTATTGTAGGGCTATCAGCAACGAGCAAGCGAGCATAGTCTATCGAAAGAGATAACATTATACGTCATAAGTGCTTCTCTTTCTAAATTCGCGACATAAAACTGGCGGGGGAAAGTGAGTATCGTTTCTTTATGTAGGAATTCTTTAAGTAGCTAGTATAATTTAGCGGCTAAGGCGACAAATCCTACTGTCCATCTAGACACTGTAGATTTTACTTCATATAATTGCGTCCACCAACCCGTCTGCTCTATGCATTGACTATACTGACAGTGTGAAATTCAATACAATGACGATTTCAGGCTCAAGATTTTCCAAGATTGGATTCCATCTACTTGGGAGGTTTTCTGATTTGTGGTGCAAAGCGGTGAGCTTGTCCGGGGACAAATTGGTCCATTCTAGTGTTGTTATTTTTAATTGTTATGTTTTTGAGTAAGTTTTACAAATGTAGACTTCTTATGTCATAAATATACCTACATTTTTATGGACTTTAGCAGGATACGCCACTATTAGGTGAGGTTGATATTAAGCATTCGATGTTGTAGTGCCTTCATGTACTCCTGAATAGCAACGAATTTGAGAAATTAGCTTGCGCTTAAATAAATGAGCTGGAAACCCATTCAAATTTCATTAGCAGACGACTATACGAATGCAGGCAAAATGCAAAACTGACTTTAGGTACCTCGCCAGAGCGATAAATTTACAATGAGAGCCTTTTTTGTTGGACGATGCAATGCCACCCGACCCGACCCAAAACTGTCATGTTATAGTGCTATGCCATCTTCTATCGATATTCGTTTAAAAAATATATTTATTGTGGAAAGAAAGAAAGAAATCATTTATTTGCTCTTTTTTGTTACAAAAATTGGTACAAATGCCATATGTTAAAATTAGCCTAAAGTAACACTAATTCAGCCATTATCAATAGCATGCAAATTTATACAACTATTCATTACAATAAACATATTAGGTATATTATGGTTAAAGTAAGAGATTTAATGCCTGATTGAGATGCACCTGTTATTTACATAACCCTTTTATTTGCCCCCTTTCTTTTATTTCTATTTTGTTTTTAGTTGTGTGTGCAATAAATTGTTAAATAAAAATATTTATTTTTATATAATTTTTTTATCATAAATCATTAGTTAGGTACCATCCTTCTATGTATATTTTTTTTTTATAAAAATTTATATGTATTGGTACACAATAAAGAATATTTGAATTTAAAATACCATTACGTAAAATAAAATTAAGTACTGAACTACATTAATCTGATTAATAAAAATGTAAACTTAAAAAATTTAAACTAAAATAATGGGCCCGATTCTGAAGGCACACATTTAAAATTTGACAGCGCTAAAATTGGTTTCGTCTTTACCTTCATAACACTGTAGCAACAGTTTTAGTGCTGTCAAATTTTAACGTTGTGCCTTCAGAATCGGGCCCAATGTCTACCTATCTCATAAAAGGTACAAGTAATATTATATGTTAAAACATCAAATATCCAACAATTTTATAAGGTGATGGAATTTCCCATTTCAAACGCATTAAATCTTCAATTAAAAGAGCATTTACAACATGTTAGTCGTTAAAAAATATTGCAGTATTAAAGTTAACTGCAACAATTTTTCTAAGTTCGCGTTTGGACTGATGTTCAAACTCATTTTAACTCAAGGTTAATGACATCAAATAGAATGTTTCAATTGCTTACAATTATTTAATTTCATAAAGGTTGGTTTAATTAATGGTTTGTTACAAATAAAAAAAATAGATTGCTTATAGTAAGAATATACAGATAACTTATTAAGTGAAAACAGCTAATCAATGGACAATAGAGTATTTTATATCATCATGATCATATCAGCGCGTAGACGTCCAATACTGGACATAGGCCTTCCCCAATAAACGCCGCCACACCCGGTTCCTAGCCATCCGCATCCAGCCGCTTCCGGTCACCTTCGTCAGTCCATCTGGAGGCGGGGCATCCCACCCTGCGCGTTCCGATCCGCGGCCTCCATTTTGGAATGGACTCGTCTGCCCCAGCGTTCTCTATGTACTACTAGATGGAGCGTTCCAAACAATCTCTCTGTTCCACGCAAGTAGCCACAACTCTTTCACATTCACAATGAAACTTGTGCAGTTACTACGCAGAACATTTAATTATTACTAAATATTGACGCTAATGTCAATATTTAAAAAATAATTAAATGTTCTGAGTAGTAACTGCACGAGTTTCACTGTGAATGTGAAAGAGTTGTGGCTACATGCGTGGAACAGAGCGATTGTTTGGAACGCTCCATCTAGTAGTACATAGAGATCGTTGGTCTGCCCAAACAGCCGTAAAAAACAACGCAAAATGAATTGATTTGTATTTCTTTCTTCAGTATTTATTATTACTGATGTCGAATGAATTGTTGCAAATTACCTAAAGTTGTTTACTCGGATACAGAAAATCAAACCTAAACAAATGAATAAAAAAAAGATCTCTATAACGCAGTTTATATGGTCTAAAATCCTTTTCACATCCAGATATTACACAGTAAAATCATAACGTAGGTACACAACTTGTTAACTATCAACACTAAATCTCCTATTTTATCGATAAGATCCTGTCTCTACGTGACGACGCGTCTGGCGAAAAGACATTGCGGAAGCACTGCGGTGCTATGTAGGTAATTTGAAATTAGCAGCGCTCTCGATATAAACTATGCATCGAGCAGCTAATGGATCTAACATTTTAGGTCAGATGTCGTTTTGGAAATTGATGACTATCGATTTTTAATACGCTGTCAAGTTAAAAGTAAGGAAAATGATTAATTTTTGCGTAATATCACAAAACTTTAAAGGCTTTTTTCCACTCTTCTATTCATCATTCATAATCAGCTGTCAATACCTCCACTGCTGAAGATAAGCCTCCCCAATAGAATGCCACTATTAGTAAGCTGTCCATCGGGGTTTTGTCATAACCACTACACTTTGCAGGTGGATTTGGTGATGGCAGTAATGATCTTAATATACATAGGAGAACGTTGCTGCTTGTCGTGGTGCAATTCCTTAGTAGACTGGACAATACCCACGGGAAGATTGGGGGTGGCCGTATTCTAAGACGGGAACCAAACGGCGAGAAAAAAATTACGTAAAAAATCAGACATGAATTGTCGTATCTGTAACGGTAGTGAATTACTTACCGGAACAACCCGCATAAAGAAAGAGTAAGACGATTTGTGCAAATGAATGGTAAAGAAAAGAAGAAAAGGGTAAGAGAATAAGTAATGAGTAAAGGAATAAGAGTGTAATAATAATAAAAGGGTGTAATTTCATACAACACCACATTATTATCTAATAAAAAAAAACGTAAACCCAGCGTGTCTGTATATTGAATATATTTGCAAAATAGAATTTTCAGTATTATTTATGTTATTGTCTGTATTTCTGTTTGTTTATGCACGCATCACGTATATAACTACCAACCCAATTCTGATGTAGTTAACAGAAAAACATGGGGGTTAACAACTTAGAGTTACATTTAATCTTTACTTCATCGCAATCGGCTTACTGGATCAAAAAATATGCGAAATTATAGTTTTCAAAAACTTACTCAAAGAGGTACCTATAATACTCGGAGGCGGTAAGGAAGGGGAGGGGAAGAGCTTTTACACTAAGTAAATTTAACCAATAATTCTGTACCTAGTACAAGCGAACGGAGCCGCCGTCACAGCTAGTAATATATATTTCCTCGCCTCAGTTACTCAAATTTCGCCTTCAAAACTTAGCTCAGTAGATCATAATTTAATTTTGTTAGAAGCCGATCTCTTTTAGTTGAAACTCCCAAAGTTTGCGCAAACACCATTTATTTCCAAGACCGCAGCTCGTTATGGGAACTGCAGCCAAACCAGTCTTGCAAGTTTAAGTAAAATTGGCGAACCAGCCAGCATAGCGCTTCGGTTTGTCATTCCCCAGGGATATGAAGCATTGCTTTCATAAGTCGAGAAGAATGGGTTGTAAGTTGGTACCGGTAACTGCAAGAATTTACATAGATGACAGTGCAAGATACTCGTAAATACGGTGAAAATTTTAGTGTAGGAAAACATTACAATTACAATACACTTTATTGCACAAACAAATACAGTTACACGTTATAAAAGTTACAAATAGTACAATTTAGGCGGTCTTATCGCTTTAAGCGATTTCTTCCAGACAACCTTCGGGTAGAAAATATTATGCCAGAAAAATTGTAGGTGGCGCTGATTAGGAAATTTAAATGACATTATTAATTGCACAGTGTTTGAGTGAGTTTGCCGTGTGGTTTCCGGTAGAGTAGAATAGGACCACTCCAACTCTTCCCGTGGATGTCGTACAAGGCGACTAAGGAAATACATTATAAAAACATCAGTCAGGCCTCCCCAACCCATCTGGCCAGCGCGGGGAGTGTAGGCCAAATCCTCCGTCTGTCTCCGGCAGATGAGAGAGGGTTGTGCTCCTTCAGTGGAGACAAAAATAACCTGATGATGATGAGTGAATTGCCGTGCGCATCAACGTGGCCGTAAACGTTTGTGTGTGCGTAAACTATCGAGAGGGACAACGTTATACATCAACACGTAAGTGCTTCTCTTTCATACTAAGCGCCGTGTTATATTTTGCGGGCGACGTAAAACTGTCGGTGAGTGTCGCCTCTTTACGCAATGATAGATATTTAGTATTCTCTGCCATGGATGACGTCAAGCGACTAAGGGATTGCACCAGGGCAGCAGCGTGCTCCTGTGTATATTAAGATGATAACTGCGATCAGCAAGCGTGGTGATACCCCAATGGACAGCCCACTAACAGCAACATTCTACTGGGGAGGCCTATGTTCAGCCGTGGACGTATTCCAGCTGTGATGAGTGAATTCAAATTCAAATAGTTTAGTTTATTATAAATTACCAGATACATAGATTTTTACAGTCATCCTTAAAATTGTAAAATAAATAATAAATAAATATCTCAGACATTCACACCAATTATCCAGTCCTAAACTAGGCAGAGCCTGTGGTATGGTTACTAGATAACGGATAGACATACTTAAATAAATATATAAACATCCAAGACTTGGGTACAAATATTCAAATTCATCATACGAACATTTGCCCCTAGCGGGATTCGAACCCGCAACCTCCAGCGTGGCAGTCCGAGAGCTACCCGTTCCGCCACGGAGGTCGTCAACGTGGGACAGAATAAATATTGTTAGAAAGAAAAAGAAAGTTATAATATTATTAGGAGGGTGAGAGAGTGTGATTGTGAGTGGTAGTGTGGAGATTATGAGAATAATGTGTGTGTGTGTGGGTGTGTGTGTGTGTGTGTGTTAGTGTGTGAGTGTGTGTGTGTGTGTGTGGGTGGGTGTATGTGTGTGGTGTATAATTAAATGAGTTGCTTAATTAGGCTTTCTGTTTGTGAGTATGTCATTGAGAGTAGGAATTCTAGTACTACCTGTTTTGCCTTATTTACCGTTAATTAATTAAAACTAAACCATCCCACTCATTTTCCTTTCAAAGTTTGTCTAGTCCCTATTATTCCGGGATTACATTTTTGCTCCCTAACTTTGCTGATGGCTTCCCAGGTAAACCTATTCATAACCTTCATTAATGCAGGATGCTTTGACACTGTTTCAGTTTTGCTCTTCAAACGAATTCAAAACGAAGCTCCCGCTTTGAGTCTCAAGCGAAACTTTTTTACCAAATAAAAAGGACGCTGGTTCGTGTTCTAAAAAAGTAGATGAGTGGAGAATATTTTCGGATGCAGAAATTGATAAAGTGAACGAAAGTAAAACTATATGGAAACGTTAACTTTTACTGCACAGAATATCGTTGTAATTTAGTGAAACCGGGTTTCCGGCTTAGAATAGAGCCACCCCCACTCTTCCTGAGGGTGTCGTTAAGCCGACAAATGTATTGCACCAGGGAAGGGCAGCAGCGTTCTCCTGATCATTACTTTGATCACCAATCTGCCTTCCAAGAATGGTTATTATGGCAAATCCCCCATATTCTATTGGGGATGCTTATGTTCAGCAGTGGACGTATGAAGCTCTAAATAAAAAAATAAACAGATCTCTCATTATTTTCAGATAGATATTGGTAATTTTTTGAGGAAAAAGATTTAAGAGAACTGAAGTGTATATACGCAGAAAACCCTTATGCAGTTGAAGTGGAAATAATACCATTATCGCGCTAGCTACCACTGATTAAAGTAAAAAAGACCTACAGATGTCTTTAAATATGTATTAAGTTGCCTACTCACGCGAAATAATTTCTACAAAAATGATTTAAGGTCAAAATTTAGAAACATAGTGCTTTGTATTTTAAATGAACTGCATATCGATGATGAAAATTATTCTCTACATGGAAAAGTCCTTGCGAAATTAGTTTAAAGATCTACGGAGGACAATGAGAATTCTAGAAATTATAATCGCGAATCATCATCATCAATCATCCCTTAGATGTCTACTGTTTGACATAGGTGTACCCCAATGAACGCCACCACGCCCTGTCCTCCGCCCCTCGCATCCAGCCGCTTCCGGCCACCATCTTCAGGTCGTAGTGGCGTCCTTCCCACCGCGTGCCGATCCGCGGTCTCCACTCCAGAACTCATATGCTCCAACGGTCGACGGTTCTGCGACAGATATGTGACCTTTGTTCTTCGCCGAATCTCTTCATTACGGATCATATCCTTCAAAGAAAACCCGAGCATAGACCTTTCCATAGCTCGCTGAGCGACTTGAAACTTGTGGATAAGGCCCACTGTCAGTGTCCAAGTTTCTGCACAGTAATTGAGAGCACTGTTCTAAAAATCATCGCAGATAACTAGTGATCGATAGATACTATCTGATAATCGGAGAATGAACTTTTCATCTTTCGCTCATAAACACTAAACGTAAGAGAAAGTTTTTGCAAAGTCAACCTACTTCTACATTACATTCAACTAGTAAATCTATAGTAAAACGTTATCTATTAGAAATATTTGCTTAGAAACTGACAAATGGTACAATTGTAGTAACTAGAGCGTGGTGGATTCCGTCACGCAGCATTATGGAGGAACTGGTGGTGCCCAATACAAGCGGCAGCGAGCTCAATTCAAATGTCAATATCTTTTGGGTAAACATTCGAACGTCTCAACCGCTGTCGTTAGCTTCAAAAGTTGATAATAAAGAATATATTTTATGATTATTACTCCAATGCAGAGTCAGAAAATAATTGTATAACAAAATCGATGAACTGGTGTTGTCATTGACGTCACCTTCAAAACTTGAAGTTTTGAAGGTGACGTCAATGACGACGATTTTGTCGCTGATGCTGCATTGTCTTTTACTAATCTTTTGTAAATAAGCTTACTTAACGAAACCAAATAGTTTATGTTTATTTCGACCAAGCAGCTTAGAATAGATTACAATAGAATAGGTCATTTTCATAGCTACGACACACACATACATGATAAATAAACAGAACAGAATTAATAAATTACAATTACAACAATAATCTAGGTATGCTTAGCATTTGATTAACTTTAAGAATATTTATCCTTATAAATCTTGACGATGTCTGACGTCACATTGGACTTCTTCGCTTGCTTGACTAACGTCAAGCTTAATCGCTTTTATAGTTAAGATCGTCTAGATTTACAATTGTATGCTACTTTTACTGTATCTCTGTATTTTATCGTGCAATAAAGAGTAATTGAATTGTATTGATTATATAAATGCTTTACACTTGTACATCTAGGCGGTATTATCTCTACAAGCGATTTATTCCAGACAAGTTTCAAGTTTATTAGTTTGAATCTATTGATTATATCTTGATTCAATTTAAAAAAAATTGAATCAAGTTATAATAAATTAAACATTATTTTTTCATGTCCAACATATTATTTTCCACACAAAAATTCTCCATAAGTGTAGTAGACAGTCTTGGGATAGAAGATAAGAATAGCAGACAAAGGAAGGACCGGCCGTTAAATAAAGGTAAGAGCATACCTATACAAATTCTTATACATACATACCCAAATAAATAGAGACGTAAATTAATATGTTTATATATAAATATTCCTTTGTCATTATTGTTATGGATATCGACATATTTGTGATTATTTTCCTTACAGTGTTTTTTTCTGTGACTTGCACCAAATGTGTGCTGTCAAGTGTACCTATTAAGTTACTGAACGTATGCAGAAAATACGCGTTTGTTTCCATCTGTCCCATTTTCTTTTTTTTTTGTCCCCCCTTTCTGGTGGTATTCTAAAGGATTCTCGTTAAGGTCAAAGCTTTGTACTCACAAACGTTAATAAATCATAACAAATGGAGTCGTTTGAGATGAAATTATACTTGAACTACAATTTGTTTTTAAATGAATAGTTTTGTTGCTATTTGTTGCCATTCGGCATTAATATCATCATCATCAGCCAAAATACGTCGACTGCCCAATAGAATGCCACTTTTGGTGGGCTGTCCATTGGGGGATTTACCATAATCACCACGCTTGGTAGGTGGATTGGTGATTGTAGTAATTATCTTAATATACACAGGAGAACGCAATGATACAATCCTTTAGTCCCCTTAACGTCACCTACGGGAAGAGCCCTATTCTAAGCCGGAAACCACACAGTACTCGGTACTGTATTACTATCAGTACTGTATGAAAATCAAGTCTACCTTATATATAACCTTACCGACCACGATTACTGCAAGAAAAAGATACCTAATTATACTTTGCTATGCGTAATATTTAAATCAACTATTGCGTGAGTTACAAGTATTACATCCTTGCTAGATGAAGTAACAAAATGTGTAAAGTATTTAAGTTGCAAAAAATCTTAACTAACTTCCTGTACATCTTAATTCCGGTTTTTACCAGTCACAGCCTGATTATTGAGATCCTTAAAAAATTAAAATAATTATGAATTAACAAATTCACATAACACTCAAGCAGTTACGTTTAGTTCACATGTGCATTTTTGGTTAAAAGAAAACAGGTCAAATGCAGAACTAACAAACACCTGCGGCTTTCAGACTACAGGTCTATTGGCGAGAGTGACCATCTACCATCAGGCGTGCTGACTGTCTATTTCCCATTCAGACCGTAAAAAACAGAGATACATCGTCGAATTGGTAAATAATATTTATGCAAAATAAAATGTCCTTGTACTGCAGTATTCAATGCAATGACCTTACTCGGACCAACTCCAAGGAGCTATTACACTTTGTTTACGGCTCTGGAATACGGAGGGTCTGTCAGGTTCCTAATTCCTAATTCTTTCTCCTAAATTGTGACACTGATCTTACAATTCAATTGAAAAACAGCCGCTTAATGTGATTGTTTCTTCTTTAGATATTTTAGAATAATAATAGAAACTATATATCTTCGCTAACTATATAACTACTAGTAACTATACAGGTTTCCGGTAGAGTAGAATAGGACCACTCCAACTTTTCCCGTGGATGTCGTACAAGGCGACTAAGGGAGTACATTATAAAACATCAATCAGGCCTCCCCAACCCGTTTCCAAATCCTCCGTCTGTCTCCGGCAGATGAGAGAAGGTTGTGCGCTTGCAGTGGAGACAAAAATAACCTGATGATGATGATATATCTTCGATAAAGTACTATATATAAGCATTGTAGGTATTCAGCAGCGCCTCGGCAAATGTGCCAGAGGCACTACCGTAGCACTTCAAACCTACTAATATTAACTTGGCAGGTGTTTCGGTATTCCTCATTCCCAGATCTCTCAATCTCGTTACGGTTTTAATGGTATTATTGGTTTCTTTTTTAAAGATAACTTACTGAATAAATATTTATTACTTATTTGCTATAGTCATTAGTAACTTTTTATCATTTAAATTTCCAAATCAACCTACCGTTGTCTCTCTGGCATAATATTTTCTACCTGGCTGTCTGGAAGAAATCTCGTAAAACGATAAGACTGCCTAAATTGTATTATTTTCTTACTTTTAAAACATGTAGCTGTGTTTGTGCAATAAACTGTATTGTATATTTATAAGCTCGACCATGATAAAGAAATGTTTAAACACCATTCTAAATGGTGTTTAAAAATTCTACCCAAGCTCAAGTCTTATCGGTTATATACGAGATCAGTGTTTTGATCCGGCAAAGATGACTTGCCTTATCCAACATGATTAATTCATACAGCGTCAGCGCCGGCTTCTCTGTCATTTTCATCAAAATATGTCTTTCTTAATAACAGTTGCAACTCGCATATCACGGTTTTTAAAGAGTAGGTGCTTCTAAACAGAGTTCTCCTGATGCACGGAGAGCTGGCTGGCCCCAAAAATAAACAGGTTCCTGCCTAGTTTTTGGAGCCAGTGGTTCTTCCTTATATATATTTTTATTTTATTTCATAAATTAAATAAAAATAGTCTAGTAATAGTGTCATTTATGTATAAGGATACCAATAAACTTATTTTTTAATTCTATCTTGGTTCAAACAAGCTGTTTTGCACTCTGGGCAGATTTTGTATTTCAGTCCTGGATTTTTTAATCATTTTAATGGCAGTTTTGCATGATTTGGTCACCGATGACAGATTAAATCAGACATAGTTATATGGATAACATATTAGTTGTGGATCAGTTAGGAAATTGACGCCGTACGGCGTCCTGTATCAATGGAATATTATATAATAGGTCGCTTCGTTACCTAGTATTTAGTATTCTCTACCACAATACTGCAAGATAACCAACCCTATTTCTACGAAACATAAAGCATTATTTTATTTGTCAATTAGTTTCCTTCTACGGCACTTACTTTAAATCTTCCTTGACCAATGAAAATTTAACAGCACTATTGTGGTCAAAATTGTGACCGTATCGAGTAATACGGTTAATCGAATTATTCGAATTGGTTCACACAATGGGCACTTAAAGTCAGTTAATTTTTGTCGTCGCACCACAACTCAGTTTACTGCCCAGAAAGCCTGTTTTACTGCCTACAACTTTAAATTTTCCCACCACGACTTGTCCATAAATCTTTCGGTTTGTTACGGCTGAAATTCAAATTTTGTTACCACTTGGGTTTTATGTTCGTCTGGGGAATTGACTGTTGTGAGCCATTTCTTGGCTGACATCTTGTACTATTCATGCGGGACGGATCGGGAATACTGATTTATATTTCTCGGAAGCTGGTGTTTTAGGCTTGATGGAAATGGCAGCTGGTATACCTACCGTGTTGGTATACCCGGATACTTCCCTCGAGTATCGTCAAGGCGACTAAGGTATTCCACCAGGGATAGGCAGTAGCGTTCTCCTGTGTATATTAAGAGCATTACTGCGATCACCAATCCGCTTACCAAGCATGATGATTGATGATGTCAAACCCCCCAATGTAAATCCCATTAAAAGTGGCATTCTATTGGGAAGGCTTATTGGAGATTTATAGGAAAGCAGTGGACGTGTTTCAGCTGAAGATGAAAACTAAATACAAATATGACATTTTGTGCAGAAAGAAGAGCCTATCTCTGATAAAGACCTTTTCAACCAACCTTAATGGTGGTGGCAGTAAAAGCGAGGGGGTTAAATAAGAAATAATAACTAAAATACTTAAACTACTTCACTACTTTCTTCAGACATTTCTCAAGCAAGGTTTAGTAACTCAAATCTCGAGTCAGGCACTACTCCAGAACCTATTTTTAATGGGTTTTTATTTAATTTCTAAACGCCTTTTTTTGTGGGCAATGGTAGCTAAATCCAGAAATATCAATGCCACGCCGGAGGTTTCGGGTTCGAATCCCGCTATGAGCAAATGTTCGTATGATTAATATGAATGTTTGTACCCAAGTCTTGGATGTTTTTATATTTATTTAAGTATGTCTATCCGTTATCTAGAAACCATAGTACAGGCTCTGCCTAGTTTAGGACTGGGTAATTGGTGTGAATGTCTGAGATATTTCTTTATTTATTATCAATATCTACGTCGATCTTATGGTAGTTATCATGATCATATCAGACTAAGACGTCTACTGCTAAAAATAGGCCTTCCCCAGTAAATTCCACTGCACCCGGTCCTCCGCCCTCCGAATCCAATAGCTTCCCGTCACCTTCTTTAGGTCGTCAGTCTATCCAGCTATCCGTCCCAGCCTGCAATCTCCATTCCAGAACTCGTCTGCTCCAACCTGTCACTAAGACAGATTTGTATCAGTAATCAAAGACAATTCAAAGATTTAAACAACATTACTAAATTATTCAAGATCGGAACCACGGACAATAGTACTGAATACGAAAACTTTCTCTTCTCTTGCATTCAAGTTGAATATAATGCAGAATGTAGAGCAGGCAAGATTTTCTTTGTGTTCAGTTCTATCATGTCATTAATGTGTAGGAAGATTGCATTGAGTTGCTAATTTACACTTTTATTGGTCTTAATGTAGTTCGATTATTAACACTGTATCTTTTGTCGACAGTGCTGTAGATACTCTTATTTCTGTACTTGACCTAATACAGAGTAAAGAAAACCCTACCTGTAGGAAAGACCTTAATAAAAATATTGAAAGTAGCAAGTTTTACTGAAGGAGACTTTATTTCATAAAAATGCCTAACTGTATTCATAGATTAACAAAAAAAACGATTTAGTTTTTTTATTGGAAAATTATTAAGGGGGAAAAAAACTTTCTTCAATGGCCAAAATCTTCTTCATATCCAGTTGAATACATTTGTAAGTTAATATAATATTTCGTAGTACTCGTTTAATTTAAGACACAATGTTCGTTACATTACAGAGTTTGATTTTATTTACCCTATGAATTGGTGCCATAAAATTCTGAGGTATTTTTCCTCATTTGTGTTGATTCGATTCCCAGCTCAAGGATTTTGACAACTGTCACATTCCTCCAACGGTCTTTAACTCGGTCCCCACTCTAGGTAGTCCTGGATTTCTCCTACTGCAAATTCTAGATATCCGTTTTATTATTATTTGTTCCTTCTAATCAAACTTGAACTGTCGGTCTGTACATTTCTCTGTTACCGAATTGCTTATGCCACAGCAAAAATATTGCTCCTGAATAAGGGTGTTCAAAACATTAAGACCATTCAGGTACAGTTATCCAACCAGTTGAACTCACCAGTTTGGTGTCTTTCTTTTTTACGCGTAAAAGTAAAAGTGGTACGACTGACAGGTTCTATTCTGATTGCGTAATCAGTCGGTTTGTCTGTCTTACATTGGTATCAGTTGCTGTAACGGAGGATTTGGAACCGGTTCCAGAATTGTTTCTTCAGGGCAATTGTTTTTTCGTTACTTATATGTTATTTTTCGTTCCGTTCTTATTACAAGAAGTGAACTTATATCGATATTACCAGTAGTGTAATCGACAGTAAGTTTGCTTGTTTTTGAGACTACAATCTGGTAGGTATCTTTCCAGGTCGACATGGAAGAAATCATTAGGTAATTTAGTTTCTATAGATTAATTAAGAGTATTTAACCTATGGTAGGTTCCCTATAATTAGTAGCGACTAAGACCATCTGCGTATTTCCAAAGGTCTCTTCATCATCTCATAACAGCCCTTAGACGACCACTGCTGGACAAAAGCCTTACCGAATAAACGCCACTACACCCAGTCTTCGCCCTCGGCACCTTCTCATTTCACTTGAAATATTCAGTTATTCTTATTCGTAATTCTAGTTAATTTTTGAATCTATTCCCATTGTCTTCACCTATATTGGCTATTCCTCAAATTACTATTGAAACAAAGTGTAGGTCGGTACCGTGAATCCTAAGACGTATTTGATATTGATGTCTTTGCCGTGTCCAAACATTTGCTGTGCCAACAAACGGTCTATCGACGTCGATATCTCCATTACGTTAGCCCTATATCTGTCACATAGCACCGAATACTGACGCAACCGGTAGCCGGGTTGCCGTTGACGCAAAGTAAATGTCAACCGGTGAACGGTTGAGTTGTTTAACCAGTTGTTGGACATCGCAATGGTTTGGACCTAGAGCGGTGATTATTGTTGCGTTCAATTATTGCTCTGTGTTTAAAAATGAAATATCATTTTGCAACTTATTGTCATCTATTGTGTTTTTTTTGCTACTGGGTGGTCTGAAAACGTGACAGTAACTGAAGGTGCCAATTTTAGTCAAGTAAATGGCTCATACTGTATTTGGAAATCTGTTTTTGATGGTTGCAATAGCTTTGTATATAGTAGCTGTTCCTTGAGCATTTGAGCTCTGTTAGTTCAAAACAAAACAAAGAAAATTAAAAAAAAAATCGTCCAAATGAAACCTGGTTATTCTTTGGTTTGCTTGCTAACAGTAAACTGTTTTAAATATTATCATAGTGTCTAATGTATATTCATAAAAACTAGCTCAAAACTATAATACATAGTAATAGAGATAAATCGTTTCCGCATATCAGTGTTATTTAATAATTATCATGATTCGTTTTTTATCCAATGACTCAAGTAATGGATGGAAGAAAGGTCAGCTTCAATCTATATGATGAATACTTAAAGGAAATGTGAAAGAATATCAAAGGTCACGTATGAGGAAACCAATCAGAAACAGGAAGGAAAGGAAAAGATAGCAAAGTTCACAAAATGATAGATCACTTCCGATCAGATGACATAAAAGCTATAAACGTTATTGAATAAGTGAATACATTTAACAAAACTGTAGTTGGAGAGAGCTGGATGATAAACGGAAGCTTAGAATCATATGTGGTGATGCCACCAGTAAACATCGACATACTTATTAACAATGATGACAGAAATCGAATCTTTACTTACAATACTTTTCCATATCAAATGATTAATAACTATAATGACTACTTCAATTTAACTCTATTAAAGAAACATAATAATCAAGACTTCCCATTCACTTTAGAAACAAAAATGCCATTATCGAAGGTCAGTTACATGCATCAATCCATTACGGGCTCTATAGATAAACAAACAAGACTCATTTTTATTTCAAAGTCAGCTATTGTATGTAGATTTGAAGTAGAGCATTGATACAAAGGAATATCAACTTTATTCGTTCGAACATTTCGATTTGAATTGCAAAATGGTACTGATACTTTCAAAGTTAACTTCCTAATTGAACCAGCAACTGTGTAACAGGATTTTAAACTTAAGATAGAAGTAAATAGGAGTGAGTTTAGTTTTGAATAGGTGGTTGAAGGTTGATGGACTGACCAGTTTGTAAACACTAGGATCGGAAGTACCACGATACATCTTTACGGTTAGTGAGGTAAGAAGCGAGGACGTTTGGAATTCTATCGTCTATGAACTCTAACAAGAGCTAAATTTGAAATAAACAATTAGTTATGTTTTATTAAGTAAATCTTTAATTTTGTAAGAGATAACTGATCTTTGATCGAAGCGAGGAAAGTGAATATTTAAATGACAAATGGAATCCACAGCTCAAAATAAGCCTCCCCAATAGAATGGCATTGTTGGTGGGTTTGCCAAAATCACCACGATAAACAGATGGATTGGTGATCACAGTAATAATCATAATATACAAAGGAAAACGCTACCCATTGTCCCTAATGCAATTCCTTAGACGCCTTGAGGAAATCCATAGAAAGATCGGGGGTGGCCCTGATCTAAACTCCAGTATATATAAAACTAGCTGGTGCCCGCGACTTCGTCTGCGCACGATTTTACTGCCAAATGTGCATTTGAAATAAATTATCAATTTTTATTGTAGTTATGGTTCACTATTTTGGCTATAATGGCTTACATATAAGATATAGATATATACTGTGGCGGGCTTTTTTGTAGGACTATTTAAGATAAACATTTCCATCATACATTACATATGTGTAACTGTAGCGGTTTTGGCAGCGCACGGCAGAATAGCTTGCAGATGGTAGATTTTTACCTACTTACTTGAAATTTTTGATAATTCACACAATATCTTTTGTAGCCTACGTGTCATTCTAATGTATAAGCTATATTAGTGTAAAGTTTCATTTAAATTCATTTAGTAGTTTTTACGTGAAAGAGTAACAAACATCCATCCATTACTTAAAAACTTTCGCGTTTATAATATTAGTAGGATTGATATTTGAGCTATGATTTGTAAACCTGATAAAGATAGTGGATCGAGCATAAACAATTTAATATTAACGTATAGTTTACATTTAGTTGTCATTTAATAAAGATAATATACAACTCCAAAAAGATATCTTTATTTATTATTTATCCTACATACATTATGCATAAATTGAGGTCAAAGGAAGGACGTAAAGTAAAATTAAATAAAAAAAACATCAAATCTTTAATGATATGAGCATTAGTTTCACGTCTGTCCGGAAATGTAGACGTCATTCCATTAATTACAGAAAATAAAAGTAAGCAAAGTGTAGGTTCCATTAATTATTATATTTTTAGTACTGTGTTATCTTTGAAAGGTGTTTTTTCTCATAATTGCCAAGCAACTTGAGACAATTATGTTAGAAATGTCATCTTAATCAGTTGTTCCACCATACTTGCCGTGTGGTTTCCGGTAGAGTAGAATAGGACCACTCCAACTCTTCCCGTGGATGTCGTACAAGGCGACTAAAGGAATACATTATAAAATATCAGTCAGGCCTCCCCAACCCGTCTGGCCAGCGCGGGGAGTGTAGGCCAAATCCTCCGTCTGTCTCCGGCAGATGAGAGAGGGTTGCGCTCCTGTAGTGGAGACAAAAATAACCTGATGATGATGATGAATCAGTGGTTCTCTCGTTTTACTAGGTACCTATTTAGTTATAAGAACCACGTCTGTATTTGAAATATTTGCTGTGTCAAAGGCTTCATCATTATTAGATGTGGTTAATGTTTACCATCTCTGAATGCGATATTGTTAAAACAGAGCAACAAATGATATGAATGTTCAGCTATGAAAAAATGTATTATAATCATCTAACGAAATAAGCTGCAGTAGGCAAGGAACTTATCCGCATTGTCAAATGGTGACATCAAAAACGAGGCTAACATTGCGAAGCCTCAGCTATTTCCAGGAAGGAAATTAAGGGTCTCCATTATTCGGCCAAAAGAATACTTGACCCGGTCCACAAATCCATAGTAGGGCTTATTCTGGCACTACCAACGTGGATTGCAATTCTGAATAGATAGAACAAATGTCGATACTTAGTCGAATTTAGTCGCCAAAAACTAGATTTTGTCGGTCCGCCGTTAAAAGTTATAGGGGTTTGTTGGTGATGTCAGATTAAGGCTTATTACGGCATGGCCCCCTAATAACACCAGAACCACAGCACATAGCGAGCTACTGATTTAGTATGTATGTATGTATGGTATGTATGTATGTATGTATGTATGTATGTATGTATGTATGTATGTATGTATGTATGTATGTATGTATGTATGTATGTATGTATGTATGTATGTATGTATGTATGTACCAAAAATAACAACAAAAACAATAATAAAATAGGAATTAAACTGTGTCCAAAGGCGGACGTATCCCACTTAGGAATCTCTTCCAGTCCACCTTAGAACCTAAAAACAGATTCGGTAGGTACTCGGTTTAAAAGTTCATGGCATTGAAACTTGCCATAGAAAACCAAACCTTATTTAAGCCATGATAAAGTTTGGTTTGGTATCGGCCACCTAATGCAGAGAAGCATAGGACATAGCGAGCTATTTATCGGATCATGACACAGCACAGTTTTTGAAATTTGAAGTCAAGACAAAGTGTGTTATACCTAAAATAATATTTGGTTATAAAAGGTGTTATTCGCATGAGAACATCACGAAATTCCAAACACATTTAGACAGTTTAACTTTTAATGAAGTGTATAGTAAAGGGGATCTCAATGCAGCTTTTGACGCATTTCATGATTTATTCTGCTTGCTATACAAACTCTGCTTTCCTAATATTAAAATAAAAACACAAACGCAACCAAAACTAAATTGGATTTCAAAAGGTCTTAAAGTGAGCTGTAAAACGAAAAGTGTTTTAAGGTACAAATATTACAAATACAAGACAAACGAAACCAAAAGTAAATACAACAACTACATAAAATTATTTAAAAAATGTATAACACATGCTAAAAGAAGTAATAATAGTAAATATGTTTTAAACAGCAAAAATATATGTAAAGCTACATGGAAAATTATTGAAGACGAAACTGGTAGTACACATACTAATAAATATATAGATAAAATAGAACATAATAATAAAATAATTTCTGAGCCCATTGCTATTGCGAATACTTTTAATACATACTTCATTGATATTACAAGCAAACAAGTACATCAGAATGCAACAACGAACACTAAAAAGAAATTACAAAATTCTATTTATTTAGATCCGGTTGATGCAAACGAGATTAAGAGTATAATAATATCACTGAACAATACTCCCTCAGAGGGTTATGACAGTGTTTGCACCAAAGTTATAAAAATCTGTCAAGAACAAATCAGTCCGGTACTGGCTGCATTTTTGGTTAATCTTTCTTTGGAAACAGGAGTCTTTCCGGATAAACTTAAACGATCTGTTATAAAGCCACTCTTTAAGAAGAACGATAAGATGGTTTTGGAAAACTATCGCCCAATCACGCTAATATCAATCATCTCAAAAATATTCGAAAAGGCTATGCAGAAAAAGTTGCTGTCATTTTTTGCTAAGTATAAGATTATTAACCAAGACCAATATGGTTTTCAAAAAAATAAATCTACAACCCTTGCCACTTTTCATTTAGTGAGTGACGTCTTGCGTAACACTAACAACAACTTGTATACTACGGTTCTATTTTTTGATATGTCCAAAGCATTTGACTTTGTCTCTCATGAAGTATTACTGTCAAAGCTCGAACATAATGGGATAAGGGGTCCTGCACTAAGCTGGTTAAAGTCATATCTGTCTAATAGAACTCAATGTGTAGAAATATCTAGTCTTAACTTAAATAATGTTACTAGATCCCAATCAGAATACAAGCTGAATAGCCACGGAGTTCCGCAAGGGAGCGTACTTGGCCCACTATTATTTCTGGTGTACGTAAATGACTTGCCCGAAGTAACCAATCATAGATGTATTCTATTTGCAGACGACTTATCAATCATTGTAACATCTGACAAAAGGGAATCCTTGGCTAAACATGAATCTGACATTAATAATGTTGTAACTTTAGTAGCTGAATGGCTTAATAAAAATAATCTACATATTAACATTAATAAATCAAATTACATAAATTTTAATAACCTTAATGAATTACTGACATTAAACATAAATTATAATGACCAAATTTTTCATAAGACAAATAATGTGACATTCTTAGGTATAACACTTGACGACTTATTTAACTGGAAAGAGCAGGTGACCAAAGTATCGAATAAAATTAATAGTTTTTCCTATGCGCTATATAAACTGGTAAAAACCGCTTCAAAAAACACTGCGGTTACAGCATACCATGCATACGTAGAGTCGGTCCTCAGGTATGGTCTCATCATCTGGGGCAACAGCACTGATATAAATAAAGTCTTTCTAGCTCAAAAAAAGTGCATACGATCGATTTGTGGCATACCTCCTTACGAATCCTGTAAGCCACTTTTCAAATTCCTCAACATACTTCCGCTTCCCTGCCTATATGTGTTTGAGGTGGCGAAATTTGTAAAGAAGCACTTATACTTATTTAATACAGCAAAAGATGTATTCCCCAAAAATACCAGGAACCCAAACAGGTTAGCTCTTGATCTTGTCCCAAAGACCGCTCGTTATCAGAAAAATTGTCGGTGTATGTGCTTGTCGATTTATAATAAAATACCTGCCCATATAAAGGATTTACCATATAACAGATTCCAAATATCTCTTAATAATTGGCTTTTGGTTCACACATTTTACTCTGTAAAAGAATTCTTGGAGCATAGGGTTGGATGACTTTTGGCAATACTTAAATTATTTATTTTGACTGTACTTTTTAAACTTTGACATTTCAATGTTGTTAATGTTTATTGTTATGAATAATTTAATTGTATAAATTTGCATGCTATTTATAATGGCTAAATTGGTGTTACTTTAGGCTAATTTTAACATCTGGCATTTGTACCAATTTAAGAGCAAATAAATGATTTCTTTCTTTCTTTCTTTCTACTGATTTAGTCGATTGGTCAGGTGAATAAGTCGAAGCTAGTCGCAAAAAAATCTGATTTGATCGGTCCTCCATTTATAAGTTACAGGGGATTTAAAATTCCCATACCAAAAACCACTAAATTCGACTAATTATCGACATTTGTTCTATCTATTCAGAATTGCAATCCGCGTTGGTGCCATGCCAGAATAAGCCCTATAAGCCATAGGGTCCAGATTCATCCCGAAATATTCGACGAAATGTCAAACAACACGGCCCACTGAGTTCACACAAGAGGTCAACGTACTGGTCGGAGGCCTTTCATAACGCCTCATTTTTAAGGACCGAGCCTTTGAGCCTGGAGGGCTCTTTACTTCGACGATTTCGATTGCGATCGTTTTCGATGCGTCACTCGCTGTACGAGGTAGTTAATGAATTTGTGAACTGCCATCACAAGGGTTTTGTTGCTGGTAATCAACGATCTCTATGTACTACTCTATATGGAGCGTTACAAACAATCGCTGTGTTCCACGCAAGTAGCCACAAACGCTACGGTTAAATAATGTCAATATTTAGTAAATAATTAAATGTTCTGAGTAGTAACTGCACAAGTTTCATTGTGAATGTGAAAGAGTTGTGGCTACTTGCGTGGAACAGAGCGATTGTTTGGAACGCTCCATCTAGTAGTATATAGAGATCGTTGCTGGTAATGTATTTATTATCATTACCAGTTATCGGGGTAGGTAGATAACTTAACTTAATTTACACTGCGCCATTAATAAAATAAGTTTACACATACATACATATATATCGCGAGCAGAAATTAGCTAGTCAAACAAAAAAAACTACCTTCGATCGCTTGCACAATCGGGTAGAATACGTATTTCAAATATATGAGAATATTATATACAAATATATCGATTCTTAATAATTTACTGACATTATCCATCATCATCATCAGCCTCCAAGATGTATTTTTGGTACTTGCAACATGTTGTCATAGTATGGATATGCCGTAGGTAAGGAAACAACTTTGTAAGAAAGCCTATTATAAAATAAACGATTATTTGAATGACGTAAAGATGCCTGGTACTAATGTTAATTCAGCTTCGCAAAATCTTTATTAATTGTATGCAAACTTGATTTTTAAAAAATGTGTTGCGTGAAGTTTGTTGCGCCGTTTCTTCTTCACAGCGCTAACACACTACACTACACTACACCTAGGAAGCGGTAGTCGATAAAAAAATGACGTGTATAAATGTACCAAGTGTACTCATATGCAATAAATGATTTTGACTTTGACTTTTGCCTGATGTAGCAAGGGCAGCGTCATTTTGACACGCATTTTTTTGAGAGGGCATCTTTAATCAAAACCATTTTTTTTCTGCCTACTTGACCTTCTAAAGTGACACACAAATATCCTGTGCAGCCAGACGGGTGGTTATCTTAACACTCATTTTTTATGGCATTGGACAGTGCGCATAATGGCCAGCAACTTTTGTCTGAACATAAAAAAGTTCTCAATATTTTAAAATCCCTGGATCCCTAGTGTATGTCCACATTAGGTTTAAGATTTTTAAAATTCTCATTAAGACAATGTCACTTACATGGGAAACAATATATAAAAAATATATATTTGTTGCCGTGTGGTTTCCGGTAGAGTAGAATAGGACCACTCCAACTCTTCCCGTGGATGTCGTACAAGGCGACTAAGGGAATACATTATAAAACATCAATCAGGCCTCCCCAACCCGTCTGACCAGCGCGGGGAGTGTAGGCCAAACCCTCCGTCTGTCTCCGGCAGACGAGAGAGGGTTGTGCTCCTGCAGTGGAGACAAAAATAACCTGATGATGATGATTATTATTTGTTAGTTCGCCACGTACTAAAACAAATATTTATGTTTATGTTACCCACTCGTCTAACGCATTTCTTGTTAGATATCGTAATAGTTAAGTTAATATTGGGCAAGTTTACCTTACGAGTCGATATTTTTTACGTGTTACGGTAGGCTGTAGCACATTAACATATACATTTGGATCGTTGCCCGGAAAACGCTTTAACCTACTCCGATCACTGGTCATCACATGAGGCATGCAGGCTCTTGTAGTTTTGTACTATTTATTCCCTTAATTCATACGGTCATCAACCTAATCATCCTACTAATATAATAAACGCGAAAGTTTGTAAGTATTGATGGATGTTTGTTAGTCTTTCAGGTAAAAACTACTGAATGGATTTTAATGAAACTTTACAATTATATAGCATATACATCAGAATAACTGACAAATATTCTGATGTATAAGCTATATTATACAATTTATAAAGATATTGTGTGAATTGTCCAAAATATCAAGTATGTAGGTAAAAATCTACCATCTGCGAGCTATTCTGGCGTGCGCTGCCAAACCGCTAGAGTTACACATATGTAATGTATGATGGAAATGTTTATCTCAAATAGTCTTACAAAAAAGCCCGCCACACTATATCTTACGTGTAAGCCGTTATAGCAAAATAGTGAACCAAAACTATAATAAAAACTGATAATTTATTTCAAATGCACATTTGGTAGTAAAATCGTGCGCAGACGAAGTCGCGAGCACCAGCTAGTATTAACATAGTTTAAACAACTGCTGTGCTATCTAAAATAGTTAAATGCCTTATATGTCTTAATAACTGGTGATAAAGTTTAAATATTATTGTACTTGGGCTCTTTTATAAGACGAATTAACTTCTGGGATCCTTATTCTGAATTATATTCGAAAAGTGTACGTGTTTATTGTAACGCTATTGTTTTAACTCTGTTTATGGCATCAAAGAATTTGTTTTATGTTTAAAACAAGCCTAGATTTATGATGCACACATTCAGTATTCAGAATTGAAACCTTGTTTCGTGTGAGAATTCCTATTCTCAAGTTTTTGTCAGTTCCGCAATTTCACAATTAACTTTTGCGTGAGACGATTAAGACTTTTATATGAGAGATAAAATCGAGTAACTCACGCGATTCGAAAGCTTGCGACATTGTCTCAAGCTCATCTGGGGCTACGTCTATCACATCTTTTACTTTGTCTTTGCTTTTGTCTACAATTACATTGACTATGTATTTGCGAAACACAACGTTTGTTCATGTGTCTATCTTTGACGTTTTTGATGTCGTTTTCATTTAATTCAATTCAGTTACCCTTTATTGCTTGATAGAAACAAAGATACAATAATATAGTAACTTACACATTTACATCTAGGCGGTCTTATCGCTAAAAGCGATTTATTCTAGACAACCTTTGGGTAGAGGATAAGAATAGCTGTAAAAGGTAGATTGTACAATTAAATAAATTTAGGAGTATAGTATGGCAAGCGCGGGGAGTGTAGGCCAAATACTCGGTCTGTCTCCAGCAGATGAGAGAGGGTTGTGCTTCTGCAGTGGAGACAAAAATAACCAGATGATGATGATAGTATATATACCAGTAAGGGCATACCCATACATAAATATATAGATACACACATAAATATATACAATAACGTATTACACAACGTGATTGATAACGAATAAGTTTTAAAATAAAAAAAAATGGGGCAGTGAGATAATCGTCATCAAGAAAGTGTTCCTTGACTTGCCGCTTGGACGCGTCTAAGTATTGCGCATGGCTGTTTGATACAGGCAACGAGCTCCAAAGACGTATAGCATGTTACTTAGAGCGTCTATGTAAAAAAAGTTGGTAAAAGTATGATGGACGTTTTAATCCTATGCACTCATAACAAGGTGCCGTGTGGTTTCCGGTAGAGTATAATAGGACCACTCCAACTCTCATTGGAGTTGGAATGGTCCTATTATTCTACTCTATTAGGGTTCCGTAGCCAAATGGCAAAAACGGAACCCTTATAGATTCGTCATGTTTGTCTGTCTGTCTGTCCGTCCGTATGTCACAGGCACTTTATTCCGAAACTATAAGAACTATACTATTGAAACTTGGTAAGTAGATGTATTCTGTGAACCGCATTAAGATTTTCATACAAAAATAGAAAAAAAAAAAAACAAAAATTTTGGGGTTCCCCATACTTAGAACTGATATTCAAAAAAAAAAATTCATCAAACCCATACGTGTGGGGTATCTATGGATAGGTCTTCAAAAATGATATTAAGGTTTCTAATATCATTTTTTTTCTAAACTGAATAGTTTGCGCGAGAGACACTTCCAAAGCTGTAAAATGTGTGTCCCCCCCCCCCCCCCCCCTGTAACTTCTAAAATAAGAGAACGATAAAACTAAAAAAAATATATGATGTACATTGCCATGCAAACTGCCACTTAAAATTGGTTTGAACGAGATCTAGTAAGTAGTTTTTTTTAATACGTCATAAATCGTAAACCACAATACTATTATTAAAACATCGATCAAAGTTACAACGAACTACGATAACTTATATATTATGTTACTTGCTGCTACGGAACCCTTCATGGGCGAGTCCGACTCGCACTTGGCCGCTTTTTTTTTTTTACATAAAGTCACCAGACCTTTTCATTGGATTTCAACGTGGGGCATTATAACTAAGTATTATTGTTTGCCGTGTAGGATAGGGCCAGCCTTATGGGCGTTATCAAGGCGACTAAGGGATTGCACCAGGTACAGGCAGCAGCGTTCTCCTGTGTGTGTATGTTAAGATCATTACTGCGATCACCAATTCGCCTGCCAAGCGTGGTGATTTTGGCAAAACCCCAATGAACAACTTACCAAAAGTGGTATTCTATTGGGGAGGCCTATGTACAGCTGTGGACGTATTTAGGCTGATGATGATGATAACTTATTGTTATAAGTGGGTAGGTACCAGATTCCGTACAAAAATTCTTGTAATAAGAAACATAAATGATCAAGTTACGATATGACGAATCGAGTCCAGTGAATGGACAAAGTCAGAAACATACTTTTATCACTCGACTTCACGTTACGATATTTGGAAAATCGTGATCGTCCCATATAGAGAGAATATCTGGTTACGGACATAAGTAAGGTCCTTTTTATGTTCGTGCAAATAGGTGGAAGAAAATTGAGTGGGAGATTTTTATTCTCTGTTCAGCCATAAACAAATCCTCCATATATTGAATAAAACATATCAAGAAGCTTTTCTACTGCTTCCATAAGTAAAAGTATTGGGACCGACAGTGGTATATATAACATTTTATTTATATAATCCCTGATCTTCGAACTAATGCCCGTATATCAGAGACCAGCTTCCTACAGTGTCACAATTGTACAAAATATTAAGATACTCAGTCAGAAAACACATCATCATCAGGTTATTTTTGTCTCCACTGCAGGAGCACAACCCTCTCTCATCTGCCGGAGACAGACGGAGGATTTGGCCTATACTCCCCGCGCTGGCCAGACGGGTTGGGGAGGCCTGACTGATGTTTTATAATGTATTCCCTTAGTCGCCTTGTACGACATCCACGGGCAGAGTTGGAGTGGTCCTATTCTACTCCACCGGAAACCACACGGCAACGAAACCACACGGTAAAAGGCAGAAAACACACTTCCATGATAATTAACTCTGAAGTTTTTGACTCTCATAAAAATAATTAAGTTTTATTATGGTTGTTATATGTATGTATGGTAATAAATTTATAATACTACTATAAATCCAATCCGCCTTAAGCGTGATGATTATGAATGGAATAGTGGCATTCTATTGGGGAGGCTTGTGTTCAATAGTGGACCTGCTGATGATGAGGAGACATTTTCTATTCCTCATGGTCGTTGGATTATTGCACGTAGTAATTCCAAGGTTTGAAATTCCAAAGTTTCTCTTTATAATGCAGGTACATAACAAAACAATGGGCCCGATTCTGAAGGCACAATGTTAAAATTAGACAGCACTAAAACTGTAGCTATCCTTGTCACACAGTATTATGAAGATAAAGACGAAACCAATTTTAGCGCTGTCAAATTTTAAATGTGTGCCTTCAGAATAGGGCCCAATGTCCTTGAAATATGAAACCGCATAGCAAACTCGCTTTCTTTTTTTAATGCATGTCAGTGTGTCATCGCACGTCTTATGTTTATAAACTACCTGCCAAATATTTACACTTACTCAGCTCTTACTGAGTCATGTAGAATACTTATTGGCTTTTGACTCTCGTCGACATAAGGTGAAGGAAGGTTGCTCCCTCTTTACATACTATGTATAAATAATAAATAAATATGTGGGGACAATTTACACACGGCCATCTGATCCCAAACTAGGCAGGGCCTGTAATATGGGTATCAGACAGCTGATATACATACATAAATACATAATATAATATATAAATAACATCCAGTCACAAGGCAAACACAAGTGATCATCCCACGAATGTTTGCCCTGGGCGAATTTCGAACCCGCGACCCCGAGCTTCGCAGGCAGGTGTACTACCGACTAGGCTACGGGGCCGACAATCGATGTATCGATAGTTGGTTGATTTTCGAACCTGATGCTATTTATTAGCTCTTAGACGTCCACTGCTGGACATAGGCCTTCCCCAATGAACGCCACCACACCCGGTCCTCTGCCCTCCGCATTCAGCCGCTTAGAGCCACCTTCTTCAGGTCGTCGGTCAAAGTTTAGTTAATAAGAATCAAATTTTATAGTAATGTAATATTATCATCAGGTTATTTTTGTCTCCACTGCAGGAGCACAACCCTCTCTCATCTGCCGGAGACAGACGGAGGATTTGGCCTACACTCCCCGCGCTGGCCAGACGGGTTGGGGAGGCCTGATTGATGTTTTATAATGTATTCCCTTAGTCGCCTTGTACGACATCCACGGGAAGAGTTCGAGTGGTCCTATTCTACTTTACCGGAAACAACACGGCACGCAATGTAATATTAAACCAGCTTAATTATTCAATATTTACGTTAGGCGCTCTAAGCTTCTTGAGAAGCTCTTTGTAATTAGTATCTAATTGAACGAAATTCGTCACCTCTTTAATTAATAAGCCGTACTTTAATTAATTACTGCCTAGTTAATTAATGAAGACTAGGGATGTTGTTCTTGACTACCGTTAATTAAGTTTTGCTTTGATTTGATTTATAATTTTATATAAATACATGCAAATATTTTAAAATCGTACATACATTTCGTTAAGTTCAGTGAAGCTGTGATGATTTAAAAATAATTAAATACATTTTGAATCGTCAGTGATGATTAAATTGACAAAGGTATGAGAAAGTTTAACTGTTAATTAGTTTGTTATTTTGTTAAGAGTTCAATTAGCAGATTTTTTTATGTTGAAAAAAAAGCCTTTTTTGTGTTCCAGTTTAAAACGTAAATTTATATTAATATGCAATTTTATTGTCGTTTGTATATTTATTCAGTAGTGGGACGACATCGAAGCTTTCGAAAATCGATAGACTACAACGTTCAATCCCTATATATTTTACTTTTCTCTATGAAAATTCCGAACCACGATCATTTAAACTTTCATGGACATAGGCTATTTTTACTCTTCCTCTACGTCATCATCATCATCAGCCTGTAAGAGCCCACTGCTGGACATAGGCCTCTCTCAAGGCGCGCCACTGAACCCGATCCTCGGTTCTTCTCAGCCAGTCTCTGCCAGCCGCACTACGCAGGTCGTCACTCTATCTAGCCAGGGGGCGTCCCACACTACGCTTGCCGAGTCGCGGTCTCCACTCGAGAACTCGTTTACCCCAACGGTTATCGGTTCTCCGACAGATGTGACCAGCCCATTGCCACTTCAACGTAATAACTCTGGGGAGAATAATGGGGAGAAAATCAATCAAATTATAAAGGCGAATGCATATTACGAAACTAAACTTTGCGGACATTGCAACGTACCTATGAAGCGTATGTGCCACTATATTGGGCAAGCACATTGCAATACCAATCCTAACAACGGTGCATACGTCCATAAACTAATCCAAAGCCCTTACATCATTACAATACGATCCAAAGTTGATCGACGACCTTGTTTTAAAAGTGCACATACAACTTTGTCCTTTGGACTTTGACCAGCTTAGATTTTCCGTCAGATATTTGAGTGTTGTTAGCTAAGGTCTAGTAATAAGGTTGACTGTCTATAAAATGGTAGAGTATATGTTTGTAGGTGAGTATTGTTGCCGTGCTTGACGGACTGGTTGGTTATCTAATAAACGTAATGAAGGATTAGAGCCATTATGGGTTTCTCGTGTTTGTTATGTTGTGTTGTGCTTTTCTCGCAGTTAGTCCGTTTTTAATATCGTGAATAAGGCACTTTGTATTTTATTGGAATAAATATTACCAATACCAAACAGTATTTCCACAGTCAAAGATATTTCGGAATCGTTTCAATCATCATCATCATCATCAGGTTATTTTTGTCTCCACTGCCGGAGCACAACCCTCTATCATCTGCCGGAGACAGACGGAGGATTTGGCCTACACTCGCCGCGCTGGCCAGACGGGTTGGGGAGGCCTGATTGACGTTTTATAAAGTATTCCCTCAGTCGCCTTGTACGACATCCACGGGAAGAGTTGGAGTGGTCCTATTCTACTCTACCGGAAACCACACGGCAAATAAGCTTACCCGTCTAATCACAATTTTAAGATCTTAGAATCAAAAAGTCTAAAGATTTTTTTTTACAAAATTCACGATAATATTATTGCAAGTAACAATGACAATCAAGGTTTTTAATAAATTATTAATTACAGTAAGATTCCAATCGAACGGCAACCAATCTGAGTCAAAATCTCGATTCTTGTTAATAGTTTTTTTAGTGAAAAAAGTCTGACCTAGTTTGCAAAAAGCGAAAAGTGGAACTATCTCACTTTCACCCGCTGCTAAAGTAGCATCGACAATGCCATAACCCGGCGACTCAGCTGTCCGCGAAGTGTTAGATTTTTTTTGCTGTTTATAGTCGAAGTGGGTGTAATGGAGAAGGCCTTCTTGAGGTCGTAAGTTCAACACTGGCCTTAGGTCTACGATAGCTTCAGTGGCCTTTAAGAAATTAATTTGAAAAAACCACTGCTAGTACAACTCTCGTCCTGAGGGTTCCATACCGTTCAGCCAGTGGCACAGGACCAGATACAAATTCGAATACATCCCATACATACCTTCTTTATCCCCCCCCCCCCCTGCCCATTCGTCCTATTCCCTCCCACCCGTAGCAGGAAATACTCATGTTTTTGAAGTGGTTGTCAGTCAGGCTTCGTATCTTTGTATTTTACCTCTAACTTTTTTCTAAGATTGTAAGGCTATAGACTTTAGTATTTGGTACGGACCACAAAGTAATTCTTAAAAGGACTCCGTTTTTTCCGTCCGCCAGAGAACTAAAGTCTTCGACATAGCTCAAAAAGTTAGTACGCTGGCCACTTCAGCGCTGGGATGGTCACATCTGTCGGAGAACCGATTACCGCTGGGGTAAACGAGTTCTCGAGTGGAGACCGCGACTGGGCAAGCGTAGTGTTGGACGCCCCCTGGCCCTCGCAGATGGTAGATGTTTTCCTACTTACTTGATATTTTGGACAATTCACACTATATCTTTATAAATTGTAGCCTATGTGTTATTCTGATGTATAAGCTATATTATTGTAAAGTTTCATTAAAATCCATTCAGTAGTTTTTACGTGAAAGAGTAACAAACATCCATCCATACTTTAATATTCTATGGTAAAAGCTGGGAAGATACCTACCGAAAGGCACAAGTGGGGCTAAACTTAACTATGAATTGGCTTAACTCAAATCTCTTAACTATAAACGTTGACAAAACTAAGTTCGTAACATTTGCGCTCCGTAACCATACGCTTCCACGATCTGATAAATTTCACCTAACTGTTCACTGTTGCAACACCTCTGAAACAGAAACCTGTGCCTGCCCTAGGTTGGATATGGTGGATAATATAAAATATTTAGGTGTCACTATAGATAAAAATCTTAATTTTCAGACGCATATTACTAAACTCAAGACGCGTGCGCGTAAGCTCATTTACATATTTAAATCCCTTTGCCATATCGCCGACTTCAACACCATCAAAATGGTATACTACGCGGTATGCCAATCCATATTTGTGTACTGTCTTACCTCCTGGGGTGGCGCAGCAAAAACACACCTTTTGCAGCTAGAAGTTGCACAGCGCGCTATCCTAAAGGTAGCATCTCGTAAACCATATCTGTTCCCTACTACCGAACTCTATAAATCGTGTAAAGTTCTTTCAATCCGAAAATTATTCATTTTACACACTATACTAAAAAAACACACATCCATTACATACGATAGAGTTCTTGCCTGTACAAAGCGACGAAACGACATGGTTTCCGGTAGTGCACCTTTTAGAACCTCCTTTAATAGAAAATTCTTCCGTTTCCTTGGTACATATTTGTACAATAAATGTAACCAATCCCTTCAAGTATACTCCCTTACCAAACAGCAGTGTAAAAAGAAAGTAACGGATTGGCTACAAAATCTAACATACCAGGAAACGGAGGAATTGCTAAAAATACTTACTTAGGGACGACATACCTATGTTAATTGTATGTGTATGTATGTATATGTGTATATATATGTATGTATGTACGTATATTACATTTAAGTGTATGTGTGAATTGAATACTAACTTAAATACTTACACCAGACACACACTCTCACGCATCCCCCCCCCCCCCCACACACACACCCTCCCCCCTCCCACACACACACACTCACACCCACACACACACACACACACACACGAACACGTCTTTCAATTTTAACTGGCGAAATAACTTTGTCCTTCCCGTGGGGTGGAGACCTGGCGTCCTGGAATACAGGGATTCCCTAAGTCCAAGCGTCAGTCTCCATAACAATCTTCCTTGCTATTTGACGCCTAATTAAGTTAATTTAAGCCTTTAATACTTTTGTAAAGATTGATTGGAGAAAATAAATAAAAAAAAAAAAAAAATAATAATACTTACAAACTTTCGCGTTTATAATATTAGTAGGATTTCTTAACTGGCTACGAAATGGGAAATATAATATCCAAGGTTACAAAATGGGAAGCCTTCAACGCATTTAATGGCTAAAGGACAAAGAATACTTGAAAGTTATGTGATCAGCTTTAACTAAATCAACGTAAATGACATTGCCGTATAAGACGTGTTTACACAATGTTTCTATGTTTGTGTTAACCTTCTTCGGATAATGTGGCCATGTGACATTTAGCTAGGCCATAGACTCGTATTGTGGCGTGCGTACCTTTGTAATAGCTTATCTGATACTGGCCAGTTATGGGCGCATTCTTCCCATTAAGGTAAAAACTTTTTGGTGGGCGCCTCCGACTTTGGAAGCGTTTTATTTTTTTATTTTTCTTGATTCTTCCCCACGGTAAAATAATCTTCATGTCCAATGACAGCATAAGGGAAAAAAAACATTTGGTAATCCTACTAATATTATAAATGCGAAAGGTTGGATATTTGGATGTTTGTTACTCCATCACGCTACAACCACTGGACGGATCGTGATGAAACTTGGCACACATATAGGTTAGGTCCTGGAATAGGACATAGGATAGTTTTATCCCTAAAAATGTCCCATTCCTACGGGAAAATATAATAATTTGTGATTTTAAGTTGTCCAAGCGGACGAAGTCGCGGGCAACAGCTAGTAAAGGATAAGTAACAGAATACATTATGATAATTTTTTTTTTTATTTCTATTTATTTATACTTGCATCATGTAAAAAATACTGTCTCAATTACCATGAAATTTTGACTAAAACATACAGCTTAACTTAGAGTAATATTCGAGTCTTTATTTCATCGCAATCAGCTTACTCAATTAGAAGTTATACGAATTTAAATAAGGTATTCAAAAATTCGCATACATTGCATTGGATTTCGATGAGGAGTGATGTGTGGGAGGTGGGAAGGAGAGGAAGGGGGAGGGAGTAGGAAGCGGCGAGGGGTTTAAGTGTTGGGGGTGGTAGAGACAACAAATAAGTATATACTTAGCGGGATTGATTGGTTGCCTCGAAGTTACATAACTAAAAAACAATCAAACTCCCTCTGGCTCTCCCTCCCAAACTCTAATACCTAGTTAATTGGATATTTCATTACTGCATTTGATAACGTTAATTGCATTCAACTAAACTAAAAATTACTGTAAACAATCATTCTTTTGGTTAATCTTTCGTTATAATTAAAAACGCATTAACGAAACCATTTTATAAATAAATATCTAAAAACAACTGTTAGATAACACTTTCGAAATTAGATTAGGTTTATGCATATTCAGTTAAGAGTAATTACTGATCAAATTTCGTTTTTACCTAACTTTCTATTTTACACTGACTCCTATTTAGACTAATTTATTTTTGACTCTCACATTATATATTTACCGTTCGCTAAAAGTTTAACACACCAAAAAATTTTTGCTGTTATAAGTCGCCAAGTTCTCATTAGATAATTGTAAATTTAACAAAAGTATTGAAAACTCATAAATGTGTGTTCATATATGTAAAAGTTCAAATTTTTCTCCACTAAAATAGCACTTCAACCCCATTAATATGAACTTGGTAGTTTTCCCAACTCGTTCTTGACCAGTTTCATAATCTACGTGTAATACACTCTATAGGTATACGTATCAAATTTCACATTGCTAGAAGAAGTGGCCTAGGGTTTTGATTGCCAGTCAGTGAGTTAGTTAGTGCAAAAATCAGTACTCTGTCCAGCCCACAACATTAGACGATTTTAAATTTGAGCACCGTATAAAAACGTATATTTTATTACTAGTGAAGTCAGTAAAGTAAGTCTTGAAGATAACGTAACATGAAAAAGGCACAATTTGTCAAGAACATAACTTTGTATTCTTAATTAATACAGTTTTAAAATTAAGTACACAAAAACGTATATGTTATTCCGTGTATAGATTTTATGTATATCTCTGATGGACAGAGTTACGGAGAGATCAAAACTAGCTTGAAACGAATCGTATAAATAGGCGTTTTTAAAACTTGGCTCCACGCACTGACCGTGCGCTTGTAGATCTTTTTATAATTTAGGCATGGCACAGGATAATAGTGATGCTACGCGCGCTACGTCGTAGCTCGTAGCAATTATTCGCAATTAACTTTAACAAACAGATAAACGTTTATACAAAAAGTTTGGTCAAAGTTTCTAGTATCTACCTAACTACGAAATTATTGTAACTTTTATGTTTTATATATACTATTGCCATCATCTGTCCATTACTTTACATACCAGATGTACACATATAATATAGACCACTCTAAAGACTTGATTTTTTATATACCAGAGAGGTCGTAAAATGGGGCTAAATAAATTAAAATACTAGCTATTAGTGGGATAAGTCCGCCTTTGTACACAACTTTATTCTTTTACTAGATGTGCCCGCGGTTCCGCTCGCGTGGACTACAGAATCCGCTCCCGTTCCCACTCTGGCTCCCTATCCCACTCCTACTCACACTCTCAATCGCAATCCCGATCCCGATCACAATTACAATATGTACTACCATACTTCTTTGTTATTTTGCATATAATGGCTCCTAGAAAAAAATACTTTATTAATATCTCAGGTTCTAAATGGCGTATTAAGATAAAACATGCACCAGGTTTTAAGTTAGATCTCCAGCAAGACAACTGAGAAACTGCATCAAATTTTATTCGGTAGTTGCGTTGGTTGCGTGATGAGGTGAAACATACATACAGACAAAAATTCTAAGAACAATTATTTTGGCTATCATTGGCCCTATAAAGACCCCTCATACAATTTTTTCTACAATATCTCCCATGTACAGACATCGACCAGTTACAGTTTTATTATATGTATATATAGATTTATTTTTGTTCTCGTTAATTTTGGTACAATAAAGCATTTACATACGTACATACATAATTATACGACTAGTTTTCGACTTTGTCTTCGTTTAAAGTTGAAAGGCGCGTTTCGTATATCTTATGTTATGTATTATACCACACAAGAGCCTCGGTAGCCGGTTGGTTGTACACTCGCCTCACGTTGAGGTCTTGGGTTCAAACCCCGCCCGTACCAATGAGTTTTACGAAACTTAAGTACGGTTTATTTATAATACCACAGGCTTTTTGGTGAAGGAAAACATCGTAAGGAAACCTGCATATGCCGAAGAAGAAATTCTGAGGCGTATGTGAAGTCCACCAAATCGGCTTGGGGCACCGTTGGTGGTCAGGGGTTTGGCACAAAAGATCCAGAAGGGTCGAAGTGTCGCCAGGTCTTCCTGGCCCCCTGAGAAGATAAGATAAGATACCATACAACAGTGTTATATATAAATATAAACTTAAATACATAAGATGACCATGGTCGCGTATTTTGTTTAATTCTGAGTGTCATATAACTGCTTTGTTAAATGTCAAGGCCCTTCGCTGGGATTCTATTTTTATAACTGTCAACTTGGCACGTGTTTTCTGAGACCTAAAAGTTCGTTCATACCAATTCTCTTCATTTTCATTATATTTCGACCACTTGTCAAGGACAAAACCTATATTTTCTTGTAGTTAAATGGACGTATTCATCTGCAGTTGCAGCTCTGACTTCTACGTACCTCATTTTCATTTATTTTATGCATGTCCTAGAATATATAAAAAGCTGCGCTTACGAATTCAAAGTCAGAGTCAAAATATTTTATTTGCATAGTACACATGATGTATTAAAAGAGTTTTTTTTGTATCGACTACCACTTCCAACGTTGAACCGCCGCGCTGTGAAGAAGAAACGGCGCAACAAACTTCTAGCAATAAATCTTTTAAAATCAATTTAGTATAATAATAACCATAGCTAATATTGGTGCCAACATCAGATCATCATGTCAGCCCCTAGAAGTCCACTATTGGACATAGGACTTCCCCAATGAACGCCATCACACCCGGTCCTCCGCCCTCCACATCCAGCCGCTACCGGCCACCTACTTCAGGTCGCCGGTCCACCTGGCGCCGGGGCGTCCCACCCTGCGCGTGCCAATCCGCGGTCTCCATTCCAGAACCCGTCTGCCCCAACGGCCGTCGGTTTAATACAATACAAGCGATCAGATTTAATTACCTAAAACTACTATAGTAGCCTGTCAGTTTACGTTTGTGTGTGTGCATAAGGTCACCAACTATTATCCTATTTTTATCGCTGATAGGTTTGCGCTTGACCACAATCTCACCTGATGGTAAGTGGAGGCCTAAGGTGGAGCGCACATACCCAGATGATGTCTGTTCACTCTTCCTTTATAAAGATCAAGTTGTACGAAGTCAAAGTCAAAAATACCGAAGCTGGTAGGGAGTTCCATTCCTTAGCAGTTCACAGTATGAAAGAGGAAGCAAAACGCTTAGTGCGAGAGCGTGGTATGTCTACTACATAGGGATGAAGTACCTCACCACGTTTGGTAGTCTGATGATAGAAGGGAGAAGGGGGGGATCAAATCGTGCAATTCCTGGGCACACTCCCCAAAATATAACCTGTAGAAAATGTAAAGACAGGCCACACTGCGACGATGTTTATTCTGAAATACCGGAAAAACCGATATTTGATACCTTAATAACTAGCACTGCCAACTGGTAGATTATCCTCTCATTACGACGTAGGTGAATTAAGTACCTACGATTTAAACTCACCTTTTTAATATAAACTAATAAATAATTTCATCAACGTTGTTTAGATGTTATATTCAACATACCTGTAAACAAAAAGAAAACATGTTTTTATTCGTTATAGTCATTTAATGGAAATTTTATAAAATGTCACATTTATAAAACATGCAAATTTTTAGCACTCCAATATATATGCAATCTGTATTGACTCTGATTAATCAAATATATGTTTTATATTAATTTACATAAAATCTTTTATAAACTATTCTCACATAAACAAACCATTAACGAAACAGATGTCACAGCTTGTTGGTTTATTTTAATAAATATGTACAAAATGATGTATTCATTTGTAGATTATGAATTCGAGTTGTTCTTAAAAATAAACACACAAACATATACCCACAAACTATAGGATGCAAAGACGATTTTAAACTATTTTTCGTTTGGATTTGACTATATACTAAACATATATAATAAAATCCCTAAAACGATAAGAGATGAAGACTAGATTAATTTATTTTAAAAGAAACCTCCACGATCTGTTGACAGAAAAATGTTATTATAGTTTGGAAGAATTTCTTGGTGACGGTTCAATTTAAGGTTTAAATTTGTATCTAATTAATTCTTAATTTTTTTTGTAACTTTGTTTTTAAATGCATGCTTTACTGCGACGCAATATTGTGTGCCCACGTGGCGGGACATAGCTGAGCTCTAACTATGACATGTAATCCTTTCTATACCTATGATCCACAATAAAGATATTTCATTTCATTTCATTAAAATGGATGAATAAAGCTGCACAAACTAAAAATTTGAACTCTTTCTATATCAGATAAAAGAGTTCAAATAGTGTTTTTTTTTTTTAGTTTGTGAAGCTTTATTTATTTACCCTAGACCTCATTTCTTACCATGAGGTGAGCCTGAGGTTGACTTTAAAACGTGTAATTTGATTCGTTATAATCACGCGTTTGAAAGTGAAATGCAGTTCTATTTTTAGATCTAATGTTTTTTAAAAAGCTCGAAGACGTTCCCAGCAACAAAGACCCATTGAGAGCATTACAAAGAGATGAAAGTGCTTATCCACGAATACGTGACTCACTCATACAGGTTGTTTCTGCTCTTATTTTGAGCAAAATGCACGCTCATGTGGCTGAGAAATACAGTCAACACTCTAATATTGATGAGTCAGTAATAGATGAGTCAGATTTTATAAGCGACTAGCTGTGCCCGCGGCTCCGCTCGCGTGAACTACAGAATCCGCCCCCGTTCCCACTTCCGCTCCCGTTCTCTTCCCACTTCTACTTCCACTCCCACTCAGACTCGAAACTCTCAATATCCCAATCCCAACCCCAACCTCAACCCCATCCCTATCCCCAAAAACTAAATTTCACTCAATCCTGTTTTTTTCATGAATGATTTCTAAATGTGATACTTATGTTAATGGAAGAAATATTAACAGTCGTTTTATTATCATCCGATATAATGGCTTCTAGAAAAATTTACTTTATTAATATCTCAGGTTCTAAGTGGCGTATCAAGATGAAACATACACCAGGTTTATAAGTTAGACCACCAACAAGACAACTGTGAAAACTGCATCAAATTTCATTCAGTATTTTTGCATCTGTTTTGTGTGCCTAGAGCCTGCAACTACTATGGTGAAAGAACAAGGCAGTATTTGGTACCCAAAATTGTTAACACTATCCCACAAGGCATCAGGAGCGATGTAATCAACAAAAACACTTTCAGAATTAAATATAAGAAATATCTAGTAAACTCATTAACGTAACCTCAATCTTTTTGTGCTAATATCAAAATTAAAAACTTTGCAATTTGCTGTGCTATTCACCATTGCGTAGTGATAATTGGTATTCTCTGCCATAGATGTGTATAAGGTAAGAGAGTAATTTCTGCCAACAAACTGTATTATACAGTTTGGCGGAGTTATTGTACGAGTATGTATATTTTTTGGAGAGATGAATAAATAATTGTATTATTATTAGATGTATACATTATAATATACACCAGTCTATATTTCATTCCAGATTAATAGTCCTATGAAAACAAACGCATTTGCGTCTCGAAAACAAAATACACAATAGATGGTGTTCCTAAGTGGACCGCAAAGTTTACTTGGTAATACAAACCTATTTTTGCTGTTGGTGACCCTTTCATGTATATGTTACCGAGACGTAAATAGCGTTGGTTTTCATAGGACTATTAATCTGGAATGAAATATAAATAGGTACTTGATTTTTATAGCAGAAGCCTGGTCGTAAAATTGGGCTAAATAAATTAAAATACGGGTTATTATGATACGACTAGTTTTCGACGTTGTCCGCGTTTAAGTTGTTTAAAGTCGAAAGGCGCGGCGCGCTTCGTGTCTCTTATCCCACTAATATTATAAATACTAAAGTTTGGATATTTGGATGTTTGTTACTCAATCACGCTTCATCATCATCATCATCATCATCATCAGCCCGAAAGAGTACACTGTTGGACATAGGCCTCTCCCAAGGTGCGCCACTGAACCCGATCCTCGGTTCTTCTCATCCAGTTACTGCCAGCCGCCTTACGCAGATCGTCGCTCCATCTAGCAATCACGCTTAAACCAAACATATAGGTTAGGTCCTGAAATAGGACGTAAGATAGGTTTTATCTCGAAAAAACATCCTATTCCTACGGGAAATACATAATAATTTGTGATGTTAAGTTAGACGAAGTTGCGGGCAACAGCTAGTATAGAATAAATGCAGTTGAGATAAGGTATTAAAGAAAAATATGTGGAGTGAAGTTGAAGGGTGAGTGAGGAATACGTGCGAAGAAGGTTATGTTGCGTTAATTTGGTTTAGAGCGTATGAGTGAAAGAAGAGTGACAAAAGAAATTCACAGTGCGAATGTGGAAAGGACTACAGCTAGAGGTCGTCCTAGGAGGACGTTTAAGGATCAAATTGGTGACGTCCTCAAAAAGGCTGAGGTACGCAGTGAGATGAATAAAAGAATTGCATGAAAAGATGATGCCGTGTGGTTTCCAGTAGAGAAGAATAGGACCACTCCAAGTCTTCCCGTGGATGTCGTAGAAGGCGACTAAGGGAATACATTATAAATCATCAATCAGGCCTCCCCAACCCGTCTGGCCAGCACGGGGAGTGTAGGCCAAATGCTCCGTCTGTCTCCGGCAGATGAGAGAGGGTTGTGCTCCTGCAGTGGAGACAAAAATAACCTGATGATGATGATGAAAAGATTGATGAATGTGAGGGAGGCTAGTGAGGTGTGGATCGCGCTATGAGTACGCTCTAAATGTTCAAACTAACGCAATTTACCCTTAAGGTAAAATGATAAAAGCTTGACTTGCTCAGTCGATTAAGAGGCTACATAGATATGCTGTACGGACGTGCAGCTCTCTACGATTGCGTTGGAAAACGTGTGCAGTCTCAGAATTGGCAGAATAACCTCCTCAACCTTACATCATATCCGTTGTTGATATGAATTATCCTTCGAGTACAGTGTACCACAGGGTGCTTAACTAATGTTAACTGAATTCCAATAAGCTGAGGAGTCAGACAACTGTGGTTGGGTGTACGGTGAAGAAATAATTACGTTGAAGTTGGTGGAAGCGTGAATTGAATAATGATTCGGTTCTGGTAGTAACGAGAAATAAATTATACATTACTACTAGCTTTGACCGTGGATTCGTCTGTGTATCCAAAGAAAATGTGACAAGGCTTCGTGTGGTTCCCGCTTAGAATAGGGCCACCCCCCAATCTTCCCGCGGGCATCGTCAAGGCGACTAAGGGATTGCACCAAAGACGGCAGCGTTCGCCTGTGTATATTAAGATAATTACTGCGATCATCAATCCACCTACCAAGCGTGGTGATTAAGCAAGTCCCCCAATGGACAGCCCACATGGCAAAAGTGGCATTATATTGGGGAGGTTTTTCCAATCATCATCAGGTTATTTTTGTCTCCACTGCAGGAGCACAACCCTCTCTCATCTGACGGAGACGGACGGAGGATTTGGCCTACACTCTCCGCGCTGGTCCGACGGGTTGGGGAGGCCTGATTGATGTTTTATAATGTATTCCCTTAGTCGCCTTGTACGACATCCACGGGAAGAGTTGTAGTGGTCCTATTCTACTCTACCGGAAACCACACGGCAATTTGTCAAGTTACTTCAAATAAATCCAAAATGACTTACGTGTAGGCCAACGTGTAGGCCAACTCCCCGCGCTGGCTAGCCGGGTTGGGGAGGCAATGTTTCCAATGCTTGGTTCATATTCCTTAATAAGTACTTTATACATGTTAGATAACATATAAACACAATGCCTACCGCATCGTGACCCAGAGGGTCGTCAGTTCGATTCCCACCAGGAACAGACAACTTTGACAACTATTGTAAAAGTTGGTCCCGGTCTGGATGATATATATGTAATTGTTCTGTCCTTGTCTAATTCCCTTCGTAGAGGAGAAAATCCTAGTTTGGAAGGGATAAACAAGTTATACAAGGCGACAAGTAGTACAAGGCGACTAAGGGAATACATTATAAAACATCAATCAGGCCTCCCAGCGCGGGGAGTGTAGGCCAAATCCTCAGTCTGTCTCCGGCAGATGAGAGAGGGCTGTGCTCCTGTAGTGGAGACAAAAATAACCTGATGACGAAACAAGTTATATGTATGTTTTTTCAAGATATTTCCCCAAGATACTTATTCTCAATGAATATAAGCTAACGGGTAACGCAGAAAAGCATGTAAAAATATAACAACACAGAAAATTAAATAACCAACACACATATATATACCAGTGTCCTTATATCGAGACTGGCCGGCCTTGTCCGATGCGTGTGCGCAGCTTTCGACATACTACGTTACCCAACCTAACAGTTCCATGCACCACCATATCGTGAACTATGAGGTGGTATGCATCTTCAACAAATTATCAAAGAAACTTAGCAAATTCTATCAAAAATCTAGTATCTTTTTATATCAGTTCATGAATTTTAGCTCCAGTTTACAAAGATCCGTAGGTTTTTAAAGACTAAATAATGGTCAACAGAGGAAGGGAGGTCTTGTTAAAATGGATTTAATAAAGAAATGTCGTGAACAGTGGCAAAGTTTGATGACGTGGTCGAATGAATTGTTGATGATTTATTTAAGAGATTTAATTTTATTATCAGCCGAAATACGTCCCCTGCTGAACAGAAGCCTCCCCATAACAATAAACTTTCTAATAAATGTTTGAAGAAAGTCCCGAAATCTTTATCTCAACATAAACATTACGTCAAAATTACATTTATTAATTACTACTTATTCCGATCTCTGATTATGATACAAGAAATAAAAACAAACTTGTTTTACCAGTATTAAGACTTAGTAAGGTCAGTAAATCGTTTAAGGGGCAATTAATATGCTTCTACAACAAACTACTACAGAAAATCTTCAATATGCCTGACTGAAAGTTTAGGAATCACAGCTTTGTAAGAGGCGTTAATAATTTGAATGATAAAGATGCCTACTCTGAGAAAAAAATAAGTAGCCCTCCTACTTGCGTAAGGATAAAAATATACCACTATTACATAAGTAGCCGCCCCCATTATAAATGGTGTCACCTACAACTGATTCAGTAGCCAGCCACATTACTAAGTAGTTTGGTTACTTAGTAATGTGGCCGGCTACTGAATCAGGCTACTTATGTAATAGTGGTATATTTTTATCATTACGTAAGTAGGAGGGCTACTTATTTTTTTCTCAGTGTAGTACTCATGCTACTTCAGCTTCTAAAATCTTTTTATTATTATATTTTCAAAGCTGTTGTTGGAACTTTTTTCATTAAAACGTTACACCTAAGCGGTGGTCGAGTCGATAAAAAAATGAAGTCTATAAATGTACCAAGTGTACTCATGGGCATGACACACTTAATAACATATCATCATCAGGTTATTTTTGTCTCCACTGCAGGAGCACAACTCTCTCTCATCTGCCGGAGACAGACGGAGGATTTGGCCTACACTCCCCGCGCTGGCCAGACGGGTTGGGGAGGCCTGATTGATGTTTTATAATGTATTCCCTTAGTCGCCTTGTACGACATCCACGGGAAAAGTTGGAGTGGTCCTATTCTACTCTACCGGAAACCACACGGCAGCTTGTATTGAAAGTTAGCTGATACATCAGCTAATTCTTAATACAAGTGAAGTCGCGGGATAACCGCTAGTTAACTATAACCATGTTATACTGCGAACTTAACCCAAGTGAACCTTCGTGAAAGCGATTCGTGCGCATGCGCATCGACCCCGCGAAAGTGCCTCAACGTAATTACAGGACAGTAACATATCATTTTATAACTACTACTTACAACCTGCATTATATATTATGCAAGGGCGCTGTTCCCTTGAAAAATGCACTCCCAGATCATTGTTGCGCCGCTTTTTTGAGGGCGCTTTTTTGAATCCTGAACGTAGCGAGGGATTCAAATTACGTCGCCCGAGCCAAAAATATATTTTGCGCCCGAGTGATACACTCTACTTTTCATCACCCTCTATGAGAAAATAAATTTCTAACAATCCGTGAAAATTGACGAAAACGCGGGCAGTAGTTCGCGCGTTTTTTTTTTATTCAGCCGGCGGCTCGACTATGGGCCGTCGTATCAGTTACTCTTTAATCAAATAATATTTGCGTTCGATTTCTTTGGCGCTGAATACTAAGATGTTCCAAATTCAAAAAGTGCACGGCAAAGACAATTGCGGCGCACTTATAAAGAGGATTAAAAACTCATTACTGCCCGCTAAACGTTTCTTATAGAAAACACCACCTTTGGGTGCACTTAAAGGCGAACCAAGTCGTCCTTTTCAAATAGATGGGATGAAAAATAATTTATTGAGATACAAGCGATTATAAAAATGATAAGTGTATATGAGCCATAAATATTAATCGTTAACCGAAATACGTCCAAGGCTGAACATAAGCCTCCCCAATAGAATGTCAGTTTCGGTGGGCTGTCTTTGAGGAGTTGGCATTACCACCACGATTGGCAGGCTGATTGGTGATCGCAGTAATGATCTACATAACACAGGGGAATCCTGCCTGTCTCTGGTACAATAACTTAGGCACCTAACGGGAAGATTGGGGATGGCCCTATTTTAAGCCGGGAAACACGGCATCCGAGTACAATATTAGCACATGTGGGAGGGCCTATGTCGTCAGTAAATTGAAGATATCCTAAAGACCATAACGCAACAAAGAAAAGCTGACACTTGTGCAACGAAATAATTGCAGTTACGTTACTTTACACAATTACGCGACAAGTATAATTACTCAAATCCTCATAACGCAACTGTAATGTATTGTTTCCCAAGCTTCCTTCAACGCCTCTTTACGGTCTAGAATCTAGAACATGTTTACCGAATGTCTGGAAAAGGCGCTAGAATCAAGGAAATGTGCCGTGAGAGAACATAGTATGTATGTATGTAAACGCTTTATTGTACCAAAATTAACACCAACAAAAATAAATAAAAGAATAAAGTTGTGTACAAAGGCGGGCTTATCTCACTTAGGGATCTCTTCCAGTCAACCTTAGAGTAACTGAAAGGACTAAGAGCCGTGGTAGCCGGTTGGTTGTGCACTCGCCTCACGTTCATGAGGTCGTGGGTTCAAACCCCGCCCGTACCAATGAGTTTTACGAAACTTAAGTACGGTTTATATATAATACCACAGGCTTTTCGGTGAAGGAAAACATCGTAATGAAACCTGCATATGCCGAAGAAGAAATTCTGAGGCGTATGTAAAGTCCACCAAATCGGCTTGGGGCACCGTTGGTGGTCAGGGGTTTGTCACAAAAGATCCTGAAGGGTCGAAGTGTCGCCAGGTCTTCCTGGCCCCCTGAGAAGATAAGATAAGAACTGAAAGAACTGGTATAATGCTTTTAGTACCAACATTATAAAAGAAACGTACCCATCAATTATAACACACTAAAGTATGATTATAATATTACATAAACATAAATGATACAATAAATATACGATTTAGCTCATCATCATCAGGTTATTTTTATCTCCACTGCAGGAGCACAAGCCTCTCTCATCTGCCGGAGACAGACGGAGGATTTGGCCTACACTCCCCGCGCTGGCCAGACGGGTTGGTCAGGCCTGATTGATGATTTATAATGTATTCCCTTAGTCGCCTTGTACGACATCCACGGGAAGAGTTGGAGTGGTCCTATTCTACTCTACCGGAAACCACACGGCAATTTGTCAAGTTACTTCAAATAAATCCAAAATGACTTACTAGTAAATTCAAATTGTATTCTAGGTAACAGAACAACGTAATTATAGTAAAGAAGTAAAAAGAAGATATAACATCTGTTAGGCAAGTAATTGCGTCTTACAAAACTATTTGATCGTTTCTCGTGGTTTTGCATTCTATTGCATAATGCATTTTATTTGCCAGTAATTTTGCAAATTGAATCGTGATATCGCTTTTTTTTTTATCCAAATGGCTGTTATTTGTCGGCAACCAGTAGGTATCAACTTTTCATTTTTATTCCCCATTTACATACCACAATATAATATCTGGTTTACTCTAACAACAACAAGACAACAGAGAAGTGTGAATGAATAAGATACTCGAATATGTTTTAATTTTCTAGGACTTTCAGGGATCAAATTCGTCCGACGTCCTCAAAAAGACTCTGGTCCGCAGTGAGATGAATAACAGGAGGTGTATGAATAGGTAGATGACTGTGAGTGAGGTGTGTCAGGATTGCGTAAAGTGGCAATATATCGTCTCTGCCTACCCCTCTGGGACCAAGGTGTGAGCATTATGTATGTGATTTTCATAATCTCAGTCATTTTGTTCAGCATTGTGCATCACCTCAATCCTGACTTTTGGCCCGAGGGAGTAGTACTTCGACGCTACGTGGAGGTAAAGACGAAATATTGAGACATACGTACATAATGCTCACGCCTTGGTCCCAGAGGGGTAGGCAGAGACGATGGATCGCCACTTTGTGTGTCACATATTTTTTTATGTATTTCTATACTAAGGTATCTATGGCCCAAGTTGCCTGATAATAAATGATTTATATATAATGAAAAAATAGGAGCTGATTTGGAGGCACAGTGCGTGTTCGTCGCGCCGTTCGGCTTGGTTCGTTTATCATTGCGAACACGCGCTGACGGAACTTCGCGAAGGGCCGGCGCAGGCGCATAGAGGAGACAGAGGATTGGATCGATACGCGTGCGGTGCGCTGGCACTACTCCGACGGATCATCTGCCTTTTAATATCGTTACTATGGTAAATACCAAATTACAGAGTCTTAAACATCGTCGCAGTGTGGCCTGTCTTTTGGTTTTCGATAGGATACATTTTGGGGTGTGTGCCCAGGAATTACACGATTTGATTCCCCCATCCCCCTTCCATCACCGGACTACCAGGCGTGGTGAGGGACTTCATCCTTATGCAGTAGACATACCACGCAGTCGCACGAAGCGTTTTGTTTCCTCGTTCATAATGCGAACTGCTAAGGAATGGAACTCCCTACTTCCAGCTTGGGTATTACCGGACAAGTACTGGATCTTTTTAAAGGAAGAGTGAATAGGCATCTTCTGGGTAAGCGCGCTCCACCTTAGGCCTCATCATCGCTTACCATCAGGTGAGATTGGGGTCAAGCGCAAACCCATCAATAATAAAATAAAATCTTGATGGTGTAGTGTAATTTCATGTATTGTCATTGAAGCCAGTAAACGTGTTAACTTTGAAACGGTGTTAAACTCAATTTGATAACCTGGCCCGACTAGGATAGGTACTAGGTTCTCGTACATCGATGAGTTTGTGTTGCCAGAGTAACCTAGTACTGATTTTCCACTTGGGAACTACTATATCAAAAGAGAGATACTACAACACAAGAGAGATACGACATTTATATTATGATGATTGATGATAGATGTGTTATGATAGCCTATTGATGTTATTGTATAAATACACCGAATCTACTAACCAACGATCTCTATGTACTACTAGATGGAGCGTTCCAAACAATCGCTCTGTTCCACGCAAGTAGAGACAACTCTTTCACATTCACTTTGAAACTTGTGCAGTTACTACTCAGAACATTTATTAAATACTAAATATTGACATTATTTAACCGTAGCGTCAATATTTAGTAATAACTAAATGTTCTGAGTAGTAACTGCACAAGTTTCATTGTGAATGTGAAAGAGCTGTGGCTACTTGCGTGGAACAGAGCGATTGTTTGGAACGCTCCATCTAGTAGTACATAGAGATCGTTGCTACTAACATATTTTCTAATTTTATTTAAAAATCAAAGCTAAGTGTAAAAATACCGCATATCCTACTGACCAATAATGGTATTAATGATCTTTAAACGACCATATATATTTATTTATTCATAAAATGTATATCAACGATAGTCTAGAATTCTCTGCACAATTTCCTGCTAAGATTTTGAGCTTTAACACATTAACATAAGAGATAATGACCGTTTTATCCATATTTGTCTTAAATGTCACGGCGTACGGGTTTGTGCATCTTCGTATAGATTGTAATCAAATCAAATGTTTGTCAGAATCATGTTGCGATATTATTTTAACGTGATTAAAGGCCGTGTGGTTTCCGGTAGAGTAGAATAGGACCACTCCAACTCTTCCCGTGGATGTCGTACAAGGCGACTAAGGGAATACATTATAAAACATCAATCAGGCCTCCCCAACCCGTCTGGCCAGCGCGGGGAGTGTAGGCCAAATCCTCCGTCTGTCTCCGGCAGATGAGAGAGAGTTGTGCTCCTGCAGTGGAGACAAAAATAACCTGATGATGATGATGATTAAAAGCAGACTGCCGTGTGGTTCCCGGCTTAGAACAGGACCACCCCCAGTCTTCCCGTGGGTATCGGCAAGGCGACTAAGGGATTGCACCGTTCTCCTGTGTATATTAAGATCATTACTGCGATCACCAATCGGACTGCAAAGCGTGGCAAACCACCCAATGGAAAGCCCACCAAAAGTGGCACTCTAGTGGCAAAGCTTATGTTCAGCAGTGGACGTATTCATGTTAATCATGACTTTTCTGCATTTCAATTCAACATCGTTTTAAATATAGCTATATTTAGGCAGGCAAGCGCCTGCATTTTCTCCGGCAGATCTAAAAATTATTTTAATTAAAGAGGGTCCACTGTATCATCACTGACTGCGGCCCTGGAATGACCGGCACAGGCCTCTGGTCATGAGGTCTACAAAAAGATATTTATTTCTTGTGTCTCATAGAAAAAATATTTTCTAATTCCCAAGAATTGTTTTTTATCGAACGATTTTTCGAACATAACGATATTTTATTCTCCACATAAAATAATATAAAACATATAATATAATAAAGACAAGACTTTATTTGGTCTGTTTTTCTCTTGAAATAGAGTCAAGAGAAAAACAGACCAAAAAGATTCCATCAGTGACAGCGCATTTAATAAAAATATACCTAAACTTGTTTACCTTTTAGTACCGCATCCAGGAATACCGGTTCTCGCTTAGGAACCGATACATTACTTTACTGGTACTTTTTGATGCGGTTATCAAGCCCCGGTACTTAGTCCTAAGTATCGCTGGTGGAGAAATCGCTGAGCTAAAGCAACCAACTAGTACGTGAATAACGATGTCTCTTACAAATCGTCGCTGGCATCGGAAACATTATGCGGATCTCGTATTTAGCCACTAACAAAAGTTTTTTTTGTAAAATTAATGTTATAATTAGCTATATAATATGGTAATTAGAGATACATGCTTCTGTGATGTTATAGGTTTAGTAAAATGGAGCATAAATAGGCACATGTTTTTTTTAACTTACACATTATATTCACATACGACATACATTGGCGGAACGGGTAGCTCTCGGCGTGCCACGCCGGAGGCTGCGGGTTCGAATTCCGTTAAGGGCAAATGTTCGTATGATGAAAAATTGTAAAAAATTTATAGTTTGGTTACGTGCCCTTAAGGATGAATTGTGAACGAAAATAAATACTTGATTTCATTTGATTTGAATTTAATACCAGCGCACTGAAATTACAATTAGTGGCAATTGAGTCATCCACACGAGAAAGGTAAGCATAGTAGTTAATACAACTAACTGATTTTATTTGAAAAATAACACTCACAGACAAACCGGACAAAGAAAACCGATTACTTTGGAGTAACAAGACGACTTCTCGAGTGGAGACCGCGACTGGGCAGGCGTAGTGTGGGACGGTCGTCCTGGCTAGATGGAGCGACGATCTGCGTAAGGCGGCTGGCAGTGACTGGATGAGAAGAGCCGAGGATCGGGGTCAGTGGCGCACTTTGTGAGAGCTCTATGTCCAGCAGGCTGATGATGATGACTTCAAAGTCTTATTTGCAAGACAGTAGATATCTAACGAGTATCAGGAATACATGAGATAAGCAAAACTTGATTATCGCGAGAAAAAATTCGAAGACTCTCAGAAATATGAAAATGCAATAAGGTACCTAGTTGGTAATGACAAAAATGGCGGACTTATAATCATATTTTCTGTTCCCGTGCTCCTAATCAACTGATTATATTACATACGTAAAAATATAAAGACAATACATTCGATATCGAACGTAGCGTCAGCAAGAATATTCAATAAATACATTTGATTAAAGTATAACCTACCTTATCTATTACATTATTATAAAGTACTAAATTTACATAAATGCACTCATATAGAGACATGATTTTATTTACAGTTTACTAAGAGTATCATCATCATCATGTCAGCCTTTAGACGTCCACTGCTGGGCATAGGCCTTCCCCAATGAACGCCACCACATCCGGTCCTCCGCCCTCCACATCCAGCCACTTCCGGCCACCTTCTTTAGGTCGTCGGTCCATCTGGCGGCGGGGCGTCTCACCCTGCGCGTGCCGATCCGTGGTCTCCACTCCAGAACTCGTCTGCCCCAATATGTATGATTTTATAACTAAAATACAAATACTTGAACCATGAACATGATATAAATATGATATCTAGTACATAATACTGTATTTCTATAATATTACATATATATAAATACACCCCTACACACACACATACACACACACACATACACACACACACAAACACATCCCCCCACATCCACACACAACCAAACATACACACCCATTGATCCACACACACACACATTGCTAAATCAAATGCAAAGAGTCTAGCCGCACAACACAGGGTACCCTAGTGTGAGGTCTAGATGTATCTGATAGTTTCTGAAATACTTTATGTACTAATTGTATTATGAGTTGTAAGAATTGTTATGAAAAACGAAATAAATTATTATTATTATTTGGGAAATCTAAGTTATTGTCTACTGGATTGCCGCTAGACGATCCGCCGCTGCCGCTGCCGCTGGCGAAAGATTGACGCTATACTGTCAATATTTAGTATTTAATAAATGTTCTGAGTAGTAACTGCACAAGTTTCAAAGTGAATGTGAAAGAGTTGTGGCTACTTGCGTGGAACAGAGCGATTGTTTGGAACGCTCCATCTAGTAGTACATAGAGATCGTTGACGATAGGTAACTTTTTCTGCTAATGATACCCAACTAATAATATGTGTCGCAAGCAGAGGACAACGCTTCAGCGAACGTTTCGGCGAACCGTGAACGCGTGTAGTGAAAACGTGGCTAACTGTATACTCATACGTTCCAAGTTATGTGTTATTTGCAAACCCATATTCACATACAAGTGGCTATTAACCGCGAATAATGAATGTGTGTGAATAATTGGTAAGAGAACGAGAACTGTTTTATAAAAACTAGGGTAAGTTCCACGCGTCTATAGTAACAAGTATAGATACTTTCTTCGTTCCTAATGGTTATTAGATTTTTTTTTAAAGAAAAAAAAAGTAATTATATATTCAAAGAGTTAATAGTAACAAGAGGAATTCAACATTAGGAATACGGTGTACAATCTACGTTAAGTTAAGGAAGAACTAATTAATGTGTGGTAGTGCTGCTCCATCATCGAAACCGAAGAGTTTGGCAGCGGGCATCCATTTGTGGCGAGTGCCGCGAATGCACATACTCGTGGCTCGTATAATAGAGATGATAATTCGTGCTCTCAACCAGCCCATCACTTTGCTTAGTGGACGGTCCCAACGATTAGCAGTTAAAAACGCCTTAGAAAGTCAATAGACTACTACATTCAATCACTAGTCTTTATATATTCGTAATGATATTTATAGGTAAAAATATTTACAAATTAAAAGGGTAACAATTAATCAATTAAATTGTACATGTAAAGTAATTAATAAAAAATAAAGCCATAAAAAGTTATACACAAGTAAAAATCATGTCAAATAACGTCTTTAATCGTTCAGGAACTCATCAACAGAGTAGTAAGAATTCAAAGTAAGAAATTTCTTTAATTTGTTTTTAAAAACGCCGGTGGAAGCTGCAGTTTTACGTCTCGTTATAAACGGAATATTATAAACTGAGTACATATACCTTCTGATTTTTTAATGTGGCAGGGTTACTTTTTGCTTTGTTTAGATGTTTGTTACTCAATCACGCTTCAACCACTGGACGGATCGTGATAAAACTTGGCACACATATAAGTTAGGTCCTGGAATAGGACATAGGATAGTTTTTATCTCGAAAAAACATCCCATTCCTACAGGAATACATAATATTTTGTGATGTTAAGTTGTCCACGCGGACAAAGTCGCGGGCAACAGCTAGTACAGTTATATATGTACGCGAGAAGTGTGGTTTGAAAGAAGATGTACTTAGTAACGAAGGTAGAGAAGGGTATGTTGCATTGGTTTGGTCATTTAGAGCGTATGAGTGAAAGAAGAATGACAAAAGAAATTCACAGTGCGATTGTGAAAGAACTACAACTAGAGGTCGTCCTAGGAGGACGTTCAAGGATCAAATTAGTAACGTCCTCAAAAAGGCTGTGGTCCGCAGTAAGATAAAAAGTATAGCATGAAAAGGTTGATGAATATGAGTGAGGCTGGTGAGGTGTATCAGGATCGCGCAAAGCGGCGTTGCATCATCTCTGCCAACCCCTCTAGAACCAAGGTATGATCATTATGTATGTTAACTTTTCGCTATGAAAAATCACTAACCTATGCCAACTCTGTTAGACAAACAATACATACGACACCCTTTTGTATCGGCGTTTCGACAGACAGACAGCTTACGTAACGAGGCGCGCCGGGGGCATTGCCCAAGCTAGTTGCACGACTGTTGGTAACACTTACCGTTTAGAGAACAGTGATATATGGGTTTAAATTGTTGGAAATGTCATAGTATGCTTGTAACATATCTTTAAGGCTTATTACTTAATACGTGACAAAAGTAATATACAGTGCGAATGTGGAAGGAACTACAGCTAGAGGTCGTATCGAAATCGTTTCTTCTTTAACTAACCGTAATATCTAAATACATGTAATGCATTTATATATAAAATAGCAAAAATCTAGGTCTATTCCTTTCATAGAATCTCGAATAATAAGAAACATATACATAAGGATATTCAAGATGGTATTTTACAGATTTTAAAAATGTTTCCAGCGGTAACAAAACACTGTACTTAAGTCTCTCTGTACTTTACAGAGAAAAGAAACTCTCCTGAACCGGTTCTATTCTAACACCGATATAGGTCAGGAGCTCAACGCTCGGATACCGTTAAAATAAAGCCTGCTCGCCTAGCGATTACCGAGTCGATCTTCCGCTATACGAACGGTCTATAGGTTGCGCGTAATTACATTTAATCTAAGCATTTTTAAAGCTCAGTGGTAATTACCAACTTTCCTATTATTTATTCACTGAGCTCATTATCTAATTATAAAAACGTTAACAATGTCATGTTTGTACATTGATAATATTTGGGGTCTAAGGATCAGTAATAGAACTAATTAATAAAAAAAAATTTGGAATGTTGGTCCTAACTCATCGCAATCTGAATTCCGCCAAGCGTTACACTTCATACTTGTATAGTGCTTACTAAAATAAAATATATACAATAACGTATTACACAACGTGATTGATAACGTCGCGCAAAGCAGGAACAGTAAGCAGCATAGGATTATCTAATACATAATAAAACATAATAATAATAAAATGGAATAAAAACACAGTACAAATGCAACACAGTATAAATCAATAACAGGGTAAAACGCCACAAAATAAATAGCGGCGATAAAGTAAAGCTATACCAAACCAAAAAAAAAACGTCTACGTTTTAAAACAAAGGAAATATAGTGAGATGATCAGTCTGCAAGAAAGTGTTCCTTGACTTGCCGCTTGGATGCGTCTAAGGATTGCTCATGCCTGTTCAATACAGGCAACGAGTTCCAAAGACGTATAGCGTGTTACTTAGAGCGTCTATGTAAAAAAGTTAGTAAAAGGATGATAGGCGTTTTAATCCTAGGCACTCATAACAAGGTGCCGTGTGGTTTCCGGTAGAGGGAATAGGACCACTCCAACTCTTTCCGTGGATGTCGTACAAGGCGACTAAGGGAATACATTATAAAACATCAATCAGGCCTCCCCAACCCGTCTGGCCAGCGCGGAGAGTATAGGCCAAATCCTCCGTCTGTCTCCGGCAGACGAGAGAGGGTTGTGCTCCTGCACTGGAGACAAAAATAACCTGATGATGAAAATAAAATATAGACGAAAATAAAGACTAGGTAAATATTCCGAGTTAAGCCCTATGTTTTTCTGAAAACTCTATTAGAATTGGTTCAGTAGGTTTTACGTGATGCGTGCACAAACTAACAGACAAATAGATAAACAAACGACAATTCCAAAACAGATTGTAATGCCTATTACTTATCCTTAGACTTACAATTTGTTTTGTTTGAAATATATTTAATGTACAGACACGCGAGGTTTACCTTTTTATTTATAGAATTAGATCGCAATGCCTAACTTTTTCCCCCTATTTTTTTACAACCTGTCACCCATTTTTAGGACATTCAGTAAAATTTTAATATTGGTATTGAATGTGAGCTGCTCAGCATACGTCCATAGACGCATCCAGACTAACTGGAGTTTTGCAATGCGTAAATCTTTGGTCTAAATAATTCAAATTCAAATAGTTTATTATTAAAAAATTACCAGATTCATAGATTATTACAGTCACCCTTAAAATTTTATGATTACATCAATTAAGTACGATTAAAAATTAACAGGACAAAACAATATATTGGAGCTCCCACACTAAACCATGCAGTCTGTACATCCTGAGATTACAACTATAGGGCAGAATAAATATTGTTAGAAAGAAAGAAAAAAATATATAATATTATTAGGATGGTGAGAGGTAAGGTAAAGCAGTTTTCAAACTATTGATAATTTTGAATTTAATTAGAAAACATTTTAGTCTTTATGTGGCTATGACAGAATCCTAATCCTATCAAGTTACGAAAGCTAGGCAATTCGTAATTTTAGTTTGAGTTTCGCGTCTCCGGAGGCAATACTACTAATTTACAAACTTAAATTATATATATTTAATATTATTATGTACACCAATACATTGACAGCCCGCTACGCACAATTTAAAAACTAAATCTGTGAAGTCACTTGACCTGGTGCTGACAGAATACCAGCGCTGGAGTTCGCGTAGCGTGCTGCAGCATTATGTTGAGTCAGCGCCATTTTATTGCTGCGACACATAGGTACCTTGATTATTTTTAAATTGTAATTTATTAATTTCTGTTCTGTTTATTTCTCATGTGTGTGTATGTCGTAGCTATGAATAAATGACCTATTCTATTCTATTCTATACTGTAATTTACGAGTATAACTCTAAATGAAGTGTTAATATGAGGAATATAGATATCAATGACGTTGCCAATTAATGCTAATATTTGTACATTCATCAAGTTTAAGTTAAAAGTCAAAACTTCTGTTCTTGAACTACTTTAACAACTGCATATTCATTGGCTCGGTTACGCAAAGAATGAAAACATTTTAGTATTCAATGTCGTTTGTTCTAGTTCTCTCTTTCACTCCTAATCGTGTCCACGGAAGTTGGAAAGAGGAATATAGATTCTTCTACAGAGAGCTTGAAGGAGCTTTAGAAAATGATTGAATTTTGTATGGAAAGACACAAAGGTTACACTAATAACAATACGTGATACGCCAATGAAATTTAAAAGGTCTTATTAAGTATAACAATGCTGTAATTTCCGGTAGAGTAGAATAGGACCACTCCAACTCTTCCCGTGGATGTCGTACAAGGCGACTAAGGGAATACATTATAAAACATCAATCAGGCCTCCCCAACCCGTCTGGCCAGCGCGGGGAGTGTAGGCCAAATCCTCCGTCTGTCTTCGGCAGATGAGAGAGGGTTGTGCTCCTGCAGTGGAGACAAAAATAACCTGATGATGATGAAGTAGAATAATAGTTATTATGGCGGTTAATCATAATGCCTTTAGTAAAGCAAGCAAAAACAACGAATCCTTAATGGAAAATGTGTTCATCTGTCTGTTTGTTCCAGGGATCGAAGCTAAAATTATTAAACGGAAATTTATAAGGTTTTTCTAAAGAAATATCTAAGGGTCTGTGGTATTTATGTCAAGAAACTGAGCAAGTTCTTAACCGCGCGCAAGCGGCGCTGCTGGAAACAGCTTTTGCTTCTAGTATATCTTTTAGAAAGCAGGAAGAAACTTTAGTGGTATAGAAATCTATGTGCTTAGCTTGAACTTTGCAACGCCTATCAACGCATGAAAAACTATATCAAACATACGACAAACTTATTCGTAGTGTAGGGTTACCATTAATTTTGCTGCAGCGGGACTGAGATATTGCAAACAAAACATAATTTGATACTACGCCAACTAAAATTTTTGTCAATTTTGTTATTATCAAAATCGAGTCGTCATATACTTACTAATTTTTATGCTCCCTGAAATTGAAGAAAAAATTTTTTTTTACGTATTGAGATTTGTTGTTTATATTTTGATAAAAACAAAATTGACAAAAATTCTGTTGGCGTACTGTACCATGGAATTATCGATTTGTCAGACTGTATCTACGCAAACACTATGCCAATTAGAGAGCAGTAGTATACCGTTGATACTCCATAGAAGCCAAAAAAATATATATATTTAATCACCTACTACAGAGACGTAGCAGCCTGACCGTACACGATTGTGTCTGCGTAAATTATCGAAAAAGGGACAACGTTATACGTCAACACGTAAGTGCGTCTCTTGCTTATACACACCGTGTTTTATTTTCATGCGACATTAACCTCGATGAAGTGAGTATCGCTTCTTTACGTAGTAATATTTAGTATACTCTGGTAATAGTTTGATCAATGTACAATGAGGATTCTAGTGCAGGATCCATCTCGATAGTCACCACCCCTCTCCTAATTCTGCCACCAAACAACAATGCTAGCATTGATGTGTTCCGGTTTGATGTGTAGGAGAGCCAGTGTACAGTTACAGGCACTTGAGGCATTCTAACATAGTATCCAGGGTGGCGACACACTTGTGGCCTTCGGGTTGTAGGTATGGACGACTTCGCTACTTTAGATCATAATAAAAATATTTTAAATTAATTACTGTAGTAGCTCAAATATATTTTTTCCATCATTATTTTACGGATCGTTTCAAAAATGATTTCTAAAAGCGGAAGTAAATCTACTCGTAAACATATATGATTGAAACAGTTGACCTTAATTCACTCTTAAAATGAAAAGAAATTATGAAGTATTGACCTACTGGAATCTGGAATTAGTGCGATGTAAATACTTTATTTGCCAGGATTTGTCCTGATCTTTTCGGGACGCATGGCGGCGCTAATGTGAGCACGCGCCGATTTCTAGAGCCGATTGTTAACCACTTTCACCCAGTGAAACTGTGTGTTTTTATCCATTGTCGGCGGCTGCGGCTGCGGCTGCGCGGCTCGCTAGCAAGACCGTTTCCAATGTCGAACGCTATTAGCGGATTTCGAAATTCTAAATTCGATTTAAAATTATCTAGCTGTTATTGAATTTTCATAGATTAAAACTATGAAAGATCTACAATTGTTTAGATACTGTAGTGGGAGAAAGGACGGTTTCGCTTATTTATTGATATACTTATATAATAATTTGTTTATTATTTGAGTACCTACTCAAAATCTGTTTGTATTAAATTGATCGATGCTAAAAATAAGTTATTAATTAGTCTAAATGTTGTAAACTAAATTATTATAAAAGTGAAAATTAGTTTAAATATTTTATTAACAGACGGATGTAAAAAGTTTAATGCTTAATTAAAGACTTGCTTTCTACTTTCTAGTTAGAGAATATGAGTCTTACTAGTAAATCTACTATTTTACATTAATAATTAGTGTACAAAAATCTTCAAAAATACTTGCCATTTTCTCCAATTTCCACTAAATCACTTTAAAACTCAAAATATCCGCACTAATTCGCACCACAGTACCGCACTGAGTCGTTCACAGATAAAAAAAACACGAAAAGAAAAGAAGAAAATCACTAAAAAAAAAACGTTCACTTCGACATACAAACTGTGTTCTATATTTTCGCTTTTTTCGTTATATATAAAACATGACGGTCCTGTCGTCTGTCCGTGCAGAGAGACAGTCGTGGACTGAATGTTCGGCCGAAAGTACGTTTCGCTGTTGTTAACGATTCAGAAGGTGCGCGTGCGATGATTGACAGACCTAACGGTCTTGATGCTTTGACAGACTTTGACATTATGATAAAAATGAAAGTGTTTATTACAGTGCGGTAATAAGTCCTCAAAATGCCTGACTATAAGATAAATAACAAGCTCTAAAAACTTTACTAATTCATCAGTGTTAGGCAATCTTGGAGATGGTCCTAGTTTGGATTTAAAGTTTTGTAATACAGTAAATAGGTAGTAATTAAGTACTTACATAACACAAATAAAGTTTTTGGCATTGTGACAAATGTTTAATTAAATATGATTAAAAACAACATATTTTTTTCCAATAACTATACATCTGTAAACAATTCAACATTTAAATAATCATGACAATATACCACAATAAGTTGAAAATGCTAGCACATACCTATTGATTTATTTTAAATTATACACGTAAATCGCAATGGTTTATAAAAAAAATCATGTCATTGAATCACATATCAAACAAAATATATTTAGTTACATAGATCAAGATGAATACATCCCTGTTGCTTACAAGCTTTTGTTAAGTTAAAAATTTGTACGCACCTTTCCTTTCACCCCTTACGAATGTCACTGGGTGTGGGAGGGAGACAAAATATAATTTACATTTAACAATAACTCTTTGATTTTCCTGCACATCCTCATTAAGTTATTAAATAGGATTATTGATTTAATTGTTTTCAATTACGGTAATTATAATTTACTAACTGACAAGATAATATGAGATTTATGTAATTAATCATTGCTGTGTTTTGAGTTCATGAAAATACTTTTAAACATTTAGATAAAGTGAGGAGAGTGCATGAAATAAAGGGCATATGCACCAGGTTTTAAGTTAGACCACCAGCAAGACAACTGTGAAAACTGCATCAAATTTCATTCAGTAGTTTTTGCGTGATGCGGTAACAAACATACATACAGACAGACAGACAGACAGACCGACAAAAATTGTAAAAAATTTTTTTTAGCTTCTATTGGCCCTATAAAGACCCATCATACAATTTTTTTTAAATATCTCTCATGTACAGACATAGACCAGTTACAGATTTATTATAAGTGTAGATTAATATCACTAAGTATCTTAGGGAACGTACCCAAATTACGTGTCCCGTTCAGGGGTTGGAGGGGGTCTTCAAAATACCACGCTTCGTCACAGGAGGGGGGGTGGGGGGTGGGGGGGATTAGGTTTTCGTGACATAGTATCTTCAAGGGAAACCTCGCGCTGTAATTGTAAAAATGGGTCACGTAATTGGGTATGTTCCCTTATCTTCTTAGGGGGGCAGTAAGACCTGACGACTCTACTCTTCCCGATCTTTTGTGCCAAACCCCTGTCCACCAACGGTGCCCAAGCCGATTTGGTGGACTTTACATACGCCTCAGTTTCTTTACGATGTTTTCTTTCACCGAAAAGCTTGTGGTATTATAAATAAACCGTACTTATGTTTCGATAAACTCACTGCTACGGGCTGAGTTTGAACCCACGACCTCATGAACGTGAGCCGAGTTCACAACCAACTAGGCTACCACGGCTCTTATAAACCACCAAGCAAATAACCACCTAATATAAAAAAAAAATTAGCACCCTTGAAAGCACACCGATTTTTTTTTATTAATTTCGTCAGATTAATTCCTGATTTCGATTATTTAAGTAGAAAAATTTGTTTGATGAGACTTCCACGTGAATAATTATTTTTTATCTCATAAATTATACAAGCTGAAAATAAAGAAGCTTACCTCGACGGGAAACACTTTAAGCATTAAATATATAGAAATGATAGTCAAAGAAGTTATTTTTTCATTTTTATGTATTTTTATAGTACCATAGGTTTATAAATAGTACATATACATTATTATGTACAAACTCATACAGTAATTTAAAGATAAATATTATAAGGAGATAGATATAATTAAAAATTGTAAAAAACAAATTAATACCATACATTTAAAAAAAAAAAAATTTTTTTTGTTAACCAAATCCAACAGATATTTTTTAAATCTAATAAACCATTATATTAATAGTTAAGGAATGTCCGGTCCTGTCCTTCATGTCGTTTTCTAAGTTAATGCGTGGTTTTGTTTAATTTATGACACAATTTTTTTATTGTTTACAGAGTTTTGATGTTACTATATAGCATTTATGTTGGTTAGATTTCCGGCTCCAGCGACTATATAAAAAATTATGAAAACGGTTTTTTTTTAAATTAATTATAAATAAATAAATAAATATCTCAGACATTCACGCCAATTATTCAGTCCCAAACTAGGCAGAGCCTGTGGTATGGTTACTAGATCATGGATACACATACTTAAATAAATATATAAACATCCAAGACTTGGGTACAAACATTCATATTCATCATACCAACATTTGCCCCTAGCGGGATTCGAACCCGCAACCTCCGGCATGATAGTCCGAGAGCTACCCGTTCCGCCATGGAGGTCTTCGTAATTAGAGTGTCCTTTGAGTTAAGCTGTATTCAATATTTAAGCTACTCCCCCCCCCCCACCACAGGCAGCATTCGTTTAGTCCATCCTGTACACATACAATATTTAAATAAACATAAAAAGATGTTCCTGTAAACATTTCCTAAGCATTATTGATCATGCCCAGCTATTAGAGTTTAATGTTGTAATTATTTTCTTTAAAGCTTAGCAACAGAGCATTTCTCGACGTCCTTCATATTTAATTCTCCTTTTCAACTAATTTTTTCGAATTCGCAATTCTGCGCAATTTTAAATCTACTCATTGATAATAATTTATTTAGAACCAGCCATACATTTTCTAAGTGTAGAGCCGTGGTAGCCTGGTTAGATGTACACTCGCGTCACGTTCATGAGGTCGTGGATTCAAACCCCGCCCGTACCAATGAGTTTTTCGAAATTTAAGTACGGCTCATTTCAGGCTTTTCGGTGAAGGAAAACATCGTAAGGAAACCTGCATATGCCAGAGAAGAATTTCGAAGGCGTATGTGAAGTCCACTAAATCGGCTTGGGACACCGTCGGTGGTCAGGGGTTTGGCACAATTTGATCCTGAAGGGTCGAAGTGTCGCCAGGTCTTCCTGGCCCCCTAAGAGGATAAGATAAGTGTATTTAAATTGTATTTATGCCTTGATTCTACATTATCTAGCTAGATTAATTGCTTACGATCATGCTTTATAGTCCACTTCGATCCATTTCTTCCAAACACTAACCGACTCTTCCCCCCTTCCGACGCTGACCAACCTTGCAGGTATACTGTGATGAAATCCAACGCATGGTATGTTGGCCCAATCAATATATTTAATATAGTATATTACGTACGGTATATTTATTGTATTATAAACTATATTAAACTGTTTTATTGTTATCCTTAATTTGTGTGCAATAAAGAGTTTATCTATCTATCTATGGCGATTTGACGATTGGTAATCACTTCTGAATTTGACCACTCAGGATTCGACCAATTTCTTACTTGATCATTTTTGGATTCGACAACTATTGGATTTGATCACTAATAGATTTGACCACTCATTGTACCTTTAAATAACGGATGAAACACTTTATTTTATAAAATACCCATGGTCGTCAAATTGAAGTGATCGAATCTAGGAGTGACCAGATCCAGAAGTGATCATCGACCGTCATGCCCGAATATCCACAATATATAGCTGATCAGTGAGATAGATTTAGGGTAATTTCACCCTACCTTACTAAGAAGAAACGGACTCCCCCGGAAAATGAGATGGTTGATTGGTCTCACTGTCACCCTGCCAGCAGGCAGTGGTCGGAAAACGCTCCGAATACAGTTCATAACCACACTGCAGCAGCATCGTACCTGACTCTTTCTGTTAGGAGAAGCCTGGTCCAGCTTAAGTTTTATTATTGGTTGAGGATTTTGAACCTACCATCTGGGTTACGTCCGGTACCACGGCAAGATAAAAGTGAATACCAGCCTAATAGTGCAATAAAATTACAAATCAGAGCGTAATGAAATCTAAATTACACTCAATAACATTAATAAGTTCTACAGTGTAAAGACACTCAAGACCAACGGCATCTAATTATAGATCGATTACAAAATGACTTGTTCTGTACTTTAATTCAAGGTAATTTGTAACGTAAATGATTTATAGTCCAAAACTGGCACTAAAAAAATCGCTCTCTAAATTATTATGCTTGCCTGGCCTAGACTATATCTTAATTGTATGCCTGAAAACACTAGGGGCAAAGTATCCAAATACGGAAAGTTGATTATTGCAATCGAGGCTACGCTATTGTACGTTTGTACAGTTTACAAAAATTTTATACCTGAGAGTAAATAAAATAGGTAAAGCCGAGATTTGAATAATTAATTTAACACGCGATTGTTAAGACTTATTACAATACATTTGTGACTAAAAATAATAAAATAAGTGACTAAATCGAAATAGAAATCAGAGATACGTAAGAAAAATAAAAAAAAAGACAATGATAGCATCTCATCAAACAGGCAAAAGTAAAAATTCAAATAAACCAAAGAGATTAAATCTGATTTGTATATTTGTATCAGAAGATCAACTCCTTGGTTTGTTATTTAAGGAAAATGGATAAGTTCGCCATTGTACACAATTTCATTCCTATTTGTTGTACAATAAAGCGTTTACAGACATGACATGAGAATCCAAAGTAACACTGCAGAGAAATATACGACAAAGTATTTGTCTTGAATACATTTGTATCTATGCCTTTCCGATGACAGCAGTCTACAACCTGGTTATGGACATCCTAATTACAAATTCACTGGACACTCAGACTAAACAGACTGGACACTTGCAATATGTCAGTCATATAGCGGTCGTAAAAAGTGAAAGTCACTTCCGACAAAACCTGTACGACTAAAATGGTCGCCGAACGCCTGACATAACCCAACATAAGTTAATTGTCATGTTACTTAAGTTACGTTATTACCAGTAATTATTGCTAGAGCAACTGTTAACAAGGACTTTGCTGTTACAGAACAACTTAACTTAACTTAGTCTGTAGTCAACGATCTCTATGTACTACTAGATGGAGCATTCCAAACAATCGCTCTGTCCCACGCAAGTAGCCACAACTCTTTCACGTTCACTTTGAAACGTGTGCAGTTACTACTCAGAACATTTAATTATTTTCCAAATATTGACATTATTTAACCGTAGCGTCAATATTTAGTAATAATTAAATGTTCTGCGTAGTAACTGCACAAGTTTCATTGTGAATGTAAAGAGTTGTGGCTACTTGCGTGGAATAGAGCGATTGTTTGCGCTCCATCTAGTAGTACATAGAGATCGTTGTCTGTAGTGCACCTACTTGCAAAGCTCGGGGTCACGGGTTCGAATCCCGCCCAGGACTCGCATGTTTTTGTTTTAAATACAATTATTAGTAGTTTAGTAAACCACAATTCTGAGGTAACACAGACTTGGAAGTTGTTAACTGTCATCCATCACGAATGAACTTAATCGTTAAAAACATCAGTTTAGATACTTAGTCTAATATCGGTATTATCAATGCAATTAATTAAAACAATAACTATTTGTAAGGATAATATAATTTTACCAACTTTCAACCACAAGCAGATAACAAACTGACTTAAAAGTTAAAAAAAAAGTTAAAAGCCACAAGTTTCTACTTAGTTTAAAAGTCAGAAAAATGCTTAAATTACTTGTTGAAACTAATTTTAAATTATTTTAATTATCGTAATTTTGAAATGTTTGTACAATGTGTGAGAAATAATTATTATTATAACAGATCTTGCTTCAAACCGTCAATGCATAAAAAAAACGAGAGATCAATTATTTGGTTGATTTTTTAACAAAAAATCGTCTTTTTGCTCAAAATATCATAAAAGCATTTCGTTTTACCAAATTTTAAACCAAATAATTGATCGTTGATTTTTTCATTGATTCAACATGTCATAAATAATATTATACTATTTTAAAGCCTGATTTGTTCATAAAGGCAATACAAATGTATTAAATAAAAAACCAACCAAAAATTTACCACACAATTACGTACTTTAGAAACAATTATGATATGCTTTTATTGCAGGTTAGTCAGATTTAGATTCAGATGCGTAGTGTGGGACGCCCCTGGCTAGATGGAGCGACGATCTGCGTAAGGCGGCTGGCAGTGACTGGATGAGACGAACCGAAGATCGGGCTCAGTGGCGCACCTTGGGAGAGGCCTGTCTAACAGTGGACTCTTTCAGGCTGATGATGATGAGTCAGATTTGGATCTTAGCAACTTTTTATTGCTACAATTCTTCTTCTGCAGCCTTTTATCGTCCACTAGATATATCTAAAAAGGCTGGATATATAGAGCGGTATGCTACTGGTGGAATAGTGCCTCCCACACGGCTTCAGTCCCTATTATAATCATCATCATCATCATCAGGTTATTTTTCTCTCCACTGCAGGAGCACAATCCTCTCTCATCTGCCGGAGACATTCCCGCCTCCTCACCATTCTCCCCCCGCAACTCCTCTAAGCGAGGATCAACGGAGGTAACTGCAAAGACACCTACCAGTGAAGGTAGTATAAGGTAGTATCATCTGCCGGAGACAGACGGAGGATTTGGCCTACACTCCCCGCGCTGGCCAGACGGGTTGGGGAGGCCTGATTGATGTTTTATAATGTATTCCCTTAGTCGCCTTGTACGACATCCACGGGAAGAGTTGGAGTGGTCCTATTCTACTCTACCGGAAACCACTGTATTATAAGGAAACTTAGAATAGAATAATCATTTATTGACTATAACTATATAACTTACCCATTCTACATTGGCAACTTTAGATCCTAGCCCTCCCTCCCCCTCTAACTACCTGTAGTATATCTCAAAACCCCTCCCCTCTCCTGTTTTCACGTAGTATACTTTACAAACTTGGCTCAAAAAAGAACTAGATCCCTGTAGACTGTAATATAAAAAAAATTACAGCTCCCCGAAAACTACGTAATGAACGCCTAAGCCTTCTCCCTCGTAACCAATCGTGGGATTTTGGGAACCCACTCCTGTTTTAAACCGAGGCTCCCTAACCAGGAGGTTGAAGGAGCATGGGTGATGGAAGGTTTATCTTTAAACCGTGTTAAGTAATTCTTAAGCATTATCTCCTATCAACAAGCTCCGTAATACTGTGATAAACACGTCTTTGCAAATACTTGAACACCGCAATACAACCAACTTATCTAGACCCCTTCCCTGCTTTACAATTTCCTCTACAACACCAGCTGTTGATACCACTGTGGGGGACGAGGAAGGTCGTCAATCTGGTCGGTAGAAACTACTTTCACCGTCTCGGTTCATTTTGCAACTGACCTTAATATTGTAAAGCATTGAGACAATATAATGCATTCGAATGCATTACACACGACATTGCGCGAATTTTCGAACATTTTAAAAGTGTAAGCTAATTAAAAATTTCACTCGATCGATAACGTTTCATTCGCATTATAAGATCATAAATAAATTAAATAAAAAAGGGAATGTACTCGTACAGTCATCATGTCAGCCTTTAGACGTCCACTGCTGGACATAGGCCTTCCCCAATGAACGCCACCACACCCGGTCCTCCGCCCTCAGCATCCAGCCGCTTCCGCGGAATAAAAAGGTTCTCTAGTTTGCAAATTCGTTCCTTAAAAATCTCGTTTTCAAACTATGCCACAATCAGAATGATGCATGAAAAATTATGTTTAATGGCAAAGTTTTAATGTTGGTGTCATTTATATAACACTAGCTTTTGCCCGTGACTTCGTCCGCGTAGGTTTCGATATTTACACATCTTGAATTTCAAAATAGATGTCATTTTCGTAATCAACGTCCCTAATAACCTCAAAAATGACATAAATTCATATTATGCAGGTTAGCTGGAATTTTTTTTTTAGAAATAAGCTTAACCTTTTGTATAATTTTCTTTTCCTTGTGTTGTTCTTTGTATGTTTGTGTATACAATAAACTATTAAATAAAAGTAAATAATATGGTTTCCCGTAGGAATGATATCTTTTTCGGGATAAAAACTATCCTAGTTCTATCCCAGGACCTAACAAGTTTCATACCGATCCGTTAAGTGGTTGAAGCGTGAGTTACAAACATCCAAACTTTCACATTTATAATTTTAGTGGGATTGATAAGATGGAGTACCTAGGTAAAACAGTTAACTAAACATAAGATTTATCATATCAGCCCTTAGAACTCAATAAACCATTTCATTTCGCTCCTTTCCGTCTCATTTCATTTAGAAGGCTACTCCAGATCCTCCGCCCAAGCGCGAATCGACTGTGGTGGGCACGTTGGGCATGCCCAGATGCCCACAACCCTAATTGAGAGCGATAAGCTAATATCCAATTGGCCGGGGCGTCATACATTTTCAAAACGTCTTTGTAGGAATGTATCGATCGTGAGCGAGCCCTTAGTCCGTCTCACACTTGGCCGATTTTCGAGTGCCGTGCCTTTTTGAGGGCTGGAGCCACGCCTGCCTCCGCCCTCCGCATACAACCGCTTCCGGCTCCGGTTGAAGTTATGACTACTACTACCTACAAATTTTTTTATTGACTTTGTTTTTTTTTATCTCTGTTCGACAGTCTAAAGCTAGGAGTATAGTTAAAGAAAACATAATCGGTGCACATTTTTGTGTACTGCGCGTACGAAGTCCCGAGCACAGCTAGTAAGAACATATTTAAGTTGAATGTATATTGTTGAACGTAAATTCGTGATATTTTTAAATATCTCATAGATCAGCTGGTACATCTAATAAATAAAATAGTAAACTTCGCGTGTCTGTACATTGAAGATATTTGCGAAAACAAAATTGGGGGCCTAAGGGTAAGTAACAGAACACATTTCGATCATTTTTGGAATTTATGTCTGTTTGTACGCGCATCACATAAAAACCACTGTACCGATATAATGGACTTTTTACAAAAACATAGTGCTTAATTTGGTGTAACATATAAGTTTTATTTCATTGCAATCGGCCCAGTCAATCAAAAGTTATGCGAATTTATAATTTTCGAAAACTCGCATACAACAAAGAAGTGTAGGGTGCACGACGGAATTCGTGAGCGGTAGCGGGAACGGGTATGGTACCAATGTAATGTATGTGAGTTTTTGAAAACTATAAATTCACATAACTCTTGAATGAGGAGCTGGACCAGGACTTGGACCTGGACCTGGGAGTGGGCAGTGGGAGTGGGCAGTGCGAGTGCGAATTCGAAAGTTTGAGTTAGGGTTGGAGTGGGATTGGGAATATGAACGGGAGCGGGAGTGGGAACTGGAGCTGAATCTGTAGTCTACGCGAGCGGAGCCGCGGGCACAGCTAGTCTTAAAATAAATAAGTAAATACCCACAGAGGTGTAAGGAATGAAACTCCCTGCCAGCTTGGGTATTTCCGGTCAAGCACAATTTGGATATTTTTAAAGGAAGAGTGATTAGCCATCTTCTGGGTAAGCGCGCTCCACCTTAGACCTCATCATCACTTGCCATCAGATGAGATTGGGGTCAAGCGCAAACCCTTCAACAATTAAAAAAGTCATCAGCAGCATATATTAGTCCACTTTTGGACTTTTGCTAGTCCGCTAGCCACTCGGCTTATAAGATGTCGTCTACATTTTTAATTACAATGCTTGAGACGGCGGTTAGGATTGACCTCCACAATCGCACGCCTGTCTCACTTTGCCTGTTTAGTATGAGTTTATTTTGTAAGCGTCCGCGATATCCTTTTTGCTTTATTTTTCGTAGCGAAGAGGAGAGTTCGCTCTCGCTTCCTCGTCATCAGCCAATATACGTATATACTGAACATAAGCCTCCCCAATAAAACGCTTGTGGTCGGCATTCCATTGGGGGGATTTGCCATAACCACCACCCTAGACAGACAGAATGTTGATCGCAGTAATAATCTTAATATACATAGGATACGCTACTGCCCGTCCATGGCGAAATCCCTTAGTCGCATACATTAGTAATTCTCAAATTACATGTGTTTCTTTGTGTCACACCCGCGGTGCGGCCGCGCCCCGCCCACTACTTTCCGCTCCCCTACATCATTATCATCTTGTCAACCTTTAGACGTCCACTGCTGGGCATAAGCCTTCCCCCATGAACGCCACCACAACCGGTCCTCTGCCTTCCGCATCCAGCCGCTTCCAGCTACTTTCTTTAGGTCGTCGGTCCATCAGGCGGCGGGGCGTCCCACCTACATGGCGCCCAAGAATTCTTCATATTAATGGGCCGGGTTACAGTAGCGAAATCAAACGAGATTCAGGTAGCAGTTCTAGCTGAAGTAAGTAAGGTCAGCCATAACGCGAATCGGCGCCTGTGTAGCTCGACCCTACGTCTGTCGACATTTGGAAAACTCACAAGTTCGCCTTGAAGGAGTTATCGACTCTGAACAGGTACTATGTCACTTGGACAGCACATGCGCGTGCGCATGAGTTTTAAAGCACGAAGCAATTTATTCACTGCCATAGTCTTTTTAGGTTTAAAGATCTTTATTCTCATTAAGACAATGTCACTTACATGAGAAACAATATAGAAAAAACATATTTTTTTAGTTCGCACACACAAAACATTTATTTTTATTTTACGTACTCGTTTAACGCATTTCTTGTTAGATATCGTAGTTGTCTAGTACATGTTGGGCAAGTTTACCTTTGAATGCGTTTTACGAGTCGATATTTTTTACGTGTGACGGTAGGTTGTTATTTAGTTTCTTTGTAAAAACTGACATAACAATAATTGTCATCAGTTTTGCTTTTAATTTGAATTGATTATAATTTGCAGCGGGGGATTAAGCTAAAAAAGACCGTTCCAGGAATAATTCTCGACAGACGAGAGGTTCGTGTAAGTAGGTAAATTTAGAAATAACTATATTTCTAAAGTGAATTCGACGAGAAGAGTTACGAAAAATATGTAAGTACTTTCGAGAGCTTTCTGTAACTAAGGTTTAATAATAAAAGTTTGGAACTCTTCTGGGATGATCTTATAAATAAATAACTAATTCATCGAATTCACGTCGATAGAGAAACGCTTTTTAAAGATTTTACATTAAATCTTTTTAAAATGGAGTGACAATAAGTATCAGGCTATGCCACAGGAAACACTATAGATCTAACCAGTTCAACCACTTGCTTCCATTAGTCGGGAAAAATGTGTTTCTTTATATCACAGACTCAGCCTCTGCAGGCTTTCACGGCAAACCGGTATGTGTAACCGATCAGTTCACTTCCTGCACTAAATGCCGACCTATATCCGCCTACTTCGTATTTGCGTATAGCCAGTCCAGAAGTGGACTCGTTTTCATTGAAAGAGAACCTGCCAAATATCAATATGTCAAGTTATGTAAAGAATCACCTCACATTTAAAACGTGCAGTGCGTTCAATGGTTTATTGAGATGTGTAAGATGTTTGGCACTCACCAATTTTTATGACACTCAGTTCAGAGAGCCTAATCCGTAAGAACTTTAGATCCACTTTGTTCTTAAGTCTCTTATCAGCTCATATACGTCCACTGCTGGACATAGGCCTTCCCCAATGAACGCCACCACATCCAGTCCTCCGCCCTCCGCATTCAGCCGCTTCCGGCCACCTTCCTTAGGTCGTCTGTCCATCTGGCGGCGGGGCGTCCCACCCTGCGCGTACCAATCCGTAGTCTCCTCTCCTAACGGCCGTCGGTTCTGCGACATATTTGACCCGCCCACTCCCACTTCAGCTGGCTAATCCTTTCGGCTATGTCGGTCACCTTCGTTCTTCGTCGGATCTCGAAGTGTCTGGGGTTTAGTTATTATAGCTAGATGCCAAACTTATCTCAGAACATGTCATATGAGCCGTAAGGAGTACAAAATATCAAATTCCCTACAACAGGATTAAAAAACATACTATAATTTAGTCTCTGCCGGATCACTTCTCTCCCAAATTTATAGTCTTACATATATGCCCAGGGCCATGAGCGGGAATCTATACTTTATTTACTATATTATATATTTTATTTATTAATATTATAAAGAGGTAAAATTTGTGAGATTGTAGCGGGTAATCTCTACTGCACCGATTTTGAAAATTCTTTTACCAATTGAAAGCTACGTAATTTGTGAGTGTCATAGGCTATATAATTTATAAATTAACGTGGTCCGAGCGGACGAAGTAATAACGACGCTCTACCAACCAAAATCTAGATTTATTGAGATTCAAGAACAATGAAACTAAGAAACCAGGAACAATTTTATTCAACAAAAAGTTCACGAAGTCAAACATATATCAATAGTATTTTTTATCTGTTTGTCCGTGGCTGGATATTTTGTATAAACAGCTTTGCCTGACCTTGCTCGCATTGTATTGCTAATATTATCGTATAGAAGATTGGCATCTGCCAGTGCCATGGGTTTTATTTTAAGTGCACAAGTTCACGTCACGGGCTTATACTCCCTCCCACTCCGGCTCCCACTCCCGCTCCCTCTCCCGCTCCCACTCCCGCTCCCACTCCCGCTCCCACTCCCGCGCTTATCTAACACACTAGCGACATATTATTATGCGGGAGTAAACCCGTGTTAGGTGCACTAACACCCTTATACCCCCATATGAAAAAGTAACTAAAAATATATATATTAAAACTACGTTAGTGAAACATATATACTTACAATAATGTTTAAAATTGTAAACTTTACATAAAAATCGATTACATTACAAATGTTTGTGTGTGAGACTGCTCCCCTCGGTCAAACTGAGAATTCAGTTTTGTGGGGGTTTTCTGTAACTGTAGCAATGTTTTTTGAATTAAAGATTTTTATTATTATTATTTGGGAAATCTAAGTTATTGTCTCGCCTGGCAAGCAAAATTTAAATGGCCAGACGGACTTCTCCGGCTGAGGAGTCCAAGCGGCAGGAGGTCAGGGCGATAGAAAGACAAACCGACGGACAATCCGGGCGGTGTCCAGCAGCACCGCCTTCTGCATCACCGCCGCTAACGTGTTATTATTATTATTATTGACCTATTTTATAGCGTAAGGCAGTAACTATATAACTAATAACATTGATCTGTTGTAAAGTGGCATTGTCTAATAAATTATTGGCATAAGATGGGCTATTCTAATACAGTCCTAATAATAACAATTCTCGAATAAAATTATGTATTAGTGCATTTATGATTAATTTAGGTTATTGTAAATAGCAAGCAGAAATAGCAGTGGGCGGGCCATATCTGTTGTGGAACCGACGACTGTTGGGGCATTCCCGCCTCCTCACCATTCTCCCCCCGCAACTCCTATAAGCGAGGATAAACGGAGGTAACTGCAAAGACACCTACCAGTGAAGGTAGGGCAAGTCCCAGGTCATGAATTTACGCTACCTTGGGCCCCAGACAAATTTAATTAAAGAAGTAAAGAGTCAAAGTAGGAAGAGAGACTGTTGGGGCAGACGAATTTTGTATAGTGGAGACCGAGGATCGGCCGCCGCCAGATGGACCGAGAAAGCGGCCGGAAGCGGCTGCATGCGGAGGGCGGAAGACTAGGTGTGGTCCTATGTCCAGCAGTGGACGCTGAACGGCTGATATGATGATAATGATTATATATACAACCAGCGTGCATCAACTTTCTATATTAGGAAATATAATGAGAAAAAAATCTCTAAGTGTTTCGAAATCGCCTGTATGACTTCCAGTTAAATATTTCGTGACTATTTCTAATAAACTTATATGTTAACTGATTAAAACTTTCATTAGCTCCAACGATCTCTATGTACTACTAGATGGAGCGTTCCAAACAATCGCTCTGTTCCACGCAACTGCGTCCCCAGGTGCCGCAGCTCGTTCACATTCACTTTGAAACTTGTGCAGTTACTACGCAGAACGTTTAATTGTTTAGTAAATATTGACGCTATTTGCCCGTAGCGTCAATATTTAGTAATAATTAAATGTTCTGCGTAGTAACTGCACAAGTTTCATTGTGAATGTAACAGAGTTACGGCTCCCGGAGCCGCAGTTGCTTGGAGCAGAGCGATTGTTTGGAACGCTCCATCTAGTAGTACATAGAGATCGTCAATTAGCTTACATAATTTTAAACAATTTTTGCATAAGTATCTACAAGATGGACGAACCGATAACTTTTTTTAATTAATTGACCCTGTTTTATGACAACTTAGGCAAACCTGATGTGTATCTAAAATAAATAACCTATTACCTAAGCAGTCTATAAAATTAAGTAATAGAATCTATATTTTATATCTAATACATAAAAAAGTAAACTTCGCGTGTTGTAAATTATAAAATTGGGGGTAATAGAATACATATTTTTTTATTGATGCTGGGTTTGCGCTTGACCTCAATCTCACCTGATGGTAAGTGATGATGAGGCCTAAGGTGGAGCTCGCTTACCCTGAAGATGCCTATTCACTCTTCCTTTAAAAAGAAAAGACCCAAATTGTACTTGACTGGAAATTCCTAAGCTGGAAAATACATTAAGATCAATAGAGGATTATTTCTGTTTATCTGTTTGTTACTCTGTTAGTTTGTGCTCGTAAAAACTACTGCACTGATTCTGATGTAACTCTCAGAAAAAACATACCTAGAGCTTAATTTTGGAGTAAAATTTAGTCTTTATTACTGTGGCCGTGGCAGTTGATATGGGGTTTGGGTAGGAAGAGGGGGGCCGGAGCGGTTGGATTGGAAGAAGGAGGTGGAAGGGGAGGGGGAAGCGTTTAACACTAAGTAAATTTCAACTTTATTTATATTATTTAAATACATTAATTCTGAAGCCCACGCGTGCGGAGCCGCGGGCACAGCTAGTCATAAAATATACCTTAAATTATATGATTTTTTCTTATTTTTTTCATCGAGAAATGTTCGGTTTTTAAAATAAATATTTAGTAACCAATCTCCATGGTTATTTTTACTCATAGACAAGAAATCACAACTTTGTAAAAGTTTAATCGAAAGCTATTAAAGAGATTGCATACGTCAGATTGACAAATAAGTCGTCGGCTAATTATTATTGCATATTTAGTTATATAAATTAATTTATTGCAAAATGGCTAAGGTCCTCAAAAAGAAATCTGATATCGGTAAAAATATACAGATAATACAAGTGGACCCAACTGAGTGTCCATTCAGGGAGTTCAGGGACCAAGAGCTGTCAGTAGACTACTGGGGTATGGTAAGTGGTATTTGTATCATTGCCACACTTGACATGGCATAGCAAAGCGCGGCCTAGGCTTCAAAGAAAATTGTACCGCAGGCCGCAGCCTTCAGGAAACACCTTGCTAGCGTCAGTCGATCTCCATACAGTCTCATATAAGGGAAGGTACCCAAACGACGTGACACATTTAAAAAAAAATATTTAAGTTTAGGTACGTTCCCTAATCACAACTGAGGATGGCTTTATTCGCAACAGCCTTTAGAAATAGCCTGTAATAAGTATAACTGTGAACCTGGGGCCTATTCCATGAACATCAGCTGATTGAAAACCGATAGTTTTTCTTCTTGATAATATTTTTTTCATTTGTAAATAGGAATTTTTAACTTTTGGCGTCACGCAGCAAGCGTCGTATTAATAAAGACAAAATGAGCAAGTTTTTTTCTTTTCACTTTCTGTTTGCAAAATTTGGTTTAAACACATATTTATGCATTACTACGCGAAAACTAGAGGGGCGGAAGGGGGGTCTTGGCGTATACTACGGGTGGTCACCGAGGCTCGGTGGGGGGTTAATTTTTTTTAAAACTGTGTCACGTAGTTTGGGTACGTTCCCTTACATTGACTTGCCCTACAAGCATTTACGCACACTAAACACAAACATGTACGGATATGCTTGTGCGTCTGTATTAAATCCGTTCGTTATAACGGAGTAAGTACCGAGAGTGTGTCTGTAGCATCTGGACTACAGTCCAGTACATGTGCGTTCAATATATTATGCTTATGTGTGCTATAGGTGCCGCCACACTTGCCGTGTGGTTTCCGGTAGAGTAGAATAGGACCACTCCAACTCTTCCCGTGGATGTCGTACAAGGCGACTAAGGGAATACCTTATAAAACATTAACCAGGCCTCCCCAACCCGTCTGGCAAGCGCAGGGACTGTAGGCCAAAACCTCCGTCTGTCTCCGGCAGATGAGAGAGGGTTGTGCTCCTGCAGTGGAGACAAAAATAACCTGATGATGATGATGATGTACTATAGGGCCCAGCAGCATTCCGAGCAGCAGTTCTAGTGAAGGCAGCCACAAAACTGCCCCAGGACTACGTCTGGGTCGATGAGCAAGCGCAGCCTCTGCCCAGGTCTGTGCGGAACTACCTCCATGGCTGGATCAGGGCTGAGGAGCTGGCCGCGAGTCGGTGGGAGGCTGAAGTTGTTATTTTTGAGGTATTGCGATGATATTTATATTTTAACATGCGAGATATGTACGAGTATATCTGCATAAAAGTTCATTGACTTACATACATTTAAATGAAAAGGCAGCTTATAGCTGGTGCTTCCTTATCCTGGTAGTCGACTTGGTTATTTTCTTTTAAGAAACTGTCTACTTATTCTGTTCTTGAACATGTTTATTGATATGTCAAATACAACAGTTTCTGGATAATGGTTCCTGCTGTATACATCCCTGAACCCTCAAAGATCCCTCAAGAGTATCCTCTTTAAGGGTTCAGGTTCTTTGAGTATTGAATGAATAAAAAAATTCTCATTGCATAAGGTTAAGTAGGTTCCGGTATCCAGTAGTAGCCCCTAGGTCGATTTCCTTTCTACAGGAAACTTTCCTTGGTCCTGAAATCAACCCGTATGCTGATTTTAAGTACTTGCCGGCACTTTTGTACAACAGTTTTAAAGAAAATAACGTTTAGCCATGTGATTCCCGGCTTATAATAGGGCCACCCCCAATCTTCCTGTGGGTGTCGTCAAGGCGACTAAGGGATTGTAACATAAACGGGTGGCAGCGTTCTCCTTTATTTGTTTTTAGTCAAATTCGAGCACCTGCAGAGCATCGCCGCAGCCCCCCTCCCCCCCCCCCCCCCCACCTCGACTCTCCTCTCCTCGCATCGCTCGCCCAGTCACACACACATGCGCACACGCACCCCCGCACACATACACTCCTCACGTACGCGCATTCAACTCTCATTGCGACGACGATGTAGATTGTAGAATTTGTTTGATTTAATTTATTTATTCCTATTTTGTTGTAAATTTCTATTTAAATTTTTTTTCTCTGTACCTTCCTACTTTTCTCTACTTTAATTACCCTATGCAATTATTTTTATGTTTAGGTATACAATCTGTTAAAGGCTAATGTTTAATTTATATTATACTGTATTATATATTTTTGTAAATTAGCTGTAGATTAGCTGTAGGTCAATTAGAAATTACATGACATAATTTTCCATCACGACAGTTATCAAATGGAAAAGAAAAGGTCAGGTCAAGGTACGAGGACTGTCAGTAGTGGCCTAAATAAGCCTAGGCTCGTGCCAGGACCACCAGAGTTGTCTGATTAGCTTAAGAGTAATTAGAACTCAAAATGAAAAAAGGAAGTAATTAAAATCTAAAAAAGCACTATATGTATGTTAAGATCGTTATTGCGATCACCAATCCATCTGCCAAGCGTGGTGGTATTGGCAAATCTCCCAATGGACAGCCCACCAAAAGTGGCATTCTATTAGGGAGGCTTGTGTTCAGCAGTGGACGTATTATTAAGAAGGTACCTTTAATTTTTCTTTAAGCACTGTTCACTGTTTGCAAGAAACGTTGATGCCACCAGATTCTCCAGATTTCGGGGTTTGCCCATACTCGTCAGAGGTGATTGAACACTTTTCACCCAAATCACTTTTATCCTGGAGTTCGTGTAAATGAATCATTTTTTCACTAGTAACCTTTTACAGGAAAATAAAATGACAGTGACGGATATTCAGTTGGGCCACGCACAGGTTCTGTACAGATCCTCGTTCTGCAGACGCGTATTATCAGCTTGTTATCGACTAGAAAGGACGGAGGGTATTTCGGTAAGACATTATCTACACTAACATTATAAAGAGGAAAGATTTGTATATGTTTGTAACGAATAAACTCAAAAACTACTAGACCGATTTCAAAAATTCTTTTACCATTAGAATGCTACATTATCCTTAGCTAGCTGAACTAGAATTAAAATTACCCAGCTGAAGGACTGCGTCATAACAGAAAACTGTCACATATAATGCTGTCAGGGTGTACGATAAATTGCCAAGTGACTTAAAATCGCTCAATGACATACATTTTTTAGACAGCTTAAGAGCTTGCTGATACAAAAGTTCTTATACTCTGGAGGAGTTTTTGAATTAAATCGACGTGACTGTTTTGACCTGAAGAAAACATTACCTTACTTTTTACATTGGAATCAATAAATAATAATGTTCCACCTATGTAAATGACCTTTAATTTATGGCAAAATAAATTACATGAAAATAATAGATGAAAAAGAGGGACTTAGCCCGCTTGGGGGCTTGCGAGACGCGCCCTGAGAGAGAGGGCTGAAAAATCTGTCAACGCTACTTCTCTGTCAGTTAGTTATTAGATCAACGGCTGCTATTGAATACATCAGTAATTTTCCTGCAACAGATAGAACACACTGGGGAGCACTTTGCATTCAACTTCGGTCCCGAAGGCTGGAGAGCCAGATACCACATCTACTCGCCTGGCATGAAGGCTGGAGGCGGGGCCCAGCACCGGCCAGGATTGTCGAAAACCGGTTCGTTACTACTCTGAGAAAAAAATAAGTAGTCCTCCTACTTACATAAGGATAAAAATATACCACTATTACGTAAGTAGCCTGATTCAGTAGCCGGCCACATTACTAAGTAACCACGTTATGTAATAATGTGGCCGGCTACTGAATCAGTTGTAGGCGACACCATTTACAATGGGGGCGGCTACTTACGTAATAGTGGTATATTTTTATCCTTTGTAAGTAGGTGGGCTACTTATTTTTTTCTCAAGATCATCATACCAGCCCTTAGACGTCCACTACTGGACATAGGCCTCTCCCAGTGAACGTCACCACACCCGTCCTCCGCCCTCCGCGTCCAGCCGCTTCCGGCCACCTACTTCAGGTCGTCGGTCCATCTGGCGGCGGGGCGTCCCACCCTGCGCGTGCCGATCCGCGGTCTCCACTTCAGAACACGTTTGCCCCAGCGGCCGTCGTTTCTGCGACATATGTGGCTCGCCCACCGCCACTTCAGCTTGCTAATCCTTTGGCTATGTCGGTCACCTCGTTCTTCGTCGGATCTCTCAATCATATACTTCAAAAAAATACTGAACATTAAAAGATAAACACAGGTAATGAGCAATCATCCCGTGTGTTGTTAAGGCGACTAAGGGATTACACCAGGAACGGGCAGCAGCTTTCTCCTGTATAGATTAAGATAATTACTGCGATCACCAATCCGCCTGCAAAGCGTGGTGATTATGGCAAACCCCCCAATGAACAGCCCACCAAAAGTGGCATTCTTTTGGGAAGGCTTGTGTTCAGCAGTGGACGTATTTCGGCTGATGATGAGCGATCAAAAAGCCTTATCAATGTGATCACTAATCGCCTGCCATTGTTGTAGAATACTACTAGAAACTACATTCACATGATGATGCCAAATTTATTTTTAAGCATGTGGTTTGCCTGTAGAGGTATAAGCTCTGTCAGTAATATATCATGAAGATATATTCTCGTCGGCCCCGTAGCCTAGTCGGTAGTACACCTGCTTGCGAAGCTCGGGGTCGCGGGTTCGAACCCCGCCCAGGGCAAACATTCTTGTGATGAGCACTTGTGTTTGCCTTGTGACTGGATGTTATTTATATATTATATTATGTATTTATGTATGTATATCAGCTGTCTGGTACCCATATTACAGGCTCTGCCTAGTTTGGGATCAGGTGGCCGTGTGTGAAATGTCCCCACATATTTATTTATTTATTTATTATTTATTGCACATCTTAAAACTAAATACAGTAATAAATGGTGTGTACAAAGGTGAGCTTATCTTTAAAATATATCTCTTCCAGCCAACCTTACAGGGTGCGAGACAAAGCAGTAAGAGCGAGGTGGGGGGGGAATAAGTGCATAATAGACTCTTGGACCTATTAACCTGAAGTATATAATAATATATATATAATAATAACTATAATAAAAATACTTACATAAATACATACATATCATACTATACTAAGTGAGACAGATAGTGCTTAAGATATGCATGTATATAGAGGTTCGAGATAGAGAGCAGAATAAAACAGTTTCACAAAAATACACGTATCCAAGAATATATAAATTTAAATAAAGTCTAGACCTGTCTGGAGCATTTCATTATAGAGTACGATAACATGTTTGTCTAGAACTATCTGCGTTTCATACTTACCTAGCCAAATTCTAATACAATTTATATTTTATATTTATATTTTTTATATTTATTTTCTCCAAGCAATCTTTACAAAAGTATTAAAGGCTTAAATTAACTTAATTAGGCGTCAAATAGCAAGGAAGATTGTTGTGGAGACTGACGCTTGGACTTAGGGAAAGCCTGTATTCCAGGACGCCAGGTCTCCACCCCACGGGAAGGACAAAGTTATATCGCCAGTTAAAATTGAAGGACGTGTGTATGTGTGGGTGTGAGTGTGTAATTGAATTATGCTTAGTCAATTTTCAAAGGCAAACGCACCTATCATCATCAGGTTATTTTTGTCTCCACTGCAGGAGCACAACCCTCTCTCATCTGCCGGAGACAGACGGAGGATTTGGCCTACACTCCCCGCGCTGGCCAGGCGGGTTGGGGAGGCCTGATTGATGTTTTATAATGTATTCCCTCAGTCGCCTTGTACGACATCCACGGGCAGAGTTGGAGTGGTCCTATTCTACTCTACCGGAAACCACACGCACCTGTAAATTGGCTCAGTTGTTTTAAATTCCAAAGCCCTTAGGTAACCAGCCGCGGCTTAAATCGTTCATGTATTAATGGTATCATCGTCTTCTCACCAAATAAAGAGGCATATTTGTCATACTGACCGAGAAGCCGAGAACTAGTTCTCGGCAAGGCCACCTGCCATAGACTCGATGACCCCCACGCTCAGGTGGCACACGGTGACCACTTTCCATTGGTCAAACTTGTCTGTCAACTAGTTTCCGTCGTGATTAATTCAGAAATTGCTTTAGATCCTGGAAAGGTAGAACTTAAGTCTTGTCTTAGCCTCAATCATGGATTTCTGTTAATTAATTATATGCTAGAGCTAAGCGATGATTTTAAACTTAGTCACGTTTTATTTATTTAATACCCAAATAAGGTAAAAGATTATATCAGTAACATAGATGTCTTATGAAGATTGACATGAGTTAATACTTATTTTGCCCCTCTCGCTCTCACTGTCTTGTCTCGCACTTGTAAGGTTGGCTGGAAGAGATCTCTTTTAGAGATAACCTCACCTTTTTACACACCATTTATTACTTTATTTAGTTTTAAGATGTGCAATAAAGAACAGATTCTGTCATTCCATCTATTCTGGTCTGGTTCTTCAAGACCTTCTCTATTCGCGTTGAAATGGTTGTTAGCATTCTTCTTTTTATCTCATGAGTGGGTCCCACGCTGTGCTTATCGGTGCACGGTCTCCAACCAGAACTCGTCTGCTCCAAAGTTTCTGCGACAGATCTGGACTTACTGAAGAAGGCATATGTCCAGAATTAAATGATAGCAAGCAGATTATGGTGATGTTCTTCTTTACCAGGCTGCTATCTCGTCCGCTTGTACTACCTGGGTGCCTGGCGATGCGTGTGGGTCTCCGACCAGGTCCCAGTTGACGCGACAGATGCCCCACTCCTCCCGTTCTCACCGCTGATGAGCCACGCCTCCACCACCAAGTCTGCTAAGCAGATACCAGCGCTTGTGACGTCAGGAGTCGTCCACCTTTGGCCTTTGCTGCTTTGTAAGGTGAGTAAGAGCTAAGAGAAGTTTACCTTGAAAGTATCCTACTGTCAGGAACTAGGTGTGCCCAGGTGCTCTTTCCCGTATCCTTAAGTTTTCATAAGGTATCTTATCTTAGGGGGCCAGAAAGACTTGGCGACCTTTCGACCCTTCTCGATCTTTTCTGCGAGAGCCCTGTCCACCAACGGTGCCCTAAGCTAAAATGACGAACTTCACATACGCCTTAGAATTTCTTCTTTGGCATACTTAAAGGTTGTCTGGAAGAAATCGCTTAAAGCGATAAGACCGCCTAAATTGTACTATTTGTAACTTCTATAACGTGTAACTGTATTTGTTTGTGCAATAAAGTGTATTGTATTGTACTTAAGCAGGTTTTTTGCGATATTTTCCTTCGCCGAACAGCCTGTTGTATTATAAATAAAAAAAAGTTATTGGCACCAACCGGGTTTGATTCCACGACCTCATAAACGTGAGGCGAGTGCACAATAAACGAGGGTACCATGACTCTCTTTCTTTCTGGAGCGGAACTTCATAACATACAATCTCCATTTCCTATGTAAAAACACCCCACGTGTCCAAAGTTCTGATATGACAACAATCTATATTTATGTGCTGAAAAAGAACTCGCTGGTTACGATGTCTGGTTTCCAACCAGCGCCTCACAAAAGTAAAGTAAGCTGACGCTCATCTAGGCTGACACGACTCTAACTAAACGTTATTTATTGCGAAATAAATTGGGGCTTTCCGTCGTGACCACAAAATGCGATACATAAATTCTGGTAGACCGCCTGAATTTGAAATGAGGTATTTTATAAACGTAAAAAGAGCTATTTTGGACCTTAAATATCTACTATAGAGCTGTTTACATACGCGTACACAATCGAGAGAGAGACAACTTTGTGTGTCAAAAACATAAGTGCTTCTCTTTCTAACTAAAAGTGTCGATCGCTCGGCGCCGCGACGACGCCAGCCCAGTAGATACACAAAAGTAAGAATTACTACCAAAATTTCACAAACATCTGCCAACTTCAGAATAGGACGACCTAATTAATGCTAAACGTGTTTAGCTCTCCACAGAGCCGGACTTTTAGCTTAATTAGTTTAATCACGCAGCTTTGCCTGCGTAAGTGGAAGAAATATGCAGTTTTTTTTGCAACTTGCTTTTATTCATCGTAATTTGTCTGCTACCTTTGTGAGAATAAAGGTTCATACTTCTAAATCTGTCTTAAACAATAAAATTACATCAGTTTATTAAGCACGCAAACAGACATTGAATTTTTTTAAAGAAAGAATATCGTTCCAGACAAGTGCCTGGTCAATGCTTTGTCGCGGATTCAAGACACGTATATGTTTAATTGCTATTCAAAATTTAACAGGCGATTCTGAAACTCGCCGCGCCTGACATGAATTCAGATGAGGATGTAGATATGGAACAGGATACCGACGTTGAGGATGAGCAAATTAAAGAGTTTGATTTATTACACACGCTTACTGGTTGTATGAGCATGGTTTACCATATGGAAAGTAAGTATTAGTAGTTAGGAAGTTAATTAAACCTAAAGCCTAATTTCTCTTTTTCAGATTATTCTGTGCCATATCAAATCAGCGAGGCTCTGATGAGGTGGACAATTATTTCCCTAGCTAACCGTGGTACCTCAACAAGGCAGCGATGTTGTTCGCAACACATCACGTCAAGGGGTATCCCGGGGCGAAAAGCGGGCGAAGGAAAACCGCATTAGATTGCGCAAAGTGGCGATACATCATCTCTGCCAACCCCTCTGGGACCAAGGCGTGAGCATTATGTATGTATGTATGTCTGTGCCATCCTTTCCTCTGTTCTTTTAGGAGTTATCAGCGAAAAATACATCAGCTTACAAGTCTACATCATCAGGAACCTCATGATATAGGTAGACTTGTAGATATGCTTTCTGATAGTATTTTTTAAATTAGGTCCAGAGCAAGTTTGGAAACTAATGAAATCAGAAGTGACAGTGTTTAATTGGGACGAAGATGATGAAACTGTCACCAGTACTGTCAAGTCGAAAAGTACCAAGAAACCATCTGCCAAGGAGCCTACTGCACTGAGGGTATGCTAGACGTTTGACATTACCCTTATCTTATCTTCTCAGGGGGCCAGGAAGATCTGGCGACACTTCGACCCTTCAGGATCTTTTGTGCCAAACCCCTTACCACCAACGGTGCCCCTAGCCGATTTGATGGACTTCACATACGCCTCAGAATTGCAGGTTTCCTTACGATGTTTTCCTTCACCGAATAGCCTGTGGTATTATAAATAAACCGTACTTAAGTTTCGTAAAACTCATTGGTACGGGCGGGGTTTGAACCCACGACGTCATAAACGTGAGGCGAGTGCACAACCGACCGGCTACCACGGCTCTTTAATGACATTACCCTTAACTCATGGTCGTTTATCCTTAAATTACCATCTTTACGAAATAAGGGATCCGTTTCTCGTTTGTTTTTATAACCAGATAGTTGGTACTTCTCGTCTTCTCCTTTCTACCAAGGTGGCATGATAAGGTGGTGCGATAATCATGGCTATAAGCACTCTTTGTACATTCCTCTAACGAAGAGACCTTTTAGGTTTTCCCGGAACACCCTCTATATTCGTCGGTTTTATTCGTTTCCGGTCTGCTGTTTTGTAGTTTTACTTGCATCTGCTTCTCAATGTGCCTCTGCTCTATGAATGTTACGACTATTATAACATTTCTTGCAGCACTGCTGTAAAACATAGTAGGTACTTGTCGCAGCTCATAAGGAGTCGAGATTACTGCAATTTTGCTTGCTATTGTATTCCATAAATAAGAAAAAAAAATGTACACAAATTTAGAGATTATTGTACATCTTTGTACACGTGCAGCCTGTGGTAAAATTATACTCAAAAATCGTACGGAGCCCTCCGCGTCCAGTAGAATAATGCGTTCCGGGTACTGTAGCGCATCAGGGATGTTCGCAGACGCGCGCGTGGACTGCTTCTGCGCGACGCAGCGCAAACGCGCAGCGTCCCTGGTGCGGCACAAGCGCGCAAGCCCCAACAGCATACTGCAACTAGTAGGTACATTCGGAGATGCGGCGACTTGCACGTGCGCACGCCTACTTAACTTATATAATGGGCTCGATTCTGAAGGCACAACGTTAAAATTTGACAGCCTAAAAACTGTTGCTATCCTTGTCACATTATGAAGATAAAGACGAAAGCAATTTTATAGCTGTCAAATTTTAAATGTGTGCCTTCAGAATCAGGCCCAATATAGGTTAATATGATGTATCATTTACTAACACTAATTTATTAACTAATTAAGACATACTAACATAATATGAGTCTGGTTACTTGAATAAATAAAGATTTAATTTAATTTAACAAATTCTAATTACTTGATATTTCGTGTTAATTCATAGTTTTGTGTTGTTAATGATTTATTGCTTGATTTCCAGCGGTCTATTGTGTCTATATACCTTGACGATACAAAGAACGAGCCTCCTTATATTCTGCCAGGAATCACACCTGCTCACGCCATGAGTGTCATCGTCACCGTGGCCAGGGACGTTCCACTGAAGAAACCTCTTCCAGAACCTGGTGAGAGTTTAAATACAACCTCTATATTTAAGTAGACCTCCCCATCCCGTCTGGCCAGCGCGAGGAGTGTAGGCCAAATCCTCCGTCTGTCTCCGGCAGATGAGAAAGGGTTGTGCCTGCAGTCGAGACAAAAATAACCTGATGATGATTTAAGTATTAATTGAAGAAGAACACTGAGTAATTTCTCGTGACGTTTCTTAAATTTCTGGTTGGTCTCACATGCAGGTAAATTGATGACCAGACTTTGACTGATTCCCCATTATACATTTTCTGGTAAATCTCTCGTTGTTATGAGATTTTCAGTATTTCTTGTTTGACTATTTGGGGTTCTCCACTTGATTTTCCAGATGTTCCTCTATGGAAAACATTCCGCTGGGTAAACTGGGCTCGTCAACACGGTCTTTACGAGGCGTACGACTGTCCTCGGACCAGGTACCTTAAGGTCAATGGGCTGATGAAGCTGTCCTATGCGCCCCACTTGCTGGATGTTCAAAGTACTGAATCGGTATGTTTGAAGATTATTAGCACTTCTACCCCTATGAGTTCCATTTTGAGTTAGAGAGTTTAAGCGGCGATGTGGTTTTTTATTCTGACGAAGTACCCATAGTTATTGGAGTGGAAGAATTCTCGACTAAAGATGTATAGTGTTTAACCAAAACTAACGCCGCTGATCTTTTTGGACCCTCCGTCTTTCCGCCGGATAACTCAAGGCTACTAGACCGACTGTTCTGGAAAGATGAACATTATGTACAGAATTGTTCTAAGTTTACGTAAACGTTTTGAGTTAGGCTGTTTGCTTACTGACAGACTGACAGGCGGGCAACAGACAGACGTTTGCCAATTCAGACCATAGAAAAGGAAGACATGCGTAATAACCACAGGTTCAATTTCGTTGTGAATTACGTATGACGTGATTTTGTTGACTTACCGTTAAAGTTAATAAAAATTAGATACCTACCTTCCGCTGACTTTATTTATTTTCTTTTTAGATCACTTACTGCTTCAGAGAAGAGCAAGAAAAACAGGTTCATACTTAGTTATTGTACATAACCTCTTTTGAACAAGTAGGTACCTACTCGATAATTCTGTATTTCTTTTTTTCTACGCGGGTTATCATTATCACTCATTCGCTCAGTACCCCTTTTGTTGTCTTAATGAGGAGATTTTCATTAACATTACTTACCCTCGGTATGTAAACAGACGGCAAAAGAAGCGAAGAAAGCAGCAAAAGACGCGAATAGATCTGCGACTGGAATGCCAACTACTGTTCAGTTAAAAGAAGAGCTAAGAGAATGGATTCAGTATGACGCCGTAAGCATAGAATACTTAATAATACTTAGTCTATCTAAGCATGATAATCAAGGTCCTGAATTTTAACAGCGAAAACTATATATATATATATATAGAAATTGAGACATCTATCAATGCTTATGTATTGTTATCATTAAAATACTTTAAGTTTCGTTGATCAAATTTACCGTAATATAATTTAAGCATTTTTTAAAGTCAATCTTGAGTAATTAAAACCAAACTTTAACATTTACAGATTAAAGTTCATGGTGTAGTTCAACAGTAAGAATTAATTGCACGATTAGGCTATCCGAAGAAATATTACAGCAGCCTCATTCCTATTCTTATTCAATACAATACAAAATACAAAAAAATACAAAAATGTTTATTACAGAAACTTAGGGGGTTACAGAGGATAGTGGGGCCCTCTTTTAGACATAAAAATGTCTGTGCCAGAGGACCTCGTTCTTCCATACTTATATCTTTTTATATATAAATTTAATCAACTTGTGTGAGTGGTGTGTGTGTGTGTGCGTGTGTATGATATATGTGTATGTATGTATATATATAAATGTGTGATACCATACGATACGATATGTAAGACAGATGTAGTAAGAGTAAATATGTACTTATATTATACTTAAATATTATAATTATTATTAAGACTATGAGTAGAGCCCTATGTTGAAGACATCTTAACATACATTGCACACATTTTATGCAATATATGTCAAGAAGTCCTCAGTCTCGTCATAAGTTAAATTCAATGTTGTCCAAAATTCATTTAAAGTAACTCTAATCATGACTCATGATACGGCATACAAAGTAACTCTAAGTAAATTTTTTGCTGCGAGTATTTGTAACCTAATTTTTTTACTTTTTTCAGTTAGCAATGTGGGTCAGAAGCATTAATGTTGTGCACTATCCTTCTTTGTTTCAATTTACAAGTTGTGCAAGTAGCCCTCCCATCAAGCCGCTCACGAAAGGCACTCCAAACAGAGCTATTGATATTCAAGCTCCAAAGGCAGCTCCACTGTACCTCCAAATAGATGGACCAGAAGAGAATAAGCTAAGAATATCTCTAAGCATGCTACATCCAAGGATTTTAGTAAACTCAGGCGTACCATTAGATGACTATATAGAAAAGGCTTATTTAATATTGGAGTCTTTCGAATGGTTCAAGGATGTTAAAATCCCAAAAGCAAAAGCATTTATCACTACAAGGGGTTACGATTCAGTTGAGATCAACTTTCTGCCTGGTAGGCACTTTTGCAGGTAAGGTTTTGTAACAATAGATTTAATTTAGCTTTGGCATATCGTCCCTCGCATGACTAAGTGTCGTAAGTACGAGTAGCTTCAAGCAAATGTTGCAGGGCAAGGCATTTTCGGCTTTACACTTCACATTCTATTGTCTTGGAAGACACGATACTTGTTCATTGTCAATAAATCCATTACAGCAAATGATACGGATACGACGGTTAGCGGAGTTTGATCACCATACAAAATTAAATAGGTCCATGTTTGTAACTCATTTAGACAAAAAATTACAGTTACGACAGTTAGTCATGCGAGGGACGATATGTGATATTAATTATCACAAGCTTTCATTTTTGGTTTAGACTTTATACCGTACGTTTTCTCTGCTATTCACGATGAAAATACTACTGCAAATAACTTTAGTAATGACATGTGAACATACCTAAGTGTTATATCTTAGCAGCATCAGATAGCACCGGTGAGAGGATTTTAGTGCAATATCAATGTGGATGATCTTCTCTTCGCGTCTCAACTATTTCTGCCGCCAACCAGCAAGCTAACCAGTTTGTGTTTCGGGTTAAAATGGTAGAAAAGTCAGTGCAATTACAGGATCTCGAGGAATTTTCATATAATCCTCATGCAGCCTTTGGACGAAGTGACAGCTTACCATCAGGCGGTCAGTCTGTCCGTTAACCACTTCTTTCTAACCGTTACTCACCTTATAATAAATGTTTTCAGAGTATGGGTCCACTCGAGGACAAACTGGTATATAGCGATGATTAGCGAGTCCACACTATTACTTGGGACTCGAGACTTGATCCAGAATGCTGCAGTTCGTGAATGTCCGTGGGCTTCTAAGTTCCTCAACTCTCTTGGAGCGTCGTTCAGCAATTGGATACGTGTTAATAGATCCAATACTGATATAGTTATCACATGTGATCGGGAGTTTTATACGTAAGTATTAGGTTTAAGTCAGCATAATAGTAGCTTTAGAAAACTGAACTAAGTATTTATCCTATATTATGCCTTTTGAGATGAAATATCTGAAATTGACTGGTTGATGGGGAACTCGTGAAACTTACCAATGAATTTCAGAAATATTTAGGGCAAAATAATTCACCGAACATTCTAGCTATTGTGACGTCAATCGAAGAAGATATGACTGTCTGAAATGGACAGTTCAAATTTAGAAGACGAACGGACAGAGAGTTTTTTATATAGCGCAAAGAGAAGACGGTGAGAAAGGACGCCATTTTGTACCAAACATAAAATCAACGGCCACAGATACCTGGTTTCCATCGACCTTATGATCATTCGATGACGTAAACATGCTAACTATTCTGTTCAACGACGTACAGCTGCAAACTATTATTTGCAGATCTTATCAACCCGATCTTGAATGGGATCCAAAGCTAGTTGGCCGCAACAAGTCTCTCCTTCACTGGATGTTCAGACAAGCTCTCCAGTCTTTACTCTCCAAGAAATTGCAGCATACCGATTTTCAAAATGTCTGCGTAGTCCTGAGACGTAGCTTCTGCGATCCTGACTTCGGTATGCCTCTAAAGCCATTGCCACCTAAATCGTTGAGAGAGATAGTTGCAACGGATCCATGCGACTGTCTCTTACCGGAAGTTGAAGAAGTGGAAGGGATGGAAGAGGTTATGGAAGAGCAGGTAATAATGATACATTAATCAAAGCTAATCAGTACTCTATAATATGTTACACAGCCTACCCAATAACGAAAGTCTATAGGCAAGCTCACCACGCTGGCCCAGTCAACAGTAGACTTCACTGCATACCCTTTGAAATTTCTTCTTTGGCGAAAGCAGGTTTTCTCACGATGTTTACGATCACCAAAATACCAGTGCGTAGTATGACAAATAAACCATACTTAACTTCTGATAAACTTATTGGTTTGAACTTCAGGCAACTATAAACTAAGCTACCACGAGGTTACTAAAGGTTACGAGGTTATTACAAAATAATAATTATTAAATTGTTTAACCTACACTTCACATCATCTATTATCGTATGTATCGAACTAAACTGATCGATATACAGGGTCCGTCAGAGGAAGATGAAGAAAGACTTGTAGTTAGCCCACAAATAATGAAGCAGTTACAAGAGCCACCTGCTCCGCCAGCCACTTCACAAGTTTGCGAGTTGGCCACTGAAGAGCTGCCTTGCGGGCTGCTAAAGGGTGAGAGAGAAAAGGTTATAAGGAAATACGAAGCTGCAACTTCTATTCAAGCACACTGGCGAGGACTATGGGCTAGAAAGTGTTTAAGGAATCATGTTGTTGTTAGTGGTGAAATTATTAAACTGGTAAGTGAAATGTTTAACTTGAAAACAGTAACATCAGTCTGCCTCGCTTAGTTAAATATCGATGTTAGCACTTTAGCAGAGCACCAACGTCTGTTGATGAAACATCCATCAAATGTTGAAAGCTGCTTTTTTCAAATATAATATTTGGGAAAAAAGAAACTGCCTTATTTTTGAATTAATTTAAGCACACAAATGTAACCTAGTGGTTAATGTATTCAAAGGATATCGAATCACTTCGAATTGGTGTAGTTAGATTATAAGTGTTCTGTCCTAAAAGTGAGAATATGATAATTGTATTGGTACCAGCAGTTGAAAAAGAAAGAGGGCAGAATTGTGACAAGAACTCATTTTTTCCAAATCGTTTAATTACGAAACAACCACCAAACTTTTAAATGTATGGAAAAATATCATCATAATTATCTGCTTATTTATTAAACTTATCCTACAGTCTTTTGAAGCTTAGCTTAATGGCTGATCCCTTTAATTAGGGTGTCTTTGCATTCAAGCCAGCTATGGTATTAGTTGAAATAGTCGTATGATTAGACACATGCTGGCAAGTGAGTCAAACCAAGCAATATCTTAACTAAAATATATCTTGCAGCTAATGGAAAACGCATTTGGGAATCTCGAAGCCTTATCAGCATTGATGAATGAATTCTTCTTAATGTTTCCTGAAGCTAAGTACGCCTACTCTGTCTCTTCGGCCCTCAGCGGAGTGAACGGATTACATCAACACTTTGGTACTTCCCTACAGAGTTCCAAATGTAAATGGGTGCCATACTTCCAAGGAGTTTTCTACTGCCATTATCCTGTCAAAGTCCACTTTGACATTCACAGTTCCCTCTCGCACAGCACAGTGGCTGTCTATAACAACGACACTGGGCTACAGTTACCGCAAGCCTTTAACGCTCATATAACTTTTGATTTTGAGCCGAATAACTACGGGTGAGTTTCGGAGACCCTTCATTTACATATTGTATTCGGAACTTGAAAGATATGGAAATTCGACGACGAGGTTATCTATGTCATGGTTGTTATCCAATATATTATACGAATTGAGCTCAAATACTATTTGATGAGTTGCTATGGGTTCCTTTGATTCAAATCATAAGTGGACTTCTCATACCGCCTTATAAATTTCTTCTACAGTGCGTTTTATATTTTCCTTCTGCGACAAAGCCTATTTATATTGTAATAATCCGAACTTAAGTTCCGAGAAATTAACTTGTATAAGCCTAGGTTTTAAACCCTGATTTAGCAAACTATTAGCAACCACACTCTAAATTAAGTTATGAGGACTTACTTAGCTATTTAACTCATACATTATTTTTATATAAAGTATTTTTTTATTTATTTATTAGGTTACCAACAGAATGTACATCAATTGTTGCTTAGGGAAAACTTACAATTGTACATTGACTAGATGCCATCTCATTACAGGCAACGACAGCATGCCTAGTTTGTGTTAGGTTAATTATAATTATACATACTAGTCTAATATACGTATTATACTTACCTATATATAAGTTAAATAAAATTAAGATTTTTAAAATGTTAATAAATTACTTGGTCAAAGGAATACACTGTAAATTAAAAAAAAATTAACATTAAAATTAAACACAAAACAAAATAAAACATTGATAGTCAGAAATTAGGAAATAAAACAATAAGTATCTAAACACTTACGAGTTACTTTTTTAAACCATTAAATGTTGGTTGCATTGTGGGAGTTAGTTAATAGTTACACAAATGTAGAATTGAATATACATAATTAATATTACGACGCTCGTACAATTCCAATTCGCAATCATCGGTACACCGTTTTAGAATTTATAAATGACAAATTGTAAGTGTTAAACTTGTAATTGTTATAATTTGTGTGTGTTCTCCTGTGATTTTTATACCGATAGCATAAGATGTGTGTGTATACGTGTTACTTATATTTGCACTAAACTCTATTACGAACTGATTATGTTTTTCCCATTCACTAAATGTTTATACGCTACTACAAATGGCAGAACATGTTGAACTACCTATTACTTAAGACATAATTATTAACCATATTCCAGCAAATAAAGTTCTCATTTCATTTCAAACAGTAATCCAGCGTAATTTTCACTTTCATACTCATCATAAATTCAACAACCATGTCGGGAAGGCTTTGTAGATGGAGAGAAAATCATAAATGTTGTACAAAATATATTATTTCTTTATCCCAGAACAAACCATTGCATGACAATACAAATTGACAGCCAGCTGCCATAGTCATAAGCTAACATGTCACTTTAGAAAATAGGTCTCATATCGAACTAATAATGTCATTGAATGTAACTGCAAAATAGTTCTCCACAGTACTCCCCCACGAAAATCTTGGTTAACCAAGATACTTTCTGAAACGAACTTGACGACCAGCTCTTGTGACGTAAGGTTTCTCACTGCTTTCGACGGGTTCCTGTGTTAACCTCACTGGCGCAGGAATAGACAACTTCGGCCCTGTCTGGACTCTGTCTGTATCTTCATTTGCCAAATAAGCTGGTTTAACTCTATCTAAGCTGACTTTCACAATTTTATTTCTTATACATAAGTCCATAGTCTTCTGCGTTCTCGCTATGACTTGATAAGGACCTGTGTATGGTGGCTGTAATGCGCCACGAAGCTGATCTTGTCTCAAAAACACATGAGTTGAGTTCTCTAAGTCTTTATGTACAAATACTTTATGACGAGAGTGGTGTTGCACCGGACATGGTCGTAAATCGCTCATTTTCTCCCTCAGCTTACTGACAAAATCGGAATATTCGACGTTTACTGATGAAGCATGCAGGAACTCGCCTGGAACTCGTAACTGTTCACCATATACCATCTCCGCAGACGAAGTTTGTAAATCTTCTTTCCAACACGTCCTAAGTCCCAATAACACTAGTGGTATTGTATTTACCCAATCGTTACCGCCATGAGCCATTATTGCAGCCTTAAATGTTCGATGGAATCTCTCAACCATACCGTTACACGCAGGATGATACGCTGTTGTACGTGCTAATTTTATACCGCATAACTTCCCAAGAGCTTGAAATAAATGAGACTCAAACTGACGTCCTTGATCTGTAATTATCTTTTTAGGACAACCATAACGAGCAATCCAGTTTGAAACAAACGTTTTTGCAACTGTATCCGCAGTAATATCGGTGATGGGAATCGCTTCTGGCCATCTCGTAAACCTATCAATGGCAGTAAGACAGTATTTGTATCCAGAAGATACTGGTAATGGCCCCACCAAATCTATATGTACTTCGACAAAACGGGCATCAGGCAAATCGAATTTAGCTAGAGGTGTCGAAGTGTGTTTGTTAATTTTTGATAACTGGCAGGGAATACATTCTCTAACCCATGTCCTGATATCTTTTCGCAAGGATGGCCAAATGAAACGATCACTAATAAGCTTGATGGATCTTTTTGCTCCCAGGTGGCTAAGATTGTGTAAGGTTTCAAACAGATGTTTACGATGAGCCGATGTCACAAACGGACGAGGCCGCGACAACGATATGTCACAACAAATGCTTAATCCCGCTCCAGGGATTTCTATATTCTTTAGTCTAAGCGACGTGCCTTTTTTAAATAAAGCTAGCAATTCAGGGTCATTAACTTGTGATCTTGCTAATTCTGAAATATCCATCGTGTTCGTGATACTTTCCACACGGGACAAAGAGTCCGCAACCTGATTATCCTGTCCAGAGATGTGTTGGATATCTGTAGTAAACTGTGACACAAAATAAAGCTGGTTGATTTGTCTTGGCGAACCTTTCTGATCCTTTTGCTTAAACGCATATATCAGAGGTTTATGGTCCGTAAATATAGTGAAATGGCGCGCTTCTATCATATGACGGAAATGTTTTATAGATTCGTACACCGCTAAGAGTTCCCGATCGTAAGCACTGTAAATTTGCTGCGTTAAATTCATCTTTTTACTGAAAAACGCTAACGGCTGCCAAATTCCTTTGACTTCTTGCTGTAGGACTGCTCCTATAGAAACATTTGAGGCATCAGTTACCAGTGCCAACTTGGCATTAGGAACCGGGTGTGCCAATAGAGCAGCATCAGAAAGATTTTTTTTACATTTTTCGAATATCTTCAATAGTTCAGGAGTCCAAGCCACTGGTTTATTTCCTTTCATATTGGTTCCACATAACAAGTTGTTTAAAGGTGCTTGCAATTCAGCTGCGTTTCTAATAAATCTGCGGTAAAAATTCACCATTCCTAAAAATCTCCTCAAACCCTTGACGGTCTTCGGTGGTGGAAAATCCTGAATAGCACTCACCTTGTCTTTTAAGGGACTAACACCTTCACCTGATACTTTGTACCCTAGGAATGTTACCTCTTGTTTCCCGAAATCGCACTTATTGACGTTTATGACTACCCCATACTTATTTAAACGTTCGAATAGTTTATGGAGATGCTGCTGATGCTCTGTTTCATTCCGTGATGCTATTAGAATGTCATCAATGTACGGAAAACAGAAGAAATCTAAACCGCGCACCAACTCATCTATAAAACGTTGGAAAGTCTGTGCGGCATTACGTAAACCAAATGACATAAAAGGAAATTCATAAAGACCAAATGGGGTAGTAATTGCAGTCTTCTCAATGTCGCCTGGGTTTACTGGTATCTGCTGATAAGCTTTGACAAGATCAATTACAGTAAACACTGTGCATCCATACAACTGTTGTGAAAAATCTTGTATATGACGCACCGGATACCTATCTGGGACTGTTCTTGCATTTAGGGCCCTATAATCGCCACATGGCCTCCATTGTTTATTACTTTTCGGGACCAAATGCAAAGGCGATGCCCAAGATCCACTCGAATAGCGCGCGGTTCCCTCTTTAAGCATTGCGTCAAATTCTGCTTGAGCTATTCCCAGTCGATCAGGAGCCAATCTTCTTGGTCTACAAAAAACCGGAGGGCCTGGTTCGGTGTTGATGAAATGCATCGTTGAATGGCGCACGTCTTTGCGAGTTCCTGATGGTCGCGTAATATCGGGAAATCTATCCAAGAGTTCACGATAACGTGTATCTCCTGTGATTGTTTTAACACTTGGTATAGTTATTCGAGTGACAGTTGCATCTACGCCTAAGTTAGAATTCCCATCTAGTAATCTTGCATTTCGGCAATCTACCATCAAATTATAATAAGATAAGAAGTCTGCCCCAATTATTGGTTTAGAAATATCTGCAACAATGAATTTCCAGTTGAAATCCTTTTTAAGACCCAAATTAAGCAGTAGGTGTATATATCCATATGTAGATATAATAGTACCATTTGCTGCTGTTAATTCATAATTAACTCGTTGCCGACGCTCTTGAAGGAACTTCCTGGGATAAACACAGACATCTGAACCCGTATCAATGAGAAACTGAACTCTTGAACTCTGATCCATAACAAATAGACGGCTGGAGATAGTACAACAGTCGCTTGCCGTCGTTAGTGACTGCCTCTGACGTTTCCCGCAAAACTACAGGGAGGTACACAGCGATCAGCTCTTTCGCCAAAGTTATAGTGATACCAACAAAGGCTGCGATCACCGCTACTCTGGCATTGTTGAGTACGACCGTTTCGTCTTAAGTTATGTCTAAAATTCTTGTAACGAGGTCTATTAGCCATACGTGTTGATAACGCATCAAACTTTCTGTTGAGTTCAGATATATCTTTCATGATCTCCATTGAATTTGAACATCCCGCAGCTGTGCTTGCTACTAGAGGATGAATGGATGGATTACTTGGTACCAAATCCGAGATTTCATCAGCCATTTTAGCTACCTCTTCCAGATTCTTCTCATTATGTGATACTACAAGTGCCTGCAGACTCGTAGGTAGCCGACTTATCCACACTGTCCTCAAAAAATCAGCTGTTACTTCTTCACCTGCCAACCTCTTGAGATGACGAAGAAACTGAGATGGTGTTCTATCTCCCAGTTCCTCATGCACCAGTAATTGACGTGCTTTCTTTTCCTTTGTAACCGAAAGACGTTTAATAAGCTCCGACTTTAATTTTTCGTACTTATTATCAACAGGAGGATTTTCAATTACGTCATCCACTTCATCAGCGTACTGTGGTTCAAGACTGCCCACGATCGTGTAATATTTTGTAGCATCGGTAGTTATATTCGATAAGATAAATTGTGCTTCTACCTGCGCAAACCACAGGGCAGGTCTCTCTGGGCGAAACGGTGGTACTTTTACGCTCACTTTTGCTGTTTGTGTTGAACCGATTGCGGCAGTTATTGTTTTCGCCAACTCCTCTGGTGTATCTGCCATTTTCAGATACGATAAGCACTGTTCTTCTTAAATCGGGGTCACCAATGTCGGGAAGGCTTTGTAGATGGAGAGAAAATCATAAATGTTGTACAAAATATATTATTTCTTTATCCCAGAACAAACCATTGCATGACAATACAAATTGACAGCCAGCTGCCATAGTCATAAGCTAACATGTCACTTTAGAAAATAGGTCTCATATCGAACTAATAATGTCATTGAATGTAACTGCAAAATAGTTCTCCACAACCATATTAGTTCACTGCTGGAGGCTAGCCTCTACCAAGACATCCCGTTGAATCCGATATTTCATGCATCTAGTCACTGACAGTCGCCCTGCGTTGATCGTTGCTCTATTTACCTTTATGATTTTCATCATCATCAGCATCATCAGGTTATTTTTGTCTCCATTGCAGGAGCACAACCCTCTCTCATCTGCCGGAGACAGACGAAGGATTTGGCCTACACTCCCCGCGCTGGCCAGACGGGTTGGGGAGGCCTGATTGATGTTTTATAATGTATTCCCTTAGTCGCCTTGTACGACATCCACTGGAAGAGTTGGAGTGGTCCTATTGTACTCTACCGGAAACCACACGGCAAATTATGATTTTAATTAACAGCAATTGTGCTCGTAGGTACACCGTCATGGGTCATGGCTCTGTGACTCAACCACAGCCGCAGACCCTTCAGTACCACTCTGGTCAAATGACCGACGTCCATTGGCAGCTTACTGTCCTCTCCTCCATCGACAATGTGTTCCACATCTGTGACAACTCCGAGAATGAATTCTGCACCATCCTGCCCCTGAATCCTTCGAGCAAGTTGCATATTGAAGAGATATTTATACCTAACAGGCGAAACATATTAGGTGGACTGACTATATCTGTATCAAAAATTGAGGCTGTTAGTTTTCGGGCTGCTGCTACTTCACATGACGTGAGTATATTAATTCGTGTTTTATTATGTACAATATCATTATCGTTAGTCTGTTGACGTTCACTGCCGTACTTAGATTTCCCTAATATGCGCTTCAACGCTCTTCTAGCCTTTCGCAGGAGGGCGTCTTGCATCTTCCAGTACTCGTTATTTACTACAGAACTCATCTGCCTCAAGGGATATCGGATCTGCTAGAGATGTGGCGTATATTGTATTATAGTACATCCTTGAAATATGATATTTATTCACAGTAATTGCAGTAAAACTGTATAGACGTTTTCAGTACCATATACTTAATTTACTTGATATCATTGTAAACAGACAAACGATGGTTACTTAATATTCTTAGAGGAAGTATATTGAGCTTTTGTGTGTTTTATTTTGTAGCTAGAGATGGAAGCTATTCTCCGCGCGGTGAACCATAATGGCGAAGTTGAAGAAATAGCGCGGTGTGGCGGCACAGGGGAAATATGCTGGCCGTATATGCGTCTAAAATCATCAATCTTAAACCTTTTGACAACGAGGAAGTCCGCTTCCCATGTCAACATTCCTTCAGTAAGTTTTCATAATAAATTTCTAAGTATAGATGGGTAATAGGTAAAATTTGGGAAGCGTTAACTTAGCAGCATAGAAGTAGTTAACTTAGTAGCATAAAAGATAAATAAATGTGGCCTACAATGGCAAAGCAAAAACCCTCTATGGATCGTGCTAAAGATTAAAAACCTTTTATTTCAGTTTTATAGAGCAAGAATTTAACTTAAATTAAGTTGAAGTTAACTAAAATAAACTAAGTTACAGGTAACATGAAGGAAAATAATTTTCTCACCTCATAAGTCAACTCAAAGTTTTTACCTTCATAACAGGTTATTAAATTAGATAACAGATGAGTCAGAGAGACAGATGAGAAGTGGGAAAATGATTTTCTTTCATGGTATGACCTGTAATTTGAGTGAAAGAAGAGGAACAAAAGAGATGTAGAACTAACTACTAACAGTCAGGAGGACGTTCAAGATCAAATTGGTGACGTCCTCAAAAAGGCTGGGTCCGCAGTGAGATAATTAAATAAATAGAAGTGCATGAAAAGGTTGACGGGGTAGCTCTCGGACTGCCACGCCGGGCAAATGTTCATTTGATGAATATGAAAGTTTGTACCCAAGTCTTGGATGTTTATATATTTATTTAAGTATGTGTATCCGTTACATAGTAACCATACCACAAATAATTGGTGTGAATGTCTGAATTTTTTTTAAATTATTTATGTATGTCATTTAAGGAACAGATTCAACCTTATCCGCGGCAATAGCTAGTTCTCTATAGTAGCGGTGGCGACGCAACAAGAATTGTTATCCTTATGTCAGAACTGTTACAAGTGTGTATAATGTTTCTGGTGGATCTTCTAGAGCAGTTGTAATTGTCTGTCCATTGTCTTGTAAAAATTGGACGTCAGTACGATATGTGAGAGAAGATCCACAGTCAGAAGCTAGTAATTTTTTGTTTTAGTTGCAGTCTACTAAGGAATCCCTTTCTAACATAAACGCCAAGGGTAAACGAAAAGCTGCTAGTGCTGGTATCAAACAGTCGAAGTCAGCAACAAAGGTATCGAAAAAAGGATTTACGTTTATTTCCCACTAATTGTTGCCCGCGACTTCGTCCGCGTGAACAACTTAACATCACAAATTATTATGTAAGTATTTCCCGTAGGAATGATATGTTTTTTCGGGATAAAAACTATCCTATGTCTATTCCAGGACCTAACCTATATTATGCTAAGTTTCATCCCGATCCGTCCAGTGGTTGAAGCGTGATTGAGTAACAAAAATCCAAACATCGAAATATCAAAACATCCAAATATCCAAACTTTCGCATTTATAATATTCGTAGGATAGGATTACCCATATTCCTACTAGCCTCGTGGTTATACGGACCGAATCACAGCAGAGTGCACTCTTTCATGGGGCCTTGCCTGTGTGTTCTCACTCCCAAAAAATTTCCTGTCAATTTTTCTAAGTGCAAATAAGAGCCAGCTTAGCCCCCTTTACGATAATTCGAATCATTTAATATTTTGAACAGACCGATTGCCTTGACGACCTGGATGCTTCAGATGCAGGCCATGATCATGCTTACATAGTTTGCTCTCTCAGTAAATAAAATGTGCTGTAAGCTAATGGGTTTTTAATATAATTCATCTTTTATTAACACTTTACGATCCACAATGCCACTGTAAATCGAAATAACTGTTTTCATTAGGCCATTCTTAAACAACTTGACTTTTCCTATGTTGAAATGTTTACAGCCTTTAATATCTTTATTTTTCTGCTTCTAGTTGAAAGAATCTTCTAAGCCGGCACCAGTAGAATCAAAAATTTACACTATTGAGTAAGCGATTTCTTTCATAGTATCATTACTAGCCTTTATTATTAACTTAACCTACACTTTGGATCATCATCACCAAATTATAACGTTATCTGTTAGATGTAATATGAGAGAGTACTACCCATAACAGCCATGCTTGGTAGACGTTTTCGCAGAACCATGTGGAGTAGCACCCTCGGCTACTAGGTTAAGTGAATATACCACCATTGTCTGGCCACTAGCATGTTACACACCACACCACGGGTAGGTAAGGTTAACGTTTATTGATGTTGTTAAGTCCCTCTTACTTATGCTCCTACTTTTGGATCGCTGCCAGTCGCCAAAATCAAAGCTCCAGAATTAGATCTGTATTTCTCGACAAGGGTGCCCAAATTCGCGGTTTTCCATATAACAATTTTTTCTAATATTCCATAACCTAATTTTCATTTGCAAATTTTAGAAATTCGGAAGTTTTCGCATCACTTATTTTCTCAATTATAGATTGTACAAACTTAAAAGTGAATATAACTTTTCGGGCGACAGCAACATTGGTATTCCTGGTGATTACACGAATAAATTCATTCATTTTTCAGAGTAATAGCACCAAATGGTTGGCCCCTCTCATTAGACCAATGGAGGAGGGTGGACATCATTCGGAATTCTCTTGAGCAAATTAAGATTGAGGCTCCACTGAAAAAAGCAACTAAAGAAAAGGTACCTAATGTAGGAATTATTTATCTTTTTTAAATTAAAGTTACATGTAAGTACTTATAATAAAATCCACTTAGATGAAATTAAAAATGAATCAACTATACTCTTTACCAGGATTGAATTGAAGAATTTCATGTTTCTGTCACCAAAATATACCAGTACACTTCCTTTACATTTTTAAATTCGCTTGTATCTCAGTGAATAATTTATATCTTGGGATGTTTATTTAGCTAGAAGATAATTCGACGGATTATCAATGAAATTCAGATACTATTTGCTCTGTATTACGTGATCTAGACAAGATACGACGACTAACATTCTCCTTGACGTCAGGTCTGGCTAGTGTAAAGACTAGCTCTATTTTGTGAACACAGAGAGAGAATATTAGAGATTTCTGGCGACATTAACTTCTATCCATTAGATGAAACATCATTTGTAAATGATTCTGAAACATCATCCCTACAGGGAGGATCCGCAAAAGATAAGAAAGAAGTAGAAAAAGAGAAACCTGTCACGTTCACTGTGCACCAGCCTCTTCCTGATGATGCTTATGTTGAACTTGAATGTTGCACCGCTGTGGGAGGTGGAGCTTATGCCAAGCGTGACGATGATAGGGATATACAATTTTCTTTATCAAGAAGATCATGGGATGCTAAGGAACCTGGCAGAAATGTAAGAGGTGCTAAAATTAGGTAAGGAGTTTTGATGTCATCATAATGAATCTAAGATGATTTTTTTTGGCATATGAATTTACATCATCATCAGCCTAAATACGTCCACTGCTGGACATAGGCCTCCCCAATAGAATACCACTTTTGGTTAGATGTCCATTGGGGGATTTGCCATAATCACTACGTTTGGCAGACGGATTGGTGATCGCGGTAATGATCTTAACATACACACACAGAAGAACGCTGCTGTCCGTCCCTGGTGCAATCCCTTAGTCTCCTTGACTACACCCACGGGAAAGATAGGGGTGGCCCTATACAATGATGATAACGAGTTACAGCTTATATAAGTGACGAATGGTTTTTATTCCTGTTAATTATTGAGTTTTTCGTGTTTTCACTTGTTAATAATAGAGTTCCCTTAATGACCAGACCTCAGTTAATATGCTGTAGTAGTTCAACTAGTAGCTTTTAAAAGTATCTTGGCTCGACAGTTCTCTAGCGTACTTAAGGGAGATCCATAATTTTATTCACCCCAGTCAGCTTATGCTTTTTTTTCAACTTTTCTGTTATAGAAAGGAGTTTCACGATGAGTTTCTAGTGCCTATGCCTTCACCGGCAGCTAAATTGTCGAGTGCTCCTACTTCCGTAGTGGAGGCTAGTATTTTTTTAATTTACTGACAATTATTACCTTGGAATCGGAGTTAGTGTCATTTATGTACTTGTGATATAATGTTTATATTTATTTATTTTCACAAAATCCACAGCACTTAGTATATACTGTATACTATATATGTATTCTAATTTATAGTTCTTACTGCCAATAACGGATTTACAATATATTTATATTACAGTCTAGTGATTGTGTGTGTGTGTGTGTGTGTGTGTGTGTGTGTATTTGTATATATATTAATTTGAATATTCCGTGATGTTTTTCGAGATATATAAAGAAAAAGTGTTTCGGTATCCCGGAATATCGATACATCGGTCCAGTATATCGGTAATTCATTCATGTACTTAACTCATACAGTAATATTAATATGGATATTCCGAATCGTTTATTTAATAATCTACAATTCCCGGATAAAAGACAATACTTACTAAAAAACTCAAATTTCTCTTTACTGAAACAAGTTATTAGCATCTAATAATGTATATATTGTTTTTTTTCTATCTTTTTTAAAGAGCTTAGTCTGTTCAGCGACTATGTCGCCCTATTGGTGACAACAGAGTTAACAGAAGAAATCTACATGACTAATGCCTTATGGATTTCTTCTGTTAATTCCAATCTTAACTAATCTATAAAGTGCCTTGGCAGCATCTGATAGTGGAAAAGCCAAGGCCAATTACATTGACCCACATTCAATAAATTTGAATTATATATATCGCACCCCTAGATGAAAACGTCACTAATTCAAAAAATACTTATACTGAGTTAGTGGCGTTTTCGAAATCCCGGCATGAATACCTACGCGGAGTTAAAACTCCCGTAACGCTAACTTCGACAGTTGTCGAAAAATGGCGCGAAACATTACTTTAGTTGAATGACCTTACCCTGGATGGCGCCAATCACACTCCGCCATTTTTAGTTGTCTCCCGGCAGTCGTGAGAGAAAGACATTTGCATAGTAACATATTTTGAGTTGCTGGAGTTTATGTGAAATTAATACGGTAAGTTTCATATTTTATTTCGAGTTGATTGATTTTTGCTGAAATTTTATTGATAAATTAAACTGTATATTTTGATTTGTGGGGGTTTTGTTAATATTGTGTCACGGTTTGTTTAAATATATTTCGAGTTACTCTAGTTTACATGACAGAAAATATGAATTCAGACTTACAATAGTTCACTTGAATGAATCTTTAAATTTGTTTTTTTCGCCTGCTTAATGAAATAATAACTTGTTGGTTAAAAATAGTATTTTATAATCTCAAATTTAAAGTAGATTTTTTATTCGCCTTTAATTTTCGTAACTCATTATGGGTTGATAATTAGGATTTTTGACTTGCTTGAGTTTACTTGATTTTTTATATGATAAGGGCATTATTTATTTTAGGAAAATGAAAAGCCGGGGGCAAATTATGTTGGATCTCGTCAATGCAGAAAAACAGATTCCTGATCAGCCAGCAACTCAATCCTCTGGTATGGAGATGGTTGAAAGTGTAGGCGAGCCTGAAATACCTGCTGAGGGGTTAAGGTCAGTTTCATCGCCGCAGTTTGTCGATGAGCAGTCAACTAATAGTGACGAACGACGACGAGTTCCTAAACGAAAATATACAGTATCACCCGTCCACAGCGGCGAAGGGAGCGATTTTGACGACTCGGACGCAGATCCAAACTACAAAAATCCTATACCGAAACGAAAAATAAGTTTCTCCCCTTTGCGTAAATCTACTACTAATCTCCAATTACCACGACCTCGCTCTCTGTCATTGTCGTCTACCAGTTCGAGTTCATCAAGCAGCTCAAGCAGCAGCTCCAGCAGCAGTTCAAGCATCAGCTCAAGCAGGAATAATAATACTGTTAATAATAATACCGAAGAACATTTAGCGCAAGAAATAGTACAGGGTAAGAAGAAACTGCGGAAACCAGAAACATGGAAAGCTAACGTAGTCAAAGCTCTTAAAAATTCTGGTAAGGCATATAAGTCGCGGGGTAAACTAAATAAAGACATGTCACAAAATGCGACCACCTTGCGGAGAAAAATGTCGTTTTAAATGCAGTACAACACTCAACACAACTACTCGTCAAAAGCTTTTTGATGCATTCTGGGGATTAGGTGACCTTCAGCGTCAAAGAGAGTACATTGTGCGACATTCTCATGAAATCAAGCCCAAATATCGATACACAAGCACAAATAACTACCGGGCTCTAAATACGGCCTTCTATTTCGAAGAAAATAACGCGCGCGTTCGTGTCTGTAAGAACTTCTTTAAGGCAACTCTTGACTTGGGAGATCAAGCAATTAAAACAGCATTAGTTAAAAAGACGGAAACTGGTTTCATAGAGGGAGAAAAAAGAGGGAAACATAAAAACCATCTTACGTTAGACCCTGCAGTTAAAGACAGTGTTGTTCAATTCATCAATTCAATTCCTCGTATTGAATCGCACTATCTCCGAGCTCAAACTACACGGGAATACATTCAAAGCGAGAGGTCATTAGCAGACATTTACCGAGATTATAAGGATTTACGGCAAGCAAGTAATTTACCATTTGCTTCTGAATCAACATTCCAGCGGATATTCAACTTTGAGTTTAACATCGGATTTTTTAGTCCAAAAAAAGATTTGTGTGATTTGTGTGAGAGTTATAAAAATGCAAATGCCGAAGAAAAATTAAAACTGCAACATAGCTATGAACAAGCTGCTTGAGAAGGACATGGCGCGACGTGAGAAGGAAAAGGACAAACTAGAAACAGGTGCTATAGTAGTTGTGTATGATTTGCAAGCCGTACTGCAGGTTCCGAAGGTCCAAGTTTCGTTGTTCTTTTATAAATCTAGAATAAATTGTTTCAACTTTACATTAAGTGATTTACATGCAAAGAATGTAGACTGTTTTTTTTGGAATGAGACTGAAGGAAAGCGTGGTGCGGTAGAAATAGGAAGCTGCGTTTTATCTTTCATAGAAATGCAGTTAGATAACCATCCCAGTGGCGACATAGATCTGATATTTTATTCAGATAACTGCTGTGGGCAGCAAAAAAACAAATATCTGTTAACTGCTTATGCTTATGCTGTTTTCAATATGAGAGTGAAATCGATCACCCATAAGTTCTTAATTAGAGGCCACTCCCAAAATGAAGGGGATAATGTGCACAGTGTTATAGAAAAGCAAGTGAAAAGGCACATCAAATCCGGTCCCATTTATACACCCTTACAGTATATAACATTGATACGAACTGCCAAAAAATCTGGACCAGCTTATAAAGTGCATGAAATGACCTATGATCGCTTTTATGATTTGAAAGCCTTGCAAGAAGCTTGGGGAACGAATTTTAATATGGATGAAAATGGCAATCAAGTAAAATGGCAGGAAATTAAAGTCCTCAAAGTAGAAAAGGATAGTCCCATGTCATTTTTCTATAAAACATCTTTTTCAGATACTGAATTTAAAAAGTGCTGGGTTAATAAGAGGAAGACCAGGCGTACAGGAGTAGTATCTACATCTGATATCCCATCACGTTTGAGTAGAGCATACACAGAAAAGATTCCTTTGTCGGATGCCAAAAAGAAAGATATAAAAGAACTCGTGGATAAAAATGTCATTTATTACGATATTTTTTACAAAAATGTTTTGTAAAATATTTTTTATATTTTGTACTTAACTGAACTGATATTTTTAAATGATTGTCTAGTTTAAGAACTAAGTGCCATTAACAAACGTATTTCTATTAGTAGTAAGAAAGTACTTATTATTGACAAATAAGTTTAACTGTGATTTGAAACTATGGGTATTATTGTTAATTCTGTAAGCGATAGCTTAAAAAAGAGACTGCCTTAGAATTATATGGAGTAAAAGATAAAGATGTTGAGTTTTAAAGCTTTTGTACTGAATATTAATTTAATATGGTGTTATTTTTTTTGCCAAGATAAAAATGTTTATGCCAATTTTGATTATTTAAGTTCTTTTAATACTCTTTAATATCGTTGTTAAATAATTTTTTTTTGTTACATAACAAAAATTATATTGTTACATAAAAAAGACTTCTAATAGCAACTGTGATTAATAAAGTAATAAATATAATAATTACCTAGTAAGTACTACCTAGCTGGATATAAGTCACTAAAATAGTGATTTTTTATTTTTATTTTTTTCTTGTTGTTAAGTAAAATAAACAACCATTTTCATTTGATTACAATATTGTTTTATTTCAATTCTTAATCTTGTTTTACCTATGTTATAAAGCCAGTTTTCAACTTAGTGAATTTTTGACACCATCAGTAGGTCGTATATTTTTAAGGTGCAAAGTAATGTAACTCATTTCTATTTCAGATAAAGTAAGGTAATTCTAAATATGACACAAGAAAGTTTCTTATTACCTAAAGAAAACTCAACTAACTAAAATAAATGTCTTTTTTCAACCTTTGTGGGAATAGCATCAAAAATACGTCATTAAACAGGCTTTACGAATTATAACTATCATGTATCTATTATAATTTTCTCGATATCTCTTGTAAATGTTCCGAAATCAGTTTTAAGTCATTTCTGAAAAAATAGGTTTTTTGATTTCCCGGAGTTTTCATCTAGTGGTGCGATATATTCTTTATTGCACATAAATTTTTTGAAAAAAAAGGGCATAACATAAAAGTGTACAAGGGTGGACTTATCTCTATAAGAGATCTCTTCCAGCCAAACTTCACTGTGGGAAAAGCTAAAACAAGCGGTAGGTCAAAAAGAATAAAAATCATATAATCAATAGAATTATTGTATATGATATGATATTCTTTATTGCACAAATTTTAAAAGTAAACACAGTTACAAATTTTGTGCACAAAGGCGAGCTTATCTCTAAAAGAGATCTCTTCCAACCAACCTTACAGGGTGTGAGACAAGGCACTAAGAGCGAATGTATATATGTATTCTAGAAGGCTCATTCCAAACACACTCCATCAAAATGTGATAAACATATTGTTTTTTGTTGATACAGATGTTTGTTTTGTATTTATTGATTAAATAGACATAAACATACAAAACAAAATATCTCGAAAAGCATGATACTTATAAGTGCGTATAGTTTCAAATGTTCCTAATATCTTGAGGACCTATCACCCTTTAAAGATTTGCCTTAACAGACGCTTATCTGCAAATAAACCAGTGCGATAATTCATATTTCAGGAAACTGTATTTGAAACTGAAGGAGAAGAATCAAGTGAGTATTATTATATCATAGTTTTATGTATTTAGCTTCTGTTTATATTTTACTAGCTGTTGCCCGCGACTTCGTCCGCGTGGACAACTTATCATCACAAATTATTATGTATTTCCCGTAGGAATGGGATGTTTTTCGGGATAAAAACTATCCTATGTCCTATATCAGGACTTAACCTTGTGCCAAGTTTCATTCTGATCCGTCCAGTGGTTGAAGCGTGATTGAGTAACAAACATCCAAACATCCAAATATCCAAGTATACAAGTATCCAAGTATACAAGTATCCAAGTATCCACGTATCAAAGTATCCAAATATCCAAGGATCCAAGTATCCAAGTATCCAAGTATCCAAGTATCCAAGTATCCAAGTATCCAAGTATCCAACTATCCAAGTATCCAAGTATCCAAATATCCAAGGATTCAAGGATCCAAGTATCCAAGTATCCAACTATCCAAGTGTCCAAGCATACAAGTATCCAAGTATCCAAGTATCCAAATATCCAAACATCCAATTATCTAAACTTTCACATTTATAATATTAGTAGGGTTCGGAACGCGTCATATCTGTTACTCAATCATGCTTCAAATATTAGTATGATGTTTGTATATTTTTTACAAACATCAATGTATTCAGTATTAACATAACAAGAAGAATGATATAGAAGTAAAAATCGCATAAACCTAAAATATTATTAACTCAAACAGTTGCTATAAAATATAATGAAAGTAAACATTTGTAAACTAAATGTGAAAATATGGAATAAACTTTAGGTAAGTATAATCTAACATTTATCTGCATTTATCCTAGTCCTAAAGTCTATGACCATAACAATAGCAAAGGGTAAGCCCTTTTCTATTCTTATGCTCTAACCAAAACTTTGAGATATAAGACTCCCTAGATGTAAGCTACTTTATTGGATCTGTTTAATGTTTGTCATGCAACAAACATTGATTGAATTAAATAATTTTTAAATGCTCTGATTTGCGAATCTGTTTCAAAACACGGCTTATCTCGATTTTGAACGCGTTGAGAATAATAGTAGCGCCCCAGTTTTACTTCTACACTGTTATTATTTACTAGCTGTGCCCGCGGCTCCGCTCGCGTGAACTACAGAATCCGCTCCCGCTTCCGATTCCGCTCCCGCTTCCGCTTCCGCTTCCGCTCCCGCTTCCGCTTCCGCTCCCGCTCCCGCTCCCGCTTTCGCTTCCGCTTCCGCTTCCGCTTCCGCTCCCGCTCCCGCTCTCGCTCCCGCTTCCGTTCGAGCTCTGGCTCCCGATCCCCTCCCGCTCCTGCTTCCGCTCCCGCTCTTGCTCCCGCTCCCGCTCCCTCACCCATTCCCCCTTTACCACGCCCACGCCCCCGCCCACGCCAATTCCCACCCGCAGTTCCAAATGTAATCCAAACTCATCGCAATCTGAATAGTACGGAATACTATTATGTGCAATATATTGCACACTAACCTCACCTACTAATGTATTTGAAAACTAAAAATGTCTATAACTTTTGATTAAGTTAACCGATTACGATGAAATAAAGACTAAATGTTAAGCTAACTATAGTCCCATGTTTTTGTGAAAAGTTCATCAAAATCCGTTCAGTAGTTTTTAAGTGATGCTTGCACAAACTCACAGACAAACAGACAAACAGACAAAAAATCCAAAAATGATTGAAATGTGTTCTCATACTTATCCTTGACTCCCCAATTTTTTTTTTGCAAATATCTTCAATGTACAGACACGCGATGTTTACGATTTTATTTATTAGATTCTTATGGACTAAGATTATACACTGCACTAGAAACGATACGGTCTCTAAATCTCTTTGTCATCCTGTCAAGACTTCAGCGTCTTGTTCATCTCTGTCGCTCTCTCTGAGGATCACGACTGTATTAAATACATCTCCACGCATAGCGGTCGTTAGGAATCCGACAGCCATTCCCTTCACCGGGTCTGACCACCTCGTCGGAGCTCGTCCTATGGCACGCCTGCTCTCAACTTGTCCCAAGATGATGAGCAGTACTAGAAACTTTAAATTTGTACCTCTACCTGTGACACCACTCTGAGAAAAAAATAAGTAGCCCTCCTACTTACGTAAGGATAAAAATATACCACTATTACATAAGTAGCCGCCCCCATTATAAATGGTGTCACCCATTATAAATGGTGTCGCCTACAACTGATTCAGTAGCCGGCCACATTACTAAGTAGTGTGGTTACTTAGTAATGTGGCCGGCTACTGAATCAGTTGTAGGCGACACCATTTATAATGGGGGCGGCTACTTATGTAATAGTGGTATATTTTTATCCTTACGTAAGTAGGAGGGCTACTTATTTTTTTCTCAGTGTAATAGGATTACATTCTTAATCATACTTGAGAATGATGAATTAAAGTAATATAATTATTATGTTTGCAGAGGACCATCAGCTAACGCAACAAGGACCTTCGCCAGTAACTGAGAGTGAATGTTTGTACCTATATAATAATAATAAATATAAATATGTGGGGACATTTCACACACGGCCACCTGATCCCAAACTAGGCCGAACCTGTAATATGGGTATAAGACAGCTGATATACATACATAAATATATAATATAATATATAAATAACATCGAGTTACAAGGCATCACACGAATGTTTGCCCTGGGCGGGACTCGAACCCGCGACCCCGAGCTTCGCAGGCAGGTGTACTACCGACTAGGCTACGGGGCAGACGATATTCTGTGAAAAAACACTGTTACAGCGTTTACTTCTTCTATGTTAGACCAAAACCAACTTTATCTTTACCAACGATCTCTAGTACTACTAGATGGAGCGTTCCAAACAATCGCTGTGTTCCACGCAAGTAGCCACAACTCTTTCACATTCACATTGAAACTTGTGCAGTTACTACGTGAAAGAGTTGTGGCTACTTGCGTGGAACACAGCGATTGTTTGGAATGCTCCATCTAGTAGTACATAGAGAACGTTGATATTTACCCATTAGTGCATCATTCTAATGTCAATGAAGTCTCCGGCAAAACTAATGAATTCCTATAAAGTAATGATTGTAAAGAACATGGTAGCGTTATCACTTTTATTAGTAGTGATTAATCGTTCATCGTTATAGCAAAGTAGCTAGCACAAACTTTTGATGGTGTTATTTTCTTTAGCACCAGATTCTCTTAAAAAAACTGAAGCATCTGATGAGAGAAGTTATATCTATAACAGAATTTCTATCTGTAACAGTCCAACGTCAGGCAAAATTTTAATTTCAGTGCTCGAAGCAATCCCAGAGGAAGAAGAGGAAGCGAAATACTTCACAATGCCAGAACAACTCAGAGATAAGTTTGTACCGCTCTACTTCGTGCCACTTTGTACCAAAGAGAGGAATGAAGACGATAGGTAATAGTTACAGCCTTTTCATTACTTACTATCTCCAGTCGCTGTGCGATCCGAAGTGGCTCTTAGCCACCTATGTACCTCGTTCCCTGTGACTTTTTGCACCAGTTGATTACCCGAAGCTCGTAATGGTCCTATAGGATCATCCATTGATATTTTGATTCAGGTTGCTCCTAATTTTAAGTCAAAGCCTACTTGTAATAAACTAGAAAACACTTCTGCAACCCTATGAGTGTATCTCTTCCGAAGTGGCGGTAGATATTTAAGCTTTAGGTTCTAAAATATTTCCAATAATATTCAACAATGATGCTGTGTATTGTATTTTGGCATTGACTTAATCACTAACTGCAAATATTTCAGTGTCTTGGTGACTCAAGATATAGCAGAGGCAGCTAAGGCGGAGCGTCATAGCCGAATAGAAAGGGCATTAGAACGCATGCGCGAGTTGCAAATCTTCGATGAAATATTCGTTCTGGGGCGGCAAAAGAAGAGGTGTATTCTACTGGAAAAACTGTATATTGGTGTGTATTGTTTTCGTAGCTTTTATTTTCATTATCGTAATCTTCACCACCAAGCCCTGTTATTCGCTCTTCCTATGGTTCTTCTGAAGGTCTTAACTGTATGATAGAAGAATAATAAAATCATCGGACCTAACAGCATAGTATTGGTTGGACTAACCCCATGTATACGACACCCTTATCTCCAGTAGCCTCTTATACACTAGCTTCACTTTCATGAGGTCATGGGACACCGCCTATACCAACGTATTTTTTGAAATTTATGAACGATTTGAAATTTATGCCGTATGGTTTCCGGTAGAGTAGAATAGGACCACTCCAACTCTTCCCGTGGATGTCGTACAAGGCGACTAAGGGAATACATTATAAAACATCAAAGGCCTCCCCAACCCGTCTGGCCAGCGCGGGGAGTGTAGACCAAATCCTCCGTCTGTCTCCGGCAGATGAGAGAGGGTTGTGCTCCTGCAGTGGAGACAATAACCTGATGATGAACGGTTTATTTATATTTTTAATTTCTAAATAATGCCACAGGCTTTTCGGTGAAGGAAAACATTGTCTGGAAACCTGAATACGCCAAAGAAGACATTCTAAGGCGTATGTGAAGTCCAGCAAACAGGATTGGGGCACCAGATTCATCAGGATTTGGCACAAAAGATCCTGAAGGTTTGAAGTATCGCCAGGTCTACCTACCCCCCTAAGAAGATCCTCAAAATTTAAATATTTCTAGTGGTTTTGTCAGACAAACCGACAATTGAAAAAGGTAGCTGAAAGGTAGTGAATAACAGTTGATGTCGAACAAACTATTGATAAAAGCTGCGAGCTAAGGCTAGTAATATAAATATTGCGTTCAGATGCTTCGTGGACATCCGAACTATTGCAAGTTTTAGAGGAAAGAGACGAGGCTATAGCTCGGGAACTTATTGAAATATCTGGTACCAAGAAGAAGCCGGGACAAGTTCCAGATGCGACTGCCGCTAAAAAGCAGTCTGCTGGCGGAAAGAAGAAGTAACCCGAAATGTAGTTTAATTTCTACTTTAAGAAAATATCTTTATTATTATTGTGTTTGTCTTATTTTGATCATTATCAATATCTTCACCTGGCCCTTGGTCTGTCTCCGGTCTAGCATCAGGTAGGTAACAACATCATCATCGGATCATCTCTCAGATGTCCACCTCAGGACATAGGCCTTTCCCAATGAACGCCACCACACCCGGTCCTCCGCCCTCCGCATCCAGCTGCCTCCGGCCTCCTTCCTAAGGTGCTTCCATCTGACGGCGCGACATTCCATTCTGCACCTGCTAACCTGCAGTCTCCACTCCAGAACTTGTCTGCTCCAATGGATGTGTGTTTCGTTGGATATCCCCATTTACAAATCATATGCTTCAAAGTAATCCAGATATCCCTGTCCATAGCTCGCTGAGCGACTTGGAACTTGTGTATCAGGCCCACCGTCAGTGACCAGGGTATGTTCATATAAAATTATTATTTACCGGTGCAGTATCCCGAGGATAGTAATATAACTATAATTGAATTAACCCACTCTTTTGTCTATTTATTACTATAAATAGTTGGCCTATCCATCCTCTTCTCTAGTTCTGCCATCAAACATCAATACGCTAATATTTATTTGCGTTAATAATTTTACTGGCGTTTGCCAATACTTCCCCTGAATGGGATAGAATTCTTTATACATGGTTGTTAGGTTTTTGTACATCAAAATCATTGTTGCATGTTAATCTTCACCCGTAAAAGACCCACAGTATTGTTCGTTATATCGTAAATTTACTAAATGAAATTGATTCTCTTTGATGCATCATTTTAGCGATAGTAATATAAACGTTCCAGTAAATACGTGTGGGTACATAATAAAACCGCTTCATGCATTCAAAAGGAATATTATAGAGCCAGAAATCCAATAATGCTAGTGATCCGTGCAGATTTCGTTGGGCTAGGATTATGATAGAGTAGCGTATTCCAGACTGGACACTTCATTATAACGTCTGCGAGTAACTTAATTCTATACTTATTATGAAACAAGAGGAACCGCTTCGCACCAGTAGTACCTTTGGGCAGTGTACCTTTGGTACTATGGATACTAATTAGTGCCATAATTGTCCTATAAAGACTATTTAAGTAAAAAGTAAAAAAATAATTAAAAGCGGTCTAGGACTAATGATATATTAAGCTGTTTCGGGTAATAATATTTAGCCTGCCAACGTCATACTTATATAGTAAATCAAGCCCAGGAAATTTGAATAATTAAACGCGCATAAATGGATACACTAGGCAGACATATTGACCATCGCAGTTTTATACCTCAATACAGTTGTAATTTATCTCGGCGCAGACATTTTTCCAGTAACGGGACTATACGGAGCTCTAATTCAATTACTTATAAGAACGTTGAAACCAAAACCAAACTTTTGTTAGAAAAAAACCCTAGCTTCTTTTCCCCATAAACGACCCCTCAAAAGCGGTGGTAGATTCTGAATCATTTACCTACAGGTTGGTTTAAATAGGTGTTCTCCGTGCCTAAGTTTTTATAGTTTATTCCAAATACTTGAATATAGCCCGTACTTGAATATGTCGGCCCCGTAGCCTAGTCAGTAGTACACCTGCCTGCGAAGCTCGGGGTCGCGGGTTCGAATCCCGCCCAGGGCAAACATTCGTGTGCTGAGCACTTGCGTTTGCCTTGTGACTGGATGTTATTTATATATTATATTATGTATTTATGTATGTATATCAGCTGTCTGATACCCATATTACAGGCTCTGCCTAGTTTGGGATCAGGTGGCCTTGTGTGAAATGTCCCCATACATTTATTTATTTATAGATCTTTCACTTTGAGTTTCAGAGGACTTAGGTAAAAACTGGCCTATATAGTCTATGTCAATACGTGAACCAATATCGGGGTTATTGCAATGGCGGTGCTCATTCAGTCGCCGCTGCACATGGCGTGATTGATCAAAGTACTATTTACAGAGAGGTGTTGGATCGCTTCTGTATTTCTCACTTTTTTAATCTTTGAAGGATTTGAGTGCAAATTATCATTAGGTTTTGTTTTATCACCTCACGCCAACGTGGTACCAAACTCGTTGGTGTAGTTTCTTTTAGTGAGACATGGAAAGATACATTTGAAGTCAATTCGTTTGAGGATTTATAAAGTTGGTTAAATATTACTTTGGCCAGTTACTATGTTACTTTTTTTTTATTTTATTTTATATATAAGAAAATCTTACAGCATTAAATATAAATTAAATAATTTGCTTAAAATAATTGGACGCCAATTAAAAGATTTCACATTTTAACAAAAAAAAGAACTTCATAACAGCTGAACATAAAGATGCATAAAATAAAAACAAACGAATAACAATAGAACACATATAGGATAGTAGTAGGGGGGGGGGGGGGGGGGGAGTTATTGTGTGTGTGTTTGTGTGTGATATGGGTGTGGGTGTGTGCGTGTGTGTGGGTGTGTGTGTGGGTGTGTGTGTGCGTGTGTGTGTGTGTGTGTGTGTGTGTGTGTGCGTGCCTATTCAGACGTGATCCTGCCACTCACTTGCCTCTTGCCTTTTATATGTACCTGGTTTCAGGTTAAAAATATCGAGGTCCTGGAACATGACGTTTATTTTACGTTACGTTACGCGTTAATGAAGTGTCTATCATACTAGTAACACCACTAATGTAATTCATGATAATTCAAATCATTTAATCGTAAACACAGGTAATTTTAAGCTGGTCGAATACATTTAGGTACTCTATGTTTTGCCCACAGGCTAATTGGTCAATTTATAACAACGTAGTAACTTTGTGACGTAATAACGTAGGCCTTTGCCCATAAATGGGATAATCTGTAGTGACGAAGGCCGTACTTGAAAATAAAAACATTAACTTACAAATATTAAATAATGACATAAACTAAGAATGACATAAAATGAACTATAACTATGCACAGTTCTATAATAAGCGAAGTGACGAATTCTATGAATGATAATTTATATCTACAGAAGGGCTAATATAAAATAAAAAAAAATTACTTTGTGAAGGAAATAATTTTCTTGCAAATTTCCAAGCGGTATGCATCAACAGGACGACAAGGCGCATTTTATACCGTCGCGATCCTCAGCAGTGAGGGAACGACAGAGAAGAAGATGCACCAGCAAGACAGTATAGACAATCCGACAAGATTTCATCTGAATCAGATACTCGGTTCTTCACATCCAGTCACTGCCAGCCGCCTTAAGCAGATCGTCGTTCCATCTAGCCAGGGGGCGTCCAACATTACACCTGCCCAGTCGCGGTCTCCACTTAAAAACTCGTTTACCCGGTCAAATTCAGAAGTGGTTAAACTCAAAAGTGGTGAAATCCAGAAGTGCTCACCGACCGTCAAACTCAACTATAAGTGTCCAGTATGTTACTGGCAAGTACTCTCATCTCACGCATGCTATCCTCACGTTTCACTCATGCCGCACCTTTGTCGCAACCGCGCTCTCTCCTACTCCATGCCTCACCTTTGTTGCATCCACAATGCACCTTCGTTGCATCGACGCTGCACCTTCGCTGCACCCATGTTCGTCGCACCCATGGCGATATGTATGTATGTATGTATGTATATTTCATTCCAGATTCATAGTCCTATGAAAACCAACGCTATTTACGTCTCGGTAACATATACATGAAAGGGTCACCAGCAGCAAAAACAGGTTTGTATTACCATGTAAACTTTGCAGTCCATTTAGGAACACCATCTATTGTGTATTTTGTTTTCGAGACGCAAATGCGTTTGTTTTCATAGGACTATTAATCTGGAATGAAATATAAACGCTTTATTGTACCAAAAATAACAACAACAATAATATAATAGGAATTAAACTGTGTACAAAGGCGGACTTATCCCACTTTGGGATCTCTTCCAGTCAACCTTAGAGTAACCGAAAGGACAAGTATAATGAGTTTAGTACCCAATTTAAATAAAGAAATGTACCTACTTTTAATAAAGTTTGAAAATACATAAACAATTACATAAACATAAACTAACAATATATACATAGACGATACACGAATAAGTGAATGATACAAATATCTATATATACATAAATTTATACACATAACATATAAATATATAAGATATATATATATGTTAATATATACATTATATATCCCAATAAATACTTATTATATATTATAATAAGTATTTATTGGGATATTCCGCTTTCCGCTCCCACTTATCAACATGCAGAACAGCAAATCATTGTTTTTATTTGAAACAATTTCATTATCCAGTAACGAGCGTGAGCGTGGTTAATTCATTCGCCTCAATATCCCGTTTGTTCGGATTGCGGTCTCATTAGCAATTGTAATGTTAAATCACTGTTTTACCTGGTTAACGTTATTTAACCACTACGTTAACGTTGCGTATACCTACTGTGTTTAAGCTAAACTGAAACCAATTATTGCTTTGAATAATAGTTTTTCAATAAATTTTATTAATACCTACATAATGGGCATACCTGTGTATAACTGGGACGAAGGATTCCCATTCCGTAACTGGCTTCGAACTGGGAAATTACATTTCCCACTTTGTGGCGAGTTACGAAATCTGGTTACAAAATGGGACGCAAGTGTATGTACAGATAAACAACTGATGGAAAATCTAACGAAAATCTTACGAATTGTCGGGAATGGCTTTTTTATATATATCTAAGGTCCATACCACGAAGCAAAATATTTTTTCGCACCTCATAAGTCACCTCAAAGTTTTTACCTTCATGACTGACACTAATTGGTTATTGAATTAGATAACAGATGCACATTATACAGTCATCTGTTATCTAATTTAATAACCAATCAATGTCAATCATGAAGGTAAAAACTTTGAGGTGACTTATGAGGAGCGAAGAAGCCAGAAACCATACACTGACTAGTTCATAAGTGGTTTCAAACTTTTGACCAGAATGTACATCGAAACGCGTCTCTACATCGAAAAAGTAGTTCTGAAGTAGCAAACAGACAGACAGTCATGCATCTTGCAGCAACCTAGGATTGAACCCATGGCGCTCAGAGGTCATAAACCCCATGAAACATTTAACAGCCGCCATTTTATTAAGTTTGTCATCTATCAGCTACTAAGTGATATTTAATGGAACCAATAATGTCACTAACGGCCGACCGCTCGCAATTTTCCGTATTTCATAAATTTTCGATGTGACAATAATGACAATATTGACATATTACGGAATGATACCTTCATTAGCTTTGTAGGTATACTTAAATTTTAAATTGTTTTCTCAAGTTCTTATAAAAAAAAATCCTTTTCCTTACTTTGTTGGTTTTTTCTTTGTGTGTGTCAATTATGGTAAAAAATAAATGTTTTTCTTTCTTTCTTTCTTTCTTTCTTTCTTTCTTTCTTTCTTTTAATGCTAGCTTTTCACACCGCGGCTTTTTCCATGGTAAGTTGACATTACATGACATTAGAGTGTAGGAAGTCAATATTTTCTCTGGTTACTGCTCTGATAGAAGTATTTGACTAAATAGCAAGTAAAGTGTCAAACAGGTTTTCTTAAGGTCTATGTTTGATGATTTCTGATTCTTCAATTGTTGAAGAAACTGCAGTACCTATTTTTAATAGAATTCTCAAAAATCAGTCTGGCACCTTTTTGTCATTTTTTTAAACTTCATTGTTTATAGTGATCAGCGAGGGCTGTAAAGCATTTACATATGTTTAGAGAAAATCATCTTTCGAACCGTGTAAAAATTTGTTTAAGGTCCACCACAGATAACTTGAGCAAACTCACAATTGTTATCTCTGTAGTAGTGTATTAGAATAAAAATTCATTTAATACCTGTAGAAAGTATAAAGCAAGATGAAAAACTCAGGTTAGACTGTAACTATAGTGCATTTTTCGCCTGTGGTATCGTTTTAGCTATTTCTGACATCAACATTAAGGCATGCCTTTTAGGATCGATGAGACAGTTTTAACAGGCATAGATACAATAATAAACTTTCTGGTAGGAATCAATGCTAGACATCCCATTACCACTTGTTCGTAGAAAACTTCCTGGTATTTAGCTCAAACATTGTTTTAGTTCATATCCGTTAAGATTGTAATTTGTGATCTACTTTATTTCCTTATCTAAATATTTTTAAGTGAGTCCTGCAATATAGTCAATCTAGTTTGGAATGACGCCCAAAATAAACTTCAAAAATACTGTAATCACTATTTACTAAATAAAGTTATATTTATGTTCTATCTACCCGATCTGATAGGGTAAATATACCTAGTCAATTTCGGTAGCTGTCATCGACAGGTATTACAGCAAGAACCTATATTGACAACCTATTTACCTCAACTGATGCAGCTTCCCATCCCAGCTTATAACATGTACGTCAAATTCAGAACTTTGTATTGGATCCATTCGGCTTTGTCTTGCGTATATGAATTTCGTCGTTCATAGTAATGTTGCTAGCTAATTATGTAAACTATATAAATGTATGGGCTTAAAACTGTTAAAGTTTTGGCTCTGCGAAATGTGAACTCAAATTTTACATTAAATGTAACCAAGGTATGATTTTGTTCTAAATAAAGAATCCGGACTTTAAAAGGGGCTTTATCACGATCCATCTTGTGTATAGCAAAACGAACCATCTGCTTCTATAATTGCATTAGATTTTAATCACTCGCCATGCGACTAACAAATTGAGTTATGGTCGACAGCCCAGCGTTTTATTACAAAAGTAGTCCTTATTACCGGGGAATAAAGTTGATAATTCGTGGAACAGAATGTTGTTAAATATTCGCTATAATATTGGTAGCTTGAGCCGTTACTATAACTTATAACAAATAGAAATTTATGCTTTCGGTGTAAGAAAACTAGACATTGTAGCAATCAGTGCCTTCTTGTGGTGACTTCTTCGTTCTTCCAAAATTTCCGCACTTTTACAATAAATAAGATTATATCATGTGAACATCCACGAACAATTCACATCAGTGATGCAAGATTTAAAATGTAATGTTGGGATGCAATGGTGGAGAGATGAAGCCAACGACATTGTTTAGTGTTATTTATTAGTAGGAACAATTTTCTCTAAAAATTAATTTACAATTAGACCATAACCAATTAGTCAACTAAGATCTAACGGTAAGCGATAAGGCCGCCTTTGTACACTTTCTAAAAATCTGTACCTATTTTATTGTTATCCTTAATTTGTGTGCAATAAAGAGTTTATCTATCTATCTATCTAACTTACATATTCTTACTTAGTAACGTATACACCACGGAAAGTCTTTATGTGACATTGGATGCGCAAAGTGGCGACATATCGTCTCTGCCTACCCCTCTAGGACCAAGACGTGAGCATTATCTATGTATACATCACTATTTGCGGTCTAACTATGATAACCTAACGTGAGATTATTTATCTTTCACTACCTTCATTTAATTATCTATTTCTCACGTCGTGTTATAACCACATGAATATAAAAACTGCTTGGGTTTACAAGAATACATCATTAAACTTGCATGGTTTTCATCAGACGTTTCATCGATCACTGATTAGACGATCCTTATGAGGAGTTGCATTGTTTGTATTTCCTCTAGGATTATTGGCAAGTACTTCCGACATAGTAAGACAACAATAAAAAAAAATTTTTTATTTACGAACCATGTCATTATGACTATAATTGTACTAAAGCGTGAAAACAAAACCCGTAGTTTCGGCTCTTCATTCCATTTTGTAATGGCTCGGATGGCGTCGAGCGGCAAATGAAATTTAACGTAGTGCACTTGTCACGACATGCAATTAAACGGAGGAATCGCTCTGAATTACTCGTTTATGTTAGGTTCGATTATGTTAGATACTCTGGTACTAAAACTACCTACATGGAGGGTAATGAAATTATTATATTCACCACTTTACCTGTCGTTGAAAATTATATCTTAATTTTTATAAAGAGACACAGCTCTTACTAATATTTTATTTTTAAATAAAAATTAATTATCTCGACTTTGATATACTTCCATAGATTATTCCAACTCTATCCGAAGATTTCTAGTACGATTTGCAACACTATTTGCCATGTTGATGTAAGAATCTTATCTAAACGACATAAAAGCTCTTAGGTTGAAATTGGCGCCCAACGTGGGACATCTTTTGTTAACACTTTCTTGGACAGTTACGTCCGTAACATATAAACGTAATACTGGTACCGCAACAGTACGTCTATAGACGTCGTATTTTGTATTGATTCGTGATCTGGTGACTCATCACAAATTTACATCACAGTTGTGTCCTTAGTGGAAGTGTTAATTCCGACTTCACCTGCGTGGAATTTCTACTTCTTATTCATACGTGTTAACCTCCCAACACCATTTTAGCTCCTGTGCACAATTATATACCCTAAGGTTTTCGAAATTGCTTTCGTAACACAACAGCATCTAAAATAGAGTTAGGGTATTAACACTTGTAGCCGACGACAATGGTTCCTTATGTCATATAGGCCCCATTAGGCGGCGCCCATCAAATCATCAGTGTCTCGGAACCAAACCGTTTTATAAACAATTCATTTTGCACTAAGGTCTCACTATTTAATAGCCGTTGGTCCAATACCCAGTTTCTTCAAGTTGTTTCCTTAATTGATGAAACCTAAGAAAATTTGGCGCCCAACACGGGACTACAAAAACAAAGTTTATTTCGATTACAACTGACTGAAGACATAGTTTCCAGAAACTGGGTATTGGACCAACGGCTGTTAAATAGTGAGACCTAAGTGCAAAATGAATTGTTTATAAAACGGTTTGGTTCCGAGACACTGATGCTAAGTGGACTTTGATGGGCGCCGGCTAATGGGGCGCCTCGTTACGAAGAACGGAGTCGTGGGAGATGGTTGGTTATGCTTTGGTATGGTAGGGACACTCGCATCTACGGCGGAAGTTCGACAATCATATACCTGACCTGCATATACAACGATTGAGGGATCAATATACCCACAAATTCAAAAGTTGTTGAAATTGTTGGGTACATTGATAATTTTATCATTTTGACCAATTTTCAAACACACAATTGTGTATATTATAAACACACAATACACTGACAGCGCTCGAAGCAAAATTTACAAACTGTATCATGAACTGCTCCTGACAGAATACCACCGCTGCAGTTAGCGTAGCGTGCTGCAGTTCTATGCTGAGTCAGAGGCATTTTGCTTCTGCGAAACATACCTAGTTAATCTTCAAATTGTAGTTTACGAACCTATTTAGTATGTCGGCCCCGTAGCCTAGCCGGTAGTACACCTGCCTGCGAAGCTCGGGGTCGCGGGTGCGAATCCCGCCCAGGGCAAACATTCTTGTGATGAACTTGTGTTTGCCTTGTGACTGGATGTTATTTATATATTATATTATGTATTTATGTATGTATATCAGCTGTCTGATACCCATATTACAGGCTCTGCCTAGTTTGGGATCAGGTGGCCGTGTGTGAACCACTTATTTATTTATTATTTATTTTTCATGTATGTATGTGTCGTAGCTATGAAAAAATGACCAATGTACCTCAAAACAGTTTGTCTATTGCATACCTAACAGCATAAAACTTTGGGTGCCTACTTGCATTCCACCATTTTGGTGCTGAATTCTATGGCGACTAGTGACGTGCGCCCCATGGAACTACATTTTTATCCACATTTAACTTTAAAATTAATTCCCAGGACATACACGAGTGGCTTTTTAAATCAGCATAACAAGTTTTGAATTACTCCTATCTCACATATACACTTTATGTGAGACAGGTATGGACATATACACTTTGTACATTTCTGTTGAACCCCCCCAAAACCACCCCTATTTATAGCAAAATTTGCAGGTAAGGGGATTTTCATCCAGAGCTTTCTATATAATATATGTTACTCAATATACACCTCAATATAGAGTTTCATCCACTCTCTCACCATAGGGAAGCCAATATGGCCCCCAATATACTTTGATGGCGCCCTGGACTTGATTAAAAACACAAGCAGCTGAAACGGGGGCTGTTCTACAAGGGTGTCTGTCGGCTTTCGTCGATTCAACTAACACAAAAAAAAATATTTTTTATTTTTCATTTCATTCAGGTTGGACTGGTTGATCGACTGGTTGGTTGATAAGATGGTCATCTGGTTGATAGACTGGATTCTCGTTGGTTGACGCTATAAGTTAGAAAGCGAAGCACTTATGTTGCTGACGTATAACGCTGTCTCTGTCGACCGTTTATGCTCGCATCCTGATAGCACTACAATTATTCACGCACACACATAAACGTGTACTGACACGCTGGTAATCCTGTAGCGGTAGTAGGTAATTAAATCAGTGCCGAGGGTGTGCCAAGAGGTCAAGATGCAGTTGTTACTAAAATGTAAAATTATCGTATTTCTTCAGTGGAACCATGAATACGAGAGTTTGATGATATCAATTGGATTTCAACTACACCTAGTTTGGGTCCAAGAGTCCGTTTGCGGTTAGTCAGAATTGGTGGGACCACGAGACACGAATTGAATAAATAAATACCTAACTGACGTCTTTAAAAGTGCGACACTATAGAACAACCATGCGCACAGTATGCAAAATGTCCTGTTTTAATGAACACTCAGTGACTCCTGGGAGGCAGCACAGGCTTAATTGATTTCACACAATCATAGGTATGTGGGACGCCCCCTGGCTAGATGGAGCTACGGTCTGCGTAAGGCGGCTGGCAGTGACTGGATGAGAAGAACCGAGGATCGGGTTCAATGGCTCACCTTGGGACAGGCATGTCCAGCAGTGGACTCATTCAAGCTGATGATGATGATGAAAGGTATGGCTCCAAGTCTCCTGGAATAAACGAGAATATATCGCGTTCAAGGGAAACAAAAGCATCAGAGTCAAGAATGGATTATGTATTTTAATGCTTTTTCAGCGACGTGGTTACAATAGGGCTACCTGCAGTCTTCCCCTGGGTGTCGTCAAGGCGACTAAGTGTTTGCAGCGTTCTGTTAATCGGCCTGCCAAGCGTGGTGATAATGGCAAATGGGGATTTGCATTACGGGTAATGGACAGCCCACCAAAAGTGGCATTCTAGGCTTATGTTCAGCAGTTCGGCTACTGACGAAGATGACGCTTTTAATTTTTTTGTTGAATTGGAATTCATAACGCTCAAATTTTAGACAAAAAAAAATTTCAAATATAATTTTTTTAAATTGTAATGACAAACCTCCAACCATTTTACAAATCCCACTTACCACAGCGATAATTTATTTTTAAAAATGAATGTCCATTTATTTATGAGTACAGAGCTGAACTTGTTATCGATGAACACTTGGATGAAGTGGAGGTAATGCTATATCCATGGATGAACACAACAAACCTAAGTTTAGCCTTTCAAATCAAATCAAATCAAATCAAAATATTTATTTTCAAAATTGGAATACATTATTCTCTTTTTGACGTCAAATTCTGCCTAAAACTACTCCACTTCCACCTGTATAACCGAGGGGAAGAAGTGGCAACAAACCCAACGGCACAGGGCCCTACCTTTGATTTATCTTATTCATTACAATCATTAAGTCTACCTATGCTGAGCCATCAAGCACTCCATGGACTTTTATCATTTAAGTAGTCATCTAGAGTCTTTGAGTCTTTAGAGTCTTTAGAGTTCTAAAGGCTAAAAGTATTGACCTCAATTATACAGCCCTACATAAAATTACATACATGACGTAACTATTGTATGTAGCCCTAATATATATATAATATAGCAAATGAATCAAATATTTTGAATATAGTTTCGAATTAACAAACTCGAAAACCTTTTCATATTTAACATTTACGACGCACTGAATAAATATCAATGCAAATTGGGTTTGGTGCACACTGAGAGATGGTGCAATAACATACTCATTTATTCCCACCTTTTGGGACACTAAGAACTCTAGGCCTTTCACACATGGCTGGCGCTAAAGCGTCTTTTGGAAACACATGGCAAAGAGCGACCAGTTTCTTCATTATACAATTAAGCTGCGGTAAAATGGCATTGTCAAACAACACAAAGTAAAATTATAAGAAAAATATCAATAGATGTGCATTATCAGCTGCTGTACCGAGGCATTGTCAACATGTGTATAATTAAAATACAACATAATATAATCATTACATGTCAGTTTGTAAGTAGCTGTAAAGGCATACTTATGTCCAAAAGATGTAGTGTAAAAATAAATTTAATAGTAATAATGTCAGTTTCAATTGTCAATCTATCGTTAAACATTAGTAGCTGCTGTAAAGTTGTAACATCTGTGACCTTACCATGTACGCAAAGATACTTGCGACTTCTTTTGAAGATGGATTATTTTTCCTAGTGGCAATCTACCTATCCTATGACCTGTATAACCTCCCAACTAGTATACTGACGAAATTTTAAGCTATTTTATAGTTTAATAGGTCCATATATATATAGGGCCAAGTGTACCTAACACCGATATACCGCACTATAGACCTATTTCATAGCTTTATTTATTTATTTTATTTTTATTTATTTATTTACTTTGAGGAAGACTTAGAGACAAATTACAAAATAAATAATAATGCAAATATAAAAAAAATGCTGATTACAAGTCCCCACTTATAAATAGCAATACCATTTCACAAACTTAATAAATAGTAAATAAACTTAAATAAGGTATTAAGAGATAACAGAAAACTAACAACAAAATTACAGTACAAGCAAAATAATAGATCAAAAACACAAAGATGTACAAAGGAAGATAATACATAAACGCGGGTAGGCACATTATGATCAGTGCAGTGCGAGTTTAGGCGTCATCAAAGAAGTCATTCGCCATGATACGCTTCACGTTGTGGTGCCAGTGCAGAACAAATACAAATCCATATCGATGCATGTGCCATTGTAATAATTGCTCGCTCGCAGCAGAAATGCATTCCGTCTGTAGTTGGTGGTACTGAGTGGTACCTGTAATAGTGATCGCTGCCTGAGTCCCAATTGATTAGTGCGAAGATTGAGTTTGGCAAGCAATTCCGGGCAATCTACTGAGCCATTTGCGATACTTATAAGGTAGCAGACGTCGTTGGCTGCATATATTGCGAGTGTGCTAGTTGGGCTCTGGGACTAGAGTTCAACGCCCTAGCGGCACTAAATCAACGAGGCAGCCAACTCTCAGTGTATCCTCAAGTTAACAAACGACGGTCCCATGGAGGTTCCACATGACGTCGCCTCCATTGTCCTTTACCCGTGTCGCACTGACAGTTGAACAGTCATTGTCGCACCAACTGGTAGGGGTGACAGATGACATCGTATTCTGTTTCATTGCCAACCTAACGCGGGCGTTTTGATGTCATCGGCAAGTGTTTCACTGATATGATTATCAACCATTGAACCTGATTAAACTAGACAATGCTGTGTGGTTTCCGGTAGAGTAGAATAGGACCACTCCAACTCTTCCCGCGGATGTCGTACAAGGCTACTAAGGGAATACATTACAAAACGTCAATCAGGCTTCCCCAACCCGTCTGGCCAGCGCGGGGAGTGTAGGCCAAATCCTCCGTCTGTCTCCGGTAGATGAGAGAGGGTTGTGCTCCTGCAGTGGAGACAAAAATAACCTGATGATGATGAAACTAGACAATGAATTCTGAACAACATGTCCAAAGCTCTGCATGGGTCGCAGTTAATAATATTCACGCACATTAACACTTTAACTGTCCCCATATAGACGCTAAAATCTTTCTGTGGAGTCCCAATGTTTTTGTTTGGGGCTCAAATACGGGTTCCGGACTTGTTGTAATGAACTGTAACGCCCGATGCTTGGCAACACTGCCACATTCTTACGTCAGGGAAACCAGCCAGTCAGAGCCGCGCCACTAGGTCTCACGCTTAGACAAATGAATAACAAGTCTCACGCATGTGCTTGCCACCGTGTCACGGCCTAAGCCAAGATGTTTTGTCTCTCTCTGTTGTAGCCGCCATAGTTTGATTTGCATCAAACGGAATCTAATTCTATTTTTATTAGTTTAATCTTGCGTTTGTCAGTGTAATATCCAGTCACATCAGAACTAGTAAAGACCTTTCTCGAAGCTGGAGCTATTATTTCATCTCGGCACCTTAAACGAAGACCTACTCTGCTGAACCCCACACACCCATACGTCAGAACAATTAATATTCCGTTTGTGGTTCTGTAAAATACACAAATATACAAATGCGACCGATGAGGTACCCGGGGCTGTGAAAGTGTTAATAATATCTTCGTCAATTTAATTTCTAATTTCTTAGGTCATTTGGAAGAATACTTTGTCCTTTTAAAGGCGTCAATTAGGAAGACGTCATACTAAGCAGTATGTATTAAAAGTACATTTCTTTATCAAATTTGGTACTAAACGCATTATGCTTGTCCTTTCGGTTACTCTAAGGTTGACTGGAAGAGATCCCTAAGTGGGATAAGTCCGCCTTTGTACGCAGTTTAATTCCTATTTTATTAAAGTTGTTGTTGTTATTTTGGTACAATAAAGCGTTTACATACATACATACATACATACATACATACATACATACATACATACATACATACATACATACATACATACATACATACATACACACACACATACACACTTACATACATTCATAAGCAGTATGACTAGTTGGACTAACCCCTGCTTAACACAGGCTTTTCCTCTTAAGTCCCAGACCGTTATATCTATTGTATAATACTGTTAATCCAATAAATATTTTTTAATTTTGAATAAACCCGCAACTCACACGCAACCCTGAACCAACAGTTTCTACTTTCATACACAAAGGACAGTCTCATGAATACCTATGGTGTAGGTCCATAATGTCGGCGTCGGCTTTCCATACATGAACTCAATAACAGTTATGTAGCATTGTATGGCGTTGTTGTCTTTAGTACGCCTTGTAGATACTTTAATAAGGAATGCTCTATAATTATTCATTATTAAGACTATATTTTCGCCCGTACCAATGAGTTTTACGAAACTTAAGTACGGTTTATTTATAATACCACAGGCTTTTCGGTGAAGGAAAACATCGTAAGGAAACCTGCATATGCCGAAGAAGAAATTCTGAGGCGTATGTGAAGTCCACCAAATCGGCTTGGGGCACCGTCGGTGGTCAGGGGTTTGGCACAAAAGATCCTGAAGGGTCGAAGATAAGATAAGACTATTTTACATTCAATCTACTGGTTATTGGAACAATAATTATTTTCTAAAGGACTTTGTGGTCCATTGCTTGAGTCTATTCGGCTGACCAATTTAATAACCAAGTGTCTAACAAATGTAAAAAATGGGTGATTTTGCTTCGTAGGTTGTAATTTCTTGTAGTTACTTGATAGTTCGAGACATCAAAACAGCTAGAATATGGATAACTAGCTGTTGTCCGCGACTTCGTCCGCGTGGACATCTTTACACTACACATGTATTTATTTATTTATTTAACTCTTTATTGCACACACACAGATAAAACAAAAATAATACATTAAAAGAAACACAAGTACAAAGGGTGAACTTATCTCTGAGAGAGATTGTTATGTATTACTAAATGCTTAAAAAAATCTATTAAACTGAAAATATTCATATACATAAAAATAGCCTGCCGACGGCGGTTCCGCCCGTTGGACTACAGAATTATTGTTTTTTTTTAAATAAAGTTGAAACTTACTTCATGTTTATCATGAATTAAACGATTATCATTAAATTATTTATATTTTTTATGTTTTAATATTGTAAAACACCTAACTTCTTGCAGTTAGGTGTTTTTATTTTATTAAAAAAATTATAATTTCGTAGGTGATATTCCCTTTCTCATTTTCTTTCCTTTCTCTTCCCTTCCCTTGCCCTTCCCACCAGGTTGAAAACCCCTTCCCCAGCCCTTCCCGCTCCGTACTCCAACCCTCCTCCGCCATTTACCACAAAGTGTTTTGGCAAACTCAAAAAGAAGCCTACAAAGCGAAATAAAATAAAAAATAATAATAAAAAAGTGTCATGGTTATACCCCGTGCTAGAATGGATAAACATTGTAGCCATAATCGTGTTGTTTTGCACCTGCCAATAACATAATGTATGTCATTATGGTTTTGTACGTTTGCATCGCTGCTAGCTGCGCTCGTCACATATCGCTTCCATAATGGATTCTGTCTGTTTCCATTGCAGAACACGTCTTAGAATATACATAGTTTATTACGACATGAACTTGGTAGTAATGTGACAGAGTGAGAAATACAGTGATACGTGAGAAGAGTAGTTTGAAAGAAGATGTAGTAAGGAAGGTATGTTGCGTTGGTTTGGACATTTAGAGCGTTTGAGTGAAAGAAGAGTGAGTGAATGAAATGTATACTGCGAATGTGGAAGGAATTACAGCTACTTAGAATTCAACGATCAAATTAGTAACGTCCTCAACGAGGCTGCGGTCCGCGGTGAGAAGAATCAAATCAAATCATTTTTTTGTGAAACATGGGTACAGGTAAGATGTTTACATTAAATAAGCTCTCTATGTTCCGCCTCTGCTAGTGCGGGCATACAAATTTAAATACTTAGGCTAAAAAAACAATTGAGCATGCAAATTGAAAATGAAAGGAGGTGCATGAAAAGGTTGATCAATGTGAGGTGTGTCAGGCCCCTGGACCAAGGCGTGAGCATAATAATAATAATAACTAGGTAGTCAGAAACAACATAACACGAACACAATACTTAGATAACACTAAAGTAACAACAAGTATGTTGTAGTTATGTTGTTAGTTCCCGAGATACATAACTAATTCTTTATTAATTTTTATCTGGATGCTTATAGAAATTGAAATACAAATTAATAAAAAGTTTGATTTGTATCTGGGGTACTCTCTGGGATTAACGCGTGAGCATTATAATAATAATAATAACTAGGTAGTCACAAACAACATAACACGAACACAATACTTAGATAACACTAAACTAACAACCAGTATGTTGTAGTTATGTTGTTAGTTCCCGAGATACATAACTAATTCTTTATTAATTTTTATCTGGATATTTATAGAAATTGAAATACAAATTAATAACAAGTTTGATTTGTATCTGGGGTACTCTCTGGGATTAACGCGTGAGCATTATAATAATAATAATAACTAGGTAGTCACAAACAACATAACACGAACACAATACTTAGATAACACTAAAGTAACAACAAGTATGTTGTAGTTATGTTGTTAGTTCCCGAGATACATAACTAATTCTTTATTAATTTTTATCTGGATGCTTATAGAAATTGAAATACAAATTAATAACAAGTTTGATTTGTATCTGGGGTACTCTCTGGGATTAACGCGTGAGCATTATAATAATAATAATAACTAGGTAGTCACAAACAACATAACACGAACACAATACTTAGATAACACTAAACTAACAACCAGTATGTTGTAGTTATGTTGTTAGTTCCCGAGATACATAACTAATTCTTTATTAATTTTTATCTGGATATTTATAGAAATTGAAATACAAATTAATAACAAGTTTGATTTGTATCTGGGGTACTCTCTGGGATTAACGCGTGAGCATTATAATAATAATAATAACTAGGTAGTCACAAACAACATAACACGAACACAATACTTAGATAACACTAAACTAACAACCAGTATGTTGTAGTTATGTTGTTAGTTCCCGAGATACATAACTAATTCTTTATTAATTTTTATCTGGATACTTATAGAAATTGAAATACAAATTAATAACAAATTTGATTTGTATCTGGAGTATTCGATACTAACAACATAGCTTGAACATAGTTATGTTGTTATTTTAGTGTTATCTAAGTACATTATTTATTTATTTATTTTAACTCTTTATTGCACACACACAGATAAAATAAAAAATAATACATTAAAAGAAACACAAGTACAAAGGGCGAACTTATCTCTGAGAGAGATTTCTTCCAGCAGACCCGCGAGAGAGATATTTGAAATAATAAAGGCAGACATAGTGTGTACGTAAATAAAAAAAAAACATATACATACATACACTAATATAAACTATATACCCACTTAAATAGATTATAAACTACACGGTAAATATATATAAATATAATATATATTATTAAATAATAATAATAATAATACTATACAAATATTCATAAAATACATATAAGATATGGATTCCAATCCTAACTTAGTGATAGATAGTGTTCTTTAACACGGTTTTTGAAAATAAAAAAGGATTTACTATTACGGATGTCTGGTGGTAGCGAGTTCCACAATCGAGCCGCTTGCACAGAAAATGAAAAACTGTAAAAATCGGTGGTATGGGAAGGGAGTTTCAAAAGTGAGCTAATGTGGGATCGAGATAGTTGAGCAGGAGACCGCAAGAAGCTGAAACGCTCACGAAGGTAGGAAGGAGAAGATGGATTTCTGAGTAATTTGAATAAAAGAAAAAGGATATGAGTATCCCTGCGATAACGGATAGGGAGCCACTTGAGTTTAGACCTGAATTGTGATATGTGATCATACTTACGAAGTCCGAAAATAAAACGAATGCAAATGTTTTGTAGTCTCTCAAGTTTATTCATGAGCTCCTCGGTGGCATCCAACAAGCAGACATCAGCATAATCAATTATGGGAAGAAGTAATGACTGGGCAAGGGTAATCTTAGTTTTCAAGGGGAGAAAGTTTTGGAGACGCTTGAGAGAGTGAAAAGAGAAATGAACCTTCTTATTCTTCATTGTTGGTTTTATGTTGTTTATGACAACCTATTCATGTCGTGAGTGTGTTATTATTTATTTATTTACTCATTCAGTCGGTCATACATTTGCTTGTTCACTCGCTTTTTCATCTATCTACTAGCCAGTGATTATTTTAATAGTTTACTTTTTGACATTTGCAATCCATTATTGTTTCTCGTCATTTTATATGAATCTTCGCACAGTTGTTTTTTCTGTAGTCTTTCTCAGTAGTAAGCGGCGTCATTATATCCATTCAATTATCTTTCTTGTTCATTAAACTAGCTATGCCCGCGGCTTCGCTCGCGTGGACTACAGGATCCGCTCCCACTCCCGCTCCCTCTTCTACTCCGACTCTCACTACAACTACAAATGTAGTTCAAACTCATCGCAATCTGAATAGCACTGAACATTAAAACTATACTTCTTTGTTATATTGCATACTAACCTTACCTACTAATGTATTTGAAAACTAAAAATGTCCATTACTTTTGATTGAGTTTTACCATTACTTCGAGTTAAACCCTATGTTTCTGTGAAAAGTTTGTAAAAATCGGTTCAGTGGTGTAAGTGATGCGTGCACAAACTAACAGACAAAAATTCCAAAAATTATCGAAATGTGTTCTATTATACTTATCCTTAGACCCTCCAATTTTATTTTTACAAATATCTTCAATATACATAATGGTCATATATCATTAATTTCATACTCATCATAACTTTCATTGATCAAAGTTGACGTAACTTCTAGAAATGGATACGTCCTGTTGGGAACCTAACTCATAGTAATAAACGGTCAATATGCATCGACCAGCCGATAGCCGTGTGTACACACCTTTACCTATGTGTGCGTTTCTATTAATCGCGTTTGTGTGACGTGGCCCGTGTCTAACCACAGTACACAGATAGAAGATTATAAGTGAGTTTTTTTTTTAAATCTGTAGTGACGTTTTTTTTCCTAAGATTGGGTTCTATCAATCAAGCAACCACAAACGTTAGTTAATCAAACATACTCGGACTAACGTTATAACAGGACAATTGGGTAGTTTTTTTTCTGATGTTATTTTCTCGCCGCAGGTTGACAATTTGACATTCGGCACAAAAGAAATATGCCTATAGTTGTGTTCCGAATAACCTACTTTACTACAAAGATTCATCCATTTCGGAAAGTTCAAGTTCGGAAGTGCCCGACGTGATTTATTCGAGACAGACAAACAATTGGCTGATATAAAATATTATGTGGTTGTGTTAGAATAACTTACCCACAATCAACGATCTCTAAGTACTACCAGATGGAGCGTTCCAAAAAATCGCTGTGTTCCACGCAAGTAGCCACAACTCTTTCACATTTACTTTGAAACTCGTGCAGTTACTACTCAGAAAATTTAATTATTTCTAAATATTATTAATATAAACGCTACGGTTAAATAATGTCAATGAGATAAATGTGCGTCACTTTAGCCCGAAAAGTAGAATTTTAGTAATCTGACCCAGGAAGGATTTAGTACAAAATATGTATTACTAGCTGTTACCAGCGACTTCGTTTGCGTGGATAAGTTACGTTCATTTAAAAAAAATATATTTTGGAGTAAGTATTCTAGAAAAGTTCTCAATATTGTCACTCACAAAGATTTTAACGCCATTCAGCACAATCTCGAGTTTATCTGAGCAGTACAATGTGTTAGAAAAGGATAGACGTATTCCATCACACATTTTTACCACCCACATCCATCCAACGTCACCAAACTCTCGTACATGCATGTGCAGACCAAGGGCTATCTACCACTGCAACCATGAGTGGGTGGCGGTGGGTGGTTATGGAGAAAAGGCTGGATATACATACCCACACATTTTCCTTTTATATATATAATAGATTTTGGAGTTAAATTTCAGTTTTGTATTTAAATACTTAGTTCAAGAGATACAAGGGGTTTGAAGTGACGTCACTCCAGCTCGGACATTTTGAACTAAGGCACGTACTTAAATTCTGATCACACCAGACTTGACTTCGGAATATGTACTACTTTGTACGAAAAAAATCTTGATACTTCATTTCGTCAATCACATTATTGAACAAAGGAAATTCCCTTTTCTATAGCTTTTGACTGTCAAAAAAATTGGATTTCACGCTTCAACGGTAGGGGTTGAAGGTTGTCACTGAACCATTTTGTCAAAACAAAAGGGTTGGAAGGACATAATTCCATTTACATACGGCTTACAAGTACCAAAATTTTCTTTTTTACTACCTTCGTTTCAGTACTTGATTATTTTCTTAAATGGTTATGTTATAACAAACTTTTATTTAATTCTACCTGCTGGTATGTTCCTGCCTCTTATACTCGTATCCTAGTCGCAAACCTACTAATATTATAAACGCGAAAGTTTGTAAGTATGGATGGATGTTTGTTACTCTTTCACGTAAAAACTACTAAATGGATTTTAATGAAACTTTACAATAACATAGCTTGTACATCAGAATAACACATAGGTTACAATTTATAAAGATATTGTGTGAATTGTCCAAAATATCAAGTAAGTAGGAAAAAATCTACCATCTGCGAGCTATTCTGGCGTGCGCTGCCAAAACCGCTAGAGTTACATATCCTACTAATATTATAAATGCGAAAGTTTGGACATTTGGATGTTTGAATATTTGGATGTTTGTTACTCAATCACGCTTCAACCACTGGACAGATCGGGATGAAACTTGGCACACATATAGGTTAGGTTCTGGAATAGGATATAGGATAATTTTTATCCCGAAAAAACATCTTATTCCTGCGAGAAATACATAATGATTTGTGATGTTAAGTTGTCCATGCGGACGAAGTCGCGGGCAACAGCTACGAGTAATATATATTTTCTAACCAACCTTATAATTGTATCTTTTCATTAGTGTAGTTTAAGCTCAAAATGTATTTATAATTTTATGTCATAGTGATAATGTCAAGGATGTAGACTATACCTGTCTATGTTAAGTGTTGTATCTCCAATAAACTAAAATAAAAATAAATTGAGTCAAATCACTGCATTTTGAACGAGGTTCCTCCAAACCATTGAACTGAAATTTTACAAGCACCTTTCGTTTTTGTGGCAATAGAGTTATAATAAACTCAATATTGCGATTACTTCTACGTATAGTAACTAAAAATCACAAATAAAAAAAAGTGTTTTTATTTTTATTCAAGTCTTGTACCAAATCTAATAAAATGAGTTTTAGTAAGCTTAAATAAAGTTTTTTGTTTTTTTGGTTTTACAGAAGATTTAAAGTCTTTTTAGAGGTAGCAGTATGTTGTTTTTTATTAATTTATGGTTTAAATTGACTGTCAAATGTGAAAACGATTTGAAACTACAAATGTAAATAAGATAAGATCTGTTGAAGTGTAGAATTTCTAACAGCGATTAATGAACGTACAACGGCAGAAGAGAATTAAAATTCCATTTAATTTTTGCACTAACAATTACTGGACGGTTTCTGCATGATACATTCTTACTCAACTAGAGCGTAGAACACGGTAGCAAAACCGCACTGGGTTTGTATTACAGTGAGACTGGCACTCAAGATAGACGGTTGATTTTTCATTACGCAAAACACGCGTCTATCTGTGCATCTCTAATTGGTACAAAAAAAAGTATACATTTAAAAAAGTCTCGTCAAAAGAGTGTTTATTGATTCATAGAATGAGTTCGACATATAAATCATGAAATTTGCTTTTATACTTTTTAAATAACGAGTGTTGCCGTTTAAATAGAAAAATATTGGGGAAGTTTGGAGAATTAAGGCGGTACACGCTACAGGTTGTCGTTGTGTGTGTGCTACGTGTTGCTACATTGTGTTTGTGTGCGTGGAGTGAGGATAAACGAAGTATTATTAAGGTAATCGAATTAGAGGTAATTAAATTACTCTAGCAGTGCCCGTGGTATGTCCTGTGAAAATAGGTTAATATTTTGTGGACGTTTTTTGTCTTGTCTCGTTTGAATCTTGTTTCTTTTTGGTGCAGTGTCTTTAATGTTATTTTATTAGCAACTGTGTGCTAAAGTTTCGTATTTTTTTAAATAGGTATGTGAAACATTTTATGCTCTTTGAAATAATCATAATAATAATAGTATGTCAGACATTCACACCAATTATCCAGTCCCAAATTAGGCGGAGCCTGTGTTATGGTTGCTAGATAACGGATAAACATACTTAAATAAATATATAAACATCCAAGACTTGGTTACAGACATTCATATTCATCATACGAACATTTGCCCCTCGCGGGATTCGAACCCGCAACCTCCGGCGTGGCAGTCCGAGTACTACCCGCCACGGAGGCCGTCAATACATACATAATGCTTACGGCATGGTCCCAGAGGGGTAGGCAGAGACGATGGATCGCCACTTTGCGTGATCCTGACACACCTCATTAGCCTCACTCACATTCATCAACCTTCTCTTCATCTAGTTGTAGATAATTTAATGCAGAGCATTTGATTCCCATGCAGTTTATCAATTCAGTTCAATTACTCATTATTGAACTATAAAATTACACAGCTACAAGAATACAGTAGCTTATGTTTGTACATCTAGGCGTACTTATCGCTTAAAACGATTTGTTACAGAAAATCTTTGTTTAAAGGTTAAGAATAGCAAACAAAGGTGGCTTTTCTCTAAAAATTTTAAATTGATTTGTTTGTTAGAAATTCTTTTATTCTAATTAGCTTCTCATTCATTTATTGTTACTTTTAAATTATTAAAAAATATGTAATAGCATGATATAGAGATAACGTGTGGTTCCCGGCTTAGAATAGGGCCACCCCCAATCTTCCCGTGGATCAAGGCGACTAAGGGATTGCACCAGGGACGGATAGCAGCGTTCTCTTTTGTATATTATGATCTTTTGTATATCGTAACCCGCCTGCCGAGCGTGGTGATTATGGCAAATCCCCCAATGGACAGCCCACCGAAAGTGGTATTTTATTGGGGAGGCTTATGTTCAGATGTGGACGTATTCCTGCTGATGATGGTGATGTGATCGCAGCATTTACAATACAATACAATACAATACACTTTATTGCATAAACAAATACAGTTACATGTTATAGAAGTTACAAATAGTACAATTTACATTTACATTCGACGCTGCCGTTTGACACACTGAGTGATCAATAAACTTCCAATAATTGCATAATCATCATCATCAGCCTAAATACGTCCACTGCTGGACATAGGCCTCCCCAATAGAATACCACTTTTGGTTACATGTCCATTAGGGGATTTGCCATAATTACCACGCTTGGCAGGCGGATTGGTGATCGCACTAATCACAGGAGAACACTGCTGCCCATTCCTGGTGCAATCCCATAGTCGCCTTGACGACACCAACGGAAAGATAGGGGTGGCCCTATTCTAAGTCGAGAACCACACGCAATTGCACAATACAAAAAAAAATCCTGGTTTACAATAATGTTCCTTTGCATGACGACCTCATCTTATTTGATTGAACAGTTATTATCAGGATTTATTGAAAGAAGGTTCCAATACACTTTTTTAATAATAAATTCTGGCAATTACGAATGCATGTTTACTGCTGAAACTTGCTTCAGTGGAACCGACAGCTCTAAAATAGGGTTGTGATTTCTCCAGAACATTATATTTGCAATAAATAACTAGTTTAAACATACTTATCGTCCTTTTGGCATGCAGGCTTACCTTTGCTGTTATAGCGGACACATTTGTTCATCCAGTAAGCCCAATTTAGAAGTAGTAAGTTGAAATTCTTTGAAGGATATGATTCGTAATGAAGAGATCCGACGAACAGGTAACCGATATAGCCGAAAGGATTAGCAAGCTGAAGTGTCAGTGGGCGGCCACATATGTCGCAGACCCGACGGCCGTTGGGGCAGACGAGTTCTGGAGTGGAGACCGTGGATCGGCACGCGCAGGGTGGGCCGCCCCGCCGCCAGGCGGACCGACGACCTGAAGAAGGTGGCCGGAAGCGGCTGGATGCGAAAGACGGAGGACCAGGTGTGGTGGCGTTCATTGAGGAAGGCCTATGTCCAACAGTGGACGTCTAACGGCTGATATGATGAAGTTGAAATTCACACACTGTATCCTTAGGATGCATAATATAAAAGCTGGTTTGTGGTTACCTACAAATGTTTTCCTTTACTCACTTTTGTTTAATTACTCTGCTGGACATAGGCCTTCCCCAATAAATGGGGGTATGGACCCGGTCTTCCATCCTCCGCATCCAGCCGCTTCCGACCACCTTCGTCAGGTCGTCGGTCCCACCCTGCTCGTGTCTATCTGCGGTTTCCACTCCAGAAATCGGCTGCCTCAACGGCCGTTAGTTCTGCGACAGATATAGCCCGCCCACTACCACTTCATCTTGCTAATACTTTCGGCTGTGTCGGTGACCTTCGTTCTTCGTCATATCTCCTCATAACGAATCCATATTCCTCTAAGAAACCTCGATCATAGCCCTCTCCGTAGCGCGCGGCTTGAAACTTGTGAATCAGACCCACCGTCAGTTTAAGTATCAAGATAATTCTAACAAAGTAATTAAAAACTCAAAAATCAATATAATTTGTCGGCATTGTATCTAAGGATAACATTGATATTCAAAAGTGATTTTTCCCCCAGCAGGCAGCCCTATTGTTAGAGTCTCATAAAATATTAATGAAGTTTCGATCGTTTTCGTAATAGCACCGTTGCATTTCAACGAATTAAGCCTCCCTTATACTGGGGTGGTGGCGATGGCGCCATGCTGTGATATATGGAATTCTATGGAAGAGACAGCAAGGGGCGGACTGTGGGCGGTAAATTTTTGCCTCCCGGCCGTTTTTGTATGGTGCGAGTATCTAGTGCCCGCCAGCCGCTACAGCCACCGCACCTGTGTGGGAGAGCTTTAAGGTTTCAAGTGTTTAATCCTCTCACTATACACACATCACTCACATCACTTACCTCACTCATCATCATCATCAACAAACGACACGTAGCAAACAAGAAATGAAAGATATCTGATTTATGTGATCTAATAATTTTGTATATTTATATGCGTTTGTTTTCTCCTTGTATCATCATCATCATCAGCCTAAATATGTCCACTGCTGGACATAGGCCTTCCCAATAGAATACCACTTATAGTAAGTTGTCCATTGGGGGATTTGCCATAATCACCACGCTTGGCATCCTTGTATCTTATATTTTAATTATACAGAATTTTCATTATTTTAATTTCGTAATTGGCATATTTTGAATTTTATAATAACTTGTATTGTATATAATAATGTAATTGCTGTGAAATTAAATAAATATATAAATAAATAATTAATAATGTATATTTCATTCCAGATTAATAGTCCTATGAAAACCAACGCTATTTACGTCTCGGTAACATATACATGAAAGGGTCACCAGCAGCAAAAATAGGTTTGTATTACCAAGTAAACTTTGCGGTCCACTTAGGAACACCATCTATTGTGTATTTTGTTTTCGAGACGCAAATGCGTTTGTTTTCATAGGACTATTAATCTGGAATGAAATATAATGATGGCAGTGCCTTGTCAGTGATATCAAAAAGTTTTTCGCAGACAATATTAATTTTAAACAGACAATAATAGCCGTGTGGCTCCCGGTTTAGAATAGGGCCACCCCCAAGCTTCTGGAGGGTGTCCTCAAGACAACAAAAGGATTGCACCAGGTACGGGCAGCTGTGTTCACCTTTGTATATTAATATCATTACTGCGATCAACACACCGCCTGCCAAGCAAGGTAGGCGCCTCTGATCTTCCTGTGGGTGTCGTTAAGGCGACTAAGGTATTGCACCAGGGAAAAGCAGTGTCCCTGATCATTACTACCAATCCACCTAGCAAATCACCCAATAAACAGCTAACCAAAAGTGGCATTCTATTGGGGAGGCTTGTGTTTAGCAGTGGACGTACTTCGGCTGATGACGATGCTATGCTTTAAAAGTCTCAATTTTATTTATAGTTGACGAGACCTGACGTCACGAACCTGAAAGCTTCTGCAGTGAAGGAAGCATTAACCCGACGCCGTAGCGAAGAAGCAATTAAGGTAAACGGTGCTAATCTTAATTTGACTTGACTTATCACGGCTTTAAAATGGGGTTCTTTCTGAAGGGTTAAGTGCTTCGCGGGTTAGTTTGTTTTTTTATAACGGCGTTGCAGTCATGGAACGAAAACGTTGTTTGATAGCTAGCAACGATCTCTATGCACTACTAGATGGAGCGTTCCAAATAGCTGAAAGCTAAGTCGTGTAGAAGAGGACTAAGTACAAAATTTTGGATATTACCTACTGTTGGTATGTATTGTATACGAACCACAGAATACCTGCTTGTGTTGTGTTGCCTTTAGGTTGTTTTTGTACTACCACAGAGTTAAACTTAATTTTTTTTACAACATTTGTTCACTTTTTCAATGAAAGACTGGCTACCCATAGAACAGGGAATCCTAGTTTGGGAGCCAGGCTACTGCTTGTAATAATATATCTACATAGATATATCTAGTATAAGGACCCTAATGTTCTTGAACCAATAAAGTTATTTGTATTTGTAAACAATCGCTCTGTTCCACGGAACTGCGGCTCCGGGAGCCGTAACTCGGTAACATTCGCAATGAAACTTGTGCAGTTACTACGCAGAATACTCTAATATTTACACTTACCACAAAACCCATCAAACTGCATGTTTACTGAACTATGTTTATCAAAAGGATGTATAAATGTGGTTGTTCTGTCGCCGCTGCTACTGGACTTACTTCATAACTCCTAAGTGTGGTAACGAACGGAAATTTGTTCAGGTGTCAGGTGGCAAAAACTCACATCTGTTTTTGTGGTCCTACGTTTCCTTCGATTTATTAGAAACATACAAAATATAACTATCCCTCTTTATCACATTTAACAGACGGAAAAAAACACAGGTAAGCGACAAATACAAATTCGGGATTTTTAGATCTTGCTCGAGTTTAGCGCTTCATAAATATTAATCTTTCTTTATTGCATAGGAAAAAAGTTTACATAAAAGGGCTTGTGTCTTTCTTAGGCTCGGAGAGCCTATTTTAGGAGTATAGTTATGGTAGTTAGTCTACGAAAATAAATATTTTATATTTAAACTTTTCTTCTTGTGGTAACACTGTAGTTCGTTAAATCAAATAAAATTAGTACTTTGTAAAAATACATATAAAAAAAAATTACATATAAGGATGAATCTAGTGTACAATGGCGGCCTTATCGCTTTCAGCGATTCCTTCCAGGCGATTTCTTTTAATGTGTGTAAACCAGTTAATGACAATTATATTATTAGCTTTATACATTTGCAATTTTACTTTTTATTTATAGCTGTAAGTTTTCCGAATAAAATAAAATAAAAATAAACCTTTGGGTGATGGAAAAGTCAGGTCATTCAAATCTAGGTTCGTGTATAGAAATCAGCTCCGTAGCCTAGTCGGTAGTACACCTGCCTGCGAAGCTCGGGGTCGCGGGTTCGAATCCCGCCCAGGGCAAACATTCGTGTGATGAGCACTTGTGTTTGCCTTGTGACTGGATGTTATACGTATATATATATATATATATATATATATATATATATATTATGTATTTATGTATGTATATCAGGTATCCATATTACAGGCTCTGCCTAGTTTGGGATCAGGAGGCCGTGTGTGAAATGTCCCCACATATTTATTTATAAAATAAATGTATGTAGTCATGTCCGTTTGTTTCTATCATATTTTAACTAAATACATAAAATATTTCCTTCGTGCTATTTACGTGTGGTGGTACATACGAGCCCCAAAACCAGTAAACACCATTTAAGCAGCGCAGATGGCTCGTGGCTCTCACGAAGCGAGTTACGCGAGCTCGTGAGTAATCCCGAGCTTCTGGTCACGTATCCGGAGACAACGAACACTGCGAACTAGGGAACATAGTCAACACTGGGTAAACATTCGAGCGATTCAACCGCCCCATCATTACCGTCACATTCAAAAGTTGAAGAGACAATACCAGTTCTTCGTTCTTATTAAACAATAAGTTTTTGGTCCTATCACAGATTCTCTACCCTAAGGTTGTCTGCTAAGACTGCCTAGATGTACATGTAAGTTACTTTGTTATTGTATCTTTGTAATTTTGACGAGCAATAAAGTGTAACTGAATTTTTGGGGATTACAGTTATAAGACGGCACTTAAAACGCTCGAATATTCACCGACTAGGTATATTTCGTATATCACCAAAGATAATATATTACTAACTCTCATACAATCGCAACGTATTTTTCAATTCAATTGAGTTTGACAACGTCTGCCAGTTTAAATTTTATTTTTTATTTTAAAGGTCAATAAGAGGTCAATTTGCTATTCAGTTTCTATGGATACGAGCAAAACAAAAATGTAGCACTATTTGAAGAGTACCTATTATTAACGCGTTTACTAATACTTGATTAAACAAACAGCTATTACCAGTGTAGTATAATATTCATATTATTTATTAATAATAATCATACACTGTCAAAACATATAATAATGGGTATAAAAAACTTTTGATGGGATTTCACAAACAGAATAATAAGCCTTGCGAATCAGTTCCTCCCTCAGTCCAGTAGCGTAAATAAATAAATAAAATAAATATCTCAGACATTCACACCAATTATCCAGTCCCAAACTAGGCAGAGCCTGTGGTATGGTTACTAGATAACGGATAGACATACTTAAATAAATATATAAACATCCAAGACTTGGGTACAAACATTCATATTCATCATACGAACATTTGCCTCTAGCGGGATTCGAACCCGCAACCTCCGGCGTGGCAGTCCGAGAGCTACCCGTTCCGCCACGGAGGTCGTCAACTACGGTAACGCATCAGTTGTGAGTTAAAGTTCCTGAAGTTGACAGTTTTCGTGATGACCCCGTCACATAATTGACTCACGTCGAGCTAGCGACCGCACTTGACCTCAAGATGTCGAGATGTTAATCATGACGTACGCCCTGATTTGGCCTTCATTACCAATATTATTAGCATTCAGAGAGCGTCTTTCATAACTTAAATGTTCATAGACCAGAGGACTTGTACAGTTGATAGAGACTATGCAGTTCGCAAACTGAACGGTTGGATGAGTTCAGTAAGGTCTGCGCTCATGAGTGACATAGATTTTTCTCGACTAGTCTGGATTGGAGCACCTCTTGTCATTTTCCAAATCTCGAGGAAAAGGAACTCGAGCTGGAGATGGGTAACCCAGATTAAAAACAAACCCGTTAAAACCCAGTTCATTCCACGGTTTTTGTTCAAGAAACAGAACTGAGAGTGGAACAGTAAACGATCACCAGCAGATTATTCCTTAACTAATAAAGAGATCCGAAAAATTCAAACTGACATAGCTAAGGTAAATAAGTGAAGGTGGCCTAAAGCTAAAAAGTATACCTATATAACAAAAAATTATAAATATTTGTCGTAGGTTCCTGGTTCCGCCGAAAATGTGGGCTCCCAAATTGAGTTTAACACCGTTCAAAGGTTAACACGTTTACTGACTTCAATGACACTACATCATCAAGTAACGATTTTAGAAGGCAGACGATCCGTCAGCGTAACTCCTGCGCACCGCACTCCTTTCCATCGAAGACTGTCTCGGTTCTGCGCCTGCGCCAGTTATACCCGACGTTCCGTCAGCGCGTGCTCGCGACGATAGCCGAACAAAGCCGAACGGCGCGCCGAACCCGCACTGTGCCTTCAAATCAGCTCTTCTTTTATCATTTCGCCGATATATTTCATAAAGAAAAGTGTCGAAATAAAAGTGATTTTCTTCTGCCATCAGTCGTATTTTTTTTTAAATCCAATCTATAGCTCTATATATAATCTACAAAAAGGTTATGTACTTTATGGTCGAAATTCCAGTAGTTATCGAAATAGTACAATAACAAAAACATATGGTTTCGTATTATTCTTACACTACACACAGAGCCCCTCTGATGTGGTGGACAATTATTTAATTAGCTAATCGTGGTACCACAATATGTCTCAAAACGGAGGCGGCGATGTTGTTCGCAACGCATCACGGGGCGAAAAGCGGACGAAAGAAAGTCTCTTCGCGACGGTTGTCCGGATCGCGCAATGTGGCGATACGTCGTCTCTGCCTACCCCTCGGGGACAAAGACGTGAGCATTATGTATGTAGAAAGAAAGAAAGAAAGAGAGAGAGAGAGAGAAAGAGAGAGAATATATTTATTCTTATATCCATTCATTATTATTATTATACATAATATTAATTAAATTAAATTATATTAATATTATTATGTATGTTATATTTCATTTACCCTCAGCACCAACTATCTCAGTCTGTTCGGTTAAATAACTGGATTAGCATCGAAACGAACAAACAGCTTGCTCTGCAGTAGATGCAAATGCAACGCGATATTTTCACGGATTACACACATAGACAGATCTAGTGAACCTTCAACTACGTAGAAATATTATAGAGTAGGCTTTAATTTTTCATATAGGTAGTTTCACAAGCGCTGGGCTCAACCTTCTAAATATTTGAACACAGTAATAAAGGCGATTATTACATCATAAATGTTTGAATAAATGTTGAGCCCATATGGTGTCGTATATGTTTATTTTTTTTTAATTTGTGTTTTTAATTAATGTGCACGGCATATTTAATTTCTTGAGTGATGGCTTTATATTACTTGTTTTAAAAATTGGAATATTCGGTGTCCCGATCAGGTGCAAATTAGGACGTGTTCCTGAAAATAGATCCCGCGCAAATCGGGAGGCATGGCAACACTAGCTGGGAGCAATGGTATGAACGCAACTAATGTCACCTATTATTATTGTATGAGTGCCGATGGAATGTTTCAATCAACCTGTATTTAAGTTGTCATATTATACATACTTTCGTTCATTCATTCATTCAATCCATTCGTGCCAGTTCTTGTGAACCTCTTGTTGTAGGCACCTGTTTATTAGTGGAAACGTTCCACTAATAAACAGGTACCAATGGTATGAACGGAACTAATGTCACCTATTATTGTATGAGTGCCGAGTGAATGTTTCAATCTACCTGTATTTATGTTGTCATATTATACATACTTTCGTTCATTCATTCATTCAATCCATTCGTGCCAGTTCTTGTGAACCTGTTGTTGTAGGTACCTGTTTATTAGTGGAAACGTTCCACTAATAAACAGGTACCAATGGTATGAACGGAACTAATGTCACCTATTATTGTATGAGTGCCGAGTGAATGTTTCAATCTACCTGTATTTATGTTGTCATATTATACATACTTTCGTTCATTCATTCATTCAATCCATTCGTGCCAGTTCTTGTGAACCTGTTGTTGTAGGTACCTGTTTATTAGTGGAAACGTTCCACTAATAAACAGGTACCAATGGTATGAACGGAACTAATGTCACCTATTATTGTATGAGTGCCGAGTGAATGTTTCAATCTACCTGTATTTATGTTGTCATATTATACATACTTTCGTTCATTCATTCATTCAATCCATTCGTGCCAGTTCTTGTGAACCTGTTGTTGTAGGTACCTGTTTATTAGTGGAAACGTTCCACTAATAAACAGGTACCAATGGTATGAACGGAACTAATGTCACCTATTATTGTATGAGTGCCGAGTGAATGTTTCAATCTACCTGTATTTATGTTGTCATATTATACATACTTTCGTTCATTCATTCATTCAATCCATTCGTGCCAGTTCTTGTGAACCTGTTGTTGTAGGTACCTGTTTATTAGTGGAAACGTTCCACTAATAAACAGGTACCAATGGTATGAACGGAACTAATGTCACCTATTATTGTATGAGTGCCGAGTGAATGTTTCAATCTACCTGTATTTATGTTGTCATATTATACATACTTTCGTTCATTCATTCATTCAATCCATTCGTGCCAGTTCTTGTGAACCTGTTGTTGTAGGTACCTGTTTATTAGTGGAAACGTTCCACTAATAAACAGGTACCAATGGTATGAACGGAACTAATGTCACCTATTATTGTATGAGTGCCGAGTTAATGTTTCAATCAACCTGTATTTAAGTTGTCATATTATACATACTTTCGTTCATTCATTCATTCAATCCATTCGTGCCAGTTCTTGTGAACCTCTTGTTGTAGGCACCTGTTTATTAGTGGAAACGTTCCACTAATAAACAGGTACCAATGGTATGAACGGAACTAATGTCACCTATTATTATATGAGTGCCGAGTGAATGTTTCAATCAACCTGTATTTAAGTTGTCATATTATACATACTTTCGTTCATTCAATCATTCAATCCATTCGTGCCAGTTCTTGTGAACCTCTTGTTGTAGGCACCTGTTTATTAGTGGAAACGTTCCACTAATAAACAGGTACCAATGGTATGAACGGAACTAATGTCACCTATTATTGTATGAGTGCCGAGTGAATGTTTCAATCAACCTGTATTTAAGTTGTCATATTATACATACTTTCGTTCATTCATTCATTCAATCCATTCGTGCCAGTTCTTGTGAACCTGTTGTTGTAGGTACCTGTTTATTAGTGGAAACGTTCCACTAATAAACAGGTACCAATGGTATGAACGGAACTAATGTCACCTATTATTGTATGAGTGCCGAGTGAATGTTTCAATCAACCTGTATTTAAGTTGTCATATTATACATACTTTCGTCCATTCATTCATTCATTCAATCCATTTGTGCCAGTTCTTGTGAACTTGTTGTTGTAGGTCTTCTTTAGGTCTTAGACAAATGAATTCATTCGTCTAAGTTGTAGGTTCCTGTTTATTAGTGGAACGTTGTCTATGGGAATGACGCAATACGATAGACACAATTAGCTTATGTTTTGTTTATGGAAGTTTTTTGTTGTATTTTGTATTAGTTAGTAATGCAGTTAGAATATAATTATAAATTGCTTCCTTGGTACTCATATTCATTTATTTCAACCTTTTTTGACATTGAGAACTCTAAGCTTTTTTTGTTTACATTTTGTTCGACATTTCAGATCAGTTGTCCACACGATCTCATAAAGAGTGCACGTTTTTTGGTGTATTCCAGTGATTCTCAAACTTCTGACTTTTTGTCGTTATTTTTTGTCGTGATTTTCGCCATGGTTAAGTGTGGAAGATGTGGTGACGACGCAAGGGATGCCATCCAGTGCAGCGTATGCGCACAGCACTTCGATTTCCCGTGCTCTGGTATAACGGAGGCCGGCTACCGGAAGCTTGGTACCGATAGGCAGTCTGCATGGAAGTGCGCGTTGTGTAAGTCACAGGGAGTCGCCTCGTCGCCTCAAGTTATAAGTAAAGAAGGAGGCGGATCACCAAAACCAGTTACCTTGGAACAAGTCATGCACGAACTTGTTAGCATCAAATTAACAATGGCTTCGATTTCTAACACCGTCGCTGGCATCGACAACATCAAAAGCGATATTGGTGACTTAAAAAATTCTATGAATCTTTTTTCTACGAAACTCCAAGGGTTGGAGAAGAGGATAGTGGTCATCGAAAAAACACAAACGGAAGTGCTGCAGCTAAAGGACCGTATTAGTAATTTGGAAAACGACTTGTGCGAAAAAAATCAATGGATGAGGCTAAACAATGTCGAGATAAAGGGAGTTCCATTGAGGGACCGCGAGAATCTCTTCGACGTTGTCAACAAGATCGGAACTAGAATACAGTACCCAATCGTAAAGCATAATATCAACTTTATAGCTAGAGTGCCGTCAAGAGCAGACCAAGTGAAACCAATAATAGTCTCATTTTTGAACCGGTACGCCAAGGATGATTTTATTGCCGCTGCGCGTGCCTTTGGGAAACTGAAAACTGCCGATATTGACCTTCCAGGTACCTCATCAGTTTTCGTGAACGATCACTTGACTATAGAAAATAAGATCCTACTGAAAAAAGCTAAAGTTCTCAAAGTTGAAAAAGAATACGATTTCGTATGGGTAAAAAACTCCAAAATTTTTGCAAGAAAGAACCCAGAGTCCAAAATAATCGCAATAAAAAACGACAAGGACTTGTTGAAAATGATTTAGTTTATTATCTACCTTTATATTATTTTGTGCTTATTTTTCTACTAACTATTGTACTCGAAACTGTGCCGTCATGGTTCTCATATTTAAAAACTTTGAGCAACGCAGATTTCCTTATCTCTGTTTACATTGAAATCTATTATGTTACTGTTTACCACTTCGGGCCGGTCTTTTGTATGCAACATTGTATTTGTCTATTCATAAGTTGGAGTCTTTCTACAATCATTCCTATTAATTGGCATTGCGCGCTATTATTACTTGACTGCAAACATACTAAATTGTACTATACTTGCTATTTTATTTTAAATTTAACTTCAAATATTGATTGCGTGTGCTTGAGTTCGGGAAACGAATTTAACTACATTTTAATACTACCGTACATGTGGGACTTAACAGTTATTTATAGTATATACATTTCCAATGGCTAACCCTTTGATATATTATCAAAACTGCCGTGGGCTCAGGACTAAAACCTTAAATTTTTATCGTAATGTATCCCTGAATGACTACGACATAATTTTGTTAACCGAGACATGGTTGTTGGATAGTATATTTGACAACGAGCTTTTTGATAACCGATACCTGGTTTATAGAACAGATCGTAATTATGCCTTAACTGGTCAAAAAAAGGGTGGCGGGGTAGCAGTGGCAGTTCGTCGGCAATACTCATCCGTACTTAATGTGGACTGGCACTCGAGTGCTGAAGATATATGGGTCACTATTAAACTATGTAGCCATAAAATAACAGTTACTTTAAATATTTGTGTAGTATATCTGTGTGATCAAAAACGAGGTAACTCATTCTTCGAACAATTGAACAATTTTTGTATTAATTTAGCAACTATTGTTGATATTCACCCAAATGACAAATTCCTAGTGGTTGGTGACTTCAACATGAGCGACATTCAGTGGCTCGACTCAGATGTTGGTTTTCAGTCCTCAAATGTTACTGATCCCCGTAAAGTGGATTTCATCGACTGCATTAACAATTGCAACCTTTATCAATTTAACTGTAACAAAAATGTGACAAACGATATCCTAGATTTAGTGCTATGTAGTGACCTGTTGTCAGTGCATACTTGTAATGATCCATTGACTCCGGAGGATCCCTATCACCCTAGCTTAGTTATTCAGCCAGCGTTTGTAGAACTCCATGCTCTTGATACACCTAAACGATCTGTGTTTGCCTACAACAGAGGGAATTACGATGACATATGTATGCATCTATCGAATATTGACTGGGAAACCATTCTCAGTACTGGCAGTGTGGATGAAGCTGTTAGCTACTTCTACTCTGTTCTTTATAAACTTAGAGAAAAATTTATTCCAATTCGTATGATAAGAGATGGCAAATACCCGATTTGGTACAATATTCCCCTTATTAAAACAATTAAAGAAAAGTTCAAGTACCTAACTAAATTCAAAATTTATGGTAACAAATCCGATGAAAATACTTTTAAATTACTTAGAGATAGAGTAAGAACTACTGAACTCAGATGTTATAAAGATTATGTACTTAAAATTGAAAAACTTATATCTAAAAATCCTAAAATGTTTTGGTCTTTTCTAAAAAGTAAAAGAGGGGCTAGTGTATATCCAGCGACCATGAGTTACTCTGGACTAACTTGTGATACAGGTGCCGGTATTTGTAATCTCTTCTCAACTTATTTTCAATCAACATTTTTAGAATCAAACACCATATCCCATAATTCTCAACCAAGCCAGACCAATTTGCCTACGCCGTGTGATATGTCTTCAGTAGATGTTAACATCGATCAAGTTTTCCAGTTATTGAAGAAGCTTGATTTTAGCAAGTCCGCTGGCCCCGATTCCATTCCAGCGATATTCTTAGTTAGATGTGCTAGCGAACTTTCGCGGCCGGTTTCCTTGTTATTCCGACGCTCCTTGAAAGAAGGAGGAATGCCTACAATATGGAAGTCAGCCTTTATTACACCCATACATAAAAAAGGCCCTAAACACATGATTGAGAATTATAGACCTATTTCTAAATTGTGCCTGTTGGCTAAAGTCCTTGAACGTTTGGTATTCAATCATGTCTATAATACTATAAAAGCTGTGTTAATTCCCCAGCAACATGGTTTTCTCAGAGGCCGTTCAACTGTATCTAATTTGGCAATTTTCAATGAGTACCTCACGAGTAACATGGACAGTGGTAATCAGATTGACACAATATATACGGACTACAGTAAGGCCTTTGATCGAATTGATCATAACATTCTATTATCCAAGTTATATTCACTAGGCATACACGGTGATCTATATCGCTGGTTTGCATCATATGTTGAAAATAGGTCTCAAGCAGTAGTCTTAAATGGTTTCACTTCCACTTGGGAAACGATCCCATCTGGTGTTCCTCAAGGATCATTGTTGGGTCCCCTGTTATTTACCATTTTTATCAACGATATCAACTCTTGTTTCTCAAACTCGAATTTCCTTCTTTTCGCAGATGACATGAAAATCTATAGGGCAGTTTCCAATACTTCTGACGCGTCTCTCCTTCAAGACGATCTGTTCCGACTTGATAGATACTGCGAACTAAATAAACTAGATCTTAATGTATCTAAATGTAACTATATTAATTTTACCCGTAAGCATCATGTGTTAAAGTACAACTACCAGCTTAAAAACCATAAGTTATCTTGTATAAGCTCTAGCAGGGACCTGGGAATCATTCATGATTCCAAACTTCTATTTGATCAGCACGTGAATACTATTGTCGATAAAGCGTACAAAGCCCTCGGTTTTATTATTCGCTCGTCTGGGTGTTTCAAGAGTATGAAGACCATTAAAATACTCTACTGCGCTTACGTACGAAGTCACCTAGAGTATGCGTCTCAAATATGGAACCCCTGTTATAGTATCTACTCGACGAATATTGAAAAAATTCAGAAAAAATTTACACGCTTTCTGTCTGTTAAATTTGGAATACCTAAGATGGAATATATCCAGCGCTGTCAAAAATTACATTTGTTACCTTTGTACCTACGCCGTAACATTTCTGATTTAATCTTTTTAATAAAAATAGCACAGGGTATCGTTGACTGTCCTGAGCTCCTCAGTAAAATTAATTTAAATATTCCTTCTCGCAAATTTAGAAAGCCAACTTTACTTCGCGTTCCTCCTAACCACACGCAATATAGAAAAAACAGTTACTTGCCTCGAAGCTCAAATCAATTTAATATGCTTAATCATGACGATCGTTTCGATTTATTTGCCAGTAGTGTCAATGTTATAAGAAGTGCACTCATCAAGGACTTCGAATCGTGTGACCAATTGTATTAGTTTGATGACAACTTAGTGTCAACATTATATACTTTATTATTTGTAATTATTATATCCATTTTAGACCTAAGTTTTTCTATCCATTTGTGAAAGCTTGTTATTGGCATATTGTTGCACAAGTTTAAATTATATTTTGTTACTTAGGCTGTAAGCTTTCCAAATATAAATAAAATAAAAATAAAATTTATTTTACATATGGCTGGCGTTAAAGCGTCTTTTGTAAATACGTAGCAAAGAGCGACCAGTTGTTCAATTCAATTAATTAATCATTAATTAACTATTAATTTAATTTCCTAATCAGCGCAACCTATAATTTCTCTGGAATAATATTTTTCTACCCAAAGGTTGTCTGGAAGAAATCGCTTAAAGCGATAAGACCGCCTAAATTGTACTATTTGTAACTTCTATAACGTGTAACTGTATTTGTTTGTGCAATAAAGTGTATTGTATTGTATTTATTGCACATCATTCATGTCAGCCTCTAGACGTCCACTGCTAGACATAGGCCTTCCCCAACGAACGCCAACACACTCGGTCGTCCGCCCTCCGCATCCAGCCGCTATCGGCCACCTTCTTTAGGTCGTCGGTCCATCTGGCGGCGGGGTGTACCACCCTGCGCGTGTCAATCCGTGGTCTCCACTTCAGAACTCGTCTGCCCCAACGGCCGTCGGTTCTGCGACAGATGTGGCCCGCCCACTGCCACTTCAGCTTGCTAATCCTTTCGGCTATGTCGGTCACCTTCGTTCTTCGTCGGATTCCTTCATTAATTAATTAATTATTATCTTCATTAATTTATTGCACGATAAAAACAAAAATACAATAAATGTCATAATAATGTAAATAATGTAAAATGGCATGTAAAAGAACAATAATTTAATAAAAATTGTGTCAGTTTTTAGGCTGCCTTTAAAGGATCTCGTCCAAAAGTTTCACAATAGTAAATCGCTCCTACGTAACCGATAATCTGAAGTCTCTATGTTTACAACAAATTCTCTCTGTCTTTTTGCTATTGAAACGATTTTAACATAACATACTCGTAGTTTTCATAAAGAAATCTTAGATACATGGATTGCACCAGGGATGGACAAAAGCATTCCTCTGTATCATCATCATCAGGTTATTTTTGTCTCCACTGCAGGAGCACAACCGTCTCTCATCTGCCGGAGACAGACGGAGGATTTGGCCTACACTCCCCGCGCTGGCCAGACGGGTTGGGGAGGCCTGATTGATGTTTTATAATGTATTCCGTTAGTCGTCTTGTACGACATCCACGGGAAGAGTTAGTGGTCCTATTCTACTCTATCGGGAACCACACGGCAAGTCTTCTGTATATATTAAGATTATTACTGCGATCACCAGTCCGTCTGCCAAGCGGCAAATCCACTTATGGACAGCCCACCAAAAGTGGCATTCGTTTGGGGAGGCTTGTGTTTAGAAGTGGACGTATTTCATCTGGTGATGATATCAATATTAAGGATTGTTCTAAATAAATCTTATCTAACATAGATTCGATACAATGAAACCTAACTCAAACCGCTGCGGAAGTCAATTTGATTAAGTTGACCTTGCCGACGTTCAATCAATCTAATTTGTATCAGTCGCCTCACTTAATTTCAATTACTTCTTTCAATAGAACTCATAGTCTTCAAATCATAATCTAATCATCTATTAAACAACGAATCACCCAGCCCGTTCTATATCGCGATATTCGTGTCTATTTTCAGACCTAACACTAAGGATCTCTATGTACTACTAGATGGAGTGTTCCAAACAATCGCTCTGTTCCACGCAAGTAGCCACAACTCTTTCACATTCACTTTGAAACTTGTGCAGTTACTACTCAGAACATTTAATTATTGTGTAAATATTGACATTATTTATCCGTAGCGTCAATATTTAGTAATAATTAAATGTTCTGCGAAGTAACTGCACAAGTTTCATTGTGCATGTGAAATAGTTGTGGCTACTTGCGTGGAACAGAGAGATTGTTTGGAACGTTCCATCTGGTTGTACATAGAGATCGTTGCCTAACACTGTATTTTTTAGTTAGGTTAAGAAATAATGTGTCATATTTCAAATGTGGTAAAGGCTATCGATCCGTCATGCGTCCGTATTCTAACAGTTTTGCGTCAGTGGTCCTTCAGTGCAATGTCAGTTCAGTTCAGTGAAATTTAAGAAGCTTCTTAAAGTATACCGTATGCCGTTGCATCAGGACCTAAATTAGCATGTATTAATTTTTTATATTTTCCATTGCCACATCTAAAAAACACTGAGACGGAACGAATCCGATACTCAGACTGCACTGATGGCTGCGAATGGACATTTACCTTACCACTGTCGATATGTACTGTGGCGCAATGACAAGGTTCTTCAGTTTTCAAACCTTTCTTTACCACTAACTGTGCCCGCGGCTCCGCTCGCGTGGACTACAGAATTAAATAAACTTGAAACTTATTAAGCGTTAATTCCCTCCTACCCCCTCCACCTCTCCCCCGTTTCCCCTTTCCCCCCAGCTTTAGCTTCAGCTCCGACTCCTGTAAATATTCTCAATGTACAGACGCGCGAAGTTTCTATTATCCATAGTTTCCGCAGCGCATGCGATGAAAGACATTTTATGGCAATTTTTTTACATCTTGGGTTACATTATTGAAGTTTTAGTTGGGATCCCTAACTTTATATAGTATTAAATATAGCCTATACTCAGGGATATTGTAGCATTCTAATGGTGAAAGAATTATGAAATCGGTCCAGTGGTTTTTGATTTTATTCGTTACAAACATACAAATCTGTTCTCTTTATAATATTAGTGTAGATGTAGATTATCGGTGACCATTAGTGAAAAAAAATGTTGTATACGTAATTGAAATCAACCTTTGCATAGTTCTGACTCCAGAAATCGTTTAGTAGCTCTACGCCTAATTCCCTTACCAGGGTTGTACGCTGAGAGATGATGCCCAGCAAACATTTATGGTTTAAATTACGTGTTTTTACACCTATTTAAAGTTCTTATTTTAATGCGACCAAATCTAGTTACGTCGAATCTACCTCGAATCCACGTCGAATCTACCTAAATGGGGAAAATTGGCACGTGCCAGTTACCTCGAATCGACGTCGCTCTAGAAAGTTCAACCTTAAAGTCGCAAGATAGGTAGTCGATGTGACGTCGATTCGACGTAGTTTCGACGTGTCTTAAGGTTGTAATTACTTTTTTGATCATTGCGACCACAACATGACGTTGATTAGACGTAAATATTTCTTAAAAATGACTTACTGAGGTATAATTAACTTGTCATTTTTAGGTACAACCAACATTTGTTACGTTCTGCATAAAGTCTTTTTTACTTTAACTTTAAACATGGTTATGATTTTAGCAATGGCGACTAATTTCATAAAATTTACTAACTACTTCAATATCAAAATTATTGATTACAGGCGAACCATTGGCTAAAATTGTATGCGGCGAAAATTTCACTGTGTTTTATGATAGTGGTGATTCGAAAAATAACAACGGGCCTTCAATATAATGTAATATTAACAAAATTATTATTTTATTATCTTAGATAAGGTTGTTGCATTTGATAAATATTATATTTTTTAGACAAATTTTTTTATAAGTATGATATATTTTAACACCAATTTATTTTATTTTTACTAATTGATCATTGGTAAACCAGAAATTTACGAAAATCGCATTTTATTTATTTAAAAATTTCTTTTTTAATTATACAAAATGGCGTTTCCATAATTCTCCACTCACACGTAAAAAACTACTTATTATTCGACCTATTAGTGTTTAGTGACATCGTTAGGTCGCTTTAACTTCGAATAAAGTCAATGCTACCTTTCAAAGTCATAATTACTACAAAGTTGGCGACCTGTTTGGTCAAAATAAGGTTATGTAGGTATAATGTAGGTACATTATGTGCAATAGAATCATTTTACGCTTCTGATTGTTCTCTGTATTTCTTTGGGTCTGTTCTTTCGGACCCTGTTAGTTTTGTTTTTAAATTAAAGCTTCCCGTACACCATGACATCAAACATTTCCGCATAATACCAAGATCAAACAAATGTAATGAATGAGTCAGCAATAATGAAATCTTCAACCATATCAATTGGTAAATCTACGAGAGGTGTATTATGAATGTGGTGGTCTTCATCTAATTTATTTCGAAAACTAAAATCAGTTCTTCGGGGACAATCAAACATAGGGTAACTCATGTGTCTTCCTTTTTTGTCCCACTTTCCCTCTACTGTGCATTTAATGCAGCTACTTTTTCCAGAGTTAAAATAGGGCGTACCTTTTAGAAACGCTCTTGCGAGTATCACAAACAAAATATTTAAACTTAACATGCAGCTTTTTTTCATTGAAAATAAGTCCATTTTTTAATAGTTCGCTTAATTCAGCTATAAAATCCTTAAGGAAGAGTTCAAAAGGTGGTTTTCCAGTTCCGTAAAAAATTGCTGCAAACATCGGCATAATTTGTGGCATACCATAAATTGCGAAAGCTATTGGCCATACTTCGGATGCTGTACTCATAAAAAATATCCTTGGCCCATAGGTTTAATATGATTATCATAGGTTCTTAGTAATGTCCGACCATCTTTGGGTAACTTTAAAACCCTGTTCATTCAATATTTTTAACAAATCGTTTAAAGCCGATATGGACGGCTTATGGGTTACTGACCATGTTCTGAAGTTTTCCTGTAAGTTGTATGTATTTGTGCCATCTTTTTCTTCATGATCAAAATTGTTAAATTCTTCATTTTCTGTAGTCAGTTCTTCTTCTATTTGTGAGTTTGCTAAACTTTCTTCTAAAAACATCTCATTATAAGATGATGAAGTATCTTTATTTAACTTATCTTGTGAAGCTGGAAATGGTTTGCTTTGCGGTAATTCCTCGGACAAATCATTGTTATTAATCTTGTACTTACATTTTCTATAGAATGTAGTGGAATGTCTGTATGGTTTTCTTTCTTTGTCCATGACAGTGTAACAATCACGACTTTATTTAATGGCGCTTTTTAAATAAAAATGTTAACGTAGAAGTTGAATCGTCCTCGCTCACCAAAATATTACTAAATTGGGACAATAATGAACGCGGATTAAAGTGCCTGAAACTTATTGGTTCCATTTCTCAGTTAGCTCGACGATAAAGTCAAACTAATGTATACTTATTAAAACCTAACGGTGCTCAAATAGTTGCTTAAGTTATTTTAACTGATTTGTCGAAATTTAGTAATCAAATGGAGTATTATTTTCTTCGTTTAAGTCACGAATGTGACGTGTAAGTCGGCAACTAATAAGTTACATATCTGAGTATTAATGAGTAATAAATACCTAAAGTGTCACCTGCTTTCAACCAACTAGTAAAAATGACCAGAAAGTAATTATAATAAGTTTTTCTGACTTATTTTTATATCCAAAATACGACCATCAGGTGTACAACCTAAAAGTTGCATAAATTGGTCGGAATTACGAATTTTTTACTTACATCTTGTCGCTGTTAGTAAAAACTTCTAAAAAGTTCTAAAAATAGGTAAATAATTCGTCATTTCGACTAAGATAAGTTATTAAGTCCAAAGCTTAGAAAAAGTAACATTAAATGTTTGCTGGGTGGAATAACTGAGTTTGTCGCTCGACGAACTGTCCGCTGCATACAATTAGTCCCAGTTGCAAATTCTGAGTCCTGTCCTGATTCAAACAGCTTCGCCTGCAGGCTGTTGTTAATTGAAATTTCGTTTTGTGATTAACTAAACAAATATTTTGCTTCAAAATTACAAGGAAAGCTTTCCAGGCGTCCGTCTACGTTTTAATTTGTTTCAAAAAATATAACCGAGACGTTTTTTTTTATTGGCCCAAATTCATACAAATCGTCCTTCAAAATTTTCGAATTTATGTGAGATAGGAAATCATTTTCTCCACACCAGACCATTTTCTTTATTTTGGTTAACTAGATATTTTTGTTTAAAGTTAAACTATCCATTTAATATTCCCAGTAGTTCGTGGCAATGTAACTACTAGGACAAACTAGTGGGATGATCCAAAAATACTTTGTACTATTCTAGACAAATGTTTGAGTTTAGTTATGTTTTTTAAATTTGTTTTATTTCGAATATTTTTAGCGGCTGGATGCGGAGGGTAGAGGACCGGGTGTGGTGGCGTTCATTGGGGAAGGCCTATGTCCAGCAGTGGACGTCTAAGGACTGATATGATGATGAGAATATTGTAGTTTTGGATTACATTATATACATCATCATTACTATTGCTATGGTGTGAGTCTGTTTCAAGAGTGGTAGCTCTCTCTTTTCCTGAGTATTTCATCAACATCATCAACCTCAAAGAGTCCACTGCTGGACATAGAACTCTCCCAATACGCGCCACTGAACCCGATCCTCGGCTCTTCTCATCCAGTCACAGCCAGCCGCCTTACGCAGATCGTCATTCCATTTACCCCGGTAGTTTGTTGTAGTTCCCGATAATATTCGTTAATCCTACAGAGTCATTTTGTACTCACTTATCAGAATAAATCACGTGATGCGTTAGTGACTACACAATGACTTTTAAAGTTCATCATCATCATCATCATCAGGTTATTTTTGTCTCCACTGCAGGAGCACCACCCTCTCTCATCTGCCGGAGTCAGAAGGAGGATTTTAAAGTTCAACAGATGGTAACCGAAATGCTTATGTTGTAGGTCCTCAGATCAAGTATTCTATAAAATGTCTGCAGTTTGAACAAGTAGAGACTATAGTGAGCATGAGTCAAGGATTTCTACTTGCTTTGCTCAAAGAAGTACCGGAATTTACGAGAAGCTTAAAATGGCTTGACTTTAAGAGGTCCTCTTATCTTGTATTGAAACTTAATGGAATTGTAAGTTTACAAGAAATACCTTTTACGGCAGCTTGCCAACAGGCACGTGCTTGTGTTTGATTTTAATTTCTTGGAGGGAAGCCAACTTCACCTGCTGCTGTTATGGGCCACTTTTTCCCGTCCAACCAGGGGCTTTTCAGACTGACAGCTGGGGCATTTCCGCTATAACTGAGTCGAAACTTATTTCTAAAGTGGTTTTGAAAAATGTGCGGACTTTTATAGATCTAGGTATTTCATCTAGGTAAGCACCATCGTCTTCGCTGTTTCTGACACAATCTATGCATTGCTGTTTTCCGGTTTAACTAATAAGATAGATTACCAACGCGAACGAAGTGAGCGCCGCGAGCGTGCTGCGCTAGCAGCACGCGAAGCGGCAACCGAGCGAAGCGAGCGCTGCATTCGTGCCGCGTCACCCTTAGTCCAGACCCTTAAGTGTACTACGAAGCGAGCGTGCCGCGGAAGCGGCGCGCGAAGCGGCAACCGAGCGAAGCGAGCGCTGCATTCGTGCCGCGTCTCCCTTAGTCCAGACCCTTAAGTGTACTACGAAGCGAGCGTGCCGCGGAAGCGGCGCGCGAAGCGGCAACCGAGCGAAGCGAGCGCTGCATTCGTGCCGCGTCTCCCTTAGTCCAGACCCTTAAGTGTACTACGAAGCGAGCGTGCCGCGGTAGCGGCGCGCGAAGCGGCAACCGAGCGAAGCGAGCGCTGCATTCGTGCCGCGTCACCCTTAGTCCAGACCCTTAAGTGTACTACGAAGCGAGCGTGCCGCGGCAACCGAGCGAAGCGAGCGCTGCATTCGTGCCGCGTCACCCTTAGTCCAGACCCTTAAGTGTACTACGAAGCGAGCGTGCCGCGGAAGCGGCGCGCGAAGCGGCAACCGAGCGAAGCGAGCGCTGCATTCGTGCCGCGTCTCCCTTAGTCCAGACCCTTAAGTGTACTACGAAGCGAGCGTGCCGCGGAAGCGGCGCGCGAAGCGGCAACCGAGCGAAGCGAGCGTGCCGCGGTAGCGGCACGCGACGCTTCAAGCGAGCACAGCAAGCTTACCGCGTCAGCCGGGTATGACAAAGATTTCAAAATGACAGAACAAATGTTTAGAGTTTTAATCGGTAAATCTCTGTTTTTGGGGGTTCTTTCAACATGACCGAAGTGAACTCATTTTTGGAATTAGTTTTTTTCCCTGAAAACGAGGCACACCCACCAAACCCATACAGCCTCACAAAAAAAAAATTTACCCCCGGCTTTCCAGTGCTCCCACCCAGGATTGGTATAATTTTAACTTCAAACCGTGACACCGTTACACCGTTTTTATGTCTAAATTTTAAAATCGAACTGCCCTACAAGAAGAATGTGCACACACAACATTACCGCGGGCCACTCGCGGCCCGCGGCGCACACGCGAACCACTAGTAAATATATAAACATCCAAGACTTGGGTACAAACATTCATATTATCAACATTCATCATACGAACATTTGCCCCTAGCGGGATTCGAACGCACAACCTCCGGCGTGGCAGTCCGAGAGCTACCCCGCTCCGCCACGGAGGTCGTCTGTCCTATCATTGTTTAAGTCCCATAGCAAAGGAGAAAATCCTAGTTTGCGATTAGGTACGTGTATATATATGTTATATATAATAGGTACTTATAATGTATATAATGAAATGAATAGCAATTGGTTGATTGGAAGAGAATAAGATTCTATCTCGCTCTCACAATTAACCTTAATAAGTAATTTCTATTCAATTTATTATAGGAACAAAATTAAATACCTATTCTTTTGTGATTCACAGAGTGGGATGTGAGATTATCTAGACTTTTACGAGCTTGTCTTAGAATGAGTTTTAGAAATTCCATAGAGTTACGTATGGGTAACCTTTATAATATACAGACAGTTATTTGTTTTATATAACTTTTATAAAATACAGAATTATTCAAAATGTTTAGAGAGGCAAACTAGGATGTCCATATTGTAGGATTAAAAACTGAAATTGAAATAAATTAGACTAAACTTACCGTACATAATTTTTTTATAGGATGCCAAAAATAAAAACACTTAGCTTGAGATAAAAATAAATCATCATCATCATCATCATCATGTCAGCCCCTTGGACTCCACTGATGGACCTTACCCAATGAACGCTGCCGCTACCGGCCACCTTCTTCCGGTCGTCGGTCCACATGGCGGCGGGGCCAATAAATGTATTTTGATAATCATCATCATCAGGTTATTTTTGTCTCCACTGCAGGAGAACAACCCTCTCTCATCTGCCGGAGACAGACGGAGGATTTGGCCTACACTCCCCGCGCTGGCCAGACGGGTTGGGGAGGCCTGATTGATATTTTATAATGTATTCCCTCAGTCGCCTTGTACGATATCTATGGGAAGAGTTGGAGTGGTCCTATTCTACTCTACCGGAAACCACACGGCAATATTATAAACAAATAATTGAATTTTGATAATAATAAAACGAATTCAAGAGAATCAGAGCATTTAAAAAGGCATGCGGGGCGTGGGAAGCACAAATGCGTTTGTTTTCATAAACCTATAGATTTGAAATGAAGTATAGTTAAGGAGTGTGGGGGACCGAATTCAAAAACTAGATACCAGTAGGTACTTAGAGGTAGAATAATGAATAAGAATATTCCCTTATACACAGCCCTGTCGTCATGGAGCCCTAAAAATTACAAAGGGTCCTTAAGACTACACTTAATTAAGAGAACAATGAAGGCTAGATTATTCCGGGAAAACAATAGAACTATGTTTTTGCTGTTGTGATGATAAAAATATATGAAAAGCGCACAATGCAGTGTGAAAATACTCGTGGAACGAGATTACGAGACAACTCGCTGGTGGAGTTTATAGTGCCATGTCTGATAGAGTGTTTGGTTTTGGGTTCGATTCCGGTGGAAGATTAAATTCATAGTTTCTCTCTCTCTCTCTCATAGATTTAAAAGGCTAAGATGTCAATTGAATTGTTTGTTTCATATGAGCTTATTATATTGCATAAAACTTTCCAGGACATGCAGTTGCTAGTGATGGTAAAAAATTACGTGTATAAATGTACCAAGTATACTCTAAAGGATTTTGAATTTGAAGTTACAAGTCGATACCTCCAAGATTTTTATCACAATCGAGTCAATATATACTAATTATCAGGCTCCCTGAATTATAGAAAAAAAAAGTTTTTTTTTTATATTTGATGACTCGATTTTGATAAAAACAAAATTGATCAAAATTTTTGTTGCCATAGTGTACCGAAATGTGCTCACAAAGTCGTCCCAAAAACCTATAAGTATTTTACAGTTGAATTACTGTTTATTGCACGTTAAAAATACACAGACACAATAATAAAGTAGTTTACATTTGTACATCTAGAAGGTCTTAGTTAAATAGGTTTTTTTTTATCTTTATTGCGCAGGAAGTACAAAAGGCGAAGCGAAATGCCAATATGGCATTCTCTTTCGGCCGATCTTTAGATCATGCAGATAATGAGTGGTAGGCGCAAAAAAAATTATATTAGAAAATTGGTTATATACTATAATTATTTTATTTTTTACTTTTATATTTTTATTTATTTTTATAAAACTTATACAATCAACCTTTGGGTAGATAAAAAGAATAGCAGAATAAGTTTATGCAATATTTGCATTTCATACACAAATAAATAAATTCATACAATGCTGCCAGCCTTTTGGGCACGCTCCCAGCGGTGGGGTGCCTGTGGGATATCTTCACATTTTTAAATTTTTGGTTATTCTAGTTTCAGTTATTAGAAAATATTGTCATGTATGCCTACATAATTGTTGCGTAATTTTACTAATATTTATATTAAATACCCACACATTTGCCGTGTGGTTTCCGGTAGAGTGGAATAGGACTACTCCAACTCTTCCCGTGGATGTCGCATAAGGCGACTAAGGGAATACATTATACAACATCAATCAGGCCTCCCCAACCCAGCCAGCGCGGGGAGTGTAGGCCAAATCCTCCGTCTGTCTCCGGCAGGTGAGAGAGGGTTGTGCTCCTGCAGGAGACAAAAATAAACGGATGATGATTATGACCTACACCATGCTTACATATTATACATGTCTATTCTCTTAATGAAGAGTCTCTACTTAATAAATAAAATAGCTACTGGTTTTGTTTAAGACAACTAAACTGTAACTATCATTATAATAAACAATATTGTGTTATATATGTTATAGTAAACTGGATCATCGTACCTTCATAAACGAGAAACGTCCAGATAATGTAATATAAAACACTGACGACTACTAGGCATTACACCTTAATTCATTAATTTTACACTAAATTCCACAATCCACAACCGACTCTAAACGGAAATAACTTAGAGTCTCATTTACAGCGCAGAATGACGTTAAACAACTTTGCGCAAGCTAACTTTAGTGTATGTAAAGGGGTTGTCATAGAAACTGCGAAATGTACTGCGCGCGCATCACTTACATACACACACAAAAACGCACACACTCTCGCAAGTCTCCCCTTGTTGCGCAAGCGAGACAGACTTTCGTACCGTCGGGAACAAAACTTATTAGTTTCGACGAAAATACTCCACGCTTTTAATTTAGACGAACTAAGTAACATTCAAAAGAAATTGTATATTCCACAGAGTTGTACGTCTGAAATTGTATTCCAAATTTTAATCTGAAAGATGACGAAGTCCTCAACGTAGAGTTTATTTAAAAAAATTTAAGTGTTTTCTAAAAGACTGTACGCATCGTCCGTCCCTTACAAACACTACACGTTTATGCATGTACACTGTTCTTATCAATGTGTGCGTGTTTTATACCACAGATTCTGCGCCATGGACCCCAGTATTCTGGCAGCCATGGACAAAGAGGCACTGAAAAAGCAGATCGAAAACATGAAGTATCAGGCGTCCATGGAACGCTGGCCGCTATCTAAAAGCATTGCTGCGTGAGTAAATCATTCCATTTCTAATTTAAAGAATAAAAACAACGTGAGTGGTGACGTCATTTCGTGAAGTGTAGCCAGGCCGTTCGCCCGGGAGTGGTGGCCCTATCATGTGCATACGATATTGGTGTTTTTTCATTGAGTACTGAGGTATATTATTGCGTGAATAATGCCACAAATGAAACCGTAGGCGGTTGTCGTTTTTAATGAAGCATTTTTTTGCCTTTTCAGGGGTATAAATGCAGGCCTTTTATCTAAAAGTTAATTATGAATCTTGTCTATCGGTTTTTCCTTATTTATTTTGTTATCTATCATTGAACTGGCACTATATTAATCTTTTTTGCTTAATTATAATCTTTATACCAGAGTCAATTTGTTTTAATCAATATTATTTTATATAATATATTTGTTTACTACTTTTAATCTATTTTCTTTAAGAATTAGAAGCTATACCTACATTAAAACTGTTCATTTCTGTAGTATAGTTTTAACGTGTATTCAAAGAGCATTTTTATTTCATGTTTGCAGTCGTTGTCTTTGATAGCAAGTTCTCATAGCTCGTGTATGTTACTTTTTATTGTCTAACTAATAATTAACTTTGACTTCATGCATTTATTATATACAGTTATTAGGTATTTCCATTAGCATATTATTATTTTGCTAGACCACAGAAATTAGAGCATTCGATTTAATTTTCTAATAGAAATCGCATGTCTAACTGCCTAGTATAATGAACTAACGTGGTGGTGTATTGTATTGTGTTATGTTTAGGTACCTTTACGAGTTACCTACCTAAATGTTAAATTTTAAATCTGTGTATAAGAATCGGACTTAGTAAATGGTTAAAACAAGATTCAAAGTCTAAAAATCAGACACTAATTTTTTCCATCGGTTAATCAAGTTTCCCATAGTGTAGGTACTGTGGGTCATTAGCATCGGAAAATTAATCTTTATTTGTTGTAAGGTCGTAAACTAGACATACATAACACACACAGAAAAAATTACTTGAAGCTTCGTCCTTTTTCTTTCCTAAAGAAAGCAGATTGTTTTTATCATTAAACATACATACATAATGCTCACGCCTTAGTCCCAGAGGGGTAGGAGAGACGATATATCCTGACACACCTCACTAGCCTCACTCACATTCATCAACCTTTTCATGCACCTCCTTTTATTTATCTCACTGCAGACCCCAGCCTTTTTCTGATCGTCACCAATTTGATCCTTGAACGTCTTCCTAGGACGAGATTTAAATGTAGTTCCTTCCACAATGGCGCTGTAATTGTTTTTTATCATTCTTCTTTTACTCATACGCTATAAATGTCCAAAACAACGCAATTTTCTCTACCTTTGTTACTACATCTTCTTTCAAACCACACTCTCATTAAAGTCATGATTAAGAGGTACATAATTTTAACCATTAACTAGGTTTGATTTCATGATGTTCGTATTTTTTTATTAAACTGATGGACTGTTTGTAAATATGTTCGTCTGTTCGTCAGTTGCTGATGGATGATGTTCATATTCCGTCATCATTTTAATTTAAATTTTCCTAGCATAATTTACTCATATCTGTATGTAATCGACCTAATTATGTCGAGCGTGCCAAATCATATAGATATTACCCAAAAACACCAGCTTATTGTACATCGTACACATCTGGTTCCGCCAGAAACATTCTTTTCAGTTTTCCTGGAATATTTAAAAATATTTTGGCTTTTACTGTACTTTTAATATGTTTACCACATTTTTATTTTTGTTCAAATTTCAACTATAGACGGTCAAAAAGGTCCGCTTTATAGGTATCCGTTTCACGAAACCTTAAAAACTATATTTATTGACGTGAAGACAAACACTGAATAACATTTGTTCTATATCAAGGAAATCAACAATTAGAATTCAGCTCTCAAACGATTTGTTTTCAGTTTAATTGGTATAGGCAGGCAAAAATTTACAAGCTCGTACTAATTATCGGTAAACAAAGGTTATTCAGTACGTAAGTGCTAATAAGAATATTTTATTATACACTATATTTACTCTTTTTTATACGTAACTTTATCTAACTTGACCAGGTAGATATTATTATGATCTTTAAAATCAACAGTACCATCATTATTGATATGCATGATTGTGATAAAATCATCTGTATCGAACTTATAATAATAATTGTTATAAATTATATTCTTGCCCTTTCTTATGTTCACCTGTTACAAGTTTGTGTCTTCGAATATAGGATATAATATTTACTACGCCTGCACTGCACCTGCATAATTTCAGTCTGTTTATGTCTGTTGATTCTAATTAGCACTTCATATCGGCATATTGTTTGCATTTTATTATTTACAGCCACTCTGTTTCTCTTTTTATGTTTTACTTATGTCTCGGAATGTTTATTTGTCTTTCTCCTTTTTTTATTTTGTCAGGTGCTGGACTCGGCCTATATTTCATTCCAAATCAATGTTATACGAGAACTAACGCTGTTTGTGTCTTGGTAATGTACCCGAAAGGGACACTAGCAACAAAAATAAGTTTGTATTACCATGTAATTTTTGTGGTCCACATCGGAATACAGTCTATAATTTATTTTGTTTTCGAGACGCAAATGATTTTGTTTACGTATGACAATAGATTTGGAATATTTTTATTTCTTTTTCATAAAAATAGAATAAGAACAAAGTTTAACAATTCATACGAAATTAAAGCTCTTATAATAAAGCATTTCACAGCAATCAACAAATAAGAGTCCTTGTTTCTCACAGTTTTTCATTCTTTAAAATCATGTCACTAAAAACTTGTCCATCTTCAATTTGAACTTAATTGGATCAGTGATGTTCTTTAGTAAAGTCTATGCTAATATAAATAAACAAGATCACATAAATTCCGTCCGAAAAAAGTTCTCCAATAAAATCAACAGAGTTGCCACGTGTCCCGCCTCTAAAAGAGCCATTATCAGGACAAGTTGACAGCACTTTTTGTCCTTATTTGCGTCGTTTGTAGGGGAAACACGTGTTGTCTTAGTTTATCCCTTATTTTGGACGGTGAATTTTGCATGTTCCCGAATCTGGTCCAGTTATTCATTTTATGATTTCATTGAGAAGTGATAACTAATATAACTTTATTATAATACTTCTAATTTAAAATAATAATCTACGTCTAATAGTAAATCAGTTTCAAACAATTTAAATAGTTTGTCTAATTAAAGCAATAAACTTATCAAACTAAGTTTGTGATTGGTTTATAAGTAGGTAGTCATGTAAATGACTACTTATTAAATTCGATATTATCACAATGGTTGCTTCAAACGTTGCATATTCTTATACTTTTATTTTTGCCATTAAAATACATCAAGAATCACAATTTTTGTTAAGACTGTTTTATCTGAAAATCTCTGAAATACACTTTCGATGTTTGTGTCTTATTCGTCTAAATTTATTTGTTTAGAATAGTGGATGAAGAGGGAATCGATGGGTAATCGATGTTCTATCTTTAGATCAATATGCAGTGCGACCTCGTTTGTTTCAGTGCACATTGTTATAGCATTATTAGTATCTTTTCAACGTTCCATATAAGTGAAACATTTGTTATTAGTAACTTTTCAACATTCCAAATAAGTAAAATACTTATTTATTAGTATCTTTTCAACATTATATTCAAGTAAAGCATTTATTATGAGTTTCGTTTCAACATGTACTAGAATTAAAGCTTTAGTTACTATATTTTAGAAATTTCATACAAGTCCACTTGCCAGCCACTTCGATATAAAATAACAAAGACAGAACGATCGGGAGCTTCTTAGGGATCCGTCAAAATGAATACCCTTATAGCAAAGCTATTTTGTCCATCTATTTTTCTGTCTGTATATCCTAATAACTCGAATACTACTGGACCGATTGAGCTAAAATTTGAAAAATACAATGATTAGAAAATAACGGTAACGGTAAAAGAAATCTGCCTAAAAATCAGTCGCTGATATTTACACGTCGCATTTTATAATCCTAATGATTTATATTCGATACTAATGCTATCTTTCGCCAAAAAATAAGTTGGGTGGACTACCAGACTTATTGATGACTTAGGTGAGAATTGTATCGACAATTCGAGGTACCTATATTTTATCTCTAGGTTTATTCTCGGTACAGCATAAAATAGCTAAATGTTTTAGTCAAATAAAATCACGAGCTAAGATTGTCGACAATAATTATTTTATCGTCATGTTTATAGCCAAATCGTATTTACGGAATTACCTATTACTTAGTATAAAATAAAGTAGGGAGGTCTCATCGTGTTAGGCTTTTATGGTTTTCCGATATTTCGGATATACTGTTTCGGGCTCCCTATAGGTAATATGCGAATAGATTTCTGGTTAGAGAGTGAATTGCAGTAGAACTAGTGTTCTACTGCAAATAGCTGAAGTGACCATCTGACGTAATAAAAGTTACATTATTTAACAGATCAGTGAGAGCACCAACGCCTATATCTTCAGCGTCTTTAGTAAATTTATCTGAAAATGTCGTTCAAATATCAATTTTCAATCGAACTTTCTTGTTACTACCAACAGTTGACGAAACCATTGAATCTGACTAGACTTTAAATTCTACTGACAGGTCACGGACAGAAATATCACGTTTGCTTCGCGTAGCTATTATAGGTAATAATCCTATTTAAAGCCTATATTAGCAGTAGGTAAACTTTAACAAACTAATGATTCAATTAATTCTATTTTCCATTTCCTGTTATGTATTTATAATCAAATAACAACATTATTGTCCTGTTACTTCGGTTTTGATACCTACTCATTTGTTTTAGTTTATTTATAACTTTTATAGGAGTTAATAAACTAGCGACCCTCCCACGTCTTCGTGTCTTTTATATTCTCTTTTGAAGTTCAAGATTTGCTTCGTTGCATCAAATTATACAAGGTTACTGTACTCACAACGAGTAAATCAATATATGCCTTACTTTTATCGGTTTGAAGTATAACAGAGCCAGCTTATGTTCTAGATCACAACGTACTTGTAGCCTTTGAATTTTTGGACGCAGCAATCTAAATAGGTGTTTATAGCCGACAATGTTCGCTTGTCGTACACTTTAGCCAGCAAGAAATCTGCTTCAACAACCATTCCGCAGGCAATACAAATGCTAGCCAGGCCCAAAACTCTCATTAATGTAGGCAGGCTAGAGAGTTGTTGACAGGTTGCTAGTGTAAAAAGTCTGTCATAAGATTTTACCGTGACTTAATATTGATCACTGCAGCAAACAAACATGAGGCATTTACAGCTAATGCCCTACAATTAACTGGTTCCCCTTTAACTAAGCTTTTCCTACGTGCTGTAATTGGATGCCCATGTCCATTAGGATAACGTACCTAAATAGATTGTAAGATAACTACAGTAAGTTGAATTCCATCTGCGATCGAAGTAACTAACAAATAAATCACTGAGAACTTTTTACACGGATACTAAAATAGAGATAGAAGGCGCTAAATGAGACATTACCTCTGTACACAAATAATTTCTGACATCAAAGTTACCATCTTATATCTCTGCTAGAACATCGTTATTGTGAAATTTCCACTGTATAATCTGTTTTACTCAGTTGATAGTGAGTTTCTTCTGTGTCAAGTACCATACCTCTTCTCAGTTCCGAAAAATATAGGGTTTCGTATATAATTTTCTCTTTTACATACATATTCACCTCATAGAATACGATGAATGAACAAAGCACCAAGTATGACGATCCTGACACACCTCTTTCGCTTCCTTTGTCTTATCATTCTCTTCATACACACTCGCTGTGGGACACGAGAGCTTTTCACGTTTCCTTTTGTGAACACTCGTTATTTTTGAATTCAAACATAACTCCACCCAGTCTTACGTTTACATCCAAAGTAATAATTCTTTACCTATCGAACCTAACAAAATAAAACCAAGCAAAATATTTTTCGTCATCTCAACAACCGCTCTCACTAATAAGATTAAGGTTTCCAATCATCAAGATCAAAAGCAGAGGTGGCTCTGAAGCATTTTATTAGATTTACAAACGGATTCAGTCCCTTCTGAATTTACTCGACCTCTCTTAATAAAGATGTGGATATTCTGGCTCCACTTCTGGTTTTATAATTTGTAAAATTAAGTGGTCTGACGTCTCTTGACGAGTTCTTAGCTCATCTTGGGTTTAATACTCTTCCCGAGTATTTTTACAACGACATGTTCGTACCTCTAAGTTTTTTTGGATTTTGAAAAGATTTTGTTTATCCTAAATTATATTTGAAAGTTTTTAAAATATGTATCAGTGATAATTAACTATCTTGACCTTTGAGCTGCAGACGGACAAATAGACACACATTAGTTAGTATATTATATAGTTGACTATTACTCAAACAATAGGTTTGTCATTCCAATTTCCAGCAAATTCATCACAGAAATTGAGTGCGCTGTTTTTAATTATACAATTTGGGACTTGTTTAAGAGTATTTAACGTTGCTTAACCTATAATTTTCTCCAAACTCGCACAATGTGAGCGAAATCAAATATATTATTTATTTCGCCCTAAATGGGTTTATTGTAGGTTTCAAATGAAACGTTTCACATTCTCTTCAATTGCTGAAAGTCATAGATTTTTTTATTTCTATTTGAAATTTTGCTTTGTTTTTAATCTTTACTAGTGACGAAAGGTATTGTTCTCTTATTCCTTATACATTAGTTTTGATACCTCAAGAAAATCCCCTGATAACATCGAAATAAACTATTCTTCACGTTATCTACCAGTGAACTTTAACTGGCATAATTTGGGACTTCCCACCTAAATCCATTCACGAGTTTCCACATGACTTGAAACTATTGTTTATGGCCTTTTCGTACCTTACTTTAAATAATTTCCGGAAATTCTGGGTCAGACGGTTTGTTTGGGTTGTTTAGAATTTCAATTAAATCGTAAGTTATTTAAAAAACCTTTAATGTTACATTCAGTACGTTTGGAAGTTGTTTAACAGTGTAATTGTTAGAATTAGTTTGAAGCACATATTTCACTAAGATAAAGTAATTTTAAAGACTTTCTTTATGGGACATTAACTAATCATTAAATTGTGAATGTCTTTCCGTTACACAAACAATAAACATAAACCTACCTCATTTATGAAAATGATGCAGTACCTACTTGTTTCATTTCGTTTGCATTATTTAGTATAATCATACATCATTTTTATGATTTACCGTATTTCTTGCATATTCTTCTTCATCCTACATGAATATCAGAAATTGTTTTGATACTAACTCAAAATAAAATAGAATAAACTTTATGGAAGCATTATTGTATGGTACATATGTAAATGACTGTTATACAGCTATTTTTTGTATTGTTAAAAGTATCATCATCATCATCAGGTTATTTTTGTCTCCACTGCAGAAGCACAACCATCTCTCGTCTGCCGGAGACAGACGGAGGATTGTTAAAAGTATAGAAGACGATAATTACAATACACCAACTATAATCTGCCGATGTTATTCAGAAATTGATAGGTATACCGACCTAATGGATAGCACCATTCCCATCAATTATGTAGGTGTACGATACGACCCCTCTTTGTGACAGAGGTTAACAGGTAGGACCACATTACAACCTCATCTGCCACAGCAATGCCTATATTGCTGTGTTCTGATGTTATAGACCAGACCGAAGTATTATGACCACTATTTAGATGTTACTGTACACCATGAATACCTGTTGTAACCCTTTTGTATGCAACAACCTTTAGTTGCATACAAAAGGGTTACAACAGGTATTCATGGTGTACAGTAACGATGCTCTGCTAGCTAAGAAGACCGTAAAGTGTTTTGGCAACCTTTTGTAAATGGTCAAAAAAGGGGCCAAACTGGGTTTCTAGAATTCTATAATTGATGAATTCTTATTCTTCAATTGGTGAAGAAACTCTAGTAATTTTAATAGAATGGTGATCAGAGGCTCTCTGGTGTCCGCCCTGTATTACGAAAAGTAGAACAAACAGTACATATATCATTACAGAATGTGATTAATTGTCACCCTGTCACAAGAAGCCCAAATCTCATCCACTCTTATTATCAGCAGACGGTGCCATAAAAAGGAATATCCCCGAAACGCGCTCCGGGAATAAAATAAGAATAAAATGTCATCAACATATCGCGAGCCACTTACCCGAAATAACTGACCTAAAAACAAAGTAGGGACGCCCCGTTTGGCAAGTGACAAGGCAGGGGAATCCGGGTACCCCCCTTCCCGGTGGGTGGAGGTTTTGGGGTATACGTATTGATAATTCTGTATATATTTGTCAGTAAGGCGTACCTTGCAATATGTAGCCGTAGAGTCAATGTAATCTATGTAAGATTGCAAGGGAGCTGCTGAGTAAAGCAAATTGGGATTAATGTCTAAAAGAAATGTATGTGCGCATATTTCAGTTTTCTATTTTTGCGCCTGTCTTTTTCTATTGGCGATTTATCGTCGCACGGCAAGTTTAACCTGCAATGGAGTAAATATGACGGACTAGCTGTTGGCCGCGACTTTATCCGCGTGGACAACTTAAAATCACAAATTATTATGTTTTCCCGTAGGAACAGGCTATTTTTTCGGATTAAAAACTATCCTATGTCCTATTCCAGGACCTAATATAAACTTTGAACCTCCATTTGACCCCCTTAGGGGATAAATTTTGAAAAACCCTTTCTTAAAACTCTTGCTTGCCTATGCTATATAAGGAACCTTTGTGCAAAGTTTCAAACCTCTAAATTCAGCGGTTTGGGCTGTGCGTTGCTATGTCAGTCAGTCAGTCAGTTTCTTCTTTTATAGATGAAAGAAACAAAAAAGGTAACATTTTAACATCCATAATAGTTAGGTTATCATTATCATCAAACTAGCGTAACCGTTTGGTATCGAATACGTTGAATTTAACTGTGCTGGCATTTTCGTGGCGAATCAAACGTGAAATCGGTTTTGTCGTACTAATTGCTGCCTAATTAATGCACGAGTTGTGAATTTGCTGTTACATGCAAATGCGAAACAGAGCGATTTGTTCAGTAAATGTATTGTCATGGTTACGTCACAGCTCCGACAGTCCATACAAGTGAACAAATTTAATCACCGATTACAGGCGCACCAGCCTATCCATACAGGTTTGTATGGGCGCATAAACTATCGAGATAGGGACAACGTTATACATCAGCACATAAGTGCTTCTCTTGCCTGACTACACGCCGTGCTTTATTTTGCGGGCGCCGTTAATTTGTCTGGGGGCGGTGAGCGCCGCTTCTTTCTTCTCTTTTCTGTCGTTCCCTCACTGCTGAGGATCGCGACCGTATAAAATGCGCCTCCACGTACCAGCCGCACCGCTTCATATAAGGATCCGCCAGCCACCCGCCTCACTGGGTCTGACCACCTCGTCGGAGCTCGTCCTCTGGCACGCCTGCCCTCCACTTGTCCCAGAATGATGAGCTTCTCCAGGTCGTGCTTGGGAGATTGCACAATGTGACCGAAGAAGCTTAGAGTCCTTTCATTGCAGATAGTGGAGAGTCGTTTCTTTTCGTAGTAATATTAAGTATCCTCTGGTTATGTTACCAGTCTGTGAACGTCCGCTGTAGAACATAGGGCTTCCTTTTACTAGTAAAATGACCACATTTAATCGAAATCTGCAGCACTTATATGTTTTCTGAGATTTAATTTAAAAAAATTCTATGAATCCTTTGCCATTCATTTAAATGTATAATCTGATAAAGTAATGTAAGTATGGATATTCCACAGCATTCTTCTTCTGCCTCAAGCATTAAAATAAATTACGAATAATATGTAATTATTCCTTTTTTTAATGGATTTTATATACTTTTTAATTATTACTACTAAGAGTCCTGGATTTTCATTAAAAAAATTAAATCTTGCGTTACATATTTTCCTCGCAAGCACATAGATGACACTACCTAATTTCCCTAATGATCTCTGGGTGTTCACCTTCAACCCTTTTACTAGGAAGTATGAGAATTAAAATCAGTCAAGCTTTTTTCACCATGAAAAAGAATTACCTCAATTCTACCAACATATTTCCTACGTAACCCAAACAACGTCATATCAAGACCTCATATCATACCCTACAATTTAGCTAACAGTTTTGTCATTGCTCAATTTGTAATTCAGAATATACCTCCCCCACTCCCGCCATTCTCCCCCCAGTGCGTGACTTTGCCGGAAGACTGCCTCGGATTAACGTAACATCGCCTCGAAAGAATACTTACTTACGTATTGAAAGGTACCGTGAAAATTGTAGAGGTGGTTTTATATTTATCAAAGTTTTTAATAAAACCGAACGCTCGGCAAAATTTAAATCAAGAATTATAATTAACTAGCTGTTGCTCGCTGCTTTGCCCGCGTAGATAAGCTTTTGTTTCCCGCAAGAATATTTTTTTCCATAGTAAACTTTTACTTATTTTTATCTCCATAACCTAGGCTATGTGTATGAGAAATTTCATAGAGATCGGTTGAAAAGTCGAGGAGTGGAGCCCAAAAAAACTTTATAATAACGGATAGTAAGTTTACTGAGACAGCGACTATAAAAGAAACTTTATTTGTAGAAATTTTTTTAAACTGAGTAATTAACTATTTTTATCTTTAAGAAATATTCGGAATCACTACAAATTATTCAATATCCGACCCCGGTCACTCACTACAGATATTTTATTTCTACCATTAATCAGGATATCAAAGAGCATACACTATGTTTCGCCACATTGCGCAATTTATTTTTTAAATATTCGGAATCATTAAACGTTATTCAATGTCTGACCCCGTGGTTATTCACCACAAATATTTTGTTCCTACCTCCCTGTATAAGTCGCCCCCATCCGAGCACTGCCAGGGTCAGCCAGTCAAATGCTATAGGGGTGTAGACCCTTCTGCTCTTTATAAAACGAAACAAACATACCCTAATGCGGATTTAATTATTAACGCTGCTACCGTGCCCAGTATAGACACGGTCAGTGCCCCTTAAATTGCATTTTAATGGGCAAGCCTGCGCCTAAATGTGTACAGTACGTGCACTATAAATACATTCTTATAGCTTTGATTGTTTCGAGAAACGAACATAAAAATCCACTTATATTGCACACAAAATTAGAAATTAGGGTGCTTACATATACTACGTAATCAAATTTTGATCACGTTTGACCCCACTTACCAGGAAGTGGAAGGAAGTTTTTTTTATTTAAATTTTTCTAGTTAGTTTTGACCGCTTAGTGGCTAGGTCGTTGGATTCAAGCGCCAAAGGTCGTGGGTTTGATTCTCACTGGGGACAAACAACTTTGTATAGTGTAAAAGTTGGTCCCGGTCTGGATGTTGTATTTGTGAATTGTCCTATCCTTGTTCAATTCCCATAGCACAGGAGAACATCCTAGTTTTGGATTAGACAAGTGTATGTATACAGGGTTACAGGAAAAGTCGTGCTAGATCCCTTAAGGGTGTGGAGCACCCATCATTTCTGACTTATTTCACTATGAAACACCCTACCCTAAACTTAACCCTTTTCGAGATATTCGACTTTTAATTTTTTTATTGAAAATTGCTGATTTTTAGGCTACTACATTTATTTTTGTTTATTTTGTGTATCTTATTATTATTATTATTGCATTTTTACATGTGTAGTAAGATGCTTTAGGACGTCAATCATTAAAATAGTGCACAAGTTATTTGAATAGACCGTAGTAGACAAGTGAAAGAAAAGAAATAAAAAACATATTAGAAAGTTTATTTTTCTCTAAGGGATATCTAAAAAAAATATTATGGTAATTGTTCGGCAGATGTTTTTTAAAATATCTACGGTTCATCAGCTATCTAACGAGGTATAATAATGTAGGGTTTTATTCAAATGCATTCAAAAAAATTTAGTTTCATAGGCGACAGTGGAGAAGAAAATGTATACTTAGCCCTAAAAAGTAAAATAAAACAATAGGTAAGCATGAAATGCCATTTATTAAAGGTTTTCTCACAACTTTTTCTTTTTCTACAGTTCATGTTCAACATGGCCGCCTCTATTTCTAATACATTGTCGCATCCTTCTACGGAGACCGGTCTTCACTACGCCAGTGGTCAATGTGGTCCTCATTTTATTTGCTGCATCCACAATCCTTTCTCTTAAGTCTTCCACAGACGAAACTGGATTCGGCTCGCTGTACACGAGACTTTTCATGCAGCCCCACACATGAAAATCCATGGGGGTTAGGTCCGGACTTCTTGCTGGCCATGGCAATGGCCCACCTCGTCCAATCCATTTGTTTGGATAATTTGTGTCCAGCCAGTCTCTGACACTTCTCCTGAAATGGGCAGGGCAGCCATCGTGTTGGAACCACATGTCCCTGATCAGGTTGAGTGGCAGATCATCCAGCAAATCACTCAAGTCTGCTCTCAGGAAATTTTCGTAGCTTTCCCCGTTTAGATTATCCGGGAGAAACCTTACTTTCGTTCCATCATGGCTGCCCTGCCCATTTCAGGAGAAGTGTCAGAGACTGGCTGGACACAAATTATCCAAACAAATGGATTGGACGAGGTGGGCGAGGTTGTGCTTCTGCAGTGGAGACAAATATAACCTGATGATGATGATAATGATGAAATCCTCGTATGCTATCCAATAGATTTAACGCTCCCTCTGCCTTGCTGACCAATTCTGAAATCTTGCTGACCAAGTAATCATATTGCAGCGCGACTATTTACTAAGCAGACACTTAATATTATAGGCTGACTGCATATTTGTTAAATTATTGACAATATTAAGATAGTTTGCAGAACAGCGGTTCCAGGCTGATTTTTATTTATTGCAAGGCAAATCTTTGTATGTTGTCCAAATTATTTGACAGCAGATTTTTGTTGCTAAACATATTAAATAATGGCAAACCATTTCATTACTTATCTATTTAATGCTCTACAACATATCCTATAACAAAACAAATTGGAGACGGACACTTCGGGCTTCTGCATAAATGGGTCCAATTTTCCTTACCATATTCTGCGAATAGTACAATTACTTGACAAGGCGAACAATTATTTTCATATCTAAAATCCACTCAATAATATTAATTTATATGTGCCTTACTCTAACGAACATTTACAGGAAATTTCAATCACAAAAGCGTGCCATTAAGCAGTATATTTCCAGTATTTTATTAGATTTCACAAGAAAACACACCTTTGTATGCCTCCTTAAATTGTACCTGAAGGTTATAGCAATAAGGTGTATTGAAATTTTACTACCGATCGCTCCATCCATCGACACCCTTCTCATAATGAGAGGGGATCGAAAAGTGATAACGAGAAACATAAAACTCGTGGAAAATGACATCACATTTTATTACGGCGATTGTATTTTCTTCTGAGAGTTATTGGTTATCGTTCGCACTGCTTCTTTATGTCCATCGCAGACAATTACGCTGGCCCAACGGCATTTTCTCATAATCATACTGAAACTTAAACATACATAAGTCATGCTCTGTAGTGTTATTCTCTAAAATACAAACTCACGTGCGAGTCTCACTTAAGTGACTTCACTCACTTCGAAACATTATACACTTCTTTGTTAAATTGCATACCAATAGAAATTGGAAAACTAAACATTCCCACAACTTTTAATTGAGTAACCCGATTGCGATAACATAAAAACTAAATGTTACTCCGAGTTAAGCCCTATGTTTCTGTGAAAAGTCCATTAAAATCGGTTCAATAGTTTTACGTGACGCGTGCACAAACTAACAGACAAAAATTCCAGAAATGATCGATATGTGTTCTATTACCGTAAAATGGGGTGAATAGGCACAAAATCAAACTTTAGACTCAAATTTATCGATGTTATAGTACGAATTTAACATTGATAACCCTTTGCGAGTTGGTCCGGCCGCTCATACGTTACGAATATACCAAAAATACCCGAAAAAATCATCGAAAACCCAATGATTTTGGCCAAAATATGCGCTATCCCTATTCATGCTTGAAGTGGGGTGACTTGGGACGGTAAAGGGGTAAATAGGGAAAAAGTCGTAGGGTTGTCAAATCTTTATCTATAAATAAAGCAATATCTGAAATAGGTTCCTTAGTGTACAAAGTTATTTCTTAGTGCTAATTCCAAAATGATGATTTAAAATAAAAAAAATGTTTGGTAATATTTCTTTAATAAGTATTATTATTACAAATCACAAAAGTTATATAATCGTATTGTTTGAGATCACAAATTCCCTATATCAAGTTCGTTATATTATATATATATATATATATATATATATATATATATATATTATTTATATATATTATATAGTATTGAATCTCATCAGCGTTAAATCAATTTTCACATAGGAATAACATATTATCCCGCAGTAAAAAGTTACTTATTTTTGTTCCCGGGCGTTATACTATCTTCACAACAAATTTGATTAAAATCGGTTCAGTAGTTATGGTGTGATAAGACAACAACAGACAGAGTTACTTTCGCATTATAATATTAGTATGGATAATATTATTTATTATAATTTGTCACTGATATAAAATTTCAGTCTGTTTAAATTATCAGAAATGAGTACAAATCTGAGTAGTTTCTTAGCTACAATATATCGGTTCAAGATACATATATAAAAATTTATAACAAATAAAAAGTGATAACCCTGTCCCTATACAAACCTTACCGTTTCTATTCGCCCCTCACTGGTCTCTATTTACTAAGTATGGCGTGCCTATTCAGACCATTGTCGTCCCTATTCGCCCCTCTACCTCTTAATAGGTACCTATTAACCTCTTGTCTTGACCAAATTTACAGACCTTTAGATATTTTGAATTTATACAGAAAGTACACAATATTCAGACTTATCTGCATTTGTGTAGATTCAACAATGTACAATCTAACATCTACACCACTCTTCAACTTCCAGAGACTTATATTTTTTCTTAAAAAGATAAAGTTTTGGCACACAAATAAACACAACATTTTTAGACCGTTTTTCAAAGACAAATTTTGACCATTTGTTGCTAACTTTATTGCTTTCCAGTATTGCTATTCAAAACAAAATATTCTACCACACAAAAGTAATTTGCAACAATTGGTAGATAGTTTTTTCTCATCTATTTATTTAGCTTAATATTTCGTTCCCGGTTTCGTCCCTATTCAGACCCCGATCCCTATTCACCCCATTTTACGGTACTTATCCTTAGACCCCCAATTTATTTTTTTGCAAATATCTTCAATATACAAACAGGCGAAGTTTACGATTTTATTTCATCATGTCAGCCTTTAGAAGTCCACTGCTGGACATAGGCCTTCCCCAATGAACGCCACCACACCCGGTCCTCCGCCCTCCGCATCCAGCCGCTTCCGGCCACCTTCTTTAGGTCGTCGGTCCACCTGGCGGCGGGGCGTCCCACCCTGCGCGTGCCAATCCGCGGTCTCCACTCCAGAACTCGTCTGCCCCAACGGCCGTCGGTACATTTCACGATTTTATTTATTAGGTTGGATTTCGTGATTTTATTTAAAATTAATAATTTCCGTGAATTGCAATCAATAGTTTAATTAGTATTTCGGAATCATGCTACTGGAGAATTCCAATATTAATCTGTCAACCGGCCGGAGAATCCAATTAAATCCGTTTGTACCAGTTTTTCCCCAAATATCACATATACGAGGGTGGGATGATAAGTGTTTTGACTCGTTCGATTGGGTTTTAAATCGAAATTCATATTATATTTTTGCCCTTTAATTGGCTGATATGTGAATGTATTTCAAATAAACGCAGCCTGGTTGGAATTGGTTGTCGATTGCGTAAAAATATGTCAAAACAATTGCTTATTGCTTAATTAATAAATAAATAAATATGTCAGACATTCACACCAATTATTCAGAGCCTATGGTATGGTTACTAGATAACGGATACACATACTTAAATAAATATATAAACATCTAAGACTTGGGTACAAACATTCATTCATCATACGAACATTTGCCCCTAGCGGGATTCGAACCCGCAACCTCCGGCGTGCTCGATGATAATATATGATGACGATGAGATACTACGATGTTTACCGTCCTGCTTTTATTTTTAAGTCTCGAGACAATAATACAAACCGCCTTATCTTTGTCTAGGGGTCGGGGGGGAGGGTAGAGGGGGATGGTAGTTGCTGAAAAAACTCGTGATAGACGGATGCACGAAGTCGTTCTATGAGGGTTCCGTTCTTACCTTTTTCGTGCTTTTACACCTGTTTCAAAAAGGGCCTTGTCGCTTAAACATTACGTGCTTTAATGGGTTACGAATATGTCCTAAAATACCTATATATTTTTAAACCAGGCGGATGTGCCTTTTGTTAAACGAAGTAAGTGATTCATGTACTGTTTACGTGTAATTTTTTTCAGTTTTAATCAATATCACAAGATAAGGTTCATCCTATCATACTAATATTACAAATGTGAAAGTTTGGATATTTGGATGTTTGTTACTCAATCACGCTTTAACCACTGGACGGATCGGGATGAAACTTGGCATACATATAGGTTAGGTTCTGGAATAGGACACAGGATAGTTTTTATCCCGAAAAAACATCTTATTCCTACGGGAAATAAATAATAATTTATGATGTTAAGTTGTTCACGCGGACGAAGTCACGGGCAACAGGTAGTAGTATTTATAATATACATAAATAACTTCAAATGCCGTCTCTAAGCTCAACCTGTAGCAGTAAAAGCAGAATGGATATTAAACAAGAGCTTCAAATTTTATTGCCAGTTTAATGTTCGGAAATTTTTGGAACGAATTTTGCTTACCCATAGCTATAGTTTGCTTTTAGCTGTGCCTACGAATTCTTACGCGGAGTTCACTGAAATACATACTGATTTAAAGCGATTTCGTCAAGACAACCTTTGGGTAGATGATAAAAAGAGCAAAGATAGATTGTGCAGTTAAATAAAAATATGAGTATATGTATTTCATTCCAAATTAATAGTCAAACGAAATAAAAACGTTGCCTTTCGAAAGCAAAATTAATAATAGATGGAGTTCCTAAGTGGACCGCAAAGTTTACGTGGTAATATAAACCTGTTTTTGCTGCTGGTGGTCCTTTCATGTATATGTAACCGAAACGCAAGTTGCGTTGGTTTTCATGTGACTATTCATTTGCAATGAAATTGACTTAGTTTATACACTATTTTAAAAATTACGTAGAATAAGTGTCTCTGCATAAGTATTTATGTAATCTATTCATTATTTTTATTTATTTCCTCTAACATGAAGCAAAATAATTTTTCACACCTCATACTCGTAAGTCACCTCAAAGTTTTTACGTTCATGATTGTAACTAATTGCTTATTAAATTATATAACAGATTACTTTAAAATGTGCATCTGTGATCTAATTTAATAATACTTTTGCAAGATTGTTGGATATAAATTCTTACTTTCCTTCTATCAAAGTCAATAGCGCTCGCCCCGTACTCCTTTGGGTCACTTCAGACGTGTTTTAGACGTCTCGAGGGAGTCCTCTGACTTTTCCGGTCGATAAGCAGTCTGTAAATTTCAATCTACTGTATCCCCATTGGTATTTATTGGGTTAGAAAAATAATACACTATTTTCGTAAAAAAATCTAAACGTACTATAAAAACTAGGGATAAATCGATCACGACACGATAAACGTAAACCGCAGGCTATTTTGCTTTTTGCGATAATCGTAATCGTATTACGATTCATTACGATAATTTACATACTCAAATGCCTGTTGCCACTTATTTTGATTCTGGATAGAAACGGTATTGCCTACGGTCAGCTTGTGTGAAATAAAAGAAATGGGCATTTTAACGTTTGAGTAAATAAATAAATAAATATCTCAGACATTCACAACAATTACCCAGTCCCAAACTAGGCAGAGCCTGTGGAATGGTTACTAGATAACGGATACACATACTTAAATAAATATATAAACATCCAAGACTTGGGTACAAACATTCATATTCATCATACGAACATTTGCCCCTAGCGGGATTCGAACCCGCAACCTCCGGCGTGGCAGTTAGAGCTACCCGAGAGCTACCCGTTCCGCCACGGAGGTCGTCGAGTGGTATTAAGTATTATTAAGGGCGGTGTTATTGTAGGAAACTTTTATAATTATTATTTTTGTCGATGACTATTTAAGCTTCATATTCCTCCCTTACACGTACACTGCTGGACATAGGTAGCCCTTCCCCAATAACGCTACCACACCCAGTCCTGCGCCCTCCGCATCCACCCGCTTCCGGTTATCTTCTTCAGGCTTCTTCTTCTTGGGTGTCCCACTTTCGATGTTATTTAGACTTTTTGCTTCTATACTCTTACTTTTTGTCAAACAAACTAAATATATATGTCGTAGGCTCCTGGTTCCGCCTAAAGTGTGGGCCCCCAAATTCAGTTTAACACCGTTCAAAAGTTAACACGTTTACTGGCTACGTGATACTACATGAAATTACACTACATCATCAAGTAACGATTTTAGAAGGCAGACGATCCGTCAGCGTAATGCCTGCGCACCGCACGCCTTTCCATCGAAGCCTGTCTCGGTTCTGCGCCTGCGCCAGTTATACCCGACGTTCCGTCAGCGCGTGCTCGCGACGATAGCCGAACAAAGCCGAACGGCGCGCCGAGCACACACTGTGCCTCCAAATCAGCTCCTCTTTTATTATTTCGCCGACATATAGATTTTTTAGCTGTAGTGACGTCATAGATAGAATCTCGCCTATCATATGACCTCGTTCTCCATCATGTCGTTAATCATGATGACTCTGTAAACTTTGTATATGAAAAGCATACCTATTAAGAGTACAAAAGGTATCTTTTCAATTAAACTTCGTAAAGAAGTTAATAAAAAATTATATTCAAAATTACGCACAAAGAACTTTAACAAAATATGCCAATGAATAAGTACAGATGGCAAAAACATGCTATAAAAACTTTTTTTATGTGAAGCTTTGAAAAGGTTCACTGCCTACAGGCGACGAACTTTTCCTAAAACTCAAGTCGTGTGCATTGTATAAGTTTTTTTCCGATCAAAGTAAATAGTATTTTCTGTAATTTGATGTCTTTTTTAGTCTATTATAATTTATATTCTTGTTTGTGCTTAGACAAGTGTAAGTGTTGTTAACACATCATTAATTCTTATTATACTCCACATTTTAAAAAATTAACCCACTTCTATTGCTAACCGTACTTGCCAAACTCATATACGACCCACAATTTATTTCAATGGCACAACTTCTCTTAATTCTGTATAACAAGAAATTTTATTTTGCAAATCGATAAATGAACTCATTCCAACTTGTTTTATAATAATACGCATGAAAATCATCTAGTCAACGATATCTATGTACTACTAGATGGAGCGTTCCAAACATTCGCTCTGTTCCACGCAAGTAGCCACAACTCTTTCACATTCACAATGAAACTTGTGCAGTTACTACGCAGAACATTTAATTATTACTAAATATCGACGCTACGGCTAAATAATGTCAATATTTAGTAAATAATTAAATGTTCTGAGTAGTAACTACACAAGTTTCAAAGTGAATGTGAAAGAGTTTTGGCTACTTGCGTGGAACAGAGCGATTGTTTGGAGCGTTTCATCTAGTAGTACATAGAGATCGTTGCATCTAGTACTTTTAGCTGCTCATTAAAAAAAGTTAAACTAGCCATACGTTCCAAACTCATATAATGCCCACAAAGAACAACAATGGCACAACTTCTCTTAATTCCATATGACATGGAATCCTAGTTTGCACTTCCATAAATGAACAGATTCTGACTTACTTTTCAAACACACGCGCACCAATCATTTCATATTTTTTGCCTGAAGCGACTCCCATTGCTGACCGTACGTGCCAAACTCATATAAGACCCATAATTTATTTCAACAGCGCAACTCCCAATATTACCGAAGAGCGATATATTTCCAGGCGTGGCAAACTTTTCATTTAATTTAACTTTCATTATTAATTAATTCCGTTCAGTGAAAAGTTTGGGAAAGGTTAGGCACTGGATGGCTGGAAATGGTCTTATGGAAGAGGGAATAAATCCATGAGTTTCTACAGGGGCGAATAAAACCTTCGGTTTAACGGCATATGAAATACCAATACTTTCTGAAACAAAGCAGAACAATTTCGTATATACAGCATCGGTATAAAAGTTGTAAAATATACTTATACATACAGCGTGACGTCATTCTTGGTTTATATAAGATAAAGGGTTTATAAACTGAGAATGATGTCACAAAAATTAAGAATACAAATTGGTCCCGGTCGGAATGTTATATTTGTGAAGTGTCCAATCCTTTTTAATTCCCATAGCACAGGAGGAAATCCTAGTTTGGGGTTAGACAAGTGTATGTGTACATATAATTATGCCTCTTTTTTGTTGTTGATGGGTTTGCGCTTGACCTCAATCTCATCTGATGGTAAGTGATGTACAGGCCTAAGGTGGAGCACGCTTACCCAGAGATGCCTATTCACTCTCCTTTAAAAAGATCCAAATTAAATTTAAATTTCTTGAGTATCACTATAATGGGACTTTTATGTAGAGCGTGACGCCTTTCCCCCCTTCAATTTTACATTTTATAAAATCTTGTGTAGTAGCTGGGAACCTACTTCAACTTCAAGTGTGATACTCGATAATTAGACATGTCTTATCTAATAGGGACCTATAAAAGTTCTGTACGGGCCGCTACTGAGTGTCAGCACCCACTCAACTACACCCATAGTTTGGGTGTAGTTGAGTGGGTTGAAGCCAAAGATCGTCAGGACGTTTATTAATATTAGATGTAAGTTGAAAGTTGTACGTCTCTGGCAGTTGAATAGGTAAATAGCACGCGGTGTTATACCGTACAAGATCTGTTAAACAATGAAAAAACACCAAGCCAATGCACTAGATACAGTTTTCTTAACATTTTATCACAGAATTATTCTAATGTTTAATGAAAACAATGTTTTTGTAGCATAAAATAGTAACTTAGATGTTAAGTTATTAACTTGGCTATTGTTCTGATCTCTTTTGATCTTTTTAAAAGAGGCCTATGCATAAGACCGAATCATTTCAGAAACAGACATACAGCAACCGTGATGTCATGAACAGGGATCGGAATTAGGTAGTGTCATTTATGTCATCATCATCATCATCATCAGGTTATTTTTATCTCCACTGCAGGAGCACAACCCTCTCCATCTGCCGGAGACAGACGGAGGATTTGGCCTACACTCCCCGCGCTGGCCAGAAGGGTTGGGGAGGTCTGATTGATGTTTTATAATTTATTCCCTTAGTCGCCTTGTATGACATCCACGAGAAGAGTAGGAGTGGTCCTATTCTACTCTACCGGAAATCACACGGCATGTCGTTTATGTACTTACGACGAAATGTTTATGTCAGTATGGATACTCCTGATTTTTTTCTAAAAATTATTTTAAAAATGGTCCATCATTTGTTTGTCACTCGTATATAAACTTTCAATAATATAAATATGGATATTCCACATCTCCCATTTAATCATCCATAATTCTTCTTCCACCTTCACAGCTTACTTGTAAAATAAAATCCAAATAATATGAAATTATCTGTGATAATTATATAGGTATTTTTTAATTATTACTACTAAGATTCCCAGGATTTTCATTAAAACAGTTAATAAAATCCCGTGAAAAGAAATGTCCATATTAATCTTCGATGCCATATTTTCGTCGGAAGTACGTACATGACTACCTAATTCCGATCCCTAGTGTATTATTCTAGCAAATTATGTTTCTACTAAATCCTTTATAGCTAGCGGGAACCCAAAATAATCCTTAATAGAGTCATAGGTTGAAAGTGTTAGGATAATGTTATCGTTTCCTAATGTGAATCTACTCTCTGTTGTTACAGGATGAGGGAGTATGTAGAGGAAAACGAGAAAAATGATCCTCTCATACACGCCCCGGACAAGAAAAACAATCCTTGGGCCGAGAAAGGGAAATGCGTAATCATGTAATCTACTCTAAGCAAAAAGAAAAAAATATCACCAAAATTCTAAAATTACAATCAAGCGAAGAAAGAATTTCGAAGTCTGGTTTAAATATCATCAATCGGATTGCTCAAGGCGGACGTTTAAAAGAAGATATCAAGAAGTTTTGGACTGGCTTCAGAAAACTGCCGGACAATATAAAGAAAGAGTGTTGTATCGATACTATAAACTATATCGATTAAACAGTAGCTGAACCAAAACTTCAATTTGTTTCCTAAGTTTTCTGAGTTCTTATATTTTAGTTTCCAAATAAAACAAATAATCTAGTCGTTTTACTGTATTTAACATTGTAAAGAATGTACATTTGAACTGTGCTAGACGCAAGGATGCACTTATGAATGTTCTGTTAAAAATTTAAAAATGGTTGTAAATACGTTAAATTTTGTATTTCTAGTAATAGAATGTTCGGTCATGAATCTATCGGTAGAGGTAACTGGGACAGTTAATAGTGAATGCGATAACGGATGTAATGAAAATAAAAGTGTTAATTAATTAATCTAAATACGAAAACGTATGTTAGCAACCGATTTTTAAAGTATCTGTTTTTTTTTTAATGTAAGTAGTTTGAGATATTTTAAGTATTGTCTTGAAAATGGCCCGAATATTTAAGCGGTATGACTAATTTTAAAGTGAAATGAAAGAACCCATGTGGTTCCATGCAAAAGCAAGCAACTTCCTCTTCCAACAGTTTGTATGGAGTCGCAGTGGATTCTTAATCTAGCCAACCGGAATAATAAAACATTTGTTATTCCGGTTAGCTTCAGGAGTGTAAGAATTGTTATTCAATTTGTAATTATTAAGACTTGAACTTTGCCTTCGATTATTAGAAAAATAAAAGGCAGAATTAAATATGAAGATTCGACGAGCTCATGAATCTTTGTATTTGAAATACTTTTTAATAATATAAATAAACTATAGGGTAAAATCGCAAATCACAACTTAACAACTACTTGCTGAATCACAGGCTTAAGGAGAGTCTTAAATATTGGCAATAAAAGGAAACGTAGGTTATGAAAGTTATAATGAAAGTGTTAATGTAGTATTCGATTATGAGGTATATAAATTTAAGGTAACTTAACGGATAAAGAACAACATAATCTTGTTTGAAACCAAAATAATTAACTGAACTTAGAATACTTTTTTTATAAACACTGGTACATTCCGCAGTGCCATTCTAATAATGCTTATTTAAGTATCTCTTAGCAATCTATATTCTATACTTACTCCTATTTCTTATACTATATTTGTGCCAAGGTTTAATTTCCTAATTCGGACCTATCTTATTATTTCAAGGCAAAAAACAGTTTCTAGTATGATTTCTTCAAAAAATCTTTTATGCCTGACATAAAATACATAATTAGATTATTAAAATGAATTATCATCTACAATTTTAAATCTAGCACTTTAGCTTAGTATAATTCAAAATTAAATTGAAAAAAAATCTACCTAAGTCATTCAAAGTTTACTTAATAAAGCAAACTATAGTAGTTTCCAAATAAACTTCTTCTAAATTATATCTAAGTATAAGCTTGAAACGAAAACTTTTCTTAGCTTAAGCTAATGGTTTCTTAAAATTAAATACTTAGATTAAATTAAGAAAAGTTTTCATAACTTTAACCCGAGTAGCGCTACTAATCTAACATTCCATCTAAAAGGATTGCCTATGATCCTAATTTTCATTAAAATAGAAAACCAGTTTAAACTACGCACTGTAGATACATAATTATAGATTAAAATAAAAAAAACTAACCTTAAAATTAAAAAAAAAACTTTTAAATAATAAATACCTTCCCCTCTACCATATCTAGACATGAAGTATGGAAAATCATTCTGGCTGTGAGTACAAAATTGTAATTCCAGTTCATTTAGATGCCTCGAGTCACTCGTCATTACCATTTTTATAGAAAAAGTTGCTACTAACGACAATAAATTTTTGAAACTTTGTTTTCATTGAATTTTACAGTTTCGAATATGTCCCATAGTACACAATGCCATGTCCGTTCCTTTGTACACCTTTTTCGTAAGTTTTCGCTAAAAAGCCATCTCTATCTTATTTACCTCTCATGTACTTCCCATAAGTTTTAACATCTACATCTATAGTTTCTTAGCCATGAATAGTTTAATTAGCCATAATCAATAATACGTAGATTTAGTTAATAGATAATAATGAAATTAAGAAACAAAAATCAAACGTTGTTTGTTAATCTATAAAATAAAAAATTGCTATTCAGAGCGTTAATCTTAGAATAATTATTAAAAATGAAACGTAATGTTTATTTAAAAATGACTTAAGTACGTAAAATAAACTTAGAAATCTCTCACTTGGAGATTTTACGAAGGCAAAGTTTACCTCTTAAGTGAAAAGATTCAAGTTAACTTAAAAGTTTGGGTAATTTTTGGGACTTTTATATATTTTATTGAGTTGTTGTTTATTTAATTTATTTATAAGTTGAGTAAAACCAAAGATTTCCTTGCTTATTGTGGACGTGTATTTATTTTTCTCCAAAAAAAGGGAGATACGATAAAATATTATTTTAAAACGTAAAATATTAGCGTTTTAGATTTAAAATCGCGATATTTTATCCTACCTCCATTGTTTAATTTTACCATAAATTAAGTATTAAAACTTACACAGTAATGTTAATGGAATAATCCGAAATTTAATAACTAGATAAGGTGATATTGGGAATGATTTTTTTAGAATCAATTAGGGTAAGTATCGTATGTTACTATGTAATCAGTAATCACTGAAATAAATGAAAATCTGTAGTATGTGTTTTTATTTAGATTTAATCACCCGAAAAGTCCAATTGCTAAAGGAAGACGATGACCACGTGTGGTTCCCCGCTTAGAACAGGGCCACGCCCAATCTTTCCGCTGGTGTCGTCAAGGCGACTGAGGGATTGCACAAGGGACGAGCAGTTCTCCTGTGTATATTATGATCATTACTGCGATCACCAATCCCCCTGCCAAGCGTGCTGGTTATAGCAAATACCCTCAATGGACAGCCCACCAAATGTAGCATTCTATTGGGGAGGCTTAGTTCAGCAGTGGACATATTTTTGGTGGTGATGACGATGAAATTATATAGTTTTGGTACTAAACGCATTATACCAGTTCTTTCAGTTACTCTAAGATTGACTGGAAGAGATCCCTAAGTGGGATAAGTACGCCTTTGTACACAACTTTATTCTTTTGTTTATTTTTGTTGTTGTTAATTTTAGTACAATAAAGCGTTTACATACATACATACATACATACATACATACATACTACACACGTATCTAGATCGTACAGTTCACGAAGGCATGCCCCACTCCTACACTGAGAAAAAAATAAGTAGCCCACCTACTTACATAAGGATAAAAATATACCACTATTACGTAAGTAGCCGCCCCCATTATAAATGGTGTCCCCTACAACTGATTCAGTAGCCGGCTACATTATTACGTACTGTGGTTACTTAGTAATGTGGCCGGCTACTGAATCAGTTGTAGGGGACACCATTTATAATGGGGGCGGCTACTTACGTAATAGTGGTATATTTTTATCCTTATGTAAGTAGGAGGGCTACTTATTTTTTTCTCAGAGTACTGTCAATCGCTTACATGTCATTGTATGCGTTATATTGTTACTGTGTTAGTTCTATAGTTACGCACTAATCATCAGTGTGTGCGATACTGAAGTTCCGATTAGCTTCCAGCGTCCCACGCTCACTCCTTACGAGTGGAGTCACGTGGATATTCGTGTTTTGACTACAGCGCCCGCCATACACGCGCGTAGCGGCTAGGACTCACGTGGCCATGCATAAGAACACCCGTCCACGTGCGCTAACGCTCCACAAGTCCATGCGTGTCCTGTAGTGTTTACAGAGCGAAATGCACGTGAGTTTTATTTTTTGACATTTTATAAAATATACAAGGAGCGACTTGCAGCTCACCCAAACCAGCTGGCTGCTGAACTGCTGGACTCAACCAGCAGCCTCCACAGGCTCAAGCGCAATCCCCTCCTCAAACAATAGTGAACCCATGAAGGGAGCTGCGTTACTGAATGCAGCACCTACACACCCACTTCCTTACCACCCATCTAATAAAAGTCTCAAGACTGATTGTAGATCTTAAACCAGGAAACGAGGATTTTTTTTTTTATAAAATCAGTAACCTGGTTTCGTGGAGACTGATGCTTGAACTAGACATAGCCTGTTTTTCAGGTCACCAGGTCTCCACCCCACGGATTGGAAGTAATTATATTCTAATAGAAACTTTATTGACTAATATAAATTAGGCGATTAATGAGTTTGTGATGTGTGGAGGTGTATGTGGTGTGATTTTTAAAGTTCATGGCCGTGGGCCTCCTCTGACGAGTACCGTGATGTCATAAACCCACGCATACGTTGCAAAGCGTGTGCTGCGCTGCTTTTATAAGGTCATACAGGGTTAAATCAGAAAATACTGAATACTCGCAAAATAGAGCACGGGTGGCAGTACGCACTACTGGTCTGACCCGCCGGTAAGAAGTTACTACGCCAGCGCGCTTTCGACCGGCGCCGAGGCGCCGATATACAATAGAATTATGCATTTGTATTTTTTACAGAAACATACAAAATCTATCTGTTCATGCTTTAAGTTCATAACTAGAAGCAGACAAAACGCTGAAATGGAATTTAGTGATATTTCTACCAAATCTTTTCTTTCTACCAAAATCTTTAACTAAGATTCCTAAGTGCCCGGAGAACAGGCTCAGTTCGAAACAATTTCTAATAAATTTATAGAATGAATATCTGCGGCTGATAACAGATTTTGTGTAATCCTATCGTTTCCTTTGAGAATATGATCCTAGCAATACAAGCTGTACCAAATGCTTCAAAAATTAGAATAAACTTCTTATCATCAACTCACCTGCCCAGCATGATGATGAATAGATCAAAACCTCCATGGTGCATACAAAATAAAGTTATACTTCATTTTCATCATCAGCTAATTTCTGTCTCCACTGCAGGAGCACAACCCTCTCTCAGCTGCCGGAGACAGACGGAGGATTTGGCCTACACTTCCCGCGCTAGCCAATACGGGTTGGGGAGGCCTGATTGATGTTTTATAATGTACTCCCTCAGTCGCCTTGTACGACATCCACGGGAAGAGTTGGAGTGGTCCTATTCTGCTCTACAGGAAACCACACGGCAATATAATACTTCATTTTATTACATACATACATAAATAATGGTCACGCCTTAGTCCCAGAGGGGTAGGCAGAGACGATGTATCGCCACTTTGCGCATCTAATGTCGCAAAGCCACTTTCCTTGGCCCGCTTTTGCTCCGTGATACCCCTTAACGAGATGTGTTGCGAACCGCCTCCGTGTTGAGATATAGATACCACGATTATCTAGGGAAAATAATTGTCTTTATTTTATTTTAATTTATAAATCAACAAGCTCTATAACAACAAAAATAAAAGACACTTAAACCTTTTAATTGTAACTGTATTTGATTGTACAATAAAGTGCATTATACCTACGTCTTTTTCCAAGTGGAAGTGCTCCATATCAGTCCTTAGACGTCCACTGCTGGACATAGGCTTTCCCCAATTAACGCCACCACATCCGGTCCTCCGATCTTCCGGCAGGGCGTTCCACTCTGCGACGCGGTCTCCACTCCAGAACTCGTCTGCCCCAATGAAGTGCTTCAAAATCAGTAAAGAGAAGATTAAAAATAAAATTCATTCCAGTTAGGAAGTGGATGAGTTAGGAATTGTCTAGGACGAGTTAGGAACTTCGTTGTCAAGTTGTCTAACTCAGTTGTCGCCGTGGACGATGTCGTCCTGAAACAATTTTTCCACTCCAAATGAAATGGCATATAAAAAGAACGCTATTTGCTACCGGAAACGAAATAGACAAGAACAAAGGCACTAACAGCAAATCAAGTTTGTGTAACCAATTTAAGTTTGCAGTTCATGTCCATAGCAACAATTACCATATATTGTTTACTAGCTGTTGCCCGCGACTTCGTCCGCGTGGACAACTTAACATCACAAATTATTATGTATTTCCCGTAGGAATGGGATGTATTTCGGGATAAAAGTGTCCAGGCCCTAACCTATATGTGTGCCAAGTTTCATTCCGATCCGTCCAGTGGTTGAAGCGTGATTGAGTAACAAACATCCAAACATCCAAACATCAAAATATCCATCTGTGTCCTTACACATAAGATATAGATATGTACTGTGGCGGGCTTTTTTGTAGGACTATTTAAGATAAACATTTCCATCATACATTACATATGTGTAACTCTAGCAGTTTTGGCAGCGCACGCCAGAATAGCTTGCAGATGGTAGATTGTTTCCTACTTACTTGATATTTTGGACAATTCACACAATATCTTTATAAATTGTAGCCTATGTGTTATTCTGATGTATAAGCTATATTATTGTAAAGTTTCATTAAAATCCATTCAGAAGTTTTTACGTGAAAGAGTAACAAACATCCATCCATACTTACAAACTTTCGCGTTTATAATATTAGTAGGATTTTGTTTCCGGGTTTGGTTTGCATTTGGTTTCGCATGCCTTTAAATTGGAACAGATGTTAGTTTTTGGTACTCACTTGCAGGTGTGACAACACGCAACAAAATAACTCTGTGTCTCCAGCAAAAATGGTATGACTTATAAAATGCAAAAATAACATAGCAGGAGACAAATAAATAATGTTTAATAACGTACTGATTTTTTCTTGAAAACATACGGCAAGTTTTTAGTAAATAAAGGCTTATTGTTATTTGAAAAGTAGCATTTTCTTACTTAGGTTATTTTTCACTGGACGCACAGTATTTAATTTGTGAAGTCTGCAAGAGTTGTTACACCCTGTAAACACGGGCTTGAAATATCAATCAAGCCCGGTATTGTACCAAATGAGTGCCCATTTCTCCAGATTCAAGCGATCGATCTGGATTACTGGCTGGATTGTTGTTGCGCTACGAGTTTCCTTTAGGGGTGACACCGCACTTATTGAATTAAGCCACGATCTCTATGTACTACTAGATGGAGCGTTCCAAACAATCGCTCTGTTCCACGCAAGTAGCCACAACTCTTTCACATTCACAATGAAACTTGTGCATTTACTACTCAGAACATTTAAGTATTTACTAAATTAAGAAATAAAGCTAACTGGTATTATCCGCCATAGTAACTATCATCATCATCATCATGTTATTTTTGTCGCCACTTCAGGAGCACAACCCTCTCTCATCTGCCGGAGACGGACGGAGGATTTGGCCTACACTCCCCGCGCTGGCCAGACGGGTTGGGGAGACCTGATGATGTTTTATAATGTATTCCCTTAGTCGCCTTGTACGGCATCCACGGGAAGAGTTGGAGTGGTCCTATTCTAGTCTACCGGAAACCACATCATAAATAAGGATAAATAGAAAATATCATATTATATGCAAATAAATATATTAGGGTAACTACGATACTGCACTAAAATATTATAAATGATATTTGCATTGTGTTTTCAGAGATCTTACCAATCCCCTAATCCGGTGCTGCACCGCACTACACGAGTGAAATCCAGCTCTATCCGCATGTACCCGGGTTTATCCGGTTTTATGATATCCGAACTGCATCCACGGCTGCCTCGCTAGATTATACTACTGATAAGCATGGATTTCATTTGTTGTAAGTTCTTCTAGAAATAGAATAATAAATCGAGAATTTATTGTGGTGGAAAAACTAGGGTTACATTCATAATGTTCATGCCTTGGTCCGATAGGGGTAGGCAGAGACGATGCATCTGGGCGAACTGAGCCAGGTCGCGCAGAAGCCTCCCAGAACCCGGCGCGGTAACGCGACGAATGAGTGATGAGTAGTGATGACACATCATCATCAGGTTATTTTTGTCTCCACTGCAGGAGAACAACCCTCTCTCATCTGCCGGAGACGGAGGATTTGGCCTACACTCCCCGCGCTGGCCAGACGGGTTGGGGAGGCCTGATTGATGTTTTATATTGATGTTTTATAATGTATTCCCTTAGTCGCCTTGTACGACATCCACGGGAAGAGTTGGAGTGGTCCTATTCTACTCTACCGGAAACCACACGGCAAATGACACATGTACTTGTCTAATCACCAGATAGTTCCCTTAAAACTGAATTTGATATTGTATGAGATATTATAAACATTATTTGTGAACATTATTTCATTTTATTGTTAACAAATATCTACTAGATGGTAGATATAGCTAATCTAGCCTGATGCTAAAAAGGATGTAACTGAAAAAAGAAAACATTTTTTTCCCATAAGGGGTAATTTTTAAACGCAAATCGAAAGTCATATTTATCCCCCACATTAAAGGTTATGTACTGCAATGTACACAGTTATATTCTATTTTATTCTTATTGATTTCGCATTAATCTTAACTTTGAGAAATCTTACCCTTTATTGCACGATAAAAATACATATATAGACACAAACAGCTTACACTTGTACATCTAGGCGGTCTTATAGCTAAAAGCGATTTCTTCCAGACAACCTTTCTTTCGATGTGTAAATTCCGATGACACTGTAACATATCAATTTTGGATAAAGTAGTTAGGACCTGGATGTCCCCGACCCCATTTGGAATTCCATCCCGTGTGGAGGGGCAATAAATAACCCGCAGCCAGAAGTATATCTCCAAAGAAATCCTATCAAGATAGAATGGTGAAGTAGGCACGACACGCGTGCCAACAATTTGCAATATATTGCAAAACTATCAAAAGCTTACTCGTTTCGCTCAAAAATCAGCAAAAGTACCAATTTGCGCGATTTCTCACTGCATAACTGTATCTCCTCACTAGAAACGTGACCGCGAGGCATAAATAGTGCGCGGGAGAGGCGCGCTGTGTCCGAAAATCGGCACGCGCGAGACTGAAATAAACAAGTGGCTAATACCGCTCTATCTTGATAGAATTTCTATGTTTATCTCCATACCTCTTGGAATCGTCCCAAGGTTTTACCTTGCGATGTTCTGCGAGAACTATATATCATTCGCAAACTTGGATTCGAAAATCCTTGAAAATATTAAACGGGGTTTTTAGTTGCGAAACTGAAGTTGGTATATTTCGTTATATGAAATCAAGGCATTTGCGTCTCGAAAACAAAATAAATAACGGACGGTGTTCCGAAGTGGACGGCAAAGTTTACGTGGTAATACAAACCGGTTTTTGCTGCTGGTGATCCTTTCATGTGCATCTTACCGAGACGTGAATAGCGTTGGTTTTCGTTTGACTATTGGTTTGGAATGAAATATAGTTGTTATGGCAGCCTGAAGAGTTATAAACCTAGTATCATCATCAGCTGAAATAGGTACGTCCATTGGTGAACTAAGCCTCCCTAATAGAATACCACTTTTGGTGGGCTGTTCTTTGGGGGATTTGCCATAATCAGCACGTTTGGCAGACGAATTGGTGATCGCAGTAATGATCTTATTATACCTAACACAAGAGAAGGCTGTTGCCCGTCCCTGGTGCAATCCCTTAGTCGCCTTGACGACACCAGCGGAAAGATTAGGGGTGGCCTTGTTCTAAGCCGGGAACCACGTGGCATTAACTAGTCTATACTTATAATAAAACTGTAACTGGTATATGTCTGTACACGAGAGATATTTAAAAAAAAAATTATGAGGGGTCTTTATAGGGCCAATAGAAGCAAAAAAATTTTTTTTTTATTTTTGTCTGTATGTTAGTTTGTTACGGCATGACGCAAAAACTACTATATATAATTTGATGCAGTTTTAACAGTTGTCTTGCTGGTGGACTAACTTAAAACCTGGTCCATGTTTCATCTTGATACGCCACTTAGAACCTGAGATATTAATAAAGTAAATTTTTCTAGAAACCATTATATCGGTGATAATAAAACGACTGTTAATATTTCTTCCAGTAACACAGTATCACATTTAGAAATCATTCATGAAAAAATCATCTCTTTTTTACGAAAATTTCGATAAAAAAATGCAATATTTCTCGAATGTACGAGTATGTTCATCATATGGGCGAGGTCAACGGCCGCGGCGCGGCGAACGGCACGGCGCGTATGGGATTGAGTGAAATTAAGTTTTTGGGGATAGGGATGGGGTTGGGATTGGGATATTGAGAGTCTCGAGTCTGAGTGGGAGTGGAAGTAGAAGTGGGAAGAAAACGGGAGCTGAAGTGGGAACGGGGGTGGATTCTGTAGTTCACGCGAGCAGAGCCGCGGGCACAGCTAGTAATAATAATAAAAACTTTATTTAAGTAGTAAGTTCACATAGGACAATATTTACATGAAGTTATGACAGTAATTAAATTAATAAGGATTACAGTGTAAATATGTGGTATTGGAGCCTAATCTTTGTCGCCCTGTATCAGAGACTCCACGTCTCTTTCCTTGAACAGTTTGTCAAATTGTAAGTTTACGTGATGTTATATGAATATACTAAGACAGCTAGCACTTCAACGTACTGTAAACATTGCTATTACTTTTATTTCAGGCGTATACATTTTACACTCGACGAGAAACGCAATACAATAAAGAAATGAGTCACTTAATAGTCAGAACTACAAATGTATAACTGATTATCTCATGCCATTTCTCTCACTCTTCCTCCAGCTCCTCTCAGTCTAATAATAGAACTGATTTAATCACCGACCAGACCGACTACAGGAGCACCAGCGCGTGGGTACAGATTTGTGTGTGTGCGTAAATTATTGTAAGGCTGTCAGCAGCGAGCGTTCGAGTATACCCGATCGAGAGGATAACGTTATACGTTAACAGCATATAGCTTCTCTTTCGAAGTTATGGCATATTCTGGCACTCTATATAAGCGAATAGATTTAATTACCTACTACTGTTACTACGCACCAACCTGTCTCATCATCATCGGGTTATTTTTGTCTCCACTGCAGGAGCACAACCCTCTCTCATCTGCCGGAGACAGACGGAGGATTTGGCCTACACTCCCCGGGTTGGGGAGGCCTGATTGATGTTTTATAATGTATTCCCTTAGTCGCCTTGTACGACATCCACGGGAAGAGTTGGAGTGGTCCTATTCTACTCTACCGGAAACCAGACGGCTTCTTTACGTAGTAACAATATCGCCGTACTGTCCTTACGAATTGTACCAGTCAAACATGAATAATAGAAGCTTAACTTCATCCCCGCTGGTGTAGTGCGTTGGGGATGTTTGCGGATGCACATGTAGACGGGTTCCAGGCCGCGATCCGCAAAAGGTGCGCCGCGGCGCTCCGTAGGCTGCGCAGCAGTGGCAACAGCCTCCTGCCCGTAGTAACGGAGAGGCTGGATGCGGTATCATGAAACGCTGGCTCGCGATGCACTCCACCGCTGCTACTTTCACCCGTTGATTGATATCGCTCCAGCAACTCTGTCTCGTTTTGTTTTATTATATTTGTGTTTTTATGTGCGTTGGTTTGGACATTTAGAGCATATGAGTGAAAAAAGAGTGACAAAAGTAATATACAGTGCGAATGTGGAAGGAACTACAGCTAGAGGTAATTCAAGGATCAAATTAGTAACGTCCTCAAAAAGACTGGGGTCCGCAGTGAGAATAAAACGAGGTGCATGAAAAGGTTGATGAGTGTGAGGCTAGTGAGGTGTGTCAGGATCGCGCAAAGTGGCGATCCATCGTCTCTGCCTACCCCTCTGGGACCAAGGCGTGAGCATTATGTATGTATGTTTTATATGCCTGTCCTTGTATGGAATTTATGTAAATTATTTTACGTTACTGACACTTATGAGTAAGTCTTTACTAGCAATGTATGGATGAAAATGTCTGAAATTTTTTTTATTATTTTTTTTTTCACTTCAAGGAGAACGTCTTGCCATAACTATCCCAAGCTCAGATCCCAAGTCATGTAGCAGCGAATGTACTTGGTACATATGTCACGTTTGTAAATAGAATTAGGACCACGTGACAGGTAAAAGAGGACACGGGCGAGGAATACAGAATTAGGGACGGATGCGAAAATGTTGTACTATTCAAGCCTGAAAATTTTTCACAAATTTCCATTTCATATGATTCCTATAATATTTCCCAGCATGTTTAGATAAGAAGAGATAAGAAGATGGTGGGCGACGAAATATTCCAAACTATATTTTTGACATAACTCGAGCAATTTCAATTAGCACACAGGCGAAATACGAACCTATTTTGTAGCTCTATAGGTCCACAGTGGGCGTGCAGCGGTGTTAGGTGCACTAACACCGATATCTCTCCACTATGGACAGAGCCGGATTAACCATGTCGGGGCCCCTAGGCAATGCACGTGTCGAGGCCCCTTTATCATGTTCTAATTTCCTATTTCTCTACCACAATGCAATGCTCCGCACGCGTGGACTACTCACTTTCAATCCGACTACGACTCCGACCCCGAAGCCCACGTCAACGCCCACGCCCAAGCCCACGTCTACTCCAGGAGTCTTTTCACTCTAAGAAACATTTGCAAAAAAGACTCGAGGCCCCTTGCCGATCTGGGGCCCACACTGCCTAATGGATAATCCGGCCCTGACTATGGACCCATTTTATAGCTTATCTATATATATAAAAGAAGAAACTGACTGACTGAATGACTGACTGACCGACTGACTGACTGACTGACATATCAACGCACAGCCCAAACCGCTGAGTCTAGAGGCTTGAAATTTTGCACAACGGTTCCTTATATAGCATAGGCAAGCACTAAGAAACGGATTTTCAAAATTCATCCCCTAAGGGGGTCAAATGGGAGTTCAAAATTTGTATGGAGAACGTCTATTAGATAAACCTATTAATTTGAAACTTTGTAGGAATACTCTAAAACCTTAATGATTTAACACGTGTTTTACAGTTTTTGAAAAACCATCCCCTAAGGGTCTGAAATCGTGTTCAAAAGTAGTAGTCTCCAGACCGATTGCTCTAGAAACTTCAAATTTAGCACAAAGGTTCCTTATCTATCTCCGGTATGCACTATCGAAGGCTTTTCAAAATTCATCCCCTAAGGTGGTAAAATAGGGGTTCAAAGTTTGTATGGAGAAAACCTATTAGATGTTCCTATCAATTCGAAACTTTGTAGGAGTACTCGAAAAACATAATGATTCAACAAGTATTTTACAGTTTTTGAAAAACCATCCCTTAAGGGACTGAAATGGAGTTCAAAAGAAGTAGTCTCTAAACCGATTGCTCTGGAATCTTCAAATTCAGCACAAAGGTTCCTTATGTATCTCCGGTATGCACTATCGAAGGCTTTTTCAAAATTCAACCCCTAAGGTGGTAAAATAGGGGTTCAAAGTTTGTATGGAGAAAAACTATGAGATGTTCCTATCAATTTGAAACTTTGGAGAAGTACTCGAAAAACATAATGATTCAACAAGTATTTTACAGTTTTTGAAAAACCATCCCCTAAGGGGCTGAAATGGAGTTCGAAAGTAGTAGTCTTCAAACCGATTGCTCTAGAAACTTGAAATGTATAGCAAAGGTATCTCATGTATCCCAGGTATTCACTAGGGAAGGGTTTTGGAAAATTCAACCCCTAATATGGTAAAATAGGTGTTCAAAATTTGTATGGAGAACGTCTATTAGATAAACCTATCAATTCGAAACTTGGAGGAGTACTCGAAAAACATAATGATTTAACATGTATTTTACAGTTTTTGAAAACCATCCCTTAAGGGACTGAAATGGAGTTCAAAAGTAGTAGTCTCCAAACCGATTGCTCTAGAAACTTGAAATTTAGCACAAAGGTTCTTCATGTATCTCCGGGTATGCACTATCGAAGGCTTTTTCAAAATTCAACCCTTAAGTTGGTAAAATAGGGGTGCAAAGTTTGTATGGAGAAAAACTATTAGATGTTCCTATCAATTTGAAACTTTGGAGGAGTACTCGAAAAACATAATGATTCAACAAGTATTTTATAGTTTTTGAAAAACCACCCCCTAAGGGGCTGAAATTGAGTTCGAAAGTAGTAGTCTCCAAACCGATTGCTCTAGAGACTTCAAATTTAGCACAAAGGTTCCTTATCTATCTCCGGTATGCACTATCGAAGGCTTTTTCAAAATACAACCCCTAATGTGGTAAAATAGGTGTTCAAAATGTGTAAGGAGAATAACTATTAGATGTTCCTACCAATTCGAAACTTGCAGCAGTACTCGAAAAACATAATGATTCAACAAGTATTTTACAGTTTTTGAAAAACCATCCCTTAAGGGACTGAAATGGAGTTCAAAAGTAGTAGTCTCCAAACCGATTTCTCTAGAAACTTCAAATTTAGCACACAGGTTCCTTATGTATCTCCGGTATGTACCTTTGAAGGCTTTCTCAAAATTCAACCCCTAAGGTGGTAAAATAGGGATTCAAAGTATGTATGGATAAAAACTATTAGATATTCCTATCAATTCGAAACTTTGTAGGAGTACTCGAAAAACAATGATTCAACAAGTATTTTACAGATTTTGAAAAACCATCCCCTAAGAGGCTGAAATGGAGTTCGAAAGTAGTAGTTTTACAACCGATTGCTCTGAAACTTGAAATGTATAGCAAAGGTTTCTCATGTATCCCAGGTATTCACTAGGGAAGGGTTTTGCAAAATTCAACCCCTAAAGTGGTAAAATAGGGGTTTAAAATTTGTATAGAGATAAATTATAAAATGTTCCTATCAATTCGAAACTTTGTAGGAGTACTTTAAAAACTTAATGAATGAACATGTGTTTTACTGTTTTGAAAAACCATCCCCTGTGGGGCTGAAATGGTGTTCGAAAGTAGTATTCTCCAAAAGTATAGATACATTTAAACTAAAAAGGATTATAAAGCTGAGGTGGCAGTGGGCGGGCCACATCTGCCGCAGACCGACGGCCGCTGAGGTAGACGAGTTCTGGAGTAGAGACCTCGGATAGGCACGTACGCAAGGGGGGGCGCCCCGCCACTAGATGGACCGACGCCCTGAGCAAGGCGGCCGGAAGCAGCAGGATTCGGAGGCGGTGTACCGGGTGTGGTGACGTTTATTGGGGAAGGCCTATGTCCAGCAGTATTTGTCGCAGGGCTAATATGATGATGAACTGTATTATATGTATAAAACGATGAAATCATTAATAAGTAAACACTTCGATTAAATAATTTATGATAATGATAACGTCATCAGCTTTTTCTCCAAAACCACTAAATGAATTCGAATGTGGTTGTCACTGTTGGATAGCTTGGTTTACCGTGGGGGTTTTCAGGCTGGAAACAAACACCTTTTTTAAGCAGGCGAAACTGCGGGCAACAGTTTTAATATAATTAAGTCGAAAGAGTGTTTGTGTGTTTATTTATCTGTTTCTTTCACAGCTTGGCTGTTCAACTAATTGCCATAAATTTTTGATTAGTACACATAATATCATGTATTTGAACATAGGCTCATGTTTACCTCTGGAACAATGGTTATACAGGTGGAAGTGGAGTAGTTTTAGGCAGAATTTTACGTCAAAAAGAGAATAATGTATTCCAATTTTGAAAAGAAATATTTTGATTTTGATGGTTTCCTCGGCAAATAAAAACTTGCTTCACGCGGGCGAAGCCGCGGGCGTTTGCTAGTGTCTGCATATGTAACCAATTTAACAGCCAGTCCATAAAAGTCAAAGATTACCAATTTTTCATTCACTTCGAAAATATAATTTTCAGAATATTAATTCGACATTCATAACCAGCAGAAGCAGCACTTACAGCTTCTATCAGCAATTACAATTATCTCTAATTATAGCATTGTCAATGACTCTACACTTGCCAACTCATGATGCAATCTCTAAAGGCATTAATTTCGCAACCTTATAAGAAAATCGTGCCGAGGGTTTCCGGTAGAGTAGAATAGGACCACTCCAACTCTTCCCGTGGATGCCGTACAAGGCGACTAAGGGAATACATTATAAATCATCAATCAGGCCTCAACCCTGGCCAGCGCGGGGAGTGTAGGCCGAATCCTCCGTCTGTCTCCGGCAGATGAGAGAGGGTTGTGCTCCTGTAGTGGAGACAAAAATAACCTGATGATAAGAAAATCGAATTTTCAAAATACCAATTCGACACTATATAACCAAAACTTTTGCTAAGAACTATCAGCATCACCAATTATCCCCAATTATAGAATTCTCAACCCCTCTACACATTTCACCACAGAGTTGATTTCCGCCAAAAAATCGTCAAATACCATGAGGGTGTAATAATTTCGAATCCTTTTAAGAGAATCTAATTATCAGAATTATCAGGCTTACAACGTGTAAGCCTGGCAATTCAGCGAGGTAATAGCGCCAGAGTCCTAGGGACTATGCCTTGGACGAGGGGTTGGACGGCGTACACCTGTTGTAAATAATTGTTTTTCTTATAATTACTGTATTTTTAAATTAAATAAAAAATTATCAGAATATCAATTCGACCTGTAACTAAAACTAGCAATATCAGCATTGCCAATTATCGCCAATTATAGCACTGCAAATCCCTGTTCGCTTTCCAACTCCGGGTTGATTTCCGTCGGAAATTGTTCCATGCATCCTCATCAGATTGCTTTACTATTGCAGTGTGTCGAGCATGTTCGCCAAAGAGCGAGTACCTTGTTCCAACGAATACTACTTCTATGCAAATATGCAACACTCTGGGTGAGTGTCCCACACCCCCGACACTTCTTACAAGCGAACATATTTAATTACCTACTACTATTATAGGCCCACACGTGCATGTGTGCGCGTAAATGATTATAGGACTGCTCCACCTTACACGTGAGCATAGTCGATCGAGAAGGATAAGGTCACCAACATTAGCGCTTTTCTGTCAAACTTATAGCGTTGATCTCTCGGCGCTGATCGTAGTAGTGACTTTGTACCGGCGCACTGTGCGGCGTGACCCGTAATATTTAGTATTCTATGATATCACAAATAACTCCCCAGCTAAAAAAAAAGAGCGGAACAAAAAACTTTCAGAAATACATATTTTCGTTCATTTAACATAACTTCGTAACAGAAACAATCTTTCACAATAACGGAATGCGCAATCAGTTTTTCCATGTAACAAAACAAGGTTTTGGCTTGGCCCCGGTCACGGGCCATCGTACCAAGGAGACATAACTGTTGGCAGCTTCCCAACACTGTGTTCACAATGCCGATACAACCCCGATGTGTATACGATTGCGAAGGTACGGAGCATTTTGTGTCAAGAGCGTTTAGTTAATTAAAGTGCTGAGCAGTTCGGTTGAAGCAAAGAATTGTGTTTAGTTAGCAAATGTGACATAAAATAAACTCAATACATTTATTTCATTAATGTTCTACATTTCAACAAAATACACACTGTTACATGCTAATTCATCTATATACTTGTTAAGTCTAAGCTTAGTGCTATCTTAATGCTGCTGGATGCGGAGGACGGAGAACCGTGTGTAGTATCGTTCATTGGGAAAGATCTATGTCCAGCAGTGAACGTCTAAGAGATGCCATTATGATTAATTAAAGTCTGCCACGGTCTGATTATTTATACAGAATTGTTTCTTATAATTTTAGCTTAACTAAATTAGCATGATTTTAACAATTAATCGTTTTAAAATTACGAGCGAAGATATTTATGAAAAAGAAGGATAGAGACTGTAAAATGTTTTTGAGTGATGAAATGAAGGTTTGAATTTATGTAAATTATTGGAAAATACGTCTGTTTCTGGTTATTTGCTGTATTTTTAAAATGAATGTTGACAGGCGAAAAGGAATTTTAGAATAATTTATCTAACGTCAGTGAACTCAGAATGCAACCAAACATTTGCTCCAACACAATAGGCATACAATTCAAACGAATTTGCATATTTAAAACAACTAGGTCTGCCGTGCCGATGGATGCGTGTCCAGGGGCTAGCCTGGTCGTAAGCGTGCCGACATCCCGGAGCTGGGCCAACTCCGGGCACTATTAGCCTCACCGAATAATGCAGGGCTCTGATGAGGTGGACAATTATTTCCCTAGCTAATCGTGGTACCTCAACAAGGCGGCGATGTTGTTCGCAACACATCACGTCAAGGGGTATCACGGGGCGAAAAGCGGGCGAAGGAAAGCCACTTTGCAATATTACATTGCGCAAAGTGGCGATACATCGTCTCTGCCTACCCCTCTGGGACCAAGGCGTGAGCATTATGTATGTATGTAAAACAACATTAACAATAGATTTTCGCGAGGGGTGAGCGCGGGACGCGGTGAACTAATCCGAACGTCAGTATGTTAGTGTGCGTATGCACACATTGATGATTAGTGCATAGCGATAGAACCATCACATTAACAATATGACGCAACAATGCAATCTAAGCGATTTGAGAGGATTGGGTCGTGCCGTCGTGAACCGAACGACCTTATACCTTCATAATTTTTTTATTTGGTTATAGTCGAAACTTCTATTATATATATAAAAGGATAGTGTGTGTATATTTCATTCCAGATTAATAGTCCTATGAAAACAAACGCATTTGCGTCTCGAAAACAAAATACACAATAGATGGTGTTCCTAAGTGGACCGCAAAGTTTACTTGGTAATACAAACCTATTTTTGCTGCTGGTGACCCTTTCATGTATATGTTACCGAGACGTAAATAGCGTTGGTTTTCATAGGACTATTAATCTGGAATGAAATATATGTATGTCCAGCCTTTTCTATCCATCTAAGCGATTTGAAAGGAGTGGGGCGTGCCATCGTGAACCGAACGACCTATACCTTCATGATTTTTTTATTTGGTTATAGTCGAAACTTCTATTATATATATAAAAGGAAAGTGTCCCACCTTTTTTTCATAACCTCCCCCTGCCACCCACTCATGGTTGCAGCGGTAGATAGCCCTTGGTCTGCACTTGTAAGTAAGGAAGTTTGGCCACGGTGGCTGGAAATGGGGGCTGTGGGTGGTAAAAATGTGTGATGGGATACTTCTATCCTATTTTGACACATTGTACGGCTCGTACAAATTCTAGATTGAGCTGTGGCGTTAAGTGTGTTTGTGAGTGACAATATTGAGAACTTTTCCTTCAATATTCCAGATTTTTCAGAATGTTTATTTATTTATGTTCTAGAATATTGTAGATTTTTTTAAATGAACTATGAAAATGTGTCTGCAATTGGGCCAGAATGTTCTAGACTGTTCTCGAAACTTCAAGAATGATCTGGGAAGTTCTGTTAATAGTAGAAAAGCGAAGATTTGGGAAAGCTGTCAATTGTCATGTCGGCTATCTGCGGGTCCTTAAAATTCGCACCATACGTAACTTATCCACGCGAACGAAGTCGCGGGCAACAGCTAGTAAGTAACTAAAAATACTGTCTCAAATGAAAAGTCTTCTGTCAATAACACTTATCGGACACCATATGGACGCGTTTCATGAAGCGTCACCAATTATCCATCCTTCCTGGAGAGTTTGTTAATCATTTCCACGCTACAACATTTGTTCAGCAGATAGCAGGTAAGTAATTATTCTGTGGAATCAGTCGAGCAAATTTGCACAGGACCCAAATTAATGAGAGGAGACGGGGGATCCGACGTGGGCTCAGATAATTGTCACGGTGCATTTAATAAGCGGTAGCGTAAGCTTTTCCGTAAGTCTATCTGAATTTGATATTCTAAATCAGTAGTTCCTGGGGAACTCAGCCGCAACGCAAATTTCCATAGTTACATTTACATATATAACACTCACGCCTTGGTCCCAGAGGGGTAGGCAGAGACGATGTATCGCCACTTTCCGCAATGTAATATTGCAAAATGGCTTTCCTTCGTCCGCTTTTCGCTTCCTGATACCCCTTTAGATTTAATCTTCACATTTTTTGTCGAGTCTTAGGAATATGGTAGAAATGTAGCTGCAGGGGGTCCACTGAAACCAGCGAAGAAAGTCTGGGAACCTCTGTTCTAAATAAAGGTAAAAGAATTAGCAATTAATAGTACAAATACAAGACGTACTCTCTAATAAAGCTCATAAACGTACGATTGGCTAATTTAATTTCTGACCTCCAAAAAAACCCTCACCCGTCAAGAACATCATCCAATCTACCACATGCTCATTCATTTCATCAAAAATTTACTTAAGCTGTTTCTTTCTTTTCAGTATAATATAAACTCATCATCAAATCAAGCAAACCTTTTATTTTTTTCCACTTGATAAGTAATCACAATCACGAACCATAATAATGTATGTTAATTTCTAATTTCTGATGTAATTTGGAGGAATAATTAGACATTAATATAGATAATGGTGGTTCCTCAACACGGAGGCGGCGATGTTCTTCGCAACACATCACGTCAAGGGGTATCACGGAGCGAAAAGCGGGCGAAGGAAAGTACCTGTCTACCTCTCTGGGACCAAGGCGTGAGCATTATGTATGTATGTACTTTGACATTTTGAGGGCATCTCACGCAGACAGTGGTCTCCCTACGGATCGCAAATGAGCTCACTTCTAGTTTCGCGAGTCCATTGGTGCTTTTTTCATTAGGATTATAGTTATAGAACATCATTGCGTGCATCCCGCTACGTCTTATACCTTACCCCATAAGTTCCACAGTGACCGAAAGGTGATTTCGGGTCAGTTTTACAAGTGAATTTGGTATTCAATACCGATCGTAGACATAGTGCTACCTCGTAAGTTAATGAGTTTGTATAGTTAACGTCTTAAATGAGACAATCGACTTACTTTATTGTTTGTAAATCAATCATCATCATCATCAGGTTATTTCTGTCTCCACTGCAGGAGCACAACCCTCTCTCATCTGTCGGAGACAGACGGAGCATTTGGCCTACACTCCCCGCGCTGGCCAGACGGGTTGGGGAGGCCTGATTGATGTTTTGTAATGTATTCCCTTAGTCGCCTTGTACGACATCCTCGGGAAGAGTTGGAGTGGTCCTATTCTACTCTACCGGAAACCACACAGCATATTATTATTACCATTGTTATTATTATTTTTGTAAACTTACTAACATAGAATCAGGACTAACAAAATATGGATTTTTTATTATCTGAATATATATATTAAACTTTTATTTTATTTTATAATAATGAAACTCTATTAAAATTATGTGAAAAGAAATGAATGGGCTCCCATTGTCGTTGTAATTTCCGACCACATGGCCCTTTTGATTTTTTTTATTTAAAAGGAACCTTATTCTGAAGTGTATAATGTACTCCGGGTTAGCATAATAAAAACGGTCTCTTTTTGCACTGTCACAAAGTCCGCTCTCATACTGATGTAAGGGTAAAAAGTTGTAAGTTAAAAAAGTATATTTTTGTACGATACGAATAAAGAGAAAACTGTGCAGAAAAAAATTACAGGCCGTTCATTTCTAACCCCAAAATACAAGCATGTAACAACACAATTGTTATTGTTGTTGGTAATTTTGTTACAATAAGCGTTTACATACTCACGCACGTACACATACAAAATGTTGTTAAAAGTTATACCGTCTACTGGACACAGAGGCTTTACCCTACAAAAAGTCCGGTACACTGAGAAAAAAATAAGTAGCCCTCCTACTTACATAAGGATAAAAATATACCACTATTACGTAAGTAGCCGCCCCCATTATAAATGGTGTCACCTACAACTGATTCAGTAGCCGGCCACATTATTACGTAGTGTGGTTACTTAGTAATGTGGCCGGTTACTGAATCAGTTGTAGGCAACACCATTTATAATGGGGGCGGCTACTTACGTAATAGTGGTATATTTTTATCCTTATGTAAGTAAGAGGGCTGCTTATTTTTTTCTCAGTGTAGTTTTGCATTTTATATACTGTGTAAGGACGGTAGAGTCGTTAAAATCCAAGTTTTCGTCAACCTCTTACATGTGCTAACACCGCCATCTTGTAAGAACTGACATAAATTGGAACTTTTTCAGTGCATGACACAAAACAAGGAATGCCAATTTGCGGTGGTTTTTCCAAGATAGCGAAGTTAGCACAGTGAAGGGGGTTATAATATAGGGTACACAAGATAAAAGTAGTTAGGTAAAGAAAAAATGAAGATAGAAATTTAATCAGAATAGCATTAAATTATTTACAACTAGCTTTTGCCCGCGCCTTCGTCTGACTAGGTTTCGATATTTACACATCTTCACTGCTTTTACAGATTAATTTGTTTTTACGTAGGAATGAGATGTTTTTCGGGATAAAAACTATTCTACGCCTATTCCAGGACCTAATCTATATGTGTGCCGAGTTTCACCCCGATCCGTCAAGTGGTTGAAGCGTGATTGAGTAACAAACATCCAAAGTTTCGCATTTGTAATATTAGTGTGATTATTAAAAAAAAAACAAATTACACAATTAGAAATTATTTGAAAAGCAGAACCCCTAACAGAGGCATTAATTTACTTAAAAGGGGTTTCATACTCACTCATTGGGTAACTCATTTATTTGCCGAGCCGGCGCGCAACTCAATGACTTAGTGTCTGAGCACCCATCCATTCATATACACAATACTAGCTCCGTAAATATCAAGCGCCTAGCTGTTGGTAACTATTTCGAGCCCCCAACACCCTAGCACCATGGAAAGGTTTTTTGTTTATTATTTCATATACGTGGACTACACTGGCACGAGACCGGAACGAGTGGAGGCAACTGGAGGAGGCCTTCGTCCTACGGCCGGACTGAATTTTAAATCATATAAATAACGGAACGAGTGGAGGCAACTGGAGGAGGCCTTCGTCCTACGGCCGGACTGAATTTTAAATCATATAAATAAATAATATATCTAATAAATTAAATAAATATTCAACTAATAGTAATGTGATATAATGTAACAATTTAATAATAGTGTAATAATTTAATTTGTAATTTATACATTTTTATATTTTTAATTTTCTTTTCAGTAATAGAGAGGCTTCTTATCTTATCTTATCTTATTTCATATATTTGTTGTTTTCTCTGGTTTAAGTAGATTTGTTTTTAATGTTAAGTGAATATGCATGTTGCTTTAATATGTAAAAAACCAGTTAATGGCTAATAGCTTTATATATTTGTAATATTACCTTTTTATTATAGCTGTAAGTTTTCGAAATAAAATAAAATAAATATACATTTAAAACCCGAAAAAACTGTAAGTTGCAATAAAACTATTCATTTTAAAGATCATTAAAAATACGACGAATAGAGTTACAAGTTTTTAGTAGCAGGGCGCAAACGTTACGCCTGACCCTTTAGGCGGGATGTAGTTAGGGCTGGCAATGTTTTTGTCAGAACGAGCGTTTGACACATTTTTAGAAAGAAAACGGATTTTTATATTGAACTATCTCGTAGCTAGCTCAAGTAGTTCTGTGGGACCGTTCACTGAGTTAACGTTGAAATTACTGCCTTAAATTTTTAAGAGCTTTTACCTCTTAAAAAGAATGCTTTTATCGTGTGAGTCACTCCAGCTCAAAAGTCGTCATCATACCCAGGATGAATCTAGTATCCAGTATCAGTATTTTATATCAAAACTGACCGCCTCGTTTTGGATTATCATTGGATTCTAGCGCCAAGGATCGTGAGTTCGATTCCCACTAGGGACAGATAACTTTGTCCCGATCTGGATGTTATATTTGTGAATTCCCCAAACCTTGTTTAAATCCTTTAGCACAGGAGGAAATCCTAGTTTGGGATTGGACAAGTTTACATATGTAATATTTAATACTCGACAATGAGTTCTAAACAAAATATTCGTTAGGAAATGTCCAAAATTCAGTATGATGTGTAAATATAAAATTAATCATATTAGCACACATTAATGTATGTATGTATGTATGTATGTATGTATGTATGTATGTATGTATGTATGTATGTATGTATGTATGTATGTATGTATGTATGTATGTATGTATGTATGTATGTATGTATGTATGTATGTCGCTTTATTTTACCAAAAATAACAACAACAACAATAATAAAATAGGAATTAATTAATTATGTCTATGTCTGCCTAATTTTTAGTTACTAAGAAGTCATTTTAACGAATACTTTGGCAAATTAAAGGTGTCGCACGCCAGTGGATTCCCGACTTATCGCAAATGAGCTCATCTATAAGTACTGCGAGCTCGATACTATCCATAGTATTGGCCCAGTATTTTTTATAGCATTGCACTAGAGGCGCACCAAGGATAGGCAGCACCGTTCTCCGATCATTACTGCGATCACCAATCCGCCTGTCAAACGTGGTGATGGCCATAGCAAATACCCCAATGGACAGCCCATCAAAAGTGGCATTCTATTGGGGAGCTTAGTTCAGCAGTTGACGTATTTCGGTATTTGGAAAGACGGATCTGCCAACGCTAGACATAGGCCTCTAGTGCGACTTCCAATTTTATTTTCCACTAGCTGTGCCCGCGGCTCCGTTTGCGTGAACTACAGAATCCGCTCCCATTCCCACTCCCGCTCCCGCTTCCGCTTCCGCTGGCGCTTCCGCTCCCGCTCTCGCTCTCGCTCTCACTCCCGCTCCATTCCCGCTCCGGTCCCGCTCTTGCTTTCGCTCCCGGTCCGGTCCCACTCCCGAGCCCTCTCCCGCTCCCGCTCCCGCTACCCTCCCGCTTCCGCTTCCGTTTCCGCTTCCACACCCACTCCCCACCCACTTCCCTTTCCCACTCCCACTCCCGAATTCTTGACAATGTTTTGCTTCATCTAGAAAACAAAGTCACAATTTAATTTACAAATCTTCCAACCAGCTGCGGCGTTCAAAACAGAACCTGCAGTTCTATTGTAACAGAACAAAAGGAAGATACAGTCAACTAATCCGTTTGTTTGTTTGTTTTCCTTCGAAAAGATGCTACCCTTCCATTGTTTGAAACACTAAGGGTCCTTTGCTTACAAGCAAATGGGACTTTCTCAGACGGTCACAGTATCACTAAAGTACTGGTGTCTGACAAAGGAATATGATTTCAAAAGGTAGTAGAATGGAGTACCTATTCCTTTACCTCACGGTTAGGTTCGAAGCACAGTGCACTTTCTTGATCTCCCTTTTGGGAATTTAATTATGTCTTCTGCTTACCGCACGTCTTCTGGATTTTCACTTCTATACGCAGCCCGTATGTATCACTGGTCGTTTCATTTCCTAGCTGGTAATTTCGCTAATTTGTCTACCAAGGACAGACAATACAGTTGGTTAAGAACAATTTTGATAGGGAAGCTGACAGAAGAATCCAGTTGGGCTGGGCAGCATTTGGAAAATTGCGTCGTCTTCACTTCGCCGTCGAAAAGTCTTTAATCAGTTCGTCCTGCCTATCATGACCTACGGTGCAGAAACGTGGACACTGCACTGACGGTGGGCCTGATCCACAAGTTTCAAGTCGCTCAGCGAGCTATGGAGAGGGCTAAGCTCGGGGTTTCTTTGAAGGATATGATTCGTAATGAAAAGATCCGACGAACGAGAACGAAGGTGACAGACATAGCCCAAAGGACTAGCAGACTAGTTCTGGAGTGGAGACCACGGATTGTCACGCGCAGGGTGGGACGCCCCGCCACCAGATGGACCGACGACCTAAAGAGGGTGGCCGGAAGTGCCTGGAAGAGGAGCGCGGAGAAACGGGTGTGGTGGCGTTCATTGGGGAAGGCCTATGTCCAGCAGTGGACGTCTAAAGGCTGACATAATGATAATGATGATGACGTCAATCTATTTATTTAGAAATAAATTGCTCTATCACCAAGGAAATTTTAGTTAGATAAAAATGGTTTTTATGTTTAAGAGATAATGTAAAATATCAAATACGCGAGAAAAATGTTTACCGCCCAACGAAGTGGGCACGGGTCAGCTAGTATCCTAATACTCGTGTACTATATCAACTCGAAGGCGGCGATGTTGCTCGCCTCGCCACACCCCAAGTGTTAAAAGCGTATCATATCGTCTGTCTGCTGCCTACCCCTCTGGGGCCAATGCGTGAGCACTATATGTATGTATATCTCATATCTTTAATTCATATAACATAAAATTTAACTCTCAATTTTTTGGGGTTTTAAATTATATATTATTCTCGTAAACTTTCTCTATAAATACCTACTCAGGTATTTGACACAACCACCTATCATGTAGTACTCTGTCACGCGTTATAACAGGATGTGAGCGTAATAAAGGGGAAGTTACGCTGGCTGGGTGGTTCTCTGAAGAGCCACTCATATGGAAGTGTGGGGCAGTCGCAAAGAGCTTATGGCTGTGGAGACAGATTTACAACATATGTTAACTTGTGCGTGATAAGGCCGGCTTGCGAAAGTAGTTACATGTATTTGTAATGTAATGATCAGGGATAGGAACTAGGTTGTACTTTTATGTACTTTCGACGAAATGTTTATGTTAATGTCTCGGTTTTTCCCGAGATACATAGATATGTGCATACGTGCATACATATATACATACATACATACATACATACATACATACATACATACATACATACATACATACATACATACATACATACATACATACATACATACATACATACATACATACATACATACATACATACATACATACATACATACATATATTTCATTCCAGATTAATAGTCCTATGAAAACAAACGCATTTGCGTCTCGAAAACAAAATACACAATAGATGGTGTTCCTAAGTGGACTGCAAAGTTTACATGGTAATACAAACCTGTTTTTGCTGCTGGTGACCCTTTCATGTATATGTTACCGAGACGTAAATAGCGTTGGTTTTCATAGGACTATTAATCTGCATACATACATACATACATACATACATACATACATACATACATACATACATACATACATACATACATACATACATACATACATACATACATACATACATACATACATACATACATACATACATACATACATACATACATACATACATACATACATACATACATACATACATACTACGAATTTTCAACGTATCCTCAGTTTCGTACCGCCAACCTCTATTGTTTGTTATGCAAACAAAGTATTATTGTAAAAAAATACTTCAAAACGAACAAACAAAACTGGCTTTAATGTAAAAACCAACTATAGTACCGGCTTTAAATGAAAGTTTTATGAAGCCGCCATACAAGCTCGGTTATAGGACTAAGATTGTTTGTGTACAATGACAAATATATGTAGCTACTACTGAACTATGATGTTGGCAATTCACATCGCATCATTTCATCGAAACGTGTTGTGCAAATATTCAGCAGGAGACAAAGTCATCGGCATCGGCTAGTTCTTCTATAAATACAGAGAAGAGATAGACAAAGCCGTGCAATTAATCTAGACATCCGTCACGCCAGTGGGGGAGGCGCGCAATATGACTACGTTTGATTGATAGAACATTTTGTCGCTGTAATTGTATCGCGTCGTCGTAGCGACGTAATGCGAGAAAGACTGATGGGTTTAGGCACGAAGCAGCAGAATGTTATAACTGTCGCCGAGACGGACACATCAAATTGAAGTGATGTTTCGCTTGTTTGTGTCGAATTTTCAATGTGTCCTCACAGTTTCGTACCGCCCACCTCTATTGTTTGTTATGCATACAAAGTATTATGGTAAAAAACATTTTTTAACCAAAAAAACTGAATTTAACTCTGATGTAAACCTTAAGGATGAATCTTGTGTACAATGGCAGGGTTAAGTTATCCTAAGGCCGCTGTTTGCGCTACAACCTAGTTTTTAAGACTTTAGACTAGAAATAAGTGATGACATAAACAAACACCAATGTAGAGTAAGATAGTGTGAGTGTGTAGCAGAATAGAGTTAAAATTGTATAAATAGTTAATAATTTTGTAAAATAAACAGATTCTAACATTCATTGTTGAGGTCTCACTTCACGCTCGACCGTCAGTGCCTGGAGCAACAAAATGTTATAACTGTCGACGAGACGGACACATCAAACTGAAGTGATGGTTCACTTCTTTGTGTCGAATTTTCAATGTATCCTCAGTTTCGTACCGCCAACCTCTATTATTTGTTATGCTTTTTAAAAATGGTATTTTTGTGATGGCGCCAAAATTTTTAATAAGGTACTTACCGAAATCGATAAGAGATGCAGATGACATAAATATATTAAAAAAACCTTCTTTTCAAACTTCTTGTTGACAAAGCTTATTACGCTGTTCAGGAATTCATAAATGATGGTTTGATATAATAATATTAGTGTAGGTAAATAATTAAAATTATTGACATTGGTTTAGTTTGGTAAGTTTTATATTATTTTGATTTTGGAAATTATGTTATATTCTATTTAAATATTGTAATGTTGGTTTTTCATTAAGATCTTGGTAATTGTAATTTATAAATTGTTTTTTACATATTTTTGCTTATGCTCATAAATTGCACGCCTAACAGGCAGAACCATGAAATTCCAATTAGCTTTAAGATCCTTTATAAATACTAATGGTTATGCAATAAATAAATTTTGAATTTTGAATTTTGCAAAGTATAATTGTTAAAAAACACTTCTAAACGAACTAACATAACTGGCTTTAATGTAAAAACCAACTATAGTACCGGCTTTAAATGAAAGTTTTATGAAGCCGCCATACAAGCTCGGTTACAGGACTAAAATTGTTTGTGTACAATGACAAATATATTTATGTAGCTACTTCAACTGTGGTTAATGTCTAAACTTTACTACAGTGTGCAGGAATTTATCGATGACAAAGCAAAGTAGCGGTGTTGCACTGTGTATAGTAAGTATTATTCGAAGCGTGACTTTGCCTATAGGACATGAGTATTGTGTTTGGGCAGAAAGTGTATTGTGTTATATTTAGCTAATGTAATTTTATGTGATAACTTGTGTAATTTTATGTAATATTAATTTTGTTTAATGAATGATGACATGTTTAATTTCAAATGATTATTAAGTAAATTTAGATTGTATAAATAATTATTGAGCGCGATTCTGAAGGCACACATTTAAAATTTGACAGCACTAAAATTGGTTTCGTCTTTATCTTCATAATACTGTGTGACAAGAATAGCAACAGTTTTAGTGCTGTCAAATTTTAACATTGTGCCTTCAGAATCGAGCCCATTGTACACCTAATAGGTAAACTATAGAGAACATACAATAGCAATGTGACATCCTAATCTCACCTATAGTTCAACAATAAATATGATTTGATTTGATTTGAAACAACGTCAACAGAAACAAAAGGTGTTCTTTGACTCGTCCTCTAAAAATGAAAACAGATTAAGAATCTCGAATGGATAGTGGAAGAGTATAGTTGCACAACCTGACTACATGAACAGTAAAGAAATAAGAGTAGTAGTCAGTTTTGTGATAAGGATTTCAGAAGAGTTCTAATAAATATGAGACCCACAGGAGATACTATACTAGGAGAAAAGTCCAGTTGCTTATACAGGAAGTTATGAGACACTTATTATCTTTACTAGATTGATACTGGAAAAAACCGCTTAAGCGTTACTTGGTCAAATTGGTCGGTCTTGGACTGAGTTATTCCTTGTTTTAATAGACAATTAGATCACATATTACATAGGTACACGATTAGAAAATGTATTTCTTTTCTTTAGAAATAAGTTATATTAATAAATATATACATTATGCTCGCGCTTTGGTCCCAGAGGGATAGGTATATACGATGTAACGGATCCTGACCCACCTTACTATTACTAGCCTCCTTCACATTCATCAACCTTTACATGCACCTCATTTTATTCATCGCACTGCGAACCCCAGCCTTTTTGAGGACGTCACCATTTCAAATTTAAATAGTTTATTATTATAAATTCTGCCGAAAGGATGCCGTGTGGTTCCCGGCTTAGAATAGGGCCACCCTAAATCATCCCGTGCGTGCCGTCAAGGCGACTAAGGGATTGCACCGGGGATGGGCAGCAGCATTCTCCTGTGCATTAAGATCATTACTGCGATCACCAATCCGTCTGCCAAGCGTGGTGATTATGGCAAATCCCCCAATGGAAAGCCCACCATAAGAGGCATTCTATTGGGGAGGCTTATGTTCAGCAGTGGACGTATATAGGCTGATGATGATTATTATAAATTACCAGATTCATAGATTTTTAGTCACCCTAAAAATTATATGATTACATCAATTGATTACGCTTAAAACATTAAAATTAACAGGGCAATACATATTAGAGCTCCCACACAGACCATGCAGTCTGTATCGATGCAATTTGATGCATGAACGTTCTCATATGACAACCTCTACCTGTAGTTCCTTCCATATTCACGCTGTAAATTTCTTTTGTCAATCTTCTTTCACTCATTCGCTCTAAATGTCCAAACTAACGCAATATATCCTTCTCTACCTTCGTTAGTACTTCGTTTTATATATGTAAGTTCCATTACTCTACCGATCATATGTACCATAGATTTCTTAAAGTAAGAAAGTATCAAAATGGCTGTTAAATAACAGTAGCTACTGAAAGATTTTCTAATGACGAAAATTTAAATTCCAAAAGCGTTTGGTTGTTTGTCTTCGCACCGTATCTTCTGGTGTCAGTTCAGGACACCTTAATGGAAAAACTTTGGCATCTCCACCCCTCTTCTGTTCCGTATTGGCTGAATCATTTCGCAGAACTTCGCGCTTCGCTTCGGCGCAGAGATCAACTGACGGAGGTATTTTTTTTTTATCGGTTACGCTGGTAAAATCTTATGCAAATTTTCGTAGCTGGATCTAATGATATAAATCCGCTATTATGAGAGGCTTAGCTATAATCCATTATAGCGTTATATAGTGAATTATGATAATGTAAATGGATAGGTATCGACTTTCAAATAACCGTGTGGCTCCCTGCTTAGAATATCATCATCATCATCACCTTTAGACTGCTGGACATAGGCAATCAACGCCACCACACCGGGTCCTCCGCCCTCCGCATCCAGCCGCTTTCGGCCACCTTCTTTAGGTCGTCGGTCGATCTGGCGGCGGGGCGTCCCACCCTGCGCGTGCCAATCCGTGCTCAGAATATGGTAACCCCCAATTGCACCAAGAACGGACAGCAGCGTTCTCCTGTATATATTAAGATCATTACTGCAAATACCAATCCCAAGCCTGATAAAGTGTAGTGATTATGGCAAATCCCCATAGCTCAGCCCACTAAAAGCGGCATTATATTGGGTAGCTTTATATCAAATATGTATGTTCAGCGTAGACGTATTTTGGCTGATAATGAGTTTAAAATAAAGTAAGTAAACATATGTCGGCGAAATAATAAAAGAGGAGCTAATTTGAAGGCACAGCGCGTGTTCGGCGCGCCGTTCGGCTTTGTTCGGCTATCGTCGCGAGCACGCGCTGACGGAACATCGGGTATAACTGGCGCAGGCGCATAACCAGGAACCTACGACATCAGAAGCGGGATTCGAACCCCACGCCCTCAGAAGACGCACCTACGACACATATATATCAGACGAATTTTTGTACAAACTTTTATAAACTATATAGTTGGTATATTTAGGTCAAATCTTCCAAGGTGACTTTGATCCAACTATAAACTATTTGATCGTCCAATTGAGCTTTGGCATAGACGTGTAGTTTTCATAATAAACATCAAACAATAAAGGAATATGAATAATACAAGATCATGATATCATAATAATTATCTCCCGGTCTGGATGTTACATTTGTAAATTGTTTAAATACTTGTATAATTGCGGTCGTGTATGGGACAGCTCTGCCAAGTATCAGCTGGCTGCTCTGGACGCGGTTGAGCGTCGTGCCCGAAGGCTCTCTGGTGACGATTGTCTGATAAATACCAAGTTACAGAGCCTCAAACATCGTCGCAGTGCGGCCTGTCTTTCGGTATTATACAGTGTGCCCAGGAATTACATGATTTGATTCCCCCATCCCCCTTCCATCAACGGATTACCATGAGTGGTGAGGGACTTTATCCTTATGTAGTGGACATACCACACGCACGAAGCGTTTTACTTCCTCGTTCATAACGCGAACTGCTAAGGAATGGAACTTCCTGCCAGCTTGGGCTATTTCCGGACAAGTACAATTCGGATCTTTTTAAAGGAAGAGTGAATAGGCATCTTTTGGGTAAGCGCGCTCCACCTTAGGCCTCGTCGTCACTTACCATCAGGAGAGATTGAGGTCATGCGCAAACCCATTAGGAATAAAAAAAATAAGGTCATTGGTGGGTGGGTACCAAAATACTCATCATCTTTAAGGTATTTTATCTTTAAAATGAATGATTTAGGTAAGTCTTCCCTCTGAAATGTTTGTCCTCACAGACTCAGATCCCAGTACAACATAGTTGAAACAATAAAAAAAAACCATAGCACTGGAAAATATGTACTTTCAAAACATATAATTAAAGTTTAATTTAGTATCTTAAGTCATACGTGATAATTGTCATTTGTTGTCGAGGTCATTTTGGCCATAAACTTTTTGGTGTTGGATACTACTCTTGTTTTTGTTAATGATCGTTTTGCTATTTTAATAACACCAGATGGTGCTTTGTAATAGGTTTCGATTATCTTTTCGCAACGATCTCTATGTACTACTAGATGGAGCGTTCCAAACAATCGCTCTGTTCCACGCAAGTAGCCACAACTCTTTCATATTCACTTTGAAACTTGTGCAGTTACTATTCAAAGCATTTAATTATTTACTAATAAATATTGACATTATTTAACCGTAGCGTCAATATTTAGTAATAATTATAGTGCTTATTATTAAGTAATGTATTTGTATGCCGTATGGCGGAGCATAGAGTGTTTGTCATACTACCTTTTGTTAATACCATATTTTTACCTATGTTCGCAAATAAATATATAATTGATTAAATGTTCTGCGTATAGTAACTGCAAAAGTTTCATTGTGAATGTGAAAGAGTTGTGGCTACTTGCGTGGAACAGAGCGATTGTTTGGAACGCTCCATCTAGTAGTACATAGAGATCGTTGTCTTTTCGATATCGATCGATCTCATAGTGTCGTTCAACTTATTCTACATATGGTTCGAAGTTACTAATATTTCACATCTGAAACTACTTAAATATGGATAAAACTTAAAATCAATGTTACAATACCGTGAATGAAATCCACCCAGCGCCGACATCGGCTGTCAAAGATCCAGTTTCAAATTGGATTCGGTTGAAGTCGACTGTGTTACATAAATCATTTTCAGTCGGTGCTTCAACTTCCGGTCTGTTGGTGAATAACGAATTTGAATTCAAACTGACGGTGCTTGATTCAACAATGTGGTTTGTTCGCATTTATACCTTGCTAATAATGATGGAACTATTTTTGCCTTTATTAATACGGCGCTTGCCGCGAGACGCCAAGTATGCGTGCATCCTATAATTACAAGTAAAAAAATATTGTCAAGTAAACAAAACTGTCATTTTTCAATCCGCTGACGATAATTTTTTTAAGGGTTTTACGGCCTTGGGAACGAGCCCTTTGTAGCCTCTCTGTAATTTCCACTATTCACTACCTATTCTTTACAAAATAAGTTGCCACACAGTTTAAAAAGCGCCAAACTTTGCGCGCCATATTTGTATATAGCTCGGAAAAGCGCGAGATTTACGCGGTCCCGGCTTACAGAGTTAGCGCAAGTACAATCCCACTATCCTTCCGTAATATCAATATCCCATTTCTAACCTATACTTCTTACCCATACCCCCATCTCCTGTCTCTCTCGTCCCGATCCCTGTCCCGTCCGCCAATCCAACGTATGCCGTGCCGATGGATGCGTGTCCAGGGGCTACCTTGGTCGTAAGCATGCCGACATCCCGGAGCTGGGCGAACTCCGGGCACTACTAGCCTTACCGAGTCAGGCGGAGCTCTGACGAGGTGGACAAACATTTCCCTAGAAAATCGTGGTACGTCAACACGGAGGCGGCGATGTTGTTCGCAACACACGAATAGCGGGCGAAGGAAAGTCGCTTTGCGACACTGGATTGCGCAAAGTGGCGACACATCGTCTCTGCCTACCCCTCTGGGACCAAGGCTTGAGCATTATGTATGAAAAAATATACTATCCAACTAACAAGCGAGCAGAATTTAAGTTCTCCAAACGATTATTAATTTGGTCTAAACAGGAATAAACCAAGTAACTGGTATAACTTTTAACGAATTCTCTTGAATTTGCATCTCTAGTTGATCCCGTCTGGTTTCCTCTGTGTGCCTTAAGTCTTCATATTATTAAGTCCATGTTGGACTAGAAATTAATGTGAGTAAATTATTAACGAACTCTCAGGATCCAGTTGGCAGATACAAAAAATATAGATTCTTTATAGGAGAAAAAGTCAGCATATTCAAAGTGGTCCTGTCAATTTTTTTTACTGTTTACCTGAAATATCTTACAAATTAAAGTTTTTCCTGAAGTTTTCATGATTTTGCCATTATTGCAATTCTACTACAGGGTACACACATACATAATACTCACGCCTTGGTCCCAGAGTGGTAGGCAGAGACGAATTAATGGCACTTTGCGAGATCCTGACAAAAATCACAAAGCGACTTTCCTTCGCCTGCTTTTCGCCCTGTGATACCACTTGGCGTGATGTGGGGCGGACAACATCGCCGCCTTGTTGAGGTACCACGATGAGCTAGGGAAATAATTGTCCACGTCATCAGAGTCCCGCATGATTCGGTAAGGCTAATAGTGCCCGGAGTTCGCCCAGCTTCGGGATGTCGGCACGCTTACGACCAGACTAGCCCTTGAACACGCATCCATCGGCACGGCAGACCTTGGAGTCTTAAAGTCAAAATTGTGCTTATAACTATCGCGTTTCTATTAAAAAAGTTTTTATGCTATTTTAATTATTAGGCAAGTTTCTACATCAGTTCAAAGTATTTTGACATCTCCTATATCAACGGAATAATCACCTGGCGACGCTTAACGATTTCACCCTGTACATTGTCGCTATTCTATTTCTTTTCTGGAAAGCCTGTGGTAGGACATCTTTAATAATAAATATAATAAATAAATATTATATATATACATATACTTGTCTATACTTGTCTCCTCCCCAACCCGTCTGGCCAGCGCGAGGAGCGTAGGCCAAATCCTCCGTCTGTCTCCGGGCAGTTGAGAGAGGGTTGTGCTCCTGCAGTGGAGACAAAAATAACCTGATGATGATATATATACTTGTCTAATCCCAAACCAGGATTTCTCCTGTGCTATGGGAATTAAACAAGGATAGGACAATTCACAAATATAACATCCAGACCGGGACCAACTTTTACAAGTACAAAGTTGTCTGTCCCCAGTGGGAATCGAACCCACGACCTCTGGCTCTCGAGTAAAATGACCAAACCACTAGGCCAAGGAGGCGGTCTCGGTTTTATGTAGTTACTACGTAGGGCTAGTCGGTTTGATCCGAGATACTCTTGACTTTACAAATAAATATGTGGGGACCAACGATCTCTATGTACTACCAGATGGAGCGTTCCAAACAATCGCTCTGCTCCACGCAAGTAGCCACAACTCTTTCATATTCACTTTGAAACTTGTGCAGTTACTACTCAGAACTTTTAATTATTTACTAAATATTTACATTATTTAACCGTAGCGTCAATATTTAGTTATAATTAAATGTTCTGCGTAGTAACTGCACAAGTTTCATTGTGAATGTGAAAGAGTTGTGGCTACTTGCGTGGAACAGTGCCATTGTTTGGAACGCTCCATCTAGTAGTACATACAGATCGTTGGTGGGGACATTTCACACACGGCCACCTGATCCCAAAATAGGCAGAGCCTGTAATATGTAAATGCAAGGCAGACTCATACTATCAGAATTTCATTTTGTATGCTATATGACATATTGACTCTCTTTATGACTCATAGTCTAAGAATTTGATGACATAATCTATGACAAACTTTGTCTATCGTTTTAGGATGCACTTTAGTAATTACAGCGAAATTGTAAAGTGCCCTCCTAATCTGTCTTTAACTCATAATTTTTAATCCGATTTTGATCCCATCGTTGTTTTTCCTCTTGGAAATGCTCGAGGGGAATTTGCACATGCGTTTCCATCTATAGATCTTACAGTACACGACGCTCCTCCCCCCTAACTCCACCCCCCCCCACTCTTTCTCTAAATCGCTTACATTACATTATATGCGTTGCATTTCAGCGTCCCGCGCCCACCCCTTGCGATACGTAGCGGTAACTACGTGCCATCATGAATTGAATAACCTATACTTGTCATCTGACATACCTATTCTTGGATCTATATGTCCTCTGACCTTAGGTATGGTGATCTTGTGGCCGTCTCATCTATTTCTGACCTCTTGTCGTCTGATAATTATCTTTGGGACTATCTGTGAACCTCCTTTGTTTATTCATGGCCTCGGAAGAGGTCTCTGTTATGACGTCACGTCGGGGTCACAAATGTTACGATTTGGATGGAGAAAGGGACGACGCCTGCTACATTCTGTATGCTTATAATAATATTACTGGCTTATTGCAATCTATGGTTACTCAACCTTCTGTTTCAGCACTCAACTGAACCTCGACCAGGCTACCGTACCGCACAAACTTTCAGGCACTGTGTCTTCTCTAACCGTGACATTGGCAGAATCATCGTCAACACGATGGAGGCATAATCTTAAATTGGAATTGGTTACTCAACGATCTCTACGTACTAGATGGAGCCAACCAAGCCATCGCTCTGTTCCTCGTAACTGCGGCTCCCGGAGCCACACCCTTTCACATATACTTTGACACTTATGCAGTTACTACGGAGAACATTTAATTATTTACTAAATATTTACCTGTAGCGTAAATATTTACAAATAATTAAATGTTAAATCGAGTGTCAAAGCGAATGGGAACGGGTTGCGGATCCGGGAGCCGTAGTTGCGTGGAACGGAGCGATGGTTTGGTTCGCCCCATCTAGTACGTAAGTACATAGAGTTCGTTGTGGTTACTAAATGTCCATGGGTGGACATATATTGTAAATCCGTTATTGGCAGTAAGAACTATAAATTAGAATAATACTGTATACTAAGTGCTGTGGATTTTGTGAAAATAAATAAAATAAAATAAATAATTGTACTGGGCAAGCATAGTGTGGGACGCCCCCTGGCTAGATGGAGCGACGATCTGCGTAAGGCGGCTGGCAGTGACTGGATGAGAAGAACCGAAGATCGGGTTCAGTGGCGCACCTTGGGAGAGGCCTATGTCCAACAGTGTACTCTTTCAGGCTGATGATGATGATGATGAAATAATTGTGTTTCTCATCATGACGTACGGAACACGGAATCATGAAACAGGGAAAACGTACTAGATGGTGAGAGAGAAGGGATGTGGATGATTTGAGATACTTTTGTCCAGAGGTATAGAATTATGAATTTCAGGTACAAGATAGTGTCTAGTTCTTCCCCATTTATTAATTACCTTATTTTATTGCACCTTCATAATAATGATAACTATGTCATACTTCATAAGTGCCTGATTCATTCATAATGAATGAATAATGATAATTACTTGAGGTATGATAATTACTTGATCACTAGGCAGTAGTAATTAATATAACAAAGATTGTAATGAGGAAGATGTAATTGAAAAATAATTGCGATTTCTTAATTAAAAAAAATCTTTAAGTAATTATAATAACAACTGCGAAAAAATCATGACGATATCTTGAAAACTGTTTTTTTTTAAAATAAATTAATATGGCCACTTCCGGAAACTGCTTACGCCCTGCTCGGTAAGAGCCAATTGGCCATGTGACGTCACATCGCCCATTGACCCATTGCACTTTGAAAAATTGTAAAAAATACAGTTTTTAAGACATAGCGAAAATATTTTCACCAATATTTTTCTGATTTTAAGTTTTATTTTTCTAGATCATAAAATAGTTACACTCATTTTCCTCATTGGGGTAACTGTTCAGTTGATGAACATTTATGTTACATCCGCAAGTCTATTTTTAATTCCTTGGCCACGTCATCACTGATTTTCGACATCATCAGCCGAAATACGTCCACTGCTGAACACAAGCCTCCCCAATAGAATGCCACTTTTGGTGAGCTGTCCATTGGGGGATTTGCTATAATCACCATGCATGGGAGTAGGATTGGTGATCGCAGTAATAATTTTAATAAATAATATACACAGGAGAACGTTAATCGCCTTAACGACACCCACGGGAAAATTTGAGGTGGCCCTATTCTAAGCCGGGAACCACATGACCACGCATATAAGTATTTATTAGTGTGTTTATTTGTTTTTTCATAATTATTGTCTCCAGCTGTGATTCTTATTTATTCCATGGAAAATAATGTCACAGATGATACATCATCATCATCATCAGGTTATTTTTGTCTCCACTGCAGGAGCACAACCCTCTCTCATCTGCCGGAAACAGACGGAGGATTTGGCCTACACTCCCCGCGCTGGCCAGACGGGTTGGAGAGGCCTGGTTGATGTTTTATAATGTATTCCCTTAGTCGCCTTGTACGACCTCCACGGGAAGAGTTGGAGTGGTCCTATTCTACTCTACCGGAAACCACACGGCAAAGATGAAACGCACATGATAAAAATATTTATTCGTCAGAATTTTTTCAATTTTTTTTTCCTGAAATTAATTAAGTAATAACTACAAATCTTTAAAAAGGTTCATTAGCTGGTTGGTTACCCTATATTTTTTTCTATCACAATCAAAGAAAATGGTACAATATAGGCCTGGTGTACAATTATTACAAGAGTCAAGAATCAAATTGGTACTGTTAAATAGTTTTTTTGCAGGCACGATGTCTAAAGAAGGTGGCCGGAAGCGGCTGGATGCGGAGGGCGGAGGACCGGGTGTGGTGGCGTTCATTGGGGAAGGCCTATGTCCAGCAGTGGACGTCTGAAGGCTGACATGCTGATGATAATTATCTCTTTTGATATAGCAGAAGCATGTGACCTGGTTCCATGGATTACAATTTTGAAACGGTTTGGAAATCATACCCTTTTTTGTCGTGTAATTTCAAACTTCGGCTTACTCTACTAACAATATCTTGGGATTTACAGTTTAATAGGTTTTCACAGTAACATACTAAATAATGTTTGATCTTAGGATACCGTTTCACTGACTGAAAGAAAACCCTTTCTGCCCATTTCGTGACTGAGATTAGTAACCAGTTTCCAAACAAGTCCTTTTTCGTAACCAGTTACGAATCAGAAAGTTATCTTGATTCGTAGTCAATTTGTAAACGGAAAACAAAAGTCCTTTTCTGTAACTGACTACGAAAACCATCGGCTACGAAACGTGACTTCCTTTTTTTGTTCGTAATTGATATTTGTAACAACCCTAGTGGACCCAGTTTAAGGACCGTGGGAGGAGAAATGTGACAGTTGTCGCACAGTGACAGTTATAATTACTGATTGACAATAGGTATGTCGGTCTCATCGTCAGACAATCGTGGGGCTGTTGAAACCTATCTTTAGTTATTTATGAAACTAGCTAAGAAGTTTAACAAGATAATATTATGGCCAACGATCTCTATGTACTACTAGACGGAGCGTTCCAAACAATCGCTTTGTTCCACGAAAGTAGCCACAACTCTTTCACATTCACTTTGAAACTTGTGCAGTTACTACTCCGAACATTTAATTATTTACTAAATATTGACATTATTTAACCGTAGCGTCAATATTTAGTGATAATTAAATGTTCTGCGTAGTAACTGCACAAGTTTCATTGTGAATGTGAAAGAGTTGTGGCTACTTGCGTGGAACAGAGCGATTGTTTGGAACGCTCCATCTAGTAGTACATAGAGATCGTTGATTAAGGCTTTTACTAAAGGGACTTCTAAACGGGAAATACTTTTACTGCAGTGAGTGACTGTAACAGGTGACCAGCAATATTTCCGGCAATTACAGCCAAACAATAGCGCGCGCGACACGGTGCAATTTGCCCATCTGTTCGCGGATTTCCAAATTGGCAATCAAATTGTATCGTTAGGAGGCAAATCGGGACGTCGGTCTCTAAATCGGAGACTAATAATTTTCATGCTAACGTAAGATAGCTGAATAGCGGACTTAAAATTTGACGACCACCAGTCTAACATGTAACCTGTTCTAGCAAATAAATATATTTCATTTCATTTCATTTCTAAATCCAGGCCTGATCGCCATGGCCAAATCGGTGCCAATTTAGGGCTACAAATTGTCCATTCGCAAAATTGCTCACGTCTTCCGACTCCAAATCGCTCAGACCCCTCATATGAGACAGTAGGCTGGTTGAAACGAGATCAACGTTGATCCTACACTCAGGGCTATCTACATCATCAACATCAGCCGAAATACTGCTAAACCGCCGTATTAATAAGCCTCGCCAATGGAAGGCCATTTTTGGTGGGTCATCCGTGTACATTAGGGAATTTGCCATAATCACTGTCTGAATTCCCCACTGTAAATTGATGATATATTAGTCTGTCATCATCATCAGGTTATTTTTGTCTCCACTGCAGGAGCACAACCCTCTCTCATCTGCCGGAGACAGACGGAGGATTTGGCCTACACTCCCCTCGCTGGCCAGACGGGTTGGGGACGCCTGATTGATGTTTTATAATGTATTCCCTTAGTCGCCTTGTACGACATCCACGGGAAGAGTTGGAGTGGTCCTATTCTACTCTACCGGATCCCACACGGCAAATATATTAGTCTGTAGTAATAAATATTAGTCTGTACTAGGTCTTATAATACAATAGGGTTATCCAAGTGCACTTAAAGATAACATTCGTTTATATACCAGATTGCAGCAAGCAACCCTGCTTAGAGTACATTACATCTTCGTAACATAATTTTGTATTTTACACTTTTTTTGTAACAATGATTCGTGTGTTGATACTAGCCGGTTTATCCAGCGGAGTCTTCAGCCAGATACAACAGAATACGTCATGTGTGGCTCCTACTCCATTTAAAATAGATGTTAAAAAGGTAAGTCAAATAAATTAGTACGTCTACCTAGTACAGAGAATACAGTGGGTAGGAACAATTTCGATATGGAAGCCGACAGAAGGGACCAGTTGGGCTGGGCCGCATTTGGAAGTCTGCGTCATGTATTCACGTGGTCTATTCCATAATGTTTAAAGACCAACATCTTTAATCAGTGCATCCTGCCTGTCATGGCACAGAAACGTGAACATTGTCGGTGAACCTGATCTACAAGATTCAAATTGCTCAGCGAGCTATGGAGAGGGCTTCGCTTGTTTGTTTTATGGAATATAATTTGTCTGAGGAGATCCGACTAGAGTGGAGACCAAGCATCAGCACGCGCAGGGTGGGACGTCCACCGCCAAATGGACCGACAACCTGAAGAAAGTGGCCTGAAGCGTTGGACGCGGAGGGCGGAGGACCGGGTGTGGTGGCGTTCATTGGGAAAAACCTGTCTAGGGGATGATATGGTGATGATCCTCTATGACCCATCGATAGGTCCACGAGCAATTGGTTAAATTTGTCTGGTTAAATATTCTTGATGACATATCTCTTTCAGTTCCTAGGCACCTGGTACCAAATCGAGAGGATCCCAAATAGTGACGAGAACGGTGACTGTTCGACCACCACTTTCGCTGTGAATGCCACCTCTGATGGAATGATGACCAACTCAGAGGTGGTCAATAAGACGGAGAAAGCCAGGAAGGGCGCAATTAGCATAGCAAACAGTGATTTTGACACGGGAATGTTCAGGGTTACATTTGACAGTAAGTACAAGTTTAATTCTGTTAGTAGAATGACCTACAAGAGAAGTTTAAGAGACCAACTAGTACAATGGCGTACACGCACATATTTAATTATTGTGAGCCCCATGAGGGTGGCATGATCCATCAATTATTAATGATCATGTCAGCCCTTATACGTCCACTGCTGGACATAGGCCTTCCCCTATGAACGCCACCACACCTGGTCCTCCGCCCTCCGCATTCAGCCGCTTCCGGCCACCTTCGTTAGGTCGTCGATCTATCTGGCGGCGGGGCATCCTGCGCGTGCCAATCCATGATCTCCACTCCAGAACCCGTCTGCCCCAGCAATTAATAAATAATTTTGAACAAATGCTGGCGGCTAAGAACTACACAATAGATACATAGTGGGGGTATATCAGTGTTAGTGCAACCGATATACAACCGCTAAGGACCTGTTAATAAGGTCCTTAGCGGTTGATAAGGTTAATAAGGTTAAGAGCTATAAAACGGCTGCATATTTGGCCAGTATGCGAGTTGGATCTGCAACCAAGGGTGCCCTAGTCCGATCTGGTCGACTTCACATACGTCTTAGAAATTATTCTTTGACATATGCAGGTTTCCTTACGATGTTTTTCTTCACCGAAGAGCCATTGTTCGAAAAACTCATTAGTACTGGCGGGGTTTGAACCCGCGACTTCACGAATGCTAGGCGACCACGGCTCTTCGGCTTACCCAGTACTAGGCCTACAGCTTGAGTTCAAGTTAAAGCTAGACGGGTATGTAGCCATTTGTTCCCCAGAGCAGTCTCGTCTGTTTGCTGTCAGAGTGCAACTTAGGTTGGCAATCGAAGCTTGATGTTGTTGGCCCGCCCTTTAAAATGTGTAACTTTTTTTGCAGATAATTCAATATACGATTATCATCTGTTAGCATCGGACTACGATAACTTTGCAATAATATATAGTTGTAAGGCCGTCGATGATACTTCTTCTAAGGGTAAGCTATCATAATTTCTGTTTTTGACTATAAACATACATACATACATACATACATACATACATACATACATACATACATACATACATACATACATACATACATACATACATACATACATACATACATACATACATACATACATACATACATACATACATACATACATACATACATACATACATACATACATACATACATACATACATACATACATACATACATACATACATACATACATACATACATACATACATACATACATACATACATACATAATGCTCATGCCTTGGTCCCAGAGGGATAGGCAGAGACTTTAGACTTGATATAGTCTTTGAATTTATTTGCTGAACAAATATCTTAGGCGTGCTTAACAAAATTTTATTAAACCGAGCTCACTTAATGCGTCCAATAGCTAGCTGGTGCCCGCGACTTCGTCTGAGCAGGATTAGTATTTCGAGTAGCTTATATTAGCGTGACGTAGAAAAAAACTGACATTATGACATTAAAATTATAATTTTATGGCGCACGCGAGAATAGCTCGCAGATGGTAGATTTTTTCCTACTTACTTGATATTTTGGACAATTCACACAATATCTTTATAAATTGTAGCCTATGTGTTATTTTAATGTATAAGCTATATTATTGTAAAGTTTCATTAAAATCCATTCAGTAGTTTTTACGTGAAAGAATAACAAACATCCATCCATTCTTACAAACTTTCGCGTTTATAATATTAAGTAGAATTGGCTATACAATTTTTTAGAGCAGCCAAGTATAACATTACGAGTAAATGCTCATTGATTTAGAAATGTTTGCTAGTCATAACTATAGCAATTTTGGCTGATCGAATACATTTTTTTTTCCTTACTCACGCTTGGTAGGCAGTAATGATCGGAGAACGCTATGCCCTTCTCTGGTGCAAACCCTTAGTAGCCTTCTGATATGGGGGTTTTAGGTTATAGGTGATGGGTAATAAGACGATCTTCACTCTTTCATGTATATATTTGAAGAGCCTCTTAACTACGTTACAATTGATATATATTAATTACTTACAACTACGTCACACTAATGTTGCAACGGACAGTGACCTACATACACTTCCGGTACGCCTTTGCCTACACACTACAGCCTTGATGACACCAACGATCTCTATGTACTACCAGATGGAGCGTTCCAAACAATCGCTCTGTTCCACGCAAGTAGCCACAACTCTTTCACATTCACTTTGAAACTTGTGCAGTTACTACTCAGAACAGTTCTGAGTGGTAACTGCACAAGTTTCAAAGTGAATGTGAAAGAGTTGTGGCTACTTGCGTGGAACAGAGCGATTGTTTGGAACGCTCCATCTGGTAGTACATAGAGATCGTTGGACGACACATATAGAAATATTGGTGCCTCATTAGTGACTGGTGGCTAAGTAATTAACTTTTATGTTTTATTAATTGCAGTGTGGGCGTGGAAAATAAGCAAGTCGAAAAACTTGACATCAGCAAGCGAATTCGCCATAAACACTCTTTTCAGCGAAAAATATACATTGCTGGCGAGCGCGGAATGGAGGAAAACGACACAAGACGGTTGCGGTGTGAGCGGCAGTGTCGCTCTGGTATATTCGCCTATACTGGCAATTACTACGCTTCTGTTTATTGTCAAAGATTATGTAATGTAATAACTGTGTAACATTATTATTTATTGGTTCTTTTTTTAATAAAGAATGGAATATTTGTTTTGTTTTTAAATACTCTTTGATTTTGTTCTTTGTCACAACAGTATGTAAACTCTATAATGGGCTCGATTCTGAAGGCACAATGTTAAAATTTGACAGCACTAAAACTGTTGCTATCCTTGTCACACAGTATTATGAAGATAAAGACAAAACCAATTTTGCGCTGTCAAATTTTAAATGTGTGCCTTCAGAATCGGGCCCAATATCTTACTTACACTTTATTTTACGCAGTACAAAAACGCACTTAACCTTGTTAGAGTTTTCTACCACTAAACTTTTGAGTAAGAGAGTCCTGTTAAAGCAGATTTCAATCTACCTAACCTAACCATACTTGTAATTATCTGTATAATTATTATATACTTAATTATAAAATACAATAAACTAAGCATCATTTATCTTAAAGCAGCAGATTTTGAACGAGAGTCCAAGATGGAACTCTATCAAGCGGTCTTTACAAATTATTAAACCTTCATCTGTTAGTTCTTAATTTCTTAAGTCATTTGAAAGAATACATTAGCATTTTTAAGGCGTCGCACGCCCGGCAGTGGTCTTCTCCCGACTGATCGCAAATTAGCTCCCCTTTAGTACTGCCAGGCGTCATTCCGCACCTTAAGTAAACACGGAGCGGCCCCGATTGCCGGGGCCAAAAGCGACGCATATTACGCATTTGAGTAAAGTTCTGCGCTGTTCCACAATTCGACAGCATACGTACCACCCCTAGGCGAATCGCGTATGACTGTCAATATGACCGTGATCGTAACATTGACTTTCGTCCATGCGAGTAGGATTCAATATGGCTTGCATTGAACTTTGTAGGTAAGTTTTGAGAAATTGATAGAGCTTTCTTAGGAATGCACCTTCTTTATTACTTGTAAAGTTACTTATTCTGTGGTATTGCCAGCGTTATGCCGTGTGGTTTCCGGTAGAGTAGAACAGGACCACTCCAACTCTTCCCGTGGATGTCGTACAAGGCGACTAAGGGAATACATTATAAAACATCAATCAGGCGTCCCCAACCCGTCTGGCCAGCGCGGGGAGTGTAGGCCAAATCCTCCGTCTATCTCCGGCAGATGAGAGAGGGTTGTGCTCCTGCAGTGGAGACAAAAATAACCTGATGATGCTATACACTGAGTTGCCGTTTATGCTGAATAGAAATCTAGTTGATTTTGACATTTTGACCCCTCGTTGGTCTAGTGGATTTATCATTGGATCGAACGCCAGAGGTCGTAGGTTTAATTCCCACCCGGAATCAACTTTTCTATAAGTTGGTTCCGGTATGGATGTTATATTTGTAAACTGTGCGTTTTTTAAATGCCATAGCACCGGAGAAATGAATAATGAATAAATATGTGTGGGGACATTTCACACACGGCCACCTGATCCCAAACTAGGCAGAGCCTGTAATATGGGTATCGGACAGCTGACATACATACATAATATAATATATCATCATCAGGTTATTTTTGTCTCCACTGCAGGAGCACAACCCTCTCTCATCTGCCGGAGACAGACGGAGGATTTGGCCTACACTCCCCGCGCTGGCCAGACGGGTTGGGGAGGCCTGATTGATGTTTTATAATGTATTCCCTCAGTGGCCTTGTACGACATCCACGGGAAGAGTTGGAGTGGTCCTATTCTACTCTACAGGAAACCACACGGCAATATAATATATAAATATCATTTATTTATTTGTTTATTAAAAATAGGTCATTATTATGCGTCATACAAGAATCTTATTACAGGACAATGTGTTAATCTAGCAAACCCCGCAAACAGTACGTATATAGTCAGATAACGGGGAAACTTTAAGTGTAAAATAAACACTTGATAGATAAGGATGTGGTAAGTGTTATCTAGGTAACAAGCCAATAGCTAATTGCATCCATATCTAGTTATTAAGTGGACACTCTTGATGTCTTAGTTGTTTTCCACCAGGATACGTTTCAATTACTATTGCACGATAAAATACAAAGATACGATAAAAAAAATCTCAGACATTTTCATCTATATATTGTTAGTTATGGAGAGGGCTATGCTCGGGGTTTCTTTGAAGGATATGATTCGTAATGAGGAGATCCGACGAAGAACGGAGGTGGAGGTCGCAAAACCGACAGACGTTGGGGCAGACGAGTTCTGGAGTGGAGACAGTGGACCATTGTCTCATGATGCCGTCCAGCCTCTCTGCTACTACAGCCAGGAGGCTGAGCTGCTGCCGCAGCACTGCGGCCTCCGAAGTGCTGCGGTGCATCTATTTGCTTTTTTTAATAATAAAGCATATACATCTAGGCGTTTTTATCGCTAAACCTTCCAGACAACTTTTGATACAATGATTTACTTGCATATACCAGGCGCGGATCCACCGTTGTGGGCACGATGGACATGCCCACAACACTAATTGAGGTGGATAGTTTGATGTTATATCCAATGCCTTAACAAACAAAAAAAATACAAAAACTTAGCCGGGGCGTCATTTTGTGAACTTCTCGTATCGAAACTTAAGCACCGTTTATCCGTGACCTGCATACGCCAATGAAGAAATTCTAAGGCGTATGTGAAGTCAACAAATTAGGTTTGGGGCACCGTTGCTTGGTGGACAGGAGTTGGGCATAACAGATCCAGAAAGGTTCTTTTGGAGAATCTTATAAATAAGTAATAAAACACGAGAGATAGTACGTCGGTGACATCCTTTAAAACTAAACTAAAAGAACTTTATTATATTTATTATTATTTATTACAAATATTTATTTACTATATGTAATATATATATATATATATATATATATATATATACAGGGTTACAGGAAAAGTCGTGCTAGATCCCTTAAGGGTGTGGAGCACCCATCATTTCTGACTTATTTCACTATGAAACACCCTACCCTAAACTTAACCCTTTTCGAGATATTCGACTTTTAATTTTTTTATTGAAAATTGCTGATTTTTAGGCTACTACATTTATTTTTGTTTATTTTGTGTATCTTATTATTATTATTATTGCATTTTTACATGTGTAGTAAGATGCTTTAGGACGTCAATCATTAAAATAGTGCACAAGTTATTTGAATAGACCGTAGTAGACAAGTGAAAGAAAAGAAATAAAAAACATATTAGAAAGTTTATTTTTCTCTAAGGGATATCTAAAAAAAATATTATGGTAATTGTTCGGCAGATGTTTTTTAAAATATCTACGATTCATCAGCTATCTAACGAGGTATAATAATGTAGGGTTTTATTCAAATGCATTCAAAAAAATTTAGTTTCATAGGCGACAGTGGAGAAGAAAATGTATACTTAGAAAATACCCTAAAAAGTAAAATAAAACAATAGGTAAGCATGAAATGCCATTTATTAAAGTTTTTCTCACAATTTTTTCTTTTTCTACAGTTCATGTTCAACATGGCCGCCTCTATTTCTAATACATTGTCTCATCCTTCTACGGAGACCGGTCTTCACTACGCCAGTGGTCAATGTGGTCCTCATTTTATTTGCTGCATCCACAATCCTTTCTCTTAAGTCTTCCACAGACGAAACTGGATTCGGCTCGCTGTACACGAGACTTTTCATGCAGCCCCACACATGAAAATCCATGGGGGTTAGGTCCGGACTTCTTGCTGGCCATGGCAATGGCCCACCTCGTCCAATCCATTTGTTTGGATAATTTGTGTCCAGCCAGTCTCTGACACTTCTCCTGAAATGGGCAGGGCAGCCATCGTGTTGGAACCACATGTCCCTGATCAGGTTGAGTGGCAGATCATCCAGCAAATCACTCAAGTCTGCTCTCAGGAAATTTTCGTAGCTTTCCCCGTTTAGATTATCCGGGAGAAAGTAAGGTCCAATCAAATGATTGGAGATAATGCCCATCCACACATTCACGCTGAATCTTCGTTGGGACCCCTTCACTCTTTTCTTATTGGGATTCCTTAGTTCTTTTAGGGCCCAGTAATGGGCGTTGTGATAGTTAGTTATGCCATCTTTATCAAATTTGGACTCATCCGTCCACAAGATATTTCTTAAAAAATCTGGGTCTTCTACATCAGCATTTAGCATAAATCTGCAAAAGTCCAATCTTCTCGCGGGGTCCCCTTCTTCAATAACGTGTACTGGCGTGTAATGGTACGGGTATAGGCCAGCAGTATGCACTGTAAACCACACTCTCCATTGCGAAAGCCCCAGATCACGGGCAACAATATTAGTGGAAGTAGTCGGATCCGCTCAAAAGCAGACTGACAACCAAAACAATGTTTCCGGTTGTATTCCCAGTCCTAGCCGGTGTCTACACATTTTTTCTTTCATTCGTACCTACATAAATCGTCACTTGTCTCGCTCGCACGGTGCGTCTTAACTTGAAGGACAATAGGCGTGGGACCGTTAGAACTGCTACCTGTAGCGTCCCAACTACTTTTTTTCCACGAAATGTAATACAAACCCTAGATTGTTACACCTCGTTAGATAGCTGATGAACCGTAGATATTTTAAAAAACATCTGCCGAACAATTACCATAATATTTTTTTTAGATATCCCTTAGAGAAAAATAAACTTTCTAATATGTTTTTTATTTCTTTTCTTTCACTTGTCTACTACGGTCTATTCAAATAACTTGTGCACTATTTTAATGATTGACGTCCTAAAGCATCTTACTACACATGTAAAAATGCAATAATAATAATAATAAGATACGCAAAATAAACAAAAATAAATGTAGTGGCCTAAAAATCAGCAATTTTCAATAAAAAAATTAAAAGTCGAATATCTCGAAAAGGGTTAAGTTTAGGGTAGGGTGTTTCATAGTGAAATAAGTCAGAAATGATGGGTGCTCCACACCCTTAAGGGATCTAGCACGACTTTTCCTGTAACCCTGTATATGTAGTATATTATGCACTTTTTGCCCCCTCGCTGTTAGTGCCTTGTCTCACACCCTGTAAGGTTGGCTGGAAGAGATCTCTTTTAGAGTTAAGCTCGCCTTTGTATACAAAATTTGTAACTGTATTTACTTTTTAAATTTGTGCAATAAAGAATATATAATAGAAAACCCCTCAAACGAGATCCCCCAAAACCCCAAGGTTTCACAAGCACCGACAGCAAAAAAACAATAAACCCAACTATATAGTTTAATAGACAATTGGGCAGGCCCTGACAAAACAAATTCGGTGGCAATAACCCTAACAAAACTACCGGGTAGTAACATTCATTAATGCTGAAGGTCCCAGCCTGCTCGTCATTTCGGTGGCCAATCCCCCAAAATGTTCCGGCAAATAAAAGTGTTTGCCTCTCTCATTAGGGTAAAAGCTTTCTCATATAGTACAAGGCATGACACTTAAATCGAGGCCGCGTACATGGCTGTACCTTTTGTACTTTCTTAACGTCGATACGTCAGTTTAAGTGATGTAGTATTGACCAGCTACTGAATACTTACTAAGTTTGGTCGGATTTCGGAAATTTGCAAAAAACTCTGAAAACTTGTGAAGAGATTAAAAATTCATGTAAATATATATGGAAAGACAAATCCGTTAAGGCAAACCATCCCTCAAGAGAAAACCGTATGGTTATCCCCCTGCCTATCTCTTTTACTTATTCCTACTTTCATAGACATAGACGTAGACATAGACGTAGACATAGGCATAGGCATAGGCATAGGCATAGGCATAGGCATAGATATAGACATAGACATAGACGTAGACGTAGACGTAGACGTAGACATAGGCACAGGCACAGGCACAGGCACAGGCACAGGCACAGGCACAGGCATAGGCATGCTTTATTGATAACTTCCCTATATCCCTTCTCTGGTGTATAGTTTTTGATTCAGTGTCTTTTCGATGTGGATCGATCTCGGAATTTATTGATGTCGCTCAACTCTCTCGACATATCTTCGCGCTCATTTGTGACAAAATTTCTCACTAACTTGTAGATATCACGTTTTTGTTCGCAAATGAGCGATTATGTTAGGAAATTTCATACGTTTCACATCAAAAGGTTTCGCCAACAAAACCGAAGACAATCTGCGAAAACGTCAACTTGTGGCACCTACTCAGTATTATGCCAGTCCCTCTAAACTTGTGGCAAATTCCCCCATTTAATATGCATAGTGTCTCACAGAACATTGCCTGCAGCCTTGTATGGCGGCGGAGTGGCAGACACTCCCGTGGGATGACACTGACGTCATCGAGGGGTTAATGAACTTGAACCGTACGGTTCGCATAAAAATTTATCATTAAACTTATGATTCTACTGGTAGACACCTGAAATACATTGGTACTGCAGTTCTGTAGTTTTAAGTTATCTTTGTCTGCAGGCAAATCCTTTAGGATGCAGATTCATGAGCGTTAGTGACCACTCAACAGGTAGGCTGTCTGACCATAAAACGGCAAAAATAAGTACACATATCTAATACCAATCTAGAACTTTTTACTACTGAGTGAGTTGGTGATAGTACAGTGACTGAAGACAAAAGTCTTCAACCAGTGCGTCCTACCCGTAATTACCTATAGAGACGAAACGTAGACACTGACAGTAGGACTAGTCTGACAAGTTATTAGACTAGTTCTACATTTCAAATTCGCTCAGCGGGCTATGGAAAGAACTCACAACTATCTTAAAATAAAGTCTTATTTTGTCACTCTAATACCTTATTTTGTGCAATTGCAAAAATAACTGTTTCTACGACCACATACTTAATAGTTTAAATAAATAACTAGGTATAGTATAATAATTAATTGTTTGTGTCACTTCTTCAGCAATTTTAAGTACGTCAGGCGACGTAAAATTTTCCTTTGTATCGCTATCAATGCTTCTGTCACACATTTTTAGTCAATTAAATTTAAATCATTAAAAAAATTGTGATATCAATGGCGGCAAATATTAATGCACGGTGATTGGTTGACGGATATTTACGGCCAAATAATTTTCGAGCACGATACTACAGTTAATTCTTGCGAACTCGTGTTCAAATTTAAGACGTATATTTGAAATTTACTATCACATGGACAGCCCGTGTAAACAAACCGAGCAAACAAATTATAGTGAGCTAGTAAAAAATAATATGAATATACTAAATGAGAGACATTATTTTGTCGTCGGTACACCGTCTAGCGCATCAATAGCACATAGGTAAGGGCGCGTTGTATGCTCATTTGGCATCTCCCGGGTTATATGCGGTTTCCCGCACTTTTTCCCGCTATACGCATATAACTATGGCGCAAGTGTGAAGAGAAGAACGTTCATCATCATGGTCAGACACGGATCTCCCAAAGCGCTACTGAACCCGATTTTTGGTTCTCCGCATCCAGTTACTCCCAGCTGCCTTACGTAGGTCTTTGCTCCATCTAGTCTGCCCAGTAGTGGACTCATCTATCTCAATGGTTAGGTTCTCTGACAGATGTGACACAAACCTCAAGAGACGGAAAGTGAGCCTGAGTGAGCGATCCTTTTTTTTTTGTTCGACCGACAGTTATGAGCGTACTAGCTGTTGCCCACGACTTCGTCCGCGTGAACAACTTTTGTAGGATTTTTTGTAGGACTATTTAAGATAAACATTTCCATCATACATTACATATGTGTAACTCTAGCGGTTTTGGCAGCGCACGCCAGAATAGCTCGCAAATGGTAGATTTTTTCCTACTTACTTCATATTTTTGACAATTCTCACAATATCTTTATACATTGTAGCCTATGTGTTATTCTGATGTATAAGCTATATTATTGTAAAGTTTCATTAAAATCCATTCAGTAGTTTTTACGTGAAAGAGTAACAAACATACATCCATACTTACAAACTTTCGCATTTATAATATTAGTAGGAAGTAGGATTGTCTAAAAAGCAATTTGCTTGTATAGAAAAACGCCTCTTAATTAACAAAACGTCTGGAAAGCTAATTGTCTTAAACGCTATAAGCTTTTAAGATAGCTTGTTTCGTAATCTACTTTCGAAAACACCTACAACGTCAAATGTCTAATTTTCAAAACGTGTTTTTTTTTCAATAAAATGAAAATAAATATTTTTTACGTTTCACAATGTAGTCAATCTACGTTTTAGGCATTTTACTACTAAGGCAAATTGTTTTTTAAAAACTTCACAATTTGAGTTTGAGGCATTTTACAATTAGACAATGATTTTAGGCATTTTGCTATATAGGCAAATTGCTTTTCAGACGATACGATCATTACCAGCATATTAGTGTAAATCCTTGTATTATTCCCATAAAACACACAAGACCTGCATTAAGATTAGACTTCAAAGGAATGAGTCAATGATATACCTACAACCCGCTGAACAAAACTCTCAGAAAACGTTAGTGGGTTTAGTAACTTTTTAAGAGTTTGAAGGTTAATTACTCCCACTAAATATAAGATCCCACACTTTCCCGTGTGGGATCCGGTAGAGTAGAATAGGACCACTCCAACTCTTCCCGTGGATGTCGTACAAGGCGACTGAGGGAATACATTATAAAACATCAATCAGGCCTCCCCAACCCGTCGGGCCAGCGCGGGGAGTGTAGGCCAAATCCTCCGTCTGTCTCCGGCAGATGAGAGAGGGTTGTGCTCCTGCAGTGGAGACAAAAATAACCTGATGATGATGATGATAAAATATAAATATGCTCAGACAGAAAATAAGTGACCCTTATTTTTTAATGCTCTACAACACTGCAGCAAGTACAGGAATATTGTACATATAATTATTATTCGCTCTACTCTACAGCAGGCCACCTTACACTACATGTAACTAGCCCTAGAACAGGCCAAGGTCTTTTTGGGCTGTTACTGCCACACCATGTCTCGTTTATATACGCTTGCCCAAGTAGAAGTGTGTACCTATAACTATAGTGTCATATATTGTCTGTGATTGTTGTTTACTAAATAAAATGAAATAAATAAATAAAATATACTAAAACGAATTAAATCGGAGACAGACGCCTCGGGTACTTTCCTTGTTAGAGTTGCGTCATCAAAAACAAAGCAAACATTACTCATAGTAATTCACCTGAATACATCACCGCAATAATTGTGTAAACGAATCTCTTGAAGATACTAGGCACTTAACATATAATAGGTCATCGCTACTACTTACCTACCACTTTTATTACCACATATTGCACATTTACATTACTACGACCAACGATCTCTATGTACTACTAGATGGAGCGTTCCAAACAATCGCTCTGTTCCACGCAAGTAGCCACAACTCTTTCATATTCACTTTGAAACTTGTACAGTTACTACTCAGAACATTTAATTATTTACTAAATGTTGACATTATTTAACCGTAGCGTCAATATTTAGTAATAATTAAATGTTCTGCGTAGTAACTGCACAAGTTTCATTGTAAATGTGAAAGAGTTGTGGCTACTTGCGTGGAACAGAGCGATTGTTTGGAACGCTCCATCTAGTAGTACATAGAGATCGTAGACTACGACCGATAGATACGGACTAATCGAACACGTTTAAACCGGAATAGAGTTAACAGCCATCAATCGACCTGGTAAGGCCAAACACCTTAATGTCACCACCTTACGACTTACATTATGGTGCTGTCATATATAGATATGTAATGTGTTCCCTCTGTCGCCTTGTACGACATCCACGGGAAGAGTTGGAGTGGTCCTATTCTACTCTATCGGAAACCACACGGCAAACAAAACATCAATCATGCCTCCCCAACCCGTCTGGCCAGCGCGGGGAGTGTAGGCCAAATCCTCCGTATGTCTCCGGCAGATGAGAGAGGGTTGTGCTCCTGCAGTGGAGACAAAAATAACCTGATGATGATCATGATATATAGATATATTTTTTCGGTCGAAATTTTTTTTGATAAGCTTACAACGTATAATCTGTCATACAAAATATTGCATAATCTGTCAAACTTCAGAACTTAAGCGCCGCGTAAGACCATAAATTTGGAGTTTTAAACATTATAAACTAATCCATGTTTCAGCATAAAACTCGCAGGTCTCTTAAAGTTGTATGAGAACACTGACCGTCGGAGCCAGCAGCACCATATCGTCGGTGTAGCTTATATTGTTGACACAGACATTGTTATTATGGTATCCGACTAGCCTTGTGGTTTCCGGTAGAGTAGAATAGGACCACTCCAACTCTTTCCGTAGATGTCGTACAAGGCGACTAAGGGAATACATTATAAAACATCCATCAGGCCTCCCCAACCCGTCTGGCCAGCGTGAGGAGTGTAGGCCAAATACTTCGTCTGTCTCCGGCAGATGAGAGAGGGTTGTGCTCCTGCAGTGGAGACAAAAATAACCTGATGATGATGATGATGATGCGACTAGCATGTTGCGCATTCCCACGATAAATAAGTTCAATGACAGATATACCTGTTTATTTGACTTATTTCACCAACAAGTCTATGACTTATACCACTCGGCCGGGCTGAGCGCGTCACATGAAAGGTATCATATACTAAGTCCTAGCAACTATGGGCCTTAGTTCGCAGCGTTTGAAGTTACCAGGGCAGGTGAATGGCCCTTTTAAAGGATTACCTGACAACCGAACTGGCGAAGGTTTTTAGGGTTGATACACACTCCTGTATTCTTGTTATGCCGAACGATCGACTGCGCAACCCAACCTTTAGAGTTCCGTTATAATAAAATGATACGTCGATATGGTATTGGTGTGGTTTCCGGTAGAGTAGAATAGGACCACTCCAACTCTTCCCGTGGATGTCGTACAAGGCGACTAAGGCAATACATTATAAAACATCAATCAGGCCTCCCCAACCCGTCTGGCCAGCGCGGGGAGTGTAGGCCAAATCCTCCGTCTGTCTCCGGCAGATGAGAGAGGGTGCTGCTCCTGCAGTGGAGACAGGAATAACCTGATGATGGTATTGAAACTGACTTTAGACCAACGTTGATCTCATTTCGACAAGCCTCTTACTGACGCCGTTATCAGAGAATACTACGTAACGAAGCGAGTTTAACGTCGCTCACTAAATAGAGCACGGCTGGCAATAAGTTACGCTATAAGTTAGAAAGAGAGGCAGTTATGTTGTTAACATATAATGTGGTACTCTCTCGATCGACTATGTTCGCTGGCTGGATGGAGCAGCCCTACAATAATTTACGCACACACACACCAATGTGTAAAGACAGGTTGATGCTCTTGTAGTAGTAGTACATATTTAATCTGTTCATAGTATAGGGTGAGTTTGAGAAATATACAACGGCATCCATCAACAACATTAGCTACTAAAATTCAGTATTCTCACTCTGTATAATAGGGTCGGGCAGCAGCGTTCTCCTGTGTGTGTATATTAAGATCATTACTGCGATCACAAATCCGCAAGCCAAGCGTGGTGATTATGGCAAATCCCCCAATGGACAACTTACCAAAAAGTAGTACTCTATTGGGGAGGCCTATGTCCAGCAGTGGACGTATGACTGATGATAATGATGACTCTGTATAATATGTTATTTATGTATGTTTATTATAGTTCTTAAGTAGTAGTGAAGTAGTTTAGGTATTTAGTTATTATGTAGTTTATTATGCATTTATTTTGTTCCCCTCTCTCTTACTGCCTTTCTCATACTCTGTAAAGTTGGCTGGAAGAGATCTCTCATAGAAATTAACTCGTTTTTGTACACAAAATTTTATTTCGGTTTAAATTCTGCAATAAATAATTAAATACCTATGGAATACCTCACCAAATTAAAAGAAAGTTGTTATCCTTAGTAAGCATTTAAGACTGGACTTGGAAGGTACTTCTAGAAACTTTACTAGTAGGTGATTATTGGGCATTCTGGCTCACTTTCACTCGCTCCACTCGTTCGCTCGCTGCGCTCGCACAGTGAGCTAGAATGCCCAATCGGTTTTCGCTGTTTAAAGTGAGCTAGAATGCCCAATCGATTTTGGTTGTTTGAAAGTGAGCTAGAATGCCCAATCGGTTTTCGCTGTTTGAAAGTGAGCCAGAATGCCCAATCGGTTTTAGACGTTTGAAAGTGAGCTAGAATGCTCAATCGGTTTTCGTTGTTTCGTGCGTGCCGGAATTCCCAATCATTCGACGGTTGGTTGTATTAGAACGCAAGATCAAATTATCGCAAGACGTCGATTGCGATTGGAATCATACGCTCCGCTTAACGGACTAACGGGTGACGTCGAGCGTTTTGTACGAAAAAGGTTAAGCGTGATACGTATAAAACTCTTAATGTAATAAATATGTCTACATTCTGCAGGGATCCTTGGCTCATGCATGTCAAACATTGAATTATTATTAATTACAAAATGAAATTTGTAAAACAACCGCATTCATTGCAACTAGAAAAAATTTGTTTGGGTTATTCAAAAGAGATTTCACGTCACGGCAAACTTTTACCGAATACTATTCGTTGTATTATATCTGGACCTTCCAACTGCGGTAAAACGAATTTAATTATTGGTCTACTATTACATAAAGATGGACTACATTATAGAAATGTATACCTTTACTCTAAAACACTTTTTCAACCTAAGTACGTATTTTTAGAAAAAGTTTTTAGAAAGGTGCCAGAGGTAACTTTTACAAAATTTCATGGTAATGATGAGGTTTTGAGTCCTCATGAGGCAACTTCTAATTCGATTATTATATTTGATGATGTAGCTTGTGAAAACCAAAATCATATAAGAGATTACTTTGCAATGGGTAGACACAAGAATATAGATTGTTTTTACTTAAACCAGACCTATAGCAAAATCCCGAAGCAGTTGATACGGGACAATGCTAATCTCATTATTCTTTTTAAACAAGACGATATGAACTTGAGACATGTTTATGAAGAGCATGTTAATACAGACATGAATTGGTTAGCGTTTCGAGAAATGTGTGCCAAGATTTGGAGTGTACCCTATAGCTACTTAGTTATAAACAAAGACTGTGAAAAGAGTAAAGGATGTTACAGGATGAAATTTGACACATTTGTAGAATTGCATTGATGATTTAAAAATACTATATTTATTATTATACCATCATTACAACTTAAGGCTTCGCCTGGTAAGGTATAAACATGGATAATGAACAAGCATTGAAAAAACAAGTAATAAAATCAGCTGAATCAGTTAAAAGAAAACTAAAGATGATGCGAGACATTAAAAGTAATAACGAATTCGCAATGGAATCGGTTTTTAAACCATTAACAGAGCCACTGAAACAAATTATAAACACAAAAATGGAAATACCACATAGAAAAATAAAGAAACAAAGACTCAGCTACACTCCTCTTAGTAAACGCAAGGAACATCGGGCTAGTTACGATGTTAGTGATGATGTCGAAAGCGACCAATCCAGTAAAGACTTCAACAATACAGTTTTTATGAAAAATCGTAAATCCGAGGTTTATTTTAATGACGAAGATGAAGAAAAAAGCGACTACGTCTATTTGGAACCTGATAAAGATGAAGACAATAGTGATATGGAACCTGATACTAGCGGTCTATCATTCAAATCGACTGACAACACTACTCCCATAAGAATGTCTTCAGAAAACATTCCTTTTGGGGTCAGAAACGAGAGAGAAAAACTCATGATGGGAACGTTACGTGTTTTTGTTACTGAACATAATATTTCTATTGGTTGTAAGACTTTCGCAAAAACTCCAGGGCTAATGGAATTATTGTTTAAGAAAACACCGCAATTAGAATTAATAACTGAAGATGATAAACAAAATTATAAGACTATATTATTGACTACAAATGCTCATCGCCGTGAGTATAATCCCATGAAGCCTATAAAAAGTAATAAAGGTCGAAAATATACACAAATAATTAGACCTCTATTTATGAAGTTGGCCAAAAACTGTGTGAGCACTGAAAGCATATCTCATGGATCTGGTTTGCCACTCACAAAAAAGCTGAATCAGAATGTAGATTATGTTTACTGGGATGATCCTAATGAATTAGTTAATCGATTGAAACTATTAATAGCTTCGCGAGATGCTGGAAACACAGGATTAGACAATGAAATACTATCTATTATCGAAGAGTTGCGGGAAAGTGATATCATTAATTAAATATATGCTGATATTTAGAAAGTTTTTCACAGTCTTTATTTATCCGCTGGTTGAGATAGTCGCTAGGAAATGAATATAGATAAATTTGGTCACCACGTTCATAAACGTTTGCGTTTACCGGAATCATTGGATTCACACAAGCTCTTAAAGTCAGAAAACGGAGAATTTGATTTACATTTAGTAAGGTTAAAAGGAGTTAAGGCTCCATCAGCCTCCGATGATGCTGTAAATAAGCAGTATGTCGATAATTTGCTGAATGACTATTACACAAAACATGATGTATTAGACGAACTACATAAAATAAAAACGGATATAATTAATCTCATGAGAGTAAAATTTTATATGAAAGGAGAAGTAGATCAAGCCATTGCCAACAGCAAATTAAAAGTCACCAAAAATGAGTAAGCAACAAGTAGTAGACGAAATTCACAAAGCAGCACGAAAAAATTTTAACAGACGTCCTGTAGTATTAAAAGGTATCGATGATTTATGGCAAGCTGATTTAATTGATATGCAGAATTATGGAAAAGACAACAATGGTTATAAGTACATCTTAGTCATAATCGATTGCTTTTCAAAATTTGCTTGGGCACTGCCTGTTAAAACGAAAACTAAATCTGAAATAACAAACACGTTTAAAAAAGTACTTGAAAAGAATGGGCGTATTCCATTAAATTTACAAACCGATTTAGGTAAAGAATTTTATAATGAGGATTTTCGAAACTTAACGATGTTATACAAAATAAACCATTATTCAACATATTCCACTAAAAAGGCTTCAATTGTTGAAAGGTTGATTAGAACTTTGAAAAACAAGTTATATAAATATTTTAGTTTCATTGGCAATTATAAATGGATTGGTAAACAGTTGAGTAACATACTTGACTCTTACAATAATTGTGTACATCGAATTACTAAACATAAACCAAAAGACGTGAATCAATACAATGAATCTTTAATATTAAATAATATAAAGGAATCAAGAAAATATATTACAGTAAAAAGGAATAAATTCAAAGTTGGAGATTATGTGCGAATTAGCAAATACAAAGGAACTTTTCAAAAAGGATATACCCCTAATTGGTCAACAGAAATATTTATCGTGTCAAAAGTAAATTCGACTAATCCACCGACTTATGAGATTGTTGATCAACGAAAACAGATCATTTTAGGTACTTTTTACGAACAGGAACTTCAAAAAACAAAATACCCTGATATTTACTTAGTTGAGAAAGTTTTAAAAAAGAAAGGTAATAAGCTATTTGTAAAATGGTTGGGCCTTAATGAAAGTGAAAATAGTTGGATTAACAAAACATCCATCGTATAAATCTATATAATTAGTTGATACGTATTATATTTTTATTAGTATACCTGTAATGCATGGAGGAGGACTTATTAATAGTGTAATAAACAATTTACCTTTTGAGTTACATTTACCAGGGTATAATTACTGCGGTCCCGGTACACGACTACGAGAAAGATTATCACGGAACGATAGAGGAATTAATAAATTAGATAACGCTTGTATGCAACACGATATAGCATATTCCAACTATACTAATTTAGAAGATCGCCATAAAGCAGATTTAGAACTATTGAACATGGCAAATCGAAGACTTAGGTCAAAAGATGCAGGAAGAGGTGAAAAATTATCTTCCTGGATAGTAAGTAAAGTAATGAAAACAAAACTAAAAGCAGGTGCAGGTATCAAAGGCTTCAAAAAGGTTGTCTCTAAAATATATAGTCAGTTGAAAAAATACAAACCAAAAAATAATAAGTCTGCAATTAAATTTGCCTATCTGGCTGCAAAGAAGCTATTCTCTAAAAATAATGGATTTCGATTACCGCGCGTCATACCAATTCCTAAAACAGGAGGAATTTTGCCTCTAATTCCTATATTTGCGGGGTTGTCAGCTTTGGGCACATTAGCTGGAGGAGCAGCAGGTATCGCGAAGACAGTAAATGATTATAAATCAGCACAGAAAAATTTACAAGAATCTGAACGCCATAACAAAGTAATGGAATCCATTGCTTTGGGTAAAGGTTTGTACATCAAACCGTATAAAAAAGGCAATGGTTTATTTTTACGATCGGCAAAAAACTAAAGAAAAGGCTACCTAGACGCGCGCTTACTAATTTGGATATTATAGAACATGCACATGGTATTCCATATTTTAGAGGTGTTTATATGAGAAATCAGTTACCAAAAAAACCTAAACGTATTGAATGTGGTGTTATTAATTTAGACAGCTCTAAAAACGAAGGTACTCATTGGGTAGCCTATGTAAAACTAAATAATTATTGTGAGTATTTTGACAGTTTTGGAGATTTAAAGCCGCCATTAGAGTTAATCGGATACTTGGATAAATATGATATTTACTACAATTACAATATATATCAAAGTTTTAATTCTGTTAATTGTGGACATTTATGTATAAAATATTTGAAAAACTTTTGGATAAACATTTAAAAGAACTTATCTCTTGTACTTATTGTCATTACCAAAATGACTTTCACGCTGTCTATATCGGATACTAAGGCGAGTTTAGCAACAAACTATTCGCCAAATTTACAATTAGATAATGATTATGAATGTGGTCTTTTGTATTTTTCTACATTTAATTCTATACCGAATGTAGATGATAGAAATAATAAACTATACTATGGTGACAATGAGGTGATAGAAATACCAGAGGGCTCCTACGAACTTCAGGATATTAGAGACTATTTAAAAGATAATATCAAGGATGGTTCATTTGAATTAAGGTGTAATAACAATACTTTGAAAACTACTATCTTTTGTTCGAAAGTCATACATTTTCAAAAAGAAGATTCCGTAGGACAATTATTAGGTTTTGGACCAGAAACCCTTCCCGCGAATATATTACACGAATCTCGCTTTCCCGTCAACATTCTGTCGACAACCGTTCTCCGGGTTGAATGTGACATCATTAGCGGATCTTTTGTAAACGGAAAACCTAGTCATATTATTCATGAATTCGCGCCTAATGTTCCACCTGGTTATAGAATTATAGAAGTACCTAAAAACATAATTTATTTTCCAGTAAACCAGAGTAGCATAAGTTCTATTAATATTAAAATATTAGACGTAAATGGTAATTTAGTTAACTTAAGGAACGAGGAAATTCAGTTATATTTACATTTAAGAAGAAAATGATTGACTTTAATAATAAATACTCTGCATCTGTAGTAAAAAGCAGCAGTGTGAATTGTACTCCTAAAGCAATAGCACCTTCAAAACAATTTAGAAAAAAACCATATTCAAAAAAGAAGTTAACTAAAGAAAATAAGGACTTCCTTAAACTCATAGGGCTAAAATGAGTATCCTAAATATAACAGATGGTCCAGTTTATGACAATTCAATTGAAAGTTATGAGTACTATTCATACAAACCATACGTAAACAGTTTTAAAAATAATGATGAGATACGAATACCTATAAATCAACAGGATTTGTACGTATTGCCATCGGCCAGTACCATTTACATAGAAGGAAATGTGCAAGTTTACAACCGACAATCAAAAACAAAAGTTAACCAAATTCACTTCACAAATAATCCAATATTGTTTCTATTTCAAGACATACGTTATGAACTTAATGGTATAGAAATAGATAAAATTAAAAATGTTGGTATTACTACAACTATGAAAGGTTTGTTATCGATGGGTGCGGCAGAATCGAAAATTTCAGAATGTTGGGGTTGGAACCTTGATGGTACTACAAACCACGGAGGTAATTTCTCAGTATCTATACCTCTTAATAAAGTTCTGGGGTTTGCAGAAGACTTTAATAAAATAATAATGAATTGTAAACATGAGCTTATTTTATTGCGTAACAACTCTAATTTGAATTGTATAAAATTAGGCGAGAATGAATATGTTCATGATGTTGAAATTTCTAAGTTGGTTTGGCGGGTACCCCAAGTGAAAGTTTCTGATCGTGAAAGAATTAATCTACTTCGTCATTTAGAAAAAGATCGTTCATTGACTATAATGTTTAGAAACTGGGATCTATATGAGTATCCTTTACTTCCTCAGACGTCTAAGCATACTTGGTCAATTAAAACGTCTTCTCAGTTGGAAAAACCACGATATGTAATATTGGGTTTACAAACTGATCGTAAGAATCAAGTAACTAAAGATATGTCTCAATTTGACCACTGTCATTTACGTAACGTTAAAGTGTTTCTGAATTCAACTTACTTCCCGTATGAAAACCTAAACGTTGATTTTGCCAACAACAATTACTCTTTATTATACGAACATCACGCAAAATTTCAGCAGTCGTATTACGGACGTCGACCAGACCCTTTATTAAACTTTGAAAATTTTAAAAATAAAGCGCCATTGTGGCTAATTGATTGTAGTCGACAAGTAGATAGCGTTAAACCTGGGGGACCCATAGATGTTAAAGTGGAAATTGAGTGTGTTTCAGACATTCCGAACAACACCACCGCTTTCTGTCTAATTATTAATGAGTCCATTGTTGAATATAAACCATTGACTAGTACAGTAAAGAAAATATCATGAGTAACAATTTCATATTCGTGGATATACAAGGTTTCAAAGATTACAATAATGTGTTTATTATTAAAGAACTAGCCCTGGTGACAAAAGAATATTCTCAGACCTTTTTAGTCAAACCTCCTTACGCTTTTTCGTATTTAACAACAGAGGAGAAAAAACAGGTCGTGTGGCTAGAAAGAAACAGGGGTATACTTTGGAGAGAAGGCTTTATTGACTATCGCGAATTTAAAAGATCTATTATTTTACCATTGTTAAAAAATAAGATCATAATCGTAAAGGGTCAGGAAAAAGTAAAATGGATGAGAGAATTATGTAGTGACTGTAATGTTATTGATGTTGGCGTAAAAGGTTGTCCCAGTTTCGTAATTTTATATAACACATTTTGTATAAATAATACTTATAACTGTTTATCTCATAAAAAATATTGCGCATTAAAAAACGCAATTACCATAAAAAAGTGGTGTTATGAAAATAATATAGGTACTTAATTTAATTAATCGCTAAGATCAATTATTTATCAATTATTATTGTTTCATAGTATATTGCCAGCTTTGTATTGTGTTTTGGATACATGTAAATAAAATAATAATAATAACTTCTCTTTTATTTTATTATCGACAAAAAAACTATGTAGACACCATTTTAATTAAGCATTGTATTTTATACAAAGAAAATATTGACAAATAGATATAAGGATTAATAACCTATCTAAAATAGACAGATATGACGCTCTTTATTATGTCAAAGTAAGTCTAAGATGTAGAATTCAGCCCTTAATTATTTATTTACAGTATAACGTGGTACAAACAAGTAATTTATTAAATAATTGAAACAAGCAAGTAAATTATTACATGTAAATAGATTACAAAGTAGGTGTTATTTTTATTCAAATATCTAATCTTAAGCTATACAATCTTAAACATAAAATAGGTAGTTAGGTAGCCTTGACTTCTGACAGCAGTCGTATTCGTAATTGTGTTCCACATTATGGATTCTGAAAGTTAATAAGAATAAAATTAGTTTAGAACCATAACCGTATAGAATCAATCCATAACCAACACTATTAAATAACAAAAAAAATAAGTACCTTGCACTTTTCGGCTCGTTCTCCAAGTTGCGCGCTTATCTGGTACAGAATTCGTCTTATTTTATATAGGACGCTATCACCTTCTTCATATACCACATATTGCGTCCTGGCTTGTGACCTCATAACGATTTCAGTTTCAGTTTCATCTGCACTATACACTTCAATTTTAACTACATATTTCGGTATTCCTCTGTCATGTACCGCGATGTAACTGGTTTTAGCGTTTTGTAGCTGCTGATTTCGTAACATTATGATATGAAATAGGATACTTGAATTGATTAATTAAAAGCAAGAGAATTGAGAAGACGCGACGAAGGACTGGTAGCGAATGATGGTTATAGTCAATATTTCTAGTTGAGTCTTGTATGAAAAACATCGTGTGCGCGACGCGGCTCGAGTTACACCGCAGGCGCAAAGCTAAAGACAACAGACATGATCAAACTTGAAAAATAATGTACTGAATCAGCAGTCTCAGCTACATAAATAACAATATTAATTGTATGTAATATATAGGTAAATTATGTAGGTAACGCTTCCTCTGAAAGAAGCCGAAATAAAATGTATCTACCTATAAGTGCGTAATTGTATCTATCTCGGTATCTCAAAACAAGGGAAACATAATTAAGATATAAACAATGAAGATGCAATTTAAAATAATAACAACAACAAAAATTATAATTAATACAATTTATTTAAAAAAAGTAGGTAACTCATACATTTTGGTTAACCTAATATAATACAGGTTATACTCCTATTTATATAAGTATCTTATGAAATAATCGCAACCCAGAACAGATATTTCTTGTTCAATTATAGAATTAACACATTTGTTACAGTTTAAAACTAATAAGATATCATCTAGTGATGAAAGAAATCTATTTTTTAAAATTTTATCGATATTTCTAACAAACATTGTAGCTTCAATATAATCGTTTTCAGTCAAATTTCTTAATCTTACGTGTATACAATGCGCAAAAATATTAATTGCTTCACACACTAGGTACAACATATTTATAGAACAACGTTTATCACAAAACATTAGCTGGTATAAAAAAAGTTGATAAAAGCGGTCATGGTTGGTCACATATTTACCAAATAACTCAAATTCTTCATATATATGCCCCCATTCTTCTAATGTAAAAAATATATCACTATTTTCACAAACTATGTGAACTTGTGGTGCAAAATTGTCTAAAGCCCATAAACCGGTGGTTATCTTAACACCATTTGAATGTAAATATGTATGTTTTGAAATTATAACGTTGTATAGATAACTTTCAGCCATTACTAGAGTAATCAGAAAAAGTGAACAGTTTCTGAGGCACCCAATTAAAAGAATGAACAGTGACCCCAAGCGTATGTAGTAATATTATCTTCTAATATTCTACGTTTATCATCATTAGAAGACAGAGCGATTTTATTTATTTCTTGAGTAAAAACTTGATGCTTAAGGGACTTGAAAAGAACGTTTTTTTTACGTATTACTTCATTTTCCTTCAACACTTTATTATAATCTTTAAAATGTAAGTCATTTGCGACGTACTTCTTAACTCCCTTTGCTTTTTTAATTTCTCTCTGTTCTGTCTTTATGCAATATAGTTTAGAACGCAGTCCTACAAATTCCAAAATATGCTGCCCTCCTAATTCGTCTTTGAACAAACCAGGTATTTTCTTATTTATACATTTTATTTTATACTTGTTATTTTCAGGATAGTTACTTGTATCGAAATATTGTATAAAATTTCTCTTTAAATCTTTATAAAAATTCTCTGTTTCTATTGAATACAAATAACTGTCAGTATCCATGTAGCACAGTTTGATTTTTGGACCATAAAAAGGTTTCATAACCGTATAATGAAAGTTGTACATATGACTCTTGGATAATTCTAATACAGTAAATCCTATGTATATAGGTTTATCTAGAATTACCTTTTCTGGTTTCATCTGAACTGCCACAAAGTTTTCAGTAAATACAGTTAAGCTATGAAAATTTGGTTTCGCAATTAATTGGTCAGCAGTGTAATATTTCTTGGTCTTATTTCTTTCGTCACACCATTGATTAACTAATTTGACATCCAACCTATTTTCGGAATTCTCTAACGTTTTCCCAAATATGCTGTTATTCAGTAACTTAAAAAAGTCTTGCTCAAATGTAGATTTTGCATTTTGCCTTAATGATGTGTTCAAATCTATATACTGTTTTAAAAAGGGACTTTGTCGGAATTGTATAACCCGATGTATTGCTTTTAATTTAAGTCCATGTTTTAAACATGTTTTTAAATGTACGTAATGTATAACGTAGTGATATTTATCGAATAAATTTGGAACCAATTTCGGTGTTTTAGAACCTGGAGGTATATATTTTTGTGGGCAAAATGGAAGATCATTATGTAAGTTATGGAGTTCATCGGGGTATTCAAGGTCAACTTCTAAGATATAACCATAATCACTGTCATCTGCAATTTGACATATATTAAGACTGGTTTTTTCTACATTATTTAGTAATTTAAAATCTGAGTGTGGCAAATATGCACACATTGCGTAACCATATAGATTATTACAGTCCATATAGATTAAATAATTATCTGTTTTACTTGGATCGTAGTTAAGAGAATATTTATTATTTGATGCCGCGTATCTAGTAGAACACAAGCATACCCCACCGCGAATACCGTTTTGAATAATTCTAATAATTTCTAAATCGTCGATAAGTTCTAACTGGACTCTAGTCTTAAGTAACATTGCGTCAAAGCTTAAGCTTGGGGCAGTTATGTAGAAAGCAGGGTCTAATTTATAATTAATTCTGCATGTGCGTCTAAAATTTTCGAACACATCTGCAAGCAAAATAACGTCAGATTTAAGATATAAGTCTGTGTACTCTCCTAAAGATTTTATATTAAATGCTCTCCAAATTTGAAGTGCATGATCATAATCCGTATCAGAAATTGATTGATTGGTTAAAATATTAAAAAACTCCTCTCGCTGCGGTAAACACTCTTGGTCATATGACTCCCAGTTCTTCATATAGTCATACGGATATACACCTTTTCTTCTTAATAAATCAAAATGGGGTTGGTTAACGAAGAATCGCGATAAATGAATGAAATCTTCTTTATGCAGATTTTCTACTAATTTTTCTAAACTAGTGCCAAGAAATTTGAAAGAGTCCACAAAGCGAACGGCAGCGTATTGATCCTTCCCGATTGGAAAAAATTTTGTGAACGAAATGTAGTTTTCTTTAGTTTTAGCTATGACTTTTAACTGACCTAGCATTTCTCCTAATTGACATATGAATAAATGAGAGTCGTATCCTGACAAATTATGAAAAAATACCGGAACAAACTTCGGTAATTTGAACCGAATATTGCAGTAAGAATGCGCAGCTCCGCGATATTTACCGGTGAGATGGCAGTGGTCTTTAACTCTATCATCAAACAATAACTTTGAACAAATGCAACAATCTCGCGAATTTGTAAAGTTTTTTGAGTCTTCTTCTGTAAAACTCATCGCAACGGGATCGTTAAGTGTTTTAAATATATTAGAGACATCGTTCTGAATATATTCAAGAAATTTTGTAACGCAATCTTTTCCACGATAACACACAAACTTATTAAGCGAAGGATTATACGAACATACAATATAATATCCAAACGCGGCAGGCACATGCCTTTGTAAACTTTTTGTCAATCTTGAACTACTCGTTTCAAGATCTGATTTACAAGTCTCTAGAAAAGACTCGAAGTCAGCGTAAATAACAAAAGGCATGTCTTGCATCCTATCATAGTTCCTAAATTGTATGAAAGAACCCTTCTCAGGTAAAATAGTAGCCACACCACCGCAAACGTGATGGGCTAATTTGTTTTCGCTGTTGAAAAATAACATACATTCATCGCAAAAATATATTTTACCATGATGTTTCGTTAATTGAGGTCTTATCAATCGAGATAAGTCTTTAATTAAGCAATAATGTGTGCGAGGGCCATTCTCCAAAAATAATAGATTGACATGATGTTTCTTCCGCATCTGAGTTTTGTATAATGGTCCGATTATATTGAATCTTTTATTTAGACCATAGATATTAACGCTGATGTTACGATTATTCTTTTCAAATATTTTTATATCTTGAAAATTTACTGGAAACGACATATTGTTCAAATTTAGTACTTTTTCAAAGTTTGGGTACGAGCTGATTCGGTCCGCATTAGTTTTAGCTGGGAATAGGGATGCCATTATACACCATACAAAACAAAAATTATCATTGTTTTTTATGTTAATGCATGCTTTCTTCATTTTTAAATATTTTGGTAACTCAATATAGCTAGAAGCTCGTAGAGGTGAATATTTGTTAATATTTACCTCCAGGTACAAAGTCCTTAAAAAGGACCACCCACTGTCTCTCTCTTGAAATCCATCAACTTTATTAGATATTATTTCAATGACCTTCGCAAACATATCATTAAACTCATAATGTTTATGTATACAAATATTTTCCGTTGCGAAAGATTTAATTTCAACCATATCATTTTTCGGCAGCGAGAACTCTGCAAAAAGTTCAAAGTTTGCTTTTATATTATTGTGCTGAGCTATCTTCGCAGCGATCAACTGCCGCACGGGGCGGCGCACGCGCCTCAAGAACTCGCCGGGCGCGGGGGCAGCCGAACGCTCGCTCTCGCTCCCACAATCGCTGTCGCAGTCCGCCTCACTACCCCCACGTCTCGGCCCCGACTGCCGTCCGCGTTCCCGTACCCTAAAACTAGCAATTCGGTTTCTAAATGCTGAACAAAGTTTTTCAACATTTGGACTTATTTCGATCGAGTTATTATCTTTATGTAAACGACTTCGGAGGTGACCCGAAAAGGCTTTACTTTTGATGGTTAGATCACAAACAGTACAGAAAATGTTTCTGCCTGCCATGGTTGAGATATTTTTGTTCTAGGATGAAAACATTAATTTTAACACTTTACTTCGATGGTCTAGAGGCTAAAAGGCCTAACTTGTTTATGTAATTGAAAATTTAAAAAGAAATAGAGAATATAAAATATGTGACCGATTTCTGGTTTGTATTAGTACCTACCTAGGTTAATTAATTAAATTGTATGCAGTTGAAAGTTTTTAATATATTTAATATAAAAACCACAAAGTTATTTTAATAAAAAATATACAAATTAAATTATTTTTTCTTATTAGAAAAGAACTGCCCGTCTTCCTTGAACCTAGTTTTTGCCGCATTAATGAATTTCTTCAAAAAAATTAGCTCATCAGCTCCCGAACCAACTTGATACTTAAGAGTTATTGCAGCTTTTTCCCACCTGTCCTTCGGGTCGACGCGCAGGATGTCTCGCGTGTCGTACACTCTCAGCTCCACGAACTGGTCGCCGGCCAGCAGGGCGGTGCGACGCAGCACGCCGTCGGCTACGCGCCGCGTCAGAGCAGACGTGAGCGGCGGCCGCTTGGAGGCCGCGCGCCGAGCTTCCTCTTCGTCCTCACTGTCGTCAGACAGCAGGGACCACTCGCGGCTTCCTTTTTTGCTCACAGCCGATGACGATGGAACCTGCTTCGTTCTCAGCTTTTTAGTCTTCGGCTTGGCGGGCGCGGCAGTCGATGGCACAGACCTGAAATAATAATAATAATACAACGTTAATCTAATAATAATAGCGTAAAACAAAGTCTCTCTCCGCGTGTGTCTGTGATTTTGGATAAAGTTCTTAACTATTTTATAGTGAATGAATAGGGTAGGTTTTATAATTATGATTTCAATATACAATCACTGTAAGTACGAGACCGAAGTGGACGACTCCATTATTTGTTACATATAGCGTCTCTGATTGAATAAAAAATAAAATATTTGGTAAGTACTACAACTAACCTTACGTCACCGTCGTCATCCGAATCAAACGCGCACGATTTTCTTTTACTGGCTTCTTCCACGCTCCTCTTACTGTAATACTCGGATTCAGACCTGCAAATAAAATAAACCCTTACTGTTATTTCGAATAAAACATCATTAAAACTTAACTGATGAGTAAAATATTTGTGAAATTCTTGTTTAGTACAGGGAAATGATAGTTTGCGACTAGATAGGTATATAATGTTGAAAAACTTTATTTATTTAAAAATGAATAATAATCCAAACTTACGAACATTATTGTTTTCACGAAGATGCGCACGCTGGTAGAACTGAAGACGGCGGGGAGGGGTAGCGGGGGCACTGGACACTGACGATGCGCGGAAACGAACTAACGACAACCACGTACCGAATCAGAAAAGACAATAAAAAATTTGAACAATATTCAAAGCGCTTTAATGATAATAAAATTATCAGGGACTAAAAACCTTCGGACAAACAATTAAAATGCAATAGTGATTATTGCACAGGAAGGTAAAGAAACCAAATTACATTTATTTGTGTCTAAGTAAAACGGAAGCGGTATTATTGCTATAATGCGATCACTTCCGAGAAACCTTCGGGTAAAGAAATAAAATAAGCTTATTAGGTGGTGCGTTTTTGATATAAAATCTGATACATTTAATAACGTAAAATGTATCTGCTTCCAATAATATGCATACATACATCTTCTGTAATAAAATCAACATTGACTGAGTATCATTGCAAGTAATTTTATTACATATTTATGTACATGAACATGCTACTTCTACTAGGAAAAGTACTAACATTTTTACGTGACTGCACACATGTAATAAATGTTTATGCTTGTTTAATTGATTAATTTTTGATGAAAGTTCTGTGAATTGTTTAATACCCCTGACATTTTAATCAGATCAGCATAAAACTGTGTATGGAACATAGGTAAATAAGTGACACATTGCGGTGTATGTGAACTACGATTCGCGGCAATATCAAAAGGTGACGGTCGTCATTTAATACTTGGCTATGTTAGGGCGAGTACTCAACTTAAAGTAGGTACACAACAATTAGTTTAACTAGATTCTTTAACTTTGTAAAGTTATTATGAATTATGATTCTATTTTATAAATATGTAATTCTATCGTAAGATAACAGACTGTTATAGGTAATTAAGCACCTAAATTATTCTTATAGGTGCTTATCCATTATGTTTTTAGCACTTACCCATTCTATTGATCTCTGTACAATCATTATTGCACATTATAAACTTTGTACGTCTATCATTGGTCGCGTTACTGAAATTTTGTAAATATAAAATGGAGTATTAGATAACATTATATAATATTTAAATTGTTGGAACTTAATGTCACACTAAATTTAATCAATGTGTACATACCTCTAATACGTCGTAACCATGCGCAATGTAAAATGAAGTTTCAGCATTTCAAGTACAGTCGTGGGAATCATTGTAATGAATAAGTTATTTATTAACATATTGCATACTTAGTAATAATCGCGATTAGGACCATGTATTATAACAAACACTTTAATAAAAAAACATAAAACATCATGATGATACCGGAAATCATAAATCAGCGAATTGGGTGTTTTCGAAACTATTTTAAAAAGTCAATTAAACAAAATCGATTAAATTATAGTGCCTACCTGCTATTGAAATATTATAACTAATACCATTACGTATTCTCCTGTTTTTTCTTTGACTGTACGTCGACATTCTTTTGCTTTGATAAGCGCTCTGTGCGCGCTCGGTACTCAAGTAACACAAGAACATAACATAATGCTCGTAACGTAATATGTAAGTATTAGGGATCGCTACATAATTTGTAAAACCCTTATACAATTCTTCAATACTCATACTGATTTATTTCAACCTTTTGGGACATTGAGAACTCTAGGCTAAGTCGACATTGTTTTGTTTCACATTTATGAATCAATGTAAGAATGTTAGTTCATTTATAATGAACTTTTGAACGGAGACATAAATTTTGTGTTCTTTGGTATTTGCGGAGTTACGTACATGTATGTGATAGAGATAAAATGCAGATATACCTGCGCGTTAGTTAATAAACTTGAAATATTAAATGTAATCAACCAGGATGAATAGAAGAGAGCTTATAGAGCGCAAAGTATTGTAGTCCGCAAAACTCAATTATTTTACCATATATGTGTTTTTCGCCATACTCATCAAGTCTAGGGCCTAACTAAGTAAAAATACATAAAACATTCGAGTAATGTGACATTGAGAAATGATTTCGATATACAGAACCCTTTATTAATTAATTGGTAGCATGTTTGCATTGACTCTTTTATTTTGTAATTATTATTGTAAATTGCAACGCGGTGAGGAGCCACGTTTATTGTTGTGTTATTTATGGAAATTGTAACTCAGATACAGAAAGCTGGTTCAAGGTAAAAATAATTACTTGAGATGTTTGGCTTTAACTTTGGGCTAACGGTACGACCAAACGGGCTGGGAACAAATTCCTTAAGCAGATGCTAATGAGATAGTTAAATGTATGTATTGTCTTGTGAAGGAATGAGGTTCTTGGTGCTGTGACTTTAGGAAGTCCTTGCTAACGGTACGACCAATCGGGCTTGAACAATTCCTTGAGCAAACGGCGACAAGATAATTGATTATAATTGTCTTGTGAAGGAATAAGGTTCTTGGTGCTGTTAGTTTAGGAAATTCTTTATAACGAACTGCACGACCAATCGGGCTTGAACAATTCCTTGAACAAGCGGTGACAGGATGGTACCTACAAATAGTAATTGTCTCATGATGGAATAATGTTTCTAGGTGCTGGAAGCTTAAAAATGTTAAAACCTAAAATATCTCTCTGTTAGCCTTAAATCAGATTTCGTAATGTATATATAAATGTGAGTAAAGTGTGATCAGAACAAAGTGCACGCAACATAGATTCTCGTACATGTGAGTTTATTATTTTATTAATTTTATATTACATAACCTAATTTCGATTAGCTCGTTATACGTCGCATACACAAACGTAATCGCGTTCAGAGCGCTACACAGGGGCGACTCGCGCCTCGACTCCAACCGCGCGTCGGACGGCGAACATAGCTTGGTAATCGTCGGTACGTAACCCAACGCGCACTCAAACGCGTTCCGTTCGAAACATACAACAGGTTTTAATCGACGATGTTTGCAATCGTTATTGGACGTGAATCGCTTTTGTCAAGATGTTCTAAGTCATGCGATTATTTTAATACAAACAAACGTCGGAAACCGATTGGGCATTCTGGCTCACTTTCAAACAGCGAAAACCGATTGGGCATTCTAGCTCACTTTCAAACGTCTAAAACCGATTGGGCATTCTGGCTCACTTTCAAACAGCGAAAACCGATTGGGCATTCTAGCTCACTTTCAAACAATCAAAATCGATTGGGCATTCTAGCTCACTTTCAAATGACGAAAACAGATTGGGCTTTCTGGCTCACTGTGCGAGCGCAGCGAGCGAACGAGTGAAGCGAGTGAAAAGTGAGCCAGAATGCCCAATCTGTTTTCGTCATTTGAAAGTGAGCTAGAATGCCCAATCGATTTTGGTTGATTGAAAGTGAGCCAGAATGCCCAATAATCACCTACTTTTACTGAATAAACTCTTTGATAACTCCCGCGGCGGCTGTTAACACAAATGTATCATCGTGTTTACAACTTTTAACAACTTTCTTTATTAACATTAACAAATTCCATTATTCCTTATTAGTATTCAGAGGGTGGAGGCAAAATAGATTAAACCAGATGGATGGAAGCGCAACTTGGACAATTATATTAAGCTACACTTACTAAAAAGAGGAAAGATTTGTATGTTTGTAATTTGTATGTTTGTAATGAATAAACTCAAAAACTACTGGACCGATTTCAAAAATTCTTTCACCATTAGAATGCTACATTGTCCCTGAGTAACCTATTTTATTTATATTATGTATTTATTTTAATCAATTTGTCTTTATTAGTGTTGATTTCAGTTGTAGTTTGCTGCTTGTATTGTGTATGTATGTATTATTTTTTAAATATATTTGAACCATTAGTTTATTATGAATGTTAATTATTATTTAATTTATGTCTAGAAGTGGAAACTTTTAATTTGCTCTTTTTTGCTTTAAGTGTAATGTACTTAGTTATAATAGCTGTAAGTTTTCTTAAAAAAAAAAATAAGTAACATAGGCTGTATAAATTACAATAAAAAGTCACGGATCCCTCCTAAAACTTCAATAATGTAACCCAAGGTGTAAGAAAACGCCATAAAATATCTTTCATCGCATGCGGGTGTGGGAGTGGGAGCGGAAGTGGAAAGGGAAGCGGATTCGGTACTCCACACGAGCGGAGCCGCGGGCACAGCTAGTTTATGATCATCATCATCAAGTTATTTTTGTCTCCACTGCAGGAGCACAACCCTCTCTCATCTGCCGGAGACAGACGGAGGATTTGGCCTACACTCCCCGCGCTGGCCAGACGGGTTGGGGAGGCCTGATTGATGTTATATGATGTATTCCATTAGCCGCCTTGTACGACATCCACGGGAAGAGTTGGAGTGGACTTATTCTATTCTACCGGAAATCACACTAGTTTATGATAATTTTTGGTATAGTCTTGATTATCATTTTTCACACTAACTCTTTGACGCGGGAAGTTAAATTCTTATGTGAATATGTTAGTGTACGCATGCCCATATTAATGATTAGTGCGTAACGATAGAACCAACACAGTAACAATATAACGCACTAGCTGTTTCCCGCGACGTCGTCCGCGTGGACAACTTAACATCACAAATTATTAGGTATTTCCCGTAGGAATGAGATATTTTTTCGCGATAAAAACTATCCTATGTCCTATTCCAGGACGTAACCTATATGTGTGCCAAGTTTCATTACGACCCGTCTAGTGGTTGAAGCGTGATTGAGTAACAAACATCTAAACATCCAAATATCCAAACTTTCGCCAGAATAGGTATCTAGCAGATAGTAGATTTTTTCCTACTTACTTGATATTTTAGACAATTCACACAATATCTTTATAGATTGTAGCCTATGTGTTATTCTGATGTTTAAGCTATATTATTGTAAAGTTTCATTAAAATTCAATTAGTAGTTTTTACGTGAAAGAGTAACAAACATCCATCCATACTTACAAACTTTCGCGTTTATAATATTAGTAGGATAGTAGGAAGTAGGATACAATAAAATGAAAGCGATTTAAAGCAAGAGTGGGGTATGGCGTTGTGAAATGAACGATCTATACAAGATAATTACCTACCTCTAGTGGGATAGGTAATAGGTAACAATATAACGCGCCATGGCTGCGTGTGACAATTTAACGTCTGCAGGGAATCTGGTTTATGGGGGTCATAAATAATGTTTACACCCACTATCTGCACGGTGTAAAGGGTGGGGGTGCAGTGAGAACACAGATGTATCTTTTTTATTTTCGTTTAATAATAATATTAAAGTAAAAAAAAAAACATTTATTGCATCTAGCTAATTTCCCGTGACTTCGTCCGCATGGACAACTTAACATTACAAATTATTAAATATTTCCCGTAGGAAAAATATGTTTTTTCGGGATAAAAACTATCCTATATCCTATTTCAGGACCTAACCTATATGTGTGCTAAGTTTCATCCCGATCCGTCCATTGATTGAAGCGTGATTGAGTAACAAACATCCAAACTTTCGCATTTATAATATTAGTAGGAAGGATAGTAGAACGAGTACACTTGGTACATTTATACACGTCATTTTTTTTTATCGACTACCGCTACCTAGGTGTTAGCGCTGTGAAGAAGAAACGGCGCAACAAACTTCACGCAACACATATTTTAAAATCAACTTTGCATACGATTATATAAAGATTGTACAACATTAATACCAGGCATCTTTGTCATTCAATTAGTTGCTTATTTTATGATAGGCTTTCTTGCAAAGTTGTTTTTAATGTGATTCTTACTAAATAAATTATTACATATATAGAACATACATACACTTATCTAATCCCAAATTAGGATTTTTCATGTGTTATGGGAATTAAACAAGGATTGGACAATTCACAATATAACATCCAGACCGGGACCAACTAGTACAAATTGTACTAAGTTGTCTGTCCCCAGTGGGAATCGAACCCACCACTTCTGGCGATCGAGTCCAGTGACTATGCTTCTAGGCCAACGAGGCGGTTTAAGGTATCATGGTTGGGTTTGCAGATAAACAAGATTTAGACGTCTACTGCTGGTCATAGGGCTCCTCCAATTAACGCCACCATACCAGGTCATCCGCATCCAGCTGCTACCGGCCACCTTCTTCGGGTCGCCGGTCCACCTGGCAGCGAGACGTACCGCGGTCTCCCCTCCAGAAGTCGCCTTCTCCAATGGTCATCGGTTCTGCTACAGATGTGGCCCGCCCACTGGCACTTCAGCTTGCTAATCCTTCAGATTATGTCGGCGAACTTCGTTCTTTGTCAAATCTCCTTATATCCTTCAAAAAAACCCAAGCCTAGACCCTAAGTACCTACCTACTTAGGATATGTTCAAAATCTTCATTTTTCTGTGATATAAAAGTCAATCCTGTGCAGTAATTGCTGTTTTAAGAATTGGTAGACTACTGCCTAAAGATCCAGCAGAGTTTATAGCTGAGAGTCCTGTATGGAGGGAGGAAGTAAGTTCCACAGCCTGAGCGCGTGAACAGAAAAATAATGGGAGTCAAAGTCAGTTTTGTGAGAAGGAGATTTGAAAAGAGTTCTAATGAGAAAGACAAGAGATATCAGAGGGGCGGATGAAAGTTAAGCGTTCCCGTCAGTAAGAGGGAGAGATCGGGTTATTGAAGATGATAAGAGGGAGACGTGGCAGGGTTATTAAAGGCACAAGATGCGAGTATCCCTACGAAGGTGAACTGGGAGCCACTTGACCTGAGAACGAAACTGAGAGACATAGGTTTAAAGATCTTAGGAATAAACTAATATAGAAACAAACATATTTTTTAGTTCGCACCGCACACGCAAATATTTATTTTTATTTTACCCACTCGTCTTACGCATTTCTTGTTAGATATCGTAACTATCAAACATGTTGGGCAAGTTTACTTTGAATGCGTTAAACGAGCCGATATTTTTTACGTGTGACGGTAGGTTGTCATATAATTGTACTCCCTCGTATGTAAACATTCTTTTGCCATAGTTGGTTCTTCTCTTCGGTAGTACGATATAGCTAGCACGTAGTCGTACTTACGTAATACAAAAATAAAGCGGATACAGATATTTTGAAGACTCTCAAGTTTATTTAAAAGCTCCTCTGTGGAGTCTAGGTAGCAGTTTTCAGCAAAGATGGGCAGAAGGAGAGATTGTGCCAAAGTTATTTTACTTTCCAACGGCAAGACATTTTGGAGACATTTGAGTGTGTGGAAAGTGAAATAAACCTTCCGACTTACTTCACCGACATGTATACCCAAGGAGAGATTGCAATTTAGCATTACCGCAAGGTTTTTTGCAGTTTTAGATTAGGCAATTTGAGTTCTGTCAAAACCGAGGGTGGTAAAAGCGTATAGTCCAGTTGATTGCACTTCAATGTCTGGGATTTATTTCTATTCCCTAATAGGCCTTACGACTTTGACCAGATACTGAGACGGGTGTGGTGACGCCAATGTCTCGCAGTCGATGGATATGTCGATGATGTAATAAACTGTCCAAAATATGACAATGTTATGAGGAAATCTCATTACACCATTATCCATGCATCCATAAAGCTGTATTCACACACAATAAACTTTATAAGTCCATAAAAGCGATAACTGGACTAGTAAAGCCGAGTCTAAAAGGCATTACCTTTTACAGCTTCTACGTAAAAATTATTTCGTCGTAGATAAAGTGATGGCATTGGCCAGGTACGTAGCCAGGTAGAGGAGCTGGAGCTTCTCCACAGATGTCTTCTCTTCTGTTGTTATCATTCTCCACAAGTGGTAGTCAGGCAACGTGTTGCCAAAGTGCAGCCGGGACTGTCTTAGTAATTATGCTGCCTCTCTTTTTTACCAGGGTTAAGACTTAGTAAGGTCAGTAAATCGTTCACGGGGCAATGTATACGCTTCTACAACAAACTACCAGAGGAAATCTTAAATATGACAGACAGAAAGTTTAAGAATCACATTAAAAAACAAATTTGTAAGAAAGCCTATTATAAAATAAACGATTATTTGAATGACAAAGATGTCTGGTACTAATGTTGATTCAGCTTCACACAATCTTTATATAATTGTATGCAAACTTGATTTTTAAAAGATGTGTTGCGTAAAGTTTATTGCGCCGTTTCTTCTTCACAGCGCGGTACCTAGGAAGCGGTAGTCGATAAAAAAATTACTTGTATAAATGTACCAAGTGTACTCAAATGCAATAAATTATTTTAATTTTGACTTTGACTCTTGCCAGTTCTGGTTCTCCATTTCAGGTTTAGTTTCACCGTATATTATATCTTACATCTCTCTCTCTCCGTTTGGTGATAAACTAACATAGTAACATGATAGTAATATATATCTTCCCCTATCCTCCGTTAACCACACCTGATTCTCCCCCCTTCCCATTTTTAAGATAATCGGTCCATGAGCGCTAATATACCAAGACTAAAAAGAATATAGATTTTATTCTTAGGCTTGTTGTAATCCAAACGAAACCTGGCCAGTTCCACTTCGGCCGTGTCTGGTGTTCCGTCATATTTATTAGATCATTTTGAGTAGAATGAGTTAACTCAAGTGTGAATATAGCCTATAAAAGTTCAGTTCTTTGATGCGAAATTATGGCGTAATATTATCTACATTCTTTACTAGATAGGTCACTTCTAGGTTACAATTACGTCAGTTTTGTTTCGGTGCAGCGTCCTTATTTAAGTTTTAGAAAACGACGTGTTTCCAATTAAATGTATTGTAACGTAGAGTAGAATAGGACCACTCCAACTCTTCCCGTGGATGTCGTACAAGGCGACTAAGGGAATACATTATAAAACATCAATCAGGCCTCCCCAACCCGTCTGGCCAGCGCGGGGAGTGTAGGCCATATCCTCCGTCTGTCTCCAGCAGATGAGAGAGGGTTGTGCTCCTGCAGTGGAGACAAAAATAACCTGATGAAAATGCTGAAATGGACCAATGACCTTTAGAAAGTTTAAGAATCACATTAAAACATCTTTATAAGAGAGGCTATCATAATATAGACAATAATTAGAATGACAAATGACAGAGTCAGTTTGGAAAAGGAGTTTCTTGTCTATAATTTTGGAAATCCCTGATCTAGACGTTGATTTAGAGTACATCTCCTATCTAGATTAAAGGTTTAAATAAAGTAACAATTAAAAATAAAATTTTACTCAACGCCACGACTAGATTTGCAAGGTAGCCTCATTCCCAACAGCTCTAAACCAAGTGCATCGGAGCGTATGACAAATATTCCCAAGGGACGCTGACGACATCCCCTCACCATATTGAGTTTGTGATAGATAGAGTGTCGATTTATCATCTGGAATTTGTCGTTACTTATAATACACACGAGGAAAATACGGGATCGTGAGTGATGCGTGTTATTCTTAGAGTTTCTTACGTAAAATATTAAAACTGAATAAATACCTCTCATTTATCGTGACAGTTCACAAGTTACCTAGAGATACAGGTGAATAACGAATGCCAATAGCAGAGAATATTAAATACAGTACTTATTATGTAACATGGGAGGTGGGGAGGTAATCCGAACCTACCCGAACGTCGGTATGTTACTGTAAAGTTTGCTCAGATTCAGTTTTCCCTGGAGATAAACAAATATGGCGTTTGATAGTTTTCCAAAAACAATATAGACTAATTAGAGATGGGAAACTTCAATCTGAATAGTTTCATTTGTTGGATGGATCGTAATTGTTGATAATAATACAAAATGATGTGTTTTTCTTCAGAAAACCAACCACTAAATAAATAAATACAGTATGTTCACAATACATTTTTAAATAGACAAGTAATATACAATTAAAGCATTTTTAAAATCGAATCATTGAATTGATTCAATCAGTGAGCTGAATGAATTGAATTACTACTGTCAATATTTGCACATCTCACCACTGGTTTTCATAGATATTACAGATAAATAGCTAACCTCAAACGCAAATGGTAACAATGTAAAACATAATAATTACGACTTAATGATCGTAATAAGTGGTGTTAAGCATAGTAAACTGAAGCAAAATTAGTGACACGTGGTGTGGATTCATAAACTGGTCATTTGCTTGACGGACTGACGAGAAATATTGACTATTCTGTGCCAGGGAAAATTGAATCTGAACAAGGTATATGTATACGTAGGTATAAGTACACATGGATGATTATAGATAGAACGATAGAACAGACAGTAATAAAGAAATGTAAGCGGTTTAGAGGAGAGCGGTATGACGTCGTGAACTATACGCATCTATACATTATTAACTCAAGATAATAGAGGTACTTAGTATCTGTATTATAATATCCCACTAATATCATAAATGCGAAAGTTTGGATGTTTGTTACTCAATTCCGCTTCAACCACTGGACGGATCAGGATGAAACTTGGCACACATACCTATCTTAGATAAGGTCCTCAAACAGGACACAGGATAAAGTTTGACGACCTCCGTGACGGAACGGGTAGCTCTCGGACTGCCACGCCGGAGGTTGCGGGTTCGAATCCCGCTAGGGGCAAATGTTCGTATGATGAATATGAATGTTTGTGCCCAAGTCTTGAATGTTTAAGTATGTCTATCTGTATCTAGTAACCATACCACAGGCTCTGCCTAGTTTGGGACTGGATAATTGGTGTGAATGTCTGAGATATTTTATTTATTTATTTATTTTATCCCAAAAAAACATCTCATTCCTACGGGAAACCAAATTATATCTTTATTATTATGATATCTATTTTGAAATTAAAGATGTGTAAATATCGAAAGCTACGCGGACGAAGAGGCGAGTAAAAGCTTGTAATGTATAATCCGAGGATCATTAACTTTGTGAAAACATACTAGAACAATATATAGTTCAAGTTGGGCATACAATTTAAGCCTAATTACTAAAACGCTCTAGAACACGAACAGCGAACATCAGAAGAGTATTATCTAGATGCTACATAATTTATCATTGGACTGTGGAACAAAGCAGAGGCGACCAAAATGGCGACTTGATAATTTTTATTTACTAGCTGTGCCCGCGAATCCGCTCGCGTGGACTACACAACTATTTTTAATCTCACCCTCAAATCGGACTCCGACGCCCACTACAGCTTCAATGTAGTCATAACCTAACTCATCGCAATCCGAATTGCGCCGAACATTATAATTACACGAGTACATCTTTGTTATATTGTGCACCTACTAATGCATTTGAAAACTTAAATCTACATAACTTTTGACTGAGTAAGCCGATTGCAATTAAATAAAGACCAAATGTTACTCCGAGTCAGTTAACCTTTACCAAATATATAAAAGGGAACACACAATTACATTCTGCTGCGTTTTGCTTCCCTACAGTACACACACATCTCACACAACTTCATTATTCTTAGGTTACAACAGTCAACTGATTGATACAGTTTCATCATCATACAAGCCCTGAGACGTTCACTGCTTCTACAACAAACTACCAGAGGAAATCTTAAATATGACAGACAGAAAGTTCAAGATTCACATTAAAAAACAACTTTGTAAGAAGCCCATCATAAAATAAACGATTATTTGAATGACAAAGATGCCTGGTACTAATGTTGATCTTTACAAAAGCACAATCTTTACAAAATTGTACGCAAAGATTTTAAAAGATGTGTTGCGTGAAGTTTGGTGCGCCGTTTCTTTTTCACACCGCTAACACCTAGGAAGCAGTAGTAGATAAAAAAATTACGTGTATGTACCAAGTGTACTCATATTCAATAAATGATTTTTAACTTGACTTTGACTGGACATAGGCCTCCCCACATTGAACGCCACCACGCCCAGTTCCGGTCATCGTTTCCACCTGGCGAGTGCGGATCCGCAGTCTCCACTCCAGAACTCGTGTGTCTCTACGGCCGTCGGTTCTGCGACAGATTTGGCTCGACAATTGACTCTTCAGCTTGCTAATCCTTTCGGCTGTGTCGATAACCTTCATTTTTAGTCGGATCTCCTCATTACGAATCATATTCTTCAAAGGCACCCCGAACACAGCCCTGTCCATAGCATATCTACAGTTTGTCTCGGTTCAAAGCTAGCTCTTCTCATTCTAATGTAATTTATACATTTTTATTTTAGACGCAGCCCAAGGCGATATATTTCTATTGAATAATTATAAATCTCTCCATGTTACCACTCATAACTTAAACCACTCAAGTTTCATTATAAAGTGTGAACTAGTTAAATGTTGTTCTTAACTTTAATCTGGCTACCATTGCTCGCTAATTAGATGTTTTTGTTAGTTTTAACTCTGAAACTGAGTAAGAACTGAGACGGAAGGAGTTCGGAATTGAATTTAAGTTGTAATCAAGTTGCGTTCTGTTTTGCTGTTAAAGTTTTAGTTGAATGATTTAAAGGAAATAGCGGAGAAAACTGTTGCAATATTGATGCTCTATTATTTTAAATAGTTTGAAACTTTGCCGGCTTCTGTTTCCGAAGAAATATGCCTTGGTAATCGCAACTTACCGTAATACCATAAAATGTCGGCCAAGAATATTTATGGCGGTCTTGTTCGTATTCGAGGTCATTTTGAGCTCTTGGATCTCCGCCGAGGATCGATTTGGGTGACATCTGATGCTGGCTATCCGAAATATGGGTGGATGAGGTCCAGCATGCCAAACATACCTCTCTGATCAGACTAGCTGTTCTAGTTATTCATAATCCTAGAAGTTTGGATTTGCATACATTTTGATGATATTTTGGACGTTTTAGACTAATTGATAATTTTAGTTATGACTCTGGATCGACTCCATCCATACTCCGAACAGTCAGCATCAGATTTCAGCTAAGTCGTTCACCGCCGGAGATCCAAGGGCTGAAATATGACAATGGCCCCCGCATATTTTTTTGCCGGGAGTGTCATCATCATCATCATGTCAGCCTTTAGACTCCACTGCTGGACATAGGCATTCCCCAATGAACGCCACCACACCTGGTCCTCCGTCCTCCGCACCAGCCGCTTCCGGCCACCTTCTTTAGGTCGTCGGTCCATCTGGCGGCGGGAGAGTGCATTGCAATTTTTTTTTCAATACCTCTAGCATTTACTGAATTCAGATGAGCAATCGACTAAATCAATAGCTCGCTATGTACTGTAGTTCTGGTGGTATTAGGTGGCCATTCCGTAATAAGCCTTAGTCTGGCATGGCCACCAACAAACCCCTATAACTTTTAAACGGCGGACCGACTAAATCTAGTTTTTTGCGACTAAATTTGACTAATTATCGACATATGTTCTATCTATTCAGAATTGCAATCCGCGTTGGTGTCCATGCCAGAATAAAGTCTACCATTTACTGACTGCTATCGACGGTGAAAGATAACATCGTGAGGAAACCAACTCGTAGGAGTGACCCCACTTCCATACTGGCCTCCGGATGGTGATAATAGTGCAACAAATTTTTCAGCCATACCTGTCCGTCTGGATCTCACCTTGCCTATGACCTCACCAATCAATTGAAGTTAAGCATACAAAAATGGCCGTGTGGTTTCCGGTAGAGTAGAATAGAATCACTCCAACTCTTCCTGTGGATGTCGTACAAGGCGACTAAGGGAATACATTATAAAACATCAATCAGGCCTCCCCAACCCGTCTGGCCAGCGCGGGGAGTGTAGGCCAAATCCTCCGTCTGTCTCCGGCAGATGAGAGAGAATTGTGCTCCTGCAGTGGAGACAAAAATAACCTGATGATGATGATGATATAAGAATACCTACAACGAAGAAGTTCTCAAAGCCCCATATGTAAAATGTGCCAGTCCACTTCGCCTTGCCTTTTGATTTCATCAATCAACAGTCAAAAGCCTACGAGTCTGTTAACAATCTAACAATTCAGTTGACTGATTTGGGATCTTAACAGCGAACTTCTAATCTATTGTACGTTCATCTTAATTCTAGGTCACCAAATTAATAAACAATAAAGTTAAACAAAACTTGTCCATGCTAACTTCAGGAGCGGAGTAAGGCGTGGGCGACGGGGGCGACGGGGGCCACCGCATAAGGGTGCCGCGCCACCAGTATTGGATTTTGTACTATAACGATAGTATTTATACTATAATTTCATCCTTTATTCTATATACTATCCGAAGTCAAGAATAGTACGCTTATATACTAACTGAGACATTTTGCGACATTGAGAACTCCAGGCTAAGTCAATATTATTCTGTTTACATTTATATTTTTTGTTTTATATTCATTTTACACATGGCTGGCGTTAAGGCTTCTTTTGGAAATATATGGCAAAGAGCCACCAGTTTATACATTATACAATTAAGCTGCGGTAAAGTGGAATTGTCAAACAACACAAAGTAAAATTATAAAAAATGGAATAATAATCTGTAATGTTGCAACATTTTAAATAAATAAATAAATGTCTAAATAAATGTGTATTCACTCTTCCTTTAAAAAGATCAAATTTGTACTTGTCCGGAAATACCCAAGCTGGCAGGGAGTTCCATTCCTTAGCAGTTCGCATTATGAAAGAGGAAGCAAAATTATATACGGTTAGTTAATACTTAGTGATAAGTATAGACGGTACTTCTAACTTGGATTTTGTTAATGGAAGAGTGAACAGGCATCTTCTGGGTAAGCTCTCTCCACTCCACGTCAGGCTTCATCTGAACTTACCATGAGGTATGATTGAGGTCAAGTGAAAGATGTAGGTGTATAAGTTCATACTGTAAAATTATCTAGCCCACATCAAATTAAGGTCTTGCCACGCCTCTGGCTAACTTAGTCGCAATCCGACGAAACAAGAGATTTATTGTTATTAACTTAGTTCCAGTTTACTTAACTGAGCGATTGAAAATTTCTCTGTCTTTGATAACTTCTGTATGATAAAATGTTGGACTTTTGCTTGCATCTAGGGGACAGACGTAACTACGGAGTTTACAGCTTTGACTGTCAGGCGAAAATCGCTCTTTAAGTTATTATTACAGTTTGTAATTGATAACTTTATTCAATTTAAAGAGATAAATTATTTAAGAAGCCCTGACTCCAAAATTAGGTAAACTGTATTTCAGGAGTGAGGATATATATATGTCGGAGAAATAATAAAAGAGTACCTAACTTAAAGGCACAGTGCGTGTTCGGCGCGCCGTTCGGCTTTGTTCGGCTATCGTCGCGAGCACGCGCTGACGGAACGTCTGGTAGGACTGGCGCAGGCGCAGACTCGAGACAGTGTTCGCTCGATACGCGTGCGGTGCGCAGGCACGACACGGACGAATCGTCTGCCTTCTAAAATCGTTACTTGATGATGTAGTGTAATTTCATGTAGTGTCATTTAAGCCAGTAAACGTGTTAACTTAGTAACGGCGTTAAACTCAATTTGGGAGCCCACATTTTCGGCGGAACCAGGAACCTACGACATGTATATATATTATACTGTCTTTGGGCGAAGCTACTTCTAGTAGCTGGAACTGCAGTCTTGTTCGCTTCAACAGTTCGCTTATAAGGAGTGCCGGGGTGTGCTTCAGTGATATGATAATTCGTACTTGCTTACATTTATAAACTAATCGGTCTTAAACTCCCTACCTCACGAACTTTGTTACGATCTGGTATTTGTCAACCGTACACAGAATCGATTCTTTGTCAGCAAGCATTAGTATTCTTTGAGTGTAAGCAATACAGCTATCTGTGCACATCGCCTTATATTTCTGTGTACACAGCCTTATATTTCGCTAGGGAATTGCTGTTGCTTTGCGAGCATAGAGGGTCGCATTGAAACTTTCAATATATTCACATTTTCAATATATTTTGACCTAACTTGTGTCCATTCCTCAAACATTTTATGACTCAGTTGGTACAATTGAAAAGACAAGTCCTGGTTTTGACTTTTAATGCAGAATACAGACCGCCTCGTAGGCTTAGTGGCTTGATCATTGCACTCAAGCGCTAGAGGTCGTTGATTCGATTCCCATCGGTGACTGACAACTATGTAAATTTGTACAAGTTAGTAACGGTCTGGATGTTATATTTGTAAATTGTCTTATCCTTAATTTCCACAGCACCGAAGAGAAACCTAGAGGGAGTCCGCCACAGTTCCATCAGCAGCTCGCGACTGGCAGGCCCGCCTCGAAAATAAAGGCTTTCATCCCTCGCGGCCCCCACCCTAACCGCTCGGCCACGACCTTGCCGCTGCGAGCGGCAGCTAGGAGCGGGGCGGCGAGCGGCGAGAACAAATGTACAAAAATGTTAGCAGCACGCCACGAGGCCAACCGCAATCAGCGGCCAACCCTCCGCCTGCCGAAACCGCGCCGCTCACGTGAGCGGTAACGGTGGCGGCCCTCGTCCCGACGCCTACGGGTCGGGTTACGAGTCGGCTGGCGGTGGCCAAAGCCTTGCTAGCCAGTCTCGCGACTGGACGGGCCGCCGCCCTCGACGGTGACACAGGGAATACCCCCGGTGCCTGCTCAGCGGCACGTAAGTGCGCGCTGAGCCCACCTTTGCCCCATCCACTGTACCCTCTGCTGGACACGCGGAGAGACTGCTCGCCAGTCTTGCGACCAGCGGGCCCGCTTGTATTTGGTCCACGGGATCAAGCTCCTACCCACCTCTGGGTAATGCGCCACCCGGGGATGGATGAAGACCGGGCAGGTCCGTGGTTGAGTTATCGGACTAGTCCAACTGCCAGTGAACACGTTTCGTTGCTGTAGGTCATTACGGGTAGGACACACTCATGAACGTAGGTATTTTCCACTAATTCGTTCATGACTCGCTCATCATCATCAGGTTATTTTTGTCTCCACTGCAGGAGCACAACCCTCTCTCATCTGCCGGAGACAGACGGAGGATTTGGCCTACACTCCCCGCGCTGGCCAGACGGGTTGGGGAGGCCTGATTGATGTTTTATAATGTATTCCCTTAGTCGCCTTGTACGACATCCACGGGAAGAGTCGGAGTGGTCCTATTCTACTCTACCGGAAACTACACGGCAAACCACATGACTCACTAATTGGTTGAAAACTTTTGTCTTCAGGAACTGTGGTATACTCGCCAAGATCCTATATACATAAAGTTTCGCTAAATATGTCCATGAGTGTAGTTTAAATACGAAACTACAGACAGACTGTACAAATGTATTATTTATGTGGGGGATACCGCCGTTGCAACAATATGAGGGGCGGCAGTTGGCCCGTCGCCATTCGATCTGCCCCCGCGAGATTAGAATGTTAATGTGTGTTGTTTGTCGCTCCTGTTCTGTCCAGGGCCGTCGCTAGGGTTTGGGGCGTAAAAACTACACATTTAGCGCCGTTTATTAATAATAGTTAAAAATGATCAGCTGAATAAGGTTAAGTCGTAAATATTGTTTTATTTCATTTCGGCAGCCTTTGATAGTACATGCTCACTACTATGGTAAAGCATCCGGGAAGATACGAAAATCCAGATGAGGCTAGTGTAAGACAGCAAACAAAGAGGAAAGATTTATTGAACTCTATTAATCCAGGGTTAAGAGTTGTGCAGCATAGTGCTCGTTGTCAAACAGTAATATTAACTGCCAAATGAATTTAAAATTATTAATAATGTAAATGTTTTTAAACGCCGCTTGAAAGAGTTCCTACTTGACAAATGTTATTATAGTATTGAAGAATTTTTAGGACATTAAGTAATTATTTTTTCTCAGTTGACATTGTTTAATTGTATTATTGTTGAATGTAAATTTTAAATCTTATGTTAATATGTTTCCGACACAATGTATTTTGTTAAGGAATAAATAAATTGAAATTGAAAGATATAGGTTGTTTAATTTAAATTAGTCTTTATAATAGGAACTTAGTTATTTCAATCATTTAAGCAGTTAGTCTATTTCATTATACACCTGTATAACGTACCTTTACGCTTCATCACACACCGTCCTTCCAACCGTTCCTTTCAATCTTTTCAGGTAGTTAATCTATATGGCAGGGGATGTCCAATCTGACACTTGTGCGAGCTCGTCTCTAAAACTCATTTGCCAAAACAAAGCACTTGGACACAGACTAACAACCAGTCTGACAATGCATCTTCTATGTATATAACGCATTGCCCAATGCGAGCTTACTTCAAATCTCATGCCGTGATGACGGTATGAGATTTGAAGTAAGCTGGCATTCTTTTGCTCTCATTCTTCTGCTCTCTAAAGGAGTTTTGACTCCATTTTTTAACATGCTTGACTCTGTACTATATCTCCAGACTAAATATCACATTTAAATACTTAATGCTTGTGTTTGCGTAGTATTTAAGCCGTTAGTTAGTTAGTTGTGTTTTTGTATTTCTGATGCTGCATCATCATGCAGCATCAGAAATACATACCTAACGGCTTAAAATCATGATAAATTATATTTTTGTTTGTAGTCTATATTATTTATCCTTAGTTAATATAATCAAATTCAAATATATTAATTTCTATTTGTTATGGAACATAATAATGGTTCTATAACATGGGTATTTACAGACAACCTGTGGACATGCAATAATAAAAAAACTTAAAGGATAAGATTGAATAAATTAGCGCAAACACAAGCATTAAGTATTTAAATGTGATATTTAGTCTGGAGATATAATACAGAGTCAAGCATGTTAAAAATGGAGTCAAAACTCCTTTAGAGAGCAGAATCAGTTTTCAATGAGTACGTGTAAAACAATGTAACGTTTGAAAGTCAATAGGAAAATACCATTTTGAGCCCTTTTACTTTTGCGCCTTGTATACCAGTTCTGGGCCACTCCTTTCATATTCATATTCATTTATTGTTTCATGTAATTCACAAGATGTTAGATAACAATACACAGGACATGAACCCAGTAAGGGCGCTACAACATATGTAAAATTATCAATTAAAAATATAAAATTAAATTATAAAATAGAAATTAATTTTTTTAAATATTTACAATGTCAGCATATTAATGAATTTACCGCCCTCTTACCGCCCTTTTAGCACCCTCACTCCTGCCCTGACTCCAACGACATTCCCCACCAGCGACATTTGTAATGCGACAGTCTGGGGCTGTCATACTTAGATATTAAGTTGCTCTTTTGTGTTAGGTAACCTAAATACAGAGAACTTGGGAAAACAGATTTTGCGGTATTTCGTACACGCTTGGCAGGCGGATTGGTGTTCGCAGTAATGATCTTAATATACACAGGAGAACGCCATCCCATTTACCTTGATGACACCCACAGGAAGATTGGGGGTGGAGGTATTCTAAGCCGGAAGCCACATACCTATCCCCGGCTATCCCCTTGCACTAAACTCTAACTTGATCACGATCTGGTTTCAAATTATCATAAAAATTCGCAGACGTGAATGCTATAGCGTTTGTTTTCGCCTTCTTACTTGGACGCGGATGCTATAGGAACGCTACAGCAGCCGGGTTTCCATAGTAAGTTACAGTAGCTACACGTTTAGTGTCACCCGATACACTATGCCGTGTGGTTTCCGGTAGAGTAGAATAGGACCACTCCAACTCTTCCCGTGGATGTCGTACAAGGCGACTAAGGGAATACATTATAAAACATCAATCAGGCCTCCCCAACCCGTCTGGCCAGCGCGGGGAGTGTAGGCCAAATCCTTCGTCTGTCTTCGGCAGATGAGAGAGGATTGTGCTCCTGTAGTGGAGACAAAAATAACCTGATGATGATGATGCACTATTACAGATTCACTAGTGGCCTATAAGATGGATTTTAACACACTTAAAAAAACTTCGCTGCTCACCATCTCGCACGCTGCTATAGTAGTCGACTGTCATAGCAGTGTGTCACATTTAAAGACGCACGAGATATGTAATAAGACAAAGATGCTGTAGCTGTTGTAAAATCTCCATACAAATAATTTGTGTCCAACTTTACGGACATTAACATAACAAAAATGTGACTTAATATCCGCGAACATGATACAGCAATTAAGACATAATACCACTTACATAACCAACATTTTGTACAGTGTGGGACACTGATTACCGACTGCTGAAAAAGATAACCGGAAGCGCCTAGACTATATCATGCACACACATACAACATCCCAAACACTTCTTTTTTTTCCTTTCCTCTGACTTCTGACATATCCGTTCTTATTTAATTATCTTACATGAAAACCTGTTATTAGCCATACTAAATGTTATCATATCCCTCATTGTAATACTGCAAATGTTTGTATGCTGTTGGTTTTCCAAATAAATAATAAAAAAAATAGACTACGTGAACCGGTAAGCAGGAAAACCGGTTGTAGAAGTCTATCAGTAGACGTTGATAAACTAATGACGTATAAAATTAACTACAAACGAAAGTCAGAAAATATTTCTATTTAGAAACTAATTTTGCATGGGAGAGTAACTTTCACACCTTTACGATAAGGATCATAATTCAGGTAACAGCTAATCAATCAGTCATAATACAAAACCTAGGCTCTTTTATCTTAGCTTTTCACCCGTATAAAATACCCTTTTAAAAACATTTAAAATGTAACCCTTCTTGAGCGGGTGAGCGATTAAAGGGTTTGACCTTTTTTCGAGGCCTTTATCCGGATAATCAGGGATAATAAAAATTGAGAGCTTCATTAAAAATATGGAGGTGTTAACAATAGGCGTTAATTTTTTTTTTATATTTCATATACAAGGTGGTCTGGAGCTCCCCTGATCTGGAGCGAAAAAAATAAATATTTTTCCCAAATTTTTGCATTCAAAATTTTCGAGCCGACGTAACCGGTTCGCTGACACAAACGCGACAAAATAACATTCTGTACTTTTATAGCACCAATCGATAGAGTCAATCATAAGGTTCAAATCTCGGTAACAAACATTGCATCTTAAATTAAATAAACACACAATATATAAGGTAGTAATTAGGAATGAAATCGACATCATATTTTAAAATTCTAAAACGACAAGAATTGTACGTTAGATTTTTGAGCAACCTATCAGTCGCACGACAATTTAACATCACAAATTAATATATTTCCCGTAGGTATGGGATGTTTTTTCTTGATAAAAACTATCCTATGTTCTATTACAGGACCTAACTTATATGTGTGCCAAGTTTCATTACGATCCGTCCAGTGGTTGAAGCGTGATTGAGTAACAAACATCCAAATATCCAAACTTTCAAATTCATTATTATATTATATTATATTATATTATATTATATTATATTATATTATATTATATTATATTATATTATATTATATTATATTATATTATATTATATTATATTATATTATATTATATATATTAAGTAGGAAGGATTCCAAGCCAATAAACAGTCATACGAAAACCAACGTTATTTATTGATGATGATGATCTATTATTTATTTCGTTTTCGATACGCAAATGTGTTTGTTTTCATAAATGACATAATTGCCTATTATCCCCATTATAATAATAAGAAAATCTGATTGGACTAAATGATTTACAACTCAAAGAAAAATTGCCGATGTCATCCTGAAGCAAAGGATAGTACATACCTACATTTTTAAAAGAAAAACATTTAATATCATCGCATCCGGAACCTACCGACAGAAAGTTTCCACAAGACGAAGAACTCATTTCCTTCCATCGCTTTATTGCTTCGCCGGAGTCGGAGTTTTTCTATTTTAGGGTTCCGCATGAATGGAAACCCAATTAGAGATGTTCTTTTGTCCGCCCCTCTATTCGATTTTCGGACCTATTTCGCCCGGAGCTTAAAAAAGCCTTCTGTATACAGCGTGTACAATGTAATAGACCAGCTGCGTAAATGACAGAACAAATTTTCAATACATTATTGAATAAACCAGAGATACAAGTTAAAGTAACATTAATTTAAATAAAATCAACTTCTGTGTAGTGTCAAAGGTTTTAATTTTTTTTTTATTTTATACTTTTTTTTGCATACTATTACTGTATACTGCGCGTTGGTTCTTTCACTTATTTTATTTATGTATATTTATTTATACTTTATTGTACACAAACACAAGTCACAAAACTCATTTAAAAAATCGTATGAGGCAATTAGATAAAATGGCAGTGTTACCAGCAAACACCGCCTTGTTACACAAAAGCCTATTCTGCAGGATACCTCACATATATAATAAAATCCCTAAAACGATACGAGATGAAGATGAGATTAATTTATTTAAAAAAAAAACTCCACGATCTGTTGACAGAAAAATGTAATTATAGTTTGGAAGAATTTCTTGGTGACGGTTCAATTTAAGGTTTCAATTAACTCTTAAATTTTTTTGTAACTTTGTTTTTAAATGCATGCTCTACTTCGCCCAATGTTGTGTGCCCACGTGGCGGGACATAGCTGAGCTCTAACTATGACATGTAATCCATTATATACCTAGGATCCACAATAAAGATATTTCATTTCATAAACATCACGATGTAAATTATCAACACAATTCAAAACATGAAAACATAATATGATGTACAAAGGTGTACTTAGCTCTAACAGAGTTTTCTTCCAGTAGACCATTGGGTGAAACAGACCAGTTCAAGGTAGGCAGACAGAATGCACATTAAGTATAATGAAAACAAATAGGGAAAAAACATACGAGAATATACACCGAGCATCCACTGGTGATATCAGACCTAGCGTATTCATCAATGGCGTCCGATATTTGTATGTGAACAATTTATTTCTTTTGGAAATAAAAAACCTTTCTACGTATATTATAAACTTTACCTCTTTATATTAAAGGCAAAGGCGCAGGTCCATACAGCCAAGTCTTAAGTAATAATTGTTATAAACTGGGACGGTTCCCGCGTTATTTAGAGAACAGTTTATTGTGTATTTGTTTTTTCCAAAATAATGTTTACTTCGGGCTTTGATGTTTGTGATAGTATATTATACAACAAGTGTATGTGCGTGTGTACACTGTGAAGGAAACACAAATAAACGTGACTAAGCTGATTTTCTTAAAGCAGTGAACTTCCCAACCTCAAACCTTACTAAAGTTTACTATCAACGTTAGTAAGGGAGTTCTGTGAATAGATCAAGACCAGTGTCGTCTGTGGTTCAATCAAATTGAAAATGGCCTTATAAGCTGCAAAAAACTAAGAAATCCTACTAAAAATAACCTGGCTGTATAGTCTAGCGACTTTTGCCTGTCCTAAGGACGAATCAACCAAAAAAATATGTTATAAACTGAATGATTCTTACACTAAGTACACTTTATTAACACAGTCGCTTGAATAATTATATTCTAACAGTATTATAAACTAATATTAAAACGCGTCACAGTAAGAACACGTCATCCAGCTCGCCTGTGTACCTCTTTATTATTAAGATATGAGGTTCTATAAAAATTGACTTTATTTTTAAACGGAACCCTATTTACAACTTTTTATTAACATTTTCATTTCAACGGAGGTAGAAGAGGAAGGGAATGAAGAAAGTTACGTATTGGTGATTTAAACTTGTTGCAACTTGCACTAGACTGGCATCGATGTGATACCTTGTACTACGTTTCTATGGGTTTCTATTAACGATCTGTAGGTACTACTAGATGGAGCGTTCCAAACAATCGCTCTGTTCCACGCAAGTAGCCACAACTCTTTCACATTCACTTTGAAATTTGTGCATTTACTACTCAGAACATTTAATTATTTACTAAATATTGACATTATTTAACCGTAGCGTCACTATTTAGTAATACGAGTAAGTAAATGTTCTGTGTAGTAACTGCACAAGTTTCACTGTGAATGTGAACGAGCTGAATGTGGCTACTTGCGTGGAACAGAGCGATTGTTTGGAATGATCCATCTAGTAGTACATAGAGATCGTTGGTTTCTATTGAATTAGCTCGAGATTGTAGGACGGGAAAACATAGAACATAGCATTTGCAATAAGCTATTTAAGACTCTATTGCTACGTCTATTCCCCATCAGTTAGTGACTTCTTGCAATAAGCTAAGTCTCTAATTGCTACGGTTATTTTGCAACAGGTAGTGACTTTTTGCCAAAAGCTTTGTCTTATATTGCTACGTTTATTCCCCAGCACTGCGTAAGGCGGCTGGCAGTAACTGGATGAGAACCGAGGATCGGGTTCAGTGGCGCACCTAGAGAGAGGCCTATGTCCAACAGTGGACTCTTTCGGGCTGATGATGATAATGATTCCCCAGCAGTAAGTGACTTTTTACAATAAGATTAATCTCTAATTGCTACGGTTATGTCCCAAAAGTTAGTGACTTCTTGCAATAAGCTAAGTCTCTAATTGCTACGGTTATTTTCCAAAAGTTAGTGACTTCTTGCAATAAGCTATGTATCTAATTGCTACAGTTATTTTCCAACAGTGACTTCTTGCTATAAGCTTGTTATTCCACGCTATTTGCAAAAAGGCACTAGCTGCTGCAGTTAGTGACTTCTTGCATAAATCTCTTGCTACGGTTATTTTCTATCTATCTCTATTATTATTACTATTAGTAATATCTATCTCTCGTTGATCATGGAAAATAATTTAAGTACTTTTACGATAATGGCATTCTAATGTATTTTTTTTCTAAATATATACATAATATTTTCCAAAGTTATACGCGATGTAACAACTCCCTTATTAGAGCCTTGAAGTCTTTGCAAAGCTCGGCTTTGCCGTACCGTTATGAAGCTGGCTTTTATCAAACAACGTTACCTCGTTGAGTTGCGTGCACCCGCATAGTTTTAATCACATTAACTTTAGTATTAGACACTCTGTACTTAATATGCTGGAAACTGAATTGTAATTTATTTTCACAGGAAACAATATGCACGTTACAAGTAATAAAAACAAGTATGGGGACTAGGGACCAACAGTGGTTTTATTTTAATTTTTTTTATTTTATTTATTAGGTTACCAACAGGAAGTACATCAGTTGTTGCTTAACGGAAACTTACAATGGTACATTAGCCAGATGCCACCCCAATTATAGGCAACGACAGCATGCCTAGTTTGTGTTAGGTTAGTGGTATAAAAAAACCTTTAATTTTCATAATCATATTTATGTATTGCATCATGTATTACAGATGCTACATTTCAAAACATGACCCTAACAGGGTGTCGCGATGTTATATCTAATTTAATTAATTACTGTTTTTATTTTTAGTCTGTCGTGCCGATGGATGCGTGTCCAGGGGCTAGCCTGGTCGTAAGCGTGCCGACATCGCGGGCGTCCTACCACAGGCTTTCCAGAAAAGAAACAGAAGAGCGACAATGTACAGGTGAAATCGTTAAGCGTCGCCAGGTGATTATTCCGTTGATATAGGAGATGTCAAAATACTTTGAACTGATGTAGAAACTTGCCTAATAATTAAAATAGCATAAAAACTTTTTTAATAGAAACGCGATAGTTATAAGCACAATTTTGACTCCAAGGTCCGCCGTGTAGATGGATGCGTGTCCAGGAGCTAGCCTGGTCGTAACCGTGCCGATATCCTGGAGATGGGCGAACTCCGGGCACTATTAGCCTTACCGAGTCATGCGGGGCTCTGATGACGTGGACAATTATTTCCCTAGCTAATCGTGGTACCTCGGCAGGGTGGCGATGTTGTTCGCAACACATCACGTCACGGGGCGAAAAGCGAACGAAGGAAAGCCACTTTGCAATATTACATTGCGCAAAGTGGCGATGCATCGTCTCTGCCTACCTCTCTGAGACCAAGGCGTGAGCATCATGTATGTATGTATGTACTATTTTTATTACCAGCAAATTGTAAGTCAAAAAAATCTTGTAAATTATAAAAACTTGTTGTTACTAATAACTTTGTCAACTTTTTAATAAATGTGGAGTATATTTCTATTAGCTTTATGTATTTCGATGAATGATTGTATATTTTTATAGCCGTGTGCCTAATCTTACAATGTGTATGTCTTGGTAAATGGTGCTATCAATTTGCCTGTAATATTCTCCGTATCTCGGAGACCGGCTTCCTTCGGTGTCAATCTAATTGGGTAGAAATTAATTTATATCACAAACGGATTATTTTTAATCACAGATTAATCCCTATTTTCTGTTTTGCCGTGTGGTTTGCCGTGTGATTTCCGGTAGAGTAGAATAGGACCACTCCAACTGTTCCCGTGGATGTCGTACAAGGCGACTAAGGGAATACATTATAAAACATCAATCAGGCGTCCCCAACCCGTCTGGCCAGCGCGGGGAGTGTAGGCCAAATCCTCTGTCTGTCTGCGGCAGATGAGAGAGGGTTGTGCTCCTGCAGTGGAGACAAAAATAACCTGATGATGATGATGATGAATTCTATTTTCTTAAATACAGTAACCTTCGTTCAAATCTGTCAAATTGTTGCGATGCGAGCTTACTTTAGACTGAGCGGTGATAGCGCGGCACCTCATTTAAAACTCACTCGCGCGGGGGAGGTAGATCGGGGTTAAGCATTTTTTTTGTAGTCACCGAATAAATCTTTACCATGATATAACTTAACATTGCTAAGTTTTAAACCAGAGTTACACGAGCTCTCGAAAGTACAGATTTTCGTAACTCAAACTTTTCTTGGATCTTGCACATTATTTTTAAATTGTAATTTATTAATTTCTGTTCTGTTTATATCTCATGTATGTGTGTGTCGTAGCTATGAATAAATGACCTATTCTATTCTATTCTATTCTATTCCTCGAACTCACGTCAAAAAATATACATGAGGTAAAATAACTTCTATTTTCACTAGCTAATAAAAGACTTACCTAGATGTTTCTGACTTAAATAAAATATCTCATCCAGAACTCTACGTGACTTAATTATCCAAGTACTAAAGTGACTTAATACCCCGCAGAGCCTTCAAGGTGTTCAGACCTGGCCAAAATCCAATGCAGTATTTCGCTTCGGAAATAGGGTGGGGTTTCAATTTGCGCGATAACTTGACACATGCACCGAAAAATCTGACGGAATTTTACGGTTGGCGCTTATTTGCATGAAACGAGTCGGAACGGAATAAGTTTGCATGGCATCGGGTCTATAGATTTGTATCATACTCTCGTTGGGTTCAAGTTCCCAGCAATGCGTGTTGGAGACTCGGTTTTACTACAGGTTGCCAGGTGTAGCTTAATAAAATCAAGGATACATCTTTAACTATTAGCACGAGCTGTGCAAACTCTCACCAGATCAGTTGAATTGAAAACGATGACAAATAAACGCTATAGGTTAGAAATCCAGTTGCGGTTAAAATCATCATCCTCTGACATTTGTTATACGGTTATTATTTTTTACATTGATTCCTCGAGTTCGTATAGCATTGTAATAAACAGAAAATTAGGATTAAAGACTCTAATATAGACAAAAGGGCTTTTGGATATATCATCATCATCATGATGTCAGCCTTTAGACGTCCACTGCTGGACATAGGCCTTCCCCAATTAACGCCACCACACCCGGTCCTCCGCCCTCCGCATCCAGCCGCTTCCAGCCCTTTAGGTCGTCGGTCCACCTGGCGGCGGGGCGTCCCACCCTTTGGATATATATATTTTGTGTATTCCGTTTCTTGTTTCCTTATCTTACCTTAGTTATCAATTACATATATTAAATTAGAACAAACCCTCTGTAAATAAAACAAAAACTTAACTCGCTGTTACAGACACCACTCTCTAACCCCTGACATACTTCGCAGTTTAACTCGCATTTATCTCTCTCAAGACAATTTTAAAATCACCTGGGAAACCCCGAGAGTGGTCAGGATTGAGTATTTGAACGTGAATAGTAGTTTTAAGTTCAGGCAGGATGATAAATCTAGTGTTCTAGGTGCCCTAGCACCGCCAGCGACTGCCTAAGTTTAAAGGTTTAATTTAAGTTGTGATTTATGTAATAACTTGATTTTTAATAAAGAACGTTTGAAATATTAGAATCCTTACCGTGAACTTAAACCGTTTGGTTTTAAATACTATTTCTATGTACATAATTTAGAATTCTTACCGTGAAATTAAACCGTGTTCGGAACGAACTAAATTTGAAGATTTTATAATCTGTATTGTATTTAACGGTTAATTCATTCAATCCCTTTTAAAACATCGGTCGTGTTGTACACACGTCAATTATAAGTTTAATTTAAAATATACGTGAAACTGTCGAAATATTCTTTTATTTATGTTTTATAACAACAAACCGTTTGGTTTTAAATACTGTTTCTATGTACATAATTTGTTCACTGTTAAAGGGAGATCCGACTAAGAACTTAGGTCACCGACATAGCGAGATCCGACCAAGAACTTAGGTCACCGCCATATATATGTCGGTGACCTATTATCGCCTGTAGGGCGATAGGCTAACGGTGATGCGTGATTAGTATTTTAAATTGAAGCGTCGTAGATAAAGGTTCGGAGCCATGAATCTTTAAACTCATAAGCGTTAAATTTAATAAAGGATTGATCGAGCCATCAAGCCTAAAGCTTTTAATAATAGAGTCTTCAAGGCTAAACCTCCTCACAACACTATGCCTAATAATAAATAAAACATCTCAAAATAAACAAGCATTGTAATAAAAACTTAATATTACCACATAAAACAAAAGTAACAACGAAAAATCTTTCCATTATAGTATTCATCATGCGTCCAAAGTGGTTGAGCAGAATAAATGAAATAAATGTCCCGTATTCCGCGCTGAAACCGGGAACATTATTCAAACCCAATCCCGGGATTTAGCGGGACTCCCCGGGAATCTCCTTACATTACCGTTGAATTGTTTTTTATGGAAGGAGAAGTGCATGAAATATTGCAAAAGCACGTGCTATCGACAGTTTCGAAATCCCGAATCCGAATTTGCGAATCTGTGTAGCGAAGTTTGCGAAGCGCCAGCGAGTGAATCGCACAAAGGGATATTTTCCATGGCTCACCTTTCTTCCTCCTTACTCCACGTAGACTGGTTGTCAACCAGTCTTTCGCAAAACATACTAATCTCCACAAAACTTATATGATCACATGTAATTTTTTGGGAGAAGTATTTTAAATCTGAGCCACTTTTAGTTTGTTTTATATAAGAAATAGTGAGCCATGAAATTATTCTCTCGTGTGATTCAAAACCAAATTTTACCCTTGTAGTTTAATTTTCTCAAAGTCAAACCTAATGTAATCCACCATTTTGATTTCGGACATCGACTGACGGTCCTAAGTTTGAGGTTTGACTGGACTTTTGGCTTTGACTATAACATATAGATAGATACGAGTATATGTAGGAGTTTGACTAGCGAACTTGCCTACGGATAGTTGACTTCTCTATCATATAGGTACTCACCGATAGAGAATGATTTATATTCTTGTATCTTTATAGAACAATTATGTCAATAGTAACAGGTGAGAGATTTCTAATCTCTAATTATTAGATTAGGCTCTGCATTAGATTTTTTCCACCAAGTAATATAAACACAATATCACTAGAACTAACTCCATTGACATTGTCACTACCTTGTCCAGTCTGTCATTGCTGGTTATGAACATGCATAGAAACGCGGGGCTGACATGGCCCTGATCTACAAGTTTAAATTCGCTCAGTATAAGCTATTGAGAATACTAGGCTGGAGTCTTCGTAAGGATATCGGCGAATAACAATAGTCACAGATATAGCCCATGAGATTAGCAAGCTGATATGACAGTAGTCAGGCCACATCTGTCGCAGATGGCCCATGGGGCAGACGAGTTCTGGAGTGGAGACCGCGCAGAACGACACCCCGCCAGATATGCCAATAACCTTACAAGGGACTCGTAAGCTGTTGAACAAGGAGGGCGGAGAACAGGGAATGGTGGCACGCCTATGTCCAGCAGTGGACGGCAGTGGATAAGTCAGAAACTAAGACAGAGAGTAATTTGTTCTAAGAAATCATGACGCAAGCAAGCCTTGCAGCAAAATGTGTTCCTTACAACCTACACTATTAACTTTCGTAATAAAATATCATACGATTTTCATTTTAAATGTCAGGATTCGCTTCCCGAGTCTCGTTGAATAAAACTGAAAATCCATGAAAGCAGTTTTTCTCATCTCTTAAACGTCGACGTCATTGTTCCTTAGAACAAATTACTCTATCTCTTATAATTTCCGACTTCCTCATACTGGCCTGTCTTGACGACACACCCTGTTCATTTCCCGAAGTCGCGGGCAGTTCCAAATAAATACGAGAGGCTGCAAATTCCGAGATTCGCCGCATATCCCGACGACACATTATTCAGGCTTTGTCTTCATCCAGGCTTGCGAGGGTCGGACAGTACGCAGGACTTATTAAATCATAATCTGGCATGGCGGGTTTTATCAGTTCCCGTAATATTTACAAAAAAGGAAGATCTGGTTGAAGTTTTGGTCTCAACAACCAATGATAATAAGCGATACGCCAATAAAAATCTAGTTACTATGGCGGGTAACCACAGTTAGATATATTTTCAGTGTTATGGGTTTTATAGTAAGTACCTAATCTTTAAAAAGGATGATGTTTAGGTCCTAGGCACCAATAACAATAAGTGATATGCCAATGAAAAGGTTTTATTAAGTAGAATGATATGGCGGCTAATCTCAGTTAGCTGTATTTTCGGTGTTATGGGTCTTACAGTAAGTAATCCTTGAAAAGGATTATGGGCATTCAGGTCCTAGCCACCAATAAAGAAGAAATAATACGCCAATAAAAAGGTTTTATTAAGTAGAACAATATGGCGGCTAATCTCAGTTAGCTGTATTTTCGGTGTTATGGGTCTTATAGTAAGTAATCCTTGAAAAGGATGATGGGCGTTTAGATCCTAGCTACCAATAACAGTAAGTGATATGCCAATGAAAAGGTTTTATTAAGTAGAACAATATAGCGGCTAATCTCAGTTACCTGTATTTTCCGTGTTATGGGTCTTATAGTTAGTAATCCTTGAAAAGGATGATGGGCGTTTAGGTACTAGCCACCAGTAACAGTAAGTGATATGCCAATGAAAAGGTTTTATGGCGGTTGACCTCAGTTGGAGGGTATTTAAATATGAAATAGGTATATATATCTGTCAAAACCCAAATTGAAGATATATGTGTCGCAGTTAAATCATAAAATCAGGCACATCATGATATGTCTGAGTAGCAAGGCAGATCGTCGAACATTCGTCTTCTATCGATATGCCTGGTTGTAGGTACATCAGCCTTTTACGATATAGCTAAGCGTTAATCGGGCACGTCATAAATGGGGATATATATAACTATATACGCATCATGATCTGTATGCAAAGCGAAACCCCAATTTGATACAAAGTTATAACAAATTTAAACGACTTTGTAAGACATGATACGACATTAGATCATTTGTGTAGAACTACGGTTATATGATAAACTAAATCATTAGTTAGCTGAAGTGACAGCAGGTAGACCAGGTAAAATGACGAGGCTTCGAGAACATATCCAACATTGTACTCTACTGACTAATCAAATGATTTTAGGCAAAGCAGTTTACAAAATAACCTCCTTTTGCGTTGAGATCCAAAAGGCCGACATAAATATGGGTCAAATTTAAAAGCCCATCTTTTACGAAAGCTAATAAATGGGTTTACGGCGATCGGCATTTGTCTTGTAAACCGGTGTATCTAAATAGCTAGTCGTTTATTTAAATGACGGATAGGGATAAATGACTGCAACATTAAACATTATAAAAGGCAATCTCTTTTGTGATAGGCGCTGAAAGAAAAATATTTTAATAACAGATAAATTTTAAATAAATTATAATAATAATAATAATAATAATAATAAAGCTTTATTTGTTACTATAGTATTATAATTTTATAATTTTGAAGATTTTCTCCTTTTCTGTGGAAATTAAACAAGGATAGGACCATTACCACAGGTGGGTTAATAAAAGCCAGTTATCATTCACTTCACTCCGCGATTCTAAAGGAATTGATTTTCAGGCAGTTCTTAGACATCCATTGTTGGACATAGGCCTTCCCCAATGAACGTCTCCACACCAGGTCCCTCGCACTCCATATCCAGGCGCTTCCGGCCACCTCCTTCAGGTCATTGGTCCATCTGCCAACCACTAACGACGTGGCCCAATTATCGAAATAAAAAAACTCTAAGTTTCTTTAACCGGGTGTGGTGGCATTCATTGGGGAAGGCCTATGTCCAGCAGTGGACGTCTAAGGGCTGACATGATGATGATGAAGTTTCTTTGAGGGTGTCTTGTCACATGATCCGAAATTCCCCCAAAACTCGTATGTCCCTATGTGGATGTAGTTCACCCACTGCCACGTCTACTTACAAATCGTTCCAGCTATGTCGGTAACCTGCAAATAAGTATCTAAATATTTGTTGGGTTCCTCATAAAAATTTTGCCGACGCCTTTTCGCTGTCACATTTTGTATAAAAGGAAATTGAGTCCCGCCTTAACCTATTAGTCTAATAAACCGTGAAAAGTTCAATGAAACGCCGGATTTAGACGCAATATGGGAACATTGTTATAAAAGGTAGGTTCGCTTTTTAGTACAATCATCCCTTACAGACGCCTCAACAATAGACTGAAATACATATATCAAGAATGTTACAGAATTTTCTCCTTGACTGGCTGCCTATTAGACAGCAGTGAACGAACTATGAACGGTTGTAAAAGTTTCCAACATCATCATAACCTTATTAGGCCTTAGACGTCCACTACTGGACCTTCCTTAATGAAGCCACCACACCCGGTACACCGCTCCAGTCCTACTTCAGGTCGTCGTTCTATCTGGTGGTGGAGTGTTCGCGGTCTCCATTAAAGAACCCATCTGCCGAAATGACCGTCGGTACTGCGACAGATGTAGCCTACCTACTAACTACTTCAGCTTGCTAATCCTTTAGGCTATGTCGGTGCCCTTCGTTCTTCGTTGGACCTCCACATTACAAATCATATCCTTCAAAGGAACCCCGAGCATAGCCCACTCCATAGGTCGCTGAGCGACTTGAAACTTGTGAATCCGGGCCACCACCATCAGTGTCCACTCGTCAGCCCTGGTCATCACCGCGATCGTTTTGTTTGTCGTTGGTTGATGGCTTTCAAATATTATACATCATCATCACCATCAGGTTATTTTTGTCTCCACTGCAGGAGCACAACCCTCTCTCATCTGTCGGAGACAGACGGAGGATTTGGCCTACACTCCCCGCGCTGGCCAGACGGGTTGAGGAGGCCTGATTGCTGTCTGGCCAGCGCGGGGAGTGTAGGCCAAATCCTCAGTGTGTCTCCGGCAGATGAGAGAAGGTTGTGCTCCTGCAGTGGAGACAAAAATGACCTGATGTTGATGATATAAAAATACCTACAACGAAGAAGTTCTCAAAGCCCCATATGTAAAATGTGCCAGTCCACTTCGCCTTGCCTTTTGATTTCATCAATCAACAGTCAAAAGCCTACGAGTCTGTTAACAATCTAACAATTCAGTTGACTGATTTGGGATCTTAACAGCGAACTTGTAATCTAAAGAGGGTTGTGCTCCTGCAGTGGAGACAAAATAACTTGATGATGATATCTAGGTTCTAAAATTATTTGTACTTTCTTACGCCACGGTGTGACACGAAGCCAACTAAAGCGCACTTCACACCCGATAGACGTTCACTAGAACCACCAGACAGTGCAGAAACGAAGCGTTGGCTTGAATAATGATAATGTATCAGGAAATTCTACACTTGTTCCCACTTGAAACTTTATCGGAATTTCCAGGAAACCCTCGCTTTAATCGCTTTTAATAACCTGGGCTAATCAATTCGATTTAATCACGAACATTAAGAGTTATTTTTGAAGGATATGATTCGTAACGAAGAGATCCAACGGTGACCGGATTAGCTAGCTGAAGTGCCAGTGGGCGGCCGCTTCCGGCCACCTTCTTCAGGTCGTCGCTCCATCTAGCCAGGGGGCGTCTCACACTAATCTCTCCCAATCGCGGTCTCCATTCGAGAACTCGTTTACACCAGCGGTAATCGGTTCTCCGACATATGTGACCAACCCACTGCCACCTCAGCGTACTAACTTTTTGACCTATGTCGAAGCCTTTAGTTCTCTGGCGGATCACCTCATGTCGCATCCTGTCCCTTAGAGAAACTCCGAGCATAGCTCTTCCCATAGCCCGCTGAGCGACCTCTATTTTAACCATACATAACCACTTGTTTTATAGTACCTATTCAAAGATGTGTATAGTATTAAGGCTCCAAACAGCTAATTCCAGCCTATTTATCTGGCCAACAAACATTTCTTCCAGCCCATTTCGCAAGTAATTTAATTTAAACAACTCTAGTGTATCATCTCTAACAATTGGGAGCTTTGGATTCAAATGATGATTTGTTTTATTATTTCAATAATTGAGTCGGTTAATTTCGTGTTCATTGTGTGATTTTCTCATTAGTCTACTGTCTCAGACTAAAAAGAGCCGTGGTAGCCTAGTTTATTGTACACTCGCCTCACGTTCATGAGGTCGTGTATTCAAACCCCGCCCGTTATAAAGAGTTTTCCAAACTTAAGTACGGTTTATTTACAATTAGCTTTTGCCCGCGACTTCGTCCGCATAGGTTTCGATATTTACACATCTTGAATTTCAAATTAAATATCATTTTTTAATTTGTTTTCCCGTGGGAATTATATGTTTTTTCGGTATAAAAACTATCCTATATCCTATACCAGGACCTAGCCTATATGTGTGCCAAGTTTCCTCTCGATCCGTCCAGTGGTTGAAGCGTGATTGTGAAACGAATATCCAAACTTTCCCATTTATAATATTAGTGGAATATCACAGACTTTTCGTTGAAGGAAAACATTGTGAAGAAATATGTATACCTATGCCAAAGAAGAAATTCTAAGGGTTTTGTGATGTCCACATTACTGGTCACAGCAACTTGTCCACTTGAAAATTTTCAAATCGTTCGCTTCCGAAAACTAAACAGTCTCCAGTGCATAATCCGACCGCTTATATAACCGAGGGGTAGATTCACAGGAACGTTCTAGGCACGCGTTGTTTTAAACTATGTTGCGACGGATAAAAAGCATAATAAAAATGTAATGGCGAAAATATAAGAGTTAGAAAATGTTATGGTGATAGTTTTCCTTACTTGTGATAAATCAAGTCCATACACGTTCAAGTATATTGTCATCGATCACGTAAGTCGGCCTGAAATTACAATCAGCTTTCAACTCAGGATCGCACGCTGGCAGTCTGCCAATAAACCTTGCCAATTTACCAGTTTCAAGGCATTTTTCTTCACAACATACAATTCTGAATTTGTACGTCTGTTCACTTAGCTTGAAGACAAAAGTCTTCAATCAGAGAATCCTATATGCTATGCTCGGAGATTCTTTAAGAGAGAAGATTCAGAATGACTTGATCCACCAGAGAACAAAGTCTTTGACTTAGCTCAAAAGGTATCATGAGGAAGCGACAGTGGGCTGGACACTACTGTCGGGGAACCGATAACCGTTGAGGTAGACGAGTTCTCGAGTAGACACCAAGATATTGGGTTCAGTGACGTGCCTTTGATGTTCAGAAGTGGACTCGTACAGGCTAATAATCATGACAAAATGATAGTAATTCTCTGTATGCTTCCTCTTTTAAAAGGCTCTTCCTGTTATTTCTCATTATATGTTTCCTAGTCACTCTCTCATATTCTCTCTCAATTGTCTGCTTTTCTACCTAATTTCTGCTTTACTACCAATAATATCCGTGTAACTTTCCACTGTATCATTCATGCATGCTTCTCGTCTTCCCCTCTCTCTCTCTCTCTGCTTTCAATTCTTCTGTATTTTATTTTATTTCTTAGGGGAGCTTACAGCTACAGTTACAATATACATTTAGGTAGAAACTAAAAGCCAATTAACAGCTACCACATATAACAAGTTACAGTATATTTCTATCTGTTCTTAGATAAATTGATAACAGAATTGCTTCCACTATCCGCTATTAAATTCGATCCATAATTATCATTTATTTACATTATCAGTGATATTATGAATCGGATAGCACATGTAATTATGTTCACGAAAAATACAGAAATATTCACTGATAATAAAGCAAATATCAATTTATTAGTGGAGAGGAAAAGTAATCCTGTTATCAATCTAATAACAGTAAGAATACAACACAGAAGAAATCACTGAAAATGTAAGTAAATGACAATTGTAAATAGAATTTACTAGCGGATAACACAAGTAATGTCAATTGTAAAACGAATTTATTAGCGGATATCATAAGTATCCATATTTCATTCCAGATTAATAGTCCTATGAAAACAAACGCATTTGCGTCTCGAAAACAAAATACACAATAGATGGTGTTCCTAAGTGGACCGCAAAGTTTACTTGGTAATACAAACCTATTTTTGCTGCTGGTGACCCTTTCATGTATATGTTACCGAGACGTAAATAGCGTTGGTTTTCATAGGACTATTAATCTGGAATGAAATATATAGCGGTAGCGGCCGGAGGGCAGAGGACCGGGTGTGGTGGCGTTCATTGGGGAAGGTCTATGTCCAGCAGTGGACTTCTAGGAGCTGACATGATGATTATGATAAGTATCTCTGTTACCAGTCTAAGAATAGTAAAAAATAAAACAGATCCATCACTAACTAAAACTTTAACTTGTTATTCAATATCTTCATAGGTAAATCCGCAGTCTCTAGCTAGTAAGTTATAGAAATTCTTGCCATTTCACCTGAGTTTTAAATTGCAATGATGCTGAATTTCAGTCGCTCCACTGAAATACTTGCAGCTATCTTCTTTCCTGTTTACGAATGTTTAGAATTCCTGTCTTGTGCTTTTAGAGATGCTTCAAATGACTAACATAGCAATACTATCGTTTAACGACCTACTATCGTTTACAGTCGTTGTTAATCACAAATATTTCCGTTCGGTTGAAGTCTTGATGGAATCTAACATTTACTTCTTTCTGATTATTATTTTCTCTTTGCTTACCCAGGCTTATTAAGAAAACTGTATGGTGAAGTCAGATTTTTAACTCGTCTTCCTTTAGACACGTTATATTTAATACTAGCTGTTGCCGCGTAGATGGGATGAAGGAGACACATTTTGTAACTGGCTTCGAACAGGGAAATTACAATTCCCATTTTATATAGGACTAAAGGCAAATCAAAGTTACGGTAGCTTTATTTCAAAATAAGTTACATTGTGTATTTAAACGTGCAACGATAGCCTTTGAGTTATTTATAAATAAATAAATATTACATTTGTACCGAAACGTTAAGTTTTCTGATAACTTGTGCAGTTCTGATTTTCTTCAAGTTTTTTTTGACTGTGGTTCTGCAAGATCAACGTGATATTTAAGTGACAAAGTTGTCCAAAAACTTAAAGCTCGGCAACTTTACAAGAGTTATAACTCGTCTAAGTTTCAAAAAGTCACGACTTTCTTCAGCAAAAACCAATCTTACGTTGAATACCTAACGATAAGTCTAACAGTTTTTAGAACATTTTAATAGTACCCTTAAATAAAAGAAACCAACTGAAAAGTTTGTTTTCTATGTTAAATCATAAGTTCTTTCACCTGCAATACTCTGTCGCTATGTCTTTCTTATTTTCCTTCTAAAAGGTTGCCTGCAAGAGATCGCTTTAAGCGATAAGGCCGCCTTTGTAAACTTTCCAAAAATCTGTACCTATTTTATTGTTATCCTTAATTTGTGCAATAATGAGTTTATCTATTTATCTATAAGTACGTACGCTGAAGTGGCAACGGACGGTTCACATCTGTCGCAGAACCGACGGCCGTTGGGGCAGACGAGTTCTGGAGTGGAGACCGCGGATCGGCACGCGCAGGGTGGGACGCCCCGCCCCCGGATGGACCACACCGGAAGGTGACCGGAAGCGGCTGGATGCGGAGGGCAGAGGACCGGGTGTTAAGGCTGTCATTGGGTAAGGCCTACGCCCAGCAGTGGACTGATATGATATTATGATCACACAAAGTGCTGTCCATTGATTGGCTATTTCATATTCACGCACATTAATAATGTCTTTGTCTGTTTCAGTTCCAATTTCTTAAGTCATTTGGAAGAATAAGAGCATTTTAAAGGCCAGCACGCTCGGCAGTGGTCTTCGGACTGTAGTGCTATTCTCTAAAATACAAAATTACGTGAGAGACTCACTCAGATGACTTTACTCACTTCGAAACCTAATCCATTGGTAATTCTGTAAACATTCCTGAGCACTATCGACGTGAAATGAACAAAGAACTCACTTCACGTCGACAGTGCTGTGGAATGTTTACGGAATGCCGATGAATTAGTTTCATAGTGAGTGAAGTCCCTTGAGTGATACTGGATCTCAAATGAACTCGCTTCTAATATTGCGTGCTGGTTTCCGTTGCCGTTTTTATAATGCAGATGCGAAATGTAATTAGTACAGATTAGTAAACTATCATGTTTGAAAAAAAGTTAAGTAAATATTTTGTTGAATATTATGTTATCTCTTGCTGGCAGTTCCCAATTGGCCAGGCTGTAATTGTGTGATAAATAAACAAGAAAAGTAAATTAATCAACGCCGGAACAACTTTCGGCAGAAACCTCTGAAATTGTAATTTATATTAGTACCTTTACCTATTCATTTATCCTAAGTATGGTACTATATTTATTACAAGCTGTGCCCGCGATTCCGCTCGCGTGGACTACAATATCCGCTCCCGCTCCCGCTCCCGCTCCCGCTCCCACTCCCACTCCAAATGTAGTCCAAACTCATCGCAATCGGAATAGTAAAAAACATTATAATTATTCTTCTTTGTTATATTGCATGCCTACTAATGTATATTGAAAACTAAAAATGTCCATAACTTTTGATTGAGTTAATCGATTGCGATGAAATAAAGCCTATATGTTTCTCCGAGTTAAGCCCTATGTTTCTTTGAAAAGTTCATCAAAATCGGTTCTGTAGTTTTTAAGTGATGCGTGCACAAGCTAACAGACAAACAAAAAAAAATGATCGAAATGTGTTCTGTTACTTATCCTTGACTCCCCAATTTTTTTTGTTGCAAATATCTTCAATGTACAGACCCGCGAAGTATACGTTTTTATTTATTAGATTTCAATACATGCACAGTTTTATGTCAAATCCCCCAATGAACCACCCACCAAAAGTGAGATTCTATTGGGGAGGCTTTTGTGTGGATGTATTTTAGCTGATGTTGATGATACAAGGAACGTCATATAGTTAAACGCAGGGGTATATACCTAGTTACTTACTATGCATTAAAATAATGTATACATATATATACCTCATACCATGAAGCAAAATAATTTTTCGCACCTAAGTCACCTCAAAGTTTTTACCTTCTTGATTGACACTAATTGGTTATTAAATTAGATAACAGATACATTTGAAAATCATCTATTATCTAATTTAATAACCAATTAGTGTCAATAATGAAGGAAAAAACTTTGAGGTGTCTTATGAGGTGCGAAAAATTATTTTGCTTCATGGTATGAGGTGCAATAGATATACATCCATCGATATATTTATATCAAAGAACCCAGTTACAAATGCACTGTAACTTCAGAACTTCATATACCCATATAATATTCTCTTGCGTTCAAGTTGGTTTGAGACTTTCATTACTAACGTTGCCTAGGGATGTGTTGGTCTAATAATGGATCTATTGTGGAGAGTTAGAGCCGCTGTGGTGAGATAAGAGACTCAGTTGCTATGAAGTAGGTACAATAGTGTAATTATTACCGCTTTATCAAATACCTATATAATGTCAAATCGATAGTGGAGATTCCTTTACAGAAATAACATTTTTTTTTGTTATGATGATGGGTTTGCGCTTGACCTCAATCTCACCTGCTAGTAAGTGATGATGAGGCCTAAGGTGGAGCGCGCTTACACACTGAGAAAAGAATAAGTAGCGCTCCTACTTATATAAGGACTAGCTGGTGCCCGCGACTTCGTCTGCGCAGGATTAGTATTTCGAGTAGCTTATATTAGGGTTCACTATTTTGGCTATAATGGCTTACACATAAGATATAGATATATACTGTGGCGGGCTTTTTTGTAGGACTATTTAAGATAAACATTTCCATCATACATTACATATGTGTAACTCTAACGGTTTTGGCAGCGCAAGCCAGAATAGCTCGCAGATGGTAGATGTTTTCCTACTTACTTGATATTTTGGACTATTCACACAATATCTTTATAAATGGTAGCCTATGTGTTATTCTGATGTATAAGCTATATTAATGTAAAGTTTCATTAAAATCCATTCAGTAGTTTTTACGTGAAAGAGTAACAAACATCCATCCATACTTACAAACTTTCTTGTTTATAATATTAGTAGGATACCAATATACCACTATTACGTAAGTAGCCGCCCGCATTATAAATGGTGTTGCCTACAACTCATTCAATAGTCGGCCACATTATAAAGTAACAACACTAATTAATAATCTTGCGTTAATATCAGACAAACTTTATATATACACACATATTACGCCTATGTCCCAGAGGGGTAGGCAGAGACGATATATCGCCACTTTGCGCAATTTAATGTCGCAAAGTGGCTATCCTTCGTCCGCTTTTATACTTATATAACTTGAGATTTTGTCGTGGTGAGTTATTTGTTTACATAATAAGACATCTAGAGAAGTCCATAACTTACCCAGTTCATTTTCATATTCACAAGTTTTTTTTAAAATTCAGTTTCTACTTGAAAGAACTTCTCGCATAATTCATTTTCAGTGTAAGCAATTCATTCTCTTGGAAATGATAATGGCGTCAGAGATTTTTTAATGGAATGTTTTTTTTTCTTCACGTACAGAAATTTTATTTAACATTTAATTTTAGAAATTTTATTTTAATAAAAAAAAATTAGAATTTATATATTATTTTCGTATGCATGTACATACACTTCTCAAAATCCTAAACTAGGAATTTCTCCTGTGCTATGGGAGAAAGACAAAGATGGAATATTCTCAAAATATAACATCTATATCAGGACCAAGTGGTACAATTTGTACAAAGTCTGTCCCTAGTAGGTATCGAGATATACCTGTTAGACCAGGGACAGACCACTTTGTACAATTGTACAAGTTGGTCCCGGTCTGGATATTACAGTACATAATCATCAGCCTAAATACGTCCACTGCTGGACATAGGCCTCCCCAATAGAATAGCACTTTTGGTTAGATGTCCATTGGGGGATTTGCCATTACCACCATGCTTGGCAGGCGGATTGGTGATCGCAGTAATGATCTTAACATACGCGCACAGGAGAACGCTGCTGCCCGACCCTGGTGCAATCCCTTAGTCGCCTTGACGACACCCACGGGCAAGATAGGGGTGGCCCTATTCTAAGCCGCGAACCACACTTATTGTTTTGGCAAACTTATTCATTACATTACTGAATTGGCTTAATCTAATTTCCGTAATATAGGAGACAATAGTTTGGAATTAATCAAAAGTATGTACCTAAATGTCAACATAATCGACGGAAATACGTCCACTGCTGGACATAAGCCCCCTAAAGTATGCCACTTTTGGTGGGCTGTCCATTGGGGATTTGCCATAATCACCACGCTTGGCAGGCAGATTGGTGATCGCAGTAATGATCTCAATATACACAGAAGACACTGCTACCCGTCCCTGGTGCAATATTAATCGCCTTAACGACATCCAATGGGAAGATTGGACGATGCCCTTTATAAGCCGGGAACCACGGCTTAATCTATACAGATAATAAAAACGTAAATGCAGAATAAATAGATAGATAGATAGATAATTCATTTATTCTTAGACACAGCACAAATACAATGTTACAGATAGGTCACTTAATGATACAGAAGTACCAGGTAATCATAACAGAGTAACTGCGCCGCTGGGCTGCGACATTATGCTGAGTCAGGGCCCAGGGCGCGACGCTGATGTTCTGCCACGACCGTTACTTTAGAAGGAAGAAAATAAATAAATATCTCAGACATTCACACCAATTATCCAGTCCCAAACTAGGCAGAGCCTGTGGTATGGTTACTAGATAACGGATACAAACTTAAAATATATGAACATCCAAGACTTGGGTACAAACATTTATATTTATCATACGAACATTTGCCCCTACCGGGATTCGAACCCGCAACATCCACATTAAAAAAATGCAATAAAGTCTGTACATTGAATATATTCGGAAAAACTGACCAGGGCGACTTAAAATAAGTAACTGAACATGACAGAACCTCTTATTGATTCTTGTAATAAATATGTATGTATGAAATATATATATGTCGCTATGTCTTTCTTATTTTCCTTCTGAAAGGTTGCCTGGAAGAGATCGCTTTGAGGGATAAGGCCGCCTTTGTACACTTTCCAAAAATCTGTACCTATTTTATCGCTATCCTAAATTTGTATGCAATAAAGAGTTTATATATCTATCTATCTATATATTTATTAGTATTATTTTGTTTTGATACGAGTTGAACGATAAAAAATAACGACTCATATGGAACAAAGAAGTATTTCAATTTTGCGTAACATCAAAGTGTAGCAGGTAATGTAACGTCAGCGAGCCCTTTGCCCCTAAAATTCTTTAAATATATTCCAGGGTTCCTTTGCAAGCAAAACTGCTTGTCAAACAAAACAGAACGCCTTTCTATCCTCTTCACGTACAAAATTGTTGTAGCCTGGTTGGTTGTGAGGAAAGAGTCCCAGAAAATCCATAACTTAAACATTTCATCACAAGGACATAAATGACTATCTAATTCCGATTCGTGCTGATCCTTTAGAGAGTACCAACTACCTTCTTATATCGACGGATATTATCCGCAAGGCTTACGGTGTATAAAGATAAAATATTAAGTAATAATAAATACTTGTCCAACAACAAACTAGGAGTTTATCTTGTACTATGGAAATTAAACTAGGCCTAAGGATGGGACAATCAACAAATAAGAGATTTCAAAGTACAAAGTGGTCTGTCCCTATTGGGTATCGAACCCACTACCTCTTTGTGCTCGAGTCTAATGACCCAAGTCACTAAGCCAATGAGGCAGTCGAAATATTGTGCATCTTACAAACAACTCAAAATATCGGCTTATTCCAATAATCCCCTGCGAAAAATCCCCTTAAGGGGAATTCTGGAATTTTTGTCCAGAAATCCCCTGCCGATGCTCAAAGGAAATGCTAAGGGGATTTCTGGAAAAAAATCAGAAATCCCCTTAACTATTTAAGCAGCTAAGGCGTTCACTCTTATAGTCATAAGCTTGCTGTAGACAATTGACATTTAGAAGGGTCCCAAATTAGATATCCGTGACTGTACAACGTGCAAGATAAAATGTTTTTCTTTTAAGGTTGGCTTTACGAGAAGTAATATTATACCTACATTTGAGTAACACACCTTAATTTCCAGCATATACAGCGTAACAACGTAATGTCCCACTTTCTCATTACCCTCAGGAACACTAAAAGAAGTCGGTAATGACGTTTGGCGTTCCCGGAACGGGGGGGATGGGGGATGAGAGGAATTTGTGCCGAAACTCATCCAATTAGATCCGGTATGCTGACTCCGAATAACCGTGTACGGGTGATAGGGTGGCCATGTCGAGGAAAGGTAAGAGACAATTCTCTGAAAGTTCATAATTTAAGTTACAATATACTTTTGGTTCTGCTCTGGGCGACTGCACCACATTCTTATATAGACTCGTGGAGAATAGTCCTATTTACGAATATAGTTGCGTAATTCTGTACCTCCGGTGAAAAATACAAGGAGAATGTTTTCTATAGGTGCTCCCACAGCGGTGTTGAAAAACGTTTCTCAACATTTAGCAACATCCAGTGACGAGCGTGTCGAAGCGTTTTCCGATCCATCTCTAACACATAGGTACTGAAAACTTTTTTTTTGTATATGTTCCGCACTTTTTTTATCCTCTGACATGTTGGTCAGAGACATTTATTATGCAGTGTTTGCTCTTTATAGGAGAATTCTCGAGCTTGTACAGCATGGGAATACACAGGAGTTGGGACTATGCGGAAAAGGTTATTATAACAAGTTTTTTTTTAATAAATTTTTTTTTTCTTTTCTTTGTGTATTCCATATATATTTATATTTTTTTTTTGTGATAAAAATGTTTTTTTTTGTGTATTCCATTTTTTTTAAAATAGAGCATAATTACTTAAGTATTACCTATACTATCTATACTGAAAACTGTTCGAAAACATTCCTCAACAAAACATACTGCAACATTTTGCTAAAAAACAATACTGCAACAGTCTCCAACAGTTGCAAACACCAGTATTGAGCACATAGTGATTCATGGTCACCCTGTGTCTGTGTGACTACAATGTTGGTATTCGACAATCGGTTCAAAACTATTCGCGATGCGATTGGATTCGTCCATCGGATCCATTGTCCGTAAAATGTGCATTCGTTACAACGTATTCCCCTGATTTACCTGTTTTTTGTACACAATTCTGCAGGTATTCTTACTAACTATTAACTTACGTAATTTCGTCTCCAAATCCTCATTATCAGCTTGACGAACGTCCAACGTTGGAAACAGGTTTTCCCAGGGCCATCTACCCAGTTCTCAGCATTTCTTGAACCTCAATGTTATATCTTGGTCGCTTACTATTACCTTTTTCAGTCGTCGATCCTTCTAGCAAAGAATACTAAATATTACTACGTAAAGATGTGACCCCCCCTAAGTAAAACGTTGTCACTCTCTCGATCAACTATGCTCGCGCGCTCGGTGCAACGCAGCACTACAATATTTACGGGCACAAACATGTACTGAAAAAGATCCGAGATTCATAACACCGCTTGAATGCGGCCCTGGAAGACTCAGAGTCTTTCAGGGCCTATACATTTTCGGAAACACAGAAGCCGGTAATAAATTTAACTCCTCAGCAGTTCGCTTAAATAATGATGATGAGGAGCAACTCTTCGGTAAATTGATGGAATCCTGCACCTTTACACCTTGGTAGTTCGGAGAAGATATGCTAGAGCTGTAATCCTATTTACTATCCTACTAATATTATAAACGCGAACGTTTGGATATTTGGATGTTTGGATGTTTGGATGTTTGTTACTCAATCACGCTTCAACCACTGGACGGATCGTGATGAAACTTGCCACACATATAGGTTAGGCCCTGGAATAGGACATAGGATAATTTTTATCCCGAATAATCATTCCATTCCTACAAGAAATACATAATCATTTGTGATGTTAAGTTGTCCACGCGAACGAAGTCGCGGGCAACAGCTAGTGCTAAATATACACACGCTAAGCACATGCGACCTCACGTTTCTTTCAGCCCTACAGAATTAAATCTACTTACAACCTTTATCCGTTGCAAACAATGTGTACTTTATTTATATAATACGTCTTATAAAATGTGTACAGAGCGAGAATATTCTCAAATGTGTACTTTACCTATCATCATCAGGTTATTTTTGTCTCCACTGCAGGAGCACAACCCTCTCTCATCTGCCAGAGACAGACGGAGGACTTGGCCTACACTCCCCGCGCTGGCCAGACGGGTTGGGGAGGCCTGATTGATGTTTTATAATGTATTTATTCCCTTAGTCGCCTTATACGACATCCACGGGAAGAGTTGGAGTGGTCCTATTCAACTCTACCGGAAACCACACGGCATACTTTACCTATACAATGGAAAAATATCATTAGCAATAAAATTGGCCATAGTACTAAAAGTAGAACAACTTGGTATTGATACTGAGGGTAATGTGGGGAAAATTGAAGCACCGTCATTATGTAAAGCATTTCGACTCAAATTGAGCTAGAAAATTGGTACAAAATTATATCGTTAGAATACACTTGAGGAATTACAAATGGCAAGCACGTAGGTGTATTCGTAGCTAATGATTTCGATAGAAATGTAGTCAAACGATATCAAAAATGACAGTTAAATTACATTAAATCAGTTGCTATGAAATACAAAGAGCTTTCTGTAGTAAGTATGTCATTATTACAAGACAACCTTTGGCCTACGACTTTTCTTATTTAAATGCATGCTTTACTGCGACACAATGTTGTATGCCCACGTGGCGGGACATAGCTGAGCTCTAACTATGACATGTAATCCTTTATATACCTATGATCCAAAATTAAGGTATTTCATTTCATTTCATTTCATTTCAAATAATTTTCCAAAACATCAAATTCAGACAGACAGTCGATCTATTTTCTTACTTCACGTTTCTAAGTGCCTACTTGAGTTTTTCTTTTGATTGTAGCCATTTCAGTTGTATGCCTAGATGCAATCAAATAACATGATTCCAGGCCATTCTATTTAGAAAGTTGTAGCATTATGTGGTGTCCTACTTTGCCCTTCTTATTTTCTTTACCCATTGCTTTTAGTTTGGGTGACAATGCAATAAGATTTGCCGTCGATTATTTTGAACACAAAAATACGCCGTTTATATGTTTACTCTCTTGCAAGGATGATCACACGTGTAAGTTATATTTCTTCACCACCATCAGCCGAAATACGTCCACTGCTGAACATAAGCCTTCCCATTAGAATGCCACTTTTGGTGGGCTGTCCATTGGGGGATTTACCATAATCACCACGCTTGGTAGGCAGGTTAGTGATCGCAGTAACTATAAGATTATGTATGTACGAGTATGTATGTAAACGCTTTATTGTACCAAAAATAACAACAACAACAATAATAAAATTGGAATTAAACTGTGTACAAAGGCGGACTTATCCCACTTAGGGATCTCTTCCAGTCAACCTTAGAGTAAAGATTATCAAGTATATTTCTGCCCCTCCCTACTTCAAGCAGGGGCTACTTGAATATTCAAATATATCGGGAAAATCTTCCCGTGGATGACTAGGGAGATTTTCGCGATATATTTGAATATTCAAGTTTCCAATATCGGTAATCCTGAAAAATTCCTAGATCCCCATTTATTAGGGGGGTTTGCCATAAACAGCACGATTTGAATTATATGTGCAATATTTGTCATATTTCAAATTTCTACACAAATTTATAAGATTTTAGATTAAATCTGTACATTTCATAATCGTATACTACTAATATTATAAATGCGAGAGTTTTATTTAGATGTTTGTTACTCAATCACGTTTCAACCACTGGACGGATCGTGATGAAAATTTTGGTCCTGGAATAGGACATAGGATACTCGTAGTTCTTATCCCGAAAGAACATCCCATTCCTACGGGAAATACATAATAATTTGTGATGTTAAGTTATCCACGCGGATAAAGTCGCGGGCAACAGCTAGTAATTTTTAATTTCATTCTTATTACATAAAACCTTAGTAATAACGGGAAATCCTTTAGTTTGTTGGAGTTTTCTTCTCTGGAAAATACCAACAAAATTCTTCTCCGCTGCGAACAATTTAATTCAAACATCTGGATTCGCGGACGGAAAACAATACTGCCCAACTTTTCTTTTGTAAACAGGGCAAAAGAAAATATAACTAGAAGCTTGTCTTTCACTCCATAACAATAAGGAAGAAAACTTGATTCTACAACGAAAACAATTTGTAGAGTTACGAACTAGTTTAGATAGAAAAATCTTTTCGACTATGATTAAAACAGATGAAAACTGGATTCATGGCTGGAAATACCGGCATGGAAATATTGGGCTCGATTCTGAAGACACAATGTTAAAATTTCACAGCACTAAAGCTGTTGCTATCCTTGTCACACAGTATTATGAAGATAAAGACGAAACCAATTTTAGCGCTGTCAAATTTTAAATGTGTGCCTTCAGAATCGGGCCCAATGTTACCTTAACCTAAAAACTTACTTTGGGTTCAATACCGAGGTGTATCATCAGGACCGGTCAGTATGGGGAAGTTAAAAACTGTAGGAGATAGAGTAATTTATTATAAGGAACCATGATATAGAAGAAGAGATAAAAGAAATGAAATAATGGTAATACAGCACTTTATTTCAATCGTAGTAACAATATTCTACAGAAACATTTATTCCATCATCATGATCATCAGGTTATTGGTGGCCGGAGACAGACGGAGGATTTGGCCTACAATCCCCGCGCTGGCCAGACGGGTTGGGGAGGCCTGATTGATGTTTTGTAATGTATTCCCTTAGTCGCCTTGTACGACATCCACGGGAAGAGTTGAAGTGGTCCTATTCTACTCTACCGGAAACCACCAATCCATATAACCTACAATACATTTTGGTAATAAAATATCACGTTTTTGTATTAAAATTACCGCGATCGCTTCGTAAGTCGCGTTGAGTCATTCTTAATATCTATGAATGCAGTTTTTCATAGTTATATTTATTTACTGCATCATGTTACAGGTTTTTTATCTCTAAAATCATCGTCAAGATTCATTACAACTAATTTCTCTATCTCTTAGAATTTATGACTTCCCCATACTGACCGGTCTTTATGATACATACTGTAAACATCATATACACTTGAGTTCCTAATTAATCACTTTATAGATTTTCACTAATGGTTTCTAATGAATTTGTACCGTTTATAATCCGAAAACTCCACGGTAATTAATTTAATTCATTTAATATTTCAGGGAGTCATAGATTTTTCAAAATTGCAATGACCAAATTTATTGCAGTTTCAAAGTTGGAGGTCAATAAATCCTATAACAATGATAATATAAACAAGTGCTTCAAGCAATACAAATTTGCTATTGGAGTTTTGGTAAATCGAAAATGTATGGAAGTTAAAGCGGTCTTGGAGTTTGTAAGTATTGATTTTTCTTGATTTCAATGAAAAGTTCCTATGACGTCGATTCTAAATATTCATTATCATATCAGCCCTTAGTCATCCACCACACCCGGTCCCTCGCCCTCCGCATCGAGTCGCTTCCGGCCACCTTCTTCAGGTCGTCGGTCCACCTGGCGGCGGAGCGTCCCACCCTGCGCGTGCCGATCCGCAGTCTCCACTCCAGAACTCGTCTGCACCACTGGCTGTCGGGTCTGCGACAGATGTGGCCCGCCCACTGCCACTTCAGCTTTCTAATCCTTTCGACTATAAAGAGTCATACGACTAACCTCTAGGAGAGAGGTGAGTCATATCCTTCATACAAACCCCTACACATAGCCCTCTCCATAGCTCGCTAAGCGACTTGAAATTTGTGGATCAGGCCCACCGTCAGTGTCCATGTTTACTCATGGGAGAGTTTTGTTCACTCATGGGAGAGTTTTGTTCACTAATGGGAGAGTATTGTTCACTCATGGGAGAGTTTTGCCCATAATGGCCATAGACGTGTTGTCCATTGTAGTACTAGGCCTCGTCACTGCCCGTCACTGCTGTGGTATTTATGGCCTAGTGAGTGGTTGAATGGTTATACCGCCATTGTCGATCGCCAGGATCTCGTTGGTCAATCACCACGTGTAGGTGAAGTTGGCATTTGGAGAACCAGATGTATTTGAGTATCCTTGTATTGTATATTTTCAAAATTAGTTACATCTAAACTTATAAAATCATTTGTCCTCCTGACTGACTAATCTATCAACGTACAGCCAAAACTATATTAAATCTAGTACGCTGAAATTTTGGGATATAGGTTTATTTTATAATGTAAGCATCCGCTTAGATAGGAAATGTCAACTTTAGGGGGAGGGGGGAATTGGGGGGGGTTAATTACTGAGCATAGATTAAAGGATTACAAATGATTCCTTTTCATGTGGTTTTATAGTTTAATCGTAATAATTTGTGAATTTAAGGTGTCTACGCGGAAAAAGTCGCGGGCAACAGCTAGTTTCTTTATAAACAGCAAACTATAACACCTTGTATGTAGGCTATGTTTTGCATGTATTCATAGTCGTTTAACCTACCACTTAAATCTCGACTACCTATCGTGTTTTAGGCATCTCAAAACATGTGGTTCGACTCTACGCACAAATGGCTGATAATTGATGAAAGTGAACTTGTGAATTTCACTGAAAATTATGGTTCAAGTAATGACGTAGATGTTAATGATACAATGTATAATGGATATAATGACATCGATCCTAAAGCGTTTGATGTCAAAGCTGTAATTGAGAATCTAAATATTAGTGTAGACGCTGATATTACAATATCTCAACCAAAAGGTAACGTATGTGATAATCAGAGTTACGTCATATAAATATAAATAAACAGAAATGCCGTGTGGTTTCCGAATGCAATGTGGTTTCCGGTAGAGTAGAATAGGACCACTCCAACTCTTCCCGTGGATGTCGTACAAGGCGACTGAGGGAATACATTATAAAACATCAATCAGGCCTCCCCAACCCGTCTAGCCAGCGCGGGGAGTGTAGGCCAAATCCTCCGTCTGTCTCCGGCAGATGAGAGAGCGTTGTGCTCCTGCAGTGGAGACAAAAATAACCTGATGATGATGATGAAAACAAAAGTTACAATGTCGTCACAACATGGATATGCATAAGTACATATCATCGGTTAGAAGGTGATCACTAAGTGTCATTTTTTGCTCTAAACTACTTTAAACTCACACCCTTAAGCACATTATCTCCGAAACATAAAAAAATCCAAATATTCTTTATTATGCAATGTATATAAAAACATATAAAAAAATGTAATATACAAGGATGAATTGGCTTCTTTATCGCTTTCCTTCAAGGTAACCTTTGGATCATAGGGAATTTTGCAAGGAGTGAAAGTGCTAGATGTAAACATTTATGGAATACATTCTGTCACTTTGTGAAGTTTAACTTCAATCTGACCATATATTATAATCAAAGACCAGCTTATATTAGGTATATTTTTTTATTGGGCCTGTTATCTTTTATTTCATTTTAAAAGTCTATATTTAATATAGTCTATATATATTTAAGTCGACTTAACAAAATGTGTAAACTAAATTAGTCGGTTTTAACGACGACTTCCGTGACGGAACGGGGTAGTCCTCAGACTGCCACGCCGGAGGTTACGGGTTCGAATCCCGCTAGGGGCAAATGTTCGTATGATAAATATAAATGTTTGTACCCAAGGCTTCATTCATCATGTTCATATATTTATTTAAGTATGTGTATCCGTTATGTAGTAACCATAGCCCAGGCTCTGCCTAATTTGGGACTGGATAATTGGTGTGAATGTCTGAGATATTTATTTATATAATATTTATAAATAGAACTAAATTACATTACATATCCATGTTTAGATGTCATACAGATTGTGATGTCAGGCACTCAAGCAATTTTGGTCTCTGGTGATAATTCTCATAAGGATGGTAATGATGTGCTAGTTCTAAGTCGGAGTATATTTTTATAGGATCCTGCAACTATGAGTTGTTTGAAGCTTACAACTTTGGAAAAGTGCAAGGCGGAAAATTGATTTTCAATATATTGGGAACTTGGAACTGTGGAACAGGTAGTAAAGCAAGATTAATATTTTTAACCACGCAAGCTTTACCAGGAGTGTTGACCAACAACTGTTTTGTTTTCCCAGTGTCTGCAACTACTATGGTGAAAGAACCGTGGTAGCCGGTTGGTTGTGCACTCGCCTTACGTTCATGAGGTCCTGGTACAAACCCCGCCCGTACCAATGAGTTTTACGAAACTTAAGTACGGTTTATTTATAATACCACAGGCTTTTCGGTGAAGGCAAACATCGTAAGGAAACCTGCATATGCCGAAGAAGAAATTCTGAGGCGTATGTGAAGTCCACCAAATCGGCTTTGGGCACCGTTGGTGGTCAGGGGTTTGGCACAAAAGATCCTGAAGGGTCGAAGTGTCGCCAGGTCTTCTTGGCCCCCTGAGAAGATTAGATGGTGAAAGAAAAAGGCAATATTTGTTACCCAATTACACTATCCTATTAGGCATCAGAAGCGATTTAATTAACAAAATCAATTTCAAATTTAAATATAAGAAATATCTTGTAATATCATTGTTGGAAGCTCCATCTTTTTTGTTAATATAAAAATAAAACCTATTTTAATTGGCTTTGCTATTCACCATAGGTATACATAAAGTAAGAGAGCAATTTCTACCAACAAACTGTATTATACAGTTTTGCGGAGTTATTGTATATTTTTTTTTGGAGAGATGAATAAATGTTTTTCATATATATTTAAGATACACGAGAGAGATAAAAGAGAGCGTAAAGATATACTTAATAGTATATACATTACAGCGGAACAAGCTAATATGAGAAAGGGGTTATAGTCATTGAATTCACGAAGGCATACCCCGTTACTTTTCACGAGGGGTGAAGCACGGAACATCACCAGCCGAAATACGTCCACTGCTGAACATAAGCCTCCCAATAGAATGCGACTTTTGGTAGACTGTCCATTGGGAGATGGACACTTTGTCACGCTTTGCAGGCGGATTGGTGATCAGTAGCTAATAACCCTAATAAGTATACAGAGAAGAACGCTGATGCCTGTCCCTGGTGCAACCCCTTAGTCGCCTTAAAGACACCCACAGGAAAACTGGGGGTGGCCCTGTTCTAAACCAGATACCAGATGGCAAATCCGCCGAAACCTCTTATTAGCTGGTTCCGCTGGCTACCTGATAAACCCAATATAATATTTAAACACGAAACCTTTTATTAGCTGGTTCCGCTGGCTACCTGATAAATCCAATATTTAAACACGAAACCTCTTATTAGCTGGTTCCGCTGGCTACCTGAAAAACCCAATATTTAATCACGAAACCTCTTATTAGCTGGTTCCGCTGGCTACCTGATAAACCCAATATTTAAACACGAAACCTCTTATTAGCTGGTTCCGCTGGCTACCTGATAAACCCAATATTTAAACAGTGAATTTGGTATTAAGTGAAAAATATTGTACTGTTTCAGGTCTAAATAACAATTTGAACAGCTACAAGTACTACCGTCGATGGAACTTTCAGCAATGGACTATGAGAATGATAGCAGTTGTTAGTACACTTGAAGTAGTACTACTATAAGTTCTGTTTCAAATATAAAATTACACCATCATAAATCGTTTGCCCGCAGATATCACCACCTCCAAAAAGGTTTGACCCTGAGATGATAATAGGAAGCCAGGATGTGGCTGGCGTCTCGGCCATAACCAGAACTGCTGCCATGGCTCTCAACGTGATTGCTGAAGTGCATAATTTTAGGTGATATTTTTGAAGATTGTCTAATTCATTAGGTTTTATACAAACAAATGCGTTAGCGAGATGTCCGAATTCGGACAGATGAACAAAAAAAAATCCCATGTGTCTACCATGCCAATGAGTCTGGAAGTCGAAAGTATTGCGACATATCGACTGGGGCTGACATAAGAATTTGGACGAATCATAACGTCAATAATAATAATAATATGTCAGACATTCACACCAATTATCCAGTCCCAAATTAGGCGGAGCCTGTGTTATGGTCACTAGATAACGGATAAAAATACTTAAATAAATATATAAACATCCAAGACTTGGGTACAAACATTCATATTCATCATACGAACATTTGCCCCTAGCGGGATTCGAACCCGCAACCTCCGGCGTGGCAGGCCGAGAGCTACCCGTCAATAATCTTTTAATGTCAGTTTTCATTGTTATTATATTGCAGGGACGTTAGACGTCCACTGCGAAAATTTTCGTTCCCCAATGAACCAGATGGACCGTCTTCAGGTCGTCGGTCCATCTGGCGGCGGGACGTCCCACTCTGCTCATGCCGAACCGCAGCTTCCACTCCAGAACTTATCTGCCCCAATGGCGGCCGTGAATTCTGTGACAGATGTGGCCCGCCCACTGCCACTTCAGCAAACTGCAATAGATTTCATTAAATTGTTGGTAAATATCTAACAAGGAACTATTACTGTCCACTTCTTATTAAAAACGTTACTATGTGATGATAAGAAAATACGAAACTATTCGGACACCTCGCTGCTCCTTGGTTTGGATATAGCCTTATACCTTTTGTTGGCGATCATAACTGAAAATACACTTATTTTGACAGATTCGATTACACAATAACTGATAGATGGATCGGCTACTTCAATAGAAACAACTCCAAAGTAAGTTTAATAAACAGTATTGTGATTTTCACCTCCAGCTATCCAATAGCAGTCCGGCGTCGTCTTTACCGATACACTTATTAGTGTCGGTAAACCGAATACTAGAGCATAGGTAAATACTTAAACATAAATTTATATACTATATTTTCTTCCACTTGCTTAAACCAGGTATTATTCTATGAACATTATTAACCTATTACTTGACGAACCTAGCGACCCAATAACGCTGCGCGTCATCATATTATTATACTTCCATATAATATTGTTAGCTAAGAAAAAAAAATAGTATTGAGAAAGGTTAGGACCTTACCAGGGCCTTGAACCGTCAGATCTACATTGCAATGGTTTAACAAAACCCGAGCTATGGTCCACCGTATCTTCTGTACCTGACCGTACTTCACGAACATACATAATTACTCACGCCTTGGTCCCAGAACGGTAGGCAGAGACGATGGATCGCCACTTTGCGCGATCCTGACAGACCTCACTAGCCTCACTCACAGTCATCAACCTTTTCATGCACCTCCTTTTATTCTTCTCACTGCGGCCCTTTTCTCGAAGTTAATAGCTATTAATAGTGTAAATATTTTCAATCATCATCATCAGCCGAAATACGTCCACTGCTGAGCATAAGCCTCCCCAAAAGATTGACACTTTTGGTTGGCTGTTTATTGGGGGATTTGCCATAATCACCACGCTGACCGTCCCTGGTGCAATCCCTTAGTCGCCTTGATGATACCCACTGGAAGATGTGGTGGCCCTATTCAGAGCGTGGAAACACACGGCAAGAAAAAATATATTATAATGGGTAGCTAGATTAAATTGCTATTTTAAAGTCAAAATGTTTGTCACACTGTTTCACACGACTTTGTGGACTAATTCCTTATAATATCTATAAATAATCAACGTTGCCAGCCTTCTGTGACCAGTGTGACCACCTCGAAGGAATTTTCTACCTGTAAATTCCCGTTTCTTTTATGTTTTTTTTTTAATAATAGTAATTTGTAAAACTTGTTTCTTATACGCACGTTGTTTTCGAAAAAATATGAAACTAATTGTTATTTAAGGTCGTAGCCACCTCTCTGTATTATCGAGAACAAGACGTCACGCCTGTACTACGTTGGGGACGAAACATTAATGAGAAACTTGATTTAGTGCAACCACCTTTAACTTCTATTGAGTGAGTAAAACAAAGATATCATCTATTAGAATCAATGACATTTCATACCAAGGACATCGCATCGGCGCGCTGTTAACGGGATGGCAAAAGTGGGCTTAATAAGTACGAGTAAGCACACTTTTTTTTAGTCATGTTTTGAGCGCAAACGAAAGGTAAGACAGACAGTGTAATTACAGGTATAAATTGTACAGTTCACGAAGGCACGTCCCACTCCTCTAAATCGCTTACATCTCATTATATACGGTATATCGGATGATAAGAAAATGTCTGTGAATATGTTGAAAACATGCTATGTAATGAAAATTAAAAAACGCTATTTCGATCTTTCGATAATTAATTTAAAAAATTAAAGTTATGATATGACGCATACAAGTTTTCCGAAAAGCATGAGACTTTATGGACATTGCGCAACATCGACTAGTGAGCATACGTTTTTCATCAAAAATTTTGAAAAAAAAAATCACGAATGATTTCTAAGCGTGATACTGTGTTACTGGAAAAAATATTACCAATCATTTTATTATCACCCATTACTATTACTATATTAGTTCTGTTCTTAGTCGTTACGCGCTAAACATCAATGTGTACGATCACTAAGATACTGATTCGGACAGGTTCGGACCGTCCCACGCTCATCAGTCGCGAAAAGATTTGGGGCGTACCATCGTGAATTCTATAATCTATATATGAGCCATACTAACATATTTCTCAGCGTGGCAAAGCAACTTGTGAATAGCGTTGTTTTTCTATAGTTAATTTTCATCAGTCGAATAATGTAGAGGACAGCTGAACATAAGCCTTACCAACAGAATGTCACTTTTGGTGGGCTGTTCATTGGGGGATTTGTCGTAATCACCACGCTTGGCAGTCTTGGTGCTGATCGCACAGGATAAGGCTGCTGCCGATCCCTGGTGCAATTCCTTAGTCGCCTTGACGATACCCACAGGAAGATTTGGGGATGTCGTATTTGTAAGCTGGAAACCGCAGTACATATAATTTTCATATATTAGTGTTGTTTATCTGAAACCTAATTATTTCATTATTTTTTTCTATTTCTACCAATTTCAGAACAAGATATTATTACAAAATTCCAACTCGTGGCGCTGGAAAATTTGAAAATCAATTTCTGAGGCCCCTAAGTAAAAGTGTATGGGGTTGTGTACTTGCTGTCATATCTTTATGTGCTTTTACTCTACTGTTGTCAGCAAAATTAGAACAACGTCCATCTTCGGCGCAGTACGCTGTGTTTTCCGTCTTGGCTTCGGTTTGCCAGCAATGTAAGTTACTTTTTATTATCATTGATGATTAACTTGTATGCACCCCAAAATTCAGGCTATAATTTATCGCCTGAGCACGTTTTTTTTTCTTCATAATAATGATCCACACATAGTTGTGATAAGAAGTCATTGATGATGTTATTTATATATGTATACTATTTTTTTAGTTTTTGATGACAGTGGTGATAATAACTCTAAAAGAGTTTCAGTGGGTAAGAATATTTTTTTTATTGTCGTTCTTTTTCTTTTTTCGAATATCGTACGTGATTGCTGAAGTTCTAACATCACCTAAGTCAAAACTGAGCAAATAAATCATTTATTTATTTGTAACTGGTCTACTTTCCCACCATGACCACTTCCCCAAAATGACTGCTTTCCAAAATGACCATTTTCTCAAAAACATTTTAGAAAGTGAAATATCCCTTTCATCGATTATCCCCATGTTATAAGAAAGTAGACATATTGGGATAGTAGACTTTTTGAGAGAGTAGACCCAAGTGGTTTCACTTGTATGAAAGAAATCTAAATTTTTTAATAAAACTGCATTTTGGTCAACTATCCTTTATTAATAATGAAACGCCTGTATTGACTTAATTTAAATAAAAGTTTTTTTTTAATTTTGTGGCAAAATGAACAATTTTGACTTATTTGTTTATTTCAGCTCGGAAAGTCACAGTTCTAGTGACTGGCATTTCTTGCCTTCTAATCTACAACTACTATACCAGTAGCGTCGTCAGCTGGCTTCTCAGTGGTCCACCCCCAACTATAAACTCCTTGCAAGAGCTACTGGACAGTCCACTGGAGCTGGCTTATGAAGACATAGGGTATACTCGCTCTTGGTTACAGGTAAAATATTGATGCTATAATTTAATTAAAAAAAAACAAAAACCGACTTCAAGGCTGTACCTACACGTCCAAACTTAAACTAAAAAGTAGAAAATAATATTTTAATTACTTCAAAGCAAAGAGCATTAAGGGACAATCAACGAAATTATTGATACTTATATACCTATTTACAATTTATAATAAGTTATTTCTGGAGTCGGTGCCAGCCAAGAGGGACAGTTTAATTAACAATTTAAGCAACACGGGGGGATATGCCTGAGTGAAGTGAGGTATCCATTAAGCTTAGGCTGGCACCGACTCCAAAAATAACTTATTATAAATTGTAAATAGGTATATAAGTATCAATAATTTCGTTGATTGTCCCTTAATGCTCTTTGCTTTGAAGTAATTAAAATATTATTTTCTACTTTTTAGTTTAAGTTTGGACGTGTAGGTACAGCCTTGAAGTCGGTTTTTGTTTTTTTTTAAAAAATAATTTTATTTTTTACTTTTTAGTGGGAAGTAAGTGTATTTTGTTTATTTAAAACGCGCTGCTCAAATGAGACAGCGCCGTTAGGAAGACAGTAGTGACGAGAAGAAAGATTGTTTAAAGAAAAGTAGGGAAAGAAATGCTATAAATATTTCAAATGATAGTTTTGAACAGCGGGCCTATAGACTTTCTTAGACACAAGAACTTATCAAGGCTTAATGAAAGTCCAGAAAGTCATGCTCAACGACTCAGTTTGATTCAAAATGTTTATCAATCGAAACCGAAGAGCAATGTCTTGGCTTGCAACACGAGCATTTATCAAATGAATCCAGATCGACTCGGTTAGTTGCTATGCGGCAAGTTTTTAAATCGACCCCACAGTGAGAAACCTTTAACAAAAATGATACGCTTGTGTAATCTTTTCAACAAATAGGTCGTTTTCTTTAAGAACAGATATTAATGTATAATTATTATGAAGGCTCCTTACAAATACATACAATCTTCTTTGTTCTTAGCTAATGACAGTTAAAAAAATATTGAAATTCCTCATCACAACTTTTGTTGAATGCAAGGATAAAGCAGTAAAACCATGGATGACTCATTATTAGTTGAAACCTGAAATAAATACTTCATACTTGTCATATATATGGTAGCATTTACTGAGAAAAAAAAGAGATAAAAATTGGCACGCGCGTCATCTTGAAAGCCGGCGGGCCACCAGTTTTGACGTCTGAAAGCTTTTGGTATACAGCTGAATACCATTTTGGTTGCGTTAGTTTTTCGTAAATTTCGTGATTAATTCGTTAGTTATTATGTTCTGTGTAACCTGCTTTTGTAATAACTATGGCATGTGTTGCTGTGGGCTGTCGAAGCCAAATTGGTGTTTTAACGGAAAACAATTACAAATTATCTTTTTATCGGTAAGTTGATTTAAACAAATATGTCCATAATTTGTTCCAGTAAATACTAAAAAGTTATTTAATGCACTGAAAATGAAGCCTGATGGCGTCTGTTCACGTGGAATCGTGGAAAAGTGGAGACATTCTAATATTTAAACAATACAGATTCAATATACCTATCTCTTTTGTACAATGACCATTATTAAATGTGTGAAGGAGTCGATTACACTTTTTACTTTCAACTTAATATGATGGATCCATAGTTTTAATGCATCATCCTTGGCTGAAGGGAACACCAAACTAGCATGTCGTCTATGTATACTAAGACTATATTTGTGTCTTTGTTGATTTTTCAAAAAGCGCTGAATGAATTTCGATAAAATTTATATGGGACCACCTCTGAAGTATGACCTACCATATAAAATATGAACCATCAAAATCCATTCAGAATTGGCGGAGTAATCGCGTAACAAACATACAAAAAAAAAAAAAAAAACATACCGTCGAATTGAGAACCTCCTCCTTTTTTGAAGTCGGTTGAAAATAGGAATATTCCTTGTATTTCAAAAAGTTGATACACCCCAATTAGTTTATATTCCCTACAATCTATAGACGGAGAAATGTAAATCATATCAGATTTTATCTAAACAAATGTAGCAACATTTAAAATCTCATTTTCATACGTATTTAGAACCCATGTTTATACATAATACGCTTTTGTGTCAAGTGAAAATAGGTATGGTGTCACAATAGGCAGTTTCACTCGTAAGTGGTGCATATGATTACTCAATTTTATGTACAATTTGGGACAAAATATAACCCTATATTTTTTGTCACGACTCTTCTAGCGATTCTGACCATACTACTTTCAGGTTTTTCAGGTTACAAGGAATATTCTTATAATGGCAAAACACATATACATAATTACATATACATAATTATTTTTGTCTGATCTCGAACTAAAATTAGACAAGTATAGAAATATGAACATTAAATATAACATTTAGACCGGGAGCAACTTGTACAATACAAAGTTGTCTGTCTCTAGTGGGAATCGAACGCACGATCTCTGTCGTTCGAGCCCAACGACCAAGTCATTAGGCTAACGAGAGTCAAATGGTCTATAACTATAGAAAGTCTAAAACTATAGAAACCTTGGCGGAAGCCATTGTTCTTGCAACTTTTACAAATAATATCTATAAAGGTTCATTCGGATATATCCGTACCGTCTCAGTCCTGTGTCAGTCTTTTTTGTTAGGTTAAGGAATACAGTGTCACATTTCAAATCTCGAAATTTCACTGAACTGTGTGTCAGTTCAGTGAAATTTCGAAATTTGAAATGTGACACCAAAGGAACATACTGACGCATAACTGTCAGAATACGCATGACGAGTCGATAGCCTTTACTACATTTGAAATAAGACACATTATTCCTTAATATCGGATATGATATTTCAGGTACCGGCGTATTATTATAACAAGAGAAATTCAAAAGTAGAAGATGAAATACGCCAAAAGAAGATATTTAACAAAAGGAAAAGTGCACCGCCATTCTTGTCTTTAGACGATGGAATTGAAATGGTCAAAGCTGGTGGTTAGTATACAATTATGACATAACTTTTCAATTTTGTCGGGTTATAAAAATTAGCTGCTAGCTTCACACTATTTTAGCAGCCAATTCTTTGGCTGCTAACTTCACACCGGTTACACAAGTTAGTGTTTTTGTGAGTAGGCATCACTAAACGAAGACGTCATAGATAAGTTTAGGCAAATACTTAACATATATTTAGAGTGGTGGCAAAGAATACTAAATATTACTACTTAAATAAGCGACGCGACGTTATCAGATTGACGATATAAGTTAGAAAGAGAAGTACTTATGTTGTCGACGTATAGCGTGGTCTCTCTCTCGATCGACTATGTTCGCGCGATGGGTGCAGCAGCCCCACAGAAATATATCAAACAATAATTTACGTACACACACGTATACGATGAAGCTGGTGCGCCATTAGTAGTAGTAGGTAGTTAAATCTGTTCGCTTGTATGGAATACGGGGCAGCAACGTTCTCTGCTATCACCAGTTTCTTATTGATATTATAGAGAATTAGTCCACAAAGTCGTATGAAACAGTGCGACAAACTTTTTTAATTTATAATAGCAATTTAATCTAGCTACACCACTGTAATATATTTTTCCTTGCCGTGTGTTTCCACGCTTAGAATAGGGCCACCCACATCTAGTGGGTAAGGCGACTAAGGGATTGCACCAGGGACGGTCAGCGTTCTCCTGATCATTATATGATCACCAATCCGTCTGCCAAGCGTGGTGGTGATGGCAAATCCCCCAATGAACAGCCAAAAGTGGCATTCTATTGGGGAGACTTATGTTCAGCAGTGGACGTATTTCCGTTGATGATGATGATGACACACATACCCCATGAAACTTGGCACAGATGCAGGTTAAGTTCCGGATTAGGACAGGATAGTTTTTATCCCGATAAAACATCTAATAAAAATAAAATAAAAAAAAGTTCCGCTGAACAAATTTTGTCGTCAAAACAATTCAAGAAAATTTTGTATTTTAAAGTCATTTGATCAGGAACTGCTTCAATTCCTGATATCCGTATCTATAGAACGTTGTAGCAATAGAAAACCTACAATTTTAAATTAAATAATTAAATTTTTAAATTCCTACGGGAAATACATAATAAATTGTGATGTTAAATTGTCCACGCGGACAAAGTCGTGGGCAACAGCTAGTCATAAATACATGTAGAAGGATGAGAAGTGTGGTTTGAAATAAGATGTAGTATACGAAGATTATGTTGCGTTGGTCTGAGCATTTAGAAATTAAAAGTAAGAGTGAGAAAGTATAAGTAAGAGTGACAAAGAGAGTTGCAGCGTGAATGTAGAAGGAACTATAGCTAGTGGTCGTCCTAGAAAGAGATTCAAGGATCAAATTGATGACGTCCTCAAAAGGGTTGGGGTCTGCAGTGAGAAGAATAAAAGGAGGTGCATGAAAAGGTTGATGAATGTGAGTGAGGCTAGTGAGGTGTGTCAGGATCGCGTAAAGTGGCGATACATCGTCTCTGTCTACCCCAGGGCGTAAGCATAAGGATATGTAGAAAGTAATACACAGTTTCTTTATTGATAATTTAATCCAATTTTCAGGTTACGCGTACCACACTGAAGTAGATAGCGCAAATAAGCTTATATCTCGAAAATTTACTCAAAGCGAACTTTGTGAGGTGGGCTCTTTGCAGTCCATGGAGAAGACGAATCTGTACGCTGGTGTTCAGAAGCATAGCCCTTATAAAGAATTCTTCAACTGGAGGTGTGTTATCATTTACCACTGTACTAATATCTTCAGTTTGTTCATTTGTTTGTGCATTTTCTACTATACTTAAATCTGTCAATATTACAAGAACACTTTAAAAAAATAATAGCGTCTTAAATTTCTTAATGGGTACTTCAATATCTACCATAATTTTTGGTCAATGGTCAGCTTCATTTTGGTACCTAAAGCCAGTTTCATCTATTAGAGAGTGTGGAATTACACGATTTAATTCCCCCATCCCGCTTCTAATTTTAAACTGAAATAAAAAAAATTACACAGTCGCAGATCTTTACGCACGTAAAAAAAATAGTTATTCTGGCGTTTTGACTGAAGTTTTCGTACTTGCTGGTACCACACAATATTTTTACTAAATTAAATAGTCAAGTAGACACTTTTCAATGCAAATAACAAGCATAAACAGAATACCCCTAACGAAACTAACGATAATCGAATCGGATATCGTGACGTCATTTTTTTATTTATTGAACAAAAGTTTATAATATATACATTACACTAATGTCCACAGAAATGGAAGCCCATTTGTATGTGGACAGAGCGCTCACGTGATCAGTACATTAGTCTACACCCAGCGACAAGAAATGCTTGTGCAGTTCTTGCTTTAGTAATCCACCTGATACAATGTATTTTAAATCGGATGGCAGAGAATTCCAAATTTTAGCCATAACATAACCGCTGGTACGCTCGCCGTAATAGTTGACACATCTTGCAACATTTATTCTATTGCTTGCCTTAGAATATTGTCTTTTAGTTACATTAATATTATATCTGATATAGTCTTTATAATAATTTTCTAAAAGTTCCTCCGCGCCCGTTGGTTTTTACATTCATTTGATTGCTGTGAGCTCATTTTTGGTCGTAGGACAAAAATAATCACACCTATGTTTAGAATTTTTAATGTACTACAATACTACGAGTACATTTAAAACAAAAATACTCGTTGATCTTCATTTGGATCTTTTTAAAGGAAGGGTGAATAGGCATCTTCTGGGTAAGCCCGCTCCACCTTAGGCCTCTCATCACTTACCATCAGGTGAGACTGAGGTCAAGCGCAAACCCATCAACAATAAAAAAATATATACTTAAAAAATGAGGGGCGCTAATACAAACATAATGCTTACGCCTTGGTCCAAGAGGTGTAGAAAGAGACGATGTATCGCCACTTTACGCGATCCTGACACACGTCACTAGCCTCACTCACATCCATCACTTTTCACGCACCTCCTTTTATTCATCTCACTGCGGACCCCAGCCGGGATACTATATGAACTTTAATGACACCTCCACCGGGTTGGGAGTTTGTCGTAGAAAATTTGAATGCGAAATTAATCAATTTACCAAAGCCAGGTCTCTATTTCTATTTAGCAGTTATTGAGTTTTAAATGTAAGGGTACACGTAGTTGTGAACTTACTCTAACTTATCCTAACGTCTTTATATTATCTCTCAATCTTTCTCTCAATTTCTCCAAATTTATATAACACACACACACACATACACACACTACACACTTTCAATATCATACCTCTCCCAACTAGTACTTGCCAAACAAAATGAACATAATAATACACTTATCTTGTATCCATCTGCTCGACTAGTTCCGTAGTGCACGGAGAGCTAGCTGGCCCCAAAAATATAAAGGTTTCCGCCTAGGTTTGGAGTCAGTGGTTCTTCCTTATATATTATTAATTTAGTAAATAATTTAATATTTCTGTGTATTATTGTCTAGTGTCATGAATTTATTTATAAGGAAACCAATAAACAATTTTTTTTATTATTTTTTATTTTCTAGTTTAATTCGTCTGTTAGAGCGCGGCATAGTATCCTCAATCCAGCGTCGAACGAGATCTTCACCAGTTGCCTGTGAAGGCAGTTCCCCTCGAGCGCTAGCCTTGGGTGGGGCAGCCCCAGCATTCATCTTACTTGCTGCGGGGTATTTATTGGCAACAACTATTATGCTTCTTGAAAGGTGAGTTAAAAACGTCAGTCTATTATTCACTCTTTGCCCCCCCTCGCTCTTAGTGCTTTATCTCACACCCTGTAAGGTTGGCTGGAAGGAATTGCACGAGTTTCATTGTGAATGTAGAGCCGTGGTAGCCGGTTGGTTGTGCACTCGCCTCACGTTCATGAGGTCGTGGGTTCAAACCCCGTCCGTACCAATGAGTTTTACGAAACATAAGTACGGTTTATTTATAATACCACAGGCTTTTCGGTGAAGGAAAACATCGTAACGATGCTGGTTTCCTGTGCCGAAGAAGAAATTCTGAGGCGTATGTGAAGTCCACGAAATCGGCTTGGGGCACCGATGGTGGTCAGGGGTTTGGCACAAAAGATCCTGAAGGGTCGAAGTGTCGCCAGGTCTTCCTGGCCCCCTGAGAAGGTAAGATAAGATTGTGAATGTAGCGCAGTTACGTGGAACAGAGCGATTGTTTGGAACGCTCCGTCTAGTAGTACATAGAGATCGTTGTATGGAAAATAGATAACGTTGCCCAAAAACTTTTTTTTTAAATTGTTTGTTTACTTCGTGTCAGGAACTGTTCGATACGAAATTACAAGCATTTTATTGCTAAGGACCTTATTTCCCAAATCACTCAAAGATACTTCGTCAACTATACCCATAAATTGGTTAAAGTAACTCTCTGTGAACCCTTCTCAAACTTTCAAAGTGCTGCATGCGACAGCTTCTTTTGTCAGGAAATTTCAATCTCTTTCGTGTATATAGAGGCCAAATTGCCTAGTCATTTAGTCGACAAACGCAAAGTCTCTGATTCTGGCAACAATGTTTAATAGTAAAGGCGATTTTATTAGAGTTTCTTATAAACTGACTAGCAAACGCCCGCGGCTTCGCCCGCAGCTTCGCCCGCGTGGAGCAAGTTTTTATTTCCCGAGGGAACCATTGTTCCAGATGTATGTATGTATGTATGTATGTATGTATGTATGTATGTATGTATGTATGTATGTATGTATGTATGTATGTATGTATGTATGTATGTATGTATGTATGTATGTATGTATGTATGTATGTATGTATGTATGTATGTATGTATGTATGTATGTATGTATGTATGTATGTATGTATGTATGTATGTATGTATGTATGTATGTATGTATGTATGTATGTATGTATGTATGTATGTATGTATGTATGAATGTATGTATATATGTATGTAAACGCTTTATTGTACCAAAAATAACAACAACAACAATAATAAAATAGGAATTAAACTGTGTACAAAGGCGGACTTATCCCACTTAGGGATCTCTTACTTAGGGTAAACATGAGCCTATGTTCAAATACATGATGTTATGTGTACTAATCAAAAATTTATGGCAATTAGCAGAACAGCCAAGCTGTGAAAGAAACAGATAAATAAACACACAAACACTCTTTCGACTTAATTATATTAAAACTGTTGCCCCCAGATTCGCCTGCTTAAAAAAGGTGTTTGTTTCCAGCATAAAAAAAACCCACGGTAAACCAAGCTATCCTACAGTGAAAACCACATTCGAATTCATTTAGTGGTTTTGGAGAAGAAGCTGATAACGTTATCATTATAATAGATTATTTAATCGACGTGTTTACTGTTTTCATCGTTTTATACATATAATACAGTTCATCATCATATTAACACTGCTGGACACAGGCCTTCCCCAATTACGTTTCTCGCTTCCCTTCCCCTGAAGGGTCGAAGTGTCGCCAGGTCTTCCTGGCGAAGATAAGATACAATATCGATGACGGCTTTGGAGCAGAGGAATCTGGTTCCAGCAAATACTGATAGATCTTAAATTAAAATGTCTTTTTTATTTTTTCAGGTTTACTAAACGGATTCAATATACCACAAAAGGAGGTCTGCTGCCACGTACCAGTTACCGAAGAAATTGAGTGAGGAAGTTTCCCAAAACTTGTTTCAACAACAAAATCTAGTGAATGTTGAAAAAGTACAAACTTATTACATCATCTATCAATACTTGTGAAAAAATAGCATTCTTGTAGCACAAAATATAAAATTCTGCAATTTATTTCAAAGTTGCATATGAGTACACATTTTTACACGTCATTTTTTTATCGACTACCTCTTCCTAGGTGTTAGCGCTGTGAAGAAGAAACGGCGCAACAAACTTCACGCAACGCATCTTTTAAAAATCAAGTTTGCATACAATTAATAATGATTTTGCGAAGCTGAATTAACATTAGTACCAGGCATCTTTGTCATTCAAATAATCGTTTATTTTATAATAGGTTTTCTTACAAAGTTGTTTATTAATGTGAATCTTAAATTTTCTGTCCGTCATATTTAAGATTTCCTCTGGTAGTTTGTTGTAGAAGCGTATGTATGTAGGTATAGCAGAGACCTCTAGCTCAGAAACGTGATATATAAATAAAGTTGAAATTTCAACAGATTATATTGCTCGACCCAGAAATATGAAATAAAATCTATTTTAAAGTGGTCCCCATTCTAGGTAAAACTGAAAGTTTTGCATTCCTAGCCATCCTTTTGTAGTAAGACACTCTCTTTCATAATGCAAACTGCTGAGGAATAGAGCTCACTGCCAGATTCGGTATTTCCGGACCAGTACAATTTAGATCTGCTTAAAGAAACAGTGAATAAGCATCTTCTGGGTAAGCCCGCTCTACTTTATACCTCATGATCACTTAAATTACCATCAGGTGAAATTGAGGTCAAGCTGAAACCCATCAGTAGTTAATTTTTTTTTTTGATAATAAACTGTCCTTTCATTTGGAAGATCTCATCTCACTCTACCACGTCTAGGTAACACAAGATGGCCTATACTAAACAATTAATATAAGTAGAGATTAATTCAGAACATTGGACGGAATCCATCAGTCCACTGGCGCCCTGCCACGGATTATACGGCGGCCTATTGAAATCAATCTGGATAACCCAAGTAATACTTTGATGAATAACTCGGAACCGATGAATGGGAAATTCAAATCCTACGAAAAATGTTTCGATAGATTTTACAGCCTAGATCGAGTCGTTAGCTTACTGGCATTTGAATTCAGTTCATCATCATCATCATCAGGTTATTTTTGTCTCCACTGCAGGAGCACAACCCTCTCTCATCTGCCGGAGACAGACGGAGGATTTGGCCTACACTCCCCGCGCTGGCCAGACGGGTTGGGGAGGCCTGATTGATGTTTTATAATGTATTCCCTTAGTCGCCTTGTACGATATCCACGGGAGGAGTTGGAGTGGTCCTATTGTACTCTACCGGAAACCACACGGCAAATTTGAATTCAGTGCCAGAATAAAAATATGGGTACTTCTCATTGACACTCAATTTTTATGGTCACACAGTTATATTTCCTAAACAGTATAAGTTAAAAACATAACTTATGGATTGGTAGATAAAACATCTATTTGGTCACAAAATAAATAAAACTTGCCGTAATTGAAGCAAAAATAATATAAATAATTAACACGAACGATCAATAAAATTATTTTTTAAAAAAAAACAAAAACCGACTTCAAGGCTGTACCTACACGTCCAAACTTAAACTAAAAAGTAGAAAATAATATTTTAATTACTTCAAAGCAAAGAGCATTAAGGGACAATCAACGAAATTATTGATACTTATATACCTATTTACAATTTATAATAAGTTATTTCTGGAGTCGGTGCCAGCCAAGAGGGACAGTTTAATTAACAATTTAAGCAACACGGGGGGATATGCCTGAGTGAAGTGAGGTATCCATTAAGCTTAGGCTGGCACCGACTCCAAAAATAACTTATTATAAATTGTAAATAGGTATATAAGTATCAATAATTTCGTTGATTGTCCCTTAATGCTCTTTGCTTTGAAGTAATTAAAATATTATTTTCTACTTTTTAGTTTAAGTTTGGACGTGTAGGTACAGCCTTGAAGTCGGTTTTTGTTTTTTTTTTAAAAATAATTTTATTTTATACTTTTTAGTGGGAAGTAAGTGTATTTTGTTTATTTAAAACGCGCTGCTCAAATGAGACAGCGCCGTTAGGAAGACAGTAGTGACGAGAAGAAAGATTGTTTAAAGAAAAGTAGGGAAAGAAATGCTATAAATATTTCAAATGATAGTTTTGAACAGCGGGCCTATAGACTTTCTTAGACACAAGAACTTATCAAGGCTTAATGAAAGTCCAGAAAGTCATGCTCAACGACTCAGTTTGATTCAAAATGTTTATCAATCGAAACCGAAGAGCAATGTCTTGGCTTGCAACACGAGCATTTATCAAATGAATCCAGATCGACTCGGTTAGTTGCTATGCGGCAAGTTTTTAAATCGACCCCACAGTGAGAAACCTTTAACAAAAATGATACGCTTGTGTAATCTTTTCAACAAATAGGTCGTTTTCTTTAAGAACAGATATTAATGTATAATTATTATGAAGGCTCCTTACAAATACATACAATCTTCTTTGTTCTTAGCTAATGACAGTTAAAAAAATATTGAAATTCCTCATCACAACTTTTGTTGAATGCAAGGATAAAGCAGTAAAACCATGGATGACTCATTATTAGTTGAAACCTGAAATAAATACTTCATACTTGTCATATATATGGTAGCATTTACTGAGAAAAAAAAGAGATAAAAATTGGCACGCGCGTCATCTTGAAAGCCGGCGGGCCACCAGTTTTGACGTCTGAAAGCTTTTGGTATACAGCTGAATACCATTTTGGTTGCGTTAGTTTTTCGTAAATTTCGTGATTAATTCGTTAGTTATTATGTTCTGTGTAACCTGCTTTTGTAATAACTATGGCATGTGTTGCTGTGGGCTGTCGAAGCCAAATTGGTGTTTTAACGGAAAACAATTACAAATTATCTTTTTATCGGTAAGTTGATTTAAACAAATATGTCCATAATTTGTTCCAGTAAATACTAAAAAGTTATTTAATGCACTGAAAATGAAGCCTGATGGCGTCTGTTCACGTGGAATCGTGGAAAAGTGGAGACATTCTAATATTTAAACAATACAGATTCAATATACCTATCTCTTTTGTACAATGACCATTATTAAATGTGTGAAGGAGTCGATTACACTTTTTACTTTCAACTTAATATGATGGATCCATAGTTTTAATGCATCATCCTTGGCTGAAGGGAACACCAAACTAGCATGTCGTCTATGTATACTAAGACTATATTTGTGTCTTTGTTGATTTTTCAAAAAGCGCTGAATGAATTTCGATAAAATTTATATGGGACCACCTCTGAAGTATGACCTACCATATAAAATATGAACCATCAAAATCCATTCAGAATTGGCGGAGTAATCGCGTAACAAACATACAAAAAAAAAAAAAAAAACATACCGTCGAATTGAGAACCTCCTCCTTTTTTGAAGTCGGTTGAAAACGGGGCCATTTTTCGTATTCTCATCGTGTCACACTTCCCGTTGCAGTAAAACATTTGGTTACTGCTTTACCAAATTTCAGTGTATTTGTATGTTATATATACCAAAGTCATCGTAATTAAATACACTTTACATACGTTGGTGTAAAAAAAAACTTTTCGTCATTATTTTGAATTGGAAACACAATATGTGTCGGTCACACGATTTTAGGTACTTAAGATTTGAGTAGTAATAAAGGCTTGCTGTTGAATACAACAGCAGCAACTAATCACAGAGTTCGATTCGGTCATCGTCAGTCGTGTTCCTGCTTCGCAGAAGTGGGACGAGCGACTCATCGTTCCGTGAGTAAAAAATATTGGTAAGTTTATATTTATTCGTAGGTGTACCGATCACTTGCATGGACAACATATTTGTGTATTGTATTTTGGTAATGGAAATTAAAGTTAGCTCATCGAAACTCCAAAATGTTCGAGATATTTATGTAGTATTTGATTTAAAACGATACACCTAAACTTTGCAGGAATTTATAAAAAAGGGATATTTTCGTCACCTTCGTGGCATCACCTTCGTGGCGTTTTACCCACGAAGGTGATTTTTTGCCACGAAAGTGATTTTTTGCATTGTTTTATTTCGAAATATAGCGACTGGTGTATACGTATTTACAAAATCAACTAGTTTGATGTATTTTGAATACATAAGTAAGTATATTTACATGATAAATTAACAACTACACTATTAATAGATAACTAATTAAACATGAAGTATGGGTAGGTACTAATTAAAGTAAGTAAGTAAGTATATTAACGTTGTTTTTAGGGTTTCGAACCAAGATGGTAAAAATGATCCCTCAACACCAACGTAGCTTCTGGTCTGATGATGATCCAGATTCGAGTTACAATATATTTGATTTACGCAAACGTAACGTTCTGATATTTTCTTTTATTGTTCGGAGATGTTATCGTCTTCTTGTAATGAGATTTTTTTATAGAATAACGTTTTTGTTTTTGAAAAGTAAAAGTGCTGCCTAACAACGTGTAACGTTTCGTTTTTATTTTTTGAGAGATTTAGCCTTTCTTAAGTTCAGACTAAAAGTAGTATCTAAGTTCTAAAGACTTATTTGATTCATCATTAGGAAATAGTTTATATTACAACTAATTAGGTTAAGTTTTTGATTATTTTTTATCACCGGAGACTGATTATTTGTGAATGTCACAAATTAGCAGTGATATTATAATTAAAGTATACTCAAATTATGCACAATTGTTATAAGTTTAGATACATTAGGTATGTTATTATGTTATCACATGTATAAAGAGGGTATTTTAGAGTAAAACTATCCTCCGAAATATAAGTACCTGATTAATAAAACCACAGTAAAGTTTCTATTTATTTCCTACGTTAATAATGTTCTATAATAAGTACTTTTCACTAAAATTATGTAGTTTTAATTGACATAGCATATCAGTAATAATAGGAACCTATTTCGTAGGATGACCGAACCTAGGACCGAACTGGTAACTCTCTCTGCGCTTGATTGAATATCATGTATTTGCCTGTTTAATTATGAAAATAAGATTAAGTTGTTATTTCATGAACATTTAGTCTCATAACCACTAGTCAATTCTGAGAAAATAATGGCTGTAAAGTTACTGAGTCACTTTCGTGGATCATCGCGTCACTTTCGTGGCATCTAGAACTTCAAAACATTATTACTTCCAACCGAGACTCACGATTTGATTAATTTACTTATAAATTTACTCGTATTATCAAGCGCTATTAGATTTTTGATAAAAATAGTTTATATAAGCAAAAAATAGAATTTACCACGAAGGTGACGATGAGAATAGAATAGAATAGAATAGAATTCAGCTTTATTTTATATAATTCTTGTTACAGTTATTTGGCTCGCCAAGTACGAGCAGTGTTGTTTACATATATGTCTTATGAAAGATCTGAGTGTAAAGTAAATGGGGCTCAGTTCATACAAGAGCTGGCTCGCGCATACGCTATGTGTTTTATTTTAAAGGATAGGGATGCGAGGAGGGACCATTCGCTTGGAGAGCGGTTTGCCTCTTTCTTGCTTGGATACATATTCAATTTCACCGGCACGTAGGCCAGGCAACATAGGGTTGTGATGGTTGGACTTGTTATATTTATTGCCAGGGAGTGTAAGTCCGGGGATTTGTTGGTCTTTTAATTTGCGGAGCATGTCTTCATGAAGGTCTCTGGCACGTATGTACCAGGGATCCTCATCAAGCATATCCCAAATTACTGTTGAATTTGTATTGCGAGGAAAGTTACCCGCGATCTTCAGTGCCATTCGGTATTGTCTCTCTAATTCGGTTAGCTTGGACTTACACACTCTTGGGTATAACTGTACTATGCCATAATCAATTATAGGTAACAGTGTAGCTTTTATCACTTTGACTTTGGTTTCGAGCGACACTTTGCTGTACCACCCTATGATAGGGGCTAGCATACCGCCCACTTGTTTAACTTTTTTCACTGTGTGTTTTACGTGTTCCTTCATTACTAATCTTTGGTCGAGATGCACCCCGAGGTACTTAATAGTGGTCTTTATTGGTACCTCGTTCTGTTGAAGTCGGATGGTTCGTTCGTATTTGCGCTTGTTTGTGAACATCGCGCACTCCGTTTTGCCCACGTTTGAGTTAAGTCCCCATTTCTCGTAGTGATCGATAATCTTTTTAGCAGCCCATGCTGCTCGGCGTGATGCCATGTCTGGCCAGCTGGCCTCATTCAATATACACAGATCGTCAGCGTATTGTGAGAGTGTGATATTTGCGATATGGATCTTTGGTATATCGCTCACGTATAGATTGAAAAGTATCGGACCCAGAATAGAACCCTGCGGGACTCCGTGTGGAACCAGCTGCCATCTTCCGTACATCGTGCGATATTTGCCACGGGCCTTCCGGTCAGCAAGGTAATTCTCGATAAGCTTAATGACATTGTTCGCCATTCCAGCGTCGAACAGTTTACGGCTCAGTCCCGCATGATTTATTGAATCAAATGCTTTGCTAAGATCAGTAGAGATCATAGCCACACTATTTCCCTTGGCCAAAGCATCGGTGATAACCTTGCCCGTCCGTAGGATTTGCGTGCCTGTCCCTCTGTTTTTCATGAACCCGTGTTGATATTCCGGTATGAGTTTTAGACGTGTCACCTCCGTGAGCACTCGGCTATACATGATCCGTTCACATAGCTTACCCATGATGTTTAGTAACGTAATTGGACGATACGAGGCAGCCTCAGTGTGCGGCTTGCCTGGTTTGTGTAGGAAGATACAGTCTCCGAGCTTCCATCTCTTCGGATAGTATCCCGTGCACAGAGTGTAGTTTATAATTCTTACCAGTGCGTTGTAGTACGCCGGCCCAGCAAGTTTCATCGAGTCGACCCTCAGTTGATCGGGGCCTGGTGCTTTCTTGTTCTTGAAGAGGCGAAGAGCTCGTAGTACCTCCTCCGCGTCGGTCTCCACCAGTGGTTGGTATGGCGTGTAGATTTCACAGTTCTTATGAGAGTCATCGACGTTTGATTCCTTTACTATGGCCGAGTCAACGAGAGTGTTGATCGTATCTTCTTCAGTTACGACTCCAAACAAGTCAGGTAAGCGCTGTGGCTTGGCCTTTAGTGAGCGTTGAATTTTCCACATCTTCGCATAATTGTTCTCGGGACTCTCGATGACGTTGTTCCATTGAGCCTCTTGATATTCTTGTAGTGCTTGCTTCAGAATAGTTTTAGCGGCGTTGTATATTCTACGTAGGATATGTCCTCTCGGTGCATTCTTCGCTCTCCGTTTGCTTCTGTTGCGGTGTTGTATCATATATTGGATGTTCATCGGCAGTTCCTCCCGTCTTTTTGACTCTCGTAGCGGCGCCATTTCATCCAATGCTTCAGTTAATATATTCTCCATTCGCTCGACGTATGAGTCTGCCTCGGCATCTGTAGTTGGTACCGTGAGCGGTAGGTTTACTTCGATTAGTTCTTGAAACTTGATTCGAGACTCCTTGGATTCTGTGATGTTTCTCATAGTTCGCCTAAGTTGTACATGTTCGTGCACTTCTATGTCGACCTCCAGCTGCCACGGATAGTGATCCGACGAGATAGAGTCCAGTTGTTTGGTTCGATACGTATACTCAATTGCCTCTTGCGTTACCAGTGCGACATCAAGTATGCCGTTTCCTTGGTGGCATGGCCGAGATGGAAGGCTAGTATGCACCAGCTTTGCTTCTCGGTTGCTGATGGCTCGCTGCACTAGCGCGCCTGCTGCTTGTGTTTGAGAGTGCCCAAGTTGTTGCATTCTTAAGTTCAAGTCCCCAACGTTGATTGAGGTGGTATTATCTTCCAGTAATGCTTCCCAGTCTGCTCGTATTTGACTGAACCTTAGATGTGGATTGTATAACCCTCGCACGATGATACCGCCGTCGATTGTTTCTAGTCTGATGGCTACTCCCTCGATCTGCCGGTCTACCTCATCCACACCCGGTATCACCGTAGTTAGATTCCAGCGGAGACCTTGTTTTATGTACATTGCCGTGACAAGATGAGCTGCCCTGGCGTCGTAGATTTTATTGAATCCCGGTACGTTGTACTTGCTTTTAATAAAGTCTACCTTACACTCATTCACAATCAAAATATCCGGTTGATGCTTGATAGCCAGTTGCTTGAGTTCAATGTGTTTATTTCGAATACCTTGAATATTACAGTGCAAGATTTTCATGCACTGTTTCCTTCTTTTGAGCACATTCGGCAACTTATCCATTGATAAGTTCAATCACGAAGTCCAGAATCGTTTCTGTGGGATATCCCTTTGCTTGCAGGCTTTTCATCAGCTCCTTAGCCTTGCTGAGTAAGTTTAGTGACGCTTTCGCTTTGACTTCCTTCTCGTCAGATGTACGTGTGGTTTCCCGGTTGGTAGAGGCGCCTGCTACTATCGCATAGCTAACTCCCTTAGTCCGTGACTCGACTGGTTTTGGATCCAATTTCGAAGTCGCCATCGCAGTATTTGCCTGTCTTGTTGGGTGATGTTTCGCTTGTTGATTGTTTTTGGCAAAAGCCTGTCGCCTGTCTTTTTGTTTTTTGATTTCCAGCTGGAACAGTGGGCACTTTGCTTGTCTTGCTGTATGTCCGATTTCGTGACAATTATAGCAAACATGCCACGCTTCTCCATCTTCGCATTGCTCGACAGACTCTGGTTGCTCGGGCCTGCGACAGTGAGATTGCACATGCCCGAATTGCCAACACCGCTTGCACTGTGTTACCGCGGTGTCTCGTACTTTATATTTCTCAATCGTAGCCCGCTGGCTCAAGATGAACTTAATGTCACGGGCTACTCGCATGTCGGTTTCTCCTGGGAAGATGAGAATCAGCGCTGAGTTTTTCATGATGATGACTCGTTCCATTTTGATGCCGTATCTCTCAAGAATATCCGATTTGATTTCTTCCTCGGTGTACCCTTCAGCACGGATACCCTTGGCTATAAGTTTCTTTGCCGGGCGGCGCTCGTCTTTACATCCGTATGTGTAGTAGTTATATTTTTCTTGGTTATTATTTAACAACTTTTGTATGGCCTCGTATGCTTCCTTGTTTTTAGGAATGTATGTGATTTTATTGCTCTTCGGATCCGCCCGAATTTCACAATTGGTAACTCGAGCCATCTCGTTCGCCGCCTTCCATTCGTTTTTGTCCGAAATCCATGCGTCATATTCGCATATAAACGGAGGGTATCTCTTTGTACCTGCTTCGCTCGCTGCTTTCTTATCTGTTCTAGACGTGGCCGAATCGACCTCATCGATTAGTCTCGCGCTGTTTAAAGGTGGATTTGCCTGCGTAGTGCCAGTGGGTGGTCTACTCGGTTTTTGGACACGGCGTCGTTTGGTCGCCCCGGTATCACTCGAAACTGAGACTGTATCATCTGGCTCGTCTTCATCTGTAGGGGCAAGCAGTGAGAACGCGTTACTCGTGACTATACCTGCAACCTTTGGTACTGATCTGGCTCGGTTTTTTTCTGCTGTTTTGGACTGCGCTCGGGTTTCCGCTCTCTGAGAATGCAAACTAGGCGATGGCTTGTCGAGTGCTACTCTCATGTCTCTTACCGCCATGTGAGTGTGGATGCCTCTAGATTCATTATATTTATTTTGATTTTCTTTAGCAAGTTGCTGTATAGTATGACTTACTCTTGCAGTCGGGGTCCACGGTCCTTCAACGTGTTTCTTTGTCATGGGTTTTATGATATCGCATCTGAATTCGACGCGGTTCGTTTTTTTACAATATGTACATACCATTCTCTCGCGAATGATGAATTCATTTTGCGCGATCACTTGGACAAACAGCGGTCCTGAGCATTCACATAGTGGACCTTTGCCTTGTTTAAGCTTATTCGCATTTGCTAAGTAATGCACATATTTCGTGCTAAGCTTTGCGGGACCATAACTGATCCTCTCTATTTCACTGCGAATAAATATCTTCACAACACTCACTTGCCCACACGCGCACTTGTGGTTCTTGGACATGGATTGATCACTGATCCAGTCGTAGAAAGTTCCTTCTTCCGAAATGATATCACAATAAAAACATTGTACTAAATCTAGTCCATTATTGGAGTTAATTGGGGCCGTGTCACACACGATCCTCTTAAACAGCGACTTATCCACCGTTTTACACTCACTGTCCACTTCCATCTTTCACTATTACTTATAATTCCGGATTACATCTCGAACACTCACTTATTTATTAATAAGCGGTCGAAACGTTTCGCGGCAATAGAAAATACCGCGCGCGATAAGCGGTGAGGAATCGGGTAGCACAAAGCGCACGCAATGCACGACCGCTCGCTAGGGCTGCCCGTGGCAGACTTGACGATGAGAATCGTGGCGATGAGAATTAGCCATATACTTGTTTTACCATAACTAAGATAGTAAATCGCTCAAAGGGCAATGTACCTATATGATTTTACAACAAACTACTAGAGAAAACCTTGGATCACATTAAAAAAAGGTTTCTATGCCTATTATTCACCACTTGGTTATTTACGAGTCTAATCAATGCGTTCAGCCTGTCATCCATCACCTACAACGCAGAAACGTGGACATCGACGGTTGACCTGGTTCACAACTCGGGTTTCTTTAAAGGATATGATTCGTCATTAGGAGATACGACAAAGAACGAACGTCACCGACATAGCTGAAAGGATCAGCAAGCTAAAGTGCAGTGGGCCACATATGCCGCAGAACAGACGCCTGTTGGGGCCGACGAGTTCTGGAGTGGAGACTGCGGATCGGCACGCGCAGAGTGGGACACCGGAAGCGTCTGGATACGGAGGGCGGAGGACCAGGTGTGGTCGCGTTCATTGGGGATCGCCTATGTCCAACAATGGACATCTAAGAAGAAGAAGCTTTACAAGTTAGGTATATTAGGGTAAGTTGAATAATAGGTAGAATATATAAACTTACGAGATATTCTCAGTTGTTTTACTAACAGTAGCGCGGCAACCCCAATCGGTAGAGATATGATAGAGCCCACGAAATCAAATTAAGCGCTCACATATAGTGGTGTCCGGAAGTTTGCCGAGTTAACTTTACCCTAGAGCGTGTTACTTTGTAATATCGACTAATTAATTGGATAACACAAACAAGAAGGGCAGAATATACTAACTACTATACGAAAATACTACTATACTAACTGGCAGTTTTGATAAACATAGCTATTAGCGAAAGATGAAAAATATGGTGACATGTCGTTTCACTCATTACAATAAAAATGTACATCTGTAACAGTTGGATAAGAACAATTTTGTTAGGGAAGCTGATAAAAGACTGAGAGGCTGGGCTGGGCAGCAGTCGGAAAGCAGCGTCGAGTCTTCACGTCGCGTAATCCACAATGTTTAAAGACAAAAGAAAAAATAATCAGTGCGTCCTGTCTATGACCTACGCCGCAGTAACGAACACACTGACGGTGGACCTGGTCCACAAGTTTCAAGTCGCTCAGCGAGCTATGGAGAGACTAAGCTAGGGGTTTGTTTGAAGGATGTTATTAGCAAACTAAAGTCTGCCGCCAGATGGACCGACGACCTGAAGAAGGTGGCCGGAAGCGGCTGGATGCGGAGGACAGAGTTATAAAAAAAAGTTGATTGGTATCCTTTTAAATAAGTACATGACACTAGATAATAATACACAGACATTTTAAATATGTACTAAAGTAATCTATACCTATAATAAAACTAACTGTCTATGTACATGGAAGATATTGTAGAAAAATGTTTATGAGGGGGGGGTACTTATAGGGCGAATAGAAGCCAAAATAATGTTTGTCTGTCTGTATGTATGTTTGTTACCGCATCACGCAAAAACCCCTTAATGAAATTTGATGCAGTTTTCACAGTTGTCTTGCTGGAAGTCTAACTTAAAATCTGGTGCATGTTTCATCTTGATACGCCACTTAGAACATGAGATATTAATAAAGTAAATTTTTCTAGAAGCCATTACAACAAATAAGTACCTATTATTATGTTTGATGCAATTCATATTGCGATTGGTTTGTACTACAGTTGGAGCGGGGTGGGATTGGGGTTGGGGTTAAGGGTCGGAGTGGAAATGGGATAGGCAGCGAGAGTGCGAATGGGAGCGGTTCTGTAATCCACGCGAGCGGAGCCGCGGGCACAGCTAGTAATATATAAGGAAGAACCACTGGCTCCAAAACTAGGCGGGACCCTGTATATTTTGGAGCCAGCCAGCTCTCTGTGCACTACGGGACAACTCGAGAAAACAAAGTTGTTTGAATAGTAATAGTAGTTAGGCAGATTGACTTGTATATTGTTAAAACTATGGTCACCTTAGTAACAGAGCTAAACAGGTTCCACAGTTGAATCCAACCGGACTTACAGGATTTGGCAGTTTTCGGACGGTATGGATTTCACTGTCCTAATGTCTAGAAAGGAGGTAGTAAATTTCGGAAAACCCTCGCCATGTCCTATATATCAGAGGATTATGCTTGAGGAACTATATAACCCTTTCCTTTGTTTGAGCTCTTCTTATTTTAGTACGGAATAGTATATACATAGTTACTCTCACACAACTGCGGTTACTTTCAAATGTGAAATTATAATTAAGTACAAAGTACCAAAGTTGGACATCATCAACATCATCAGCCTATATTTGGCCACTTCATCAGCCACTTTTGGTGGGCTGTCCATTGGGGGATTTTCCATAATCACCACACACATGAAATGTATTTATTCACTGTAAGAAAAAAAGAAAAAAGTTCAGTACATCTAGCTGGGATTACTGAAATTAGGATTTGCAAGCTGAAGTGGCAGTGGGCGGGCCACATCTTTCGCAGTACCGACGGCCATTGTGGCAGACGAGTTCTAAAGTGGAGACCGCGGACTGGCACACGCAGGGTATGGCGTCCCGGCGCCAGATAGACTGATAACTTGAAGCAGTTAGCCGGAAGCGGCTGGATGCGGAGGGAAGAGGATCGGGTGTATTAGCGTTCATTGGAGAAGACCTATGTCCAGCAGAGGACGTCTAAGGATCATGAAAGAGGAGGGCAAGATAAACAATAATGTTAATTTTACTAACTTTAGAAAAAATATGGTTAAATTTTTTGTTATTATTTGCAGTTGAAGGGTTTAATTTCGAGAAGCTTCCTGTTTTTCACCTACCATTATTAGCGAGTCAATTAATTCACTGCACAAGGCCTCAGCAATCGAAACAACGTGTGATGCCCTCATTTACATAACAGACAAAACATTTTCGATCGACACAGTAATCTGCTGTGTCTGCTCTCAAACAGTCATCAATCAAACATCAAAATCCCTGCCGTTATTCGGCGGTACCGGAAAAAAAATGGTCGCAACTACATTTCTATTATTCAAAGGGTAAACTATGACGGTTGTAGCGAAAATTCTCTATGTTCAATATCGAAAATGGCGAATTCCCGATATTGCCAATAGCAATCCACTTAAGCCTACAGTCGCGTAACAAAATTACTATCCAATACACAGGTAGTGTGTGATGTGACCCTTAGACTCGCAAGGGAAATCAGCACCTGTTGTACACGACCAAAAAAAGGAACCACCAACCTTATCTAGGGTAATTGATGGTGCCTAGGTCAATACAGCCTCAGGGTGACCTGGTTGCGAATTATTTATAAGCGACGTAGGTAGGGAACTAATTGAATAAGGAATTGAACTTTGATTTTTCTGAATTCAGACCATTAGTAGCAAAGGTGGCTAAGTTAGGCCTTCTGATCTTTGGTGAAAAAATCGATTTTACGAATCGATTCGAATCGTGGGAGTTAAGATCGATCTGACGAAAATCGATTCGAATTACATATAGAATTAAGGAAACACTTGCTGCAGATTGATTCTATTACATTTTCCGCTTATTCGTATAAGCTTAATAATAGACAAAAAAATACATTATTTACTAAAAATACACTCAACTCAGATAATAAATCAACTCACTGAATCTTAGAATAATATTTGGTCTGAGCACTATCAGTCACTCGATTGCACTGTGCATCATTCGATTAGCACACCACAATCGTTTAATCGTTTCGACTGGGCAAGCGTAGTGTGGGACGCCCCTGGCTAGATGGAGCGACGATCTGCGTAAGGCGGCTGGCAGTGACTGGATGAGAAGAACCGAAGATCGGGCTCAGTGGCGCACCTTGGGAGAGGCCTATGTCCAACAGTGGACCTTTCAGACTGATGATGAATCGTTTAACAATAACAGAAGGTAAAGGAATTAAGGAATGATATTGGATACAGCCCCCTGGCAATCTGTCACGCGTTCCTTAAACTGCCGCTGGAGGTTTGAGGGTGCAACGTTAAGAGAAAAATCGATCCCCGATCTCTCCATTTTGTGATCTTGAATCGATCTTGCCCTCGAAAAGATTGATCCAAAAATCGAAGGTCGGACTGCCAATAAATCGATTTTCGATAAGATCGGACCGAGATCGGAAACCCTGAGCTAAGTCTTTAAGATTGTTTCTTCTATCAAAGCATCAAAAGCTCGCTCTTCTTTTAATGTTCTGACTCGGTACATACATGCCTGAGCTATCTAGCCTAGTGGTAATGTCCTTCGCCAATTCTTTGATATCGGATGACTAAGGATCAAAGGGTTCTCCTGCTAAGTCCAGTACTTCTGCTGTTTGGACATTTATGCATGCTTGGCGGCGTCTTAAAGCATTTATGAAAATATACCTCACATTGCTCCGTCACTACAACTATAATTTTTTTTATATACATACATATATAATACTCACACCTTGGTCCCAGAGGGGTATGCAGAGACGATGAATCGCCACTTTGCGCAATCTAATATCGCAAAGTGGCTTCTCTTCGCCCGCTTTTCGCCCCGTGATACCCCTTGGCGTGATGTGTTGCGAACAACATCGCCGCCTTGTCGAGGTACCACGATTAGCTAGGTTCGATTCTTTAATATCTCGAGAAATAAAATAAATTTCATTATTTCTCTCTTCATTGCAGTTTCATAAACTTATTCCATACACGTATTAACACTACTTTCTCTACGTAGTAAAATTTGGTATTCTCTGCTATTTGTTCCTCGCCATTAAACTCCACTTTGTTTCAGATTTCAGACGCGCACAAATTAATGTTTGAATTTTTCATGTAAGCCGAAAAACTTCCGCAACAACAATCTTCCTTTAACTTTTTTACGACTTGTCTGGGATGTAGAAATTAAATGGAGACGAGTATATATCTTTTTGAAATATTTTTTACTACTACCTGTGCCCGCGGCTCCGCTCGCGTGGACGACATGCTGGGGGGGCAATGCGCGAAAAGTAAAAGTTGCTATGATATAAAGTTGGTACTATATGGCGAGCAGCAATGCGACCTAGATAGTCACCATTCAAGTAAGTTAGCAACAGAATAAGATTGTACAAGTAGCGACCAACCATCCCACAAATAAATCCAGTGGTTTCAGTAAAATGGCCTAAGAAAAAAAACCCATATGTAATATAATATATTTTAAATAAAAATAAAAAAAGTTAAAACTAAATATTCCTACAGCTCATGATTAAGTTAGCCGATTGCGATGAAATAAAGAATAAATGAAAAAAAAGGGAATGCTAGAGAGAGGAATGTCTGTTTCCTCTATAGCATAGGAAGTGATTGTACCGCAATTGGATTACCTACTTATTTAAAAAAAAGCGGCCAAGTGCGAGTCGGACTCGCCCATGAAGGGTTCCGTAGCAGCAAGTAACATAATATAAAAGTTATAGTTGTGGTTTACGATTTATGACGTATTAAAAAAAACTACTTACTAGATCTCGTTCAAACCAATTTTAAGTGGAAGTTTGCATGGCAATGTACATCATATATTTTTTTTAGTTTTATCATTCTCTTATTTTAGAAGTTACAGGGGGGGGGGACACACATTTTACAACTTTGGAAGTGTCTCTCGCGCAAACTATTCAGTTTAGAAAAAAATGATATTAGAAACCTTAATATCATTTTTGAAGACCTATCCATAGATACCCCACACGTATGGGTGTGATGAAAAAAAATTTTTTTAGTTTCAGTTCTAATTATGGGGAACCCCCAAAATTTTGTTTTTTTTTCTATTTTTGTATGAAAATCTTAATGCGGTTCACATAATACATCTACTTACCAAGTTTCAACAGTATAGTTCTTATAGTTTCGAAATAAAGTGGCTGTGACATACGGACGGACAGACAGACAGACAGACATGACGAATCCATAAGGGTTCCGTTTTTGCCATTTCTCTACGGAACCCTAACTAGTTGGTGCCCGCGACTTCGTCTGCGCAGCATTAGTATTTCGAGTAGCTTATATTAGCGTGGCGCAGAAAAGAACTAACATTATGACATTAAAATTATAATTTTATGGCGCACGCCAGAATAGCTCGCAGATGGTAGATTTTTTCCTACTTACTTGATATTTTGGACAATTCACACAATATCTTTATAAATTGTAGCCTATGTGTTATTCTGGTGTATAAGCTATATTACTGTAAATTTTCTCTAAAATTCATTCGGTAGTTTTTACGTGAAAGAGTAACAAACATCCATCCATACTTACAAACTTTCGCGTTTATAATATTAGTAGGATGTATTGTAAATTTTTTTTTTAAATAAATAAATGTCATCATGTCAGCCCCTAGAAGTCCACTGCTGGACATAGGCCTTCCAATTACCGCCACCACACCCGTTCCTCCGCCATCCGCATCCAGCCGCTTCCGGCCACCTTCTTCAGGTCGTCGGTCCACCTGGCGGCGGGACGTGCCACCCTGCCAGTGCCAATCCGCGGTCTCCAATCCAAAACTCGTCTGCTCCACTGGCTGTCGGTTCTGCGGCATATGTGGCCCGCCCACTGCCACTTCAGCTTTAAGTTAAATGTCTTAATTTCGGCTGATGATGAAAATCAGTATTCCTTGGTCTGATTCACATAGTCCACTAAACTTTTCTGTATGTACTGAGTTTTGAAGACTACAAACACAGTCTTAGAACATCTTCAGCATATGTAGGTTACTTACTTCACGATGTTTTATCACCGAAAAGCACATGAACTTTACCACATTCATATTAATTTTAACATCCAACCAAACTCGGCAACAATGGGCCACAAAATATTACCCTAAGCGCTCTCAAACTTCACCTAATTTACCATTAAAGTTTACAGGCTTAGGCTTGTAACTTAGGTTAATATATAGACAAAAATCACAACACTTTCATTTCTTTCATCATCATATCACCCCTTACCCCGGTTCAGAACTAGACATCTAGTCTAGTGCTGAACCTGGTCCTCCGTCCTCCGCATCCAGCCGCTTCCGGCCACCTTCTTCAGGTCGTCTCGATCCATATGGCGGCGGGGCGTCCCACCCTGCGCCAGTTGATCCGCGGTCTCCACGCCAGAGCTCGTTTGTCCTAGCGGCAGTCTTCGGTTCTGCAACGGCCACTTTCGCTTGCTAATCCTTTCGGCTCACCTTCGTTCTTTGTCGGATCTCCTCATTAGAAAACATATCCTTCAAAGAAACTCCGAGAATAGCCCTCTCCATAGCTCGCTGAGCTATTTTCATAAGTTTCTGTAAATTGTATTTGAAAACAATGTTATTTACACTTAAGGATTAACTTACGCTAAGTTGTAATGTTTTTTTTATTCCTGATGGGTTCACGCTTGACCTCAATCTCACCTCGTGTCGATAATGCCTAAGGTGGAGCGCGCTTACCCAGAAGATGCCTATTCACTCTTCCTTTAAAAAGATCCAAATTGTACTTGCCCGGAAATACCGAAGCTGGCAGAGAGTTCCATTCCTTAGCAGTTCGCATTATGAACGAGGAAGTAAAACGCTTCGTGCGAGAGCGTGGTATGTCTACGGTTCATAAGGATGAAGTCCCTCACCACGCCTGGTAGTCCGGTGATGGAAGCGGGATGGGGGAATCAAATCGTGTAATTCCTGGGCACACTCCCCAAAATGTACCCTATAGAAAACCGAATGACTTGTATATATAATTACCAAACTGTAACTACATTGAGTAGAATATAGATGCACTGGATAGAGGGTAGCAACTTTTGTATGAACAAATTTTTTCTGCGCCTCCTTTGATTTTCTAAATCAGAGTAGGTAGTCCTAGCCCGGTCCCCCGCCTTCCGCTTACAAGTAAAATATAATACAAATTATTACTACCTACCTATTTAAGAGACACGGGATTTTCATGACATAACGTGAAAAGAATGTCCATATTAATCTACCGTACTATATTTTCATAGCAAGTTAAATGACACTTCCTATATCCGATAACTTATAACTCTATCTTATAATAAGATTTCAGCCCAACAATTAGGTATACAATTAGGACTTGGCCCATTTTTTATGTACTTATATGTTTGCTTGACAAATATATTTGACAAGTAAACATATACATATGCAATATATTATTTTTCTTAGTACATTTTGCTGACATGCTAGGAAAAATAATTTTTGTGTTTTTTTTCCTTTCATCTGACCTTTCGATCCTTACAAAACGATGTATCGCCTCAGGCTATATTATTATTGAAGCTCTAGTACATAAAAATACACATAAATAATACCACCTGACCCGAACTTTATAGTACAGTCACTTTAAACCAGCCTTATACCAAAGAACACTATATTTCATTCCAGATTAATAGTCCTATGAAAACAAACGCATTTGCGTCTCGAAAACAAAATACACAATAGATGGTGTTCCTAAGTGGACTGCAAAGTTTACATGGTAATACAAACCTGTTTTTGCTGCTGGTGACCCTTTCATGTATATGTTACCGAGACGTAAATAGCGTTGGTTTTCATAGGACTATGAATCTGGAATGAAATATACATATTTCTACGTAAAGAGCCGCGACTATATACACACACTCATCCCACACACACAAACGTGATATGCTAGTACTCCTGTGTAGTAGATAATTAAATAAATTCGCTTGTATGGAGTTCCGGGAGTATGGTACTCGTAGAGTCTATAGAACATAAACGTGGTATAGGAAGGGGGATTGTAGGGGGCGGTTGGGTTGTTGCAGGTGGATTTTAGGGGCATAGGGAGTGATGGGGATTGTAGAAGGGGTTATGGAAGAAGAGGGGTTATTATAAACTTATACCACTTGCTGGTCGTTTTAGTGCAAGTTCTGGCATTTAATGTCAATGGGCTTATAGTTTTAACAGAAAAAATATGGGTAGTCCTACTCATATTACACAATTTACTTTTTACTACGGAAAAGTACAAATAAAAAACTGATAATCGGTGCTATAAAAAAATTCTTAGATAAAAAAAAATCTTTTAAGTAATTGTGCATGAAGACATACTTAGATATATACATATTTTTATTAATAACTTTTTTACAGGTCGGATAACATTTTATTACAAAATAAAATTAAAACTCAATTAGATTAAGTGAAAATTACAAATTATAAAAAAAGTTGAAATATAATGCATAAAATTGAATCTAACTATGTCAACGAAGCTGGCATTGACTTTATCGAGTCACAAACCTCAAAATAAAAAGAAAAAAAAAAGAGAACTGGTGTTCCCAGTGGGATGACGGTTGTACAAATGGGACCCATAATGAAAGTATGTATATAAAGAAAGCGCAACTCGGTGCAAAATCGACACGTACCTCGCAACATGTCGATTATATACTAGTATGTTCAAAGAAATTTTTAAAGCTGTGTTACAGTGACTAGACTATAGGGTAAAAGTCCCGGGGGCTGGCCTCTAGTGAACGTATTACTTTTTCACAGAGCCTGTTCGGCCCTTAAATCTCTATTATAAAGGTTGCCTCTCACCCTATTGCATTGTTAATGCCTTAAGGAAATAGGTTTCAAAACTTTTCTTTTTGTTTAGATACCTCTAATAAAAATTGCCTATGGCGTAAACAGAGGGGCATCTATTTTCAACCGACTTCAAAAAAGGAGGTGGTTCTCAATTCGACGGTATGTTTTATTTTTATTTTTTTAGGCAACTTTTCAGATGGACGTGAAACAAAAACAGTAGTATAAAATAATTGATTATTCCAATCGAGATTACTACAAAACTTTTATGCTCGAGCCGTACGCGAGTCAATATAACATATAAAGCCGAGTTTTGAAAAATTAACCTTAACATGCGTTTCATACGACTATTTTCAATGCATTTGTGGGTGAACTAAATCGAGTACCTACTGGAGTTTTCAGTTATGGCGGATTTATTTTTCAATATCACATGGATCGAGTTCGATTTATCAGAAAAAATTAGATTATAAAATCGCACCAAACAGCCAAAAATAAAAATTCCAATAAACCATAGAGATTATATTATTATCTGATCGTATTACCGAGTCAAAACACCATGGTTTGTTAAGCAAAATAGAACAAACAACAAACTTCTTGATTTGAAGTTGATGGCGGCTTATAAAATTTAAACTAAACTACAGTCTTAAAAATGCCGTATGGTTTCCGGTAAAGTAGAATAGGACCACTCCAACTCTTCCCGTGGATGTCGTACAAGGCGACTAAGGGAATACATTATAAAACATCGATCAGGCCTACCCAACCCGTCTGGCCAGCGCGGGAAGTGTAGGCCAAATCCTCCGTCTGTCTCCGGCAGATGAGAGAGGGTTGTGCTCCTGCAGTGGAGACAAAAATAACCTGATGATGATGATGATGATGAGTGTATGATACAGATGAGACGAAAGATACGTAACAGAGCTTTTACGAGCAAGTGTAATGAAAATAGTCAGAGGACTTGGTTGAGGTAGTTGCCTATCCGGTGCTATCCAGACGAGTCACCGGTATGCGGCCCCGGCTTCCCGAGTTATCGCTACTACAATCCCACTATCCTTCCGTAATAGCGGTATCCCATACCTACCCTATACTCCTTACCCATACCCCATCTCCTGTCTCTCTCGCCCCGACTCCTGTCCCATCCGCCAATCCAAGGTCTGCCGTGCCGATGGATGCGTGTCCAGGGGCTAGCCTGGTCGTAAGCGTGCCAACATCCCGGAGCTGGGCGAACTCCGGGCACTATTAGCCTTACCGAATCATGCGGGGCTCTGATGAGGTGGACAATTATTTCCCTAGCTAATCGTGGTAACAAGGCGGCGATGCTGTTTGCAACACATCACGTCAAGGGGTATCACGGGGCGAAAAGCGGGCGAAGGAAAGCCGCTTTGCGACATTATATAGCACAAAGTGGCGATACATCGTGTCTGCCTACCTCTCTGGGACCAAGGCATGAGCGTTATGTATATATGTATGTAATGAAAATTTATTTACGGAACGGAATATGTTTTAATACATGTAATAGGAATCAATTGAAACCATAAAAAAGAAACTTTAAGACATGAAAACACCACAGAGGAATACATACAGTCCTTAAAATATATAAATCTTGGATAAGAAGTAGTTTATACATTAAAACGGTTCGCTTCTGGCACACCTCTTAAAGGAAAGTCGTTTAAACCCAACGATCTCTATGTACTACTAGATGGAGCGTTGCAAACAAGTGCTCTGTTCCACGCAACTGCGGCGCCGAGACCCGCAACTCGGTTACATTCACAATGAAACTTGTGCAGTTACTACGCAGAACATTTAATTATTACTAAATATAGTTGCCGTGTGGTTTCCGGTAGAGTAGAATAGGACCACTGCAACTCTTCCCGTGGATGTCGTACAAGGCGACTAAGGGAATACATTATAAAATGTCAATCAGGCCTCCCCAACCCGTCTGCCCAAGTGGCATTCGGGGTTCTATATAAGATGTATAGAGGTTCACATGTACTCCACAAGCTGTGTAAGTCAGCTGTATAGCAAGCTATACAGCTCTTATAGAACCAGTTTGGGCACAAATTAGACAGCCTTAAGTTCACTATGGCTGTACATTCGCGTTATATTAGCAGTTTAAGTAATAACATCGGGCTTAAAGGCTGACTTACGGCGCTATATGGGACACATGTGAACCATACAACGTCCATGAGCGTAATAAAGAGTAACAAGTGGCTAAATACACAGCCTTCACAGTTATAAAATCCCACAAAAGTACTCCAGTGCTACCTAAAGTTCACGTGTGTCCTAAATTATTTCTTTTATTTATTAATTTTCCTCATTTAGTTTGGTTTTGTGTGTACGCCCGGCCATCAGAAACATTAACTCCGGCGGATATCAATTGGATAAAAATTTATGATAACACGCGGTAAGTATACCTGTTTTAAATACTTAATAATGTTAAATGCCATGGGAATGCAACTTTATCGTGAAATGTATACATATTTACAGCTAAAATATTCACGCGCCTCTGTAAAAACGGGATATTCATTTTAAAATATTTAAAACTGGCTGAGAGGAAATCTACAATTTTCAGTTTTTGATATTATATTGGCATTATAATTATACTACGGTAATTAATTAAAACATGAAACCAAAACTCAATCGCTCTATCTGCGTATTTTGTGATAAATCTGCATGATAATTTTGGAGATTTATATGGTAAATATTTTAGGTTACGTGAACAAAATGGTGGAAATGAAATACGGCTAGAGCGTATATAGGTTCACATGTGTTCTGTTAGAATGCTGTTGGCTATATTAAGTCCCACATTTGTACCACTACAGAACCAATGCCTATAAATGTATTCTAATGTGAACTTATGTACAGCTTTAAGATGTAATTCAGGTCAATTGTGATCATCGTTTTATTCTTTCATATACTGAAATTTTAGAGATCCGCAATAATAATTATTGTCCGTTAAATCGCCTAGCCCAGGTACTAAGTCAAGTATGAATACCTAAAGTACAAATTTTGTAACAAACTAACAAAAAACACTTTTTGTTTTCGTGTGAGCCACACAGTTTGGTGTCAGAGTATTTACACTTACAAAGACACTACGTTGTTCAAGGAGGTATTTAAAAGAATGTAAACAAACTAGATAAAGAGGGACGAATTTGCGAATATTCTTTTGCAATTTTTCTACTTATTCCACCGGTTCTCGCTCTTATTTTCCAAGATTTTTTATTCATTTTCACAAATTTTTGCACGCGACGTAATAAACACAATACACGTCAACTTGTGGGATAAGTGTAATAGAATATCACATTCACATTCATGTTCAGCTTACAGCAAATAAGAGTAGTACTTGTGGACAAATAAACTGCTATTGAAGTTAATGGACAACACATGTAGTCCTTTTAACAGCCTACAGTGCACATGTGAACCATTTAAACACTTCTATACAGATAGTAAAAAAGGTTATTTTAATGACCACAAACAACTCCTACTACAGCTACTAGCTGTATAACAGTCTAAAACAAGTAAACATAACAGCCTTTGGCTGTATAAATGACCACGTGTGTTCTATTAATATGCTAGCTGTATAACATCGTACAAGTAGACCGTTAAACAGCGATTGCCGTATCTCTACCCTCCTATAATGCTCTTAGTCAGACGGCTGACTAAAGGACAGTTGTTAGAGTATTATAACACCAACAACCGTATAAAAGTATAACTCTACACTCCTATAAGTCCCTTAGACAGGTATAGGTGGTGTTAATCGCAATAATGCAGCTTATACATCACGAGTGAACTGTAATAATGCTTTAAGTTCACATGGGAACTAAATGTGTACTCTTAAATGGAGTAAAATGCTACTTGGGTGGCCAGCGAGGGGAGTGTAGGCCAAATCCTCCGTCTGTCTCCGGCTGATGAGAGAGGGTTGTGCTCCTTCAGTGGAGACAAAAATAACCTGATGATGTTGATAGACGCTACGGGTAAATAGTGTCAATATTTAGTAAATAAATAAAACGCTCCATCTAGTAGTACATAGGATCGTTGTTTAAACCGTTCCAGTCAGCAACTCCTCGTAATATTTGGACTGATAACATTTCTGCTTCGTTAGAGTTTTATTCAGTGCTACATCAGTGGTGGATAGACTCTAGTACTATCTGTCTAGAACCGTCTGTCTAGCTTAGTCGTAAACGTGCATTTACCGAAATGCACACTGCGTTTCAGTTTGAAGTGTTAGTGGTTTGGAGAGCGAGTGAAATGGCACACAAAAGACTTTACATCCCAAGTCTTGCACTAATAGGGGCCCAGGGGTTTAGACCGCAAGCACTTCGGAAAAATAGCAATTTCGTACTCTCTAACCTGTCACGTGACATATTCTGATAAGTGTTTGGCGTATAACTACAATTATTAGTAGAAATGAAACGGATTGTCGTTCACTCGCAGGGTGGGACGCCCCGCCGTCAGATGGACCGAAGACTTAAGAAGGTGGCCGGTAGCGGATGGATGCGGAGGGCGGAGAACCAGGTGTAGTGGTGTTCATTGGGGAAGGCCTTTGTCCAGCAGTGGACTTCTAGGGGCTGACATGATGGATTGTCGTTTGGCCGGATATCGGATATCCGGCCACCGGATATCATACAATTCGTAATTCAAAACTAATTCACTTGAACAGATTTCGAGTTAATCGAGGTTTGTATTTTGGTAATACTGCCGCCGTGAGATAATACTCTAGGAGATTCTAGAACATGCAACGTAGCTCGTGATATGTGCTGGCGACATAAAACACATTTTAATGCTTAAAAAAATTATGACAATACCTTTCTCGCTACGCTCAAAAATAAAAACAGGTTAATAATTATTTATGTCATTTTAATTTTGTTTTCTTTTATCAATAAATCAATTTGTCAGCGTCGGTTTTAGGAAAAATTAGCATTTTAATTAAAATCCGGTATCCGCCGGATATTACGCTACTATCCGGTATCCGGCCTGTCCGCCCGGATATCCATTTCATCTCTAATTACTAGACGTCAAACGTTTATCAGTAAGTATATGTCACGTGTCCCGTTACAGAGTACAACGTTACTTAGTAGTTCGACGGATATTTTACTAATTGCTTGCGGATTAGGGCCCCAGCAAGTTTATAATCGCCACCCCCTACAATAACTTCCTCCTCTGCAATCCTCCTCTAAAGGATTAGCAAGCTGAAGTGGCAGTGGGCGGGCAACATCTGTCGCAGAACCTGCGGAGGTGGCACGCTCCGCCGCCAGATGGGCCGACGACCTGAAGAAGATGGCCGGATTCGGCTGGATGCGAAGAGCGGAGAACCAGGTGTGGTTGTGTTCATTGGGGAAGGCCTATGCCCAGCAGTGGGCGTCTAAGGGCATAAGCTCAACCTTTTGTATAATTTTTATCTTAATATTGTTCTTTGTATGTTTGTGTGTACAATAAATTAATGAATTCCCCTTCACTCCTCATCCCACCAGGATAACCCGCCCCCCTTATCACCTCCGTATTATATTCTGTCGAGTGTACTAAGGTTTGTTTACTTAAAGCCTATCATGTAGATTATACGACTGCCGTACTCCTTTTTTCGTCACGTCCTTTCCCCTTAAACAGGGATTCCCAAACTATTTTAGGCAAGTGACCCCTTTTCCAAAATGAACTGATACCTAAGCCCTAGCTAAATTACCTTAAAAATCTCTTTTTTTTTCCTATAGATACAAAATACTTACCAATTTAAAAATACAACAATCATACTTCCTACTAAAATCATTCAGTCATTCTTATAACAAGTTGGTACACGTAACACAACTTATACAGTTCTTCTTCTACTCGTGTCAAATGGTTCTGTCTAATTAGATCATGCGCGACCAGAACGCAGCTGTACCGACAGCCTTATCTGTTGCATTGCGGAGATCCTGCTCGTCGCAGGAGTGCGGGCACACCGGGCGCGCCAGGAGGTGCGCCATGGTTTGCGTTGCTGTTCCGCATATGCACTGGGTCTGTGGAGTCGCTTGCATCCCCCGCCTGACAAGGTTCTCCCAGCAGCCGGCCGACCCGTGTTCGTAGCCGGTTAAGTGCCCTCCAAGTGGGCCAAGGTAGCTTGTGGCCTGCTGGCAGCTCCTCCGCGGGTTAGACAGAAGTCTCAGGTCCCCCACCTGGCACTTATCGCGCCAGAGTGTGAGGCGTTAATTAATAGGGGTCGATTATTAGACCTGGTCAACTCCCAAAATCAGTTTTCGTTTATGTCGACCCCTGGGAAACCGATTTCGACCCCAAGGTGTCGGTATCGGCCACTTTGGGAATCCCTGCCCTAAAAGATAGAATATATTTTAATAATATTTCAATACAACACACTTTCCATATTCTGTCCATGTCTGTGTTCCCCAAGATGGCCTAGGGTTAGTTCTGGGACTTGTCTTTATGTAAATACGACCTTATTTATATTCTGGTCTTTTACTGAAAGTGTTGGAAATGTAAGTACAGGCACAAACTACTAAACTACACATAATATATTATCTTTGACTACATTAAACTACTTCGTACAACAAGTAAAGAGTTTGATCGAAGACTGCGAAGAGGCGCTATGGACAAAAATCCAGCGTGAGATTTTTTCCGGAGTCGGTGTACAAAAAGGGGCAAAAAAACACACCTTACTCCTTACTCTTTTGTACACCCTAACCGAACCGTAAATAAACTAATACATAAAAAAGTTAACAACAGCATCATCTTTGCATTTGTATTTACTGTTTCGTACCAACTTCTGAACCTCTGAAGCGTAACTATTAATCACAGATTCACTGCCCTTATTTTGGGCGAAACCAATCTCCTATCAATATATATCGGAAATCTTATCCATCAAACCAATATTTCCCCTTCAAGTCTCCCCCTCAATGTAGGGAACATAATAACATACCTATTTCCATTGGCCGGGTATCTTGAAACGTATAAATCGCCCTAGACAGAAGGCGCAAAAATTTATGGGCCAGACCGTGCCAGGGTCCGCCCTCCAGTTATATATTCCGCATAAGTGAGAAGCTACAAGCGTAGACATGATGTGGTGTACCGTGTAAGATGTCAGACAACCAACAACTACACAAGCTCTATACGCCGTACACTGGCCGGTTAGAAGTTCTTAATTGGCTCCATAAAGTAGTTCTACAGTAGTTGTATAAGCGGCTACAGCGCCGCTGTACCCCTGAAATTGGCACCAATTTATACGGCTAAAGGTTCTACAATGACCGTAAATGTGTGTTAGTACGAAGATACAAAGGTGCTATAAGAGCGGTAGTGTGCGCCTAAGTATGTAAAATAAGTTCTTTTAGATTATAAATCTACTAGCTATTGCCCGCGACTTCGTTCGCATGGACAACTAAACGTCACAAATTATTATGTATTTCCCGTAGGAATTAGATGTTTTATCGGGATAAAAACTATTGTATGTCCTATTCCAGGACCTAACCTATATGTGTGCCTATTTTCAATCCGATCCATCTAGTGGTTGAAGCGTGATTGAATAACAAACATCCAAACAACCAAATATCCAATTTTTCGCATTTATAATATTAGTAGGATAACCGTATTTTATGCGTCTGCACCTCTATATTAGAAATTATGGCTCTATAATAGTTCTAAAATAACCATATTTAAGTGGAATTGAATAAAATGTAAGTTCTTTACAATGTGATTTCATAATTATATTGCCAAAGTGACAGAACAGCATAGAAGATAACTTCATCAATTCAAATAAATACTCGGGTAAAACCATGTTGTCTAACTTGATCATGCATTGTTGCTCTTGATAGGAGCAGCATGATCCTGTTAGATATTAGACCTCCCAAATGAACGGCCACCACCTTTGCCATCAAACCGGTACGGCAACAGTTTGGGAGCCACGTGATACCATTTTAACCCCTCGCATACACTAAAAAACCAAAGAAATTATAAATTAAACTTACAAAGACAATTAATGTTCCTGAATATGATTATATACATATATTGACAAATGCAGAACTTTGGACATTTAAAAGGAAGATTATGCTTAGAATTCATTGTTTAGTTTAAACAGTATTCGATCAAAATAATTCCCAAAAAAATTTTTTTTAAAAAAGATTATAGATTATAGTATGACTAGTTGGACTAACGTCATAAACTACGCTATACGGGTATGTCTTGGACTCAAACGCAGAAGCCAAACAATAACAACCCAAAACTTATCTTTAAGTTAGTTATTGGTAAGTAAGTACGTAGGTACCATAATATGATAATACGAGCAGTCACTTGCTGTCATAGTAGATTAGAATTTAGATTAGATTTCTTTATTTCACATTACAAATTTTAATACATAGATTAACTGTGATCGTCAATAATAATAAAAAAAAATAGTATACAAAATGTCAAAAATAATCAAAAATATAGTATACAAAATGTAAATTCTACACAACTCGTGTATGAGATTTATAACAATGTCATAACTTAGTATACATAATAATAACAATGTATATAAAAATAAGAAAAATCAATTTTCATACACTATGTCGCAGTTTAAATTCAAAGTTGTATGTCCATAAATTTTTTGACAGAGAATAATTCTTTATCCAATAAAAGGTTTTTCAGTCAGCGACTAAACGTTTTATCATTCGTTTCGTTCTGTAAGTCACCAGGGAGATGTAGTAGGTCAGTGGATGCTCAACTTTGCTTCTTTTTTGATGTCAATAAGTCAGCTAATAAATAAAATCGTCTGTACATTGAAGATATTTGCAAAAAAAAAATTGGGGGGTCTAAGGATAAGTAATGGAACACTTTCAGTCATTGTAGAAATTTTTGTCTGTTTGTCTATTTTGGGATTGGGAGATTGAGAGTGAGTGGGAATGGAAGTGGGAAAGGGAACGGGAGCGGAAGAGGGAAAGGGAGCGGATTCTGTAGTCCTCGCGAGCGGAGCCGCGGGCACAGCTAGTTTTCTATAAAGTATAATCATCATCAGTCGAAATACGTCCACTGCTGAACATAAGCCTCCCCAATAGAATGCCACTTTTGGTGGGCTGTCCATTGGGGGATTTGCCATCACCACCACGCTTGGCAGACGGATTGGTGATCGCAGTAATGATCTTAATATTCACAGGAGAACGCTGCTGCCCATCCCTGATGCAATCCCTTAGTCGCCTTGACAACACCCACGGGAAGAGTGGGGGTGGCCCTATTGTAAGTTCAGAACCACACGATATAAACAGTTAAAACGGCTTAAAGTGCTAAGAAAATTATTTTTTTGCTGTGGATGCGTAGTTGAACCAAAACACGATTTAAACGTCGGTTTTGGCAAGCAGAAGCAGACATTAGCATTAGTATATAGAATCTAAAATAGCTCTATCTAATTAATATTTTTTTTGTTCAAGTAGAAATGTGAAAATGCTACCTCCATTTTCAGCTGTCACGAATTTTGTCTCAACAATGTTTACTCGAATTCTTTTCAACGCTTTCACATCGAGTTGGATTATAATTTTCAGTGGGATGTCTCGCGGGAACGTAATCGGATTACTCTAGCTTACACCGGTCTGGAGCTGGATAAAACTAGACATGAGATAGTTTAATATCACGCTTTCGTACGAAATATACGTGACGCGTTACCGGCGAATGAAGATACTAAATAACGAGGTCCTTTGTCTAACATTCTACTAAAGTTATCTGCATGACTCAAAGGTTAACTTCTAGAGAAAGGTTAACTGCTGGACATAGGCTGGACATCTCCCAAGGCGCGCCACTGAACCCGATCCTCGGCTCTTCTCATCCTGTCACTGCCAGCCGCCTTCACTCCATCTAGCCAGGAGGCGTCCCACACTACGCATGCCCAGTCAAAGTCTCCACCGAGAACTCGTACTCGTTTACCCCAGCGGTAATCGGTTCTCCGACAGTTGTGACCAGCCCACTGCACCTTCAATGTACTAACTTTTTTAACTAAGTCGAAGACTTTAGTTTTCTAGCGGATCACCTCATTTCCTGTCCCTTAGAGAAACTCCGATCATAGCTCTTTCCATAGCCCGCTGAGCGACCTACCTTGAGTTTTCGGACTAGTCCCACTGTCAGTGTCCACGTTTCGGCGCTGTAGCTCATTACGGGTAGGACGCACTGGTTGAAGACTTTCGTTTTCAGGCACTGTGGTGTAAGGTAAAAAGTAAGTAGGAAGGACCAATAGGTCTAACTCTAAAACGAGTTGCTTTCTAACCAGATATCTTCGTCCTGCGGTCCTGTGTATAATATTGAGATCATTACTGCCACCAATCCGCCTGCCAACCGTGGTGATTATGGCAAATCCCCCAATGGACAGCCCACCAAAAGTGTCATTCTATTGGGAAGGCGTATGTTCAACAATGAACTTATTTCAGCTATATATTTAGATCAAGATTTTCTCGCTCGCTCGCTTACCATTCGCCTTGATACTTATTTCAAATCTTCTATAATAAGTCTGTATAGCGTCAGAGTATATATATTACTAGCTTTTGCCCGCGACTTCGTCCGCGTAGGTTTCGATATTTACACACTGCTTATTTCCCGTTTCAATTAGATGTTTTTTCGCGATGAAAACTATCCTATGTCCTATTTCAGCACCAAACCAAGTTGCCAAGTTTCAACCCGATCCGTCCAGTGGTTGAAGGGTGATTGAGTAACAAAATAACAAACATCCAAATACCCAAGCTTTCGCATTTATAATATTAGTGGAATATTCTTTCTTCGTTTGTTTTTGTTTCAGCGTAGTAGGCGTACATACACATGTTGACACAATAAAGCGGAAAAAATATGCTGAAGTTTTTAAACGGAAATTGCGTACAGGTGTAACCTAATTCCTGTTCAAGTCGAGTGTATGGGGAGCGATAAACATGGTCGAAAGCAATCAGTGGCTTTTTGATGAGGGTACAATGTTGATTTAAAGTCGTTTGAGGCAGCTTTAACGTACGCATCGGGAAATACAGAAAGGATATCTTTTTAAGAGCCGTGGTAGCTGGTTGGTTGTGCACTCGCCTCACTTTCATGAGGTCCTGGTACAAACCCCGCCCGTTCCAATGAGTTTTACGAAACATAAGTACGGTTTATTTATAATACCACAGGCTTTTCGGTGAAGGAAAACATCGTAAGGAAACCTGCATATGCCAAAGAAGAAATTCTGAGTGTTGCCAGACATATAACCTATTTTCCACCAAAGTCAATAAATATTGCCATATTATTAAGATATAGTTGCAAATCAAAAGCATTATGAGTGGTGAAAAAAACTTTTGTAGTGTGAATGAATTGTTAGAACCCTAAACCCTACCTGTACCTTTTATAATTTGCATGCTCATGTAAGGTAGCTGAATAGTGGACTCATAATTTGACGACCACCAGTCTAACATGTAACCTGTTGTAGCAAATAAATATATTTCAAAGACATTCACTGTGGTCGTCCGCAATAACCGAAGTGTCTTTTTAACTACTGACACACCAAAAAAATAGAAGTTTACTGCATTATACATTTACTTGCTTATTATTACTTATAAATATTGTAAATAATTTTTGCTTCAAAAAAAATATATTTATGAAAGAAGTAACAATTTTCCATGCATTCCTAAATATGGTGAGTTTCTACTGTGACCGGGAATGGAATAATAAGTGGCGTTAATGGAAAAGCTACTTCAGTACGTCCCCTCAATGGAAACGAGACGGGGTAGGGTTTCCAGCCGTTATTCGCAAAGGAAACCTACACCAATACGTCCTCTATAGGGAAAATACTGAGGTATTGTTGATAGGTATTGTCCGGGAGTTACCTCTAGTTTGTGTTTGTTTCAGTATTTGAAATACTACTACAGTGCGTGGCTACTCCTGTAGGTTGGCTGTGCGCTGTCGTACCTACGCTAAACGTCGAGCAACTACAATATATCTACGTTGAGGGGAGTTCCGCGTTGTTCGGCAGATTCGCGATATGGCAGATTCGCGGTGGAATGGAATGGAATGGAATGGAATGGAATAGAATGGAATGGAATGGGTTATTTATTCATAGCTACGACACACACATACATGAGAAATAAACAGAGCAGAAATTAATAAATTACAATTTAAAAATAATTAAGGTACCTATGTGTCGCAGCAATAAAATGGCGCTGACTCAGCATAATGCTAATAACATAATTTAGAACATGTAGGTACAAAATTTACGAGTATGAAACCTCTTTGCTCTATCGTTGATAATGGCCACTTATAGGTACAATGACAGATTCCTAAAAACAAATATTCCCAACGTCACATTATATATCTTGCGGTGAATCTAGTATTCAGAACTTTGATTCAGAATAAATATTATATTTTTAATGCTACTATGAGATTGCCATAATAAACGCTCTAAAAACAGTATTTCCTGAAGTTCAAGTTTCTGGCTGTTTTTATCGGACGTATTGGAGTAGCTTTTCTGTACGAATAACGCCTGAGAAACACAGTTGGACTCGTGGATTCAGTAACTATGTCAGTTTGGACGCTGCTGTAAAGGCTAGTTTGTAGGCTTACTCCAAAAGTGGTAGTTTTATTGGTATCCTTATAAATAAATACATAACACTAGACAATAATACACAGAAATATTAAATTATGTACTAAATAATATATAAGGAAGAACCACTGACTCCAAAACTAGGCGGAAACCTGTATATTTTTGGGGCCAGCCAGCTCGCCACGCACTACGGAACTACTCGAGCAGATGGATACAAGGTAAGTGTATTGTGTATTATATTTTAATAACTGAAGGGACGTATGAAGTAGCTTTTTATATACGCGGCTCGGTGTACCGGTAAAATTTACGTATGTATGATAATAATATACACTCGGAGCCCTTTGAAATTGTTCTAACGACTGAAACTTTATGAAAAACTAGATTTATAACTTTTGCACAGAGCTTCAAAGGCCGAGTTAGCGTTAATGCTATGACGGGAAAAGTTACTTGTTCCCGGTGCAAAGTTACCGTTTTACTGGTTGTAAATTCATCCTTTCATTGTCTGTTTTGGAACGCATTCAGATGTACTATGCCACAGATTACATAATATTTACTACGTAACAGATACGTCACTTGCTAGTGAAACGAAAATCCCTACGTTTATAATCACCTACTGTGAGACTACAGTCTAAGTCGCTCGACTTATTGTTGTTATTACTCCGTACAGGCGAAGCAAGAACCACTAAGCTGCTCTAAGATGATATCATCACGTGCAAGGGTCCACTGCTGGACATAGGCCTCTCCATAGGCGCACCTTTGAACCCGATAAGAGACTACTAGTATAAATATAGTACATAGACATATAACTGTACTAAATATATATTTACTGACAATTTTTAATTGTTCAGTCAGTGCCCTACGATAAATGACCAAGTTCGTTATAATTTAAACTGTATTACCTTTGAATAAGGTACTAGGACTGGTCATTTAATTCTTGATGTGGTGTATGTTCACACTGCATTACATCTGCTGTCTCGCTGTGGTAACCTCGTAGGCTACAATACAAGTCATAATGGAATCATCGCCGCGATTATATCGCAGCTTTCACAACTCGACAAGAAAGTCGAGTTCCCTCACACTACTTTGTACATTACGTACTGTAGATATAGTTCAATATGCAATGTAATATTTTACTCTCTGTTTCAATGTGAATTGATCCGAAGGCGGCCCAAAACGTGCATGATAACGTGCATTGTGAATCCAATTTAAAGCTGGATTCGTCCAAACAACAACAAAAAGACGTTATTTCAAGTATAGGTTGTTCAATTCATGATGGCACGCTCCGCTGCTTTTCACGAGGGGTAAGCGCGGGACGGGGTAAACTAATCCGAATGTTAGTGTACGTATGCACACACTGATGATTAACGATAGAACTAACACAGTAACAATATAACGCACACAATGACATGTAGGCAATTTAGAGAAGGAGAGGGGGTGCCGTCGTGAACTGAACGATCGATCCAAAATTAACGCATCGCGTGAATTGAATCCGACTAAATAGTTACTCGTAGGATAACTCGCGTAAAAACGCGACAATAAAACGCTGCAGTTGACGAAATCGCTAAAAACATTATAGACTGTGCGATAATTTAAAGCAAAGTGTGAAATACAACAACGAAAAAAAAACGAAACAGCGAGCGGTAATGTATGCAATGCTAGTTTTCCTGTCGTAGCTTGGGTAAGAGGTTGTCTGAAATATACCTAAACAAGGCTTCAAGCAAATATAAAGGCATCAAAGGCATTTCATGTAATTGAACCCTATACGAACTCCGCGCGTAGGTAAAATCTCATTCTGAATCAACTGTCATATGAAAACAAACGCAAGTGCGTTTCGAAAATACAATAAATAATAGACGGTGTTCCGAAGCGGAGCGCAAAGTTTACGTGGTAATACGAACCTGGTTATGCTGCTGATAACCCTTTCATTTGCATGTTACTAAAACGCAAAACTATGTTGGCTATGGGTGCATGTGAGTGGAGACGCAGTACACACCTTCACACATCATCATCATCATGTCAGTCTTTAGACGTCCACTGCTGGACATAGGCCTTCCCCAATGAACGCCACCACACCCGGTCCTCGGCCCTCCGCATCCAACCGCTTCCGGCTACCTTCTTTAGGTCGTCGGTTCATCTGGCGGCGGGCGTCCCACCCAGCGCGTGCCAATCCGTGATCTCCACTCCAGAACTCGTCTGCCCCACGTGCCTGGAGCGAGTGGGTGAGTGGGGACTGAGGAACAAGCTGGACTTTGCTCCGCACAAGACCCAACAGCTATTGCTGAAGGGTATCCTCAAGGAACCACCGCGCATTCGCTTCAGGGGTGTGCCTGTTGCTAGCAAGACCTACGTGACATACTTGGGAGTAATCCTGGAGAGGAACTTTGCATTCACTGAGCACACTCGAACCGTTGGCGAACGTGCCCGGTCGAATTTCTACGCCTTCTCCAGGATCTCACGGGCCACGTGGGGACTCCGGTTCCCCGTCCTCCGCACGATATATCTGGCGACATATGTAGCCAGCATGTGCTACGCGGCTCCAACCTGGGTGGACAGAGCCACCATGGCTGCGGTGCGCCGAAGATTGCTCCAGAGGCAGCGTATGGCCTTGCTCTTTATGTGCAAGGCATACAGAATGACCAGCACCGACGCCTTGCCAGTCATGGCAATTGGAGCCTAAGCGGCATAGCAATAGACTTGGAGCTTCAACGGCGTGCCAGTGTTCACTTCAGAGCTCGACAACTCACTTGGACCGATTTTGGGGTTGGAGACAGGGACCGCACATGTCGACTGTTCGGGGAGACAGCTTCGGTTGTGGACGACCATCTAGTGTCCGATTGGCAGCGCAGATGGAAGGAATCTGAAAAGGGCAGGCACCTCTTCAAATTCTTCCCAAGCGTTGAGGAGAGATTGGAGAAACGGTGGCTAGAGGTGGATCACTGCGTCGCGCAGTTCCTCACCGGTCACGGCAACTTCCAGGCGAAGCTTCACTCCATGAAGCTGGTCGCATCTCCCGACTGCGAGTGTGGTGAGTCGGATCAAACCGCTCATCACATTCTGTGGGAGAGCACACGGTGGGATCGGGAACGTGAACTCATGCTATCGGATCTAAATTACGTGAACCGTCCGGTATACTATGGAGATCTGGTTGCGAACCGTCACAATTTCCGAGCGTTTAAGCGTTTTTGCCATGCCTACTATTGGCACTATTATACGAAGTAGCCTTCTGCTACTCCGACACAGCTCACTGCGTCACAAAGGCGCTAATACATCCGTGGTGTTCAAACTAGGTGGTCAGGCTTATCTTGGCCATACCAAAACCCCCAACCCCCCGACGTGACCACTCTGGGGGCCAATTCTACTATTTTCAACATTTATCGTTCGTTTAAACAACAGTTACGTTTAAGTTACAGTCAAACTCCTTTCTAAACTCAAATTGACATTCTACTCATTGTTTTACTTGAAACGATAACCGACGCAAGACGAAGCGCAGACGGAACGCACACGTTACTCAGCTATTAGGGACGAACCTAGTATTTTTGTAAGTATTCGTTACTCGATTCTCGATTGAGCGAATTTCCCATAGATACGACATTATTTTTCTCGAAAGCGCGGGAAATGTTCGCGTTTAAAGTACATGTTGTATTATTGTTATTAATTATAAATTTTCGCATATGTTTCTTTTTGTTCATTGTATATCCATAAAATTGTAAGTTTATATTGTTTTAATTCTTATTGTATCATTTATTAGTTAAATTAAATTAAAATTAAAAATTGTCTATTGGTATCCTTATAAATAAAAACCTAAACAATAATACACAGAAATTTTAAATTATGTACTGTAGTACACAGAAATTTTAAATTTTAAAGTAATGTAGTATTTGTCATACTTGAACTTAATGCTGTTAACAAAAAAAATGAGTAGGTACGTATATAGCGGTATTTCATTATGTAGTTCTTAGTTTATTACAAGTTTATTGAAAATGTACTTAACGTTTATTATAATTAGTGTTATCTTTTCTAGAAATTACTTGCGACGATCTAGTGTCAGCCTATGTGAAAAATAAACATCTAATTGTTTATTAAACGCTGATTATTTCTATTACAGTTGAGAGTAGACCACATAATACTTGTACCTACTACCTTATTTTGTGTGAAAATAACTTTTTTCTGCATAAATTTAAGCGTAACGTCTGAACTGCGTGTGTGAAAAAGTACCTTCCTACCAACTTTTTAATAAACGCTATTTTGACAGCGTAGCGTTCTGTTTTTACCTGAGACAACTGTCAAAATGTACAAAAAACATTAGCAGAATACGAAGTCACGGAACTTTCGTTTCATCAACGTCTGGAGTTTGTTTAAACGTTAGCTACGGCTGAAACGCAGCTGAAGTACAAACGTTGTGCGCAGCGGAATATGAAAAGTGTTAAAACCTGCGTTTCAGCTGCAGTTCAGTTGCGTTTTATGCGAAAATGCGTTAGTAGAATTGGCCCCCTGGTCATCGTTTCATTGCTACACTCCCATTTGCTAGAGGGGAAGTGGGAACTCTCTTCCTACTTTAACTCTTTACTTCTTTAATTAAATTTGCCTGTGGCCCAAGGTAGCGTAAATTCATGACCTGGGACTTGCCCTACCTTCACTGGTAGGTGTCTTTGCAGTTACCTCCGTTGATCCTCGCTTAGAGGAGTTGCGGGGGGAGAATGGTGAGGAGGCGCGAATGCCCCACGGCCGTCGGTTCTGCGACAGACGTGGCCCATGATTCATACATACCTATAAAGAAAAGGTACTTTGCCTACATTTATATACCGGTTGAGCTTACTCATCATTATATTTCTGCTAAGGAGTTTTGGATCTCTTCAGGTTTTACATCTTTTATTATAACGATTAGATGCAATCTTTTCACTCGTTCGGTAAAAGTTGTGTAGGTATTTAATAAGGCGGTTTTCTTCAATGTCAAAAGAATGCAACATAATAACAATTATTTAATCTTTGCCTCTACCCAACGTCAGTCCATATAACGTAGCTTAAAGGTCTTTGCTCAAGGATTTCTATGAATACGATGTAGGTGTTCCTTTACAACGTTATCAGGAATAATTCAAAGGGCCTCGTCATATTATTTTCTCTCTAACATAATATAGGACGTTGATATATAGTTTAGAAAGAGAAATTATAAGAAGTAAATTCCTTTAAATATTAAAGATAGAAAATTTTACTTTATTATATTTTTAAAGCGGTGCATGCACATACGAACAGACAAAAATTTAAATAGAACTATGTATATTTCATTCCAGATTCATAGTCCTATGAAAACCAACGCTATTTACGTCTCGGTAACATATACATGAAAGGGTCACCAGCAGCAAAAACAGGTTTGTATTACCATGTAAACTTTGCAGTCCACTTAGGAACACCATCTATTGTGTATTTTGTTTTCGAGACGCAAATGCGTTTGTTTTCATAGGACTATTAATCTGGAATGAAATATACAGGCAAATATTTTTAATGTACAGACACGCGAAGTTTTCGTTTTTATTTATTAGATACTAGCTGTTGCCCGCGACTTCATCCGCGTGGAACTTAAAATCACAAGTTATTATGTTTTCCCGTGAGAATGGAATGATTTTTCGGGATAAAAACTATCCTATTCCAGGTCCGAACCTATATGTGTGCCAAGTTTCATCACGATCCGTCCAGTGGTTGAAGCGTGATTGAGTAACAAATATCCAAACTTTCGCATTTATAATATTTGTAGGACATATATTCACACCACACATTCACATTATCCATAGATATACAATTTTACATTAGGTGTCATAGATAGGCATTGCAGGTATATTAGAAATTCTCGTGGCCCAAGGCATCCAGTGTGGGAATGTTTAGCCTCGTGCTGGGCCCAAATACTTGGGCACATACCTTGTATTGTGTCGCATTGCAAAATTACCCTACTACGGTACAGATTAGGTAATAATTACTACGTAACAGATATTGCTCTCCTTTGATGTTGAAGAAAGCCGTCTTTTAAAAAACCTACAAAACAATTAACTGCGCGACAGCTGAGAGAGAATACTATTACTAGGTACTTATAAAAGCGACACACGCCCAGTACGCGAGTAGGGTTGCCACACACACATTTACATACTCGCACGTGTACGGACAGTTTGATAGCCGATCCGATCGCCGATTTCTAGGACCAATTAAAGTCACATATTTTCATAGTTCATTCTAAATTTTAAAAATACTCTAGAATATTCTGGAAAAATCTGGAATATTATAGAAAAATTCTGAATATTGGACAAACTCACTAACGCACATAACGCCATTCAGCACAATCTCAGTTTGTAAGAGCCGTACAAAGTGTTAGAAAAGGATAGAAGTATCCTATTACACATTTTTACCACCCACATCCACCCACCGTCACCAAACTCCTTTACTTGCAAGTGCAGACCAACGGCTATCTACCACTGCAACCATGAATGGGTGGCAGTTGGTGGTTATGGAGAAAAGGCTGGACATACATACACACACTTTCCTTTTATATTCCTTTAAAATTATACAAAAGGTTAAGCTTATTTCTAAAGAATTTTTTTCCAGATAACCTGCGGGAAGACATGAGATATATACGAGTATATACCTATAACTATATAATATATACAACTTAACATCATAAATCTAATAAATAATATCGTAAACATCGCGTGTATGTACATTGAAGATATTTGCAAAAAAAAATTGAGGGGTCTAAGGATAAGTAATAGAACACATTTCAATCATTTTTGGAATTTTTGTCTGTTTGTCTGTGAATTTGTGCACGCATCACTTAAAAACTACTGTACGGATTTTGATGGTATTTTCACAAAAACACGGGGCTTAACTTAACTAAACATTTAGTCTTTATTTCATCGCAATCGGTTTACTCAATCAAAAGTTATGGACATTTTTAGTTTTCAAATACATTAGTAGGTGAGGTTAGTATGCAATATATTACACATAATAGTGTTTCCGTACTATTCAGATTGCGATGAGTTTGGACTACATTTAGAGCAGGGAGTGGGAGTGGGAGTGGGCGTAGGCGTGGGCGTGGGGTGGGGGTGGGGGTAAGGGTGGGGGTGGGAAAATGGGACTGGAAGCGGGAGCGGGAGAGGGAGCGGGAGCGGGATTGAGAGTGAGATTGAGAGTCTGAGTGGAAGTGGAAGTAGGATAGGGAGCGAAAGTGGGAATGGGAGCGGAACCTGTAGTCCACGCGAGCGGAGCCGCGGGCACAGCTAGTACTTAAATAAATACATAATCATCCAAGACTTTGGTACAAACATTCTTATTCATCATACGAACATTTGCCCCTAGCGGGATTCGAACGGAGGTCGGAGATTATACTGCATAATAAATGTATTGTTTCCAACCATATAGTTTGTGTTAGTAAAATACAGTTTCGTTCATTCTACCGTTGAGCAACTAAAATCAACTTATTTACCTACACAAAAAGTCCAAAACAAACAATCAACAGTGCACGGATGCAACTGTGACGGGTCGCTATGCACAGCACATAGTTGGCAAAGTTATGGCTGCGACTGCGACATATTGCGTCGTCGCGTCGCATTGTGGTCACATAACTTATTGAACCACAATACGGGTAGTACTCCGACCACGTCACGTCGTAATTAGCTATACATCATCATCAGGTTATTTTTATCTCCACTGCAGGAGCACAACCCTCTCTCATCTGCCGGAGACAGACGGAGGATTTGACCTACACTCCCCGCGCTGGCCAGACGGGTTGGGGAGGCCTAATTGACGTTTTATAAGTATTCCCTTAGTCGCCTTGTACGACATCCACGGGGAGAGTTGGAGTGGTCCTATTCTACTCTACCGGAAACCACACGGTTAGTGCTTATATGAAGCTATTATGCTATAAAAAAGCTATATTTTTCACCAGTGTGATATGAATGTTACATTTGTCTATATTCCTATCCTTCCTAGGCCAAATCCTCCGTCTGTCTCCGGCAGATGAGAGAGGGTTGTGCTCCTGCAGTGGAGAAAAAAATAACCTGATGATGATTAAAAGCACTAACACAGATATACCCCCACTATAGATCTATTTTACAGATTATGGCTGTATATTTCGCCAGTATGCTAGTTAGAAACCATAGGGCAATACACAAATACAACATCCAGCCTATTGTGAATCACTGCACTGGAATTTCACACATTCAAATTTCTGAACCGCTGCAATGTCAGGTTGGCAAATGTATGCGAGGATTTTAGCGGTTTTCGAACGTTGCCAAAACAGCTTTGGTTTTAAAATGAAGCCCGACTTACCATTGTAATGCGAGCTCTGCACCATAATAATCTATGGACGACTATCTGCATAGAAGAATTACAATACAGATAAATTATTTTCATACATATAGTTTTATACTGTAAGGCATAGAGCCGTGGTAGCCACGTTGGTTGTGCACTCGCCTCACGTTCATGAGGTCCTGGTACAAACCCCGCCCGTACCAATGAGTTTTTCGAAACTTAAGTACGGCTATTTATAATACCACAGGCTTTTCGGTGAAGGGAAACATCGTAAGGAAACTTGCATATGCCGAAGAAGAAATTCTGAGGCGTATGTGAAGTCCACCAAATCGGCTTGGGGCACCGTCGGTGGTCAAGGGTATGACACTAAAGATCCTGCAGGGTCGAAGTGTCGCCAGGTCTTCCTGGCCCCCTGAGAAGATAAGATAAGATACTGTAAGACATAACATAGTATACAAATCAAAAAGCAAGTGCGAGTAGGACTCGCGCTCGGAGGGTTCCGTACCACCTAGAAAGAGAATGTATAAAAAGTTATTCACGGAGACATTATGCACATTAGCCGCTCAATCCCCCCCCCCCCCTCCCTTCCATTTCGGCGCCTTTTGCTTAAATATTATAATATATTCATCATCATCATCATGTCAGCCCTTAGACAGCCACTGCTGGACTTCCCCATCATTGGGGAATGACGCCACCACACCCGGTCCTCCGCCCTCCGCATCCAGCCGCTTCCGGCCACCTTCTTCAGGACGTCGGTCCACCTGGCGGCGGGGTGTCCCACCCTGCGCGTGCCGATCCGCGGTTTCCACTCCAGAACTCGTGTGCCCCAACGGCCGTCGGTTCTGCGATAGGTGTGGCCCACCCACTGCCACTTCAGCTTGCTAATCCTTTCGGCTATGTCGGTCACCTTTGCTCTTCGTCGGATCTCTTCATTACGAATCATATACTTCAAAGAAACCCCTAATAAAATATTCCATACATATTATTATTATGAGGATTATAGGCGAGCAGCAATTTGCTGGTATGCCTATATCTGAACTGGTGTATTTAACTCTTTGAATGTCACTTGTAACAATGGTTTTTGTAGAACTTGTCGCAGGGCGGCTAAAAGTGGCGGGAGAGATGGTGTGTCCCTTCTTAGTTTATATTCTTTGCTGACAGACACGTGGGATCAATGTACTTTTATGCAGATAACACGTCTAAACAGATTAATCTAATTAGACCTATAAAAAAATTAAAAAAAATATGTCAGACATTCACACCAAACTAGGCAGAGCCTGTGGTATGGTTACTAGATAACGGATAGACATACTTAAATAAATATATAAACATTCAAAACATGGGTACAAACATTCATATTCATCATACGAACATTTGCCCCTAGCGGGACTCGAACCCGCAACCTCCGGCGTGGTAGTCCGAGAGCTACCCGTTCCGCCACAGAGGTCGTCAATATATAACTAATATAGTGGTAGTTTAGTCCAGCACTGCGTAGGTACAGAGTCACCGGACCATGATATATTGTCAAACGCACTAGACTGTGATGAGTGCTCTAGAATCAACAAATACATACTCGTATGTTACGAGTAGTACTGCATTTTATTTACTGTCATAAAAACAATTAACACACAACAATTAGAAGAAGCCTCGGGTGTTTTACTAATCACTATAATGTGGTAATTATTTTATATGAGTACTAGCTGTTGCCCGTGACTTCGTCCGCGTGGACAACTTAACATCACAAATTATTATGTATTTCCCGTAGGAATGGGATGTATTTTCGGGATAGAAACTATTCTATGTCCTATTCCAGGATCTAACCTATATTTGTGTCAAGTTTCATTCCGATCCGTCCAGTGGTTGAAGCGTGATGGAGTAACAAACATCCAAATATCCAAACTTTCACATTTATAATATTAGTAGAAAGGATTCTTATAATTATTTAATACTTTATATACTTAATGTAAGTACTGATGACTATATGTATGAAAGAACATTGCCTATTCTAAATTTCGACTCTCTCTTGACTTGTTCTTGAAAGATAGATGCGTTCCGGCTGCAAGGGTTGTCGCTCGCTGTGATGTCTAATTGCGATGATATTTATTGTGCTATTGTTTTGTAAAAACTTTAAAATATATAACCCTGTGACTTGCATTTAGTTCAAGTTTTTGTTGGCTAACGCTAACAGGTGAAATGAAAAACATTATGTATGAAGACCCTTTTTCCGTGCTTTTGCAAAATGATTATCCAAACGTAATACTTTCTATAGATATTTTATTGTAACAGTTACAACTAGTATAAGTGTTCCATTTCCCCATCCGACGGACTGTTGTCACTGACATCCTGCGACACGGCCAACTGGTCAGTGCAGGTGCCAGGAACTTGTAATTTGCGAGTGTGAACGCGGCATTTCTAAATCCGCTTTTGTTGTATGTTGTAATAGTACATGATAATAGTATTTATGTTTAATAATGTATAAAACTTTCTACCCAAAGGTTATCTGGAAGAAATCGCCTAAAGCGATAAGACCGCCAAAATTGTAATATTTTAAGCTTTTAAAACATGTAACGGTATTTGAAATGTACTTCTTGATGATTAAATGATTAAAGGATTTAAAAAAATTAATTAATTAAAAAATCCAGTCTGTGATAACTTTTATCTACTGATATTTAATTATTTTATCTTGTATGTTTGACAATGCCACTTTACCGCAGCTTAATTTTAATAACAGTTTTAATAACAGACTGAAAAACTGGCTGATAGAAAATATGTTTTATGATTTAAAACAATTTTTGGACTTACCCATGTTACTGTAAAAGTAATTAAGTAAATATATAAATATATAATTCATAATAATAATGAGACAAATACCTATATTTTCTTTAATTTTGTATATTGATGTATACACTATTTTTGACGTTATATGTAATAACATTTAATTTAATTAACTTATGATATGATATTTTGAATATATCGACATTCTTTTGACTTGTAACAATTGTTATCAATAAAATTTTCACTTTCATTTTCATAATTTTTATAACGTAGAAACTGGTCGCTCTTCTGCCGGTGAAACTACTCAACAGAACAGGGTGGGAATAGACGCTCTTTGCCACGTATTTCTATAGATCGCGTTAACGCCAGCCATGTATAAAACAAATGTGAAACAAAATTTAAACAAAACAATGTTGACTAAGCGTAGAGTGCGTGGTCACTAAAGGTTGAAAGAAATGAGTATACGAGATGTTCAATTTAATGATTCGTTTGAAATAAATCTAAAGTGTTACATGTTGTTTGATGCCAAACGGTTATCAGAATATTTCACGTGACGTTAGAGAGTACAAACTGTCTTTATTGTTTGAAGGATATTATCCAAAATACTTAGGGAGTTGGCCCTCTGACCCTTTTTTGTACAACTCGATATTGTCGACCTAACAAGCTGCCACCACATAAACTAACCCTCTCGTACAGCTATAACTCACAATTGACAGGCCAGCTGACGTAGCCAGGAGGATGAATTCAAAAAACCTTCAAAGGGCACCATATTTCAGGCCCAAAATGGCGTGAAAAAGTTAAAGGAACCGACAGTCCGAATGAGTGAACGATTCCCCTAATATACTACTTCAATACATAAGCAATGAGCGGAACTGCATGAACGAATATTAGGGATCATTGTTCACGATATCACAGAGTACTTAATAACATTTTCTTTTTTTTATTCCTTATATTTTGGCACCATAATCTTAGACATAACACCGATTCTGACTGACTCTTCAGAATACAGTTTACCTGGTTTGGGAGTCAGGGCTTCATACATAAAGTATTATTTAAATTAAAATGTTAAGTTAATTTACCTAAAAGCTAAGGAAAATATGTGTTTTTGGACCAAATAAAGCATTATTTTTTATTATTAACAGATCAAACGAAAATACCTACGCTTTTTATCTCCTCTGTCAGATAATACTTACACCCAAAAATTTACATTTCCTGCATATTTTTCCTATATATTTCTATTATTTGTGGACAATAAAGTACATTCATTCATTCAAAAATGTGTTTAAAGCGGTCGATTTAGCGTTGTTATAACTTCGTAGACAGCGCGCGATGTGCGGGCGGCGTTTAATGTACCGGACAGCGCGCAAACATGTACCTAAGGCGCTCAACTTAGCGTTGTTATTACTCCGTCACTGCTTTTTCGAAATGAACGCATACCACTACCATAGCGCCGAGAGATCGATCCTTTAAGTTAGAGAACCACTTATGTTGTTGACATATAACGTTGTCCCCGCGTAACGTGTTCGCTTGTGTGCCACTAGATACGTCTCTCCCAATCATCATCACAAATCGCTGTCACCTGTGCCTTACAGTCACACAAAAACATCATCGATCAAAGAATTTTACGTTACATTCGGCGTTTCTTCCGTTGTCGAAGCGGCGCGCGTAATAGGGCGGGAAATATGTCGCCAGCTCGAGATATGTCGATGGAAATGTGACGTGGGGGAAATGAACGTATGAATATGTCCACACTTATTACTGTGTTCTCTGCGTAGTTTGCTTTTAGTAACCCATTCTACGCAAACCGTCCACACCAAACCATAGAAATACTACCGTATCCATAGATACTTGCCGTGTGGTTTCCGGTAGAGTAAAAAAGGACCACTCCGACTCTTCCCGTGGATGTCGTATAAAGCGACTAAGGGAATACATTATAAAACGTCAATCAGGCCTCCCCAACCCGTCTGGCCAGCGCGGGGAGTGTAGGCCAAATCCTCCGTCCGTCTTCGGCAGATGATGATGTGTATTCCTTAGTCCCTATTTCTGAACCAAGGGAGTGTGCTGACCCTAAGATCTATTCCGACAATGTTCCCCGTATGATGGTAAGCCTATTTACTCATAGAATTATTGGCTGGATATATTGATTAGCAGATTTACATTAATATGTTATTGATATTAATGTTTTGACAGGCGTTAACAATAGATACGCGTTTTAAGGTAAGATTTTTCAATAGATTTTGTACATTTAGTCAATAAAATTATGAGTCTTACTCACGAGAATAGGTAATAAGCAAAGATCGGAATAAGGTATATTTATGTACTTCCGACGAAAATGGTTTTACGTCAGCCGAAATACGTCCACTGCTGAACATAAGTCTCCCCAATAGAATGCCACTTTGGTTGGGCTGTCCATTGAATAGAATAGAATAGAATAGAATAGAATAGAATAGGTCATTTATTCATAGCTACGACACACACATACATGAGAAATAAACAGAACAGAATTAATAAATTACAATTTAAAAATAATCAAGGTACCTATGTGTCGCAGCAACAAAATGGCGCTGACTCAGCATAATGCTGCAGCACGCTACGCGAACTCCAGCGCTGGTATTCTGTCAGCACCAGGTCAAGTGACTTCACAGATTTAGTTTATAAATTGTGCTTAGAGGGCTGTCAATGTATTGGTGTTCATAATAATATTAAATATATATAATTTAAGCATTGGGGGATTTGCCATAATCACACCACTTGGCAGGCGGATTGGTGATCGCAGTAATGATCTTAATATGTACAGAAGATCGTCCCGTCCCTGGTGCAATCCCTTAGTCGCCTTGACGATACCCACAGGAAGATTGGGATTGGTAACCCGGGAACCACAATATTGTAAAAAAAAACTATTATAAAATAAAGGATTATTTGAATGCCTAAGATGCCTGGTACTAATGTTGCTTCGGCTTCGCACAATCTTTACATTTCATCATCATCATCATCAGGTTATTTTTGCAGGAGCACAACCCTCTCTCATCTGCCGGAGACAGACGGAGGATTTGGCCTACACTCCCCGCGCTGGCCAGACGGGTTGGGGAGGCCTGATTGATGTTTTATAATGCTCTTTCTCGCCTTGTACGACATCCACGGGAAGAGTTGGAGTGGTCCTATTCTACTCTACCGGAAACCACACGGCATCTTTACATTATTGTATACAAACTAGATTTTAAAACATGTGTTGCGCAAGTTTATTCTTCTTTCCTAAATTCTTCTTCACAGCGCTAACAACTAGGTATCAGAAGTCGCAAAAAAAATTACGTGTATAAACGCAGAGCCTACAACGCCCTGCGTGTGCAGTACAACAACGTCTTTAGAGTTCTGCAGCGACTGCCCCGCTTTTGTCGTGCGTCAGGGATGTTTGTCGAAGCGCGTACTGATTATTTCTATACTGTCAGACGCAAGGGGGTGGCATCCCAGATGCACTGAGGAAAAAAAATAAGTAGCCCTCCTACTTACATAAGGATAAATTATACCACTATTATATAAGTAGCCGCCCCCATTATAAATGGTGTCGCCTGAAACTGATTCAGTAGCCGGCCACATTATTACATAGTGTGGTAACTTAGTAATGTGGCCGGCTACCGAATCAGTTGTAGGCGACACCATTTATAATGGGGGCGGCTACTTACGTAATAGTGGTATATTTTTATCCTTATGTAAGTAGGACTACTTATTTTTTTCTAAGAGTGCGCAGGACGCGGGACAGTGGCAACGGCATGCTAAAGGTTGTTGCTGGATTTTACTGCCCCATTGTAAATAGATGGATGGGCATAGTCATTGGTGATGATTGTCTGTAATTACTATGATTATTGTAAAAACTAACATAGTTTTAAGTTTGTATACTTAACAAATATGGATCGTGTAATCTGACTAAAAATGTATCTATATATAAAAGGAAAGTGTATGTATGTATGTATGTTCAGCCTTTTCTCCATAACCACCCACCCGCTCATGGTTGCAGTGGTAGATAGCTTGGTCTGCACTTGCAAGTAAGGGACTTTGGTTACGGTGGGTGGATGTAGGTGGTAAAAAATCCTTTTCTAACACATTGTATGGCTCATATAAACTCGAGTTTGTGCTGAATGGCGTTAGGTGCGTTTGTGAGGGACAATATTGAGAACTTTTCTACAATATTCCAGATCTTTCCAGAATATTCTAGAATATTTTAAAATCTTTCAAATGAACTAAGTACATGTGTGACTGGAATTGGTCCAGAATGTTCTAGAATATTCTCAAAATTTTAAGAAAGATCTGGGAAGGTATCAGAAAAGCGACGATTTGTGAAAGCTGTCAATCGTCATGTCGGCTATCTGCGGGTCCTTAAAATTCGCACCATACCTAACTTATTCACGCAGATGAAGTCTCGGGCAACAGCTAGTATTATTATAAATGTACCAAGCGTACTCATGTCCAATAAATGACTTTTATTTGACACACAGTACGGAACCCACTTATTGCCTACCAATCACACTTTACCGACCTTTTAAATGTAAACTAAATGTTTATCAGTTCGCTAAACTATAACAACGATATTCGGGTTAAAGATCGGTGGCCGAATTAATACGCTAGCTTATTTTTGTTCCAAATACATCACTATCTCTCAGTCATCTGTCTGTTTTACTGGAATTCAGTTATAGGGTTAAAAAATGTGGTTAAAATTAGTATTAATCTGTATTTTTGGATGTACCAAATCCGTGAGTAGATCAAGTTGTCTTTATTGACCTGACACATGTCTCGTACGAGTTTTCGTGGCCTACGGCGCAGAAACGTGGACACTGACGGCGGGCCTGATCGACAAGTTTCAAGTCGCTTAGCGAATTATTTAGAGGGCTATGGATAGGGCTATGCTCGAGTTTGTTTGAAGGATATGATTCGTAATGAAGAGATCCGACGAACGATGCTCACCGACATAGCCGAAATGATTACCAAGCTGAAGTAGCAGTGTCCCAGAACGACAGCCATTGGGAAAGATGAGTTCTAGAGTTGAGTTGGACCGACGACATGAAGAAGGTGACTGGAAGCGGCTGCATGCGAAGGGCGGAGGAATGCTGTTAATTGGGGAAGACTTATGTCCAACAGTGGATCTCACTGGGCTGATATGATCGGCCAACACGCGTTCTCCACTCCAGAACTCGTCTACCCCAACGGCCGTCGGTTCTGCGACGGATGTAGCCAGCCCACTGCTACTCAGCTTGCAGCATGCAACAATATTTGTTTTTTAAATCCAGCTCACCTCCTCGTTTGATCTCGGCGGGGTGCTGTCAGGGAACCGGATGGCCGGCGTGCCTCTGGGCCGGAGCCTCGGAGACGGCGAGTTGGACGTTGAAGGCATATGCTCGGAGCCCGGCATGGCTTGCCAGAACTGCAACCACGCTGTCACATGCATCGCTCTGCCTGTGGGATGGTTGAAGGTACTTAATCGGATAGCCGCAAGCATTGATAAGCCCATTAGACTCTTAACCGTCGTCGCCTGAGAATAAAATGACAACGCCGTGAAGGACAAATTAAATATATTTTTTTAAATGAACACTTGAATCGAATTGAAAGGGCAGACGGACTGACAGACCGACGCACCGACGCACCGACGCACCGAAAACGCACCGAAGACGCACCGATGACGCACCGAAGACGCACCGACGACGCACCGACGACGCACCGACGACGCACCGACGACGCACCGACGACGCACCGACGACGCACCGACGACGCACCGACGACGCACCGACGACGCACCGACGACGCACCGACGCACCGACGAACCAACTGACTTACTGTTCGTTCAATTTGAACTTTATTATCATTGGTTAAGATTTAGAACTGGTCACTTATTTATTACAGAATGTGACTATACTATACGTTTTGACCACATTTAATGATCTAATGATAAATGTTGTTTTATACCTATAAATCGTTTAATTCACGACGGCATGCCCAACTACTTTTCGCCAGGGGTGGTGAACACATACAATGAAACGTAAGCGCTTGAGAGACACAGTGGGGCGAGCCTTCTTGAACCAAAGCGATTTTTCATCCTATTGAAGTGTAAAATCTTTTTACGTCCTTTTCAATTTCCCAAGTCGGAAACTAGTCTTTCTCTACTGAAAGACAGTAAAGAGGAAACTTTGGCCGACGATCTGAAGCAAAGAATGTAAGCCATACAAAGAGCGTTTCAAAGTTCTGTCTCGTAGACGACGTAGGAAGACAACTATATAAACCAACTAGCCGCAGTGTTCTTAGTCAGTTACTTTATACCGGTAAAAGTACCGGTATGATATCGGTACCACACATATTTCAATATGTGGTGTGCGACGACCTCCGTGGCGGAACGGGTAACTCTCGGACTGCCACGCCGGAGGTTGCGGGTTCGAATCCCGCTAGGGGCAAATGTTCGTATGATGAATATAAATATTTGTACCCAAGTCTTGGATGTTTATATATTTATTTAAGTATGTCCATCCGTTATCTAGTAACCATACCACAGGCTCTGCCTAGTTTGGGACTGGATAATTGGTGTGAATGTCTGACATATTTATTATTTATTTATTTACCGGTTGAACAGAAACTGGTACCGGTTGATGAAAATACCGGAATTTCATGACCAGGACTAATCCTTACGCAAAAACTTATTTTGAACCATCTAACTGGTCATGTGACATATTCTGATCGTTTGGCACCTAACTGTCGTAGTTACACGCTTATCTGCATGTCGACGCCTTATTGCTCGGCCACGACTTTTGGCTTAGCGGGACGCGGCGCGGTGAGCGTGCTGCTAACATTTTTGTACATTTTGTTCTCGCCGCTCGCCGCCCCGCTCCTTGCTGCCGCTGGCAGCGGCAAGGTCGTGGCCGAGCGGTTAGAGTGAAAGCCTCGGGAGTGCAAAATATTGTAACTGCTGTCACTTATTACTGTTGGAAAGGAGAACTGGAAATTGTAGATTTAAGAAAAATAGAAAACTTGGATACTTACAAACTAATAACGTACACAAATACATATGGGAAATTGCCGTGTGGTTTCCGGTAGAGTAGAATAGGACCACTCCAACTCTTCCCGTGGATGTCGTACAAGGCGACTGAGGGAATACATTATAAAACATCAATCAGGCCTCCCCAACCCGTCTGGCCAGCGCGGGGAGTGTAGGCCAAATCCTCCGTCTGTCCCCGGCAGATTGGCAGCGCAGATGGGAGGAATCTGAAAAGGGCAGGCACCTCTTCAAATTCTTCCCTAGCGTTGAGGAGAGATTGGAGAAACGGTGGCTAGAGGTGGACCACTGCGTCGCGCAGTTCCTCACCGGTCACGGCAACTTCCAGGCGAAGCTTCACTCCATGAAGCTGGTCGCATCTCCCGACTGCTAGTGTGGTGAGTCGGATCAAACCGCTCATCACATTCTGTGGGAGTGCACACGGTGGGATCGGGAACGTGAACTCATGCTATCGGATCTAAATTGCGTGAACCGTCCGGTATACTATGGAGATCTCGTTGCGAACCGTCACAATTTCCGAGCGTTTAAGCGTTTTTGCCATGCCTACTATTGGCACTACTATACGAAGTAGCCTTCAGCTACTCCGACACAGCTCACTGCGTCACATAGGCGCCAAAACGTCCGTGGTGTTCAACTAGGTGGCTAGGCTTATCTTGGCCACACCAAACCCCCCAACCCCCCAACCTTGACCACTCTGGTCACCGTTTCATTGCTACACTCCCATTTGCTAGAGGGGAAGTGGGAACTCTCTTCCTACTTTGACTCTTTACTTCTTTAATTAAATTTGTCTGGGGCCCAAGGTAGCGTAAATTCAAGACCTGGGACTTGCCCTACCTTCACTGGTAGGTGTCTTTGCAGTTACCTCCGTTGATCCTCGCTTAGAGGAGTTGCGGGGGGAGAATGGTGAGGAGGCGGGAATGTCCCCGGCAGATGAGATAGGGTTGTGCTCCTACAGTGGAGACAAAAATAACCTGATGATGATGATGGGAAATTGCAAATATGGTGTTAGTTGTAGTGTAATGTAAAACGAAAATCACTTGTAATTCTGATGTAAAATCACTTTAATTTACTTAAAAGAACACGGCACGGCCATGATGATATCATAGATTAAAGAAGAGCTGCCATAGATTATAAATTAAAATATGAATGTAACACACATTGACAAAAATCCTAAATGCCTTGCCCGAGGACATCCAACCCAAAGTATAGAACATTCTTGAAAGAATTCTTTAACAAATGTAAAGACTTGAGCTATATTCTATAAGTGTTCTTGTTATATTCTCATAGTTTAATACTAACTTAATAACGAACTCCCCCATCCATAGATAAACCTTGGAGGTTTATGTGTACTTTTTAATACTTTAACTTTTTTTGATCATTTTAATAAAATATAAATAATTAAAAAAATATTTATTTTATTTTATTTCTTATGGGTTCACGCTTTACCTCAATCTCACCTGATGGTAAGTGACGATTAGATAGCTAAGGTGGAGCGCGCTTACCCAGAAGATGCCTACTCACTCTTCCTTTAAAAATATCCAAATTGTACTTGTCCGGAAATACTGAAACTGGCAGGGAGTTCCATTCCTTAGCAGTTCGCATTATAAAACGGGAAGCAAAACGCTTCGTGCGAGAGCGTGGTCGAGGAGCGAGTCCGGAAATACCGAAGCTGAATTTTAAGAAAGTAAGCTGCGTAGTTCTACTCAAATTAACACTAGAGATAATGCACGCGATCTTATATCGAATTCGATAGCAATAAAAAAGGAGGTTGCGTTTTTTTCTTACTGTTACCTCGTTTCCACATATGAGGTTTTCGCTCTAAAGCGACGATATGTCAAATGACCTGTGAAAAAATGGCTTATTAGCTCGACGTATAGCGTATAGCAGAAATGCTTAGGAGTATGCATTGCTGCTATACGTCGTTAAGGGTTACTCTCCACCTCCCACGGCCTTTCGACATCTAGGTCATGCAAGCCGAATCACGGGGGAGGTGCCCGGTACTTACTCTGGTGCTCTTTGTCGGACACCCTGCTTGATCAAATAACTAATTCTGTGCTTGGTCCTCTGTACGGCAACTCTCCCCATTCAGGGGCGCGACATCACGATGACGGCTTCGTCGTCGGGCTGCTCAGTCAGTCTGTCGAGTCAAATTCAGTCAATACAGTCGGATAGATACGTAAATAGATATAGCTCATATCTTTTTTTTTCCTTTTTTTTCCTCTTTTCTTTTTTTCTTTTTCTTTATTTTTCGTTAAGTGTTAAGTTACATATTTTATGGGCCTGAATCTGAAGGCACACATTTAAAATTTGACAGCGCCAAAATTAGTTTCGTCTTTATCTTCATAATACTGTGTGACAAGGATAGCAACAGTTATAACATTGTGCCTTCAGAATCGAGCCCTATATATAGTTAGTATTTGTCGTGTCTGACGTCATGAGCCTTAAGTTATCTCATCATATACTTGCTTCCAGGTGCCTCTGCAAGAGTGTTCTGATGGGCTATCCTGCAACGCTCACCAAGGAAGGTGCTCCGATCAGCTGGTCCCCGAGTGTGACGTGATTGGCCAAAAATATCAGCACACCTGTGAACAGGTAAGTTACTTAGAGTGGGAGACCGAGGGATTGAAGTGGTGTAACGTAAAGCACAGCAATATTAAATGATTGTCACAATGCCATGCTCCCAAAGAAGGCTGCTAAGTCTTTAAATGTTTCAATGCCGTGTGGTTTCCGGTAGAGTAGAATAGGACCACTCCAACTCTTCCCGTGGATGTCGTACAAGGCGACTAAGGGAATACATTATAAAACATCAATCAGGCCTCCCCAACCCGTCTGGCCAGCGCGGTGAGTGTAGGCCAAGTCCTCCGTCTGTCTCCGGCAGATGAGAGAGGGTTGTGCTCCTGCAGTGGAGACAAAAATAACCTGATGATGAAATGTTTAAACTTGAGATAAGAGGAGTCAAACTGGTTTTCTAGAAATCTGCCCTGCAGCCTTCTCGTGTAACAGGGCATTATAGTCCTTAGACGGTCCTTTAACACGGTCCTCCACTACAGATGTTTGGGTTCGATCATGTTGTTCAAGACATTACAAAAGCACCCGGTACAAAATGATCTATCAATTTCACAACTCCATCTTTCCAAGCATAGACTCCTGGCAAGCATTTACTTAGTAGACTTGGGGCACCTGGACTGTGAACATGTTTAGTGTCTTATTTAGGGGCGAATCTCCTTGCAAAATAATTGGAATATCATCATCATATCAGCCCTTAGACGTATAACCCCAATAAACGCCACCACACGCGGTCCTTCGCCCTCCGCATCCAGCCGCTTCCGGCCACCTTCTTTAGGTTATCCCTGCTCGCGCTGATCACCGGTGGCGACTCCAGAACTCGTCTGCCCCAACGGCCACCGGTTCTGCAACAGACATGAGCCGCCCACTGTCATGTTAGCTTGCTAATCCTTTAAGCTATGTCGGTGACCTTCGTTCTTTGTCGGATCTCCTCATTGCGAATCATATCCTTCAAAAAAACCTCGAGTCAAGCCTTCTCCTGAAATCAGCGTCTAGCACCTTACTTGGCCTAGGCATATGCTGAGTCGTTTGCCCTTTTGCTGCCACGGCACACGCATACTATTTTAAGTATGTTAAAATTTTTAAATTGTTTTCTCTAGTTCTTATAATATTTATTTTATTTTTTTTCCTTTTTCTTGCTTTGTTGGTTTCTTTTTGTGTGTGCCAATTATGGTAGTAAATAAATGGTTTTTTTTCTCCATAACTCGCTCGCCTGAAATATGTGGATCAGGCCTACCGTCAGTGTCCACGTTTCTGCGCCGTAGATCATGACAGGCAGTAAGTCAGGTCGCAGGATGAAATATATTATGAACGGGACATTGTATTTTATTGAGTTTTCAACCTACTGTGTAGTATCGTGGACGGCATAGGACGGCTGATGACGAAATGTAAGGGAACGCTAGAGAGAGGAATGCCTGTTTCGTCTATAGCATAAAAATTATTGTAACGCAATGGAATAATAATCTGTAATGTTTCAATATTTTAAATAAATAAATAAATGTCTAAATGTATCGTAAAGTAACACAAGTAGTTACAGTTGCTACTGAAATATCAGTTTTGTTTGTCTTTAGATTATCGATATCATACAGCCAGATATAAAATGAATACGGTAAGATATATACACGATCATGAACTCTGCACTAACTATACACTTCTTTTAGATAAGATAAAATGTGTATAAAATATAATTAAGTATTTATAATTCATTACTATTGGACTGGACGTCACATGAAGTTTGTTCTAAGTAAACTGAACAATTGACCTATTTATTAACAATAACAAGACCTTACTAAGTCTTAATCGTGATAAAACAAGTAAATTTTTATTCATATCATAACAACTAGTTTCTCACAGTGCAGTAAAAAGAGAGATATATTTTTGCGTACATACAGAACAACTAACTAAAATGGAGTAGCTACTGCTTATATGTCAATTTCTTTAACTTTTATCCTAAAAGCTCTCTTTTATAAAATTAAAATGATATCTATACCTACTGCTTGACTCCACGATAGGATACCGTATGCCATGATACTGTGGAAGCAGCTAAAGTACACTAACCTCGCGGTAGCAACATCAGTTAATTGACAATTTTTTTGTCTTTTTAAGAATTTAGTTGGCCAGCTGGTGAAATTATGTAGGGTCCCCAATGAAGAGACGAATCAATAGTTATACCCAGGAACACCATACTGTTAATAAATTCTAGCGTGTATTTTCCAAATGTCACATTCATCCTACTTTTCTTACATTTAGTAGTGAGAATTTACAATACAATACAATACCTTTATTGCACAAACAAATACAGTTACACGTTATAGAAGTTACAAATAGTACAATTTAGGCGGTCTTATCGCTTTAAGCGATTTCTTCCAGACAACCTTTGGGTAGAAAAATATTATGCCAGAGAAATTGTAGGTTGCGCTGATTATTAAATTTAAATGATAAATAGGTACTTATATGACTATAATAAATAAAATAAAATAGCAAATAAGTAATAAGTATTAAGTTAATACAAATTTTCTTTGAATTTAATACAAGGTTCTTCACGCATAATAATTTATAAGAGAGTATTATTTACCTCGACAAGTTCACAATCTGTTCTGCAGTTTGAAAATCAGCGAAGTGTCATCTGCAAGTAATACTGTATAGACATATTTGTATTGAAAAGGGCAAGTCATTTATATATACAAGAAAAATAAATCGACCCAGAACTGAACCCTAGGGCACCCCTATTTTTACATATGCCCCAGATGATCTAATTCCATTTATATCCACTTTTTGTACTTCATTTAATTTTGGCCTAACTTCGGATCTAGCTTTGGCCTACAGTAATCATGAAAAACAAACGTGATAGAACAGTGATTGCGCAAAAAGATTCGTCAAGATGAAACCGTGCATGAAGATCACAATCTGTAGCAAAAATAAAGTTCAAGGCGCAAATAGTGCAAAACAAAGCCGTTACTGTTATTTAGAAGGTTCTATTGTTAATATTGTTACATCTTCCTGCTGCTTTAGTCAATTCATGCAAATGTTTAGCATTCAGACGGTTCATCATCATCAGGTTATTTTTGTATCCACTGCAGGAGCACAACCCTCTCTCATCTGCCGGAGACATTCCCACCTCCTCACCATTCTCCCCCCGCAACTCCTCTAAGCGAGGATCAACGGAGGTAACTGCAAAGACACCTACCAGTGAAGGTAGGGCAAGTCCCAGGTCTTGAATTTACGCTACCTTGGGCCCCAGACAAATTTAATTAAAGAAGTAAAGAGTCAAAGTAGGAAGAGAGTTCCCACTTCCCCTCTAGCAAATGGGAGTGTAGCAATGAAACGGTGACCAGAGTGGTCAAGGTTGGGGGGGTTGGGGGGTTTGGTGTGGCCAAGATAAGCCTGGCCACCTAGTTGAACACCACGGACGTTTTGGCGCCTATGTGACGCAGTGAGCTGTGTCGGAGTAGCTGAAGGCTACTTCGTATAGTAGTGCCAATAGTAGGCATGGCAAAAACGCTTAAACGCTCGGAAATTGTGACGGTTCGCAACGAGATCTCCATAGTATACCGGACGGTTCACGCAATTTAGATCCGATAGCATGAGTTCACGTTCCCGATCCCACCGTGTGCACTCCCACAGAATGTGATGAGCGGTTTGATCCGACTCACCACATTCGCAGTCGGGAGATGCGACCAGCTTCATGGAGTGAAGTTTGGCCTGGAAGTTGCCGTGACCGGTGAGGAACTGCGCGACGCAGTGGTCCACCTCTAGCCACCGTTTCTCCAATCTCTCCTCAACGCTAGGGAAGAATTTGAAGAGGTGCCTGCCCTTTTCAGATTCCTCCCATCTGCGCTGCCAATCGGACATCAAAAGGTCGTCCACAACCGAAGCTGTCTCCCCGAACAGTCGACATGTGCGGTCCCTGTCTCCAACCCCAAAATCGGTCCAAGTGAGTTGTCGAGATCTGAAGTGAACACTGGCGCGCCGCTGGAGCTCCAAGTCTATCGGCCAGACACCGGCCATGACTGGCAAGGCGTCGGTGCTGGTCGTTCTGTATGCCTTGCACATAAAGAGCAAGGCCATACGCTGACTTTGGAGCAATCTTCGGCGCACCGCTGCCATGGTGGCTCTGTCCACCCAGGTTGGAGCCGCATAACACATACTGGCTACATATGTCGCCAGATAAATCGTGCGTAGAACGGGGAACCGGAGTCCCCACGTGGCCCTTGAGATCCTGGAGAAGGCGTAAAAATTCGACCGGGCGCGTTGGCCAACGGTACGAGTGTGCTCAGTGAATGCAAAATTCCTTTCCAGGATTACTCCCAAGTAGGTCACGTAGGTCTTGCTAGCAACAGGCACACCCCTGAAGCGAATGCGCGGTGGTTCCTTGAGGATACCCTTCAGCAATAGCTGTTGGGTCTTGTGCGGAGCAAAGTCCAGCTTGTTCCTCAGGCCCCACTCACTCACTCGCTCCAGGCATGCCCCTGCATGCCGCTCCAGCTCCGCCCTCGAGTTTCCCTCAACGATCAGGAGACCATCATCTGCGTACGCCAGCAATTGACAACCCCTGGGGGTTGGGATCTCCAGGAAGTCATCAAAGCACACATTCCACAGATAAGGCCCCAGAACTGATCCCTGAGGGCATCCCCGCGTGAGCTTTTTCGGCAATGCACATTGTCCCAATCGAAGCACAATAGAGCCGTTGTTAAAGTACTGCAGCAACATCCGATAGATGTTGCTGAAGCAACCCCTAACTTTCAGCTTGAGCATAATCATTGGCCACCATGCATTGTCAAAAGCGCCCGAAATGTCCAGGAATATGCCAATAACGTACTTACACGTCGACTGTTCAGCGGTTTTTCTGACCAGGCCAATGGCGTCCACCGTCGACCGTCCCCTGGCAAAACCAAACTGCCTGTCATGGCCTGAAGGGCCCCCCGGAAGTAGTCTCGGCACTATCAGCCTCTCCAGCAGCTTACCCAAAGCTGGGAGAAGCGTGATTGGCCGAAAGGATTTAGGGTCATCGAGAGGTTTATCCCCGCCTTTGGGGATAATCCTAACGACTCCCTGCCGCCATATTGAGGGAAACACACCGGATTCGAGGCAGCGATTCATCACGTATAGTACGGATTCGGGGGCTGCCTTGATGATTTCCCTCAGCATGCGGTTGTTGATCCTGTCTACTCCCGGGGCTTTGTTCGTGGCCAACGAGCGGGCTATGATAGCCAGCTCGTCAACCGACGCTAGGGTCGAAGTCGGTGCCTCGGGGACACTCGGCAGTACACGCCGTATCTCCTGGTGGTGCAATGAGTCCTCTTCCGGCACGTCGTCCGGCATGAGGGCTCTCAGGAGTTCCTGGCCAGTTTCCTCCACGGTTGTGGTGTGACCCTCCGATGTCCGCAGGTTGTTGAGATATAGGAGATTCGGCTTTGACGAGGTTTTATACTCATGGTAGAGATGTGACCAGGGGTCGGCATTACCAAGAGCATCTGCAACTTCGCGCAGCTTGCTGCTCCTGGTATTGGCGACCGACGCCCGGTACCTTGACCGAGCTACACGTAGTTCGGTCAAGGCAACCAGCATCAGCTCCTCACCGGCCTGCTGCCGTTTCAGCCTGTTATATTTTCGGCGTGCTTTGCGGAAGCTCTTCCTGAGCTCAGTCAACCCCCCATGCCACCAGTCGCATCCTCCGCGCCGCACCGAGGACTTCCTCCCGATGATGACATCTGCGCAGAATGTCAGTGTGTGGGTCATCATGTTGGCACATTCGTCCGCCGTTAGGTCGGGTTTGGTGAACTCATGCGATAGGCTGCCGAAGAGGTTACCAAGCGCAGGCCAATCTACATTGGCCTTGCGGTATGTGAATCCGTCGAAGTACACTGCAGAGTCTGCCGCTCCCCATTCCAACTCGAAAACGATTAAGCGGTGGTCGCTACATGAGGCATCCGGGAGGACACTCCATGAAGTTATCGGAACGTCACCTAAGGTGAAGGTGACGTCGATGTAAGAATTGCCTGAGGGGCTACTGTAAGTTGGTGGTGTTCCGGGGAGATTTTGTACATTAAGGTTGAACTCCGCAACGAACTCCTCAATTGGCACCCTACGATCAGAATCAGCGGTCCTGATGGGACCGTGCCAAAAAGGGGAAGAGGCATTGGTGTCAACACCTATAACTAAGTTTTTACCACCAAGGGTTCGAATTACGTGCCCTAGATGTGCCAAGTGGGGAGCAACGGAGTCCATAAATTTAAAATAACAGCTCACTGCGTAGAAACGGTGGGAGTTGTGAACTACCTCCGCAACCGCACAGCAAGGGGTGGAGAGATGGCGCAAGAATGTAAGGGTGAGAGATTGGTTCGTGGTCATGATGCCTGCGAATGCAGACTCGCTGGCCTCAATTATGGAGCCTCGAAGGTCGCGAGAATGATGTTGCTCCTGGCATAATATAAGGTCAATGTTCTTTTCCCTCGCCAGTTTTATGACCTCCGGGGTTGCCGTCTTACTCCCGTTTAAGTTTAATTGCCCGATCCTTATTTTATTATGCCTGGCCATATTCGGTGTTTTTAATTAGGGTTTCCACTCGGTTTCTAAGGGCGGGACATTCTGGGCTGCCAGTCTTATGCTCGCTAGGTTTTTTGAATGCCGTGCATGTGGCACATTTGGGCTTGAAGTTTTCTTTGCCAACTTCACCACATTCGCGGGTGTCGTGTTTCCCTGCGCAATGTGCACAAGTGCTCGTATTCTCGTGGCAGTATTTGTGGACGTGCCCCAGCATTTGGCATTTCATACACCGTACGACCTCGAAGTCGTCCTCAATTCGGCACGTGTTCCACTCGATGTGGACTTTGGGTTTTGTGTTAATGAGGTGTTGTCTCACGCGCGCGGACACCTCGAGGCCGTACCACTTGCAGCTCATTAGGGTGCGGCGTCTTACAACAGTGATTTCCTTGATAGCTGCGTCGTGGGGCAGGTCCATCTCCGCCTCACCAGAGATGTTCTGGGCGATAAGAACTCTTAGGAATTCCTGTTCGGTGAGATCGCTCGGGACGTCCTTGATTAATATTCTAGGCAGTCTGCCTCTGGGTCTCTCCAGGGTGAGTCCGGAGTCTCTGATGCTCTGCGAGGTCTTTAACTTTTCTATCTGGCTTTCGCTCGTCATGCGGATGAGGACCCCACTCTTGTTGGTTTTTCTCACGCCCACGATCTGGAAGCCCTGGTCGGCAGGGTTAACTGCCTTCATAAGTTTTTCCTTCGTCTTCGTGGAACTGAGGGGGGCTCTGATGCCCGCGGCTACAGCAACCGTTGCAGCATTCGCCGTTTTCGGCAGCCGTAGCTGGAGTTTTTGTGCATAGGAGGCTTGCTTGTTGGGTTCGGGCGCCACTGTTGTTTCAACCGGGCGATTTGCCAGCGCTTTGTTTTGTCCTGACAAGGTGGCCACCTGCTCGGACATTGCCCGCAGTCGTTCCTCAGCCACTGCTCTCTTCATCTCGGACTCGGCAACGAGAATACCGAAGTGGGCGGTGACTGCTGATATTATGTTAGCATGTGTGTTTATTGCCGCGAGATTTGATTTGTTTAGACGGGCGTTCTTTTCGCCCGTCACCACCTCGTTGATTCCAGCGAGTGCTCGCTGGATCTTGTCCACCAGTTGCCTCTTAGAGGCATTCGACAGTGTGGACTCCAGCTCGTCCCCTGAGTCAGGGGATGACGATCTGGAGTGGGCTGACAGGTACTCACGCGGCGTGTCTAGGTGGAGTGTAGGTGGCATGGTGTTCTTTTTGTGTGCTAGCCTTCTCTTGGATGCCCTAGGGGTTCTCAGGGCATCCGGGGAGATATCCTCAATGCCCCTTTTCCCTCTTGCCATCCTATCAGAGTCCGGTGGCGGTGTCGGATTGAACTATTACGTTGCGGGTAGTCGGTGCCTCTCCTGTAGACTCCTTCATGGCGCTCATAGCTGCTTCCATTTCTATTATTGCATCCTGCACCCGCTCCTGAGGGCTTCGGGGTGTTGCCGAGCTTTTCTGGAACGGGTCGCTTTGTTGCTGTTTCGACGTTGGAAGTGGCTCCTCCTCCATACTGGATGCACCACCAGCCGTCCCCCTGCGGGAAGGCGGGGTACGGTGGATTCTCGACATCCGGGGCTACTGGTAAGCGTGCCCCGTTGTCGGTGTAACCGAAATTTACACAAAAATGCAGAATATTTTTTGAAAAATAACAACATAAAATTAAAAGTCACAAAAATTGGTTTAAAAATTGTCAAAATTAAAAATTAGAAAGTGTCACTTAGAGGGTCCACGGAATACGCACAAAAAAGGTTCAGTGACTTTTTATCCTAATTATGATAGTTATCAAGATATTCCACTTTTTGTTCAAAAAATGCCCTGGCACTATGGCACACAAAAAAGCCAAAAATAAGGCCTGCCAACGCCCAAAATTGGCCGTAGGCAGAAAAAGTGAAAAAGTCAAAAATCGTGTATAAAACACAATGGCACACAAAAAAAAAAAAAAAAAAAAAAAAAAAACACACAAGTACACAATAGCGTCAAATTCGCGAGAAACAATCGGTCCTAAGAAATAAAGATGGCCGACACAAAATGTACGTTTGACACCTGTCAAAGTGACAGATGTCAAAGTCATAAACACAAAAAACGTCACTGTCGCAAATGTCACTGTCAAAGAAATGTACGAGTGACAGCTGTCAGAAGGACAGATGCCACTGTCACTAAACGTCACTATCGCACACACGGCACTGAGTATAATATAAAGATATAAAAACACGGAGCGCAGAGCAACACACGTCCGACCTCGACGAGAGCCAGAGGGGAAAGGGCCGGAGACAGACAGAGGATTTGACCTACACTCCCCGCGCTGGCCAGACGGGTTGGGGAGGCCTGATTGATGTTTTATAATGTATTCCCTCAGTCGCCTTGTACGACATCCACGGGAAGAGTTGGAGTGGTCCTATTCTACTCTACCGGAAACCACACGGCAATCAGACGGTTGATGAAAGTTCATAAACTAAACTTTAAATCTTGAAACAAATGTCTGGAACAAGTCAAATAGTTCTAGATAAATTTATAAAAAAAATTTCGCCATCTAGTGTTTTTCCTGTCGGTATAAATGAGAACAACTCACAAATATACATCCATACCGGGACCAACTTGTACAAAATTGTCTGCCCACAGTGGGAATTAAACCCACTACCTCTGGCGCTCGACCAAACCACTAGGCCAACGAGACGGTCATAATATTATTAATAATAGTACAATGAAACGAAATTCATTAATATGTAAATCATTACAATGATTTTGTGAACGTACGGCACCGAATAATACATTTCAAATATCAAATACTTTCAAATACGGTTCACAAACTCATTTATCATCCTGGCCACTTATAAGTTACACAATTACTTGTACATTGTGTAATGTGTAAGATACATAAACAACTTGTACATTGTATAAGTAAAAATGTGCCTACATTGTATATTACATTACATTATATTACATTACATTACATTATTACATACAACAAAAGCGGATTTAAAAATGCCGTGTTCACACTCGCAAATTACCAGTTCCTGGCACCTGCACTGACCAGTTGGCCGTGTCGCAGGATGTCAGTGACAACAGTCCGTCGGATGGGAAAATGGAACACTTATACTAGTTGTAACTGTTACAATAAAATATCTATAAAAAGTATTACACTAATATAAAATATAACAACATTAAAGAAAAATATAAACTAAAATTAAAAAGCAAAGAAAAAATTAAAAATTGTACAATTTAAAAAATTTCTAATTATGTGTTCACAAAAACCAATTTCATGTGTGTGTATGTGTGTGCATGTGCAGGGGTGTGTGTGAGTGTGTGTGTGTGTGTGGGGGGGGGTGTATGTATGCATGCATGTATATATGTTGATGTGTTAGTAGTGTGCAAGTGTGTGACAGAGGTAGAAAGCAGGAGATATAATTTGTTTTATGCCATTGCTTTTAGTAAAGCTTCAGTCTCGTTGAAGTCCTTCGCTGACAACCATTCTGATATGGTTTTCTTGTCAAATGCAATTTCCTTCTTTGTTTCCTCTTTGTATTTCCTACAGACAAATGGAGCCAGAAATGATCGAAACCTTTGGGCAAACGTTGTTCGACATGATACTGGAGGGGGCATAAATCCACGACGCGTTTTATTTATAGTATTGTGAGAGGTTACCTTATTTTGTTTATTATATTCATTCATGAGGCTTGTGATAAATAATTGTCTAGTGGTAAGGTTTTTTGTCTCGAAGTGAAGCAGGTTAGTGGGATACATGAAGTCTTTTCTAAAAAGTACTTAATGCATACACAATATAGCTTATAAGTGGCCAGGATGATAAATGAGTTTGTGAACCGTATTTGTTCGTATTTGACATTTAAAATGTATGATGTATCAGAATGTACGGTTCACAAACTCATTTATTATCCTGGCCACTTATAAGTTACACAATTACATTAACCTTTTTCTCTTTAAGTCTTTAATCTATGTATAATTACACTTATGAATTGCACTTTGGCAGGTCGGAATATTCCCTGACGCGTTCGACTGTAGGAAGTTCCACCTCTGCTCTCCGCCCGAAGGGTTGCCAGACGGAAGACCAGCAGACCACAGAATAGCCTTGTGTCCTCGCCATTATGGATACAATCCTCAAACTGCTCAGTGCTCGGTATGTAACGTAGACAGGAGCAATTGTAACTATCATCATCATCAGCCTAAATACGTCCACTGCTGGACACAGGCCTCCCCAAAAGATTACCACTTTTGGTTAGATGTCCATTGGGGGATTTGCCATAATCACTACGGGCGGATTGGTGATCGCAGTAATGATGTACACACACAGGAGGACGCTGCTGCCCGTCCCTGGTGCAATCCCTTAGTCGCCTTGACGACACCCACGGGAAAGATAGGGGTGGCCCTATTCTAAACCGGGAACCACACGATAAGCCAATTGTAACTATAGGACAACTGTAACTACATAGTTAAAAAAACTATATTTTTAGGTAGAACTCAGGTATGTCGTATTGGGAGATTTTCCATAATCACGACGCTTGGTAGGCGGATTGGTGATTGGTGATTGGATCTTAATAATATAGGAGACCCCTGCTGCCCATCCATGATGCAATTCCTTAGTCTCCTATATAGCTATACTACCTTTCAAACTTTAGACAACTAACTGCCCTTTAATTAATATGCCTATATTGTGAACTATTTTAATTCCAGATTAAACTTGACAAAGGCCAGTGCTCTGAAAGACCCGTTCCTGAATGCACAATAGTAGGCCAAACTGATGCCTTACCTTCCAGTGCTAACCACTACTACGTCTGCCTTTTGAAGCATGGCATTCTTTACCCACAAGTCTTCATCTGCCCCCACGGATGGTTCTTCTGGGATGGATTCTGTCGTCCTGAACCACAAATTATTAATACCACAGATAGAAATATAGAACAAGGTGATGAGCACACGGGACCTGATCACAAAAGACCCAATAATAATCACGTGGGACCCGATGATAGTCATTTTGGACCCTCTGATAATCATATAGGACCCGACAGCGGAGATGAAAAGCATAATGGATCAGATGAAAATAATAAAGGTCCAGATGATAGAGATGTAGTAGACAAAGCTACAACAAGTAGAATAGAAAGCTTCTTTTCAACTGATAAGGCCACGACATACGCAGCAGATTCGTTTCTAGCAGATAAATTCGATCTAGCAAACTACGAGACCACAGATGACGTAGCGCCGTCTGTGGATGAGTTCACAAACTCCTTTGTGAACTCTGTTGATTTCTGGTGATTATGTAGTTTTAGTTATAGGAAATTGAATTTATTAACCAAATCAGTACAAAACGGGACAATCAATGATTTCAACAAACTTAAGTTGGTAAACCTTATTAAGGTATAATTTTAATACTTTCGTTTCTGTTATGATGATCAAACAATTAAGATTAAATGTGATACAAAATTAGCTACAAAAAGTTTTCCCATTCCCTGCCGCTTTAGTTCTCCCCGTACATTAGTTACCCATTGATTACCAGCAGTGGGGGACGCAAGTGACGAGTTTAAAAATGTAGTGAGTGAGTTAGTATAGGGATTTTCAAACTTAATAAGAGCAAATATAACACTTTCGTGGACAGTACGTACGTTTCGTCGTCTAGTGCCGGATCACGAATTCACGTTACGTCGACTGTGTCCACGAATATGTTAACAGATTCTCTAAGAAAAAGTTAGGATATCCGTTTTTATTGGCTTGTTCCAAATAGCAGTTTATAATATAGGGATGTTCAAGCTAATTAAGAACAAATTTAACACTTTCGTGGACAGTAAGTCTACCGTCCACGAATCTACTTCGTACCGGTGCCGGTGGCTCGCAACGAGACAGTACGTGTTATTTCGTATTGTTTCGTCGTCTAGTGCCACATCACTAACCACGTCACCTGGGCTGTGTACCTACGAATATGTTAGCAGATTCTCTACGAAAAAATTGGTATATCAGTTTTATATTAATTGACTTGTTCCAAGTAGTACCTAGTTTTTATGGAATATTTATGAATATTTGTATTATAAAGATGGTATCATAATGTCAGCCCCTAGAAGTCCACTGCTACTGCTGCACACTATACCCGGTCCTCCGCCCTCCGCATCCAGCCGCTGCCGGCCACCTTCTTTAGGTCGTCGGTCCACCTGGCGGCGGGGCGTACCACCCTGCGAGTGCCGGCCCGCGGTCTCCACTCCAGAACTCGTCTGCCCCAACGGCCGTCGGCTCTGCGGCATATGTGGCCTGCCCACTGCCACTTCAGCTTACTAATCCTTTCGGCTATGTCGGTGAGTTTCGTTCTTCGTCGGATCTCCTCATTACAAATCATATCTTTCAAAGAATAAAGATGGTATAGATAAACATTTTTAAAGATTAAAGGATTAAAAAAGTCAGCGTTACAAGTTTATGATAAGAAAACCTAGCCTAAGCATTATACAAAAAAACAATGACACATGATTCAGGTACATCAAAACAGTAAGCAATTTCAACTGTATTTACAGTTGTAATGCCTTGAAGCGTAGACATTATTTTTTAATCAGCAGCTTTAAGCTTCCAGGCCATCAAAACTGAAAATGCAGGTGCCTGATTTAGGTGTCCAGGAATGTGAAATGACAGTGCCCAGTAACAGACCGGTAATATCTGCATAAGGCGGCTGACAGTGGCTGGATGAGCAGACTCGAGGATCAGATTCAATGGCGCACCTTGGGAGATGCCTATGTCCAGCTGTGGACTCTTTCAGGCTGATGATGATGATGAATATCGCGGCAATAGTACAGTTTTACTGAACATGATTGTGGACAGGGGTCTGAGAAAAGCCACTACTGAGGTGTTTCAACCACACAAACAATGGAGCTGCTAAGTATTGTCTTTCAAAAATCTTTATCTATTGTTTTCCAAGGAAGTCCAGTATTTGATTAAACCTAATTACTCTCACAATACAACCCCTCATTATCACGTCGTGTGCACTTATCAGAATCTACTTCTGTCATCTTCCCAGCAGTGGTATTCACAGTGAAACAATCGCGGCCAATCCGCTAGACCTTTGTCCCTGAACACAAAGGCGGGCTTATCGCCGCAATCTCGTCCAAGCTTTTGAGTTGTGGTGCAAGTGAGGATTGGCTTTAAAATGATATTAGCACGTTAGGATTTAAATACCCAGATATCATTATATTAAAGATCCGCTCGGGACTACGAAAGTATTGTTGTTTTCGTCATTAAGTTGAAACTTAGTGTTAATCCTACTCGCCTCCCCTTTCGCTTTTCCGCTCTCTTCTCCCCCCCCCCCCCCGGTTCCCCCTCTCCTCTCCTCTCACTCCAACTGCCATTGCCACCGCCATCGTTGTCCTAACCCATCGCAATCTAAATTCCGCCGACCAATCTACTTCTTGGAGTAAGTTTTTGAAAACTGTAAAGCACAACTTTTGTGTCTGACTGTATTTGACTGTTCAGTAGTTTTTACGTGATGCATGCAAAAACAAACAGACAAATATTTCCAAAAAATTTCATTTTTTACAGATACGCGAAGTTTACGTTTTTATTTGTTACATGTACCGACCATTCCCGATTAATCGGTTAAGCCGACCTATTCAAGTTTCAAGTTTATTTTATTCAAATACAATTTTCACATCGTGTTTGAATCATTTAAATAATAATATAAATAATACAAATTAGAAGAACTACATACAACACATATCTTTTAACTAAATCATGACACAAAAAAAAACATAAAATCAATTTATCTCCTAGGGTCACGCATTTCTCTCTCCTTAACGAAATAGTTTGTATTCGAAACTTATTAGATTAGATGTTTATCGTAATATCCGATAATTCGGTTTGTTTAAACGATTAATCGACTTATTTCATAATACATATTTATTTGTTGGAAATTTTACAGTAATCAAACAAGAAAACTTGCGGTGTGGTTTCCGGTAGAGTAGAATAGGACCACGCCAAGTCTTCCCGGGGATGTCGTACAAGGCGACTAAGGGAATACATTATAAAACATCAATCAGGCCTCCCCAACCCGTCTGGCCAGCGCGGGGAGTGTAGGCCAAATCCTCCGTCTGTCTCCGGCAGACGAGAGCGGGTTGTGCTCCTGCAAAAATAACCTGATGATGAAACAAGAAAAAGAATTAAAAACCAACTATCTTATATTGTCACTAATCATTAATAACTAGTGGTCGGAATTAAGTGAGCTATTTTACGTACTTTTCATACGGCTACTTCACACTTAGGAAGCGGTAAGTAGGTGATAAAAAAATTAGGTGTATAAATTTACCAAGTGTCATATGTAATAAATGATTTTGACTTTGAGCTTAATCTGGTATCGGAATTATGTTGAATACATTTAATGAGATGGGTATATCCATGTTAGGGAACGTACCCAAACTACGTGACCCGTTTAGGGGGGAGGGGAGTCTTCAAAATACCACGCTTGGTCACAGGGTTGGGGGGGGTTAGGTTTTCGTCACGTAGTCAATATCCTCCAGGGAAATCTCGCGCTTTTTCGAGCTACATTCAAATATGGCGCGCAGTTTGTAGCGCTTTTTAAACTCACATGTGGCAACACGGACGTCAGCTGATTGAAAACTGACAGTTTTTTCTTCTAGATAATACTTTTATTCAATTGTAATTATAGGAATTTCACGCACTCTTGGCGTCACGCGGCAAGCGCCGTATTAATTAAGACAAATATGAGCAATTTTTATTTCTTTTAACTTTCAGTTTGCAAAATTGGTTTAGAACCATATTTATGCATTATTACGTGAATACTCTAGGGAGGGGGTCTTGACATTACCGGTGGTCACCGAGGGGGGAGCAGGGTAAAAAATTGTAGGGTCACGTAGTTTGGGTACGTTCCCTTATGGAAGAAACCTAATAGTAGGTATGAAAACTCTTTGGACTGACCTTACACTCCAAAATCAGCTTATAGTAAATGAAACAGACTTTCCTATTGGTTTCTAATGTTTTCCGCTCCCTCGATCTCCCACTAGTTGCGCCACGCTCTGTTTTGTGCAGGGCTAACGGTGTACAAAAAACGAAAACCTCTGACATTAGATACTGGAATTGCATCAGAGTTTGGTGCGATCCGGCGTGGGAACTTACCTATAGCGCACAGTACTAGGGCTACAATATTGTGGAATCCACTTCTGTATGGCTGAGGCAGTATATGGTCTGTAGGTTAGGGTGTACAAAAGGGGGTGCTGTAAGAGCCACACGCCAATCAGAGATTTTTGTCCATAGCGCCCCCTTTTGTACACTCTGACCGGTCTGTATTGCCGTGTGGCTCCCGGCTTAGAATAGGGCCACGCCTATCTTTCCCGTGGGTGTCGTCAAGGCGACTAAGGGATTGCACCAAGGACGGGCAGCAGCGTTCTTTTGTATTTGTATGTTAAGATCATTACTGCGATCACCAATCCGCCTGCCAAGGGTGGTGATTATGGCAAATCCCCCAATGGACAACTAACCAGAAGTAGTATTCTATTGGGGAGGCCTGTATCCAGCTGTGGACGTATTTAGGCTGATGATGACTCTAAGACAGACCGTTGACCGATTACCCTCGTAGTCTACTGATTACAAATGCTTTCAGCTGACGGTGATCTTAGTATCAACTAAACGCCAAGCATACTCAGCCGACCAATCCAATCTAATTGACATCACCAGATCTCCTAGTCTGAAAAGTTTTAAAAAGAGGCTGCGCCTGGCTTGTCAAGAAGTCATTTTATAGCTGTTAAGAGTTTTTCCAGAACTCACTAACATAATTAGATTCAAATGTATGCTAAATATTGCCGTGTGGTTTCCGGTAGAGTAGAATAGGCCCATCCAACTCTTCCCGTAGATGTCGTACAAGGCGACTAAGGGAATACATTATAAAACATCAATCAGGCCTCCCCAACCCGTCTGGCCAGCACGGGGAGTGTAGGCCAAATGCTCCGTCTGTCTCCGGCAGATGAGAGAGGGTTGTGCTCCTGTAGTGGAGACAAAAATAACCTGATGATGATGAAATGTATGCTAAATTATGTCTCAGATTTTTATTCTTATAATTATTTGTATAATGACCTGTAACAAAAAGTTATGAATAAAAATATATCTTATGTTTGTTTATTCTTTGTATCGTTTTATGATACATAATTTTGACGAACTCCGTGGCGGAACGGGTAGCTCTCGGACTGCCACGCCGGAGGTTGCGGGTTCGAGTCCCGCTAGGGGCAAATGTTCGTATGATGAATATGAATATTTGTACCCAAGTCTTGGATGTTTATATATTTATTTAAGTATGTCTATCACAGGCTCTGCCTAGTTTGGGACTGGATAATTGGTGTGAATGTCTGACATATTTATTTATTATTTATTATATAGTCGCAACTTATAATAATTTTATTTAATTATTGATAATATTTATTACTATGCTAAGTTATGTTATACACTAAAAAAATTATATAACCTATACCAATTACCAACTATAAATGTCTAACCCAAGCGAATTAATCCTCAAATTTGTATATTTACATAAATAGATATGCAAATGATGACCCATAGCAAATTATAGCGATAAATAAATCACCCTCCATACCCGCCGAGCTCTAACCCGCGCGAGCATTTGTCAGCCAAAATGCCAAGTCGTTTCGGTGCGAATCTACGGACCGCTATACAAAACACTGCGGTCTAACCGTCTTGGTGTTTGAGTAATTAAAATAAATAGTTAAGAAACAAACAAAAATGTAAGGGCCTAAGTAATACGTTATTTGGGCTTGATTCTGAAGGTACAACGTTAAAATTTGACAGCACTAAAACTGTTGCTATCCTTGTCACACAGTATTATGAAGATAAAGACGAAACCTATTTTAGCGCTGTCAAATTTTAAATGTGTGCCTTCAGAATCGGGCCCATTGTATGCATATATGTATGTACATGAGTATATATTTATTTATATACTAGCTGTGCCCGCGGCTCCGCTCGCGTGAACTACAGAATCCGCTCCCATTCCCACTCCCGCTCGCCCACTAAAAATGTCTATAACTTTTAATTGAGTTAGCTGATTGCGATGAAATAAAGTCTAAATGTTAAGTAAAGTTAAGCCCCATGTTTATGTGCAAAAGTCCATCAAAATCCGTTTAGTAGTTTTTAAGTGATGCGTGCACAAACTCACAGACAAACAGATAAACAGACAAAAATTTCAAAAATGATTGAAATGTGTTCTATTACTTATCCTTAGACCCCTCAATTTTTTTTTTGCAAATATCTTCAAAGTACAGACACGCGATGTTTACGATTTTATTTATTAGATAAATATTTATATGGGTATGCCTAGTATATAAACGATATTCCTACCTTTATTTAACTGTACAACCTATCTTTTTGCAGCTATTCTTATCCTCTACCCAAAGGTTGTCTGGAAGAACTCGCTGTTAGCGATAAGACCGCCTAGATGTACATATGTAAGTTACTTTGAAATTGTATCTCTGTATTTATGACGTGCAGTAAAAAGTAATTGAATCGAATTGTTTATAGACCAGATAAATAGAAGAGACAAGCTTTTCTTTTACCTGTCGCCTGCCTTACTTATAGACTGGTCATTGGAGTGAGACTTTCGCATGCGAACTCAGAACATGTCGTCAGCGTAGCTGTAACTACTTCGAAGCAACATAAACTGCGTATAAGTTAGTACCGCTTCGACGCATAATAACGGAGAAACGGGAGCCAGACCATTAGACGCCCTTATTCCTAATTTCGAATTTGGAATAAAAAAAAATAACACCAGTATTTATAGGTTAATGTGCTTCCTTTGACTTCTACGCATTTAAATAAATAAAGCTGAAATATGAAATGAAATAACAATAACATTTTCTTTACTTAATTAACGTTATCAATTGAACCGGTTTCTAATTCAATTATTTTTTTCCCTAATAGTGACATTTTTTTAAGTATTCTGCCAATATCAAATCAGTCTTGGGAATGTCAGTATCTCTTAATTTTGATTGGTTAATGATATTTAAAAATAACTGTACAATTAAGATGATTTATTAAATAAGTTTTATCTGTTTCTGAATTGTGAAAGATATATCTTACTAACAAAACCAAAAACTAACAAAATTCTAACTACCAGGGTACTCCTGGCAGAGTACCCAGTCTCCTGGGTACTCTGCCAGCAGGGGACGAACTGGGGTCAATTTTTTATTTGTAGTGTATAATAGTTAGGTTTTGTTTTATATTTTTTTTGATTGTTTTGTAATGTTAAGTTTATATTAATTAAATATTGTTTTAACTTGAAAAAAAAAACTAATAGGTACCTAATGTAGTTTAAAATACAATTAGTATAATCTAATTTATTATATCCATATTTCTACTTAGAATACTGATATAAAACATGTATTTACATATAATAATCTTTTACTACCAGGGATATAACTTACTAACAGTTACTACTAACAAAACAACGTGACATAACAACGCCATCTGGCGGAATAAAACTTCCTCACTATTAAGCAGAGTGCGCGGGAGCAGCAACAGCATACTGAAAATGATAGCTGATAGACTGGATAGTCCTCTGGTGTATACTCACCCAGAGGACTAAATTAATTTTAGTTATGAAGTACTAACATATCTTAAGACTCTATATCCATTTATGTCTTGAAAAAATAAAAAAAAAAACAAGAAACAACAAGTATAAGGACCGACAGTGGTAGTTAACAAAACTTGTTTTTATAAATAATCTCTCTGCGAACTAGGATCCTCATATTATTATTTTATTTATTATAATCCCCGTTTGTCATTTTAATGTCCTAATCAGGGCAACCTTTTTCTCTTTTAAAACTTGTAACTGTATTTGTTTGTGCAATAAAGTACATTGTATTGTATTATATTCGGATATTATCCGAAAATACCACATAAATAGTTAAAGAGTACCAAAAGGTTAGTAGTTGGACGGATATTACCCGTAATGCATAGTAATAAATAGTAGACCCCTAAGATAATAATGTAAAGTTTTATATACAACTGAGTCGGTCCCTGATTAATTATAATAACATGCTTCAGAATAACGCCTAAATGGGTCTATATAAGCGAAATAACGTTAATAATGTGTCAAGACAATTTAAGATATTCGAACGATTCCCCAAACCTGTAATTTAAAAGTATCAAAGAAGCCAACTCCCGCCACATTTGAGATACACACCAACCGACAATGCCGCTCAAGAACCTCACTACCATTCATTACTCCGGCACCGCGGCTTCGCTAACCGGTGAATGCAGCGCGACACCTAGCTGCACCAAACTTTTATTTTTTTATCAATATTTTTTCAAACGCTCATTTTGACAAGCTGTCATTTTTGCGCGAATAACGTCCGTAATTTTTGGGCTGTCAGTGTTTTGTTATTTTTTTTTTTTTGTGAATGTACGCGGGTTGATTTTCCGGAGGAAATCGAGGTGAGTTGCATTTGTTTTTCTTTTGTTTTTTCATCTGTCTGGCACGAGTCATTAACAGAGCTCGGTATTAGATACTGTCTATTAATATGGATATTCCTGGATATTTAGAGATTTGTTTTTTAAAAATAATCATCACTTTTTTGTTATTCATATGTATAATAAACTCATATAGAAGCTATTCGCCTAACTTGTGAAAAAGTCATTTTATAGATATGAAGAATTTTTCCAGTACTCATTGACATAACTAATTAGAATTAAATGTATGCATTATATTTGCCTTTTTTTAGTTTTAATTTTTTTTTAATGTTTTTTTTTTTATATATATTTAGCCTGATTTTATTTTGTAATTGATCTGTAACAAAAGTTATGAATAACAATGTGTTTAAGTTACACAATAATATACATACGGACATTCCACAGCGCTCATTTAATCCTACTTATAAAAGTGAAAGTTTGGATATTTGGATGTTTGGATGTTAGTTACTCAATCACGCTTCAACCACTGGACGGATCGGGCTGAAACTTGGCACACATATAGGTTAGGTCCTGGAATAGGATATAGTATAGTTTTGATCCCGAAAAAACATCTCATTCCTACGGGAAATACATAATAATTTGTGATGTTAAGTTGTCAACGCGGACGAAGTCGCATTCAACAGCTAGTAATCTATAATTCTACTTCCGTCTCCCGCTTACCAGTAAAATAAAATACAAATAATATAAAATTATCTCTTATTAATTGGATATTAGGTTCGATTTTAAATTAGTTTCGTCTTTACCTTCATAATACTGTGTGACAGAGATAACAACCATTCCAGTGCTGGAAAAAAACTTTATGCCTTCAGAATCGGGCGCATTAATACTTTTTATAAGAAATATCATTACAACAGTTAATAAAATCCGTGAAAAGGTATGTCCATATTAATCTTCCGTGGTCGCAAGTACATATATGACACTACCCAATTCCGGTCACTGGTCATTAATCAATGAAAATGAACGAAGAGATTTTTGTTATATTTTTGGTTTGCGTTTATATTTTGTATATTCGTTTCGGTGAATAATTCTTTTTAATTGGAGGCAATTGCCTTAATTACGAATGACGTGGAAGAAATATAATACCGCATTGTTATTTTGCAATTAATTACTGAAATATTCATAAACTGTATTATAATAATAATAATAATAATATGTGGGGACATTCCACACACGGCCACCTGATCCCAAACTAGGCAGAGCCTGTAATATGGGTTTCAGACAGCTGATATACATACATAAATACATAATATAATATATAAATAACATCCAGTCACAAGGCAAACACAAGTGCTCATCACACGAATGATTGCCCTGGGCGGGATTCGAACCCGCGACCCCGAGCTTCGCAAGCAGGTGTACTACCGACTAGGCTACAGGGCCGACAATCGTTTATATCGTTATATAAACTAGTAACCAATTAATTGCTATGATATAAAAAATATGATTTTTTATTTCTTCACGCGCATCGGCGATCTGAAAAGTTTTCTAAGTTTTATTAATTAATTAATTAATTAATTAAAAATTTGTTGGTGTCTAGGACAAATGTGATAAGTCAATTTTTGTTCGATGCATACATACTCGTATCATGCTTTTCCCCCAAAATATCCCACTAATATTATAAATGCGAACGTTTCGGTGTTTGGATGGCAAATAGCGCGGAGAGTGTAGACCAAATCCTCCGTCTGTCTCCGGCAGATGAGAGAAGGTTGTGCTCCTGCAGTGGAGACATAAATAACCTGATGATGATGATGATGAAACATCCAAATATCCAAACACCTATCAAACAAATTCTTATCAGAATATCCCATCCCACTAATATTATAAATGCGAAATTTTGGATGTTTGTTACTTAATCACGCTTCAACCACTGGACTGATCGTGATGAAACTTGCTACACATATAGATTAGGTCCTGGAACAGGACATAGGATAGTTTTTATCCCGAAACATCTCATTCCTGTGGAAAATACATAATAATTTGTGATAGGCAACAGCTAGTAATTAAATATACCTGTATTAAGTTATTAATTATTTTAGTCTATGACTCACATTTATGGCCACTCGGAGAACTCTTTATCTCCAAGGCATAAGGTTTGAAAATGGCCGACGAATTACGCACCAAATCCTACAAATAAGACCGTACGATATTTACGTTCGCAATTATCCATTAGCCAGCATTTAGCAATACAATTATATACAGTAAAGCAATTATACGAGTTTTATTGTCTCGCACTGATTGAAGGCTTCGTTTTATTGAAGTATATCGCAGTTATTGTTGCCAAATCTACTATATTTTACCTAGCGGGCAAACCACAAACAATAATAAACAATTCCTCGAAAATCATCAATAGGATAAGTCCGCCTTTGTACACAACTATATTCTTTTCGTTATTTTTATTGTAGTTTGCCGTGTGGCTCCCGGCTTAGAATAGGGCCACCCCTATCTTTCCCGTGGGTGTCGTCAAGGCGACTAAGGGATTTCACCAGGGACGGGCAGCAGCAATCTCCTGTGTGTATATGTTAGATCATTACTGCGATCACCAATCCGCCCGCCAAGCGTGGTGATTATGGCAAGTCCCCCAATTGACATCTAACCAAAAGTGGTATTCTATTGGGGAGCCCTATATCCAGCAGTGGACGTATTTAGGCTGATGATGATGATGTTTGTTGTTAATTTTGGTACAATAAAGGGTTTACATACATACTCGTACATACATACAATTTTTGATATATATCCAACTTGACTGGCAGTAACTGGATGAGAAGATCCGAGGTTTGGGTTTAGTAACGCGCTTTGGGAGAGGCCTGTGTCCAGCAGTGGACTCTTTCAGGCTGATGATGACATCAGTTAGGTTACTAAAATATTTCTTGTCAATTGACTTAGAACATTCGGCGCTAATAGTTCATGGTGTATTAATTTGGCAAAAAAACAAAAAACATTAGACATTTCTTAGAATACATAAGAAATCATTTATTGCATGAATAACAGGTAAACATTTGGCAGCTTAAAATGCTAAATAAATACGAGAATCACTGTCTATACCTATCCAGGTATATACAAAGTTCTCGTTGATAAGTGCTATAATACTATATCATACTTTTTAAATGATGCACATTTAAATTGACATTTTTATATATATTTTTCTTTAATAAATCGCTTTTGACATATATGTCAAAAACGATTTTTTAATTAAATTAAAAAAAATTTAATTAAGCACTATTTGTGTTCAGCTTCCGCCTTGGAAGAGCAGGAACCCCTGACTCAGGTATTAATTTACTTAAAAGGGGTTCCCTACATTCAAATACTGTATTTAACTGTAAGTTATTGCAATAAATCATTTCATATATGTATATATAAATATAATGTATTTCTAAATATATTTTTATTCCGTTATTGACGCTTGTATATTGTACTAAAATAAAATTGCTTTAATTTTAATATGTAATAAAAAAATTGTGAAGCAAAAATGTAATCGACGATCTTAAAATACAGTGTACGATTAAATGATTTGAATTTGAAACTTAAAACATCAATAAAAGTAAAATAATAAAAATTAGTAATATAGAGCATGTCGCGGACTACGATTAGTAATTATATAAAATCAAAGAAAAATATTATAACTATTCATTTAAATAAATAAATATAATAAATATAAATATCTCAGACATTCACACCAATTATCCAGTCCCAAACTAGGCAGAGCCTGTGGTATGGTTACTAGATAACGGATAGACATACTTAAATAAATATATAAACATCCAAGACTTGGGTACAAACATTCATATTCAGCATACGAACATTTGCCCCTAGCGGGATTCGAACCCGCAACCTCCAGCGTGGCAATCCGAGAGCTACCCGTTCCGCCACGGAGGTCGTCAAATTTCATTTCATACAAAGAACGAATATCTTTAAATCCGAAACCCATTATAATCCGTTATGTAGTAAGAAACCATTTCTTTTGTTTATGACTTAATATATAGTTACCCCATATGCTACGTTATTTATGACCATAAGGGCAGGTTTTAATTTCACCCCATTGGTCCATATTTGATAATACTGTGCGACAATAAATACTTGCAGGGCTATGAAACAAGCGATTTTAAACACCGACCTAGTATTAAAACTAGACAATGAATTTTGAACAAAATCTTATTTATTTATTTAACTCTTTATTATGTGTGCACACACACAGATAAAACAAAAATAATACATTAAAAAGAAAGTACAAAGGGCGAACTTATCTCTGAGAGAAATTTCTTCCAGCAGACCCGGGAGAGAGATCTTCCTGAGGAAATGTCCAAAGTTCTGCATGTGTGTGTGTAAATATAAAAAAAAAATCCGTTTAATATCTATTACGTCCACTGCTGAACATAAGCATCCCCATTAGAATGCCACTTTTGGTGGACTGTCCATTGGAGGATTGCTATAATCACCACGCTTGGCAGGCTGATTGGTGATCGCAGTAATGATCTTAATATACACAGGAGAACGCTGCTCACCGTCCCTGGTGCAAACACTCAGTCGCCTTAACGACACCCACGGGAAGATTTGGGGTGGCCCTATTCGAAGCCGGTAACCACAAGGCTTTAGTGGATTCTTAATACTTCAAATGTCATGTAAAAAAAATTCTAGTTACTCGAAAAATACATTGGCATTTTGAAGGCGTCGCACGCCCGGCAGTGGTCTCCTACCTGATCGCAAATGAGCTCACCTCTCTAGTACTGCGAGCTCATTTGCGTTTCCGTTTTTTCACTGCACATTAGAAATCTAGTTACTCATTTAAAATGATTGATTTTAAAAGGGGAATTCATTATCATCATCATCAGGTTATTTTTGTCTCCACTGCAGGAGCACAACCCTCTCTCATCTGCCGGAGACAGACGGAGAATTTGGCCTACACTCCCCACGCTGGCCAGACGGGCTGGGGAGGCCTGATTGATGTTTTATAATGTATTCCCTTAGTCGCCTTGTACGACATCGCGGAAGAGTTGGAGTGGTCTATTCTACTCTACCGGAAACCACACGGCTAACTAGGGGAATTAGCGGTTTCATTTGAAGACCATGTCTACCACACACACAGCACTCCGTGTGTGTGTGTATTACAAAGATGATATCTAAGAAATGCAATAAATTAATTTTTAGAAACATTTTCAAATGCACCTGGTTAAATAGCAAGCCAGTAGTTGCAGTACGATAATTAATTGTACATGTCTGCATTTTTAATAAAAAAAAAAGCGGCCAAGTGCGAGTCGGACTCGCCCATGAAGGGTTCCGTAGCAGCAAGTAACATAATATAAAAGCTATTGTAGTTCGTTGTAACTTTGATCGATGTTTTAATAATAGTATTGTGGTTTACGATTTATGACGTATTAAAAAAAACTACTTACTAGATCTCGTTCAAACCAATTTTCGGTGGAAGTTTGCATGGCAATGTACATCATATATATTTTTTTTGTTTTATCATTCTCTTATTTTAGAAGTTACAGGGGGGGGGACACACACATTTTACCACTTTGGAAGTGTTTCTCGCGCAAACTATTCAGTTTAGAAAAAAGTTATATTAGAAACCTCAATATCATTTTTGAAGACCTATCCATAGATACACGTATGGGTTTGATGAAAAATAAAATTTGAGTTTCAGTTCTAAGTATGGGGAACCCCCAAAATTTATTGCTTTTTTTCTAATTTTGTATGAAAATCTTAATGCGGTTCACAGAATACATCTTCTTACCAAGTTTCAATAGTATAGTTCTTATAGTTTCGGAATAATGTGGCTGTGACATACGGACGGACAGACAGACAGACAGACATGACGAATCCATAAGGGTTCCGTTTTTTGCCATTTGGCTACGGAACCCTAAAAACCGGTCTTTGCAATCCACACTATAGATATTTAGTAGACTTTTCAATTCTATTGCGATATACACGTACGTAATAAGTAGGGATAGAATTTTGGGGGGCAAACGCTAATGATTTCTGTATCGACCCGCGATCACTGCTCGAGGTCGCGTGACCTGCCGCGATTCATTTGTATGCAGTTTTTTTTATTTTTAGCACGACTCCCATGTGTCATAGCGACTCTAGTATAAACAAGTACAGACTACAGTTAGGAAACGGCGTCGTATGCGACCGCACGTCGCAGTTCAATTCGTACTTGCCTGGCAGTAATCACCGGCATCAGAATCGATTTATTGAACAAAAACACTATTAAAATGTGGTGTGAATCCCGGCTTAGAATAGGGCCACCCCAAATCTACCCGTGGGTGTCGTCAAGGCGACTAAGGGATTGCACCAGGGATGGGCAGCAGCATTCTCCTGTGTAAATTAAGATCATTACTGCGATCACCAATCCGTCTGCCAAGCGTGGTGATTATGGCAAATCTCCTAATGGAAAGCCCACCAAAAGAGGCATTCTATTGGGGAGGCTTATGTTCAGCAGTGGACGTATATAGGCTGATGAGGACTATCAAAATTAAATATAAGAAATATCTGGTAAACTCGTTGACGCAACTTCCATATTTTTTTGGTAATATCAACAATAAACCATTTATTAAATTGCTTTGCTATTCACCATAGGTACGAGTACGTAGAGATATTTAGTATTCTCTGCCATAAGTTTATATAAAGCAAGAGAGTAATTTCTGCCAAGAAACTTTTTTTAACCAGTGCGTGCGGTGTATGAGTTTCGCATAGGTCCTTTCGTATCGTTTTATTCGTGGCGTCACACCCCCGATACTGCATACAAGCGAACATCTTTAATCACGTCATCATCAGGTTATTTGTATCTCCACTGCAGGAGCACAACCCTCTCTCATCTGCCGGAGACAGACGGAGGGTTTGGTCTACACCCCCCGCGCTGGCCAGACGGGTTGGGGAGGTCTGATTGATGTTTTATAATGTATTCCCTTAGTCGCCTTGTACAACATCCACAGAAGAGTTGGAGTGGTCCTATTATACTCTACCGGAAACCACACGGCATTAAATCACTTACTACCTACATATTACAGGCGCATAATGTCCATAACACATAAGTGCTTCTCTTTCTAACCGGCTGCGTACTACTTCGCTTGCTTTCTTTTGCTGGCGACATTAAACTGTCTAAGGGCAGGTGAGTGACGCTTCTTTACGTAGTAATATTAAGTGTATCGCCACTTCGCGCTATCTAATGTCGCAAAGCGGCTTTCCTTCGCTCACTTTTCGCCCCGTGATACTCCTTGACGTGACGTGTTGCGAACAACATCGCCGCCTTGTTGAGGTACCACGATTAGCAAGGGAAATAATTATAGACCAAATAACAATCACAATCTTTTGTATGTGTGTCTATGACACCATTAACTCCGTAACATCACGAAATGCAATATCATTTTACGATAAGGCAATAATGATAAAGTTTTATTAAAGGCGTAAAGCTTGAAATGTTTTCAGAAATGTCAATCGTTTCAGATGACTGTTAGAATTTGCTTTTATGATGATTACCTTTACAGTCTTAAAGAAAAGGCTAGCCAGTAGTTCCCTAAGTGGTCCAAGTGGACCCCCAGGGGCCCACGGGAGACTCGACGGGGGTCTACGTTGACGTCTAATCTTCACATTTTTATCGAGTTTTGGGAATATGGTACAAATTGAGCTGCAGGGGTCCACCGGAACCAACAAAATTTTGAACGTGGTCTATGGGATAAAAAGTCCGGGAACCCCTGGGCTAACCTGTTGTTTTGGAGTGCAATACTAAATCATCATCAGCCGAAATACGTCCACTGCTGAACACAAGCTTCCCCAATAGAATGCCACTTTTGGTGGGCTGTCCATTGGGGGATTTGCCATAATCACCACGCTTGACAGGTAGGTCGGGGTTCGAAGTTACAAGAGAACGCTTCTGTCCGGTGTAATCCCTTAGTCGCCTTGACACCCACGAGAAGATTAGGAATGACCCATTTCCAAACCGGGAACCATATGACTAGATAGCCTTCAGTTGCTCATAATTAATGAGTCATCATCATCAGCCGAAATACGTCCACTGCTGAACACAAGCTTCCCCAATAGAGTGCCACTTTTGGTGGGCTGTCCATTGGGAGATTTGCCGTTACTTACCATCACGCTTTCCAGGCGGATTGGTGATCGCAGTTATGATTAGATTATATTAGAAACAGAAATACGCTGCTGCCCGTCCCTGGTGCAATCCTTTAGTCGCCTCGACGAGAAACACCCACGGGAAGGCTGGGGGTGGCTTTATTGTAAACAGGGAACCACACGGCAATTACTAGAAGCGACAACCGCCTCCCCCGCCAGTTAACGTCGCTTTGTAGATCACAATTGCCCGATTTTGATTCCCCGTTCCGTTCCGTCACCAGACTACCAGACCAGGAGACGGACTTCATCCTTATGTAGTAGACATACCACGCTCTCGCAAGAAGCGTTTTGTTCCCTCTTTCATAACGCGAACTGCTAATGAATGGAACTCCCTGCCAGCTTCGGTATTTCCGGACAAGTACAACTTAGATCTTTTTAAAGAAACAGTGGATGGGCATCTAGGCCTCATCGTCACTTACCATCAGGTGTAATTGAGGTCAAGCCCGGGGCACAGCTAGTCAGTAATAAATAAAAAAAAGTTATTTACTATTCTACTGTTACTACGTCTGAACTGGGAACTCTTCTCCTACTTTAAGTCTTTACTTTCTTTAATTTAATTTTCCCTGGGGTCCGAGGTAGCGTAGATTCAGTCCTTGGTACTCGCCCTACCTTGTATATGTTGCATGCCTCCGTTGATCCTCGCTTAGAGGAGTGGCGGGGGGAGATTGGTGAGTAGGCGGAAATGTTACCATGTCTCAGTAGTCTTCGCTTGTTCCCAATCAGGCCACCACGAGACCACGACTCTAGTGGCTCCAAGTTAGTGACAAAATCGTGTGACACAAATAAATTGTTTTATCGGCGATTCCGCTTAATGACACCTGAATTATGACTTGTTATTATAACCATCTTTACGACTATGTGCGGCGAGCGCACGGTGGAAACTTGCGTCGTATTAATTTACAGTTTTGAGATAGTTAATAGTCGAGATCGGAATTTACAAATACAAATATCTTTATTGTGGATCATAGGTATAGAAATAGATGCCGTGTGGTTTCCCGTAGAGTAGAATAGGACCGCTCCAACTCTTCCCGTGGATGTCGTACAAGGCGACTAAGGGAATACATTATACTTAAAACATCAATCAGACCTCCCCAACCCGTCTGGCCAGCGCGGGGAGTGTAGGCCGAATCCCCGTTTGTCTCCGGCAGATGAGAGAGGGTTGTGCTCCTGCATTGGAGACAAAAATAACCTGATGATGATAGGTATATAGAGGATTACTTGACATAGTTAGAGCTCAGCTATGTCCCGCCACGTGGGCACACATCGCAGTGAAGCATGCGTTTAAAACAAAGTTACAAAAGAAAACATTTAAAAGTTAATTAGATACAAATTGAAATCTTAAATTGAATCGTCACCAAGAAATTCTTCCAAACTGTAATAACATTTTTCTGTCAACAGATCGTGGAGTCTATTTTAAATAAATTAACCTCATCTTCATCTCGTATCGTTTTAGGGATTTTATTATATATGTGAGGTATCCTGAATTGTAGTGTTATTACATATACTTGCGATGACAATGTCACACAGCAGTATCATCATCATCAGCCGAAGTACGTCCACTGCTGAACATAAGCCTCCCCAATAAATAATATACTAATAAATATTACATAGCTACACTTCTCTAATCCCAAACTGGGATTTTCTCCTGTGCTATGAAAATTAAACAAGGATAGGACAACTCCCAAATGTAACATTCAAACCAGCTTGTACAACTTGTACAAATTTGTCTGTCATTCTCTTTTACAACGAATTTTAATCCGGTAATTATAGATTGCGAGAGGGCTATGCTCGGCGTATCTGTGAAGGATATGATTCGTAATGAAGAAATCCGACGAAGAACGAAGGTGACCGACATAGCCGAAAGAATTAGCAGGATGAAGTGGCAGTGGGCGGGCCACATCTGTCGTAGAACCGACGGCCGTTGGGGCAGACGAGTTCTGGAGTGGGAGACCACGGATTGGCACGCGCAGGGTGGGACGCCCCGCCGCCAGATGGACCGACGACCTAAAGAAGGTGGCCGGAAGCGGCTGGATGCGGAGGGCGGAGGACCGGGTGTGGTGGCGTTCATTGGGGAAGGCCTATGTCCAGCAGTGGACGTCTAAAGGCTGACATGATGATGATGATGATGAATTATAGATTATTAAAAGAGTAATGTGGAATGTCCATATTAATATTACTGAGTGAGTTGGAGCATAAATGAACGACCAATACAATATCCCTGGATTTTTTTTAAACAATCTCGGAAAATCCCGGAATATCCATATTAACATGAACATTAATGACACAAGTACATAAATGACACTACCTAATTCCGATCCCTGTTAATAAGTTTATTAATTACAGTCTGATATATAGGATATAACATAATGAAGACTCAGAGAGACCTGCCCTACATTTTACATTGTAGAATTTTCTGTAGCTCACTGTACGAGTACCTACACGACAATGTTGTTTATTAGCTCGAACTTAGACAAGGACTCAAGCGTCAGAGATCATGGGTTTGATTCCCACTTGGGACAGACAACTTATTACAAATGGTATCGGTATGATCCGATCAATACCAATTTCAATATGGAATTGTTAAGTTCTTCCCTAATTTTCTACTATACATAATTTCCCTAATATACATAAGAAAGTAAATCCTCTTATGTTTTATACAAGAACTCAAGATTAAATATAGATATTTAATTTATATAAACAATATATAATTACGAAACTATATCAAGAAAGTTTTAAAGATAACGTAAAAGTCAATAGTTGTCGTAGCAAAAGTTGTCGTAGCAAAATTTATCGTAGCTAAACAGGTTCATATTGATAGACACTATCGTTGATTAAGGAACGTTGACTCAACAGTCACAAACATACCCGTACAGATAGCTACCCATTTGAAATGACAATAATAACGTTAACTTTCAGTATAACCAAAAGTTATCATAGCAAAACTAGTTCATATTAATAGATACTTACACTGATAAAGGAATACATTGACTCAACAGTCACAAATATACTAATACTAGCTGTTGCCCGCGACCTCGTCCGCGTGGACAACTTAACATCACAAATTATCATGTATTTCCCGTAGGAATGCGATGTATTTTGGACAATTCACAAAATATCTTTATAAATTGTAGCCTATGTGTTATTCTGATGTATAAGCTATATTATTGTAAAGTTTCATTAAAATCCATTCAGTAGTTTTTACGTGAAAGAGTAAGAAACATCCATCTATACTTACAAACGTTCGCATTTATAATATTAGTAGGAAGTAGGACAAATAGCTATTTAACAGATAACTGTAACAACCAGATGTTGAATCAACAGTCACTAACATCTTATAGACAACCTGCTTAACAAATAATCGAGATGATAAAAAATCGATAACATTCGGTAGTTTTTACAGCAAAATGTATCATAGTAATTCTAGTTTATATTGATAGACAGTATCACTGGTAAGAGGCGTGGTAGCCGGTTGGTTGTGCACTCACCTCACGTTCATGAGGTCCTGGTACAAGCCCCGCCCGTACCAATGAGTTTTATGAAACTTAAGTACGGTTTATTTATAATACCACAGGCTTTTCGGTGAAGGAAAACATCGTAAGGAAACCTGCATATGGCGAAGAAGAAATTCTGAGGCGTGTGTGAAGTCCACCAAATCGGCTTGGGGAACCGTTGGTGGTCAGGGGTTTGGCACAAAAGATCCTGAAGGGTCGAAGTGTCGCCAGGTCTTCCTGGCCCCCTAAGAAGATAGGATAAGATCACTTGTAAAGTAATACACTAACTCAATATTCAACATACCTAGCTGTTCACTTCACCTACTTACCAAATAATTGAAGTAATAAAAAAAACTTTATGACTGTAACAATAAAAACCTTAATAGCTCAACCGTCTCACTTTTTGTCACTTGTCTTAAATAAAAAACCAGATTGCACAGCTCTCTGTCAGAGATGCAATGCTAAGAAACATTCGACGAAACTCTTAGTCATTTACAAAACCGCACCGAAATTTTAACTGTTTTTCCCGTGGTAAAAAGTACAGTAGGTATACGACTTCCAGGTTCATAAATAATCTATCTACATGCCATTTCATTGACTTGGGGCCTGAAAGAGCATTTTTATTGGCATACGATGTTTATGAACTTGTAAAAATTATCTGTAGTATACTTACATAATCATCATCCATCAGCGCCAAAGTACGTCCACTGCTAAAAATAATTATCTAAAATGATTCAGCTACTGTTAATATGCTTATTTCTTTAAACTTTTCTCTTAATGACTCTCTACAATGCAGATTATAGATTGCCCTAACAGCTAGCTTTTGTAAAATAAATATGGTCTCTATATCTGCTATCCACAGTATGATACCGTATGCCATGATACTGTGGAAGTAGCTAAAGTACGCCAACCTCGCAGTACCAACATCAGTCAATTGTCTAATTTTATGTATGTATGTATGTAAACGTTTTATCGTACCAAAAATAACAACAATAATAAAATAGGAATTAAACTGTGTACAAAGGCGGACTTATCCCACTTAGGGATCTCTTCTAGTCAACCTTAGAGTAACCGAAAGGACAGGTATAATGCGTTTAGTACCAAATTTGATAAAGAAATGTACCAACTTTTAATAAAGTTTGAAAATACATATTACATAAACTAATTTTCCTTACAACATAGGGCTTAGCTTTCCTTTAGTCGTCTAATACTATATCATGTGGTACTATTTTGTTCTAAAAGGGTTGAGCTACATACAAGCGCGTATTCGCATTATATACATAGTTTATTTCTTGGCAACAGAAAAGAAAGAAAACTAGGAATAAAACACCCATTGCCTACTTCGCCTTAATTCACTTGTTGCTGTGAAAACTTGAAAAGAGTCTCAGGCTGACTCTGAGCACAGCTTAGTGTTGCAGATAAAAACACAAAAGAAAAAAGTGTACGATATTGTCTAGAATGTTCTACTGCCCGCCCCTTAGCCTAGTCGGTAGTACACTTGCCTGCGAAGCTCGGGGTCGCGGGTTCGAATCCCGCCCAGGGCAAACATTCGTTTGATGAGCACTTGTGTTTGCTTTGTGACTGGATGTTATTTATATATTATATTATGTATCTATGTATGTATATCAGCTGTCTGATACCCATATTACAGGCTCTGCCTAGTTTGGGATCAGGTGGCCGTGTGTTAAACGTCCCTACATATTTATTTATTTATTTACTGAGATTATAATCATAAGGGATTTATTTTTGAATTATTATGACATAAATCGTTAGAATAAATTTTACTTGTTGAATCATCATCATCAGGTTATTTTTGTCTCCACTGCAGGAGCACAATCCTCTCTCATCTGCCGGAGACAGACGGAGGCTTGATTGATGTTTTGTAATGTATTCCCTTAGTCGCCTTGTACGATATCCACCGGAAGAGTGGGAGTGGTCCTATTCTACTCTACCGAAAACCAGACGGCAATGTCTCGTTCAATGACACATGGTTATAGGATTTCGACAGAATGAAAACCTTATTGCGAAGTCTCTTGCAATTTTTTCCGGCTTTGATGAGACAATAATTAATTTTCAGAAAGAAGCGTTTTCTTTAGATATTCCAGAAAAAACTAATAAAATAATTTACGGTACATCGTACATGTGCGGGTGATTTTCACTGAAAAATGTTTTTTTATTGCTTATTTTTTTATGGGTTTACGCTTGACCTCAATCTCACCTCGTGTCGATAAGGCCTAAGGTGGAGCTCGCTTACCCAGAAGATGCCTATTCACTCTCCCTTTAAAAATATCCAAGTTGTACTTGTCCGGAAATGCCCAAGCTGGCAGTGAGTTCCATTCCTTAGCAGTTCGCATTATAAAAGAGGAAGCAAAACGCTTCGTGCGAGAGCGTGGTATGTCTACTACATAAGGATGAAGTCCTTCACCACCCAATGATCGAAGGGGGATGAGTATGGATGATGATTGATGAGGTAAGATGATGTTATAACTACACTTATTGATTGTATCGTCGACCTCATGAACATGAAGCGGTCTCACTACGAACTGCGCTACTAATATACTACTTGCATATATACTATGATATCAAAGTCAATACAGTGTAATATAGTAGAGATGATGTTAAGACCTAGGTACGAGAGAAAGCGTGTAGGTCTTTGAACTTAGAAAGCCGACTGCGATGGGAAATATATACGATATAGATGTTCCTTAGTAGACTAGTTTGTACTATCGTTGGTTGTCGTAAACGCTCTGAAGTTTTACAAGTCCAGTTAATGGAAAGAGAGCGGTGCCAAGTCGTGAGTTCGATCCCAGGCTTTTCATATAAACAATCCAAATGTACTTAAATTGGTTATTGAAAATATAGAATACTTAGTTCAAGTTTTTTTTACCCCCTCGTTGTCGTTGCCTAGTGAATTGGTCTTTGGACTCAAGAGCCAGAGGACGTAGGTTCGATTCCAGGGACAGACAACTTTTTACAATATGTACAAGTTAATCCCGGTCCAGATGTTATATTTGTGAATTGTCCTATCCTCCATCTTCACGTTCATGAGGTCGTGGGTTCAAACCCCGCCCGTACCAATGCGTTTTACGAAACTTAAGTACGGTTTATTTATTATACCACAGGCTTTTCGGTGGAGGAAAACATCGTAAGGAAACCTGCATATGCCAAAGAAGAAATTCTGAGGCGTATGTGAAGTCCACCAAATCGGCTTGGGGCACCGTCGGTGGTCAGGGGTTTGGCACAAAAGATCCCGAAGGGTCGAAGTGTCGCCAGGTCTTCCTGGCCCCCTAAGAAGATAAGATAAGATCCTCCATCTTACTACTGCATTTGAAATATGACATATTATTCCTTCACTTATAAAAGACTTACTCACGACTGAGGTGACTCTAATATGTCAATATGTCCGAATGAACCTGTTAAATGTGTTCACTTCTATAGGTCATTCCATGAAGCAAAATAATTTTTTACACCTCATAAGTCACCTCAAAGTTTTTACCTTTACGACTGATACTAATTCGTTATTAAATTAGATAACAGATGTCATCTATTATCCAATTTAATAACCAATTTGCGTCAATCATGAAGGTAAAAAATTTGAGGTGACTTATGAGGTGCGAAAAATTATTTTGCTTTATGGTACCTGTAGCTATCATCATCATCATCATCAGGTTATTTTTGTCTCCACTGCAGGGGCACAACCCACTCTCATCTGCCGGAGACAGACGGAGGATTTGGCCTACACTCCCTGCGCTGGCCAGACGGGTTGAGGAGGCCTGATTGATGTTTTAAAATGCCCTTAGTCGCCTTGTACGACATCCGCGGGAAGAGTTGGAGTGGTCCTATTCTACTCTACCGGCAACCACACGGCAATACATGCCAAACGGCAAGGCCTGTAGCTATGTATAAAGTCTATATTATATAACAAGGAACTCAGACGAATCAACACCCTTTTGGTCACATGATTAATCAGTAGTGAGTAATTCGATTCAATAGCCGACCTTCAAATGCCTTGCAACAAAGAAGCTAACAACTCATAAAAAAATTAGTCATGTTGGATAAACACTACACGGAAATTAAACGGTTAAAAACAACGAACTCTACGTACTACCAGATGGAGCGTTCGAAACAATCGCTCTGTTCCACGCAAGGAGCCACAACTCTTTCACATTCACAATGAAACTTGTGCAGTTACCACTCAGAACATTTAATTATTTACTAAATATTGACATTTATTAACCGTAGCGTCAATATTTAGTAATAATTAAATGTTCTGCGTAGTAACTGCACAAGTTTCATTGTGAATGTGAAAGAGTTGTGGCTACTTGCGTGAAACAGAGCGATTGTTTGGAACGCTCCATCTAGTAGTACATAGAGATCGTTGGTTAAAAATAATATCGAAGACAAAAAAATACACGACCTAGTAGAAGCGGTAGACCAACCAAATTATCTCTTTCAAATCAATGAAGTATCTCTTCTTATTTTTTCTATGGATCGCGATAGATACTTGAAAACGACTTGACACCTAAAGCAATATAACTTAGGTACTTATATAAACTATTAACTTATTTTGACTGCCTCGTTGGCCTAGTGGATTGGGCGTTTGACTCGAGCGCCAGAGGTGGTGAGCTCGATTCCCGCTGGGGACAGACAATGCATTGACAATGCCTAGGGGCCCCGCATCGGCTAAGGGCCCCGCGCCCTGAGCCTTTTTTTTTTAAATGTTTCTTAGAGTGAAAAGAGGAGTAGGCGTGGGCCTGGGCGTGGGCGTTGACGCGGGCGTCGGGAAAGGAGTCATAGTCGTATTTGTGTTCGTCAAATAAAGTATTTCTATTCTGTTCTGTTCTGTTCTGTTCTGTTCTGTTCTGTTCTGTTCTATTCTATTCTATTCTATTCTATTCTATTCTATTCTATTCTATTCTATTCTATTCTATTCTATTCTATTCTATTCTATTCTATTCTATTCTATTCTATTCTATTCTATTCTATTCTATTCTATTCTATTCCATTCCATTCTATTCTATTCTATAGTCGGATTGAAAGTGAGTAGTCCACGCGTGCGGATCATTGCATTATGGTAGAAAAATTATATTTCAGGAAGTTAGAACACGGTAAAAGGTTAGACATGAGAGGCCCCGACATGCTTAATCCGGCTCTGGATAGGACAATTCACAAAATATAACATCCAGAGCGGAACCGACGTGCACAAAGTTGATCGAACCCACGATCGCTGAGTCCAATGACTAAGTCACGAGACCAAAAAGGCGGTAAAATTAAAACACTCTCTCATAAAACAAAAGTCAAAACATATTCAAACACATTGTTAACTTCACGATGTACAATGACAGGAGAACTATTAAAGGAAAGTTAATACGTAAATTATCTAATACGAAGATCAGAAAGGTCTATTAAGTCGCTTAGTTAACGTGAAAGCAATAGATGCTGCTGATTGGGTATCTTACTGTCCTATTTTGATCCAACGATACGACCACGATTCGACAAAAATTAAAATAATAAAATAGAGGTCTAAGATCTTAAATTGGAGTTGATTAGTACCAATAGTAATAAAGAGATACCAAACGTGGATAAAGAATTCGACAATATCGTTAAAACACTTATAATAGCAGAACGAACTAGATTAGACACTTACGAGTATATACCACTCTTCAAGAAATCATTTGATGAAAAAACCACATTGATAATGAAAAGGTAACTTTACATAAACTTTAGTATTTACTACTGTTTTGTTTTAACGTTAATTAACGTTTTAATAGTTAATACTATCATGGAGAAGAAAAACGTTAGAGTGTGCCTTCTAATAGCCCAAAACAAAGAAAAGAATGGCCCAGTCCTTCTATTTTGTGAGATATGCGTCTAATTTTGACAAAAGTAACGCTTTCGCGGTTGCTTCTGACAACTATCTATACAATACAATACACTTTATTGCACAAACATACAGTTACAACTTTTAGAAGTTAAAATTGTACAGTTTAGGCGGTATTATCGGTTTAAGCGATTTCTAACAGAAAACACACTTACAGAAAAAAAATAGTTCCTTTGTTGATCAAACTACGGCTCTACAACAATGGTAAAATAATTAGGTTCTAAGTATGTTATCAAAACTAAACTAAACTAACAATAAAAATGGGTCTGGATCAATTCGTACATTACAATTTATCGTTGGGTCTAAAATCTAATAGTGTTCGAGCCTTTAATGAGGGTTGAGCATTTGATATGGCTATCCAATACATACTAATGGTTAAATTAAAATTAATTCTCTTATCTTTTTGCAAGAATTGAATGAGAATTATGCAATCACGTTAATTTAACTTTTGCAATAATGATAAATGTTTACCAGTTCTTGGAAACAGGTTAAAATTTGAAACCGCTTTAGTTTCGATATATAGAATCAAAATATATTTGATTTACTGTTTCGGTTTCGTTAAATTAACCGGTTAATAAAGAGATCAGACTTCATGACTGTTCCGTTAAATAAATAAATAAAATAAATATGTCAGACATTCACACCAATTATCCAGTCCCAAACTTGGCAGAGCCTGTGCTACGGTCACTAGATAACGGATACACATACTTAAATAAATATATAAACATCCAAGACTTGGGTACAAACATTCATATTCATCATACGAACATTTGCCCCTAGCGGGATTCGAACCCGCAACTTCCGGCGTGGCAGTCCGAGAGCTACCCCGTTCCGCCACGGAGGTCCTCATAATGGTAAATTAACCGGTTAACCTGTTTAAGCGATTTCAAATTATCTGTCCTTTTTTGTAACCCGCATGCGCGTGGAGCTCCTACGCTACCTCCTTTATCATAAAAGCCTGGACAGTTATCGTATGGTTGTAAATAAGACCACTTTTGCATTTTCCAAACAGCGCAGTCCATTATATAAAACCTCACAACGCTAAATCCATTTCAGATTGTCAGCGGTCGACTGCGGCTTTTCAATCGTTTGCCAACAAATTGTATTGTTTCATTTTTGTCTGTATCAATCCGCTCGCGAAACAATAGCAATAATATTGAATACTATGTTCAACATTTTGGCAGGAAACTGTTTTTGGTTGAGTGCTTTTGGTTTCGTTTCATTATCTTTTAGTATCAGATGCTCATCATCAGCCTAAAGACGTCCACTGCTGGACACGTTAGATGTCCATTGGGGGATTTGCCATAATCACCATTCTTGGCAGGCGGATTGGTGATCGCAGTAATGATCTTAAGGAGAACGCTTTGGCTACGAACGCTAAGAGATGCTCATCATTTGTGCTTAATGGTTGATAAATCTAATAAATAAATAATAGATAAATAACAAATCTCATATTTCTTTCAACGGAGCCAAGTAGCTCTGAAATCAGGCAAAGTGATAAAGGTGTTTAAGTTCAATAGTGCTATTCTGTAAAATACAAACTCACGTGCGAGTCTCACTCGAGTGACTTCACTCTGACTGACAGCACTGTCGATGTGAAGTGAGTTCTTTGTTCGTGCTCTATAATGTTTACAGAATTACCAACGGATTAGGTTTTGAAGTGAGTAAAATCACTTGAGTGAGACTCGCACGTGAGTTTGTATTTTACAGAACAGCACTACTGGTTTGCACAATTACTATAATCAGCATAGTGGAAAAATATACGAAAGTTATTATCTCTTACATTTGATTCAAAAGACAGGCCACAGTGCGACGATGTTTGAGGCTCTGTAACTTCATATTCATCAGATCATTTCACCAATTTTTTTTTTGTTTTATAAAATCAGTAACCTGTTTCGTGGAGACTGATGCCTGAACTAGATATAGCCTGTTTTTCAGGTCACCAGGTCTCCACCCCACGGATCTAGAGTAATTATATTGTAATAGAAACTTTATTCACTAATATAAATTAGGCGATTAATGAGTTTGTGATGTGTGGAGGTGTATGTGGTGTGATGTTATGTGTGTGGGGTGTATGGGGGGTGTATGTATGTGTGTGTGTGTGTGTGTGTGTGAACCAATCTAATATAGTAGATAATATCAGAACTCATAAGGGGCGTCATAAAGTGTTAATTTTTCCTCAGACAATAACTTAGAAGTTAAGTAAATAAATCTCATATTACTTTTTAGTAACATCCACATGATGATCCACATAACACAAACAACTTTTCTCTTCAAACCAAAACGATGGAAGTCATAAAGAAAAACAATTCCACAGCCGGACGAGCGCTGACGGGTGGTGGTAATAAGTTTCCCTTCTGTTCCGGATGTTAGGCTACGCTGGGTCGACGACTTCGACTTGCCAGTAGGCTATTAAAAAAGCTATTTACGTGCATTAATCAAACCTTAGGGAACGTACCCATACTACTTGACCCGTTCAGGGGGGGTTCTTCAAAATACCATGCTTGGAAACAGGGGCGCGGGGGGGGGGGGGGGGGGTTAGGTTTTCGTCACATAGTCAATATCCTCTAGGGAAATCTCGCGCTGAGTATTCTTTACTGGTAGGTAGGTAATAGTTATCGTAACATACGACTGTATGTTGGATAACTGCGTAACTATTAACTACCTAATAAGACTACTAAGTGACAGGTCTTATACCCATAGTGAAGTGTCAGATGAGAGTATACCATAAACCAACAAAGAATCCAATCAAAATTGATTACCAATCAGCCATAAACCAACCGGCATTTTACTACAAGTAATCATAAACCTTTTCAAGTTAGTTATAAATTATAGTCATAGTGGAAACAATATTCCCGCAAGTGTCGTCAAGGCGACTAAGGGATGACACCAGCGTTCTCCTGTGTATATTAAGATCATTACTGCGATCAGCAATCCGCCTGCCAAGCGTGGTGATTATGGCAAATCCAACAATGGACAGCCCACCAAAAATGGCGAGGTATTGGAGAGGCTTATGCTCAGCAGTGGACGTATTTCGGCTGATAATGATAGTGGTAACACACTTTAGCTTTTGTATACAAAGCAAGGCAAGTCATCATCAGAGACAGTGACCGCTTACCATCACCAATATTCACCGCAGATCAGACTATCCATCCGCTAAGATAAACCGGTTTCCTTTAAGCTTTCCTTTAGTACGGAACCGTAAAATGTATAAAACTCTTGAATAATTATAAATTTATCTTTCATAGTTGTAATCTCCTATAAATAGTATGTCCTAAGCAACCACAACGTTTACAGGACATATAAAGGCTATATTAAGTTATATTACTGCGCGCAAACCTACTAATTTTGATTAATGATTATTGCGCAGCGCGTTCACGTCTTCTCTAGCCTTTACGTGGACTAATCGCTTATTTTATGTCCCTGTAGGTACTAACAATTGACAAACCAGTTTAGGTAACCGTCTAGAGTAGTTCATCTATGTACACTAGAGTACATCAAATGGTACTACTGTCTAGTATTAATTTTTTTTTATTTATTTATTTGGAAAACCAACAGCTTACAAACATTTGCAGTATTACAATGAGGGATATGATAACATTTAGATTAGCTAATAACAGGATTTCACGTAAGATAATTAAATAAGAACGGATATGTTTCAGAAGAAAAGATGTGGACACTTGTTATCTTATGAGCAGTTCATCACAGTATTTGATCCAGTGGCGGATTTACACATTTTCCGCCAGTAGGCTATTCAAATTTTGCCGCCCCTACCGACCTCTACAGTTCGATACACCAGTTCACAATCATATTAATTACAATTTTTTGGCAATGAAATTGTAACTTTATGATTAGTGCACTATCGTCCTAGTTACACCACCCGTAATTAGTATGATTGTGACCCAGGGGATCGATGAGTCAGTTTCTTATAAAGCTTATGAATAATTGTAAATTTATTGAACCTAATCCTATCCTTCCTACCAATAAACGCGAAAGTTTGTAAGTATAGATGGATGTTTGTTACTCTTTCACGTAAAAACTACTGAATGGATTTTTATGAAACTTTACAATAATATAGCTTATACATCAGAATAACACATAGGCTACAATTTATAAAGATATTTTGTGAATTGTCCAAAATATCAAGTAAGTAGGAAATACATAATAATTTGTGATGTTATGTTGTCCACGCGGACAATGTCGCGGGCAACAGCTAGTAACACAATATTTATATATAAAAAATGTATACGCAATATAATTTTTCTTTGCAAAATAACTTGACCAAAATGTATAAATGAAATATTTGTCGAATACCGTAAGGAACTTCGTTATCGGGTGTTCCACGACACCACACGGCTAGTTTTAATTTCTGTAATACAAAAAATTTGGTCCCTAATTTGCCGCCCTTAAAATCTGCCGCCCTAGACTCCAGCCTACTCAGCCTGCTGGTAAATCCGCCACTCATTTGACTTTATTACGGTGTGGTTCCTGGGTTAGAATATCCACCCATAATCTTCCAGAGGGTATCACCCCTAAAATCTGCCGCGCTATACTCCAGCCTACTCAGCCTGCTGGTAAATCCGCCACTCATTTGATCATAATACCGTGTGGTTCCTGGGTTAGAATATCCACCCCCAATCTTCCAGTGGGTGTCAAAAGGGATTGCATCGGGGACGGGCAGCGTTCTCCTGTGTATATTTAGATCATTACTGCGATTACTTGTCAAGCGTGGTAATTATGGCAAATCCCCTAAGTCCATTAGGGGATTTGCTATAATTACCACGCTTGACAGAAGAAAAAAAGAAAAAACATTTATTTACTACCATAATTGGCACACACAAAAAGAAAAAAAAGATAAAGGAAAAAAAAATTATAAGAACTAGAGAAAACAATAAAAAAAATTTAACATACTTAAAATAGTATGCGTTTGCCGTGGCAGCAAAAGGGCAAACGACTCAGCGTATGCCTAGACCAAATAAGGTGCTAGGCGCTGATTTTCAGTCGCACCCGGTGCAGACAAGTTTGTCTGCAGTGCCAAACAAAGAAGTAATAACAATATTAAGTGACAGGTGATCGCAGGAATGATCTTAATATACAAGCGTGGAAATTATGACAAATCCCCAAATGGACAGCCCACCAAAAGCAGCATTATATTGGGGAGGCTTGTGTTCAGTAGTGGACCTATTACGGCTGAAGGTAAGTAACACTCAAATTGTGTTTTTCCCGGATAGCTTAAAACCTACGAGACCGGTTGATCATATTTATAGTAGGGGATTTAAAAGACTTATAGGAAATGAGGTGGTTTGAGATAGGAGAGAACGTGAAATGTACGTCTCGCACACCACTAGCGCATTCCTTCACTGTACTATTGCCTAACAATTATGGAAAATTTATTGTATTATCCGAAAAAAAAATCTAGATATTTGAGGAAACTAAAAAAAATAAACTACGGTTGTATTGTGAACGACATATTACGTTTTGATGTCATTTTTTTTATAAATAAATTAATTTGGATAGATAATAATTTATTTAACTCTTTATTGCACACACACAGATAAAACAAAAATATACATTAAAAAGAAACACAAGTACAAAGGGCGAACTTATCTCTGAGAGAGATTTCTTCCAGCAGACCCGCGATACATTGTACCATGGGAATTAAAAAAGGATTTGCGAATTAACAAATAGAACATTCAGATCGGAACCAACTTGTACAAAGTTGTCTGTCCCCGTTGGTAATCGAACCCACGGCCTCTGGCGTTCGAGTCAAATGACCAAGCCACTAGGCCAACGAGGCGGTCAATTGAATTTTTTTTTGTAATGTTTTGAAAATAGATTTGAGGGGATTCCCCGCCCAGATACTCGTAACAGTTCAAGACGTAGCGGTATCCCGACTTCGAGAGCACGAACCCGGATATGGTAACTCTACCGTTACCTCACATTCATAGATTTGGATTACATGTCAATAATAATACATATATAAACAGGCACACAGACAAACGGAAGCAGTGCTAAGTCAGATTTTCGGACGAACGATTTGCGTAAATCTTGCAACTGGGTGTCGCAGTTGATTCCCCTGGTGCATTTTATTTTCAATTTTTTTTTTTAAGTAGTAACTTAACATACTTTAACTTTTTACTTTAGATTTCTTTTAAAGATAAGCTCGCCTTTGTACAAAACAATTGTAACTGTATTTAGTTTTAAACTTGTACAATAAAGAATATATACATATATATAAGTACTTTAATTTATAACATTTACAAGTTTTTATATAAGTATATCATTAATAACATAAATAACAGTACTTTAAAAAAATAACAAGTTACTGTATGAGTTATAGTATATATATTTTTTTTGGGAGATGATTAAATGATTTTAATTTTTTTGCTTTTAAATATTTTTTTCAAAACAAAATGGCGCCAGGGGAATCAAATTTGACGCCTAGTTTCAAGATTTACCAAATTTAATACAAATTCTAAGCAGTTGTTCGCGTCTATAGTGTATATTTGGTAATCCTTGGTTTTTGTAGATTTGGAATTCCTGTACAGGAAACAATTTTTTTTTAAATTGGAATGTCAGATACTTAAAACTGTGGACATAACTAACACAGAGCTGAACAGAGCACAGAAGAGTTTAAAATAAAGGTAAGGGTAAAGAAAAAGTAAATGCAGTTTTTATCTATTACTAGCTCTGTTCCCGCGGCTACGCTCGCGTGGACTACAGTATTATTGTTTTTATAACTCCCCCCCCCCCCCCTCCAACCTACCCTTCCCCTCGCCTTAATCTTCCCTTTTCCCTCACCTACCCCATACACTTCACATACGCAACGCAACCGAATTCCGCCGTTAGTTGTACACGAGTTTTTGAAAACTAAAAATGTGCGTAACTTTTGATTGAGTAAACTGATTACGATGAAATAAATACTAAATGTTACTCCGAATTAAACCTTATGTTTTTTTTAAAAAACTTCATTAGAATTAGTTTAGTAATTTTTAAGTGACGCGTGCACAAACTAACAAACAAACTGACAAAAATTCCAAAAATGATCTTAATGTATTTTATTATTTATTCTTCATACCCCAATTTTTTTTTATATATTCAATGTAAGCTAGCACAGACACGCTAAATTTACATTTTGATTTATTAGATAGAAATGGAGAAAAATTATTATTGAAGCCTTTAAATTTTGGGAAAGTTTATATGAATAAGAATATACTTACTTTATTGCACACTCATATCAGAAATACTTTAGAAAAAATATACAGGATTTTTTATTTTTTTATTTTATTTTACAAAATTATCCGTAGATACATATAAGTATACTTAGAATCGGAAAGATACAAGTGGCAGCGTTATCCTTCCAGCCAACCTTTTAGCCAGGGGAAAACGTTTCAGGAAGAATTAAGAAACTCTATTGTATTTTATGATATACTAGCTCGTGCCCGCGCCTTCGTCTGCGCACGATTAGTATTTCGAGTAGCTTTTTTGTAGGACTATTTAAGATAAACATTTCCATCATACATTACATATGTGTAACTCTAGCGGTTTTGGCAGCGCACGCCAGAATAGCTCGCAGATGGTAGATTTTTTCCTACTTACTTGATAGTTTGGACAATTCACACAATATCTTTATAAAATGTAGCCTATGTGTTATTCTGATGTATAAGCTATATTATTGTAAAGTTTCATTAAAATCCATTCAGTTGCTTTTACGTGAAAGAGTAACAAACATCCATCCATACTTAATAACTTTCGCGTTTATAATATTAGTAGGACTAGTTTAAAAAATAATGCCATAAGTGTGATTAATATTGATACTCGAAGGAAACATTTCTTTAATTAAAAAATATGTAAAATTGCCTTCTAATAATTTTGAAAAGTTGTTTACCTCAGTCGGAAATCAAACCGACAAAAATTCGACACTACAATGTGAAAACTGTCAGATTCCTCGCCGACTGTTCAGGTATTTCGTCACTAAAATTGCGTATGTGATAAATCGCGGTTTTGTGATAATGCTATTTATGTATGTGTGTATGATGTATTATTGAAATTCGTTGAAATAACACATTCGCGGTTTTGTCATTTCAGTGACGAAATAGTAGCTAGATATAGCAGTAGATTATCTCTAGCACTACACCATGGAATGCAATAAAGTTTACTGATGACTGATTATATAAAATAAAAGGTTTAGAATAATTGGTTACAGTCCTCCAAATGACACTGGAGCAGCGACTACTTTTTGTATCATTAAATATGTATATGTTGAATCACCATAAGTAATCAAATCCAATTAATTTAGAAAACGTGTCTGTTTTTATAACACAGAATATTTTATTTTTATTTTATGGGATAACATAACACAAAAACTGAACCAACCACAATAATAAAATTACCTCAAAGTTAGTTAACCGGACGTTAGTGCATTGGACAGGGCCGCATCAAGGAAGGTGTTAGTTGGGCCCCAGCATGGAGCGCTAAATCATTGGGGCGCCAAAGTTTAATATAATAATAATCAAGATCAAGATTTTTACTATAGAACTGTTGTTTAAAAATGCATATTAATATAAGCATGTTGCTAAGTGGAACAGTAATGTAGTACTTATGCTAACAGATCTCATATATTAGAGGGTCATAATATTAGCGCGTACATAATAACACGAGCCAATTTTTTAATCGACCTGAGGTTCCTGCTATATCAGCATGTCCCAGAAAGAGTTCCTTTTCCTCTAGCACTAAAAAGAACTTCTCCTTTAACTCACTAAAAAGAACTTTTCGCTGGGGGATTCACGCACACATGCACAGTTATGCTGTATCGCTATGAAACACGTAAAAATCGAACAACACATTGAAAACCTCTCCCTCTCACACACACATCGACACATTTTGATACGGTGCATAACTTTGTGGTCTTGTTCCATTGACAGAAAGGAGTATGGCGACTCCACAGTGCTTTATAGACGTGCGTATCTGACCTTTAGTAATTCCTCAATAGTTTATTTATTTAATCATCTTAGGCTTTTCGGTGAAGGAAAATTTAACGAAAAATCCTGCATACGCCAAAAAATAAATAGTTGAGTTCACCTATTTGGACCACCTCGTTCGCCTAGTGTCTTTGTCGTTAAATTCGGCCGCCAGAGGACGTCGGTTCAATTTCCACCTGTGACAGACCATTTAGGACAATTGCACAAGTTGATCCCGGTCTGTCTGTTTGTTATGTTCGTGATTTGTTCTATCCTTGTCTAATTCCTATCGTACAGGAGAAAATCTTAGTTTGGAAATAGACAAGTATATATAAAATGTATATTTGCACTGGGCCAGCTTGCTAGACTATGGTCCGTACATACCTACGTATGTAACTAGTAGAAGAAGTAAAGAAAACATTGAAACAGATTACACTGCACTTGCGAGAATTTTGAAAATAAGAGAGTACAGTGAAATCATCGCCCGGGGTCGCGTTTAACTAATTACGGCCCTGTAAACGGGTCTTAGATCAGTAGCCGCTAACGGGAGTCGAATCCGGATGCGCCCGCGCCGTGACCCAATGCTCCGGTTAGTTCAGAACCGGTCCGAAGTATAACTATTAAAACCTGTGAAGGATCACCGTGGTTTGTGCGCTTGATACAAATTCCTTGGCCTGGTGCTTGGAGTTTACGGTAAGACAATGCTTTTCTTATATAAAGAATTTAAACATACAAATAAAGTGTGTATTAGTGTTTGCGTGTGACATTCATACACAGTTTATTTGCTTAAATTATTATTAATATTATTTAATTACATATTTTATCTTTAATTTTTAGATTATCTAAAGAATATGAATAAGTACATAATATATTATGAGGCATGTTTTTCTCAGTTTTTACGTTTTCCGCTCTTTTGTATTTTTTTGTCTTTTTTTTTGTCTGTTAAACTTTAGTATTAACCTTATTCTATTGTTATGTTTGTTTTCTTAGTGTAGTGTACTGTTAAGTATTATATGAATAAACCAAATTAAAATAATGCACATCTAACTACTTTAAAATTAATTAATTGTGCAACATTTTTTTGAGCAAGGATAAACTTGACGTTAAATAATAATACAAAATAACTTTCTGAGCAATATATTTCGCCGCCCAAATAGAATTGATCTTAATACGGCCCCGTGTCTGCTTTTTACAACTTTACAATAATGAGATTTATAAGAAATTGTACCTTGATTTAAATAATTAGTGTCTAATGATATTAGTAAAGTTCATCAAAGTAACATACGTTAAAACAATTATTGAGCAACGATTTTTTTGAGCGATACATTTAAGAGTTAAAGCGAGATAAAAAAAATCCTACTGTCGAATTGAGAACCTCCTCCTTTTTAAAGTCGGTTAATAAAATGAAGTGCATGAAAAGGTTGGTGGGTGTAAGGTGTGTCAACATCGCGCAAAGTGGCGATACATCGTCTCTGACTATCCCTTTGGGACCAAAGAACAAAGAATTCTGTAGTCCACGCGAGTAGAGCCATAAAAATAAATAAAAATGACTCTGACTACTTTCATTTAATGTATTAAAACAATATAATGTCAAAATAATTGATATGAATAAAAAAATTAAAGGATCCGGATCTTATTTAGGATGTCCGGGTGGACAAAGTAGAGTGAAGTCAGTAACTGGTCCAGAATATTGACTCCGTGACTCAATCGGATCCCTCCATGTATAAAATATTCATTAAATACTTGAGCTTTTCGATAAAGTAGTTCACTCTTCACACAACCAGGCTGGGTCTCCACTGCTAGACAGGTAATGACACCTTTCTGTTCCATCTTTATGAGATTTGTATTAGATATGCAGGCTGTTCTGCCCATCATCTACATTTTTTAATATTATAAGAGGAAAGATTTGCATGTTTGTAACGAATAAACTCAAAAACGACTGGACCGATTTCAAAAATTCTTTCACCATTAGAAAGCTACATTATCCCTGAGTAACATAGGCTATATTTATTATTGTAAAAAATTAGGGATCCCTACTAAAACTTCAATAATGTAACCAAAGGTGTAATTTTTTTTTCCATAAAATGTCTTTCATCGCATGCGGAAGTGGGAGCGGGAGTGGGTTTGGTAGTCCACGCGAGCGAAACCGCGGGCACAGCTAGTCTTTTACATATAAAAGTACGGGGTGTCCTGACTCAACTGTCCTCGTTACTTAAACTTGTTGTCAGTCGAAAATTAAACTTAACCTTTCTTGTAATGCTACTTATCAGTATATGTAGCAATGTAAAAAGCAACCAAACTGTAAAATTCCGAAACATTACCGCTTCGTTACAAATTGTGCACTTGGACTCACATTACAAACTTAATTTTACATCCGACAAAAACTGTTCAACTTTGAGGTAAACCGCGATTTTTTTTACCCAAATGCCAATACAAATTTGTAACATTCTTGTATAATTGCTCTACATTTAAATCGAGAACTGGTAGTTCGTTTCAAGGCGATATTCGGTTGTTAAGTGCTTCACGATCGATTAAGTGCGAGTCGGCCTTACGGTGAGGGTTCCGGATGTGTTACACAGTTATTGCGGTCAACGTTGCATCATATCTTGGTATTCATATCTCTTGCCCTTATTAATGCTAATATAATCCTATTATGATGTAATTAAACAGGTATTTGAGGATTAAGAGCTGTATTATTTTATGCCCAAACGAGCGTTACAGCTAAAAATGCGCATTCACAACTGTTATATGTTTCTACGGTAAACTGTTAATCTGCTACTGGGCTCGATTCTGAAGGCACACATTTAAAATTTGACACCGCTAAAATTGGTTTCGTCTTTATCTTCATTATACTGAGTGACAAGGATAGCAACAGTTTTAGTGCTGTCAAATTTTAACATTGTGCCTTCAGAATCAAGCCCACTGTACATCTATTTTGTCTTATTTAGTTTATTCTTTAGATCTATTTTTCTTTTTTCTATTAATAGGACTAGGCTCTTACATATTTCTGCTGTCAAACAAACATCGATACATGCATTACTGTTTCCACCTGAGTTCTAAATAGGTGTCCAGGTAACCAAATATACACCTAAAAATATCTATTATAGGTATCATTATCATCAGCCTAAATACGTCCACTGCTGAACACAAGCCTCCCCAATAGAATACCACTTATGATGGGCTGTCCGTTGGAGGATTCGACATAAGCACCACGCTTGGCAGGCTGATTGGTGATCGCATTAATGATTTTAATATACACAGGAGAACGCTGTTGCCTGTCCCTAAATTAAACTGTGTACAAAGGCTGACTTATCCCACTTAGGGACGTATTTCGAAGAAGCCACTAAAATCTCGTTTGTTTTAAACTCACTTTATCGCAAGTTTACGTAACGGAACGTTTTGTAATTTAATATGCAACCCTAATAATGGCTAAGCTGCGGTTTTAACCGGTAGCGCAGATAAATGTCGGAAATCTTTTGAAGTGTCATGTTCGTTTAAAGCTCATATAAATTGCGCAAAGTGGCGAAACATCGTCTCTGCCTACCCCTCTGGAACTTGGGTGTGAGCATTACGAGGGGCGTTCAAAATATTCTCGGTATTCGAATGAAGACAAACAAGTACGAAAAGTTTGATATTTTTATTTTTCAATATACTCCCCCCCTATGTTAATACACTTAAAAGATCGATCAATTATTTTTTTTAATCCCTCATAATAATATTTTTTATCCTTGGTGTAAAAATGCTCGTCCACTGCCGCCTTCAACGCTTCATCGTCAGAAAATCGATTTCCACGCAGATCCTTTTTGAGATTGGGGAACAAAAAGAAGTCGCTGGGGGCTAAGTCCGGACTATACGATGGATGAGTTATAGTTCCAAACCCACATTCAGCAATAGCTGCCTTGGCAATATGAGCAGTATGGACAGGGGCGTTGTCATGCAGAAGCAGAACACCTTTGGTTAACTTTCCTCGCCTCTTTTCTTTGATTGCATCCCTTAATTGACGTAGAATGTTTGCGTAGTACTGTCCTGTGATATTTACACCTTTTTCTTTATAATCGATTAACAATACTCCTTCACAATCCCAAAATATTGTTGCCATAACCTTGCCAGCGGAAGGGACGACCTTGAACTTCTTGGGATGAGCTGAACCCTTAATGTGCCACTGCATGGACTCCTGTTTACTCTCTGGGTCATAATGATGAACCCAGGTTTCATCTCCAGTAACTATCTTTTGCAGCACCTCATCAGGATTTTCGCCACACAGGTCAATAAAATCGGAACAACAAGCTGCACGCATATCCTTTTGAAGCCGAGTCAGCATTCGCGGAACCCATCTTGCACTCACTTTTGACATATTAAGATGGTCATGGATAATATCATGTACGGTACCAATAGAAAGATTGGTTACTTGAGCTAATGATTTTATCTTCACTCAACCATCTTCCAATATAAGGTTTTCCACCTGATCAATATTTTCTTGTGAAGTAGCTACTACAGGCCGGCCAGGTCTATGGTCATCTTTAATACTCTCCCTGCCACGTTTGAATTCGCTTGACCACTTTTGAATGGTAGATAAAGAAGGAGCAGACTCACGGTAAACACAATCCATTTCCTCTTTTATGGTTTTTTGATTTTTACTCTGTTTTGTCAAGAATTTTATGACGGAACGATGTTCTAATTTCGTTAACATTGTTAATTCACTCATAGTGTTCATGTTTGTTCAGAAATTGCAGAAAAACATCTCGGTTTGAATTATCCTTATTTTTTTTATAGTCAACGAATGAACCTTAGCAGCCAGTAACAAAACAAATTCAAAAAGAGGTTGTAAGATATCAATACCGAAAATATTTTGAACGCCCCTCGTATGTAAGCATTAATGTCGCAAAGCGACTTCGCACGCTTTTCGCCCCGTGATACCCCTTGACGTGATGTGTTGCGAACAACATCGCCGCCTTCGTGTTGAGGAACCACTATAATCTATGGAAATATGTAATTTTGATAATAAAATAGAAAATCTTTAACTTTATTATATTAAACTAGCTTTAGCCCGCGACTTCGTCCGCGCAAGTCTCGATATTTACACATCTTCACTGCTTTTAACGATTAATTTGGTTTCCCGTAGTAATGAGTTGTTTTTTTCGGGATACAAACTATCCCATGTCCTATTCCAGGATCTAACCTATATGCGTGCCAAGTTTCCTTGCGATCCGTCCAGTGGTTGAAGCGTGATTAAGTAACAAACATCAAAACTTTCGCATTTAAAATATTAGTGGGTATTTTTTTTGTTTATTTAGAAAACCAACAGCTATTTAACAATAATATATAATATAAACTATATTTATTATACAGGAGTTATTAATAGTTCCCTAATTTAACAAAAGTTATAAGGTTAAATTAAATATTACATATATATATAAAAAAAAATGTCCGACATTCACACAATTATCCAGTCCCAAACTAGGCAGAGCCTGCGCTATGGTTACTAGATAACGGATACACATACTTAAATAAATATATAAACATCCAAGACTTGGATACAAACATTCATATTCATCATACGAATATTTGCCCCTAGCGGGATTCGAACCCGCAACCTCCGGCGTGGAACTACCCCGTTCCGCTACGGAGGTCGTCATATACATTTGCCTATTCTCAAACTAGGACTCTTTTCTATAGACAATTCACAAATACATACATAACATCCACACTGGACTAGCTTGTACAAAGTTGTCTGTCGCCAGTTTGAATCGAACCACTTTGAATCTTTCGCCCGTATTTTAAGAAATTGCCCCTTAAATTGGAGGAAAGATACTCTCACATCTTATCACCTGCTCCAGATCTTTAACTGTCCATCTCATCTCGTGTTACGATTACTGTTACTAACAGTACCGGGCAGGCTTGCTAGTTTCGGACAGGTCCAGTTTTTTTTAATTACCCGCGACGCTGCGCGACTGACGTGTTGCGGTATACAATCTTTTTTGTTCTTTTCTTGGGGTTCCGTTAAAACGGAAACCCTTATAACGAAGCTTTTGGCCGCCTGTCTTGGCTATAGATAATCCGAAACTTTGAACGTATAACGCAGAATTTAAAACCGGTAAGCGCTTGGTCAAAAATTGACATAAGTATTTGTCGAAAAAAAGGTTTAGGTGATTCTTTGGTTTAATAGACGATTACATACATACATACATACATACATACATACATACATACATACATACATACATACATACATACATACATACATACATACATACATACATACATACATACATACATACATACATACATACATACATACATACATACATACATACATACATACATACATACATAATGCTCAAGACTTGGTCCCAAAGGGGTAGGCAGAGACGATGGATCGCCACTTTGCGAGATCCTGACACATCACACGATAGACTATTAGATACCATATTATTACTTTTATTTTCGAGTTCCATGAAAATACTCCTTACTCATGAAATATATTTAAAAAAAACATTACTACTTTAATTGTGTAAATTCCTACTTTCTTTTATATATTGTATGAAAAAAAGAACTGAATTATAAAAACTTTTCTGCAATACTGTAGATAAATTACTTAAATAAAAACATTAACGGAACCCGCTCTTTATGGGCGACGTATACTTTGCTAGCTTTTTTCTTTTTTGAACGTATTTTAAAAGCGTTAATTAAGTTGAGATTTGGAAGCGCTGACGTGATTAATTTGCGGCTAAGAAAGAAAGAAATAGGTAGTAACAATCCAGGTTTAGGTAATCCGGTTCCTCATCAGCTGAAATACGTCCACTGCTGAACATGAGCCTTCCCAATAGAATGCCACTTGTGGTGGGCTGTTCATTGGGGGATTTGCTATAATCACACGCTTGGCAGGCGGATTGGTGATCGCAGTAATGATCTTAATATGCACAGGAGAACGCTGCTGCCAGACAGTCATTTCGACAATACCCACCGGAAGAATGGGGGTAGCCCTATACTAAGCCGGGAGCCACAAGTCTAGTTGCTGAGGGGGTCAATTGGGGGATTAGGTCTTACTTATTTATCACGAGAGCTGTAAATTTTTATATGAACAGTTTTATAGAAAGTCAAATTTTAGCTAATTTTTTTTACGTTTTACGGTCTAGAAAAATCTAGCGCATTCAAACTAAGTTAGCGACCAGACGCTAACACACACGGATAAGTTCCATGTTCCAACAACTATGTAAAACATTACGTAAAGAAGGGAAGGGGCTCCCTTGGGGGTCTGAAAATTGAAATGAAATATCTTTATTGTGGATCATAGGTATATAAAGGATTACATGTCATAGTTAGAGCTCAGCTATGTCCCGCTACGTGGGCACACAACATTGTGTCGCAGTAAAGCATGCATTTAAAAACAAAGTTACAAAAAAAATTAAGAGTTAATTAGATACAAATTGAAACCTTAAATTGAACCGTCACCAAGAAATTCTTCCAAACTATAATAACATTTTTCTATCAACAGATCGTGAAGTTTATTTTTTTTATTAAATTAATCTCATCTACATCTCGTATCGTCTTGATATATACGGTCACGTGATATGGCTACGTTCCCTAAAGATGTAAGAATAATTGTTCCACGCCTTCTCTAAAATTCAGCATACCAACACCATATAAGGAACTATTCATATAATCGAATTCCGAAAATCTGCTAATAAAAGTGGTTCAGCTTTGCGGCCTGAATTACTTTACAAGTATTTCACCTTGCAGTTAGTGCAACGATTTGTATTTCATTTCACATTCTCAAAATATTGAGAGTGGAATAAAACCGCTTAAACGTTGATTCGGACCTATCAGTGCCGCCTCAGTCCTGAGTCAGTCCTTTTTAGGGCCCCCTTGCCGATGCGGGGCCTCTATTCAGTTGCATACACTGCCTAATGGATAATCCGGCCCTGGGGTAAAGACCCTCACGTTATTCATACAATAATAACATATTTTGATATTACATTAGACTTGGCAAACTTTAATCCAATTTCAAGATAACCAAAATCACATGTCAAACGATCAATTTCATTAAGCACAAATTGATGTAACAAAACACTACGTAAGTGATATCGATTTGGATGTAGACCCCAATTTCGGTGTAACTTCTCCGACATTCCATCCCACTAATATTATAAATGCGAATGTTTGGATGTTTGTTACTCAATCACGCTTCAACCACTGGACGGATCGGGATGAAACTTGGATCACATATAACTGGTCGTCTTTGCCATGTATTTCCAAAAGGCTATAGCGCCAGTCGATGCCGTGTGATTTCCGGTAGAGTAGAATAGGACCACTCCAACTCTTCCCGTGGATGTCGTACAAGGCGACTGAGGGAATACATTATAAAACATCAGTCAGGCCTCCCCAACCCGTCTGGCTAGCGCGGGGAGTGTAGGCCAAATCCTCCGTCTGTCTCCGGCAGATGAGAGAGAGTTGTGCTCCAGCAGTGGAGACAAAAATAACCTGATGATGAATAGCGCCAGTCGACGCATGCCGACTCAGCCTAGAGTTCTTGATGTCCCAAGAGGTGGAAATAAATGAGGTATAGGTTAGGTCCTGGAATAGGACATAGGATAGTTTTTATCCCGAAATAACGTCTCATTTATACGGGAAATACATAATAATAAAAATATAAATAATTATATGATAATCATTTAATTGCCGTGTGGTTCCCGGCTTAGAATAGGGCCACCCCTATCTTACCCGTGGGTGTCGTCAAGGCGACTAAGGGATTGGACGGGCAGCAGCGTTCTCCTGTCTATATTAAGATCATTACTGTGATCACCTGATGATGATGATGATGTAATATATTCGCTCGAGTTCCGGGGGCGTGTTTGGTGTGGTACTGGCCCGAATTTGAACCTTCGACCTGATCAACTACCAACCATGGTTAAGACCAACATTACAATAAGATCGTTTTCAAAATTCCAGATCTACATGATGTCGCAAAACTGCAAGTCGACGTATACGGCGGCCACGACGCGGGACGCCAACAACAACACCCTGTATCACGGCGGGGCGACGCAGGCGTACGGCGGGAGGGGATACTCCCCGCCCAGGGTGACCACCAATGGGAATTATCATCAGGTAAACATCATGAACAAGCAACCAAGGAAATACATTATAAAACATCAATCAGGCCTCCCCAACCCGTCTGTCCAGCGCGGGGAGTGTAGGCCAAATCCTCCGTCTGTCTCCGGCAGATGAGAGAGGGTTGTGCTCCTGCAGTGGAGACAAAAATAACGTGTACCTCTGTCGATCGACTATGCTTGCGCGCTGGGTGTAGCAGCCCTACAATAATTTTAGTGTTAACAATGTTATTTCACATTATAACTCCTATTTTTCAGCTTGATTTATTTTAAATTCTAGTCAGTGTACAATTATTTAAACTAAATATAAAAAATATTTGATGGATTATTGATAATGAGGAATCCGCAACGTATAACGACCCTTTATTTTAAAGAAAACTTCAAAGTAGACCGCATAATTTAAAACCTGTTTCTCTTTCTCAAGTTATTTAACTTAAACAGGCAAATGATCTGGTTTAAGTGTAACTTAATTCTGACATGCATCGCCGGTGTCTTGGGGTATATATAATTATGTATGTTATATGTAGAGCACGGGGTAGCGCCCACACCGATATAAGGGAACGTACCCATACTACATGACCCGTTCAGGGGGGGAGGGGGGGGTCTTCAAAATACGACGCTTGGTCACAGGGGTGGCGTTAGGTTTTCGTCATGTAGTCAATCTAGGGAATTCTCGCGCTTTTTCGAGCTATATTCAAATATGGCGCGCGGACGTCAGCTGATTGAAATCTGACAGTTTTTTCTTCTTGATAATATTTTTGTCACTTGTAATTATAGGAATGCACGCAGTTTTGGCGTCACGCTGCAAGCGCCGTATCAATAGACAAATATGAGCAACTTTTTTTCTTTTACCTTTCTGTTTCAATAAATTAGTTTGAAACCATCTTTATGGATTACTACGTGAAAACTAGTGGGGGAGGGGGGTCTTGGCATATACTACGGGTGGTCACCGAGGGGGAGGGGGGAATTGTTTTTACCCCCCTTTCCCCTACGTGACCGTAGTTTGGGTACGTTCCCTAAGTAAAGTTGACTTAATGTTTTTTTAACTTAAAAGAGTTGTTTGCTACTTTTTAAAAGCTTTAAATCTTGTGTTAGAGTTTTATAAAATTCGAAATACACTTAATACGATATAAACTTTGTACAATAAGTAGGATGCACAACTTCAAAAAATGTAATTTTTTTTTTAAATTTCAACTTGACTATTTATGCAATTTTACGCCTTCTATCTTTCATTAAATATTTAATTTATTTTATTCTATTTTAAATGGAAAGGTAACTTATAGCTGGTGCTTCCATATCAGTAGTCGACTTATTTATTTTATTTTATCAAATTGTCTAGTCTGTCCTTAAACATGTTTATTGATGTGGCAGATATAACAGATTCTAGCAAACTGTTCCATCTGGATACAACCCTGTTTTATCCAGATAGCCTGTTATATCTTTTCCAGTTGTGAGATTTCATCAACTTTTTGAAATGATTTATTGCATGTTAATACTTGACTTTTTTCATTGACAAGTAATTCTATACAAAACCCTCCTCAGGAAATGTCCAAAGTTTTGCATGACGAGTAAATATAACATTAAACATATTCACGCGCATTAATAATGTCCTAGTCTGCTTGATTTCCAATTTCTTATGTCATTTGGAAGAATACTTTGAGATTTTGAAGGTTTCGCACGCCTGACAGGTCTCTCGACCAGGGTTGGCATATATGTTAAAACATCTGGTTTAAACATGTTTTTTATTGTTTAAAACATGTTTTTTATTGTTTAAAACATGTTTTTTATTGTTAAAAACTGCTTAAATTGTTTAAAACATGTTTTGTATAAAAAAACTATTTTTTTTTATCCAACCCTGCTCTCGACTGATCGCAAATGAGCTATATGCGTTGACTATTTATCACCGCAGATTACAAGTCTTGTTACAGAACATCATTGGGGTTTTCCTTATAAATGAAGTTCCATTTTCGTGAAACCAGATTAATAATTAAGTCGTTTTATATACGTCTTATTGGCGTGTGGTTCCCGACTTAGAACAGGGCCACCCCAAAGCTTCCGTGGGTGTCGTCAAGGCGACTTAGGGACGTACAGCGTCCTAAGAGCATTACTGCTATCACCAATCCGCCTGCCAAGCGTTGTGATTATGGAAAATCCCCTAATGGACAGCCCGCCAAAAGTGTAGTTCTATTGGGCAGGCTTATGTTCAGCAGTGGACGTATCGGCTGATGATGATATACGTCAGCAGGAATGATCGCTTTCAAAATATTTATTATCGGTCAATATAATAAAAAAATAATGTCTTTACCCTAAAAAGCCTTTCTCCAAAGCCATAAATGAAACTGGCCAGCCTAATTGGGGTGCTCTCGTTAATTTCGCCACAATGTACGCGGTCAATTTCCCGAACGTGTGTTATGCGCCTCACGTTTGGAAACTGGAGCACTCTGTATATAGACACGTTGTTTTATTTCGTAATACAATATGGAAGGCTGTTATTGGACGATAGTAGACTTGTCACATTTTAGGGTTCCGCCGGTTTGTGCCAGATAACCCGAAAATTTACTGCCTAAGAAGACTGACAAGTGTTTCGGCAACCATTTGGAAATGGTCAAAAAAAGGGGTCAAACTTGTTTCATCATCAGGTTATTTTTGTCTCCACTGCAGGAGTACAACCCTCTCTCATCTGCCGGAGACAGACGGAGGATTTGGCCTACACTCCCCGCGCTGGCCAGACGGGTTGGGGAGGCCTGATTGATGTTTTATAATGTATTCCATTAATCGCCTTGTATGACATCCACGGGAAGAGTTGGAGTGGTCCTATTCTACTCTACCGGAAACCACACGGCACTACACGACACAAACAACAAACTTGTTTACTATAATTCTATGAAAATTACTTGTTTCTTCGCCAATAGTAGAAATAGAATAAATCTGTAGGTACCTATAATTAAACTGTAACTGGTCTATGTCTGTACATGGGAGATATTGTAGTATTTTTTCATGAGGGGCCTAAGGTCAATAGAAGCCAAAATAATTGTTTTTAGAATTTTTGTCTGTATGTATGTATGTTTGTTACCTCATCACGCAAAAACTACTAAATGAAATTTGATACAGTTTTCACAATTGTCTAGCTGAAGGTTTAACTTAAAATCTGGCATATGTTTCATCTTAATACTCCACTTAAAACCTGAGATATAAATAAAGTAAATTTTTCTAGAAGCCATTATACGCAATATAACAAAGAAGTATAATTATTATGTGCTGTAGTCCACGCGAGCGGAGCAGCGGGCACAGCTAGTCAATCATATAATTATAGCAAACCAGTTTGACCCCTTTTTGACAATTTCCCAATGGTTGGCAAACACTTTACGGTCTTCTTAGCTATACTTAGCAGGGCAGTAATATACATACACTGTTGCCGCGAGAAAATCCTGATAAAATTGTCCCCAATTTCATATTTTCCGGGTTTACTGACAAGCAGGGATCGGAATTAGGTAGCGGAAAGGGGGAACTGAGATTTTTCTTTGTACTTTCAACTTCTTCAACAATCTGGACTTAAAAAGTTGGTTATACATATCAATTAAGTATTACTGCTAATTTAAGAGTTCCTTGGATTTTTTATCTAAGCCACTGCGGGACATAGGCCTATCCCAAGGCGCTCACGGAATCCGATCCGCTACTCTTCTCATCCAATCACTGCCAACCTCCTTACGCAGATCGTCGCTCTATCTAGCCAGGGGGCGTCCCACACTACGCCTGCCCAGTCGCAGCCTCCACTCGTCTATACAAGCAAGCGTCGCAAAATGACTACTAATTCCGATCTGTGCTGATAAGTAAAGCGTCCACCTATTTCCCGGATAATCCTGAGGCTTCCGAGAAGACCGTTCCCGTAGATTGCTATTTAAATATTCAAAATTTAATACAAAAAAAAACTTGAAAACAAGAGACGCCGAACTTGCTTGCGTGGGACGATCTAGATTTCTCAAACAGCGTTCTATTATATGAAGGACGCATAAATTTTAAAGCATTTTTTCTACTGTCTTTCTTAATGAGATGGGGCAAACAATAATATGGGAGGGATCTGAGAAAGAAAATTTAAATTGGAATAACAAACAACACATTAATATTCCGTTGTTTGTGTTTAATAGAATTTATGTACTTTTTTTAATATCGGTCTATCGTACACTGCTGGACGCAGGCCTTTCCCAATTAACCCCACCACAGCCTGACCTCCACCCTTCGCATTTCTCCAGGTTTCGTCTACTGTTGGACGCAGGCCTTCCCCAATGAACGCCACCACAACCAGTCCTCCCCCCTTCGCATTTCTCCGACTTTCGTCCACAGCTAGACGCAGGGTTTCCCCAATGAACGCCACCACACCCTGTCCTCCAGCCTCCACATTTCTACCACTGCCGTCCACTGCTGAACGCAGGCCTTCCCCAATGAACGCCACCACACCCTGTCCTCCCCCATTCGCATTTCTCCGGCTTTCGTCTACTGTTGGACGCAGGCCTTCCCCAATAAACGCCACCACAGCCTGTCCTCTCCCCTTCGCATTTCTCCAGGTTTCGTCTACTGTTGGACGCAGGCCTTCCCCAATAAACGCCACCACACCCGGTCCACCGCCCTCAGCATTTCTTCCGCTTTCGTCCACAGCTAGACGCAGGGTTTCCCCAATAAACGCCACCACACCCGATCCTCCGCCCTCAGCATTTCTACCACTGCCGTCCACTGCTGAACGCAGGCCTTCCCCAATGAACGCCACCACACCCTGTCCTCCCCCATTCGCATTTCTCCGACTTTCGTCTACTGTTGGACGCAGGCCTTCCCCAATGAACACACCCGGTCCTCCGCTATCGTCCACCTTGATTAGGTCGTCGGTCCACTTTATCTGGCTAATCCTTTCAGCTGTGTCGGTGACCTTAGTTCTTCATCGGGGTCTGTCAGCAGTTAGACAACTTTCGCTCACTGTAAACAACTTGAACTTACAATACAACTATTCCTAATTTGGCAACTCTTTCATTTGGTCATACTTGTAGCCTTATTTTGCCAATATTATTCAATCAAGTTCCAAGGGATTGCAGACTTGAGGATTTGATATTAATTTCAACTTGATCCACGCACAGTGTGTCAGAAACTCTTTTTTTGTTGCATATAGTTTTAATGTCATTAATCGATAGTTGTTAACATTCTACAGCAGGAGTTGAACTCTAGCGCTAAGAATTTTAAGAACTATCGATTGTAAATAATCGATAGTTTCTAACATTCTTACCGCTAGAGTTCAACTCCGGCTTTGATACGATTCGTACTTTTAAAAAAAATGCAGAAGAGTCATCATATCCGGTTCTTAAAATACGAAAATAAAATATTTATCTAAAATGGAATTACTTATCGTGATTTCGATTAGTTCCAATAATTTGGAACAGAACCAACCAAATAGGTATTATTGTCTATAGCTGTCAATTCATTACAAATATTTTACAACCGAAACATGACGCTGTTTTATTCTTCACATTAGGACAAAAAATATACAGTCCACACGATCCCAACATTGATCCGGCTCGAAGGACCGTGACAGACAGACGGACAACGAAGTGATCCTATTTTTTTTTCCTTTTGAGGTACGGGACCCTTAAAGCATTGTCATAATATAATGGGATATATTGCCAAATTCAAAAAATATATTCCTAAAATAATTCGACGAAGCGATGAATCTGAATGATACTCAAAGTATTTTCGACTCTAATACCTTCCCTAAACACAAAGCGATTTGCTTACATTAGCGTGATAGTAACTGAGATTTCCGCAACACGACAGCTGACCTTTACTAAGCTTTTTGGGTGAAGACAAGGCCAACTTAGGGGCGGTCGACTAACTTTGCTCTTTAAAAAGTTTACAACACTTGCTAGGATCCGATTTCGGATGGATGACTATAGTCTAGGCATCTTGATTGATGATATTATCCCTCTGCAATAAGTCAGACCTGTCTCGCCACCTCCACACTATAAGTATTAAATATACCCAGACGCAGGGCGGCCCCGGTTGCCGGTGTATTTAATTAGGGTAGATTGATGTTTTTAACAACCCCTGAGAATATTGGCGACGTAAAGATCACCCCAGCGCTCCAAGCGACCAAAAGTCGAAACTTTTTAGATCTAATTTGACAGTTCGTAGAAGGACTGAAATATAAGAGTGAAGTTAGCGCAAGAACATCACTACACTTCTCAATTGTCAAACATCATCTGTATATTCTCAGTTTCTTCCGTTTGGGGCTCGCGCGCAATCTTTGCGTGGTTCATACCTGCTCTCAACCAAAATGAATGCCCCAATTCTGTCACAGCGCATCAAACATACCGATCGCAACCAGTACTTTGGTTCTGACGCAAACATTTGCGTGTCCACAGCAAGTGACGGCGAAAGTGCTGTTCGGCAGCGTGGCGGCGATCAATGACCTCAGCTACAAGCGCCCAGAGAAGGCCGAGAGGGAAGCGCGGCGGACGCACTAGTGACACCTTGCTGCAGGTGAGCGAACTATAAAAATAACACATTTCATATAGATGGCACTACGAGTAACTAAAATCAGTAACAGTATTGCATTCAGTTACTGGATGGCACTGTATTTAGTTGAGTCAAAAGTACTGCTTTTATCCCAAAGATGGCATTGTGAGTAATTATGGCACTACGTAGTGCTACAAGTTTTGTCTAGATGGCGCTGTAATACATTTTCGAGACAGTATTCTGTATCTTGTAAATAGATGGCGCTGGTTTTGAAATATTGTTTGTAAATTAGTTTTCTTTTTTACCAGGATTGAACATGTGATATGAAGACAATAATGGAAGCTAAGGAGTGATCTCGGAAGACAGAGTTATGTCCATAATAATTATTTTTTATATAGATATATTTAGATAGTTATAAAATATATTCCATTTTACCAGAAAAATTTTAAGGTTCTTAGTATATATTTTATTTTAGAAGTCCATGTTTCTATTTTTTTCAAACCGTTTAGATCAAGTTGAATCAACCTTTTTTGTGTTATTAATTTTTCATTTAAAAACAGTTAGATAATGAAATCTGTGATTACTGATTAGGTATATTTTGTTGATATTTATTTATTAACACATAAAATACGAATCTTGGAACATTATTAAAAGTGGTAAGGGATTTACTTTTTCCTTCCCATCTATAATTTTTTTTTATATTAGATTACTAGAATAAATATATATACATATTTTCATCCTCCTGACCCAAGGAAAAGTGTTATTTAGATATAAAAAAAATATATAAAAGAGCCAGTATTTAAAATTAAAAATGTATTTTATTATACCATAATTTTGTATAAAAATAAAATTGTTGATAAAATATTTTGTCTATTTTTTTGTTTTGTTTCTTGTACAAAATCGGTCAAAACAGCAAACCACATTTTTCTATTGGATATTTGGTCAGATTTTCAAAATATATTAAGGAATTCCTGCCAACTGCCTACATTATCCTAGTAACCGATACAACTTAGCCAATATAAAAACTTACTCCTATCAGGAATATCGTGCGGCCCCGATTTCGGGGTCAGTCGGCGAGAGCGATGTGAGGAATGTGAGTAAAGCACAGAAATAATATCAAGAAAGTCCCTCACCGCTCCACAGTCCGAAAGCGTAAGTACCAGCCATAGGCACAGTTTACGAGAAACTGAACAAGCTCTCTTGGCGAGACCTCGAAAAGGCTGGGGTCCGCAGTGAGGTAAATAAAAGGAGGTGCATGAAAAGGTTGATGAATGTGAGGAACAGTGAGGTGTGTGAGGATCGCGAAAAGTGGCGATACATCGTTTCTGCCTATCCCTTTGGGACTAAGGCATAAGTATTATATATGTATTCATCATCAGGTTATTTTTCTCTCCAATGCAGGAGCACAACCCTCTCTCATCTGCCGGAGACAGACGGAGGATTTGGCCTACACTCCCCGCGCTGGCCAGACGGGTTGGGGAGGCCTGACTGATGTTTTATAATGTATTCCCTCAGTCGCCTTGTACGACATTACGGAAGAGTTGGAGTGGTCCTATTCTACTCTACGGGAAACCACACGGTAGATGTATATCTACGTATTCTGTGCTCCTGTGTACTTCACGTAGGTAGGCGCTTAGAGGTCTCAAGGTGTGATTGCGTCACGCAGAACAGCTCACGTATGACTTACGTGACGTGATTGAATGATCCAGTATTGCATGATGTGGCCGTAGCCTAATTTGAGCCTGCCTACGTGCACCATTGCGTGCCACTGTCATCATCAGCCTATATACGTCCACTGCTGAACACAAGCCTCCCCAATAGAAAGACTTTTGTTGGGGCTGTCCATTAGGGGATTTGGCATAACCACCACGCTCAGGCGGGTTTGTGATCGCAGTAATGATCTTACTATACACAGGAGAACACTGCCCGTCTCTGGTGCAATCCCTTAGTCGTCTGACACCCACGGGAATATTAGGGTTCTCTATTCTTACGCCGGCGGCAGTACGCAATACGGCTGTCAGCGCCCGCCAGCGCCAGGAGACCGATAAGTAAGATAGAGAAGTAGTTTGTTAGACTATGCTCACGCGTAGTGGCTGGATGCAGAGGGCGGAGGACCGGGTCTTGTGGCGGTAAAAATGTGTAATTTTTTTATTGTATTTTATATATTTATTTAATTTCACAGCAATTACATTATTATATACAATACAAGTTATTATAAAATTCAAAATATGCCAATTACAAAATTAAAATAATTAAAATTCTGTATAATTATAATATAAGATTTAAACAAACACATATAAATAGACAAAAATAATAGATCTGTTGTTTGATACCGACTGATAATTTTTGATGATGATGATGAGTGAAGTAAGTGATGTGAGTGATGTGTGTATAGTGCAACGATCTCTATGTACTACTAGATGGAGCGTTCCAAACGATCGCTCTGTTCCACGCAAGTAGCCACAACTCTTTCACATTCACAATGAAACTTGTGCAGTTACTACGCAGAACATTTAATTATTACTAAATATTGACGCTACGGTTAAATAATGTCAATATTTAGTAAATAATTAAATGTTCTGCGTAGTAACTGCACAAGTTTCATTGTGAATGTGAAAGAGTTGTGGATACTTGCGTGGAACAGAGCGATTGTTTGGAACGCTCCATCTAGTAGTACTTAGAGATTGTTGGTGCTAGTAGACCCCAGGACTCCAGATGATGCTTGTATTTGGCACTAGCTTTTAGCCAAGACAAAGAGGTCCATGCTGCTCTGAAGTGTTGAATCGACAGAACCCTATCCACTCTCTACGACTTTGACTTCGCTTTTTTATAGTGTTTTTGTCAGAGGTCTTTAACCGGGGCTCGGACGAACGAAATAGCTCATGTCCGGCCGGCGCCGGCGATGCTGCGCGTAGTCATTTTCGCCTAAGGCAACTGATCCTCAATCACACCGAAGCGGACAAACTTACTTATATTATTTTAATTTTTGATTCCTTCGATGTTCTACCAACAGCATTATGACTGGAAAATGATCGCCACCAGACTGGACTGTCTCTTCCGGAGACACTGGGTGGAGAAAAATATATATAAAAAATACATTCTTCTCTGTTGTTCCCTCACTGCTGAGGTTCGCGACCGTATAAAATGCGCCTCCACGCATAGCGGTCATTGGCCAGCCGCACTGCTTCATACAAGGATCCGCCAGCCACCCTCCTCACCGGGTCTGACCACCTCGTCGGAGCTCGTCCTCTGGCACGCCTGCCCTCCACTTGTCCCAAAATGGTGAGCTTCTCCAGGTCGTGCTTGGGAGATCGCACAATGTGACCGAAAATGCTTAGAGTCCTTTCATTGCAGACAGTGGAGACCCGTTTTGTTATATTGAGCTCTTTAAGAATGGAGTCATTTGTTCTCATGGCTGTCCATGGTATACCAAGTACTCTTCTCCAGCACCGCATCTCAAAAGCTTAAATACCAAAAAAAAAAACATATATACCAATAAATATAACAATACTGGCTTACATAGGTACCTAAGTATTATTGTTACTAACAAAACTATGGACTAGTTTTGAAAATTGTAATTCATTTTATATAAGTCAACTTCTACACTTAAAAGAAAACTAAACTTTGTGTATGGGCAGTTTTGTCTGGCTGGCACGCAAAAACTACAATATAAATTCGGATGGAGTTTTTAGGAAACATGAATGAACATTTGAACATGAACATTTGGTTTTTATTTCATCTCAAGCATCTCTGGCCAGCGCGGGGAGTGTAGGCCAAATCCTCCGTCTGTCTCCGGCAGATGAGAGAGGGTTGTGCTCCTGCAGTGGAGACAGAAATAACCTGATGATGATGATAATGAAGCAAAAAGTATACGGGTTTAAAGTTTTCAAAAATTCAGTTGTATTGCGTTAGTTTAACAAAGAAATATGATATTATGGGGATGTAAGGGGGAAGGGGGGACGGGGGACGGGGAGGGGGGGAGGGTTGGGGGGATCTGTAGTTGTAGCTCTAACTACCTACCCCATTTTATTATTGTTCTTTTTTTCACTTTCTTTTTATTACCAACGCTAGAAAAATACTCATTAATAACAGCATCGGTAGGAAGTCTCGGACACAGCTAGTCTATACTGATTCAGTAGCCTGTTTGTGGTTACCGGCTACTGAATCAGTTGTAGGCAACACCATTTATAATGGGGGAGGCTACTTACGTAATGGTGGTATATTGGTATCCTTATATAAGTAGAAGCGCTACTTATTTTTTTCTCAGAGTATATGCACAATACCTTACAAAAGGATATATACGACAAAAACCTATTATAGTAAAAAGAAATATACCTCTAGTAAAAGACAGAGAATACTAAATACCAAGCGAGACTCATCTTCCCCGTGTCTGCAGCAAAATAGACCACGCTATAATAAGTGAGAAGGAGCAGTACTTATGTTGTTGTCGTATAACGTTATCCCTCTCTCGATAGACTATGTTCGCGCGCTGGGTGAAGCAGCCCTACAATAAACTTACTCACACACGTGTATAGACAGGCAGGTGCGCCTATAGGTAATTAAATCTTTTGTATGGAGTGCCTATAAAGTATAGAATCCAATGCCATATAAGACTTTAAAAAAAGATTGATATAACCAGATAAATTGGGAAACAATTGTATTATATATTCTTTATTGCACATAAATTTTACAAAAAAAAAGGGCATAACATAAAAGTGTACAAAGGTGGACTTATAAGAGATCTCTTCCAGCCAACCTTCACTGTGGGAAAAGCTAAAACAAGCAAGAAAGGAAGATTCACAGAATACGAAAATGAATTTAAAGAGTCTGTTGGATGAAGAAAAAAATAAAAATAAATAGTTAAGGGGATTTCTGGAACTTTTTGGAATTTTTGTACAAAATCCTTTGAGCATCGGCAGGGGATTTCTGGACAAATTTTCCAAAAAATTCCAGAAATCCCCTTAAGGGGATTTTTCGCAGGGGATTATTGGAATAAGCCATCAAAAGACAAGTTCGGCGCGGTGTAAAAGCGTCTCAAAAGCTCATTTCGCTGCAAAACAAGCACGCGAACAAGAGATCATCGTTCTCACCGAGGCCTTATAACAGTACTTTAATCTCAGCAACCTTCTCGCATTATGCAATAGCTAGTCCTAAGGCGCCTGGCAACCTGACAGGTACTACCGGGAGAGTTCCGGTGAACTAATACCCCAAAAGATAACAGAAAACCACATACGGTTACGTTCGTAGTCGGCCGACGGAAACAGTGCAACGGGAGTTTTTTTTTAAACTGATTTGGTTTTAAATTGTTGTTTTTTATAACACGTAAGGCATTTTGTAAGTGTTAAAGTCTTAGTGGCATGACGAGCTTTTTGACTGGTTGATTACATTTAAATATGGAGGTGCTCAGGTTTGTTTTTTGTCGTTTTAAGTTTAGATTTAGGCTAGAATAAGGGTGTCGTCAAGGCGACTAAGGGCCGGATAGCAGCGTTCTCCTCATTACTGCGACAACCAGTCCTCCTACCAAGCGTGGTGGTTTAGGCAAATCCCCCAATGGACAGCCTACCAAAATAACATTCTATAGGCCTATGTTCAGTAGTGGACGTACGTAAAATGAAGGAAGACGGAGAGCCGCGTGCTGTGGCGTATTATTGGAAGGATATGTGTCCAATAGTGAACTCAGCTTCACGAACGGTAGGGAGAACAGTCAGAGAAAATAATACTAATTACTACTACGACGTAAAGTAGCGACCCCCACTCCCCACTGCTGGGACTACTCTATGGTTCGCTCTGTGTAATAAAAATAAAGAATAAAATAGCAACAATCTCTATGTACTACTAGATGGAGCGTTCCAAACAATCGCTCTGTTCCACGCAAGTAGCCACAACTCTTTCACATTCACAATGAAACTTGTGCAGTTACTACGCAGAACATTTAATTATTACTAAATATTGACGCTACGGTTAAATAATGTCAATATTTAGTAAATAATTAAATGTTCTGCGTAGTAACAGCACAAGTTTCATTGTGAATGTGAAAGAGTTGTGGCTACTTGCGTGGAACAGAGCGATTGTTTGGAACGCTCCATCTAGTAGTACATAGAGATCGTTGTCATAAATACATTTAATTAAATGAATACATCTAGTTATGATAGTCTCTTGGTACTCTAATAATACTGGTTGGTGCTAGAATGTAACAATAATTGTTAAGTACATTGTATCACTGTAATGTTCCACACTTTTTATTTATATACCCGCGTTGTTTTTAATATTGAAATATATTTGTACGCTAACTTTACATACAAAACCTTCTTGGTTATATCAGCATTTATCATGTAGGTGAATTATTTTAATTCTTAATGAAAAATAAATATCTTAAACACTGTGTACGGATGCTTAGAAAGCAATAAAAAGGATTGGAATTTTTTCCCGTACCGGCGCCGAGCGATCGATACATTAGGTTCATGGATCGACTACATAAGACAGAGAGAGAAGCACTTGTATGTTGGTGAAGTGACGTATGAGAATGTCCTTCTCGACCGACTATGAATCTCAATTGAATTTACATCGAAAATTGTGATTTTCGTTTCAAAAATTCATGTAAACAAAACCATCGCGTAGACGAATGTGAGATACCTATCTCATACAGTTGTGCTATTCTGTAAAATACAAACTCACGTGCGAGTCTCACTCAAGCGACTTCACTCACTTTGAAACCTAATCCATTGGCATTCTGTAAACATTCCACAGCACTATCGAAGTGAAGTGAACAATAGAACTCACATTAGGGGAAACTTGCTTAAATCGTACTTGTTCCTAAATCGTACCCCATCATTATTTCTGAATGAAGAACAACAGTAGCGACACAAGTGACAAAAAATTGAACCATTAACCCGCCTTGGTTCACCCAACAAGTGGCGCCGTTTCACTGCTACTCCGTTAAAAAATATATGAGAAGTTAGTATTTTCACAATTATCATGTAATTTTTTTAGTAAATTCATAAGCATTTTGATTAAGATTCATCTTAAGTAACTGAACTTTACAATATATTATTAAATTGTACGTATATTTGAGAGTTATTTTCATGTTGTTACCGGCTCCAATCAGCTATCATTTTTTTTTCGCGGAAAATTTGAAATAGTTTTGTAACCTGCGCCTAATTCGTACTCGAAGCTCTGACTCATTTCGTACCGGTACGAATTAGGAAAATATATGTTATTTTTGTTTAAGTTTGGCATAGCTAAGCGAAAATATTTTCTGGTCCCAAGGTGATAAGGAAAAAGCCCTTGACGGATATGGAAAAGGAATTTTAAAATCCAATGAGGCTTACATATAACATACCTTAAGGCTTACATATAACATACCTAAACCAACCTTCCGGCGTCACTTGAATGGTTTGAACATACACCAAAGTATTGGACGTCCCACAGTTTTGAGTAAAGAGATGGAATAAGAGCTAGTAAAATATATTTGGAGCTAGAATCTAGATTTTTCGGCATTACTATACCTGGATACATGAGCTTAGCGCCGGTGTGGACAAAAAACTGTTATTTTTGTGATTATTGCAAGGAATTAAATAAAACAATTGAATATGCTATGCAGAATTAAATTTTTGGTATAATAATTCATTTCCTGTGATTATAAGATTGACAACAATTATTTGATCTCTAAGTACGATTTAGGTATATCATAGTACGATTTAAGAGTAATGCTCCTTAATCGTACCTTAAATACTTTTTAAAAATATTGTTTTTTTTAAGAGGTTTATATCTTTTAAGTTTAAATTGATACTGTTGTTTATTAGTCACATAATAAAGATTATATAATCATAAACTAAATGTCTATTACTTTTTTACATATCCCAATATTCGACTTTGTTCTTAAGGCAATTGGGCAAGTTTCCCCTACTTCAATAGTGCTCAGGAATGTTTACACAATGCCAATGGATTAGGTTTCAAAGTGAGTGAAGTCGCTTGAGTGAGACTCACACGTGAGTTTGTATTTTACAGAATAGCACTACAGAATGGCTTTTTATTTCGACGGAAATTATTCGAAATGCCTACGGAGTAGAATCCCAGCTCTGGATAAACTCATATCTGACTTCTCAAATATATTCAATAAGTTATATATTGAATACCAGAAAGCAGTACTTAGTCTGGTAGCCCACAGACAATGACAAATATTACCAAACAACCACAACTTGAACACGTTTGTTTGATCAACGCAAACACATCACAGCATCAGCTCTCAAAGCGTCATACACTTCCTGCGTCCGTTTGCACTGACACGGAACTTTAAAAACGACGTACGCTGGGAGTTCCGCACAAAAATTAAACAAAATCAAGCAATCACTTCATCATCATCAGGTTATTCTTGTCTCCACTGCAGGAGCACAACCCTCTCTCATCTGCCGGAGACAGACGGAGGGTTTGGCCTACACTCCCCGCGCTGGCCAGACGGGTTGGGGAGGCCTGATGGATGTTTTATAATGTATTCCCTTAGTCGCCTTGTACGACATCCACGGGAAGAGTTGGAGTGGTCCTATTCTACTCTACCGGAAACCACACGGCTGACACTGTGCAATAGAGTAAGAACTGAGCTACTGCACTGACCCAGAGGCCATTCATCATCATCATCATCAGGTTATTTTTGTCTCCACTGCAGGAGCACAACCCTCCTTCATCTGCCGGAGACAGACGGAAGATTTCGCCTACACTCCCCGCGCTGGCCAGACCAGTTGGGGAGGTAATTACGTAGTAGATAAGTAGTATATCTGTCGATATGAACAGCTGGACAGCTAGATACTTAACAGGCTAAACCACGGGGCATAACTAGGTCTAGCGATGTACCGTTCCCGGATGCTGCCTAGTTAAAGTTCTTCTAATCGGAAACCAACAAAATATAAAGTATTTTCCATTATCTAATTTGCGTACGCCTCCCCTAGACATTAATATAGATTAATTACACTAAAATCCTTCGATTCTTGACTTGTGCAATTTAATAAATTTTTCTATTTTAATAATTTGCAGCGGAACCTCAAAAAGAAAGCATATCGTCTGCCTTACATAACATTACTTGTTAAGTAAAACCTTATTTACATCCTTATTCAGGTGGAAATAAACCAATAAATTCATTGATTTAGTTTATATAACCATGAGTATTCATCATCATCATCAGGTTATTTTTGTCTCCACTGCAGGAGCACAACCCTCTCTCATCTGCCGGAGACAGACGGAGGATTTGACCTACACTCCCCGCGCTGGCCAGACGGGTTGGGGAGGCCTGACTGATGTTTTATAATGTATTCCCTTAGTCGCCTTGTACGACATCCACGGGAAGAGTTGGATAAGTATTCAAATGTCACGACAAATAACACGGCATAGACAAAAACCAATACAGAGTGATTCAAACTCTTTCTCAATGCAGAGTTCTAGCAACTCAACAAAAAACGATTGAAAACAAAATCATTTGTTGCAATACTATTCAATAAAAACCATTTGTAATTAACTAATTTCAGCGAGACGATTAATACCAATTTGTTTTTGCTGGTGCCGAAATTCTCAACTAACTACTAAACTACAGCATTACAAGTTTTGACGACGGCATAACTTTTTAACAGGCGGCAAATGTACAAGTAGAGACTTCTCTACGTTCGGTAAACATTTACGCAATTAAATGGAAAAATATGAGAACAAATGTTATAGAAAGAATAGTTGTTTTTATAACAGTTTTAGGACATTGATCTCAGACTGCTAAGTTGGGTATAAATCGTCATCAGCCTGTACAAATCTAGTGCTGGGCATAGGGCTCTCCCAAGACGCGCCACTGTACTCGATCGAGTGTAGTGTATTTTAGCTACTTCCACAGTATCATGGTATACGATATCCTACTGTGGGGTCAAGCAGCAGATATAGATACCATTTTTATTTTGTGAACCGCAAATATATATATGAGAACTGGAAATTGCAGACTTAAGAAACATAACTTGGATACTTACAAACTAACAACGTAGACAAATACATATGGTAAGGGAAATTGCCGTGTGGTTTCCGGTAGAGTAGAATAGAACCACTCCAACTCTTCCCGTGGATGTCGTACAAGGCGACTAAGGGAATACATTATAAAACATCAATCAGGCCTCCCCAACCCGTCTGGCCAGCGCGGGGAGTGTAGGCCAAATCATTCGTCTGTCTCCGGCAGATGGCTCCTGCAGTGGAGACAGAAATAACCTGATGATGATGAAATATATATATAATAGCTGTGCCCGCCGCTCCGCTCGCGTGGACTACAGCATCCGCTCCCGTTCCCACTTCCAATCCCAATCTTAATCTGAATACATAGCATATTATACTTTGTTGTTTTAAGTATGTACTATGTATTGTATCTTCCCCCCCTCCCCACCATCCGCAGAACAGACAAAAAATCCGAAAATAATCGAAAGGTGTTCTGTTACTTATCCTTAGACCCCATAATTATTTTATTTTTGCAAATATCTTCAATGTACCGACACGTGAAGTTAAAGATTTTATTTATTAGATATATATATTTCTATATACCATCTTTTTGATGCAGTGCTACAATATAAAACATGTTTAACCACGATTACGACTTAGTAAGGTCAGTAAATCGTTCAAGGGGCAATGTATACTGTTCTGCAACAAACTACCAGAAAACTCTGTATTTTTTTGTTATTATATATACTAGAGTTTTCAGTTACTGTAAGGTTGACTCGAGGAGTACCCCAACAAATTTTTATTGTTGTTATTAAATTCTGTGGCTTACAGCACTTGACATTCATACACCAAATCTCCAAGCCCCATTTTACTTCAGGATCATTACGACCTACAATTACGACCTCAAATTACAATTATTATACTTACTTGCACCTGTTTCTAACCACAAATAATAACTTGCAGCAACTTAAACAACACTTACAACTTAAATAAGTAGAGAAAGTTACTTTCCATTTCTACACACTGAGAAAGTACAATGGTGTTGACAATTATCTAATTCTTCATTCTCTGCACTGTATACAGAAATAACAATGTAACTCGTCTGCTAGGGAATAATTCCCTAGCAGACGAGTTCTGGAGTGGAGACCACGATTGGCACGCGCAGGGTGGGACGCCCCGCCGCCAAGTAGACCGACGACTGCCGGCCGGAAGCGGCTGGATGCCGAGGTCGGAGGACCGGGTGTGGTGGCGTTCATTGCGGAAGGCCTATGTCCAGGATTCCCTATTTAATTTGGTTATTTGTGGTGAAAATTGCACTCATAGAAGAAGAAGAAAAAACATTTACTTACTACCATAATTGGCACACACAAAGAAAAAACCAACAAAGCAAGAAAAATGAAAAAAAAAATTACTAGAGAAAACAATTTACAATTTAAAGGGCAAAGCCCCTATCGTGCCATTTAGTAACAAATATAAATTCCCATTCCTTAATCGATTTTGGAATGGAAATTGCGTCTTCCCATTTAGTATCTTATCTTATCTTCTTAGGGGGCCAGGAAGACCTGGCGGCACTTCGACCCTTCAGGATCTTTTGTGCCAAACCCCTGACCACCAACGGTGCCCCAAGTCGATTTGGTGGACTTCACATACGCCTCAGAATTTCTTCTTCGGCATATGCAGGTTTCCTTACGATGTTTTCCTTCACCGAAAAGCCTGTGGTATTATAAATAAACCGTACTTAAGATTCGTTTTCTTATCGGTTCGATAAGAAAACTCATTGGTACGGGCGGGGTTTGAACCCACGACCTCATGAACGTGAGGCGAGTGCACAACCAACCGGCTACCACGGCTCTCCCATTTAGTAACTAATGAGGCCATGACCGAGAGCAAGAAATGCTAAATGGTTCCTCTGATTTTAACTCACAGATAGGTACAGAAAGGTAAAAATTAACCTAGAAGTAAAAATGTTCAAGGTTCATTTTCTTTCGTCCCATGTCCTTTAGCTACTAAATGGGATGAAGAAGTCACGTTTTTAACTGGCTTCGAATATGGAAATTACATATCCCATTTTGTAGTCAGATAGGAAAGGAGAATGCCCAAAATTGTATGGGAGTTTGCCCTTGAACTTTTAACATTGCGTCTGGATCAAATTGTCGTCAAAATACAGGCAAAATACTAAGGATTACTATAAAAAGAAAATCGTTTAACTATTTAGTGGGAAAATTGAATAATCTTACTTGGAATGAAATCTTCATTGGCGCACAGTTTTTACAACACCGTGAGTATATGGCCACGATTAACCGTTCCCCATCTTGATGTCATAGTTTGGTTATACAATAGATTTTTTTACCCAAATACATAATGTAAACAAACGGAGACAAAACAGGTGTTGACAATGATGTCAATATCAAAGATATGAATCGGATATGACGTCACAGTACGAAACCATAGTGCACATCAATAGTGAGGTTCTACTAAATCGATTTAACAAATTGAATAATCGATATGTCGATTACGTAACAATATTTTTTCATAAATATCGTTTAAGAACGCGTGTATTACTTTAAACCAGTATAAATACCGTATTTCCAGTCAGTAAATGAAAAACGTGATGGGTGGATTATTGCAACAGTAACTGAAAGGCTACTGCAACTATGGTTGACAAATATCGATTATAAATATATATCGACTTTAATTCTGCATTCATTACTCTAGTTGACAAGATGCCGGTCGGCCGGCGGAAATCAATCAACGTTTTTATTATATGTTATTTTTAAACTCCCTATTCCATTAGATTTTAAAAAAATTTGAGGGGATTCATAATTCAGACCAATATTTTTGGTACATGAATGGTAAAGACGCATCTTAGGCCCACTTTTAGGCATTCTCCTTTCTTTACTAAATTGGACGAAAGGCAAATCCTGCTGCGCTGGTAGAGTAATAACAGTAGGAATTATATGTCAAATGACAATGGCTGCTGGGGCAAAGTTGGAATAAGTTGTAGTCCTCGCGATGTTTTCCTTCACCGTTTGAGAGCAGTCAATATTTTGAAAAACCCATCGCAACATGGCGTAATCGGGGATCGATCTCAGACCTCTGCGTGCGTCACGTTACAAGTATGTGGAGCATTGCTGCACGATTCATTTTTTGATAGCAATGTGCCAGAAAAAAATCTATCGCTTACGTAATTTTGATAGAACATAATATTATTTTGTGTCGCTATAAACGCGTTTGTTTTATTACAATTAATGTTTGAGTACTTTCGTTCTTACGTAAATAGAAAGTTATGTAAATGCAATAACGTTTACTTTCCATTAATCTTTTTATTTCTTTCACAGATACAAATACACCTTTGTGCTTATAGTGATTGCTCTAACCGGTGTCAGTAACAAGAAACTGTCAGCCTTGAACACAACTTCAAAAGAAAGTACCACAACGAACTGTCCCTTTACCAAAATCATAGAGGATATCTTCAAGATTCACAACAGAACCTCTGATAACGACATTTATTTAAAAGACAGTGAAAGGGCCAAATTGTTTCTAGATTCCATAGCTAATGTTACAATTAATAATGACGAGGACCTAAACAAGACTAAAGAGGAAGATATAGTTAATGGTATAATTGCTTCTATTAATAGAATAAAGAATAACGTTTCCTCCCATAGCAATAATAATGATACAAAACTTAATGAAGCTATTATACTAAACATTCCAACAAACAATACAAAATATTTGACTAACAGTGAATCTAGCACGGATTCTGTAAAAGACATTTATCAACATGTCGGTCCAATCAAGAGTGGTATAGAAGAAAAGATTGATCAGTTTAAGTCACAAAATATATATGGGAATATCAATAACACTGAAAAACAAGCTACTTCTCAAATAAATGGAGCAGATAGTACAAAAACAAGTACAGAGAAAACAAATTACGTTGAAATTCTAACAATAGAACCTAACAATACAAGTTCTAATAATACATCGTCCCATAACATAATAGAGGTCCTTAAACATCTAATGCCAATGTTTAATAGTAGTTTAACTAAAGGACTACACAACATAACTATTATTGAAAGAAATCATCACAAGAACCACACATTTTCTGCAACTACAAACGTATCAACTATAATCGTAACTTACTGTGACAAAGACAATTTTACCAAAGGAAATGTCACTTCTGATTCCAAAGAAACAAACCCAAAACCTACTAATGAGAGCTCAGAATATGATTACTATGAGGAAGATACTTCAGGATCTGCTGAAGATCATAACGAAGAGAACTCTGATACTATTTTAACAGTGGGAGAGAAGAAAGATATTCTAGAAGCAACTAAATATGGAATGCAGAAAATGCATGAGTTGTACAGTGTTTTGGAGCCTAAATTGTACTCGATGGGTAAGTGGTATTATATTATTTATTGCAATAATCCAAAGTATGTTATAATTATCTTGAAATTCAAACCAAGAAGGAAACTATAATATGCATATTTATGCATACAAGACTTAAAATTTATTTTAATTGATTATTTATTTGCCTATTCTATTTAGAATTGACCATAACAAAGGCCATTCATTAGCATAAACTGATTTCTAATCGATAATTATGTCACAATAAAAATGTTATTGAAATTTTATAATACATTGACACTGGTGGTGAAGTTTTTATATGGTGTTACTTTTGTGTCTGGTATCTCCCGCCTCAAGGCTATGCTAGCAAGTATTCAAATACTAGTTTATCAAAAACTGTCCAGCAGTTCTCGGTTAAACAGCAGACCGACAAACGTTACTACATTATATGAGTATATAAACTGCCTGCCTACAAATATAACGGGACAAGACTGAAACGTCATTGAACTGAGAACTGCTGAACTGGAACGGCATCGCCAATATTCTTATGGATTTTGCGATTCCGACAGAGTCTGATAGATACCTATCTTGTGAATTCGACTAAAATTGCGTTAAAAAGAGTTATCTTGTCGATATACCGCTTTCATAAATTGTTTAATTCAAACTCTCATGTGTTTCAGTAGATTTAAGGTCCAAAAAAAATTCTAGTATTACTGTCAACTAGTCTAAGAATGATCAAAATATCTTCCTTTAAGCGATAAGGCCGCCTTTGTACACTTTCAAAAAATCTGTACCTATTCTATGAGCAATACAGAGTTCATCTATCTATCTATCTAAATATCTATATTCCTTGGGAAATGTCTAAATTCTGTAGGTCTAAATATAAAAATAACCATACATGCAACATACAAGTAGGTAGTCATATACATTGATAATGTAATTAATAATAATCTATATTTCATTAGAAAAAAGTTACATAAAATTTCAGGGACACAGGCACCGCTGTTCTTTACAAACATTGTATCGTGTTGTATAATAAATAAATATCTCAAACATTCACACCAATTATCCAGTCCCAAACTAGGCAGAGCCTGTGGTATGGTTACTAGATAACGGATACACATACTTAAATAAATATATAAACATCCAAGACTTGGGTACAAACATTCATATTCATCATACGAACATTTGCCCCTAGCGGTATTCGAACCCGCAACCTCCGGCGTGGCAATCTGAGAGCTACCCGTTCCGCCACGGAGGTCGTCTAAATATATATCGTATCATTTGTCTGTTTAATTTCTAATTTCTTAGGTCATTTGGAAGAATACATTATACCTTTTTAATACTTTTTAATACTTTATGCCTTTCGACGCCTCATGACCTCCCGACCAATCGTAAATGAGGTCACTTCTAGTATTGCGAGCTAATTTGCGTTGCCATTATTTCAGTACAAATAAGATATCTATTCACTTACAGAAGGTCATTGATTTCTTGATTGTTCTCTTCTACAAACATTGCTGATTCAATGATCTGTAGTTTAGATTTCTACCGATTGCCTTTATCCCCTTTATGGACTACTAGCTGTTGCCCGCGACTTCGTCCGCGTGGACAACTTAACATCACAAATTATTATGTACTAGCTGTGCCCGCGGCTCCGCTCGCGTGGACTACAGGATTCGCTCCAATTCCCACTTCCGCTCCCTATCCCAGATCCAGGTCCAGGTCCAGGCCCAGACCCAGGTCCAGGCCCAGACCCAGATCCAGATCCTCAACTCTCCCCTCAACTTTCCCCTCAAACCTCTTTCCCTCGTCTCTCCAAATGTAGTCCTCGTAACAAATCCATCGCAATCCAAATTCCGACCAACATTACTTTGTTGCATACGTATACCACAAATTCATCGTAATTGGTTAATTCAGTCAAAAGTTATGCGAATTTTCAAACACTCAAATTACACTGGTACCATACCCGCTCCCGCTACCGCTCACAAATTCAGTCGAACATTTACACCCTACATTCTTCGCAGTGTATCGTCCAGGTCCAGGTGACCTCGGCTCGCGTGAACTACAGAATCGCTCCTATTCCCACTCCCGCTCCCGCTTCAGCTTCCGCTCCCGCTTCCGCTCCTGCTCCGGTCCCGCTCCCCTCTCGCTCCCGCTTCCGCTTCCGCTCCCAATCCCACACCCACTCCCCTTTTCCCACGCCCACGCCCACTCGCACTCCAATTCCCACCCGCGGCTCCAAATGTAATTCAAACTCATCGCAATCTGAATAGTACGGAAATACTATTATGTGCAATATATTGCATACTAACCTTACCTACTAATGTATTTGAACAATAAAAATGTCTATAACTTTTGATTGAGTTAGCCGATTGCGATGAAATAAAGCCTATATGTTACACCAAATTAAGCCCCATGTATCTGTGAAAAGTCGATCAAAGTCCGATCAGTCGTTTTTAAGTGATGCGTGCACAAACTCACAGACAAACAGATAAACAGATAAACAGACAAAAATTTCAAAAATGATCGAAATGTGTTCTGTTGCTTATCCTTAGACCCCCGTTGGTTTTTTTTTTTGCAAATATCTTCAATGTACAGACACGCGAAGTTTACGATTTTATTTATAAGATTTCCCGTAGGAATGAGATGTTCTTTCGGGATAAAAATAATTCTATGTCCTGTTCCAGGACCTAACCTATATGTGTGCCAAGTTTCATCACGATGGTTCACTATTTTGGCTATAATGGCTTACACATAAGATACTGTGGCGGGCTTTTTTGTAGGACTATTTAAGATAAACATTTCCACCATACATTACATATGTGTAACTCTAGCGGTTTTGGCAGCGCATGCCAGAATAGCTCGCAGATGGTAGATTCTTTCCTACTTACTTGATATTTTGGACAATTCACACAATATCTTTATAAATTGTAGCCTATGTGTTATTCTGATGTATAAGCTATATCATTGTAAAGTTTCATTAAAATCCATTCAGTAGTTTTTACGTGAAAGTGTAACAAACATCCATCCACACTTACAAACTTTCGCGTTTATAATATTAGTAGGATAGTAGGATGCTAACTCCAAGATTGTTAAAGGTCTATGGCTGGACGATACCAACCCGGCGCGTTATGTAGCTGCGTTCAACGCCCCATCTGAAGACGTGGCCAGGTACTCCAGATATGGATATGCGTCTCTACAAGCAGCTACGAGGTTGAAGCAACTCACCAGGTCAGTCAGATTGCTTTCTGATGCTAAGTCATACACTGAGAAAAATGGCATTTTGGAGTAATGCAAATTTATCGCTAAGTTGCTATTTATTATCGGTATCGTAATAAATTATAAGTTCTACGGAGGAACTTTCAGTATTACTGACAGTTTATCAGAATGCTGAGCCTGTCTCTAAATTATAACAGTGTCATAAAAACATATAGTGCTAGGGGGTTTAAATTATAATGCCTCGTCATGATAAATGACAGGTAAATTCCTGACCAGTGTTTTAGCGTGACGATTTGATAATCTAATATTTCATACTGATGAATTAACACCACTATCCCGGATAAATACTCATGAAGACAGTGACCGATAAACAATTCGTCTTGTACTGATGAAATTACGTGACGAACGCATTACAAACATTATCTATCATGTTATTTTATGAAGAAAATATTCCCAAATAAACTGATTATTAATCAGTATGTTCTTGTTACATTAATAGAAAAATGGTGATATAATATGGTGCCGGACGGTAAACATTCGCGTAATTCCCTATGATACCACGGCAGCTAACCTATAATTTAATAAGTATGTCACTGAGAATTATCAGGAAATTCAGGACGAATCCATCCCCGTACTCATGAACTTTAATGTCAAATATTGTTTGAACAGTGTTGCCAAACTGAGAATTTTACCCCTAAATTTAGGGAGAATCTCTTCGACGTATGTACTCGTATACATGCCTTTATATAGAACACGCTGTATGTTAGGTTGTTTTTTTGCGTTGTTACTCTTCTCTAAAACTACTGACTGGATTCGAATGAGGTTTAAGGATTTTCGATAAAGCTGATCTAAGATTTCCATACCTTTGTCAGCCCAATAATTAAATATCCAATGAAAACTTGGCCTCTTTTCTACAGTGATGGTGTGGTGGGATTTCGATTTTTTTTGTTAAAGTATTTTTTACTCAAGGTACATACATTATACATATTTCGTACATTATGTACCAACTACTGCCGCGAAACGCTAAATTTTGTTGATATTGGTTTTTATTTGCGGCTGAAATCCTGCTGAATAGAAAAATTCCCATAACTCTTTTAATACCTATGTCCTTACACAAAGGGTAACAAAATACTCTTTCACCAACTTGCTCGGTAATCTCGTCATTAGTAACTAACGTAACAAATACGACAATTAGCTTTTTCCCATACGCAACAAATCACGATAGTAATTCATCAATATCATCATCATATCAGCCAAAAGACGCCGCGTCTTCTGGTGCACTGGCTGGTGGAGGGTGGGGTGGCGTTCACTGGGGAATGCCCTATGTCTAGCAGTGGACGTTGGAGGGCTGACAAGATTACGATGATGAAGATAAGGACCAAGTTCTCATTGCATATATGATGGGCTGACAAAAGTATTTAAATCTCATAACTCCATGCCAAGCACAAAGATTTTTTCCATTATACATATTTTCAACTATAGTTTTGCCTCAATATACATTGAAAGTGCCAAAAACGTGCCACACGCACTAGAGTAGCACTTCAAAGTAATTAATATTAATTTTTAGGTTTTCATAATGATAATCTGTATTTGTGTGTTTTGCGATTGATTTGATTAATGTTACGTCACATAACACATCAACTTGCCAACTTCATTCGGTTCGGTACATATATTGATAATATTGTTTTGCCTTCAGAATAAAAAAATCTATTATGGTAGTAAATAGTATGGTGGTTTTGACACCGTAATATATCGGGAAAAAAAACGAATCTGGCAACATCGAGCGAATTCTACCGGCCCGGCGCGCGCGCGCGCACCGTTGCCGCCATATCTTCTGCACCGTGAACTGGACATACTCTGAATAATTTGTATATTATATTCTCTTTTATTTGTGCCGTGAACTACTGCGACGGATACTGATGTGATACACTGAGCATAAATAACACCTACGGATGTGATACCTACTTCTGAAAATGGACTAATATACAAGTGACTTACTTACAAAATGGGGCAAGGAGGCACCAAGGTGCAGTACGTTGATATTTTCGATGGTAAGTTCTACCAACTACCTACATAACTTTTGTGTGAATGCTTGTAACGAGGCGCTATTGCGACTCTATTTTATTTGATCTCTTCTTTAGTTAATGTATTTCAAAACACTAATATTTATGTTTGAATTCGTATAGTACTTTAACAGATTAAAAGGCACCAGGAGGACCCACCAACGTGATAGGTTCCTTACGGGGGTGAAAAGCCATACTTAACCTAATAACTAAATTAACACGATAATTTTGTCCTATACAGGTGGAAGCAAAGTGTAACTTCGTAACTACACTTACGAGCAAAACAATCTACCCAGTGGCCTTTTTTCATACAATCGAGGTCCATTTGAGCCCTTGGATCTCCGCCGGTGATAGATTTGGGTGAGATCTGATGGTGGCTGTCCGGAATACTTATAGAGAATATCCAGAATGCCAAACTTACCTCTATGTTCGGGCAAGCTGTTCACACCAGAGATGGTTTAGAATCCTGGATGTTTTGATTTCCATACATAAATCTTGTGTTTATTTGATTCAATTCTTTAATAAAGCTGTCCATTTTATATGTATACATAGTCTCTAATAAAGATTCTACTAATACGGGTAACACACTTCTAAGAACACGTTTCCTCAAATGATACCTGTCTCAAATGTTTGCTAGGTCGAAGGAAGCTGATAATGATTATACTTAATGCTAAATAAGTTTCAATTAAGATAGCTTCTTCGTATGTTTAAACATTACAGAAATGAAAATGTTGTGTGATTGATTGTATTATGTGACAATAATTAGTGTATTGTAACTATGTGGCATTGTAATTGCTTTGATTACATTTTGACTTGTGAACCCTTTTTTATTTCACCACCTATCTAAGGGTGGAATTCTAGAACGAAAGGCCTACGTCTATGTCTCATTCATAGTGATGTTTGATATTTTATTTATAAAAGGGATGTAAAAAGTCTCGTCATGAAAAGGAACGTTCAAGAATTCCGCAATTAGAATAAAATCTACATCTTGTTGTTTTTATATAGGTATTATACACATATATAATTAACTTGTAAAATGTTTATTAATATATACAGGTTAAATGTAATACAGGGGAGTTTAGTCACACAGTACAGCGCAGACCTGCAGGGCTGACGAGCCCCGGATTGTATGCTGGTATTATAAAAGTCAACTTTATCGGCGGTTGCACACAGCTCCAAGTCGCATGGCGCACTTTATTCGCATGAGATTTTCAACTGTGTGCAAGAGTTGATAAAGTTGACTTTTAATAAAGTCAACTTTATCAACTCTTGCACAGTTCACTCTTGCAAAGTTGGTATTAACCAACATACAATCCGGCGCTCGTCAGCCCTACAGGTCTGCGCTGTGCTGTGTGACTAAACTCCCCTGTATTACATTTAACCTGTATATATTAATAAACATTTTACAAGTTAATTATATATGTGTATAATACCTATATAAAGTATCACACATACCCTAAATAATATAGGTAATATACGTAAATACATCGGGAAAGAATAATAACATAACAAAACTACCCTAAATATATCAGGACAGTTTTGATCAATTTATCAGGATTTCCTGATAATATATTGGTACGTACTATCACTACACCGATATCGTAAAGGGAAAAATAACATGACTGTTTATAAGTAACATTAGTCCAATGCTGATGCATTTACAGGGATTTCCTGTTAATATTACAGTACATATTTTCATTACACCGGATATCATAACAGTAAGAGGAACATGACTACCTTTTAATTTATCAATCCGCCATATTATTATAAAACTATTTCCTGATAATTCTTTAGTTCATACATGACAACTTGTAATGATGGTCCATTGCCGGAATCGGTACAGTCCCATTAATACATCATCCAAGAGCCTTCGGTTCGTACTTGACTTTATATCAGGTTCCTGATAAAACGTACGTTTGGACGCTGAGTCGTTATTTATGAGGTATTACTGTTAAATTGTCTAGAATTCCTATTAAAACGAGGGGTACATTTTTCTCAGTGTAGTAGCCTAGTCGGTTGTGCACTTTCACAATCATGAAGTCATTTGTCCAAACCCCACCCCAGTAGAAATGAGTTTGTCGAAAGGGCGTGTAATTTTTTACTACACTGAGAAAAATGGCATTTTGGAGTAATGCAAATTTATCGCTAAGTTGCTATTTATTATCGGTATCGTAATAAATTATAAGTTCTACGGCGGAACTTTCAGTATTACTGACAGTTTATCAGAACGCTGAGCCTGTCTCTAAATTCTAACAGTGTCATAAAAACATATAGTGCTAGGGGGTTTAAATTATAATGCCTCGTCATGATAAATGACAGGTAAATTCCTGACCAGTGTTATATCGTGACGATTTGATAATCTAATATTTCATACTGATGAATTAACACCACTATCCCGGATAAATACTCATGAAGACAGTGACCGATAAACAATTCGTCTTGTACTGATGAAATTACGTGACGAACGCATCACAAAACATTATCTATCATGTTATTTTATGAAGAAAATATTCCCAAATAAACCGATTATTAATCAGTATGTTCTTGTTACATTAATAGAAAAATGGTGATATAATATGGTGCCGGACGGTAAACATTCGCGTAATTCCCTATGATACCACGGCAGCTAACCTATAATTTAATAAGTATGTCACTGAGAATTATCAGGAAATTCAGGACGAATCCATCCCCGTACTCATGAACTTTAATGTCAAATATTGTTTGAACAGTGTTGCCAAACTGAGAATTTTACCCCTAAATTTAGGGAGAATCTCTTCGACGTATGTACTCGTATACATGCCCTTATATAGAACACGCTGTATGTTAGGTTGTTTTTTTTGCGTTGTTACTCTTCTCTAAAACTACTGACTGGATTCGAATGAGGTTTAAGGATTTTCGATAAAGCTGATCTAAGATTTCAATACCTTTGTCAGCCCAATAATTAAATATCCAATGAAAACTTGGCCTCTTTTCTACAGTGATGGTGTGGTGGGATTCGTTTTTTTTTTAGTTAAAGTAATTTTTACTCAAGGTACATACATTATACATATTTCGTACATTATGTACCAACTACTGCCGCGAGACGCTAAATTTTGTTGATATTGGTTTTTATTTGCGGCTGAAATCCTGCTGAATAGAAAAATTCCCATAACTCTTTTAATACCTATGTCCTTACACAAAGGGTAACAAAATACTCTTTCTCCAACTTGCTCGGTAATCTCGTCATTAGTAACTAACGTAACAAATACGACAATTAGCTTTTTCCCATACGCAACGAATCACGATAGTAATTCATCAATATCATCATCATATCAGCCGAAAGACGCCGCGTCTTCTGGTGCACTGGCTGGTGGAGGGTGGGGTGGCGTTCACTGGGGAATGCCCTATGTCTAGCAGTGGACGTTGGAGGGCTGACATGATTACGATGATGAAGATAAGGACCAAGTTCTCATTGCATATATGATGGGCTGACAAAAGTATTTAAATCTCATAACTCTATGCCAAGCACAAAGATTTTTTCCATTATATTTTCAACTATAGTTTTGCCTCAATATACATTGAAAGTGCCAAAAACGTGCCACACGCACTAGAGTAGCACTTCAAAGTAACTAATATTAATTTTTAGGTTTTCATAACGATAATCTGTATTTGTGTGTTTTGTGATTGATTTGATTAATGTTACGTCACATAACACAAAAACTTGCCAACTTCATTCGGTTCGGTACATATATTGATAATATTGTTTTGCCTTAAGAATAAAAAAATCTATTATGGTAGTAAATGGTATGGTGGTTTTGACATCGTAATATATCGGGAAAAAAACGAATCTGGCAACATCGAGCGAATTCTACCGGCCCGGCGCGCGCGCGCGCACCGTTGCCGCCATATCTTCTGCACCGTGAACTGGACATACTCTGAATAATTTGTATATTATATTCTCTTTTATTTGTGCCGTGAACTACTGCGACGGATACTGATGTGATACACTGAGCATAAATAACACCTACGGATGTGATACCTACTTCTGAAAATGGACTAATATACAAGTGACTTACTTACAAAATGGGGCAAGGAGGCACCAAGGTGCAGTACGTTGATATTTTCGATGGTAAGTTCTACCAACTACCTACATAACTTTTGTGTGAATGCTTGTAACGAGGCGCTATTGCGACTCTATTTTATTTGATCTCTTCTTTAGTTAATGTATTTCAAAACACTAATATTTATGTTTGAATTCGTATAGTACTTTAACAGATTAAAAGGCACCAGGAGGACCCACCAACGTGATAGGTTCCTTACGGGGGTGAAAAGCCATACTTAACCTAATAACTAAATTAACACGATAATTTTGTCCTATACAGGTGGAAGCAAAGTGTAACTTCGTAACTACACTTACGAGCAAAACAATCTACCCAGTGGCCTTTTTTCATACAATCGAGGTCCATTTGAGCCCTTGGATCTCCGCCGGTGACAGATTTGGGTGAGATCTGATGGTGGCTGTCCGGAATACTTATAGAGAATATCCAGAATGCCAAACTTACCTCTATGTTCGGGCAAGCTGTTCACACCAGAGATTGTTTAGAATCCTGGATGTTTTGATTTCCATACATAAATCTTGTGTTTATTTGATTCAATTCTTTAATAAAGCTGTCCATTTTATATGTCTACATAGTCTCTAATAAAGATTCTACTAATACGGGTAACACACTTCTAAGAACACGTTTCCTCAAATGATTGCTGTCTCAAATGTTTGCTAGCTCGAAGGAAGCTGATAATGATTATACTTAATGCTAAATAAGTTTCAATTAAGATAGCTTCTTCGTATGTTTAAACATTACAGAAATGAAAATGTTGTGTGATTGATTGTATTATGTGACAATAATTAGTGTATTGTAACTATGTGGCATTGTAATTGCTTTGATTACATTTTGACTTGTGAACCCTTTTTTATTTCACCACCTATCTAAGGGTGGAATTCTAGAACGAAAGGCCTACGTCTATGTCTCATTCATAGTGATGTTTGATATTTTATTTATAAAAGGGATGTAAAAAGTCTGGTCATGAAAAGGAACGTTCAAGAATTCCGCAATTAGAATAACATCTACATCTTGTTGTTTTTATATAGGTATTATACGCATATATAATTAACTTGTAAAATGTTTATTAATATATACAGGTTAAATGTAATACAGGGGAGTTTAGTCACACAGTACAGCGCAGACCTGCAGGGCTGACGAGCCCCGGATTGTATGCATGTACCCCTCGCATGTACTAACCAACATACAATCCGGCGCTCGTCAGCCCTACAGGTCTGCGCTGTGCTGTGTGACTAAACTCCCCTGTATTACATTTAACCTGTATATATTAATAAACATTTTACAAGTTAATTATATATGTGTATAATACCTATATAAAGTATCACACATAACCTAAATAATATAGGTAATATACGTAAATACATCGGGAAAGAATAATAACATAACAAAACTACCCTAAATATATCAGGACAGTTTTGATCAATTTATCAGGATTTCCTGATAATATATTGGTACATACTATTACTACACCGATATCGTAAAGGGAAAAATAACATGACTGTTTATAAGTAACATTAGTCCAATGCTGATGCATTTACAGGGATTTCCTGTTAATATTACAGTACACTTTTTCATTACACCGGATATCATAACAGTAAGAGGAACATGACTACCTTTTAATTTATCAATCCGCCATATTATTATAAAACTATTTCCTGATAATTCTTTAGTTCATACATGACAACTTGCAATGATGGTCCATTGCCGGAATCGGTACAGTCCCATTAATACATCATCCAAGAGCCTTCGGTTCGTACTTGACTTTATATCAGGTTCCTGATAAAACGTACGTTTGGACGCTGAGTCGTTATTTATGAGGTATTACTGTTAAAATGTCTAGAATTCCTATTAAAACGAGGGGTACATTTTTCTCAGTGTATGGAGCCTGGCATACCTACTGTCGGCCATTTTGAAAAATTCTCGAAATCGCGGCCACTGATCAAGTATTCAACAACGATCTCTATGTACTACTAGATGGAGCGTTCCAAACAATCGCTCTGTTCCACGCAAGTAGCCACAACTCTTTCACATTCACTTTGAAACATGTGCAGTTACTACGCAGAACATTTAATTATTACTAAATATTGACGCTATAATGTCAATATTTAGTAAATAATTAAATGTTCTGAGTAGTAACTGCACAAGTTTCAAAGTGAATGTGAAAGAGTTGTGGCTACTTGCGTGGAACAGAGCGATTGTTTGGAACGCTCCATCTAGTATTACATTGAGATCGTTGGTATTCAAGTATCCTAAAGTGTCGACTTTCCGACATATTAAAGGTCGAAGACATCATATGACCATCTAATCCATTCGTGTTCCTTGTACCTACTTAGCTATTAAATATTATAGTTATGAACCATATCACAATCATCATATCAGCCTATGGACGTCCACCGTTGGATATAGATATCTTTATATATGTTGGATATAGGATATTTCAAGGTTTGATCAGTGGTCACGATTTCTAGATTTTTCAAAATGGCTGACAGTAGGTATGCCAAAAAGGTTATATGGCCTTTACAGGATTTTCGGTGAAGGGAAACATCGTGAGGAAACCTGCATACGACAAAGAAGACATTCTAAGGGGTATGTGAAGTCCGCCAAATCGGCTTATGACACCGTTGGTAGACAGGGGTTTGGCACAAAAAGTTCCGGAAAGGTCGAAGTGTCGCCAGGCCTTCCTCTTCCATCCATCCATTTCATCATTTTTCACCATTATGATCATTAATTTGACGTTTCTTACGTTTATTCTAAGTTCAATTATGAAAGCAAATATTTTGACCAATAAACTTAGCTTGCCGACTTTCAATTTAAAATAAAAACTTATAAAAAAAACCGACGACCCTCTTGTTTTACAAGATGGGTACACCCCTAATCGTACTTACGAAAATGATATTAAAAATGTTATCTTCATCATCATCATCAGGTTATTTTTGTCTCCACTGCAGGAGCACAACCCTCTCTCATCTGCCGGAGAAAGACGGAGGGTTTGGCCTACACTCCCCGCGCTGGCCAGACGGGTTGGGGAGGCCTGATTGATGTTTTATAATGTATTCCCTCAGTCGTCTTGTACGAAATCCACGGGAAGAGTTGGAGTGGTCATATTCTACTCTACCGGAAACCACACGGCAAATGTTATCTAATCAATTTTTTATTTATCACACTTCGCGTCTTTTGCTCTCTGAAATAGCTTTATTTATGAAATACTAGCTGTTGCCCGCGACTTCGTCCGCGTGGACAACTTAACATCACAAATTACTTTGTATTTCCCGTAGGAAAGATATGTTTTTTCGGGATAAAAACTATCCTATGTCGTATTCCAGGACCTAACCTATATGTGCCAAGTTTCATTACGATCCGTCCAGTGGTTGAAGCGTGATTGAGTAACAAACATCCAAACATTCGCGTTTATAATATTAGTGGGAATCCTAGGTATATTTATCCAAGGAACTTTACCAGAGAATCTTGGTATAAATATTTTAAACGTAATTAAGTCTTTGCCCACTGAGGTATAAGAACTCAAATGCACGTAAACATTTGTGTCAAGCACGGCAGAGTCATCAAAAACAGCATTAGGCAACATTTCTACGGAAATCCTATTCAGATCGCTTCAAGAAATTAGAGAATTCTTCAAGTTCTCAGAGGTGGATACTAATTTAATCTAACCAATGCTATGCATTGAACCAGGGGTGGATTTAGGCAGAGATTTCGGGGGCCAATAGTTAATACCAAACGTAAGCCTGTTTCACTTTGATAGGCATCCTTATTGATATGGAGTAGATAATGAATTTGCAGAAGGTTATTGTGCCAAAGTTGGTTGTAGTTAAACATAGCCCACGAAATCAGGCAGTGATATTATTCAACAAGATGCCTAATCAACTGAAAGAGGAAAAAATACCAAATACTTACGTTTAAAAGGAAACTGAGGGCACTTTTATTGGAGAAGTGTTGCTGTCGATGACTTTTAAAATATTGATGTAAATTTGACATTTAATTTGACATTTGTTATGATGACATTTATTTGATTTACTATTCATTTATACTGTACAATAGTACACAAATACAAGTCACACAACTCATTTAAACATATGATTTATTACTTCGTATATTTAACTTTTTATATTGTAAATATTGTATGTTGCTTTTTGTTTTACTTTAATTTATTTTAATTTTAGTATAATTTAATTTCGAATACAATTTATATTGTTTTATGAACAAATAAAATGAAAAAATAAAATTTATTATAAAGTAAATTATGAAAAATATCTGTCGAACTAAAATGCTGTTATATACTCTCTAACGAGTCATGTGACGTAGTCGGAAAAGCATTTGTCGTCTTACTATCGTAGTTAGAAGACAAACACTTATCAGAATATAGTTTATGTTTGTGTGTATTACAAGAATACATATTCTAAGCAATTTTTATGCAGTAACCACTGCAAGTAATTTATTAATGGCAATTGAGCAGAGATACCACACACACCAGAGAATCCTACTTAATAGTATAAATGCGAAAGTTTGGATGTTTGGATGTTTGTTACTCAATCACGCTTCAACAACTGGACGGATCGGGATGAAACTTGGCACACACATATAGGTTAGGTCCTGGAATAGAACATAAGATAGTTTTAATCCGGAAAACATCCCATTCCTACGGGAAATATATAATAATTTGTGATATTAAGTTGTACATGCGGACGAAGTCGCCGGCAACAGCTGTACTAAATATTATCGACTCGATCGACTATGATCGACTATTATGCTCTTGGTGCAGTAGGCCTACAAAGTTTAAGCACAAACACAAACGTGTTTGGACAGGCTGTTGCTCCTGTAGTAGTAGTAGGCGATCAAATCTATTCGCTGCTATGGATTGCTATAATAATCTATTTATATTTTCTGTAAATATAAATTTTTTACATAAGAAAATGATTCCAGCCGCCGCAGATTTAATTTGGGCCTATAATTTTTTGGCCCTCCTGAGTCCGTACATGTAGTCTTTAGTGAAACTTGTTCACATGCAGTATCCAGTTTTGGAATAACATTTAAAGTCTCAAGACCGACGAAGTTATTTAGTAGGATGTGCAAGGTTTTATTTTATTTAAATTGCAAATTACTCAATGTTATTTATGAATCTTTGCGTTTGCTTTAATTGCTTAGAATTGAAGTCTAGATTAAGACAAGGCGAGGTACTTTATTTAAAAATCAGTAATTAGGTTCCAACTTGCCTTGAAATCAAAATGATTTATAAATTCCTTTCTCAATATGCTGAAAGCTATATTATGAGATATTATTAGACCTGTATCTCTAGATGAGTTATAATTGTGAATATCTCGAAAATATAAACTCTCAGACCCGTGTTTGTAAATGAGTTACTGAACTAAAGCTGAAAAAGGTGAATAGACCCTAACGAATTTAACGACCCCAACCAATAAAGACATGTCGTCGACGGCAATTAAAACAGACGTAAGGGACAATCCACTACTTTTCAGGAAACTCAGAAATCCTTGTATTTTTTCTTTGTTACTGTATCTATGCTGTTTCTGCACCTATATTAATAATGTCAAAGGACAGAGACATTGAATTTCATTTTTTTTAATATACCATTCGATATAGAATTTAAAACTTGAAAACTAAAAAGGCGATTTTAGCACCATAGGGTATTCATGGTGTTAAGGGGCCCCATACACACAGAAAGCGAATCCGTGGAAAAGGCGTGCTCCTTTTTTTGTATAGACAAATATGAGCCAAATTATATATTTTTTTTCAACTTTCTGTTTGCAAAAAATCTTTTACAACCATATTTATGAATTACAACTAGAAAACTAGAGGGGGAGGGGGGGGTTCTTGGCATATATACTACGGGTGGTCAGGGGGAGAGTAAAAAATGTGTCACGTAGTTTGGGTACGTTCCCTTAGGTAGTTTACTTTTAATAAGTTTGAAGGTTGATTACCCACACAAAATATAAGTAAAGGCAGATGTAAAAAATACGTGCCCCTTATTTGTTAATGCTCTACAACATAAGTATCCTAAAACCAATCAAATCGAAGACGGACACCTTAACTACTGTCAGAGTTAGTAGCTTCATGTTTTCATTGAACAGTCGCACTTGGTCAGGCATAAAATGTCCAAACAGGTATGGAAAGCATCAATGAGGCAGATCCGGTGGGTGACGCTGCGCGTCGAATGTTTTGCAATGTCGCTGAGTTACTGCGATTAATATTGCATCTGCATATAGTATAAATTTGCAGTGTTTTTTTTATTCTATTATAGAATAATTCAATTAACGGTCCCTCCGAATAGTTGGTAGCTTGCTGCGAAGCTGGGGGTCGGGGGTTCGAATCTTGGCCAGGGCAAACATTTGTGTGATGAGCATTTATTTATAAAAAAAAAGGCACATGATCCAGACCATTCGACGTAGATTTTATTTGTGGTTCCAAATTTGCAATAACAAAAAAAAATATCGTTTATACTGTCTGTCAAATTTTAAATGTGTGCCTTCAGAATCCGGCTCATTATATATTTGTATATATTATTCAGTTTTCTGGAAATATGGTGAAAAAAAATATATTTCTATATTCCAGCTTAATTATTCTAGTAGACATGATAGCCGGGTAGACAGCCATACGGACAAAAAAAGCTTCGATGTCTTGACGGGGCTTAACATAGGTAGGTATACTTCTTTGTCGGCCCCGTAGCCTAGTCAACACCTGCCTGCGAAGCTCGGGGTCGCAGGTTCGAATCCCGCCCAGGGCAAACATTCGTGTGATGAGCACTTGTGTTTGCCTTGTGACTGGATGTTATTTAAATATTGTATTATGTATTTATGTATGTATATCAGCTGTCTGATACCCATATTAAAGGCTCTGCCTAGTTTGGGATCAGGTGGCAGTGTGTGAAATGTCAAAAAAAAATACTATGGGGGATTTTAAGATTTGCCGTAAGATAGAGTACTCTATAAGGCAGACAGGCAAAACTGCTTTGCTATAAAGATACCCGTTTTGACGGATCCCTAAAAACAGAAAAGGCTACAACAGTACAGTGGCGGAATGAAAACGTTCCTCAGTTTTAAACTATGCTACAAGCAGACTGCTGCATGGAAAGTTATGTTGGGTTAAAAACAAGTTTTAAATGAAATACTAGCTGTTGCCCGCGTGGACAACTTAACATCACAAATTACTATGTATTTCCCGTAGGAAGGAGATGTTATATGTGTGCCAAGTTTCATCACGATCCGTCCAGTGGTTGAGGCGTGATTGAGTAACAAACATCCAAACATCCAAATATCCAAACTTTGACATTTATAATATTAGTAGGATTAACGGTAGTGGCGATGCTGTTCGCAACACATCACGTCAAGGGGTATCACGGGGCGAAAAGCGGGCGAAGGAAAGCCACTTTGCGACGTTATACATACATATCATAGGTCTGAGCAGAGATGACGGGAAAAGACCGGACGGGATGACTCTTACTCCTTGGTCCAGAGGCCGAGCCTTGGTATGGGACGCGACGTGCGTAGATACGTTGGCAGCATCTTACGTCACCTCCACGTCTCGCGTTGCTGGCGCCGCTGCCGAAATGAAGGCACGGTCTAAACACCTCAAGTACTCGAGTAAAAAGTCATCGTACGCTTTCGTAGCGTTTGCAGTCGAGACTCTAGGCCCTTGGAGTAAAGAAGCGCGCGATCTAGTGCACCTATTAGGTTTAAAATTAATAGATATTTCTGGGGAGAAAAATAGCGGGAGGTATCTTCAACAGCGCGTAGCCCTAGCCGTCCAGCGGGGAAACGTAGCGAGTGTCCTAGGCACGTTGCAGCACCATTCGCTGGACAAATTAGGCGAAATTTTTTATTTAAATTAGATGTGTTTCATATTTGTTAATTTTCAGCTTGTATATTATTTTAGGTACGCGAATGCGAAGGTATTACATATACAGGTAGTAGTATAAACGTGAAGTTTTTCCGGGGTTGCCAAAGCAATACTGTGCAAATCGCCAAAAAAATTGCGTGTCAAACTAATTCAATAAGTAAACCATGAATGCCAGTAACGTTGCGCCGCGTTATATTCTGTTACACAATTACAGTTTAAATCGTGTCATTTTTATTGCTTCAGTGGTTGTTATTGATATTTTTAAAAGGTTTTATCGCAATGGATTCCCTCCAAGCTTGACCCTTTGGAAAAATAAGCAAGTGCAATGAATTTATACACATTTAAGACGGTATTGTACTTTATCAAGGTATTGTATTGAGGTATTGAAACACATTGTGGTACCACGGTTAGTTCAGGGAAATAATTGTCCACCGCATCAGAGCCTCAGAGTACCCATACAGAGGCAAAGCTTCTAAAGAGCGTTCAAAAAGGAAAATGCCAATACAACATGAAAAGTTCTTTAAAACAATATTTATTTTTAAATGAAGCAAGTTGCACTGCACTATGGAATCCACGAGAAAAACAATAATATACATTTGTACCTGGAGTTTAAAAATAACTATATATGTACTCAAAAGGTTAGTTGACGGATGAATCATGAGGCGAGTGGGCTAGCTTTTAAGTTTGAACCGTTTAAGAGTTGCAATATACATACAGACAAATAATTAGCGTGGGAGTACTAAACCACGATCTGAGAACTTAATACGGCTGACTAATGGCATTTATGAGTCTAGTGGTTTCATATACATATACGTAGATGCTAATGTATGTTACACACTCGCGTCACGTTCATGAGGTCCTGGTACAAACTCCGCCCGTACCAATGAGTTTTACCAACTTAAGTACGGTTTTATAATACCACAGGCTTTTCGGTGAAGGAAAACATCGTAAGGAAACCTGCATATGCCGAAGAAGAAATTCTGAGGCGTATGTGAAGTCCACCAAATCGGCTTGGGGCACCGTTGGTGGTCAGAGGTTTGGTACAAAAGATCCTGAAGGGTCGAAGTGTCGCCAGGTCTTCCTGGCCCCCTAAGAAGATAAGATGTTACACCAAGCAACTATCACCTATTTCTTATTAAAGGACCTGAAGTTTATTAGGTTAATTTATATTATTTACTATAATTAACCGGCTCACTGGCCTATTACTTTTTTTTTATTGATTCGTCCTTCGGACAGGCAAAAGTCGCTAGACTATACAGCCAGGTCATTTTTAATAGGATTTCTTAGTTTTTTGCAGCTTATAAGGCCGAAGCCAATTCTTATTTTTCCCTGTGGTCTTGATATAATCACAGAACTCCCTTACTAACGTTGATAGTAAACTTTAGTAAGGTTTAAGGTTAGGAAGTTCACTGCTTTAAGAAAATCAGCTTAGTCACGTTTATTTATGTTTCCTTCATAGCGTACACACGCAGACACTTATTGTATAATATACTATCTCTACTAAACACCAAAGCCCGAAGTATACATTATTTTGGAAAAAACAAATACACAACAAACTGTTCTCCAAAAAACGCGGGAACAACCTCCTTGGCCTAGTACCTTGGTTTTTCAGTGCCGTCACAAGTTAAAGACATTAGGCAAGTACAAAGGAATTTCTTGGCTTTGTACACTGTGGAATATGGGGAGAACACATAGCCTTACGTGGAAATGGCCCCAGGAAACTAGAATATATATTTTTTACAATCTGTCACTGTATTTTTACCCTTGCCAAAATCTTCCCTAGTAAATGTCTAAACTTCTGGATGTGATTAATAACTTCAACGCTCGCCCGGTAGTGGTCTCCCGACGCAAATGAGCTCACCTCTCTAGTACTGCAAGCTCTTCTGCGTTGCCGTTTTTTCACTGCATATTAGAAATCTAGTTGCAGAACATCATTGGTTCCGATGAAAACTTTTACAGCCATAGTTTATGAGAAAAGAAAACTGGTCTCGTTATGTATATAAGTGTTGTATAGTTACTATACTTACTGGTATAGGAAGAGGAAGAGATACTGCGCGCTTCACTGACTCGCTTGATTTGTACCTACGTGTGATAAAGCAGTTTGCGACAATGTGATGTATTTTCTCTGTACGGTTTACGTCATCCCAGTACCGGATTTATACTTTTCTTAAGTATAGCCTATAGGCCACTTGATGTTGTGCCGCCCCCTTTGAAAACGGCCTCCTCTAGGCTGCGGCCTATAATACGGCCTATTGGCAAATACATGACTGAGTCATCCATCATCCATCCATCTGCTATCATCCAAGATTGGATCTGATGCCAAATAGAACACAAGGTACCAACCAACCTTCCTCGCTTTCCATTTGTTTCATTAAACATGATGTCACAGAATTCCACTTGAAAATAATCACGTCGACGCTTTTCTTGGAAAAAATCATTTTGTACACTGACGTCATTTCCATAGAACGAATGAGAATCAGCGACCAACCCGAACTCACTCCTTACCCTTCTCAAACCATGCATGATAGCAAAGATAATATAATGATAGACAGATATACTATAGACCCTACACTAGGGTTGCAAATCTACTAAATAAATTACTTAGTATGTTACTATATTTTATGCCAAGATACTATTTACTATTTTACGACTACCGTGGCGGAACTGGTAGCTCGCGGAACTGGTAGCTCTCGGACTGCCACGTCGGAGGCTGCGGGTTCGAATCCCGCTAGGGGCTATGTTCGTATGATGAATATGAATGTACCCAAGTCTTGGATGTTTATATATTTATTTAAGTATGTGTATCCGTTATCTAGTAACCATACCACAGGCTCTGCCTAGTTTGGGACTGGATAATTGGTGTGAATGTCTGACATATTTTTTTTTACTACTTGAAAACGTATAGTCCTAAATCTACTATATTTAAGCCAGCTTGCCTGCTGGCAAGCAATACATTTTTTTTTAATTTGCTTTACATTTTACATATTGGTCATTGTAAGAATAGTTCCTGGAGTTGAAATAACAATGTAAAGAAGCTTTTAACATTATTTTAAATAACAATAAAATCATAAAACTATACTGAATTTCCATACTAATAGTAATGTTAGGCCGGGCCTAGCCTAACCTAGGCCGGGAACGAGATACTTATAATAAGATATAATAAGAGGTGTTCCATGTTATTTTTTTAAAAGTACCTAACGAAAACATTTCCAACAACGTTACATTATTCGCAAACTTAATTTGAATAAGAAATTTTTGGCAAGAACTTTACGTTCAATTCCGGAAATAAAATCTTCCTTGTATACGATAACAATGATATAATTTTGATATCATTAGTTACGGCTGCTTATTCCTCTGTAATGGGAGAACAGTAGAAAGTTCGATTACGATTATGACATATACTTATCTATAATGATTGTGTTGTTCTACTACAACAGTCTTGACAATTTAGTATGAAATATTTTCAAAATTGTACCAATATCGACCAATGATATCATTGACATCTCCGCATAGAAAAAGAAACGCTGTATACCACACTGAAGTGAAAATTCATTATCATCATCAGCCTGTAAGAGCCCACTGCTGAACACAGGCCTCTCACAAGGCGCACCACTGAACCCGATCTTCAGTTCTTCTCATCGTCTCTGCCAGCCGCCTTAAACAGATCGTCGCTCCATCCAGCCAGGGGACGTCCATATGGTCCAGGTCTCGTGACTCTACAGCTAATAGAAAAGACCATTCGACGTAGTTTTTTTTCTTATTCCGAATTTGCAATAAACAAAGACATCAGTGGGGAACCAAATGATGTGTTGAGGTCAAACCAACATATTTCACACAACTATTCGATAATCCTGCCTGTTCGCGAACGGATTAATTCCAACCAGTCTCGTTGACCACCTGAGGCGGCTGGAACTCCTCATGGGCTCGCTTCCGGCGATGATGAAGAAGGCGGTACTGCTGGACACCGCCCGGATTGTCCGCCGGTTTCTGTCCACCCTGACCTTCGGCCGCTTGGACTCCTCAACCATTTTGATTCTGCTAGCCAAACGAGACAATAGATTTCGAAATAATAATAAAATCATCTATTTTCAGGCAACTTCGACCATAGATAAAATAATATTAAAGTTAAACCTTAGCCTAGAAATACATACATTATATAACCTAACAAAGTTCATCACACTGTTTTAGGAATTATAGTCTTTGCCTCCCTATAGCGTAGGAACACTCCCTCGGGCCAGAAATAGGGACTAAGCTATACTCTTGTTCTTTGAGGGAACCCAGAGTCTGCAGGCCCTAAAGTTATTAGAGCTAGTAGACTCCAGGAACGTACGTTCGACCCTGATTCTTTTCCAGTCCGACCCTGCAACCTCGCCTGGATGTGCTGCATCACGTCCACTATTGTTGTAGTCGCGTCCAGACGAGAGAGGTAGATAGGTTTCCTCGGTGTAGCCTTTACGTTGGATTAGATTCCTCCGAAGGACCTTTAACTGTGTCCCCCACTGACGTTACGCCCCTGAATGGGGAGAGCTGCTGTAGAAAAGTACAAGGGACAGTGATTTATTTGTGGACTAGATCAAGCCGGATGCTCCGACAAAGAGTACCTGAGCAAGTACCGGGTTGGTGCAGAACTGCGTGACAGTATTGAATTCCCTGGGCGAAAATAACAGGGTGATTTTGCGCTGGGTTCCGGGGCACGCAGGAATCGTGGGCAATGAAAATGCCGACGAACTTGCAAAGGCTGACTGAGGAACGCTATGCGGTCCTGAACCATGTTGTGGCGTTCCAACAAGCCTGGCACGCCTAACGCTCAGAAACCTTTGCCTAGAGCAATCCATCAATCACTGGATATGCACGCCAGGGTTGAACCACTCCAAAGCACTTATAAAGGCTTACAATCGTAAGTCTGCTCAAGAAGCATTAGCGCTTAGCAGGAACAACTTACGCATAGTAGTGAGAGCTCTCACAGGACATTGTGGCCTGAACAAACACATGTTCAACCTCAAGCTCCGAACCACAGGAGCGTGTAGGCTCTGTGAGGAAGCAGAGGAAACCCCTATGCACCTCCTGTGCGAGTGTGGACCACTGATGCGTAAAAGAAATACATACCTAGGTAACTACTTGCTTCACCCTGAAGAAGTAAAACAACTCAGTGCTAAAAGCATTGTGCAGTTTCTAACTGCTGCAAGGCTTAACACGGAACTGTAGTATGGTGGCGATCACAATAGACCAGAAATGGTCGCAGTGATACAAGGTCTAGACTGAGACCTTGAAATAGCCCCAACTCGAATAATAATAATAATAAGTACCGGGCAGCTCCCTCGTGATTCGACCTGTGTGACCTAGATGTAGAAAGACCATGGGAGGTGGAGGGACTATTCCCCACTGTACCTATGTCAAAGTGAAAGATGTCTCGTCTGCAAACAACAATATCATTACCATAGAAACCGTCTAATTTATCCATAAATGGTGGTTTTCAACCACAGTTACCTTGTGCAGCAAACCGGCAACCACACCCAATCGCAGGTTGCCGGTTGCATATCGTCCATCACACGCCTTTCACTCTCAAGTGCAAGGTCCGACTTTCGCCTGCGCCTGCGCGCCCGCCGGCTGCGTGTGATCACTTTCGATTTTGTTTATATGCTTTCCGTTCCGGACTCCGGACATTCGCTAATAGATTGAGAGCGAAGACCTTTTGTCATAATGATTCAGGCAACATTTTGTAACTATAGTCTCAATAGTTCGACTGTTTTGAGCCACGTTTAGTTTCAGTAGTTCGGTTGTGTTGATCGGTACCAAACTACTTGAGCCTTCTTTAGTCCCAGTCAAAACTAGGGAAGGCGCGGAAATTGGTTAGAGATGTTCGATCTTTATTGACGAAAACGAAATCGACAACTTTTATTTTCAAATTATAGAAGACATTATTACCTTATTATAGACTAGCTGTGCCCGCGGCTCCGCTCGCGTGAACTACAGAATCCGTTCCCATTCCCACTTCCGCTCCCGCTTCCGCTTCCCTCCCGCTTTCGCTCCCACACCCACTCCTCTTTTTCCACGCCCACGCCCACTCCCACTCCCACTCCCACTCCCACTCCCACTCCCACTCCCACTCCCACTCCCACTCCCACTCCCACTCCCACTCCCACTCCCACTCCCACTCCCACTCCCACTCCCACGCCCACTCCCATTCCAACTCCTACTCGCAGCTCCAAATGTAATCCAAACTCATCGCAATCTGAATAGTACGGAAATACTATTATGTGCAATATATTGCATACTAACCTTACCTACTGATGTATTTGAAAACTAAAAATGTCTATAACTTTTGATTGAGTTAGCCGATTGCGATGAAATAAAGACTAAATGTTAAGTTAAGTTAATCCCCATGTTTTTGTGAAAAGTCTATCAAAGCCCGGTCAGTAGTTTTTAAGTGATGCGTGCACAAACTCACAGACAAACAGATAAACAGACAAAAATTTCAATAATGATCGAGATGTGTTCTGTTGCTTATCCTTAGACCCCCCAATTTTTTTTTTGCAAATATCTTCAATGTACATACACGCGATGTTTACGATTTTATTTATTAAGATGGAACTAACACAGTAAGAATTTTTTATCTCTAATTAATTATTTATCTGTATTTTTTATTTATTTTTATGAGTGATTATAATTGTTTATGTGAATATGACGCTTAAAGTTTATAAAAATAACAATAAAAAAAATGTGCATGTCATAAAACACAGTAACGATATGACGCATACAACGAAATGTAAGCGATTTAGAGGAGTGGGACGTGACGTCGTGAACTGTACAATCTATACCTATTGACGCTGACTGTACGAAATTAAGTGGGAAACCCCCGAAATGTACCATATTTTAACTTTGAGAACTGGCAAGGCGTAGAGTTGTTACTAAATACATAACTGACAATGTGTAGAGATGAGATAGCATCGCTCTATAAAAAGATGACTATGGTATTATAGTCTGGCGAGATGTTAGAGCTTTTCGCACTTATTGTTCGAAGCAACAATAGAGAAAGTGTCATATTGTCGTTGTTTTGCAGCTGTTATTAAAACATACTATAGATGGTGAGAATTAGTATCTCTAGTCTATAATTTGATTTATTACCACAGGCAAAGCGCGTAACTGAGAAGGTTCCTGCGGTAGTGGCGCGGTGCGGGAGGGGTGACAATATGTAACGTTTAACGCTATCTGGGAGGAATTTGAAAGGGGAAGGAGGAAAAGGGAAAAGTATATATTTGGGAAAATTCTTAATTGGCATATGAAAGGCAACGGACATGCTAAATGGGAGGGAAAAAAGGTGAATACGGAAAAAAATACAATATAAAAAAGACTATTGGAAAAGTATGTTTTTTTATGAAATAATTTATTATAGAATAAAAAGTTTTACAAGGGTCTCGAAACATAAATATCGAGGGTCCTTAGAGAAAAACAGTAAAAATATATATATATGTAACGTAACAGAACTGTCTTGGTATACACGACGGCCGACTGAAGTCTCGGGTCATTGAACGTAAAGAAAACACACCCCTCCCGCACTATAAGGGTTTCTTCAAACGAAGTACGGAACCCTAAAAATAAAAAAAAAATTGTGTTAGACCGAAAAAGGATTTGCAGCCGAAACCGAAACCGAATCTTCGGCCTCGGTCTCAGTTTCGGCAGAAACCGAACCTTATTTAGAAGTGTAATTTTTTTTATTGTATGCTGAAATCTAGTGTGTTTTACATGTTTATAGTTGTTTTTTGGCCGAAGCCGAAACTATAGCCGGACCGGCCGAAATCGAAACCGAATCTTCGGTCGGTCACTAAAAAAAGTGATGTGGATATGTTGATGTTTCTACCATCGTTTTAAGCTAAGAGTAGTTAAACCAATGCGTAGGTAGACTTAATGATTGTAATGATAAGATAAATCAAAGGTAGGGTCCTGTGCCGTTGTTTGTTGCCACTTCTTCCCCTCGGTTATACAGGTGGAAGTGGAGTAGTTTTAGGTAGAATTTGACGTCAAAAAGAGAATAATGTATTCCAATTTTGAAAATAAATATTTTGATTTTGATTTTGTAGAGTCCGTTTCACGAGAGTGTCTATGCCCAACAGTGGGCGAAGGTGGTCAGGCAATGAGATATACAAAATATAAATTGTATCCATAAACTTGTCTAATCCAAAACAAGGATTTTCTCCTGTACTAGAATGAAACAAGGATTGGACAATAACAAATATTACATCCGACCAATCCAACTGGTAAAAAGTTGTCCTCAGTGAAATGCGAACCCACGGCCTCTGACGCTCGAGTCTAATGAAAGCCACTAAGTCAACGAAGCGGTCTGGACTAAAACCGAAGACTGAAATCTCACAGAAGGCTCTCGAAAGCACAGGAGACCAACGATCTCTATGTATTACCAGATTGAGCGTTCCAAACAATCGCTCTGTTCCACGCAAGTAGCCACAACTCTTTCACATTCACAATGAAACTTGTGCAGTTACTACTCAGAACATTTAATTATTTACTAAATATTGACATTATTTAACCGTAGCGTCAATATTTAGTAATAATTAAATGTTCTGCGAAGTAACTGCACAAGTTTCATTGTGAATGTGAAAGAGTTGTGGCTACTTGCGTGGAACAGAGCGATTGTTTGGAACGCTCCATCTAGTAGTACATAGAGATCGTTGCAGGAGACACATATAGCATTATAGCACTATGTAATATGAACTACCTACCTACCTAGTAGTGACTTTCTACTACCAGTTTCGCATGGAGCGGGTGACAGCCTCCGCATCGAGATTTCATATTCCCACAATTGTGGGAAGCTGAAAAAAAGTAGGCTGTATGCATTAGTGTTTTGCTCACTGCGAGATTTATAAATTAGATCTAGTTTCTAGATACTCGTCTGTTTAGATAGTTTCTATGTATGTCACGAGGAATCGCTGCCATACAATGGACTGTCGTATCGGTCTAAATTAACTGAATAAATAAATATATTAATAAATATCTCAGACATTCACACCAATTATCCAGTTCCAAAATAAGCAGAGCCTGTGGTATGGTTACTAGATAACGGACAGACATACTTAAATAAATATATAAACATCCAAGACTTGCGTACAAACATTCATATTCATCATACGAACATTTGCCCCTAGCGGGATTCGAACCCGCAACCTCCGGCGTGGCAGTCCGAGAGCTACCCGTTCCGCCACGGAGGTCGTCAAACTGAAGGTTTTAAGATTCTACCAATCGCAACGCTGAGCAAGCGTTGACGCTGGTGATGCTGCGGAATGTATTTTGAGCCCACCCAGATTGCAATTGAATTGCACGATTTGATTCCCCCATCCATCACCGGATTACCAGGCGTTGTGAAGGACTTCATCATTATCCTTTTCAGATATTTTAATAATTATTCTGCTATTCAGGACAAAGACGAATTTAACAAATCTGAGATCATTGAAATCGGTCCAGCCGTTCTTGAGTAAAATGGTGTAATTAACTCGACTTTGTTTTTTTTATTGTTGATGGATTTGCGCTTGACTCCAATCTCACCTGATGGTAAGTGATAATGAGGCCTAAGGTGGAGCGCGCTTACCCAGAAGATGCCTATTCACTCTACCTTTAAAAAGATCTAAGTTGTACTTGTCCGGAAATACCCAAGCTGGCAGTTCCATTCCTTAGCAGTTCGTATTATGAAAGAGGAAGCAAAACGCTTCGTGCGAGAGCGTGGTATGTCTACTACATAAGGATGAAGTCCCTTACCACGCCTGGTAGTCCGGTGATGGGGGAATCAAATCGTGCAATTCCTGGGCAGACTCCCCAAAATGTAACCTGTAGAAAACCGAAAGACAGGCCACACTGCAAGGATGTTTGAGGCTCTGTAATTTAGTATTTACTAGAGCATCAATAAGCATCAATATAAGAATAGATTAGTCCCATCAAATTAATTAAATGACATCAAAATGTCTTATTTCATACATATTCCTTAGAAAATTTCAATGGTGCCGAGTCAGGTTTGAACCTTCGGTCTCTCAAGCTGGGCAGCTGGACTACATTAACTACTTGATTATTCAACGGCTAAGAAAAGATTTCACGTGAATTTTGAAACAAATTTCATGTGTTATAGATATATACGGAAATAATACATTGCAAGAACTTCTTGTCAGACTGAAGTAATCAGTTAGTATGTCAGTGTATTGTCGATTACTCAATCAACTCGTGTGTTCATATGTGGGAACAGCAAGTTGTACAGTGTGAAATTTTTTTTATTTTATGTAAATTCAGCAAAAACCACAATAAATAAATAAATATGTCAGACATTCACACCAATTATCCAGTCCCAAACTAGGCAGAGCCTGTGGTATGGTTACTAGATAACGGATAGACATACTTAAATAAATATATAAACAGCCAAGCTTGGGTACGAACATTCATATTCATCATACGAACATTTGCCCCTAGCGGGATTCGAACCCGCAACCGCCGGCGTGGCAGTCCGAGAGCTACCCGTTCCGCCACGGAGGTCGTCTCGTAAAATATAAAAAAAAACATGGATTTTCCATAACTTTCCCATTAAGGCTGATCACTTTCGTATGTATCATTATGAATGTTTTATAATGTATTCCCTCAGTCGCGTTGTACGACATCTACGGGAAGAGTTGGAGTGGTCCTATTCTACTCTACCGGAAACCACACGGCAACATACATTATAAAATAAAAAACATCAATCAGGCCTCCCCAACCCGTCTGGCCAGCGCGGGGAGTGTAGGCCAAATCCTCCGTCTGTCTCCGGCAGATGAGAGAGGGTTGTGCTCCTGCAGTGGAGACAAAAATAACCTAATGATGATGATTCGCGATTTGACGATTTACTCTAATGGGAAATATATCCTATTTGCCTATACAGAAAGAGACGGAACTGTTTCCATCCCAAAATTAATGCGAGAACAATTGCAATTGCAGGGGTCTGCAACTCCAGCTCTATACAATTTAAAATTTTAATTTTTCTCTTCTTCTATTGAAATTCGTCAGAGTGTCCTCGTCAAAACCCTGTCCCCGTCTTCTTCACCCAGCTCAAGTCCTCGGTCCATCAAGCCGGGGGCATGTCCTTCAATTCAATTAGTCTCTATTTTGTGAGACAAGTTTGCGATAAGACCGCCTAGATGTACTTACACATGTACATCTAGGCGGTCTTATCGCTAAAAGCGATTTCTTCCATATTACGTTTGGGTAGAGGACAAGAAAAAGGTGGGTTGTGCTTTCTGTCGATTACAACTAACAAACATTGTTATGTTCAACTATCTCTATGTACTACTAGATGGAGCGTTCCAAACAGTCGCTCTGTTCTTTCGCATTCACAATGAAACTTGTGCAGTTACTACGCAGAACATTTAATTATTTACTAAATATTGATATTATTTAACCGTAGCGTTTATATTTAGTAATAATTAAATGTTCTGCGTAGTAACTGCACAAGTTTCATTGTGAATGTGAAATAGTTGTGGCTACTTGCGTGGAACAGAGCGATGTTTGGAACGCGCCATCTAGTAGTACATAGAGATCGTTGGTTATGTTAGAGGCGTCAACGCACTAAAAAGAAAGCAATACTTCGTGTAACGTAACTGCACGTGTCACTTCCTGTAACGCACGTACGAGTACGTGCGTACGTGTAACGTTGCGTAACGTGTCGCTAACGGAACTAACCGTCTGCGTTAACGCGATCTTCTTACAGCGGGCACACTGAGAGCAAATTACATAGCATAATATCTATTAGCAAAGCGATGAAGCGTGTCTAGGTAGTAACTGTAATTTGTGGTGGTGATTGCAGATCGATGATATCGATGTATTTTTTTTAAATGTTGATGGGTTTGCGCTTGGCCTCAGTCTCACCTGATGGTAAGTGATGATGAGGCCTTATATGAATAGCAATACTCTGTCGCTATGCTATTCTTATTTTTCTTGGTAACGGCCTGTAAGAGATCGCTTTAAGCGATAAGGTCGCATTTTGGACACTCTCCTTAAATGAGTACCCAACTTGTAATATGTGTGCAATAAATAATTTAATTAATTTAGTTCTGCTTTTGTTCCCTCTAATATTATAAATGCGAAAGTTTGGATGTTTGTTACTCAATCACTCTTCAACCACTGGACGGATCGGGATGAAACTTGTCACACTAGGTTAGGTCCTGGAATAGGACATAGGATAGTATATAATAATTTGTAATGTTAAGGCGCGGGCAACAGCTAGTTGGCAAATAAAAAAGACCATACAACAAGATCTCTATGTACTACTAGATAGCGGGTTTCTTAAAAATCGTTCGGTTCCCCGCAAGGAGACGCAACTCGGTTACATTCACAATGAAACTTGTTCTGCGTAGTAATTGCACAAGTTTCATTGTGAATGTAACCGAGTTGCGGCTCCTCGCGGGAACAGAGCGATTGTTTGGAACACTCATATCATAGATATCATTGATATACAATGATAATTATACAGATTAATGAAGATTAAAATGCACTTCGAAGACATTAAGACACATCAGAAGTAGGGTATCCAATCTCGATCTGATCTTATCGAAGATCATTTTTTGGCAATCCGATCTTAGATTTTTGAATCGATCTCTTAGAGAGCAAGATTGATCCAAGATCACGAGAAAATGGAGAGATTGGAAATCGATTTTCATCTTAATGTTGAACCCTACAGCGGCAGTTTAAGGAACGCGTGACTGACTGCAAGAAGCTCTATCCAATGTAATTTCTTAATCAATCATATATCAATCAATCATATATTCATTGGCGAATTAATTCCTTTACCTTCTGTGATGGGATAGACGATTGTGGTGTCTGATTCATTCGGTGAGTTAGTTGATTGAGTGCCGAGTGAGTTAAGAACAGTGATTGAATGAAGTGATTAGTGATATAATGAAGCTTAGAAGAATGGCCGAAAATATAATAGAATCATTCTGCAGCAGGTTTTTTCTTAATCATTTATGAAAATCGAATAAATTTTCGTGAGATCGATCTTTTATTCCCGGATTTTTTCCTGGATCGATCTCAACACTCACAGTTCGAATCGATTGGTAAGATCGATCTGTACACAATAAATTGGAAAGCCTAACCGGAAGAGCAAAGAGACAAGAGAGAGAGGAAAAGAAACATTCATAGACTAATTTTAGTTTCTATGATCTATGGTATGAGGCATAGGTCGCAATTTATATATCCAATATTACCTACGGTCAACTCCTCCGATAGATACATCGAAAAAGTTTAAAATGATTACATAGTAGTCTACACAAAGTACATAATAAAAACCTGCCAGAAATCATTGATCTGAATTCTGAACAAAATCTTCGTTAGAAAATGTCCAAAGCTCTGCATGACGTGTAAATAAAAGTAATCATATTCACGCACATTAATACGGATATAACATCTCTTGTAAAAAAAAAACCTTTACCAAAACATTATCGTGAAAGTACTTAAATTTTTATTCAATAATCATTCAACAAAACCCACTCTTTTAATAAGATTTAAGCATGATTCTGACTTCTCTTAGTGCACCACAGCCACGAACCGTCTGTCATAGTGAAAGTGGTGTTACATTTAGATGGAATCAATTAGTTACTCGCGATGACGACTTGCCGCCTGCCTCGCTCACACGTACCGACTAATTATAATTAATTAATTGTATCATCATCATCAACATCATCATCATCATCACGTTATCAACCAAGTCCCCTGACTAACTTTCAACTGATACAAATTTGATTAAAGTGTAAATAAAATGTAAATAAAAACAAATAGAGAATGAAGTGAGAAAACTGTCTAAGACTGGCTCAAAAGGACTTAGCTTCCAGAGCCCTAAACCCCTTTAAAAAAAATTCAAAACCTAACGTCATTTACTTTTCCCATATTTTTGTATGGAGAATACTTCTTAGGTAATCTTCTTTTGAATAACAAATTACCTCACACTCGTCACATCTGTAGGTTTCTTTATATTGTAACTTCAAAGAGTTTCAATGCTACCATTTAATGATCACAAATGTTTAAGCTTAACCGAACCATTCATTCAAACTAATGACTTTCATAATGAGACTTTAACGTTTAAAGAGTTGTCCAAACTTTTTCATTTATTATTGTCAAATTAGGAAAGTATCTTATTTAAACTATGAGTCAACAATACAGTCTTTGCTAGGACGGTTATGCTTGGATATAGAGCAGTAATTCAAGATGCTGGGGGCTCTTCTGCGAGGTGTTCCTTGGGCAGCTTCCTGATTTATTTATTTTAAATATACCTTTGCCTTATCTAATAAATAAAATCGTAAACTTCGCGTGTCTGTACATTGAAGATATTTGCAAAAAGATTTGGGCGTCTAAGGATAAGCAACAGAACACATTTTGATCATTTTTGTCTATTTGCCTGTTTATCTGTTTGTCTGTGAGTTTGTGCACGCATAACTTAAAAACTACTGAACAGAATTTGATGGATATTTCACAGAAACTTGGAGCTTAACCTAACTTAACATTTAATCTTTATTTCATCGCAATCGGTTTACTCGATCAAAAGTTATAGACATTTTTAGTTTTCAAATACATTAGTAGGTAAGGTTAGTATGCAGTAAGTAGCATATAATAGTATTTCCCCACTATTCAGATTGCGATGAGTTTGGACTACATTTGGAGCTGGTAGTGGGAATCGGAGTGGGCGTGGGCGTGGGAGTGGGATTAAGAGTGAGATTGAGAGTCTGAGTGGAAGTGGAAGTAGGATAGGGAGCGAAAGTGGGAATGGGAGAGTCCACGCGAGCGGGGGTATAGCGCAGCATATTATACGCACACTGTTTTTAAGTACTGTCTCTCGGGCGACGGGTCAGCCGTCCGTAACATACTCGTAGATGTGGTTATGAAAAAGGGCTCACTTAGTTTAGTGTACTCAGCTTGTATCTTGCACAGTAGCTCAGCTTTCTTACAATAACCAGGTTGAAAACCATCACTACTTTTAAACGATATAATAATCGTAAAAGGCAAAATAAAACCTAAAGAGATGCAAGTAGAAAGCTCTCGCGGCGCTCCTCTCACTAGTGTTGCAGGAATCCATCGATTATCGATAAAATAATAAGAATAAGGTATTACAAATTAAGTAATCAGATTGACATTTTATAAAATCTGTAACCTGTTTCGTGGAGACTGATGCCTGAACTAGACATAGCCTGTTTTTCAGGTCACCCGGTCTCCACCCCACAGATTTAGAATAATTATAATTATATAATAACAGAAAGTTTATTCACTATTATAAATTAGGCGAGTATTGAGTTTGTATGTGATGTGTGAGGTGTGATTGTATGTGTGTGGGGGTGTATGGGGGGGGGAGTGTATGGGAGGGAGGCAATTTATCATCTGCGTTAAAGGAGAAAAGTATTAAGAGTAGCTATTCAAATTATTTTTGAAAATATTCTGTATGTCCGCAAAAATATATCTCTGTTTTTGAGGCACTGTGACAATAATAGTTATCATTATCCCTCTAATATTATAAATGCGAAAGTTTGAATGTTCGTTACTCAATCACGCTTCAACCACTGGACGGATCGGGATGAAACTTGGCACTCATATAGGTTAGGTCCTGGAATAGGACATAGGATAGTTTATATCCCGAAAAAACGTCTAATTAATATGAATTTATGTTATTTTTGAGGTTTTTAGGGAAGTTATGATATGATATGAAAATGATATCTATTTTCAAGACCTACGCGGACGAAGTCGCTGGCGAAAGCTATGAGAAATAAAAAATTACTTGGTTTTATCCCGTTTAAGACTAAGTAAGGTAAGTACTAAGAGTAAGGTCACTAAATCGTTTATACAATATATATGCTTATAAAACAACAATAACTAGAGGAAATCTTAAAAATGACGGAGAGAAAGCTACAATAAAAAAACTACTTTATAAGAATGCCTGTTATAAAATAGGCGATTATTTGAATAACAAAGATGCCTGCCTACTGTTGCTTCAGCTTCGTACTCTTTATATTAGCCTACCCAAACTTGATTTCAAAAGATGTGTTGCATGAAGTTTGTTGCGCCGTTTCTTCTTCATTCATGTGCAATGAAGGATTCAAATGTAGTCCTAACTCATCGCTATCTGAAAGGCACCGAACATTATAATTGATACTTCTTTGTTATATTGCATAAGTACTAATGTATAAGAAAACTAAAAATTCCCGTAACTTTTGATTGAGTTAGCCGATTGCGCTGAAATAATGACTATATGGTACTCCGAGTTAAGCCCTACGTTTCTGTTAAAAGTCCTTCAAAATTGGTTCAGTACTTTTCACGTGATGCGTGCACAAACTAACAGAGAAAAATTCCAAAAATAATCGAAACGTGTTCTATTCTTAACCTTAGAGCCCCCAATATTTTTTGCTAATATGTTAAATGTACAAACACGCGAAGTTAACGTTTTTATTTATTAGAATATCTTGGCAACACTAACTCCCACTCGACTGCAGCGGTGCACAAATTACACCCAGCCCGCAGCTTTCCTCAGACTTTCGCCGCACTTATGCGGGCTTCTATAATAAGTAACAAGGTCCCAGCTTTTACGCATTGATGCGCGAGTAGATTGGCTTGTCCTATAATCGGTCGTGTAGTGAAAAAGTACTTAGGGAACGTACCCAACTACGTGATCTTATAGGGGCGGGGGAGGGGGGAGGGGGGGAGATCTTCAAAATACCACGCTTGGTCACAGGGGTGGCGGGGGCTTTGGCTCGGGCCTTTTCGAGCTGTATATTCAAATATGACGCGCAGTTTTTAGCGCTTTTTAACCCACAGGTGGCAACACGGACGTCAGCTGATTGAAAACTGACAGTTTTTTTCTTGTTGATGATATTTTTTTTACTTGTAATTATAGGAATCCACGCACTTTTGGCGCCACGCGGCAAGCGCTGTATTAATAAAGCAAAATATGCGCCAATTTTATTTCTTTTAAGTTTCTGTTTGCAAAAATTGGTTAAAAACCAAATTTATGCATTATTACGTGAAAACTTGAGAGGGTTACGCTTTTTAACGATATGTAGTTTATTTCCATAAAAACCACTGTTTTAATATCTATCTACTAGTCCTTAACACACAGACATACATACGTTTGGATAGACTAAACTTCTAAATTTTTTAGGTTTCATCTGAGAAATCCCTTCAGTCCCCATTTCGTAACTGGCTACGTAATGGACAGTAATTCCTATTTGGTAATCGATTATCAAAGGGAATTGCGTCAAATGGGATGACGCAAACCAAATTTCTCAACAAAGTCAAAGTCAAAATCATTTATTGCATATGAGTACACTTGGTACATTTATACACGTCATTTTTTTTTATCGACTACCGCTTCCTAGGTGTTAGCGCTGTGAAGAAGAAACGGCGCAACAAACTTCACGCAACACATCTTTTAAAAATCAATTTTGCATACAATTAATAAAGATTTTGCGAAGCTGAATCAACATTAGTACCAGGCATCTTTGTCATTCAAATAATCGTTTATTTTATAATAGGCTTTCTTACAAAGTTGTTTTTTAATGTGAATCTTAAACTTTCTGTCCGTCATATTTAAGATTTCCTCTGGTAGTTTGTTGTAGAAGCGTATACATTGCCCCGTGAACGATTTACTGACCTTACTTAGTCTTAACCCTGGTAAAACAAGTTTATTTTTATTTATATACTAGAAATCCAGATATTGTTTGACGGTTCATAAAAGGCTTTTCCAACCTCATTAAACCCTCTGTGTAGTCTCTAGTATAGTAAATAGTGGTCATGATTTTCGCCGAGTCGAGTATACCACGAATAGCTTTCACACTGGTCTTGGGACTGGTTTTCTCCCGTGCCCACTTGTCGTGTGACAGACAGACATGCTGTCAAACAAGAATATTAATATAGATAGAGGATGGTGATAAGTTGATGCTGAAGTTGGTATGCCTTATTCTGGCGTGTACGTCACTCCAGCTCGTAAAGTAGAATTTTAGTAGATTAGATTAGATTAGATTTCTTTATTTCACATTACAAATTTTAATACTCAGATTAACTTACGTAAAAGGTCAGAGTTAATGTGATCGTAAAAAAATAATAAAATATAGTATACAAAATGTCAATTCTACACAACTCGTGTATGATATTTATAACAATGTCATAACTTAATTTACATAATAATAACAATGTATATAAAAATAGAAAAAAGAATTTTCATAAACTATGTCGCAGTTTAAATTCAAAATCGTATATCCATAAATTCTTTGACAGAGTATATAGTAGTCTGACCCAAGCAGGATTTAGACTCAATAAGTAGGTACTACATGAAAGCAAGTGTTGTTATATGTGGTTCCGGAAGGTGGTCATGCCAGAATAAGCCGTATTTCGGCGTGGCCACCAACAAACGACTATATTTTTTAAACGGCAAACAGACTAAATTCTGTTTTTGCGACTAATTCAACTAAATAACGATATCATCCCGCGAATCATCGGTCCCACGTACTACGAGCACCTCCCCGCAGACCTACGTAACGAAACAAATGACGAAACGTTTAGTCGCCGACTGAAAATCTATTGTTGGATAACGAATTTTATTCTGTTGATGAATTTTTAAAACTAAAATTCTCTTGATATATACATTATTGTATACTGACTTTATTTTATTTTGTATTATCTTGACTATGTGATTTAATTCTGATTTTATATGACATAAGGTTTACTATTGTATTCAATTGACGATCCCTTTTATGGCTAAGATAGTATATAATATTATTATTATTATTATTAATATTGTTTTATGGTATATTCGCGAAATAAATAAATCTATATCTATAATATTGATATAATGCGCCATCGCACAAGGCCATCATTGTGAATGTATTTTTGATCAAAAACTCCACAGACATCATTGACCAACCACCTTATTCACCAGACATGGCTCCATGCGACTTTTTTCTTTTTCCTAAACTCAAATTACCACTTCGTGGCACCCATTTCCATTCGACAGAAGACATAAAGGAGAATTCGCGGCGAGAACTGTACTCAATTCCGGAAAAAGCGTTTCAAAAATGTTTTGATGATTGGATTATTCGTTGGCGTAAGTGTGTCGCTTCTGAAGGAGCCTACTTTGAAGGTGATGAAATAAAGTTGGATGAATAATTAACATTTTGTGTAATATTGATCTTTTCCCGGTACTTTCTTGACAGAGTAGTATATTTAAAATGTCAATTCGTGATGGTAGTCAGTCGTTTCAAAGTTTTAGGGTTTTTTGTGGCCATGCCGAAATAAGGCTTATTCTGGTATAGCCACCTTCCGGAAGTACATGTAAACAACACTTGTTTTCCTACTTGTAAGTTAGTTTCCAATGTTTTCTACCTACTTGCCCCTGTTAGATCGAAGATTCAACCCCAAGCTAGCACTAATAAGTTGGACGATGATCTATCATACCACAGGCTTATTAAGTAAAGCCTTCATATGCATCATCATCAGCCGAAATACATCCACCGTTGAACATAAGCCTCGCACTGAAAATGATGTGCAACGCGGTCATCGCTCAGTTTAAAATGAGCTAATATCGGAACTACTCGAGGGATTTGATCTAAAGAAACTGTATTGTAGAGAATAGAGTATGATCTATGGTTTAAAATAACCAGTTTGCAATATAAATAATAATCTACTCCTCGATTGCTTTGTTGTAAAAGATTTATCGAATTTAAGGATCAAATTAGTAACGTGCTCAAAAAGGCTGGGGTCCGCAGTGAGAAGAATAAAAGGAGGTGCATGAAAAGGTTGATGAATGCGAGTGAGGCTAGTGAGGTGTATCAGGATCGTGCAAAGTGGCGATGCATCGTCTCTGCCTACCCCTCTGGCTCCAAGGCGTGAGCATTATGTATATATGAATCACGAAACCTGCAGTAGTACCCAAGACTTCTACCCACGCTATTTTTTTAGAAGGTTAACAGAGAATCTACGAAAACGGATAAATAGAACATTAAAAACGAAGTAGGACTGCATTTAAAATCTAATGGAGTTTCCACCAATTTAATGCCAAGGTATCAGACATGATTGTAAATGCAAACGGCGGAAGGCCGTCGCTCTGCGCAAGTTCACGGGCCGCGGCGGTCGATGCGCGCACGCAGCTAGAAAGTGAATTACGAAACTGCGCGCGCGCCGGCCATATTTCATTACCGTATACTGTATTATGCTAGCGATGACGGGTAGAAAGTACCTACCGTGTTATTTTTCGTCGAAGTCAATCTTGTCAAGTTTGCAATTAATAATTCATGCAGCTGTTGCGTCGGTGGCGCAGTGGGTAAGACTCGTATTGAGAATCTTATCGAGATGTCCCAGTTCGATCCCCGGTCATGCCATGTACCAATGTTTTTTTTTCTAAACTAAAGTGCATATACTGACTGAGTTTGTGGACTTCCTATTGTCGTATACTCAAAAGTTGTTCATTTGAATCTCTATCTTTCCTTCCGCTGGTACTCTTTTTAATTTGTACAGTGAATGCCAGTATGACAAGGTTCGCCATCTTAAAGTTTAATATTGCTTGTACTAATGCAAGAAACGGTATGGCCACATTTGAATAAATCTCAAGTTTTATTTATTGCTTTACCGACTCCATCTTGTCAGTATTACATAAATTTAAGCTTTGTTATCCAACTATCCTATCCTACTAATATTATAAATGTGAAAGTTTGGATGTTTGGATGTTTGGATGTTTGTTACTCAATCACGCTTCAATCACTGGACGGATCGTGATGAAACTTGACACACACATATAGGTTAGGTCATGGAATAGGACATAGGATAGTTTTTATCCCGAAAAAACATCCCATTCCTACAGGAAATACATAATAATTTGTAATGTTAAGTTGACCACGCAGACGAAGTCGCGGGCAACAGCTAGTTAACCATAATTCGCAGTATGTTTAGAGGCATAGTTTGAAAAGGTAGCATGTGCTGGCGACGTGAATTAAAAAACTATGGAATCTTTTCATTCCGTCACTGTACTGCTGTAAATCTTTACTGTTTTTATTGAACAGACAATACAGGTATTCTTATAGCAAAGCGGTTTTACCCGCCTGCCTTATGGAGTTCTCTATCTTACGGTAAACCTACTTAAACCTTTGCGTAAAGCCAAGAATGAAGTGTACCTATGTTATTTGTAGAAATCCGTTACAACAGCGAAGCTTGTTTTGTCCTTACGTCTGTCTATCCGGCGAATAACTCAAATAATACTTCAACGATTGATCTGAAATTAAATATAACTGCGTTACGCTAAATCTCGCGATCTTACATCATCAACTCGCATCAATTTCCGAAGCAATCTCGCGGTTTCCGAATAACACCTAGACGGAAACGGTTCGCACCTCGTAATAGGCAATTTGCTCTGTTCACAAACCTCCGCGGTCGGTGGTCCATTTTATAATAAATTACATTGACCGATATTGGACATAACTTTAAGTGACGATATTATTGTTTGTACCTGCTTTGGAAACTTAACTGAAACTGATATCTTGATGAGATTGATTTCGGGATTTTGCTTAAGTTATTTGTGCTGTTTAGGTTCTAATAGACAGATAAATCATTTATTAATAGCTACGACTCATACGCTAGGCAAACATACAAATCAGGTTTACAAACTTTTTTTTCCTTTCCGGGGATACGATAATGAAATGAAATGAAAATTATTTATTTGGGAAAGATATACATTCCATATATTAGTAGGTCTTAAACTAGGTTAGTAGGAAGTCAATTTTTTTAGTCAATTGTACAATAGAAATATCACTGAATTTAATGTCAGTTAAAAGTACAGATAATGACAGTGGTTAAATAGCCCGAATATTGTAATTATTAAATTCGTTTATTAAGATATCAATGATCCAATTATTGTTAGTAAAGTAACATTCAAATATTTAAAACAAGAGCAATTAGGATGTCAAAGTATTAAATAAATTCAATTAAATTACATTATATAATAATTCTAGCAATATATTCTCGCTCTGTTGTGGGGCACTGGTGCATGCAATGCCAGCCAGTGTCCCACAAAAGGGCCGTCCAATATAGTGTAAGACTGTAGATTTTGATCGACACGGCCTTTCATTTCCTCTGGCTCTAATCTATCCAATTTCAAGTATGCTAAGTGTGCTCGAAGAACTAAAGTCCTGATAAATCAGAAAGGATTAGCAAGTCGCAAAGTCAGTAAGTAGCCGGACCACATCTGTCGCAGAATTGTAGTGCTATTCTCTAAAATACGAACTCACACGCGAGTCTCACTTAAGTGACTCTACTCACTTCGAAACCTAATCCATTGGCATTTTGTAAATAAACATTCTCAAGCACTGTCGACGTGAAATGAGTTCTTTGTTCACTTCACTTCGATAGTGCTCTGGAATGTTTACAGAATTACGATGGATTAGGTTTCAAAGTGAGTGAAGACTCACACGTGAGTTTGTATTTTAGAGAATAGCACTACTGACGGCCGTTGGGGCAGACGAGTTCTGCCACCAGATGGACCGAAGATATAAACAATATTGCTGAAGGCAGCTGAATGCGGAGGGCGGAAAACTGCGTGAGGTAAAGTTCACTGGAATGGGGTCTTTGGGAAGAGAAACTTTTGCAAAATAAGCCTCCTTTTGCATTTATAAGCCTTCTTAGAAATTGCGTCCTAATGATATGATCTAAGACTACTTCCTCATGTTTAGCAGCTACAAGAATTATTAGATCCCGAAAGGATTGTTCAGATCGAAATACCCTCTTTAGTACTACCAATCCTGTAACAGTTACTTAATTTAATTTGCAATATTTATGTCAAACAATAGCTGCAACAATCGCAGAAACAAATGCAATGCACGACCGACTTTTACGTCAGCAAATAAATCGGAGAAACAAGAATCGAACCGTTTAGCCGCTCACGGTTCATTACGTAGATTCAACACGGGATGCGAACGAATGGTTTCGTCACAATATTTAGGTCATCTGTTCCCTTGTTTGTGGACAAATTCAAGGAATATTGGTAGTGAATGTTTACTTTTGTGAAGATCAAAGAAGCTCTTATTCAATTTGCAAATAAAATATGAGAGCAAATTGCAAAAGATTTGTTAGGGTTAAAGTGCTTAGGTTGTTCTTTTGAACGTTTGCCGTTGGTTCCAAACATCTTCTGTATCTCTTAGCTTTTCTTTGGTAGACTTGGACATTTTTAAAGTGTTTTGTTCTTTACTCAAAGTACCTATGATTTTGTGAACACGTTTTGTCTTTGTTAAAAGATAGATCGTCAGAACCTTACAGTTCTATCTATAAGCCATTAAAAAAAGCTGTTTATGCTGAGTTGGTGTACCATATACAAAAGGATGTAACTACTTGTAAAATAAAATAAAACCAATGAATAAAGTAAGTACCACAATAATTTATCTTTTCCCCCATAAGCGTAAGTATTTTTAACGCCAATCGTAAGTCCTATTTATCATCTATACGTATAAAAGGTTATGTACTTCTATGTTGAAGTTCCAGTAGTTATCGAAATAGCACAATAGTATTCTTCGCAACTAGTTTTTAGCCGTCTTCATCTCCCTTAAACGCCACACGGGAAGTTTGGGGATGGCCCTATCCTAAGCCGGGAACCACACTATCGGTCCAACTATAAGCCATTTGGTACTCTCTAACGGGTCACGTAACATGACATGGCATAATGCTCACGCCTTGGTTCTAGAGGGGTAGACAGAGACTTCCTGACAAACGTCGCAAAGCGACTTTCCTTCGTCCACTTTTCGCCCCTTGATACCACTTGGCGTGATGTGTGGTGAACAACATCGCCGCCTCCGTGTTGAGACATATTGTGGTACCACGATTAGCTAGAGAAATAATTGTCCACCTCATCTGATCAATTAATGTGTAGCTGAAATCTACGCTAAGCAGCTCTGAAGAAAATCATGACACGGCTCCAAAAAAATGCAGTCCATTACCAAACACCGTCTCATTAACTCTACAAACGAATCAATCGGTTCCAGAGCTGAATGGAATTAATTGACAAGCTTAGCCTTCCATTGCACCCGTAGTTTGTCAACAAGAGACATTTCAACACGACGACGATGGTAGGTAGTGGAAGTATTTGAGCGCTTGCAACTCTCCCCCCACGACAGTCTCGCGCGGTCGCAATGGCGGCCCGACGCGCACTGGCGGCAGCTCGCGCGAAATTCAAACCCTCGATCTAGTCGTTCCAATTTTAATATTTATACTTCGCAATAAGACTGAATCTTTCTTCAAAAGCTATGGAACTAAGGATACAGCCCAACTGACTGATGACGTGACCAGTGACTAGTGACAGTGACGTGACATGACTTGGATTGACTGACAGGACTGATTGACTTTCCGGAGCGGGAGATTAAGGTTTGCATGAACATTTCTATAAAACTTTAAACTAACACTCAACAGCTGGAAGTTTGAAAGGCATCCCAAATTATTTTCATCATCCCTAACCCCTTTTCTGAAAAATTTAAAGTTCGTCTATACCGACATACCAACCTTAAATTACTGATAACTTTTCTCAGTGGTCGGTTATTCGGGTTTATAAATTACTAGCTGTTGCCCGCGACTTCGTACGCGTGGACAACTTAACATTACAAATTATTATGTATTTCCAGTAGAAATGAGATGTTTTTCGGGATAAAAACTATCCTATGTCCTAATTTTAGTATTTAGTTATTATATAGTATGCACTTTTTGCCCCCTCGCTCTTAGTGCCTTGTCTCACACCCTGTAAGGTTGGCTAGAAGAGATCTCTTTTAGAGATAAGCTCGCCTTTGTACACAAAATTTGTAACTGTATTTACTTTTAAAATTTGTGCAATAAAGAATATATATTCCAGGACCTAATCTATATGTGTGCCAAGTTTCATCACGATCCGTCCAGTGGTTGAAGCGTGATTGAGTAACAAACATCCAAATATCCAAACATCCAAACTTTCGCATTTATAATATTAGTGGGCTTATTTGTAAATTAATTTAGAAAAAAATAAAACGAATCAAATTATGAAAAAAATACAATGAAAATAACATAAAAATCAATCATGTCCAATATAACAAAACTGAATTATGTAAAAACTCATCATAACTGTAATATCATGACTGCCAGGATACTTGACAATGGCAAAGTAAACTACTAGACTAGTATAGTTTCCTTTTTCAGTGGTTCTTGTTAGCTTTATTACCCTCTGTGTATTTTTTTTTTGCTATTACTAGAGCTTGCATATTTTATCTTTTGACATAAATTGCCTTCTTTGGGACGATGAGATGCAGACATATCAAGTCCCATTTCAAGATTTATCTGGCACTCCGTTCACCAGAGATAGACTTGAAAATAGATCACTATGTGATACTATATTTATTGTATTGTTTTTTTTTATTAATAACCTGCAAATTTACGAATACCTAGTGTCTGTGCCATATATAAAATGTATGTCCCCTGAGTATGGATGTAAAATCATACACAATATCTCCATAAACGACCATATTTTTTTTCAAAGATTACACAGTTAATCATAGTAAATTTTTTTTTGTCAAAATAAGTTCTAACCTGGGTGACACGCGCGGGTTCTTGTCAAAAAATGAAATAAACTCCCCCTCTTCCAGGCCGGAGAATGTTTCCACGGAAAACAAATCCATAGCGTACCTATATTCCACATGCCCATATAAAGGAGTTTTCTCTGTTGCTGGTAGGCTGGTAGAAAGCTCATAAAGAGATAAGCATTACTATTTGTACATGGTTTTTTCCTTACTTTTATTGCTTTTTATTGTTAAATAAATAAAGGATTTACAATATAACCGATTCCAAATATCTCTTTATTATTCCCACATTTAATTTTTTGCAGTTTACAGCATAGGTCGGATGACGTTTGACATGCTTACTAAACTGACGTAAATTATTTTGTTTAATTTTTAACCATGACTTTTTTAAAGTGTTATTGTAATAAATAATTGTGTAAATTTGCATGCTATTGTCAATTGCTGAATTGAATGTTACTTTAGGCTAATTTTAACATCTGGCAAATCTAGCAATTCAAAAGCAAATAATGATTTCATAGACGATCTCCGTGGCGGAACGGGGTAGCTCTCGGACTGCCACGCCGGAGGTTGCGGGTTCAAATCCCGCTAGGGGTAAATGTTCGTATAATGAATATGAATGTTTGTACCCAAGTCTTGGATGTTTATATATTTATTTAAGTATGTGTATCCGTTATCTAGTAACCATAGCACAGGCTCTGCCTAGTTTGGGACTGGATAATTGGTGTGAATGTCTGACATATTTATTTATTTTATTATTATTATATTAATTTTTTTCATTTATACACAAATGTGTTTGGCCACGCCCCCATGTTTCGATGTTTTGTGTAGTGTTTCGAAAGAAGACACACCTTAAAGCAGTCTATTATGTCTATTCATAGCCATATTTGTCTATGAGTGATGCGCGCGCGCCCTAGCAGCGAAAGTATATTTTCACTTTCTCGAGAGGTCAGACAAACACTCGGTGTGGCTACAAATGAAACATTGTTATCACCTTTACCTTTACTATGTATGCAATGCACTTACCAAATTAACACTCATAGAAATTAGATACCTACATTTTAGAAAGCTATTGAACGTAATCGAAAATGTTAAGTAGTTATCTGTTAGCGAGTTTAAACAGCTCCACGCAATATTATTTTGTTTAACAAATTGTTCAGTCACTATTCGATATTGAACGTCCCACTGCAGTTTTTTTTACACGCGCCGAAACTTGGACTCTGACAGTGGGACTAGTCCGAAAACTGAAAGTCGCTCAGCGGGCTATGGAAAGAGCTATGCTCGGAGTTTCTCTAAGGGACAGGATCTGTACCTAGATGTTGACAATGTCAGTATTTACAATATCTTCTCACACCGAATGTTACCAAATAAATAGACCATAATTTTCTAAATATCAAGTTTGCAAAATAAGAACATCAGAACAAAATATGAAATTTAAGGTTTTCAGTAACCAATTAGGTAGTTTCTTCTAATAATTCGTCCAGTGACAAGTTTGTAGTATACTTTCATTTATCTCAAACAAACTTTCTCTGTCTTTATAAACGATAGTTTATAAATAAATATTGCTTTCTCTAGATACAAAGATGATCAGATAGAATATTCCGAAGAACCATATTTTTACATAATATGTATTTCACTTTCTGTCGTAGATGGTTTTACGAGAAAATGTTCATATTTATTGCTGTTTTATGTTAACAAGGCTTTATCGAAAACGAATCCGAAACTGGTCTTAAATATCTTTTATCTTTCACTTAATTAGGTACTAAAGTTAAGTATTGGAGATCTGTTACGCAAGCAGGATGTGAAATAAACCTTACGATCATCCAATCGGAGGTTTAATTTACCAATAAAAATTTGCTACAACTATAATATATCATTACTAAAAAAATATTTTATACTAGCTTTAGCCCGAGACTTCATCCGCGTAGGTTTCGATATTTACACATCTTAAATTTCAACATAAATATCATTTTGGTTTCCCGTAGGAATGCGATGTTTTTTCGGAATAAAAACTATCCTACTTATGTCCTATTCCAGGACCTAACATATATGTGTGCCAAATTTCATCCCGATCCGTCCAGTGGTTGAAGCGTGATTGAGTAACAAACATACAAACTTTTGCTTTTATAATATTAGTGGTATAGGATGAGATATATACATCGGTTCACGATATATCTATACATATCATTAATTCATTATCTATGAGTATAGATCGCACCGTAAGAAAGTATCGCGATCCTGAGAAAGAGGCGTCTCTTTCGCTTCCTTTAAATCCATTATTCTGTTCACACAATGCTCTCCGTGGAACACCAGCAGTGCCATCGGTGCTCAGGTACATTGCGCAGACCTTAGAGAGGCGCAAAATGATCTGGGTGAGCATTTCCAAGGGCGCAATTATAGAATAGCTCGCACCGGGCGTATAAGACTAGTTACGGCACTGAACACCAGTACCTATATTTAAACGTTGAATAGAATTCTATCCTTTCACATGATTTAGTCCAAATTCGTCAGAAACACCAAAACCTTATTTTTTATTCCACATTGGTCAGAAGTGACGAATGTACACAAAAATATTTTTCCACTACAAGCATATAGGAAAGAATCGCCAGCCGCAAATTTTCTTGGCAACATTTTATATATGACGAAAATGGAATTCAAAATCTTCAATGAACAGCAGATAATCATCAATATTTCCTATATGCTTGTAGGGAACATATTGTAGTGTCAGCAGGTTAACGTGCATACGTACGGCGGCGTGCCAGTCGCCCCTCTACATCGCTCCCGGTCGGTTAGGTCATTAGATTAGTTCGGTTCCATTAGTAGGTAATAATATTTCATGTGAGCATTTAAAATATAAACTTTAAATAGTGTTTATGCGTTTCACTGTGTTCACTCTCCTTCTGATACAAAGACATTCAGGGCACTCGAGCCCACATATTAACATGCTGATCTTTTGTTCTTTTCCAGCGGGAGCATCGAGGATGGACTTGAAGGTCGCACGGATGAAGTGCAGTTCCCAACAGCGAGCGCATTGCGACAGTCGCCTCTTCTCCAGCACTGCCCCCTTAAAGGTGCACCCAAATGTCCCCCGGCCTCAAAAAGGTACGTCTAAACCATGTCGGACTTTCCTGCTCCTCCTCTATCACTCCTATAGTGTACTTCGTCAACAGCATCCAACTCTTAGAGTTTCACTGCTGGACATAGACACCAGGCTTCCCCAATGAACGCCACCATACCCGGTCCTTCGCCCTCCGCATCCAGCATTACACAACTTCAAAGTTGGCCTGATGATATATACTCGTATCAGCAAAGAATTTGACATCATCTGCAAAGATCGCCAAGGAGGGTACAACAATTTTTCTAAGATCTCTTTTAGCTTGAGGATAACGTTGATGGAAGCTTACGTATCATGCTCTCCATCTAATTCATATTCCACTGAACTATTTCCTTTCCAGGTACCGGACCCATGATGGCACATGCAACAATGTAAACCGTCCTCGATGGGGGTCCACCATGACCCCTGTCCAACGATTCCTGCCTCCTTCCTACTCAGACGGCCTCCAGGCCCCCCGAAGATCAGTCTTCGGTTCCCAACTTCCATCAGCCCGAGAGATCAGCTCGTTGGTCCACGAGGACCAAAATGTGGAAAACCCTGGTGTGACACATCTGCTGATGCAATGGGGTCAGTTCTTGGATCACGATGTCACTTCATCCTCGCAGTCGAGGGGTTTCAACGGATCAGTACCACGGTGTTGTAAAGATGGAGGAAGGGAATTCATGCCAAAGGAATTAATGGTGAGTAATCTTTGTTTCTTTTAATCTTAAGGGTGTTGAAATTCATTCTCTATTAAAACTTGCCTAATTCTGGAACTATCGCAGCACCCAGAATGCTTCCCCATCGCAGTGCCACCATCAGACCCATTCTACGGCCCGCGTGGAGTACGCTGCCTGGACTTTGTGAGGTCATCTCCAGCACCACGCGACGACTGCGCGCTGGGCTGGCGGGAGCAGCTGAACCAAGTCTCTGCATACATCGACGGGTCCCCACTTTACGCCAGCTCAGCGAGGCAGTCTGATAAGCTGAGGTTATTTAGAAATGGTAAGTTACGTTGCACTGTTTTGCCTCGTTTATTAATATGAATGATGCGTTAAGTTTTACTTCCGTAGTCTTGTCTAGTCTGTCCTTTTAAATCTCATTATTTTTTCAGCTGCACGAAAACATAACATATCCTCAAGTTCCCCTTTTGTTGAAATTCTAATAAAGTCTATCGCTTCTTTTACTCTTTTTTTTATATCTTTATTATCACTAATCTTTTCATTAATCTATTAGGAATGCTCCAATACGGCAGCGTGCAGCAGCGACGTCCACTCTTGCCACGGGATCGAGACGAGCTCTGCCGTGGTGGAGCAGTCTCTACTGACTGCTTCAAATCTGGAGACGCCAGAGTCAATGAACATCCGGGACTGGTGGCCGCTCATATCGTGTGGCTAAGGCAACATAACAGGTGAGAAATTATAACTGTGTTCTTCGTTTTCGATTAATTATTGACTCCATTCTTCATGGATTTGACTCTATTATTTATGTTACCAGAATGGCCCAAGAGCTAGCACATTTGAACCCCCAGTGGAGCGACGAAAAAATCTACCAGGAGACACGGAAAATCGTCGGAGCTATGGTCCAACACATCACCTACAGGGAATTCTTACCCATTGTCTTAGGTGAGTTACCTGAAACATCGCAGTCAGATTAATAACTTTTCTTTGTATAAGCGATGCAATTCTTTAAACGTTTTACTTCTATCAGGCACAGAAGTTATGCGTCTCTTCGAGCTGGAGCCACAAAAGAAAGGCTATTACAGAGGCTACGACCCGAAAGTCAACCCCAGTCCCGCAAGCTCCTTCGGATCAGCCGCTTTCAGATTCGGACATAGTTTGGTCCAATCTTCCATGGTGCGGTTTGACCGGTTTCACAGGCCCATTAAGAACAGTGAGTAATCCAGAAGAACCTCTTAGTTGAAACTAATTTTGAAGGCACTTAGGTAACTGATTGATTTAACTGCATTTTCAGATGTCTCTCTTCATAATGAGTTGACAAATCCTTCAAACATTTGGAGCATGGGCGCTGTTGATCGCCTGCTCCTGGGCATGGTGAACCAGCCCATACAGAAACGCGATGAATTCATCACAGAAGAGCTCACCAACCATCTATTTCAAACGCCGCAATTCAGCTTTGGAATGGATTTGGCAGCGATCAATATTCAAAGAGGGAGAGACCATGGGGTTCCATCTTATACGTCGTGGCGCGAGCCTTGTGGCCTATCAACTATTCAGGAGTTTAGTGATTTGTTTAAAGTGATGCCAGCGAGAGCAGTGAGAAAATTGGAGACTTTGTACAGGTAATGAATACCATAAAGCTAAGACTTTATTGGAATTTGTTTACAACAACGTCTAAATGTCATTAAAAACCATTTTTGATTTTCAGAAATGTAGATGACATAGACTTATTCACCGGAGGCATGGCAGAAAGACCAGTAGTAGGTGGACTGGTAGGACCGACTTTCGCTTGCATCATAGCCCAACAATTTTCTAATCTCCGAAAAGGAGATCGATTTTGGTAAGATTTTCTGAACTTCAATCAAATCGAAGTATTTTGAGTCCTCAAAGAAACTGTACTTACTTAACAATGACTTTTTTAGGTATGAGAATGGAGGTTTTGAATCATCATTCACTCCAGCGCAGCTCCAGCAAATAAGAAGAATGTCCTTCGCACAAATTCTCTGTCACACTTTGGACACAATTGACAGCATCCAACCATTTGTATTCCTATCTTCTGACAATCCTGACAATGAAAGAATATCCTGCAGGAACGGACTCCTTAATGACTTTGACTTATCGCCTTGGATTGAAGTCAACTCTGACTTTAACAATGACATTAGCAAAACTGACAATAATGAGGCTAATATTCCAAAACCGACTACTCAGAAACCTACTACTCGGAAACCAACTACTCAGAAACCAACTACAGGAAAATCTACTTCTCAGAAACCTACAACTCAGAAACCTAGACGATCTAAACCTACCACTAGTACAACGAAACCTACAACTACAAAAAAGAATCAAAAATTAGTAGATGGTACTTCTAACAAAGTTATTCAAAAGAAACCAGCTTCAGTTAACTCTACAAATACTCAAAGTAGTAAAGTGACAAATAGACAAAATAAAACTGACGCAACTGTAAAAGACCAAGACAATGCTACTGACATTTTAAACTTTTCTGTACAAAACATAGACGATAAACTTGATTTCAAAAACAAGAGCAAACGCTATGAAGACGGTCAAAAAATTAGTACGCGACACAATTCCAAAAACCCAACAAAACAGTACAGTGATTATGATGACGATGAAGAAAACGTGCAAAGCGTACAATCAATTGTAATCAATAACTTACCTTATAAACGACCTTACAACAATCATAATTATAATAACAGACCCGTTATGACTGTAACGGAAAATGTTGACAAATATACGTATCTTATCAACTATGTTCCAAGACCGACTGAATCTTGGAGGCATACTACGAGGAGAAACTACGACAGGGATGTAGTTAAAGTGACTTATCAAACCTACGACGACACATACAGACGACCTAACAAACCGTACTATTACAACAGACATGAAGACAATGACAGTAACAACTACCATAGACGTGACAGACCAAACACATACGCAAACAAGGACGGTTTACATTCTTCCGCTAGATCTAATGACGAAACTATGACTACACCTAAACCTAAAGCAACAATTGACAAAATTGACAATGTTAACCCTACAACCGAGAATCTGTTTAAACTAGTGACGTTTGGGTACGTAGGGACTTACAAAGGTAACGCTGTAAATGAAAAGATAACTAAAGCTGACACAACTGAAGAAAGACATGACACGATAAGTAAAGACTTCTCTACTTATGACACTAACAACCCAAACATCAATGACAATGACAAGACAAATATGAAACTTTCTACGTTTTACCTTTACGAAACTGCAACTAAACCGTACAGTAATGAACAAAGACCGACAAGACGACATGATGAAGACCGTGTATCTAACAATCTGAACGCTAATACCAAGTATTACTACGTCAAAAATGTCTTACATAAGTATGACCCTACCAGTGACTCTACCGTGACTGACAAACTAACTTTACAAGAAGAAAAAGACACAAACAAAAACAATACTAGTCTTGAACATTCTATAGAAAATATAGAAGAAAGGTCAGTGGCAGATAAACTGGCATTCCTGGAAGATGTCGAAAAATCTGCTAATCCGAATAAACCAAGAATCAAGATAAAGAAACCAGCGAGCCCAGCCAAAACACCATCTGTGGCTTTCCAAGTTATACCTAGTGAAAACATGTAAGTATAACATTTATAAATTAAATTTAAAAAATATACTTAACAAAAAAATTTCTTATAATAAATAATTGTATGTACATATTTTAGCCCATCGCAGTGGGCGGTCTACGATGAGAATGAAGATCTTCCTGAAGGTCTACCACACCACATGCCACCCATCAAGATTGACCCTCAGGCGTTAAAAGAAATTCCAAGACCCATGGTTTTCGCTGGTTTGAGGAGACGAAGACCAGGAAGATTATAAACACTAGCTAAGATAATAAAAAAAATTAGGACAATGACTATGACTGTGACTACTTACTAGAGCGAAACCTAATTTGAAAAACAATAAAAGAAAGAAAAAGTTTCCGTTTTGCTTTCTCTAGATGAAAATAATTTTATGATGGTAGTGATACGGTTTCAAAATAGACTAGACATATAACGACTTATCTTATTTACTGACTGACATGAAACTACCTAACTGAGAGTATGACAAAGTTATAAATAATGGCTGCAGGCAAGTTCTTCTCTACTGACAAATGACATAAAAATAATGGCGTGACCGGGAAAAGACAACACTTAACTATTTTTTAACTATGTGATGGAATGGACGACCTATGACATGACGACTGGCAACAAATTAAGTGACAATATAGGAATTAAATTTAATGAAATACATGACATTACAGAATACCATGACAGTACAATTCTTGACTACTGTGACACAAGACTCAAATACAACGTGACAAGGACACAATAATCAGATGAGAGATACTAATATGACGACAAAATGACAATGCATATGCGTCAAACTGATGATATACGACAAAATAGACCTATTTGGCTTGAGAGTCAAAATATCAAGACTATAAAAATACGAGACTATAAAAATCAGTTGATGACACAATTGTAATGCAAATGCAAATACTGACGACTGTGACGTGATTGACGCTGACAAGATTAATTTAACTGAGTGACGTACTGAGAGTTAAGTACTGACTACTGGACAAAACAGATGACAGATACCTTCCCAGGGTATTAGATGTGACATATTAACCTTTCTTACAACAGAAATGATTGACCGAATATTACAACAGTACGATATACATGCAGACTTAACAGAGAACTTAAAATTTAACAATAACAAATAAGTTATACATTTAGACTACTGTGACAAATCGACATCACTTCCAAAAGACAAAGAGAAAAAATATTAGACATGACAATTGACTTCTATTCTATTGAATTCTTGTTATTTAATTATGTTAGATTTTCAGAGAAAACGATTGACTATGATAAAAACATAAAAGCAAAGCAATTATGCTGACATCGTTCTAATAAGGACAGACAAAACAGAGGACTGAACTGTTACTGAAGACAAGACTGACAACTGAACTTGACAAACTGACTACTCTTACAGACGACCGACAAATTTGACAAAAAAAAGACACGACGAAATGTATGTCAACACAATAACAGACGTCTGACGACAATTTCAACATGCTACGACAGACATGACAAAGACTGAATATTTTTACAAAAGACTTACATCGACCAGTAGATAGAAATCATGACATCAACTTTACTGACAGATTAATGACTTTTACAGAATGAATGCCGAAAATAATGTAGTTTTAAGATTTAACGATAAGCAACACAGAAGACTTGATTAGAGATACATTATGATATGAGACAACACAGAAAAAAAGCCTCATCTGGTTGTGACATACCAGCGACCAATATCACTGGTGCCTTTGTGACTAAAGGAGAGTACAGGACAAAAAATGACTGATTTTGAACAAACCCAAACAAATTGACTCGATGTTATATCTTACTTGCAATAGTTATAAATCATTTGCAGAAACTGACAGATGACTATAACAGGATACAAGACAGTGGATGGGATCTGACTGATACTAACAAATTACTCGAACTGCACGATGGTCGACTGCTTTCGGTTTGACTAACAAGGACTGCCACTGACAGACTAAGTAATGACTATGAGTGATGGAAACATTAGACTGACAAGGATACCAATAATGACAATGAAAGACAACTAGAAATAATTCTGTCAGATTAACAGTATGACAGATGAAGACTTAAACATACATAAATAAATGCATACATACATACACACACACACATACACACACACAGAGGGGTAGCCAGAGTTGAAGTGACAATTTAAAATACTGACAAATTAACAGCCTCACTGATGACGACTAAATATTTCAAAATAACTATAATTTTACAACTTGACAGATGACGACTGAAACTGAAGCAATTTTTTTTTTATAATTATAACTATTAAACTTACTACGACTATGATATATTACGACTAAAACTGAACTGACAATTCGTATACTGACAATTTAACAGCATGACAGATAACGACTGAAACAGAACTGCGAATTAACAGCATGATAGATGCCGACTGAAACTGAAATGTCAACAGCATGACAAAATACGACTGAAACTGAAGCGACAATTCTAATGTCAATTTAACAGTATGATACGTAGAACAGATGTCTGAAACTGAAGCAATTTTTTTTTATAATTATGACTATTATACTTACTACGACTATGACATGTTACGACTAAAACTGAATTGACAATTCTTATACTGAGTATTTAACAGAATGACAGATGACGAGTGAAACTGAACTGCGAATTTAACAGCATGGTAGATGCCGACTGAAACTGAAATGTTAATTTAACAGCCTGACATTATGACGACTGAAACTGAACTGCCAATTTAACAGCTAGACAGATGACGACTGAAACTGAAGCGAAAAATCAAATGTCAAATTAACCGTATGATAGAACAGATGACTGAAACTGAAGCAATTTTCTTTTTATAATTATGACTATTAAACTTACTACAACTATGGCATATTACGACTAAAACCGAATTGACAATTCTTATACTGACAATTTAACAGCATGACAGATGACGACTGAAACAGAACTGCGACTTTAACAGCATGATTGATGCCGAATGAAACTGAAATGTTAATTTAACAACCTGATATATGACGACTGAAACTGAACTGCCAATTTAACAGCTAGACAGATGACGATTGAAAGTGAAGCAACCATTCAAATGTCAATTTAACCGTTTGATAGAGATGACTGAAACTGACGTAATTTTTTTTTATAATTATCATTATTAAACTTACTACGACTATGACATATTACGACTAAAACCAAATTGACAACTCTTATACTGACAATTTAACAGCATCACAGATGACGATTGAAACAGAACTGCGAATTTAACAGCATGATTGATGCCGACTGAAACTGAAATTCTAATTTATCAACCTGACATATGACGACTAAAACTAAACTGACAATTAAACAGCATGACAGATGACAACTGAAATGATAATTTAACAGCATGACACATGATGGCTGAAACTGAAATGCCAATTTAACAACATGACTCATGATGACTGAAACTGAACTGCCAATTTAACAGCGTGACAGGTGACGACTGCACTGAAGTAATAATTGTAAACACCGACCACTTAATCGCATGACTTGTAACGACTAAAATGACAATCTCAAAATACGGCAATTTTACAGCATGACGGATAAGGACTGAAACTTAAGTGACAATTATAAATACAGACCACTGTATTTACTGAATGACAAATTACGACTGTGATCCAAGAGACAGTACTAAATACTGACAATTCAACAGCATGACAGATGAGGATTGTAATTTAAGTGACAATACTTAATACTGACAACAGCATGATATGACGACTGTAACTCAAATGACAATACAAAATATTGACAATTTAACAGCATGACAGATACGACCGATGCGGCAGTTCTAAATAATTTTGTCAATTAAAAGCTTGACAGTTGAGGTGAATAAGATAATAATTATATCAACATTTGTCAATTTAACTGGCTGACACACACCATGACATGTTAACATGCTATGACTGAACTTCAAAATCAAGACACTGACTACACTGATTTAGCACTGACGCCTGACAGACTGAGAACTGACGATTGACAAACTGAACCGACGACAATGACGAGACATACTAATAGATAACGTATTCAAGAAAGCGAAGATATATTACTATGAAAGCTAACATGAATAACGATCTCATAGTTGAAATCTACTGACTGACTGAATATTATTGTTAAGACTTTGATTAAACAGTAGGGCTTATTCTGCATGCTAAATCTAGTTTTTTGCGACTAAATTCGACTAATTATCGACATTTGTTCTGTCTATTCAGAATTGCAATCCGCGTTGGTGTCCATGCCAGAATAAGCCCTATTAAACATACTACAGACTTTAAGACTCTAGGTTATGAATTTATGATACAAGTCAAGTACAATCATGATATGACTTTATTTACTAATTACTTAAAAACTTACAAGACCTTTTACTAAAATTACGCAATTCTCTTTCTACTAATACTTATATGTTTACTAAAAAATAAAGAAGTGTACCACCGAAAATACGTACTTAATTAAGTTGAATATGAAAGGAATGATACAAAATTAAGAGATGACTAATTTAAGTAAAATGACGGAAAATGACTTGCAACAGTTTAATTTATAATATATATTAAGTACATTAGGTAACCAGTTTATGTACAAATTACTACTCTGTTAATGCTTAATGTACACATTACATTGTAGGTATGTAATACATTATTATGTTCAGTATATATCGTTCAGTTCACAATGGCACTCCCCGCTACTTTTCCCGAGGGGTAAGTGCGAGACCTGATAACACAATAACAATATAACGCATACAATGAAATAATGTAAGCGATTTGTGAGAATTGGGGCATGCCGTCGTGAATTAAACGATGTATAACTAACTGTAAGGTGCACTAGGGTTGCAAATAGGGAGTAAAGCAACTTCAGCTTTATATCTATGAATGCGTAGTAACTTTGTACTTTAAAGCGAGCGGTGGAGAGCCAGATGAACGGCGGCAGCGTAGAATAGTGCCTACTACCAGCCGTGCTATATCTGCAATTGCCCTAGTGCACCTTAACTAATACCTATAGATTATTTACTGTGAATACATTGATAGTAACTATGTTTATAGTTTTAATTTATGTTTAAAAATTGTCCTTAGTCCTTTCCTATACCCATAGTATAGACAAATATTATTGTAATTAGACTGGAATTTTGCATTTCTGGTAAAATGCGTACAAACGTTTCAAACATTAATAAAATAGGTAATTAATTACATATCCTTACATATTTTTTGGTAAAAATCACTGGTAAGAGATTCAGTTTTTCAATACCGCCACTAATAATTAGATAACAGACATCTCCTAAATACCTTAAGCTTCAAGATAATATTTGTAAATAGAAGATCTTACGCAGTAGTTATTTACTCAAACTTGGCATTCATTGATTTAAATTATATACAGAGTTTCCTACATCACTGTTTCTGTTTTTAATTGAAGCACATATAAATTCAGTCATTTACTAAATATATTGAAAAATCAAACTGATATTTTGAACTAGTGCTTATAAGAAATTTAGTAGACCTGCAATCATATCCATTACTTCAAAGAACGACCTAGACGAAAGACCTAGAAAACTGGTCGCAACTAACTACAAACAGAAAATTAAAAAAAAGATGTCTTATTTGAGATCTTGTTATTTCACTGATATATAGTAACAACACAATAAATACACTTTATTGCACAAACAAATACACTTAAAAATTCAGAAGTTCAAATTACTTTAAGTAATTTCTTCCAGATAGTGATAATTTGACTGGGTATAGCTTAACCTCTACTCATATATTATATACTGACATGAACATAGATCCCCATATCTCTCATAGGTTTTCTGGCAAAAGGATAAATATTTCATTACATCAATCAGCAAATAAGCCCATTCAACAATATACTGGACAAATATTCCATTACATTTGGCATTTCCACCTTTTGTCAAAATACCGACCATAGGTTTACAACAGTATTTTAATCTCTTTCTGGATATAATTGAACCAGAGTCTTAGACAACTCTTCGGCTAGTTCAGGGGTACTGGCACATAGCACTCGCCGCGATAAAACGTCGAAAGGTCCACCTGCAGGGTCTATACAGACCCCACCGGCTTCTCTAACCAATATATCGCCAGCAGCAATGTCCCATGCATGTATACCAAATTCAAAGTTAGCGTCAGCCCCACCCAATGCCACCATCGCCATGTTCAACGCTGCAGACCCTAAGCAGCGGATCCCGTGACCTTTACTCACAATTAATTTGAAATTCTCAAAGACTACCTTGCATTTCTCCTCATCACGACTTGTTCCAGCTTCAAACGCTACCAATGCATCTTTTAACTCCTTAATTTTAGAGACGTGGATTTGTTTGTCGTTCAGGAATGCTCCTTTGCCTTTTTTTGCAGTAAATAGCTGTTTCAAAAATGGGTTATAAATGATGCCAGCTACGCACTCCTTGTTGATAGCCAGTCCGACGGAAATGGAGCTATGTGGGAAACCGTGGATGAAGTTCATGGTGCCGTCCACTGGATCGATGATCCAAGTCGGGTCGTCAGTCAGGACACACTTGACACCGTCTGCAACGGACTCTTCACCTATAAACTTGTGTGACGGGAACTTCTTCGAAAGCCCGCCAATAATAGTTTTCTCGACATTTTTATCGACTTCGGTGACCAAATCGATGTCGCAGGACTTCAGTTCGAAGGTCTTGCAGCCGCCTACGTGCTCGGTCATAAGGTTTCCCGCAATTTTGACGAGGGACAGAGCAGTCTCAAAGTATTCGTCGATATCGTGAGGCATTTTGAATGATTGCGAAGGACACACAAACACGTCAGTATGAGGAAAACACAATACCTGTTTAATTAGTTAGCGGTGCTTAGCAGATAACGACTGATAAAACAATAATTAATAAATCAAGTGCTTCACATCGCAAACAAGAATAGTATTATTTTAGCACTGGCTGTGACAGCTGTCAGTCATGATTGCTAATTGACATGACAAAACTCAGTCATGTTTACCAAGTTTGCCTTATTTAAGCCAAACAGCCTAGTCTGATGCCGAATTGCAAATTATTTATGCATTGATCAACAAATCATTACAAGGAACAATCAAGCTGCGGAAATAAACTATTTGGATTTAGTTTTTAGTCTGAGATTTGGATACATGATTGTTCACTTTAAGATTCGATTGTACTGTATGGCCTTGTACCTTTGCATTTGCAACAAAGAATACTGCAATTGTCTATTGACCACACAAAGAACGCGCCTTCCCCTGACTATAGAATAATAGGTACTCTAACGGTAAAATTTCAAAGCTGCCTCTTAAAGAATTACGAGACGACGCTTAAGAATTGACCATTGACCGGACGCTGGGAGAATCTTTGCGTCGCCATCATACTCAATAATTTATAGGTGTAAGAGCTGTTGCCACCGTCCACTGCTGGACACAGGTATCCCCCTGGTGCCAACACTTCCTTTTCAAGATATAATTGTAACATATTATTCAATGTTGTTAGCGTTAGCCAACAAATAAAAACTTCAATTACATACACGTCACAGGATTATATATTTTAAAGTTTTTCAAAACAATAATATAAGAAGTATCATCACAATTTATTTCTTTGGCGCGCGCGAATGAATGGGCTGTCAAAAAAAACCTTTTATTTGGAACTTAATAATTTAGAATAGGCAATGTTCTTTCAGACATACAGCTTAGTTGACTCTTATTTGTTTTACAGAAAATCAGTACCGCATGATATAAAGTATTGAATAATTATAATACACATATAAAATCATTGCCACATTATAGCAATTACCTTTCATTCGGCCCATCCTGACATTAGACGCGTCCCGCGTCAACTATAAAGACAAATGATTGCATTATACAAAAATAAGCAATTATTATAATAGATATTCATATGTATTTCTTTACTACTTGCATAACATCGTCGGTTGACTGTTCACGTATTCATTAAATATTAATCGGCAGGTTGTACTTCGATAACAGTTCTCACTTATGTTATACACAGTTCGCTATTTAAATACCTTCACATAAGGGAAACTTACTGTTATATTATATCATTTAATAACAGTTCACATATTAATATTCACTACAGAAGTGCCGTTGCATAAAACGGTCCAGACTGTTGTCATTGACAGCAGCTCACTGAAATATACCTTCTATTGTTACAATGCCGTTACGCAGAACGGTCCAGACTGTTGTCACTTGACAGCAGTTCACTGAAATATACTATTTATGTAATGCCGTTGCGCAGAACGGTCCAGACTGTTGTCACTTGACAGCAGTTCACTGAAATATACTATTTATGTAATGCCGTTGCGCAGAACGGTCCAGACTGTTGTCACTTGACAGCAGTTCACTGAAATATACTATTTATGTAATGCCGTTGCGCAGAACGGTCCAGACTGTTGTCATTGACAGCAGCTCACTGAAATATACCTTCTATTGTTACAATGCCGTTACGCAGAACGGTCCAGACTGTTGTCACTTGACAGCAGTTCACTGAAATATACTATTTATGTAATGCCGTTGCGCAGAACGGTCCAGACTGTTGTCATTTGACAGCAGCTCACTGAAATATACTATTAATGTAATGCCGTTGCGCAGAACGGTCCAGACTGTTGTCATTTGACAGCAGCTCACTGAAATATACTATTAATGTAATGCCGTTGCGCAGAACGGTCCAGACTGTTGCCGTTCGGCAGCAGCTCACTGAATTAGTCTAGAGTCTTGTATTATGCAACTAGCTTATATAATTAGCTACACCATGGTCATTAGATAGCTGTCATTATTATAATCTTATAGATTTTCTATACCATATCTATATTGTTTACTTTATTTGTACTATGTAATAATCACAGTCCACATAAATTGACTTATCTAATATCTCTCTTATTATGTCTTCTCAAATACCTACTGAACTTAAATAATTAAAAGAGGTAAACGTAATGTACTTTTATCACATACATTGCAATACTTATAATTTTTCATAAACAACTGATACTGGTAACATAATATACAATAATCACATATATACTTGACTTTCGCTCTTTTTTTAATCTCCATCAAACTTAGCAATGTAAAGCGAGTGATATATTTTCTAATCAGAATCACTTGAAATTAAATCATTACTAAAAGCTAACCAAGGATGGATTTTATCCACTGAATAAACGCTTGTATACAATGCCTTTCCGTCTTTGCGTGTTATGGGAGTGTCTTGTACTTCGTAACGGTCGTTGTCTAAGATTTTAGTGATCCTATAGGGCCCAGAACATTTTCTAATCATTTTTCGACTTTGTCCTGGTGCTGTGGTAACATCTTTCTCAATTCGCACAAGATCTCCTACCTTATATTTGTGTGCTTCCTTCCTTGTCCGATCAAATCGGAGCTTCTGCTTTTGTTGCTCTAAAGCAATTCGTCTCTCAACCTCGGCACGTACCTCATCCAAATTTTGAGGTTGATGCGCTTCAGTTACCAAAGCGTTCATAAAACTATCACAACTACCAGTGGGAGCGACACCAAACAAGGTTTCGGCCGGTGTTTTTCCAGTACCTTTGTTCAGGGTGTTGTTCAACGACCATTGAACTTTAGGTATATGTATATCCCATTGATCTTCAGGCTGTCCATGATTAGCAGTTGTGAGCGCATCTACAAACGTTCTGTTATACCTCTCAATTTGGCCATTTGCTCTGGGAGTAGCGACGGCATTCAAGATATGTTTTGTACCTTTATCGACAATAAATTTCTTGAACTCATGGCTAGTAAAACTAGTACCACGGTCTGTTATCAAACGCCGTGGTATTCCGAATAAAGAAAAGTAATCTTCGAAGACATGGATACTAGTTCTACTCTTACAATCCTTTACTGCTTTTAAGAATATGTACTTTGTGAAGGAATCAATGATAGCCAGTACATATTGATTCTTTCTTTTGCTTAATGGGAAAGGTCCACAATGGTCTGCATGCAACGTATCAAAAGGTTTGCTTGCCTTCTCAATTGGATGGAGCATGCCCTCTTTTGGTCCGGCTGGTACTTTATTGTAAGCGCACTGAAGGCAAGATTTACAATACTTTTTTACGAATTTTCTCATATTTTTAAACCAATACACCTTTTTTACGCGGTCATACGTTTTGTCAAAACCAAAGTGACCGTTATTGTCATGGTTCATTCTGAGTATTTGCCACCTCACTGATTTGGGCACTACCCAAAGGAGGGACAACTCATCACCATGTTTGACAATCCTATATAATCTGCTATTTTTTATGGTAAAATTATTTTTGACTTCCGCTACTCTGTCACTTTCGGGATCTTGCAATATTTGGATCAGGCGCTGTAACTCAGGGTCCGCTGATTGTACAGTCTGTAGCCAAGCCGCTTCATCCTCCACTATCATCACGTCTATAGTATCTTGTACTTCTGGCTCAACTTCACCAGCAGGGTTTCGGCTCAATGCGTCAACATGAGCCATTCTTGATCCTGGTCTGTATTCGACTGCGAAATCATATTCCTGCATCAATATCCACCATCTCGCTACCCTAGGTATAAGGTCGCGTTTGGTCATTGTACTACGTATAGCATTGCAGTCAGTTACGATTTTAAATGACGTGCCCAGTAGGTAAACTCGAAATTTTTGTAAAGCCGTTACTACGGCTAGGGTTTCTAACTCATACGAATGAAACTTTTGTTCTTCAGGTGATGTTTTCCTGCTATAAAACGCAATCGGTTGTAATTTGTCATGCCGTTTTTGCATAAGTATGGAACCAATTCCTAATTTGCTCGCATCAGTATGTACTTCTATGCTGGCTGATGGATCATACAGGGCCAGGAGAGGACGGCTTATTAATTGTTGTTTCAGATGGTCAAATGCGCGAACTTGTGCCTCTTCAAACTTCCATGGCACATCTTTTCTCGTGAGATCTGTAAGTGGTCTTGCTATGGTGGAAAAATTCTTTACAAATTTGCGAAAATAACTCGCTAGACCAATGAATTGTCGCACTTCGTGAACATTCTTTGGTTGAGGGAAATTTTCCACAGCCTGTATCTTAACATTTCCTGGCCTTATGCCCTCCGAAGAGATTTCATATCCCAAATAGTCAATATGCGTTTGAAAAAAGTTACATTTCTCTAACTTTAAGGTAAGTTTGGCACTACGCAATAACTGGAAAATCTTTTCAAGTTTGTCCATACCCTCCACTACAGTCTTGGAAGAGACTAGAAGGTCATCCATGTACGCCAGAGCCAGCCGTTTACTAGATCCTTTTAGCATCGTGTTAATCGTTCTTTGAAAAACACTAGGCGCATTCGCTAGCCCAAACGGCATCCTATTATATTCAAAGAGACCATCTGGGGTAACGAACGCGGTCAAATGCTTACTGTCTTCAGCCATGGGTACCTGATAGTAACCTGAAGCTAGATCTAAGCTAGTAAAGTAAGTATTGCCTCCTAAATTGTCCAACTGATCCTCAATTCTGGGTAAGGGATACTTGTCCTTTAAGGTCTTACGGTTTAGGGCTCGGTAGTCAATACATAGGCGTTTTTCACCATTCTTCTTGTTGACTAGTATAACCGGACTAGCGTATGAAGAGGAGCTTTCTCTGATTATGCCGTGGCGTAAAAGATCTTCAATTATGATTGATAATTGTGCACGCTCTTTAATTGACATCCTGTAAGGATTGTACACAACCGGTGAATTATCATTAAGCTTAATATGCATCTCGGTTAACGATGTTTCTCCTAGTTCGGCTAAATTAAGTGCAAAACAGTCTCTGTATTTCGTAAGGAGATCATGAAAAGTTTCAAGTTCTGTTTCTGTCAATTCTGTTCCTATTCTAATCTTCTCCAAAGGTAGAGGTTCATATGTTGTCGAGAAATCAGTCATCCCTACATATAAATCATTAACTTCTTCATATGAACACCCTCTAGCGAGTACAGCATTTTTTTCGATTGCCAAATTTGTTTTATTCATGTTTGTAATCATCAGGTATCCACGACCTTCATTAAATTTGTATAGTCCAGGAATAATAACAAATTCTTTATCACAAATCAATCTATGTCCACCTGATACATACAGATGGCCTGAATACTCTGACTCAGTATGAACCGAAATCGGCAACGTACAATTACTGTCCACGTTTGTAATTTCGTCAGCAAGTAGTCTCACTTTAAAGTTATCACTGCCACAATCAGAGTGTGGTGCTTCGAAGAATAAGAGATCTTCATTAGTTTTGTATATGACTACGTTGGGCCCCTCCGTAAACGTCTGACCGAGGATAACTGGTACGTGCATATATTGATCCGACACGATCAAGATTTCTATTTCAGCACTAACATTACCTACTTCTATTATTGCCCTTTGTGCACCTAGTGCCTTGACAACTGAATTACCAAACCCTCGAAGGTTAGGCATATTAGAAGGCTGCGTCCAGTTATACAATATTTCTCTTGCATCCGATTCCCGCATTAAAGTACAACTACTACCCATATCTACATATGCGAGTCGTTCTATTTTATTAACTTTTATAGTTTTGTAATATTTATTGTTAGAAGTTTCAACAGTCTGAGCAATATGCATAACTCTGTTTACCGGATCTGGTTCTTTTGATTTATCTGTTCTGTCATCAACGTTATTACCAGTATTAGGATCCCTTTTCCTACAATCTTTTGTCAAGTGGCCCAACCGATGACAATATCCACATTTTTTGATTGGCTTAGTGCACCTTACACTTATGTGTCCAATATCACCACAATTAAAACAACGCATTAAATCAGAATTCCTTGTTTGATCAAACGAAGAGTTTGGGAACCTATTGCTACGCATCAACGGAGTAGTCTGCAACCTATTTCTTTGTGTTTGCAGTTCATTTTGCGTAATAGTTTTTAGATATAAAAGTAATTTTTCAGGTTCATCAAACATGCAAGCACCAGCCCCCATTCGAATAAATTTATCATCTATGCCATGAATCAAACAGCCAACCGCCTTCTGACCTGTGATTTGACATTTGTTTAATAAAGCAAGTTTCTCATAATAGTAATTGTCAATCGACTGCCCAAATTTACAACGAATTTTTAACATTTTGGTTAACAAATCGCCATAATTTTCATTTGATGGAAAAGCTGCTTTTAATTTAGCTATCCATTCTTCCCAAGTGAATAATAATGTTGGTAGTCCTTGATACCATTTTTTTGCTAACCCTGTCAACTTTGGCAATGAATAGTGGCATGTCTGCTTATCATTCCAAGAGTATATTGTCGCACACTCATTAACTTTATGTATCCACCATTCAATGTTTTGTGTGTTGTCAGACGGGTCGAATTCAGGAACAACATTAAAGTTGGCAGTAACATTGGTATTCCAGGGCTGATTTGCCATTGTGACCACAGGTTGAATATTGAAATTGCTGGGCTCAGAGACCGCCGCAGGTGTAGATACACTATTAACTAATGGAGTAGCAGTTGGACAGAATGATGGGTTCAAATTTATATTAGATATATTATGCGATAAACTTGGTTCCTTAGGAATACCATCTATTTGATTGTTGGAAAGTATATTATCATTTACGTTTGTTGCCAGTACAGACGCAAGAAGTGGTGGAGTTTTAACAGAATTACATCTACTATGACTAAAATCTTCTCGTACTCGTGTCCTACCCCGAGAATGATTCTTGTGCTTCTTACTTTCACGCCTATGATTGCGCTCACGATAATTGCGCCGATCCCGTCTATAAGCAGATTGGGACCGCCTACGTTTACATTTGCTACGTCGGCCTCGTCTACTGTCCCGATGACCACTTGAACTATAGGACATACTCGAACATGATGAACTATCATGGCTTCGTTGCTGTTTATGACGACCCTTTGAAAGTCGTCGAACACGAGAACGAGAACGTCTATTCGAACCCATTATAAAACTAAAATAACTTAAAGGAATTTATTTGTCACGTTTGATAATAGTCTATGAATTAATTAAGTATTAAAATCTAGTTTTTAGCAGTAAATGCACTAATTTTACATATATTTTTTAATAAATTAACTTGGCTGAGTGCACTCACGTGCACCCAGAATATTCACTGATGATCTTGTCTTGTGACCGACAGCTACACACCTCTATGTTATTTGTAATTTATATATATACACCTAGCATTAGTCAAAATAATGGACATACATAACACACACAAAATAACACACAAGTAAATGTATGATCAAACTTAAGTAGTCACTTAAGTTCCCAGTTAAAATTATTGTCTCTTCAACAAAACCAACAGTTATTGATAAATAGTATCGCAGCTTCAATCGAGAAATCGGGGAAGAAAGAAAAAAAAAATCACCAAACATAACACTTATTAGTTCAGTATGTGTACAAGTACCAAGTACTTAGTTCAATACGCATTTAGAAATATGTTTTTAGTTAAGAGGCACTGACCTTGGATAAAAATTACCATCAGTTTTGTCACAATCACCTCACAAAATTCACTTGTTATAATATCCAGAGTACTTGCCCCTGGGCAACGACAATATTGTAAGTATGTGGGCATAAGTATTTACGTGGGTTTCATAAGTATTCACCAACATCGCACTTCTGAAATTTGTTAGCGTTAGCCAACAAATAAAAACTTCAATTACATACACGTCACAGGATTATATATTTTAAGGTTTTTCAAAACAATAATATAAGAAGTATCATCACAATTTATTTCTTTGGCGCGCGCGAATGAATGGGCTGTCAAAAAAAACCTTTTATTTGGAACTTAATAATTTAGAATAGGCAATGTTCTTTCAGACATACAGCTTAGTTGACTCTTATTTGTTTTACAGAAAATCAGTACCGCATGATATAAAGTATTGAATAATTATAATACACATATAAAATCATTGCCACATTATAGCAATTACCTTTCAATGTGAATTCTAGGAAACTTCCTCCCAGACCAGCCAAGGCAAGACTGAGATTTGTAATTCCATAATAAGCAATTTTCCAACACGTAACCGACGACGCTACGATAGCACCAGATGAAGTTGCGACTCTTTTGTTATTGTCAAAAAGCCAGCCTGTTAAAAAATATTTTATGGCGTCGCTTCAGGGGCTTTTGCCAACTTTTTAGCATATTTTAAATATTTTTTTAAAGAGCTATGAAAATCGCCAAATAGTGGAATTAATGAGTGTGTGCGAAATAAAACAAATAATATTAAAAATCATGTAAAATTGTTTAATTGGCATACCAACTGATAACTTGTTACAACCTATGGCCAATTTTACAATTATCAATATTGTTAATAATTAAATATAATATTTATGTAAAATATGTTTATGCTTCAATGGTTTACTTACATTTAAATTTTATATTATTATTCGGAAAAAAACTATATCATTAAAAAAGACAAGGGTCATTAAAGACATCGGTAAATATTCATATAAAAATGCTCGCAAATTTATGAACCGGGTTCTACTATCAAAATGGTTAGGCCTCCAATACACGAGGCAGACATGTTTTACGTATAAAAAAAACCTAAGGCCACATTTTAACTTCTACGAGTCTTACCTAAGTCTAGAACAGGGCAAGCCGTACCGCGGCGAGCGTTCGCTTCATTAAAATAATACCATTTCGTATGTAAACAAATTTACATTTAAAAACCACCCGTGGAGGTGTATTTACACTTGCGAAGATGTTAGACAAATGGAAAAAGATATCAAAAGTCTGTTAATAACACCTACAAGAAACGCGACGAAGTATTCCAGGCAGCTAAAAAACCCTTTCCGTTTGACAGTTACCACTTCTTAAAATGTCCACTTCTGGAAATGACAACTTTTGTGGTCACTTTCTTAAAATGTTATGATGCCGTGACATATGAACAGAGGGACAGACAGACATGATGAAATAATAAGGGTTCTGCTTTTGCCATTTGCCTACGAAACCCTAAAACAGGGTGGAATTCCAAAAGAGGACATTTCCAGACGTGGACATGTTAAGAAGTGGTCATTATCCGACGAAACACAGAATTCTGAATGTACGCTGTTTGTCACCACCGTATCCGCCGCCGCGTCTCTTCACACCGAATTACTTAACAACTATCATTAAAATTTGTATGGCAACTAAGCGCTCAGTGACAGACACTGACTTTATTTACATGTAGGGAAAACAGGCCTCCGAGTCTGAGCACTCATAGATTGGGCCGTTTCGAATCGCGGCTTGAGCGTAAGTACCAGTACGGGCATCTGAGAATGCTCAGCCTCCGACAGCCACGGAAATCAATGAATGTGTTAATCTGATCATTTTGGGAGTCAAGTATATAATCGCACCAAACAGTCTTCCTAACTCAGTCGCGTTAAATGCAGTCAATTAATTTTCAAATGCAGTTTCAATTCTTTGCCACAATAGATAATACTTTGATTTTTTTCATTTAATTTCATTAGATTATCAATCATTCAATGAGTAATTTAACATTTTACTTCGACTAAGTCTACATAAAATTGAGAACTCAACGGGAAAGGAATGTATCATTAGTAATACTGTGAAAAATGATCCGATTACAGAAAAAAAGGCGTGTAAAAATTTACAGACTGTTAAATGCAGTTCACAGAGTTGAGCACCCACTATTGTACAGGATGGAAGTGAAGATGAACCAGCCCTCAGTACAAAAGTTCCGTGGTATGCATATAAAAATTATAATAAATAAAAAATATTTATTAAACTTCAGAAGTCCGCAAAATCGACTTAATTAGTTTCAAATACCAATTTAATTAAATAAGACATCTTATTTTATGACACCTAAGGGTAGTACTTTTACATTTAAACCAGCAATTACATAAAATCACAATTTAAACTGTACTCAATCATTTTTCCAGAAACGGGTATTCCCATATTCACGATTATCATACAAACGATTTTAAGGTAAAGGGTAAATAGGGCTGAAGCATCCTTACTTGATCATCAAGCAATGTATTTGGCGCAGCGCAGAAATGCATTCTTTCAAGAACTATTTCAAACTGAAAAACCCTTATATACCTTCGATTTGATTTACAGACATGCTTCAATGGGGGGGGGGGGGGGGGGCGTGCAAAGGGCTTCGGGGAATGAGGTGCAATGGCACTGGATAACTATAACGGCCACTATTACATGACTGGAACAGAAGTTTTACGATAGATACCCTGGGTTAAACTTGTATTGTTTGTCCTTACAATTTCACCGAAAGATATTATTGATACGACTCCCTGTGGGGGCAGACAACTATGTATGTACAAGTTCATCCCCAAGTCTGGTTATATTTGTAAATTCGAATAGAACAGGAGATATTCCTGGATTGGGGTTTGTCAAAATGTGACTTAATACAATATGAAAAAGGATGATCTATATTTTCCAAATATGTCGACCATGTTCCCATTTACGATGCCAGATAAGTTGAATCAAATTGAAAGGTCTACGAGGGGCTTTAACTTAAACCAACAAGACATAATTCGGATTGAATTTCCTTACGCGTTCTGATCTACGATACATTTTTTAACAAGATACTGATATTAGAATGCATTTCATCTACGCCGTACCAACGACCTAGCGCAAATAAGTTCATCGAAAAATCAACAAGTTCAGTGCTTTTTTTTAAACTTTGCGCAGTAAATTAATTACTTTGGGCAATAGATAACGGGAACTATTGCACAAAATAATAAAATGTAATACTCGTGATTTTTTTTTAATGTTCTAATAGATATACAGTAAAGTCGAGCACAACAATTTTGCACTTGGTATCAAATGTTCGTTATTATTCAAATACACTTTTATTTCGCTGAATTCTACTGTCCCACTACTCTGTTCTCATTTACTAATTCATTGATATTTTTAAGACTCGTGTATAGCGATGACATTTTACAAGACGTGCTGAAAACCCTCACTTGAGACAATATCTTTGTCGCAGCGCGTGAAACCGCCGCTATAAAGCTGCATTCACAATGCAACAACATGATAACGTTATCGTATGGATGTTATCGCAACAAGAGATAAAATCACAAGCAGATAACTAGAAGTGAACCTAACGAAATGCGTGAGTCCGCGATACAATCGTGACGACTAAAACGAGACAGTATGAGATGTGAATGCAGCTTTTACGCTATGTGTCAAATACTATGGCTTTTGTATATATGTCGATACAGCGCTTAAACGATCGTTGGAGGCTGATCCTCCGCAGCGGCAAGCTATTTTCGTCTTTATTACTTTTCTGCTCTGTCGCTGCTATGAATAGAGATGGGTGCACAAAGCATTAACGGCATATTGTAAATCCAGCTTAAAAACAACATGAATTAGCCAACAAGGGACATGATAACATATCAACTTCTGAACATAAACAACTATTAAATAAACATGAACTATTTTCGACGAACTATGTGGCCGGTCGCGCGGCCGTCGCGAGCAGCTCGGTGACGGTTACTCGACGCTGTTGGTCGTGTCGTTTACGTCGTCGAACGACTCGTCGCCGGAGCCGCCGCCTGGCGCGAGAGAAGTCCGCTTCATACGCGAAGACGACGATGCGCCGGACAGCCCGATTGGTCCACCTTGCCGCCTGTAAGAAAGAATTACAAGTTAGTGTAGTTCGAAGCGTTTCGTCGGACAATGACCACGTCTTAAAATGTCCACTTATGGAAATGTCCTCTTCTAGAATTCCACCCAATTTTTAAGGTTTCGTTAGCAAATGGCAAAAACAGAACCGTTTTAATGTCTTCATATCTGTATGTCACAGCATCATAATATTTTAAGAAGTGAATATTTCCAGCAGTGGACATTTTAAGAAGTTGTCATTGTCTGACGAAACGGTTGGAAGTTTGGTCGGCTATGAAGGTAGCTGTACACTATTAAAGGTATCAGCTACTTTTGTAGCCGATTGTTCTTTGGACAAGGTAATTATTTCACTTCCAATTTAGTTAGACAATTTTAGTTAAAACTTCTTTTTTTTTTTTTTAATTCAGTTTTAACTGTGTTCAAGCCTTTTTTGGTATAAGCCCAGAACGTGATGTAATAATGTTAACACACAAAAATCAGAGGTTCTGTTTTCTTCTTGAACCAGACTTTTTGTGTTAAAGTATTATAACTCCTGATTTAAAAAAAAACATACCACCTAATTTTTATTTGTACATTTCCATACAAAATAATTATGCAAGCGAAATTATTTTTAGAAAACGTAAAACTATGTAACGGAAGTGTGAAATTAATACATAACTTAGGAGAATGCTTATGAGAGAAAAACATTTTTTTTAGTTTGACACTACCTATCTGCTCTTTTCCATGCGACCTACTAAGTATAGCAAGATACACTCTTACATAAAATGTGTATACCCCAGATTTGACTTTGACTCACTTTGCAGTTTCCTTTCCTTTTTTTACAAAAATAATCACATTTATTTGGATCCTTAATTGTATGAAAATATACGGATAAAAATTAGACAGCAGGTTTTATTTGTATATTCCGACGACGTCACATTGCCATCCTACATTAAAGTTTAAAATAAAAAAAGTGACATTAAAATTGGAAGTGAAGCAATTCTTGTATTTCCTTAAAGTCTACGTCATATTTACATGATTATTATTGTGATGCAGTACAACATCTGTTAAAAGAACACTGAAAAATTATCGCCTTAGTCTTGTAAATATCAAAACACAACGCCACAGTTGCAAATGCCAATTAAATTAAACCCAAAACCAGCACCACAGTAAACTTGTAATTGAACAATGGCGTAGCCTTATAATTTGTGAGACCAACGCCTTGCAAAAAATCCAGTTTTTTTAATAATTCCGAAGCGTTTCTTTGATTTACTAACAGGTAACAAGCTGCCAGTGGATTTGAGGGAACTTCCAGACAAAACATTTAAAATAATGATCAAGAGATTTCTTATTGCAATGTGTCCCTATAGTTTACGGGAGTTCCTAGACAATAAGTGTTGACCATACAGATCTCAATTTTTGACATACTTCGTTTTAAATTCTTTTTGACATTTTTTGTATATATTTGATATGTACATTTATTATTGTATTCTAATTTATGCCTAATGTAATTCTACACAACTATTGTTGTAATAAATAAAAAAATAAAATATAAATAAAGGTGATTATATGCAAATGACCTCCATTTACATTGTTTAAAAAGATTTAATAGTGACTTGACACTCGATGAGTGGAATTGAACTTGACTGAAAAGTGATTGAACTTCTGTACTTTAAGTATTATTCTGTGACGATGACCAACACTTTTACCAGGCATAAGAGATTATGTCCAACAGTGGACACTGTTTCTATTGGTGCTAGTTTAGGGCGTAGTTTTAGTAGTGGCGTAAATGTATTGTTAAATTTCACATCCAGAATATTATCTCACAAATGTCATGTTATTTTTCAAGATGACGTACAAGTTGAAGAGAGAAAGATGACAACTATTCTCCAGCATCAGAGTTGACATTGATACTAAATTGAGACATGTGATGACTTCAAAAGCTCTTCAACTAAGACAGTTTCAGTAAAGCTCAATGATCAATAACATCACACGCTTGCCTTAACACCAATCCTGCAATTTCGGTTCGTTCTCCTCTATTCGCTACTACTGTCGTCAGAGATTGAATACCTATAATGGAATTGCCAATTATATACACATTTTTTGATCACCAACCCTCCGGTCCAGCGTGGTGACTACGACATATCTCAAAACTACACTCACAGAGCCTAAAACGCTCTGCGTGTGCAGTACAATAATGCCTTTGGAGTTCTGTCGCGACTGCGCAGCTTGAATTAGGTCAATTACGTTAGGTTCGACCGTTTAAATCTTAAAGTATCACGACAAGCTCGACTCAATAAGGGAGACAATACAAAACGGTCTGGCATTCATCGCGGGTATGCTGTACGAAACACACAAGTACTAAATCGAACAACACATCCATCATCTGTCGGCCCCGTAGCCTAGTCGGTAGTACACCTGCCTGCGAAGCTGCAGGTCGCGGGTTCGAATCCCGCCCAGGGCAAACATTCGTGTGATGAGCACTTGTGTTTGCCTTGTGACTGGATGTTATTTATATATTATATTATGTATTTAAGTATGTATATCAGCTGTCTGATACCCATATTACAGGCTCTGCCTAGTTTGGGATCAGGTGGCCGTGTGAGAAATGTCCCCATATATTTATTTATTATTATTATAACCTATCGTACACATCGATACCCCGTGCATGACAAGATGGTCTTATAACTTCGGCAGAGGGGAACACCTGAGTATGGAGACTTATTTCTTTTAAATTTTAATTGTAGCACGATATAACAATTGCAGCTGCATTAAAATAGATTATTGATACATGCAAAGCATTTACTAGTTTAGTAGACGCAATAATAACTTAGTATTTGGTACCCTCCGTGCGCGAGTCACACTCGCAATTGGCCGATTATTGTTGTTGTTTTCAGCTGAAGTCACTAAAAACGTAAGGTTTTGTTGTTAAGTCATGTAATTGCTACGCCACAAGAGTGACAATGACGTGGGCCCGTTGGGCACGTTGGGCCCGACAATGACCACTTCTTAAAGTGTCCACTTCGGAAACATCCACTTCTAGATATGTCCACATCTGGAATTGTCTATCCGACGAACTTATGTTTGGAAATGTGTAACTTAATATAAAGCTGAAACTTATAACAAACTTTATAGGAAGAAGTAGATTGATAAACCTCACAAATGCGTGTTCGCTCTTGGCTCTCTTTCTTTATTTTAGATCAGTTGCTACTCAAGACCAGATTAATTTTGAAGTAGTAATTTTAAGAAGTAGACATTTAAAAAGAGGTCACTATTCGGCGACATGGGTCACGATAGTTTCTACGCTCCCCCCCCCCCCCCCCCTTCGCATACAAATTTCAACCGCTAGCTCGTTATATAAATACTAATAAACCCAACCAGACTAATAAATCGCCTCATTGGTCTAGTGGCTTGGTTCTTAGCAGGGATAGACGTATTATAAGACTTAAGTGTTGCCATAAAGGGTTTCGATTATTTATTAGTCGTTGCCTAAATCTAGAAGTTTCTCAAAATCAAGCTGATTTTTGTAATGATAAAACGAATCCTTAAGTGGCAATCCAGCAAACTAGTGCCTAATATAAAAAAAAAACGTTATGTCAGTAGAGGCTTTATCAACAAATTCCTAACACGTCTGGTAACCACTCGACGGGGCTCATTGCAGTTTTCCTAATATTACTGCAGACAGCGAAAAAAAATCCACTAGCCTTTCTGCAAAAAAAAAAATCTGTCGTCTTTGCAATAACCATTTCTAACTATTTTTCGGTGGGTTTTACTTTCAAATACCTACGTAGGTTTCTGACGTCGTATTAGACCCATAAAAAAATATTATGTCTACTCGCCAGGTCTCATATCTCAGGTAGCATATCCTGGAGCTTGTCACACTGGTCTGCCACCCCTCCCCGTCCTCTCTCTCGCACTCACCGCAGCTTGTTGCGCAGGTTGTTGCACTCCCTCGCCAGGGTCTCGTGTGTCTCGAGCATGTCCTCCAGCTCGCGCTGCGCCTTGCGCTTGCCCACTTTCTCGCGCTGCACCTCCTCCTCTGCCTCGTCTAGCTGACGCTTCAGCGCCTTCACGCGCACGTTCATCTGTAAACACGTTCATGGCATTGCAATGTATTAACCATATTAGAATGTAGAATACTCCCTGCCTCCCGCACGCCCCGCTCCAGATCTGAGGCACTCGTATATCAGCACAGTGCGAGGTAAATTTATCTGGGTGGGGCCAACCCTAGCTATCGTCTCACTCACACATCCACGAGCTTCCGCTAGCGAACATATGGTCTCATCATCATCATCATCTGGTTATTTTTGTCTCCCCTGCAGGAGCACAACCCTCTCTCATCTGCCGGAGACAGACGGAGGATTTGGCCTACACTCCCCGCGCTGGCCAGACGGGTTGGGGAGGACTGATTGATGTTTTATAATGTATTCCCTCAGTCGCCTTGTACGATATCCACGGGAAGAGTTGGAGTGGTCCTATTCTACTCTACCGGAAACCACACAGCATGCAACAAACATGAATGACTTATGGCAAAAAGGACACTTTTCCATTAACATAATTATTCTATTACCTGCTCTAATGGGTTAAAAATACGTCATAAAATATTTTGTTTCAAAACCCACGCATATGTCGTTTCTGCAATAAATGATTCATATTGTCTAGTTGTTCTTAAGTTTTGCGTGCATACGTACACTTAAATAATGACGTTTAGATAGATTCGGATTACATCCCCACATCGCGCGCTCACCCCTTGTAAAATGTAACGGGGCGTGCCGTCGTGAATTGTACGATCTATACATACCACGAGATAGGTGAAGCCTTACCTTCTCTATCTGTTCCTTGTACTGGTCTGCGTGTCTGCGCTCCTCGTCGAGCTGCAGCGCGAGCTCCTTCATCTTCTTGTCGAGCTTGCGCGACGCCTTCTGCTGCGCGAGCCGCTCGCGGGACTCCACCTCCACCTGCTCCTCCAGGTTGGACACCTTCAGCTCCAGCGACGTGATGACACCCTGAACATATACACACAATGTTATCTGTGTACACGCTGTGACACGTGTACCGCGCCGAAACGCAGTGTTCGTTAATTGTCGCGCTTTGTTCGGGTAACTTCCTGTCTCGCGGTCGCCAGCTTAAATGATTGTGTCGATTGTTCTCGTGAATAAATTTAGGTATTTGTTTTTGTTTTTACTTTCAGCATACAATGGGCTCGATTCTGAAGCACAATGTTAAAATTTGACAGTACTAAAACTGTCACACAGTATTATGAAGATAAAGACGAAACCAATTTAAGTGCAGTCAAATTTTAAATGTGTGCCTTCAGAATCAGGGCCAATAGAATATTAAGATGTCTAAATAAGTTTCAGTTTCGGCCGTAACTGAGGCCGAGGCCGAAGTTGGCGTTGTAGATCCGACGGATATTATCCGAAATGTATACAGAGTAAACCTCTGGTCTCATTGTACTAGGTTGTTACTGTACCTTGGTCTTGGTGCGCGCGTTTGTCTCCAGCTCTGCAAGTTTGGCCTTGAGCTCCTTGTTTTGCCGCTCCAGCACCAGTTTGCCGCTCTCCAGCTTCTGCGTCGCAGATTTCTCGGTGCCCAGCTCCATGGTCAGCTGGTCGATTTGGTTCTGGTAAGGGAAATACATAACATATAAAATAAATATGCTACGAAAAGGGTTCTTATTTTCGCTGTTGCTGTTGACTCACACCACTGCAGACTCGTCACATCATCATCAGCCGAAATACGTCCACTGCTGAACATAAGCCTCCCCAATAGAATTATACTTTTGGTGGGCTGTCCATTGGAGGATTTGTCATAATCACCAATCCGCCTGGGATTGGTGATCGCAGTAATGATCTTAATATACACGGGAGAACGCAGCTGGCTGTCCCTGGTGCAACAACCACGGGAAGATTGGGGGTGGCCCATCCAAGCCAGGGCCACACGGCATATAATCGCCACATAATTGCACCGAAACGTCGCAATCAATTAGGTAACACAATTTATTATAACGAGTGCAGTATATGCGCGGGACGAGAGCCGTGGTAGCCGGTTGGTTGTGCACTCGCTTCACGTTCATGAGATCGTGGGTTCAAACCCCGCCCGTACCAATGAGTTTTTCGATACTTAAGTACGGTTTATTTATAATACCACAGGCTTTTCGGTGAAGGAAAACATCGTAAGGAAACCTACATATGCCGAAGAAGAAATTCTGAGGCGTATGTGAAGTCCACCAAATCGGCTTGGGGCACCGTTGGAGGTCAGGGGTTTGGCACAAAAGATCCTGAAGGGTCGAAGTGCCGCCAGGTCTTCCTGGCCCCCTAAGAAGATAAGATAAGATATGCGCGGGACACTGGGGTGGAGTACTCGGGTCGACTGACGCATGGATATGTCGTATCGGGGATCTTCGTATTCGCGTACGCAGATGCCCGAAGTGGCTTGCGTCCCTACAATGTTATTGCAACTTGAACCTTTAGGTAATAAACAGATATTGATTTCAACAAACCGGAATTGAGGTACTAGTAATGGTGTAAGCCACCTGTATAACTTTGCATCCACCCGAATTAAATTAACCTGCGAAACTAACAAACTCTGCCATCAGCACTGGCTTTTAAGCATTTCTTTTTTGTGAAACGTCAAAATTATTTTGATTATTAGCACAAGTGTTCTTTAGGATTTTAGAAGTATTTCCTTAAAAGTCCCCCCCCCCTAGGTCCTTCTCACTCCCCCCTCAAATGTGTCCCTGACCGTGTTTTTTGAGCAGACCAAAAACCACGGTCTCGTTTCCGGCAGCCCTACTATTCCTGACTGAAGAAGATAGCCGGAAGCGGCTGGACGCGAAGGACCGGGTGTGTTGGCGTTCATTGGGGAAGGCCTATGTCCAGCAGTGGACCTCTATCGGCTGATATGATGACTGGACTGGCTCACCTGTGCCTTTCTGAGCCTATCGTTGAGAATCTCGTTGTTGGACTGCTCCTCGTCTAAGTCTTCCTCCAGCGCCGATATCCGCGCCTCCAGTCGCTTCTTCTCGTCTACTAGAAGTGTACCCTGTAATAATATTATGTAACCTCATAAGTCCCCGCGTACTAATAGTACATTTAATACACGAGTGCGGAAATTTGGTTATTCCAATCGGTAAGCGAGAGTTTACAAGACTTTTATACCCGAGCCGTACGCGAGGTAATATAATACATCAAGTCGAGATTTGGGTATTTAACTTAACACGCGTGTCACAAAATTTCAACACATTTGTGATTAAAAATAAATAAAACATGACGATTCAATACTAAATCGAAGTATATATTGGAGTTTTCAATTCTGGAGAGCTATTTTTCATATAAAGAAGACTATGATATACAGGGTTACAGGAAAAGTCGTGCTAGATCCCTTAAGGGTGTGGAGCACCCATCATTTCTGACTTATTTCACTATGAAACACCCTACCCTAAACTTAACCCTTTTCGAGATATTCGACTTTTAATTTTTTTATTGAAAATTGCTGATTTTTAGGCTTCTACATTTATTTTTGTTTATTTTGTGTATCTTATTATTATTATTATTGCATTTTTACATGTGTAGTAAGATGCTTTAGGACGTCAATCATTAAAATAGTGCACAAGTTATTTGAATAGACCGTAGTAGACAAGTGAAAGAAAAGAAATAAAAAACATATTAGAAAGTTTATTTTTCTCTAAGGGATATCTAAAAAAAATATTATGGTAATTGTTCGGCAGATGTTTTTTAAAATATCTACGGTTCATCAGCTATCTAACGAGGTGTAACAATCTAGGGTTTGTATTACATTTCGTGGAAAAAAAGTAGTTGGGACGCTCCAGGTAGCAGTTCTAACGGTCCCACGCCTATTGTCCTTCAAGTTAAGACGCACCGTGCGAGCGAGACAAGTGACGATTTATGTAGGTACGAATGAAAGAAAAAATGTGTAGACACCGGCTAGGACTGGGAATACAACCGGAAACATTGTTTTGGTTGTCAGTCTGCTTTTGAGCGGATCCGACTACTTCCACTAATATTGTTGCCCGTGATCTGGGGCTTTCGCAATGGAGAGTGTGGTTTACAGTGCATACTGCTGGCCTATACCCGTACCATTACACGCCAGTACACGTTATTGAAGAAGGGGACCCCGCGAGAAGATTGGACTTTTGCAGATTTATGCTAAATGCTGATGTAGAAGACCCAGATTTTTTAAGAAATATCTTGTGGACGGATGAGTCCAAATTTGATAAAGATGGCATAACTAACTATCACAACGCCCATTACTGGGCCCTAAAAGAACTAAGGAATCCCAATAAGAAAAGAGTGAAGGGGTCCCAACGAAGATTCAGCGTGAATGTGTGGATGGGCATTATCTCCAATCATTTGATTGGACCTTACTTTCTCCCAGATAATCTAAACGGGGAAAGCTACGAAAATTTCCTGAGAGCAAACTTGAGTGATTTGCTGGATGATCTGCCACTCAACCTGATCAGGGACATGTGGTTCCAACACGATGGCTGCCCTGCCCATTTCAGGAGAAGTGTCAGAGACTGGCTGGACACAAATTATCCAAACAAATGGATTGGACGAGGTGGGCCATTGCCATGGCCAGCAAGAAGTCCGGACCTAACCCCCATGGATTTTCATGTGTGGGGCTGCATGAAAAGTCTCGTGTACAGCGAGCCGAATCCAGTTTCGTCTGTGGAAGACTTAAGAGAAAGGATTGTGGATGCAGCAAATAAAATGAGGACCACATTGACCACTGGCGTAGTGAAGACCGGTCTCCGTAGAAGGATGCGACAATGTATTAGAAATAGAGGCGGCCATGTTGAACATGAACTGTAGAAAAAGAAAAAGTTGTGAGAAAACCTTTAATAAATGGCATTTCATGCTTACCTATTGTTTTATTTTACTTTTTAGGGCTAAGTATACATTTTCTTCTCCACTGTCGCCTATGAAACTAAATTTTTTTGAATGCATTTGAATAAAACCCTACATTATTATACCTCGTTAGATAGCTGATGAACCGTAGATATTTTAAAAAACATCTGCCGAACAATTACCATAATATTTTTTTTAGATATCCCTTAGAGAAAAATAATCTTTCTAATATGTTTTTTATTTCTGTTCTTTCACTTGTCTACTACGGTCTATTCAAATGTAAAAATGCAATAATAATAATAATAAGATACACAAAATAAACAAAAATAAATGTAGTAGCCTAAAAATCAGCAATTTTCAATAAAAAAATTAAAAGTCGAATATCTCGAAAAGGGTTAAGTTTAGGGTAGGGTGTTTCATAGTGAAATAAGTCAGAAATGATGGGTGCTCCACACCCTTAAGGGATCTAGCACGACTTTTCCTGTAACCCTGTATAATCTCATTATTCACCAAATGAACTAATGAGATTATATCTGATCTGACAAAACTACCCATTTACTACATACTGGTGGAATTTTATCTAAATTTCGATTTACAGGCATCAGTAATATTTCTTCTTCGTTATTAATAAACGTAAAAAAGTTAGCCCTGGTTGCGTGTGATCGAATCTGTATGACGCAGCACGCCATACCTTGCTGGCCGTGTTGTTGAGCTCGTCCAGCAGGTCGTCCCGCTCGGCCTCCGCCTGGCGCCGCGCGCGCTCCGCCCCCGCCAGCTCCTCCGCGTGCTGCACGCCCTCGGCCTCCAGCGCCTTCACGCGCCGCTCGGCGTCGCGCGCCGCCGCGCACGCCTCCTCCTTGCCGCTGCGGGCCTCCTCGGCCTCGCGCACGGACTCTTTGAGCTGCTGTTGCAGCTTCTTCAGTTGCTTGGTTGCGTCGTCTTTCAACTGTGGACAAGGATGCATACATATATAATGCTCATGTTCCGGTCCTAGAGGGGTAGGCAGAGGCGTTGTATCGCCACTTTGCGCGATCCAGATACACCTCACTAGCCTCACTCACATCTATCAACCTTTTCATGCACCTGGATATAAAAGGATTATTCTTCTCACTGCAGATCCCAGCCTTTTTGAGGATGTCACCGATTTGATCCTTGAACGTCCTAGAATACATCCGAGATTAAGCATGCCCAAAATGAAGTGAAAAAAAAAAACAATAAAAACTTACAGTAGGTAGGTTACGGCAACCGCAGATTTGGAATTAAATACCTCCCTCCTATCCTCTCTCTCCTATCTTGTCTAAATGTCAAATTTGTTTTGTCGCGGTTTCTAGAGAGTGTTTCGGATGTCCAGAGAGTATTTGTCACGAGTGACTAGGGTGTGTTCGGAGTGTCCAGAATGTGTATTGTCCCGTGTGACTAGGGAGTGTTCAGAGTGTGTCCTTGTCGCGAGTGACTAGGCTTAGTGTGTATTGTGGCGAATGAATTGGAGTGTACTGAAAGTCCAGAGTGATGTTTGTCCAGAGTGATGTTTGTCCAGAGTGATGTTTGTCCAGAGTGATGTTTGTCCCGAGTGACCAGGGAGTGTTCCGAGTGTGTCCAAGTGCCCGTGCCGCGTGTGTACTTGACGCACCTTGTTGGCGAGATGCAGCGCCTGCTCGGCGTCCTTGAGCTCCCCCTCCACCTTCTTGCGGCTGGCGAGCGCGGCGGCGCGCTGCTTGCGCTCCTCCTCCAGCTCGGCCTCCAGGTCGCGCAGCTGCTTCACGATGCCGCGCCGCTTCTCCTCGCCCTGCTCCTCTTTAGCCTGACCATCAAATCACAACATTAACATGGTTTTTTTCAACTTGTCACAGCGCACTAAAAAGCGCATAATTGTCACAGCGCATATTATGTACGAAAACTTTTAATAGGTGATCAGCAGTTGTAAAATCTGATATCAGTCAAAATAAGGTATGAAAGTGTGTATCTAACGTATCTTAAAAATTTCACGTGCCCTACTGAATTTATGGTCATCCTTCATTTCAGGATATGAAGTAGATACGTTATATTATTTTATTTACGAAGCGTAGGTTGACGATGATTTTATTTCAATTATTTTCCCAGAACAAAAAGGAAAATGATATATGCAAATGCATTTATCTCGGAACGGCCACAGATTACTCAGTAAGATCTCATCACCGATCAACCTGTCAGTGAAGTATTTTTCGTTCTATGGATCTCGGCAACCGCTTACGGTTACAGCATGGGGGGCTCGTATACCTCGAAGCGGGCCTTTGAGAGTGCAGAGCCCGACATAATCCACTCGTCCCGTAGGAGCCAACTGACCTGGAGGTCCCGCTCGAACTGCGCGCGCAGGGCCTGCATGTTGACCTCGAGGCGCAGCTTGGCGTCCTCGGTGAGCTGCAGGTCGTCCTCGATCTCCTCGTTCTGCGCCTTCAGCTCGGCCAGCTGCGCCTCCAGCGCGCGCTTCGCCTTCTCCAGATCGTGAACGTTCTTGTCGGCCGTGCCCTGCGTGTTGGCCAGCTCGTCCAGCTCCGACTGCAGCAGGCGCTTGCTGCGCTCCAGCTCTTCGATCTGTCATACGGGGACATTTTAGTATTAAACTTATCCGAATTGGGGGGGGGATGTTCTTAAGATACCCGAACTACTCGGGTTATGTGAGATTTAAGTAGTAAAGGTGAAAATCATAGTTTGGGGTTAGACAGGTGTAGGTAGATATACAGGAAATGAGCGAGGCATAAAACCTAGTAGTGCATTTTCATGGATCTTGGATCTTCAACTGTCGGTTCAATGTTTCAAGGTACGGAGCCATAATGATAATAATTTTACTCGTCCCTTCCATTTACTTTAAACGAGAAGTACCCTATAGGTTTTGTGTAAAGGTCTGTACCACGAAAATGCAATTTGAAAGGCCCAATCTATTCATTGCAATGAGATAGAAACTTGAAACGCTGAAGACTTTAGTATTTGTTATTAATTTCAACCAGATACCTCTAGCCGTTTCTGAGAAAGAGGGTCGCAACGGGAAATCAGACGGTCTTTTTCTCTACCTCGATAATCCTTGCTACTCTCTGAAACGTGCCTACCCTAGGCCGCCTATACTCCCCTAACAGTGCGGGCGTACCTTCTCCGCGGCGTCGTCCAGCTCCCGCGCCAGCGACAGCACCCGGGTCTCCTTCTCTCGCGCGTCGCGCTCCGCCTGGTCGCGCTCCGCCGCGTAGCGCTCCGCCACCGCGCGCTCCTCCGCCACGACCTGGACACCGACACTTTACTTATTATTCGATTCTCCACACTGAAAAGACACTCCGAGGATGACGACGAAGTAAATGTGGTGGCAGCCCCAGAAGGGAGAAACGTTACAATTTAGATGACGAATATACTTGTAATGGATTGGCCCGTCTGACCGCGAGGTTGGGACGGCCAAAAGGAGTTACTCCACCTGAGGATACACAAAAAGAAAAAGAGAACAGACCGTTAGTACGATCTCCTCGCGATAATATTTTTTGTTTTAAGACTTTAGAAACAACGCCATCAGTCTAGTCACAATATCTTTTTATTTTCTGTTCACTATCAGTGTGCCTCAGACCAACACAGGTCTTAACATAGTCGCAGACTCACTAACGTTGATAGCTTCAGTAAGGTTTGAGTTTAGGAACTTATCAGTTTTAAGAAGATCAGCTTAGTCACGTTTATTTAAGTGTGCATACCTTGTCGAAGCTCTTCTGTTTCTTCTCGAGCTCCATCACCTTGCCACGCTGCGCTTCTAACTCTATATTGGCGTCCTCCAACTCCGCTTGCACCTTCTTCTTGCCTGATGACAATATTTATGGAAAATTATTAAGTTTTAATTCCCTTCCCCCTCCCCCTTCCCCTCCCGCATTTACTGCTCTTAACCCCACCCTTAACTCTGCTCTCAACCCTGTACGCAACTCATTACTTTGTTGCATACCAATGTAATGCCGCGTGGTTTCCGGTAGAGTAGAATAGGACCACTCCAACTCTCCCCGTGGATGTCGTACAAGGCGACTAAGGGAGTACATTATAAAACATCAATCAGGCCTCCCCAACCCGTCAGGCCAGCGCGGGGAGTGTAGGCCAAATCCTCCGTCTGTCTCCGGCAGATGAGAGAGGGTTGTGCTCCTGCAGTGGAGACAAAAATAACCTCATGATGATTTTGAAAATACTACTTTCATATAAAAAAAATTTCTTCATTAAATTTAAATTAACACGATATCTCTATTTTTCTTTTGGTACTTAATACTGTGCGTTATTGGCTGGATTAACGTCGCCTTGCAGCTTGAGTCCCCTAGCACTCACTCTTGTCCAGCTTGTCGTTGGCCAGCTGCAGCTCGTCTATCTGCCGGTACAGCCCCTCGATGTCCTTGCTCAGCTTCTTGCGCTGCTCCTCCATCGCGGCGGTCACCTCAGTCGCCTCCTCCGCAGTCTTCTTCGCGTCCACCATTTGTTGCGTCAGAGCTACCACCTACCAACCGACACAAGCGCATCTTATTAGTATGGTTTAAGGGGAAGAACGCCGCAGGATGCTGGACTACATTAGATAGAGCGCAGACGGGAATGAATGAATGAAATAACGAATGAATACACTTTATTGCAAACAAATCGCAGAAAGTGTGAACGGTAATTGTGTAGAGATTACACAGAGCGCAGACGGGAATGAATGAATGAAATAACGAATGAATACACTTTATTGCAAACAAATCGCAGAAAGTGTGTACGGTAATTGTGTAGATTACATTACACAGAGCGCAGACGGGAATGAATGAGTGAAATAAAGAATGAATGAACGAATGAATACACTTTATTGCAAACAAATCACAAAGTGTGTACGGGAATTGTGTAGATTACATTACACAGAGCGCAGACGGGAATGAATGAGTGAAATAAAGAATGAATGAACGAATGAATATACTTTATTGCAAACAAATCACAAAGTGTGTACGGGAATTGTGTAGATTACATTACACAGAGCGCAGACGGGAATGAATGAGTGAAATAAATAATGAATGAACGAATGAATATACTTTATTGCAAACAAATCACAAAAAGTGTGTACGGGAATTGTGTAGATTACATTACACAGAGCGCAGACGGGAATGAATGAGTGAACGAATGAGTATACTTTAATGCAAACAAATCACAGAAAGTGTGTACGGGAACGGTGTACTTCACGAATCTTGTTAGTATACCGTACTTGATGAAATTCGGGAAGGCTTGGCATTAGATTAATTTACCCGCAAGGTAGTTTGATGTCACGCCCCCAGAAACATGAAACCAGCGAGTGACGTAACAACTCGTAGAACAGGTATATAATTAAATCTTAAAAATAACACTCTGGGTTATGTACCTAGTATAGTAAAAAGTTGTGTGAAATTAAATAAATCGACAAACGATGAGTGACGAACGATGGGTCTCACCAGACCCTCCACCTCCCATGGCCGTTCGACATATATTCGACGATTATATAGGCTGAATAGGCGGGGAGGTGCCCGGTACTTGAACGATGGGCCTGATGCAAGTCAGGCACGTCATGAAATGGCGCCAGATGAGGATGTGGCTAGGCGCATCATGATCTACCTATGACATATCGTAATGTGACTATAATAAATACGTCACCGTTTCGCATTTTTTAGCGCGACTAGTTTTTAGAACTGGCTGGTTTTATAAATTCATTTATCTACTGGCAGGTTATTATTATAAAACATCAATCAGGCCTCCCCAACCCGTCTGGCCAGCGTGGGGAGTGTAGGCCAAGTCCTCCGTCTGTCTCCGGCGGACGAGAGAGGGTTGTGCTCCTGCAGTGGAGACAAAAATAACCTGATGATGATGATGGGTTGGGGAGGCCTGATTGATGTTTTATAATGTAATTTTGTCATGGTAATTTTTTTAAATTAAAAACGATGTTAGTTATATGCTTTTTAGCATCAAACCACCTAGTAGCTATATCAGTTTGAATTTTTCAGATATCTTTATTAGTTACTAGCTGTTGCCCGCGACTTCGTCCGCGTGTACAACTTAACATCACAAATTATTACGTATTTCCCGTAGGAATGGGATGTTTTTTCGGGATAAAAACTATCCTATGTCCTATTCCAGGATCTAACCTATATGTGTGCCAAGTTTCATTACGATCCGTCCAGTGGCTGAAGCTTGACTGAGTAACAAACATCCTAATATTGAATTTTTCGCATTTATAATATTAGTAGGAAGAAATATCCGGCTGGACTTCTCTATTCCACCCTGCATATGAAATGTAGCCGTGCCGGGGCGGGCCACCCACCTGCTTCTCGAAGTTCCTCTTGGCCTCCTCCTCCTCGTCGAGCGCGTCGCGGGCCTGCTCCAGCTGCTGCTCCACGTTGCGCAGCTTCGTCTGCAGCGACAGCTTCTGCTTCGTCTCCTCTTCTAGAAGAGCCTGAGAGAGAGAGCGAACGATAAACTCAAGTTTACTTGTAATAATAATAAAAATCAGTTATACATTTCTAAAAAAAAACAGTCGGCAGAAACGGGCATCGAACTCGTGTCCCCACGCACCTGCGCCTCTGCGTGGTGCGCCCCGGCGGCGGCGGCCTGCTTGACGGCGGCGGACGCCCGCAGCTCCACCTGCTCCAGCTGCTGTATAGCCTGCTCGGCTTCGCTCTGCAGACGCACGCACTTCTCCTGAACCTCCGTCCTGAAGCCAGAAGCACATTCATTAAACCAGGCATTTAATAACAGGGTGCAAGATCATCATCAGCCTGAATACGTCCACCGCTGGTCATAGGCTGGTCAAGAATACCACTTTTGGTAATTATCCATTGGGGGATTGCCATAATCACCGCGCCTGGCAGGCGGATTGGTGATCGCAGTAATGATACATACAGGGCAACGCTGTTGCGCTGCAAAAACGCTGCAAAAATATGACGTTCATACTGCTTAAGCATTTGAAGCAAATTTGATATTAAAAAATAGCATATATTGTCACTTAGATGCCATTTAAAAAAAATACTGCCGCTAATGATAGGATAACTGTCTTGCATTACTAACAAAATAACTATCATCGTCAGCTGAAATACGTCCACTGCTGAACATAAGCCTCCCCAATAGAATGCCACTTATGGTGGGCTGTCCATTGGGGGATTTGCCATAATCAGCTCGCTTGGCCGGTGGATTGGCGATCGCAGTAATATAGAAAAAATAACGCTCCTGCCTGTCCCAGATACAACCCCTTGGTCGCCTTGACGAGACCCACGGGTAGGTTAGGGGAGGCCCTATTTTAAATCGGAAACCACACGGCAAACCAACAACAGGGTTGGCACAATTAAATCATTTTGATTTAAATCAAGTGTCTTTAAGTTACGTCTTAGATAGAATTAAACTTAAAGAAGTCTTAGAATAAGTATATCACATGTACATAACTCTCTAAATCTGCATCTGCTATATCAATATAACATTATTATTATATTCTTTATATTTTATATCTTTCAACTGAAGCTGAAGAGGCTGTCGATACAAATATTTGCCTCACTATAGGGTAACAAAAATCAAACTATATCATAAAATGAAATACATGATTTTTAGGTTTTTTTTAAGTCGCGGGACTCGGTAAGGTTAATAGTGCTCGGAGTTCGCCCAGCTCCGGATGTCGGCACGCTTACGCCCAGACTAGCCCCTGGACACGCATCCATCGGCACGGCAGACCTTGGATTGGCGGACGGGACAGGAATCGGGGTGAGGGAGACAGGAGATGGCGGTATGGGTAAGGAGTATAGGGTAGTAACTTTGTAAGCCGAGGCATATCCGTGACTCGTCTGGATAGCACCGGGCAGGGAACAACCAGAACAAGTCCCCTGACACCGGGTTTAACTATAAATAAATATCTCAGACATTCACACTTATCCAGTTCCGAACTAGGCAGAGCCTGTGCTATGGTTACTAGATAACTGATACACATACTTAAATAAATATATAAACATGCAAGACTTGGGTACAAACATTCATATTCATCATACGAACATTTTCCCCTTAACGGAATTCGAACCAGCGAACTTCCGGCGTGACAGTCCGAGCCTACCCCGTTCGGCCACGGAGGTCGTCACGACGAGTTATGATGCGTCTTTTTGTGTGTTTGGATTTTATTAGCCATAACTTATAAAATAGGTCTATAGGGGGGTACATCCACTACGAACCTAATAAGCTGTAAAATATCTGCTTATTTCGCCAGTGTACCAGATGGTTCGTCAAGTACTCGGTGAACAGCGTTAATATAAGTCCATTCCACCCCTGACTCATTATCATCACCTAACGATCTATTTTTTAGGTTTAAAAAAATTCGAAGGATTCGAACCCGCAACCTCCGGCGTGGCGGTCCGAGAGCTACCCCGTTCCGACTGGTAACTATAAATAAAAGCCTCACCTGGCTCTCTCCACTTCCTGTAACTTGGCCGCCAGCTCTGCGAGCTGGGCCTCCGCTTGTTTGCGCCGCCGTTCACCGTCGACGCGCGCCGCCGCTGCGGACTTCAGCTCCGTCGCTAGATCCGCATTCTCTGCCTCCAGCGTTTGCTTCGCTTTCTCCAGCGCTAAGAAAAATATTTAAAAGTTAGAATTAAAAACGTATAGTTGGTTTTGTAAAGCAAAATTAATCAAGTACAGAGGAAAGATTTAAAGAACCGCAGGAGGAATTTCAGCAAAATTACCAATTTAGATATAGTTATATATGCGTTTATAAACAAACGATCTCTATGTACTTACTAGATGGAGCGAACCAAATAATATAATTTATAATAAGCGAAAGCTTGATGTTTGTTACTCAATCACGCTTCAACCACTGGACAGATCGGGACGAAACTGGCACACATATAGGTTAGGTCCTGGAATGGGACATAGGATAGTTTTTATCCCGAAAAAACGTCTCATTCCTACGGGAAATACATAATAATTAATGTTGAGTTGTTCACGCGGACGAAGTCCCGGGCAACAGCTAGTGATGGATAAATGTTTACACAGCAAGCAGTCATGCTTCCTTGTCGGCGAGCAGGTCCGGCAAGTCTTATGTTGCCAGTAGTCGCGGGCTGATGTGAAGGAGCTCCCGTCTTCATGAGGGAACACGTTCTCCACATCGAAGTTGTCATCCTTAGACATCCCAAACTGCACTGTCTTCGGCCTACCCTCCCTTACGTCGCCCATCACAAAATCAATGTCTCATAACAAAAACATTAAAATTTCCACGTAAAAATAAAAAAATAAAATATTTTGTATCGAAAGTTTATTCTGACGGATTTCTTTTTGATAGACGAAGTTTAATTTTGGAAGGCGATTTTATTTACACCAAACAGTTCGAACGACGACACTGTTTTTTTTTTTTTACATAAAACAGTTCGTAAGGATTAGATGGAAATTGCCGTGTACTTCCGGTAGAGTAGAATATGGGTTGGTTATTAAATGAATCGTATCGAACGTCTCTGCCTATCCCTGTGAGACCGAGGCGTGAGCATTGCGTGTGTCGAATTTCCATCAAATCGAGCGAATTCTCACACTGCCGAGGCATCTAGCTAGTTCTCCAAATAATGTTATACCGACTGTAAGATTAAAATTTTATAAAACAAGTATCTATTTAATGAATAATAGTTATAAGTTAATGTGCAAAGGATGTTTCTGTGAATATATATCGTGTTGGAATTTTTAAGTGTGTATAAGCTAAGTCGTGTAGAAGAGGACTAAGTACATAATTTTGGATATTACCTACTGCTGGTATGTTTTGTATATGAACCAACATACCTGCTTGTGTCGTGTTGTCTTTAGGTTGTTTTTGTACTACTACAGAGTTAAACTTAAATTTTTACAACATTTGTTCACTTTTTCAATGAAAGACTGGCTACCCATAGAACAGGGAATCCTAGTTTGGGAGGCAGGCTACTGCTTGTAATAATATATCTACATAGATATGTCTAGTATAAGGACCCTACTGTTCTTGAACCAATAAAGTTATTTGTATTTTGTACGAGGAATGTGCATTATAATAAACAGCTGACGTTGCTCGTGTATGCGCCCTGCATAGCTTATTCACATTTCATAATCATTTATAACTTCAGTGCTCCGTAGCCACGGACGTCTCTCTCTTTCCACCATCTTTCCAGGGCTATCTATCAAACATATGTGGATATGTTTGAAGAATATTCTGGTAAACAGAACTAGATTTTTCTCTCAGTGCAGTCTCTCGACTGGACGTCCGACTGCGTTCAAATTCAGATACTCTCCTCCCCCAGTGAGTACTTTTCAATGAACAATTTTCTAGTCTTATGGTACAACTTCCCTTGTACATTTCGAGATATTGTAAATAATTTTTTTTGAGAGATGTATAAATGATTTTTTATTATTTATTATACGGAACTCTAATTATTGATTTGCGAAATTTTTTCACCTTTATATGTGCTATGAAGCCTTCGTTCGTCTTCATTGCCCGCCTCATTTGCCTTGTTCATTGGTCTCATGCGCCAGAGGTCGTGGGTTCGAGTCCCACCGAGGACAGACAACCTTGTACGATTTGTACTTACAAGCTGGTGCCGGCGTACTGGTACAACACCACACATTCTGATCCGGCTCGAAGGACCAGAATGCGTGACAAGTGTTTGGGTAATGACCCGACCTGTAGCAAGAGTTAGTGATGTGTATGTGTACCGACCCGCCTTCGCCTTCTTGATTTGCTCGTGCTGCTCGTTGAGCTGCTGCAGCTCCTGGGAGTGCTTGTGGCGCTGGTCGGCCAGCGACGCCTCGTGCGACACGGCGTCCTCCTCCAGGCTGCGCTTCAGCACCGCTACTTCCTGCTCGCGTTTCGATCTCAGCTCTTGTTGGGCTGTGGGCAAACACACACATATCACATACATTACACGATGGAACAGATATCAGCAAAATTCAAACTGATATACTAGGTGGCCTGAAACTAAAGGGGGTGTATAAGAAAACTAGCTGACCCGTGCCCGCTTCGTTGGGTGGTAAACATTTTCCGACTACCACGAAAAAGTCTTTTCATTTTTCGGGTTAATATATAGCTTATGACACTCACAAATAACGTGGCTTTCTATTGGTAAAAGAATTTTCAAAATCGGTTCAGTAGATCCAGATATTACCCGCTACAAACTCACAAACTTTACCTCTTTATAATATTAAGTATAGATGTAAAAAAAGTTAAAAAAAAGAAGAGTTTTTCTCAAAAGGGTAATTTTTTGAACGGCAATCGAAAGCCCTATTTATCATCGACATAAAAGATTATATATTTCAGTGTCGAAACTCCAGTAGTTATCAAAATAGTGAAATTACAAAAACGTAATGGTTTCATATTGTTCTTCGAAGCTAGTATGTAATTTGAAAAAAAAAAATCTTTGAAAAGTAACCTGTCAGCACTATAAAATAATTTAAAAAATCAGCCTTTTCCTTTTTGACAAAATATTTGGGAAGATTAATGCGAACCAAAAATAGACGCAAAGTTTAATGCGAAACCATTATAATTTTATCACTGCACTATTTCGATAACTAATGGAATTGCGACACTGAAGTAACATTTTTTTTTTATTGTTGATGGGTTTGCGCTTGACCTCAATCTCACCTGATGGTAAGTGATGATGAGGCCTAAGGTGGAGCGCGCTTACCCAGAAGATGACTATTCACTCTTCCTTTAAAAAGATCCAAATTGTACTTGTCCGGAAATACCGAAGCTGGTAGTGAGTTTCATTCCTTAGCAGTTCGCATTACGAAAGAGGAAGCAAAACGCTTCGTGTGAGCGCGTGGTACGTGACGGGGGGTGGGGGAATCAAATCATGCAATTTCTGGGCACACTCCCCAGAAGGTATGAAAATATATATCTAAGCTGCGCGGCCCCGATTGCCGGGGCACCTAAGTGAACCGCGTACGTGTCAATGGCAGGGAGTTCCATTCTTTAGCAGGACAGCTTATACAGCTTAGTCGGACTGACCTGCCGTAGTATCGAGCGAGTCGAGCAGCTCGCTCTTCAGAGCCTCCAGCTCCTCGTTGAGGTCCCGCTTCAGCTTCTCGGCCTTGGTGCGCGCCGCGCGCTCCGCCTCCAGGTCCTCGTGCGCGTCGGCCAGCGCCGACTCCGCCTCGCGCGCCGCCTTCTGCGCGGCCGCGCGCAGCCCGCCCTCCTCGTCCGCTCGGCTCATCGCCGCTGCTAATTCTTCTTCACGTTTTGCTGCAGGAATAATAATAAATAAATAAATAATAAATATATGGGGACATTTCACACACGGCCCAAACTACGATACCAAACTAGGCAGAGCAGATGGGTATCAGACAGCTGATATACATACACAAGTGCTCATCACACGAATGTTTGCCCTGGGCGGGATTGGAAGGAGAATTTCACCTTCTCTGTAACTTACTGAGAACGATCTGCAGCTCCTCGACCTGCGCTTTCCTCTCCGCCAGCTGTTCCTTCACATCCTGCAGCTCCGTCTCCAGCTTCCGCTTCGCTCTGTCCGCCTCCTGGCGCAGCTGGTGGTCCTGCGATCCATAACAATGTGTTTGAAGTTAATCAAAGAAGAGAAAAAAAATTCATATCAGCTTGATTTTTTCATTTAAATTTTAAAAAAATATCTAAACACAAAGATAATAATGCTATACAGTGAATCTTTTTGTAAAAGACAGACTTCAGTGTAAACTCCGAATTCCAGTAGTTTTTTTTTTCTGTTATTTTATCGAGGCTTTGGACTATTCATGTCCATGCCAGCCTCATATTATGCCTCGTTGTATGTAATAACATTTAATTTAATTAACTTATAATATAATATTTTGAATATATCGACATTCTTTTGACTTGTAACTATTGTTATCAATAAAAATTTCATTTTCATTTTCATTTTCATAGGGAAACAGATAATATTCAGCGTTACCTAGACGTCAGACAGCGCTTAGCGAAATAATAAATTTCTCTCGCTTTTTCCAGTAGTTAAAGACGAAATTAGAAACATTGTAGGCACCTTTAGTAGTTTCTCCTCTAACTCAGCGATGGCGGACTCCTGTTTGGCCTTCAGCTTGCTGAGGTGTTTCGCCTTCTCTTCCTCTTCAGCCAGCGCTTGAGAAAGATCGTTGGCTCGTTCTTCCAGGATCTGTCAATCACAATGAAGAAGATTAGTGTATTTTATGATCTAGAAAAATAAAACTTAAAATCAGAAAAATATTGGTGAAAGAATGTTCGCGATATCTTAAAAACCGTATTTTTTACAATTTTTCAAAGTGCAATGAGCCAATGTGCGATGTGACGTCACATGGCCCATTGGCTCTTACCGAGCAAGCGTAAGCAGTTTCCGGAAGTGGCCAAATTGATTTATTTAAAAAAAAATCAGTTTTCAAGATATCGTCATGATTTTTTCGCAGTTGTTACTATAATTACTTAAAGATTTTTTTAAGATTATGAAATCGGGGTTATTTTTCATTTACATCTTCCTAATTATTACTACTAGGCTTTATAACAAACAAAAAAACGTACTCAAGTAATTTTCTTTTAGATGCCTCTGGAGCCAGTCCAGGATATATCCTGACTGTCAGGAGGCAGCTGGTGTGGCCGAACACCACTTGCACAGGACCTGTAGTCGATGGTTTACCTTTTTCTCCTTGACAAGTTTCTGGTTGGTGTCATCGCTGAGCGCCAGGTCCTCTTCAAGTTTCTTCAGCTTGGCGTCGCACTGCACGCGCTCCAGCTGAAGCTTCTGTCTAGCCGCCTCCTCTTCCTCCAGCTGTTCTTCTAAGTCCTGGAATAAAAGTTGGGAAATCAGGATTAAGTTAGTTCAAATTATAAGTTTCCGCAGTGAGATGAATAAAAGGAGGTGCATGAGAAGGTTGATGGATGTAAGTGTGGCTTAGTGAGATGTGTCAGGATCACGCAAAGTGGCGATCCATAGTCTCTGCCTACCCCTCTGGGACCTCTGGGATTCTGCCAGTGTGTGAGTTGAGAAATAGCTGACCATCCTGCCACAGCTGCAACTTCAACTCGCTACATCTCACCTGTATGTTGAGCTGAAGTCGCTTCTTCTCCTGCTGCAGCGAGTTGCAGCGCTCCTCCTCCTCCTCGATGCGCCCCTCCAGGTCGTGAAGCAGCTCTTCCAGCTCTTGCTTCCGCGCCGCAGCGCGTGCGCGGCTTTCTTCTGCTTCCGCGCACAGCTCCAACTCCGCCTGATAAAATATAAGTAGTTATTATTATTCCAGCCTCATCTGTGCTCTGGTTAGCTCTTGACTAACAATAAACCGGACTAATTAAATAAATTCTGTCAAAAGTCTGAACGTCAAAATACATCAATTTACTAGAACAACATCTATATCGAGTTTCATCAAAATTGGTTGCCGTGTGGTTTCCGGTAGAGTAGAATAGGAGCACTCCAACTCTCCCCGTGGATGTCGTACAAGGCGACTGAGGGAATATATTATAAAACATCAACCAGGCGCCCCGCCCCGTCTGGCCAGCGCGGGGAGTGTAGGCAAATTCCCCCGTCTGTCTCCGGCAGATGAGAGAGGGTTGTGCTCCTGCAGTGGAGACAAAAATAACCTGATGATGATGATGATACGATCCAAGTGACACTTCGTGAGATTCCCTTGTTAGAAGAACAGTATCAGGTGCTAAAGGTGCACTTTAGCACCACCACGAGCAGTTCAGGGTCGCTGAAGTAACTCCCTGTGACATGGTGGTTTGAGATCCTGCCCATCTCACCTGCAACTGCTCTGCCAGCTGCGTCTTCTCGGCGCTGGCCTGCTGGAACTTCTGCTCGTACTCCTGGCACCGCCTCATCTGCGTGTCCAGCTTGTCGCGCACCAGCCGGAGCTCATCCTCCTTCTGCGTCAGCTTCTCCTCTTGCTTCGTCACCTCTAACAGTGGTTTGACCTGCAAATGTCGTTTATTAATAATGTTTAGATTAAAGAAACTCTACAGTACTATAAATATAAAGGCGAAATTGGTGCAAGAACACTTGTCAACTTTCAAGAACTTCATCTGTGCATTCTCAGTTTCTGATTTCTGCCGCTTAGAGCGCGCGTAATCTTTAAACAGCGCCGTAAATATAAATAAACTAAAGCTTACCTTGATATACAGTCTCCACCATTGCCAGTTCCTCAACTTGAGATACGCGGCGCAGTTCCTTTGTATGATCCTGATTGCGTTCAACTGCTGCAACCTCTTCTGGTAGTTCCTCCTCGCCAGGAAGCCTCTGCAGAACGCCTGGAAGTTCACTATCAAGTCCGTGATCTTGTAGTCTCGCTCCTCTTCCAGATGAGCCAGCACTCCAGCTCTGAAGAAGATCTTCGACTGTCCGACGCGGAACAGATTGTGGTCCAGGTCTAATGCCTCTATCATTTGCTCGCAGGCCTTCTTGCCATCCATGAAACCTTTGGGAATGATGTTCGGAGTCAAAAGCTCGTATCGTTGCCGGAATTCCTGGAACGGTATGCGATTAGGGAAGCCCTGCCTGCATATCCTGATGCCTTCCAGCACACCATTGCATCTCAGCTGGTCTAAAACTAATGGTGCTTCGATTTTACCAGCCTTTTTCTCGTGGTTGGGTATGATACACCTCACGAAGTTGGGATTCGTGTTTCTGAGAGTCGCCATTAATTTCGTTAGTTGCTCTTTGTACAGTTGGGAGACAGTTCTGAACATTCCCTTGCGAGTTCTCGCGCCAAATTGGGTGTCTGTCATGGCCTGTTGTGCCATGCCCACGATTTCCGCGTCCTTCCATATGTGGCACACGAAAGGATCCTGCGAGGACTGTAGGCAGGACACCACATTCTCATTAAGAGGGTCCATGTTCTTCATCAGCCATTGCGATGCTGAATAATCCACTTTGCCAGCGTAGTGGATGATAGCGAAGTCAGCAATTCCTCGGAAGTCTGTCTTCATGAATTTCGGGTGGACGGAGTGAGCTACCACCAACTTCTCGACGAAGGTTTTGTCTGTTGCTTTCGGGAACCAGCACTCCTCGTCTAGCAACGCCATGATTCCCATAGGTTTGTCAATTAAATCGATGGTTGGCTGCAGATCGAGACCGAAATCGATGAATTTCCATTCGATTCCTTCCCTTTGGTACTCTTCTTGTTCCAGAATGAACATCGTGTGATTGAAGAGCTGCTGCAGTTTCTCGTTGGTGTAATTGATGCAGAGTTGTTCGAAAGAGTTGAGGTCGAAGATTTCAAAGCCGGCCATATCGAGGATACCGATAAAGGAAGCCCCCTGCCTCTTCGTTCGGTCTAGAGACCTGTTGATTCTGTTGACAAGCCACCGGAATAGGCGCTCGTAGCAAGCCTTGGCGATGGCCTCGGCGGAGAACTCCGCCTGTTCCTTTGTCTGGGCCTTTGTGACGAAGTCGCGGCCGACTTTGATTCTCGGCTTGAGGAAGGCTTTCGTCATTTCTGTTACTGAAAGACCTGAAAACAGAGAATGTAAAATCAAGATACAAATATAAGAAACCCCGAACCCAAGTCAATGATCTTTTAGTACAGTACATTAGATCTTAAAGTACATGAACTATGGTTCACGTTGTGAAGGTAGGTTTTTGCAAAATCTGTGGGACATTTATCTACTGTTGATGATAATGAAATAGCACTATTTTAATCAAACAATAGTTAAATCAACATCCTACCAAGTAAATGGGCAATCTTCTGAGCAACAGTATTATCAGGCAACGTCGCCTGATCCGAGTTCCTCTCTTGCTTGAACTGCATCGAACCGAAAAGCAAGACCGCCGACACTATTCTGAATATAGAATTGAAGTCTTCGATGTTCATTCCCATTATATTCATCGACTTGATAGTCGCCTGGAACTCTGCAGTGTCATCGATCCCTGGTACTGGCAACGACGCATTCATTAAGAATGGGTAGCTTTTGGGGTCTTCCAGGACGTACTCTACTCTTTGCTGTGCAGTCGCTCCAGACAGGAGCTGGTAGAATATGTGGAATGTTCGCTCGTCCTTCGCTTGCCTGATCGCCCTGGATTTCTCTAGTAAGTACGTTTCGATGTTAGCGCCGGCTATGAAGCCGGACGCGTCGAAGTTTATCCTAATGAATTTGCCCTGAAAGATAAAAGGTTTACATTTATTATTATGTAAGCAGAACACTTTCTGTTAGGAAGGTGAGCCTGAGGAAGGTGGCCGGAAGCGCAAAAGACGCTCTTGAAACACTTTTCAAGAGCCTCTTTTGCGCCGTCTGGTCGTCGGTCCATCTGGCAGTGCAAGCGTTACACGCTGCGCGTGCCGATCCGCGGTCTCCACTCCAGAACTCGACTACCCCAACGGCCGTCAGCTCTGCGACAGATGTGACCTGCCCACTGCCATTTCAGCTCGCGGCTATGTCGGTAACCTTCGTTCATCGTCGGATCTCCTCATTACGAATAATATCCCTCATAGAAACCCTGAGCGTAGCCCTCTCCATAGCTCGCTGAGTGACTTGAAACTTGTAATTAAGTGTCGGAAACATAATACTCACGAATCTGGAAGAATTATCGTTCTTGACTGTTTTAGCGTTGCCGAACGCCTCTAATATAGGGTTCGCTTGCAACAACTGCTGTTCCAATTCACCCTGCAACAGAAACAGAGTTGTTAATGAACCCTTAGCAACACAAAGAGACACCCATGCATTCTGTTATTCATCCAAGTATATATGTGAAGCGGATGATTTCAGTAAGCGATTAACATACCATTGATGATGTTTCCACGAAGTGCGGGTAAAGCGCTGCGGTCAAATCGCTTGGCGATCAATGTGATGCGTTATTTATTATAGGTTTCGTGAAAATAACTGTAAAGATCCGTTACATGGGCATTCAGTAATGAATACTGAAGTAGTAAAGAACAAATATATCTCACAAGGAGAGTACCAGAGGTGGACGTCTTCGATTAATTCGTTCTAGGATATGTCAGCCGAAATACGTCCCCTGCTGAACATAAGCCTCCCCAATACAATGCCACTTTTGGTGGGCTATCTATTGGGGGATTTGTCATTATCACCACGCTTGGCAGGCGGATTGGTGATCGCAGTAATGATCTTAATATACACAGGAGAACGCTTCGACCTGTCCCTGGTGCAAACCCTTAGTCCCCGCAGACTGCAAACTTTATATCGGCCGATAATTTAGTCGGATTGAGCTGCTAGTGCGCACACTGGGCCAACAAATCGTCATAGTGTGCGCACTTGCATACATCTTTATACTGTTTAAGAGCCTGACTAAATTATCGGCCGATATAAAGTTTGCAGTCTGCGGGGACTCTTAGTCGTCTTGACGACACCCATGGGAAGACTAGTGGTATTCTAAGCATTAAAAAATAATGGACACGTATTTTCTATAACTGCCCATATTCATATTTAGTGGGAGTAACCAATCTTCAAACTCTTAAGGGGTGACTTAAACCCATTTATTATCCTGAGAGTGTTGTTCAACGGGTTTCAGTATAAGGGTCATTCCTGGGAAAGCGTTCTTCGCATCAGATTCGTGGCTTTTATTTTTTCTCCTGACGTTATCTATAACGTGTACGTGAGTGCCTTATCGATAGCTCGACTCGTTTTTAAGCCTTCTTTTCCCATGTAATTTTAGTTTTCACCAGTAATGAAATATCTATCAGACTTATATCAGATCCATAATATCAGACTCATTTTATATTGCAAAACTGAAAGGGGCGGATTTTACAAAAATATGTGTCCCTTATTTTTAACAGACTTCAAAAAAGGAGGAGGTTCTCATTTCGATTTTTTTTGTTTTTGTATGCTCTACTACATAATATAAAAATGAGTAAATGATAATAAACCCGCTGAACAAGACTTTCAAAACCACTTGAGTTCAGTCACTTGTTAAAAGTTTGAAGGTTGATTACCCCCACTAAATATAAGTATGGGGAGATAAAAAAAATACGAGTTCATTATTTTTTAATACTCTACAACATATCCTAAAACGAATCAAAACGGAGACGGAAACCTCTGTAACTTACCTATTGAGTAACGGATAACCACAGTTACCACTACATGTATACAAAACTGATCACCGCAAGCGAAACCCACGCGATTCGTGGATACAGGGAAATCTTGTCACGGTGGAGGGTGGGGGAGGGGATCTGTCCTCCACCTTAAGCACAGTCTCTGCTAAGTTGTCAAACTTAAAACAGTCTTGGCAATGTGGTATCAAAAGTTAATAACAGAAATGGGTAATGATATCGTTTTCTACGATTAATAAATGAGGACTTATAATAAAATGGTTAGACTTACAACCATTACCTCGAAAGTAGGTCCATTGCTCTATGGAAGTAGCAGCGTGAAAAATGAATTGTTAAATGTGTATGAGACTACATGTTAGTGGACAATATTGCTATTCACATTAACTTTGAGTATTTAGCTATTTACATATACTATAAGTCCGATTCTGAAGCACACATTTGAAATTCGACAGCAAAAAAATTACTTTTAATTTTTATCCAACATTACTATGTTGGATAAAAACGAAAGTAATTTTTTGACACCACTAAAATTGTTGCTATCAATTGTTTTATATTACAATTTTAGTGCTGTCAAATTTTAACTTTGTGCCTTCAGAATCGGGGCCTATATTTACCTATTTAGGGTGACTCACACTGAAGTGTTAATTTCTTTGCAAACGGACAACGGCTCAAGTGTTTGAAAAAAAGACTATGAAAAAGTCTCAAAAACATAAATAATTTTAAGCCCCTTAATAAACGAAAAGGACTCAAAATTATGTATGATTTTGAGCACTATTCGTAGTTAAGTCTGTTTTGCGAACATTTACGCTCGTAATAGCAAAATTAACATGCTGTGAAAAGCGCTCAAAATTATGCATGATTTTGAGCTCTTTTCGTAGTATTGTTTTGCTCAAGTACTATCAATGAAACTCGCTATGAATACTCGATATGAAATCTGTCTCCGGCAGATGAGAGAGGGTTGTGCTCCTGCAGTGGAGACAAAAATAACCTGATGACGATGAAAAGCACTCCAAATTCCGTATGACTTTGAGCCCTTTTCACAGCAACTATGTCCGTTTTGCGAGACACGCCCAAAAAATTAGCACTTCATTGCAATTCATCCGTTAGTGAGCGATGATGAATGGATTAGTTTTGCTATTGATGCCGCTATCTTAAGCCAGAATATATTTGAAACTATTTGAGCAACAGCAACAAAGCCCTTTACACCAAGTTCGCACAATATGAGCATGTTTTTCGGACAAATATGATAATAATATATAGTTAGTAAGTATATAAAGTGATGGTTATAGAAAAAAATATGGGATATAAAATATTTACAGGTAGAGTTTAATTATTCTAAGGTAAAATAATTAAATATACATATATAATTGGTGAATCATGTATACACAAATTTTGACATAATATACTACATTTATCTAATCCCAAACTAGGATTTTCTCCTTTACTGCGGCAATTAGATAAGAATTCATAATTTCCAGAGCGGGAGAAACTTGTACAAAGTTATGTCTCTAGTGGGAATCGAACCCACGGCCCCTGGCGCTCAAGTCTAAAGACCAATAACAAGGAGGTGATTCATGCAATTAGTTTTTTCTGATAATAAGTTAATTGTTGTTAAATAACAACGTGATTTAATAATTAATTAACAAAAACATCGATATTATGAATTAAAATTAAACATAATTGCTTATATGTACTATAACATAATATATATACTTACATGTTTAACAGGAGGATAGTAAAATAAACGATTTACCCCAATCTCAAGAAATAGTAAATGCGATGTAAACGAATGTTTTTCAAGCGAGCTTTTAACGGCGACGCGCGTGAAATCGCGGCGATAACCGTGGCATAGAATCGTAAATGCAGCTGAAGGCTTAATTGTCTCAGAGTCTATATACCTTGAGATTAAGGCATGCTTGCTGCTATATGTATATACATAGATTATAATATAAAAAAAGAATGTATTGATGGAGTTAAATAGGAGAGAACAACTCGAAAAACACTGTTCTGAGATGATTAACTTTTAAGTTTTAGACTCTCATACAAATGTTTTAGTATGTATACTATAGTAGGATAGTGTCTTAAGATTCATTCGGACCTATCAGTGCTGCCTCAGTCCTAAGTCAGTCTTTATTAGTTATATGGAATAATGTGTCATATTTCAAAGGCAGTAAAGATTATCGATCAGGCATGCCTCTGTATTCCGACAGTTACGCATCAGTGGTCCTTCAGTGCAGTGTCCCAGTTCCGTAAAATTTTGTGACAGATCGATAGGCTTTACTTTATTTGAAATACGGCACATTATTCCTTAAAAGACTGACTCAGGACTGAGGCGGCACTGATATATCCGAATCAACGTTTATTAGACTGGTAAAGACCGGTTAAGGCGGAGCGACGGCATTACTTACTCAAAACAATATAAAACTGAGTTGTTCCCTTATTGCATTGACGCATATGTATGTAGAATATATAAAAAAATACTTTTTTTTAAAACCATAATAAAGTCCATGCTCCCATCACCCAAAAATCATGCACCATAGTTTCCAAACCCAAAATGTCCAAAGAAAACGCTCAAAGGAAGGCTCAGATAAAATATGATCAAATACCCCCAAATATCATTAACACCCGAAAATGTACCACGGCATTGATGAGAGATACAACAAGAACTTCACTCTGCCAGGCATTGTACTCCGTTTTGAACAAGGTAGCGTCAGCATCAAGGCTATCCCGCACTGCTGTTATACCGAGCGATAGACCGCAATTAGGTCTTCACATGTACAATGGTTTATATCGCGCGTACGCCGAAGAACAGCAAGTGAGAGTGGTATATTGCGATTTATGTCACCGCAGCAATGTGGGACAGTCTTAACGTTGAGCCTCGTGACCACTGATCGGACTTTGTAGCAAATTCTAAAATGACTAGGGATTTAATATCGTATTTTATTGACAGAATAGATTTTTAAAAATTTAAATATTAAAACTTTGTACGTGGTAATAGAATTATGTTAATAAAACACATACATAATTATATTATTAAGCAGCTTTTTTGAAAATAATCTAAAAATAAATATAAGAAAAATCACTGCTCAATTTATAAATACTAAAAAAAATATTAGGCCCGATTCAGATTTTTTTTAATTTACAGCACTGAAATTAGCTTCGTGCATATCTTCATAAATATTGTGACAGGGATAGCAAAAAAATTGGTGCTGACAAATTTTAACTTTGTGCCTTCAGAATCATAAGTTTCATTAACCCTATGAGTTTTATTAAATTGATCCGTTGTCCTCGTGCAAAGTTTAAGTTTTAAGGTGAAATAATACTGATACTGGGCTCGATTCTGAAGACACAATGTTAAAATTTGACACCACTAAAGCTGTTGCTATCCTTGTCACACAGTATTATGAAGATAAAGACGACCAATTTTAGCGCTGTCAAATGTTAAATGTGTGCCTTCAGAATCAGGCCCACTGTCGACAACATGGAATGTTAAAGTCATTTTTATTTTGCTACAAAACGTTCAATAACTGCTCATTACCAGGGCGTGGAATCTCATAGCATAACAGTTGAAAATCCATAGGAACAAGTCATTGTTTTGTATAGAGTTTTCAACTTTCGATATTTTTAAATTTAAAATTGTATGGTTCAACTAGCAGACCTCGATGGGTAATAATATTACAATTGCTAGTATCCGTTACGTTGTTACAGATGTATCGCTAAGTCGATATTGATGAAATATGCAAAGTATAGAGATAGCTTGGATCCTGAGGATGTAGGCTACTATTTTTGACAATAAATTTGGGCATTTCCCAAGATATCAACCGTATCGGGCCACTGTAAGTTCTTTACACTGTGCTACTTGGTCTAGAAACCTGACTTGTTAATCGTTTTAACAGTCGCTATTAAAAATAGCATATAATAATAGTTGGAGTTATTTCCAAAAAAATAAAAATTACAAAAGGATGAAGAAAATGTATTTTGTACAGAAAGATCTGAGGGGCTACAGCTAGAGGCCGTCCTAGGAGAACAATCATTTCATTCGACATGGACGCCACCAATGTGATCTTTGAACGTCCTAGGAGAACGTTCAAAGATCACATTGGTGGCGTCCATGTCGAATGAAATGATTGATTCTTAGCCGCATAAAATATTTAATTCAAAAATATCGATAGCTGAAAACTCGAAATAAAAAGACTGGCCCGTTCCTATGACGTTTCAACTTGCTATGAGATTCCACGTCCTGCCCATGACGTGTCCTCGTTCCAACCGGAGTATCCTATCTGGCGTCGTCTTATTATACCAACGTTCTTCCCAAATGGTCGGCAAGCTATTTGCTGTTCAGCCAGTTTACATGACTACTGTCTTTTATCCTTGACTTACTATAATCAACTGTGGTGACGGTCCCTGTTGACGGCGGTTCGGTATTGCCAGGACATCGGTAGAAGAGGGAAAAAATAAAAAATATATTACACGAGTGTGCAGGCACGGAACGCTACAGAATTAATATTCATTGCTATTTTACAACAATGAATGATGCTAGTTTTTGTTGCAAACGAAACACTTGTTTGGCAAAGTACAGTATTAAAAGTTATGTCTGTTAATACAACAAATATTTATTTGGAGTGGAATTGTAAAACATCCCTTCAACGCTGTTAAGGAGTTTGCTGTCTTGAAATCTTTTTTAAAATAATCTTTACACGAATTTCAGCAACATTATGTACTCATATCAATATTTTTATTAACAATTTTTTTTTAATGTATAATTAATTGTAATAATGAGCAATAAAACAATCGTTTAAAACGGCATACGTTAAAAAATTAGATAGGCGATTATGAGTAGGTATAAAAAAAGAAATTCTGTTCTTTTCAGTCACCATTAAGTAACTTTAACAAATTACATGTACGATGGCTATGTAAAATCAAGTTGTCAATTAAAAATCAACGTAAAATTTTATAAGGAACGATAAATGAACGTTTAAAAATTCCATCCTTTAGAATTAAAAAAAAAAAACAATTATTCAAAGCTAGCAACATGCATTGTAACGATATAGTGCTGTACAATCCAATACAATTCATTCCACCTCCAAATACATGCAGGTGTGCCAAGTGTGAACTTACATTGTACAAGGGGGGCAAAGGACCGGCTGTTAAGAGGGCTACAACAAAGTCATCTCCCATACAAACTTTTATTCAATTCAAATATCTTTAAAATGGATGGGCCGCGTCTAAGCAACTACACACGTAAGTTGGACACGAGATTGTTGAATTTGTACAAACTACTTTTTAAAAACAGTGTCATCACTAAATTATATGAATTTAAGATTAACATAATGTTAAAACATATTTTTCAATTAAATATGTTAAAAAAGTAATCAGTACGAATTCAACAATTCCGTGTCCAACTTATGTGTAATAAAGCTTAACGAGAATCGGCCTTTCATAATAAAGATATTTAAGTTGAAAGTTTGTACGGGAGACGAGTCTGTAACAGCCCTCTTAAAGCACATATCAAAAAACTTAGTTAATTAGTTATTCATGTCTGTCTCTTTTTCTTTTACTATATTATTTAAGACAAGTAAAAGAGATAGAGATAATTTAAGAAATGTCAAATAAAATATATGCCTTCAGCCTTAATCCTGATGTCCAACAAAATAATAATACAAGAAACCTTACAAGATATACATAGCTTTGTGTATGTATAGCCTAGCAATATAAAAATCAACTTCCGATATCAAATAAAAATATAAAAAAAATAGACAATCAAATTTAAAAAAAAATCAATTAAGATTTACTCCTCAGGGGGAGCCACAAGTTAGGAAAATGTGGTTTCAGTTAAATCTGCTATAAATGTGATATGCAAAAATGATTTAATAGTAGTAAATGCTAATTGAAAGCCTCATAGAGGTTTGGTCAGGAGACCGAAATGTAGAACTTATAAAATTTACGTCAAACTTAAGTAAAACCACATATTCCTAGCAAGTGGTTCGAATATACGATTAGATACGATATAACACTATCGATGGAAGGCCATCCAGCATCCATCAGGCACTTCTATATCAGCCTCATGAATCGAGCCATCCTGCATTTTCAGTTTTGATGGTCTCAAGCTTAAAAAATATTAGAGCGATGGAGTTCTATGCAGTTTTGTAACTGGAATTACCTACCGTAATGTAATTTACCCTCTTAATACATTACATACCTTTGCAGGCAACCCTCAAACAATGCATAGTGATGTGCCGCTACAAATATTTAGATAAATCCATTCTCGGAAATTTTGCCACTGGCAATGCAGTATTCAGTATTTCCACTGACATATTTGAATCAACCTAAATGAGATCACAATTTCCTTACTAATTGTTTTTTATTGTATTTTTTTTTTGGAAAACAAAGCGTTCACACACTACTAGCTAGTACATACATACACGCCTTGGTCCCAGAGGATGATGTATCGCCACTTTGCACAATTCAATGTCGCAAAGCGACTATCCTTCGTTCGCTTTTCGCTCCGTGATACCCCTTGAACATACTAGCTAGTATTCCGTCTAAATATAGCCTAAAATAAATGAGTACGAATGAAACCAGCGCGGAAATTAAGGGTCTAGCTTGAACACAGTCCTTACCCGAATGCGATAGTCGAACCAGTAAATGTGCGTGCGCTTAAGGAACAAAATTAACAGAAATATACTACACTATACAAAATGCAACGTTTGGTCTGCTTGTACGCGTATAACTCACTAGGCACTTTTTAATGCAGCTTTCATTGTTACTTAGAGAAACTTGTAAGGAAGGTTTTAGTGTATAAATTATTAACCTACGATAAAAGGAGACGAGCGGTATTGATTTTTCAGACCTTTGGCTGTTCGATCGTCCCTAAAAAGATGTAGTTGAACTACAAACAACAGACTTGCAGGATAGATGTATCTTATTGCGGATCAAGTCAAAGGGATGACAGCAAATACAGAAAGAAAAAGAATTAAAAATTACGTATAAGGTGGTCCTTACGTTGAATATCAGATGGCGCTGATAGTAAAATTATAAACATATGTTTCGACAGGCGCTATCTAGCGTTAGTCAACCAGAGAACTTCAAAACTAAACCATTATTTTAAACCAAATTGTCTTCAGACCGCCGTGGCTAAGATCTTCTTTTTGGCATAGTGGCTTGGTAGTCAGACTCCAATGCCGAGGTCGTGGACTCGATTCCCACCAAGAACAGACAACTTTTTACAATATTTGTGAATTGTTTATTCGTATATAATTCCCAGCATACAGGACCAAATCCTAGTTTGGGAATAGACACGTGAAAATATTATTTATCTACACTAAAATTATAAAGAGGAAAGATTTGTATGTTTTGACGACCTCCGTGGCGGAACGGGGTAGCTCTCGGCCTGCCACGCCGGAGGTTGCGGGTTAGAACAGTTGCCCGCTAGGGGCAAATGTTCGTATGATGAATATAAATGTTTGTACCCAAGTCTTGGATGTTTATATAATTTATTTGAGTATGTGTATCCGTTATCTAGTAACCATAGCACAGGCTTTGCCTAGTTTACGACTGGATAATTGGTGTGAATGTCTGACATATTCATTAAAAAAAACGCATAAACTCAAAAACTACTGGACCGATTTCAAAAATTCTTTCACCATTAGAATGCTACATTATCCCTGAGTAACATAGAAGTAGGAGTGGGAGTGGCAGTGGGTGTGGTTGGAGGATCGGGCGTGTGAGTGGGAGTGGGAGCGGGAGCGGGAGCGGGAGCGGGAGCGGAAGTGGGAAGGGGAGCGGAATCTGTAGTACACGCGAGCGGCGCCGCGGACACAGCAGCTAGCATCAAATGAAAAATCTTTAGTAATTCTATTTATTAAGATTTTTTTTGATTATCTTTCATTTACTATAATATCTTCTGATATTTATCTGTATCTCACCATAAGAATGTGTTGTGAATACTCCTGTTAATTTATGGATATATTTATTGATTTTCTATATTTACATAATTATGTAGGCCATAAATTATATACCGCTATACCGCATACCATGAAGCAAAATAATTTTTCGTAGCTCATAGTTTCACCTCAAAGTGTATCTACGTCAGATTTTCGGATATCTTTATTAGTTAAGAAATAATCAGCTGGATACACTTTTCTGTTCTACCCTGTATGTAAGATTTTTGTAGTTATTACTTATCCACTCAAACGTCCCGGGTACTACAATACCCAAAAAGCAGTAACAGCGCACTCGACTTCTGCGCGCACAGTAATTGCTTTCTTGTAAATGAGGCGTACTTCAGTTTAATAAAGTGTTTCAAGATTGCGCGCTATTAAATTTGTCGTCTACTGAAGTAACATTTCAATACTAAATTCATTTAAAAGAATTGAAATTTATAATACTACTAATATTATAAATGCGAAAGTTTGGATATTTGTTACCCAATATGCTTCAACCACTGGACGGATCGGGATAAAACTTGGCACACATATAGGTCCTGGAATAGGACATAGGATAGTATTTATCACGAAAAAACATCCCATTCCTACGGGAAATGCATAATAATTTGTGATGTTAAGTTGTCCACGCGGACGAAGTCGCGGGCAACAGCTAGCATATAATAAATGCGAAAGTTTGGATGTTTGAATGTTCGTTACTCAATCACGCTTCAACCATTGGACGGATCGGGATAAAACTAGGCACACATATAGGTTAGGTCCTGGAATAGGACATAGGATAGTTTTTATCCCGAAAAATTATCTCATTCCTACTGGAAACCAAAATGATATCTATTTAGAAAATCAAGATGTGTAAATATCGAAAGTTTGTCGTTTTCCAATTTTTACATCTATTATTATGTCAGTGGGACGCTTCAGTAGTTTTTATGATTAAATAAATAAATATCTCGGACATTCACACCAATTATCCAGTCCTAAACTAGGCAGAGCCTGTGGTATGGTTACTAGATAACGGATATACTTATATAAATATATAAACATCCAAGACTTGCGTACAAACATTCATATTCATCATACGAACATTTGCCCCTAGCGGGATTCGAACCCGCAACCTCCGGCGTGGCAGGCCGAGAGCTACCCGTTCCGCCACGGAGGTCGTCATAATATCATAGCAACCCTAATTGAACAGTTATGCATTACAATTAAGCACCGTTTGACACGACTAAAGGCCGACATTACCCCGTCGCTGGTGTTAATACGCCGAGTCTCGTTTAAATAATTATTGCCGGTTGCCAAAGCCGTATAAGGTAAGTTACATGGGTGACATGTGGTAATCTGGTGCAATTGTTTTTTTATGCAACGGCAAGAAGAGGCCAACTCCGTAATAAATAAATAAATATCTCAGACATTCACACCAATTATCAAGTCCCAAATTAGGCAAAGCCTGTACTATAGTTACTAGATAACGGATAGACATACTTAAATAAATATATAAACGTCCAAGACTTGGGTACAAACATTCATATTCATAATACGAACATTTGCCCCTAGCGGGATTCGAACCCGCAACCTCCGGCGTGGCAGGCCGAGAGCTACCCCGTTCCGCCACGGAGGTCGTAATGCTTTGCGGATAATATCGTACTCTCTAACAAGTCTCATGGCATATTCTGTCAAGTGGTTGGCATGCACCTGTGTGAATATTCGAGCGTTTCAACCGTCGACATTATCCTCCCCTTCTGGAAGAGACAACACCATTTCATCGTTTTTGTTATAAAACTAGCTGTGCCCGCGGCTCCGCTCGCGTGGACTACAGAATCCACTCCCTTTTCCCACTTCCGCTGCAACTCCCGCTCTCGCGCCCGCCTTAAATCCTATATGTTACTCCGAGTTAAGCCCTATGTTTCTGTGAAAAATCCATCAAAATCGGTTCAGTAGTTTTTAAGTGATACGTGCACAAACTAATAGACAAACAGACAAAAATTTCAAAAATGATAGAAATGTGTTCTATTACTTATCCTTAGACACCTAAATTTTTTTTTGTAAATATCTTCAAGGTACAGACACGCGAAGTGTACGTTTTTATTTATTAGTTTCCGATCCGAGCACAGATTCTGCACAGGTGAAACATTTAGTTAAATATATTATTTTTCATCAACTTTTGGTGGTGAGGATAATGACGGCGGTTGAAACGCACGTATGCGGCCCACCTAAGACAATTAGACGCAAAAATGATCATCCAAATGTTTACGGAGTAGGCCCTTTGGTCTTATTTCTTTGGCCCCAATGATTTCTTTGTACTACTAGATGGAGCGTTCCAAACAATCGCTCTGTTTCACCCAAGGAGACGCATCTTGTTTACATTCACTTTGACGCTTGTGCAGTTACTATGCAGAGCATTTAATTATTGACACTATTTGTCTGTAGCGTCAATATTTAGTAATAATTAAATGTTCTGCGTAGTAACTGCACAAGTATCATTGTGAATGTAACCGAGTTGCGGCTCCTTGCGTGGAACAGAGCGATTGCTTGGAACGCTCCATCTAGCAGTACATAGAGATCGTTGGTTGGCCCCAGTATTTACACAAACGTATTTCATATATTCATTACAATTGGTAAGAAATATTATTTTTAAGCTAAATGTCATGTAATGAATATTACCAATAAATTATGTCTATGTCTAGACAATATAGAACGCCGATACGAATAGAAGAATTCACAAACATTGTACAAAGTTGTCAGAGCCTGGAATCGAAACCACGACCACTCGCGCTCGAGTCCTACCAAGCCACTAAGTCAAGGAGGCCGTAAAAAAGAACATAATATAATTGATAAGGTTAGTGAGTCTCAAAAAACAGCACACCACAAACTGTAGTCTTAAAGGGAGCGTTCGCAAATTACGTAACGCATAATCTCTCTCAAATTTTCACATTGAACACCTAAGTCGGAAAATCGTATACATAAGTTCACACTATGATTAGAGTTTAGTAGACTAAGTCATTAATTAGGCCACGCGTGGGCAACAGCAACAGGTACTTACCGCTCCTGATCCCTTGGGTTTGGAAGCGGCGACGTACGCGAGGTACTGTATAACTTTTTTTGTGTTTTCCGTCTTGCCAGCACCTGACTCGCCCGTGCATAGAATCGACTGGTCTTCCCGCTCTGGAAAATATACAGATCTGTCGTTATTTCATAATATTTAACTTTTTATTCATCATCATCATCATTAGCAGAAATACGTCCACTGCTGAACATAAGCCTCCCCAATAGATTGACACTTTTGGTGGGGATTTGCCATAATCACCACGCTTGGCAGGCGGATTGGTGGTGATCGTAGTAATTGATCTTAATTTGCACAGGAGAACGCTGCTGCCCGTCCGTGGTGCAATCCCTTAGTCGCCTAGATACTGACATCAATAGAGCATGTGCAAAGGACAGCAAGACGATGAGTCACTTGCTGTGTAGAAATAGAAATAAAAATAAACTTGTTTTACCAGGGTTAAGACTAAGTAAGGTCAGTAAATCGTTCACGGGGCAATGTATATGCTTCTACAACAAACTACCAGAGGAAATCTTAAATATGACGGACAGAAAGTTTAAGATTCACATAAAAAAACAACTTTGTAAGAAAGCCTATTTTAAAATAAACGATTATTTGAATGACAAAGATGCCTGGTACTAATGTTAATTCAGCTTCGCAAAATCTTTATTAATTGTATGCAAACTTGATTTTTAAAAGATGTGTTGCGTGAAGTTCGTTGCGCCGTTTCTTCTTCACAGCGCTAACACCTAGGAAGCGGTAGTCGATAAAAAAAATGACGTGTATAAATGTACCAAGTGTACTCATATGCAATAAATGATTTTGACTTTGTGTGAATCCAATGCACTAGCAAGGCGAATGAGCGTCCTGGGTGTGGCTTACCCTGAACCCAAGGACTACAGGCTTCTACCTCCTAGCTGCATAATAGCTTTCATACAGCAGACTATGGGGTATGGAAGCACCATATAAGACAGAAGGGTTGACACAAAAGATCCCATGGGTTCGACGTGTCGCCAGGTGCGATACTTAAGGACAACCACAAGAATGAAAGAAGCGTGGTACTACCCCACGCTAGCTAGGTTTATAGATTGTTATACCCTTTATCATCTCCCCAACCCGTCTGGCCAGCGTGGGGAGTGTAGGCCAAATCCTCCGTCTGTCTCCGGCAGATGAGAGAGGGTTGTGCTTCTGCAGTGGAGACAAAAATAACCTGATGATGATGATACCCTTTGTAGTGTGATCAAAATGATGCTACTATTAAGTAGCCTAAGTATTTACTTTAATATACATATATTGCCGTGTGGTTTCCGGTAGAGTAGAATAGGACCACTCCAACTCTTCCCGTGGATGTCGTACAAGGCGACTAAGGGAATACATTATAAAACATCAATCAGGCCTCCCCAACCCGTCTGGCCAGCGCGGGGAGTGTAGGCCAAATCCTCCGTCTGTCTCCGGCAGATGAGAGAGGGTTGTGCTCCTGCAGTGGAGACAAAAATAACCTGATGATGATGATGATGACATATATATGTAAAGTAGTTTAGGTATCACGTTTTTGCCCCTCTCGCTCTTGGTGCCTTGTTTCACACCCTGTAAGGTTGTCTGGAAGAGATCTCTTTTAGAGATAAGCTCGCCTCTGTACACAACAGTGCAATAAAGAATATAATACTCATTTAAAGATCAAAATTGCCGAGTTTAAACTAGAGCCTCCTTTAAAATTTAAGCACCGTTCAAGAATCCCATCCTCATTTTCCAGCAATACGCATATATACATGTGAAGATAGATAAGTAAGTACATCAGGTATCATCTTTACTACTTCTTTTGTTCACTATCACCCCGCTATTGTGTTTTGGAAAGCAAACATCGAAGTGGGCGTTTCGTTTCCTGTACAGTCAAGGGCAAAATGTATACACAGAGCGTTAATAAAAAAAAAAAATTCTTCGTCTGCTTCATAATATGTACACATTTCACCGTGAAAATATACTGAAATGTGTAGAATACATATTGAATGAAACGATACTTTGAATACATATTTGTGTGTTTGAGTGTACTTATACCTGCACTCAACTTATTAGTAGCTATCGCCCTTCCTTTATGATATCTAGTGATGTGACATTACTACGCTCACAATGAGTGTAACTCTTTGAACTCTTGATCACTCTCATCATTCAGTGAAAATATAGTTGACGAGTATTCCAGATATCTTTGATCATCTATGGTCATCCTATAATATACCTATACCCGACGACACTTTGACCCTATAGATTTTGTGTCAATAGAGTTTCCTCGTGATGTTCTTCCTTCAGCGTTTGAGAGCTATCAGTAAATGTAATTAAGTTTAGACATACAACTGGTACATGGCAAGACTGAATACGGATCGAACAGGATCTCTCGACATTCATCTGTGATTAAAGATACCTGGAATACTCGGAAACTACCTCGTTCATTTAAATAAGGCATCTAAAGCGTAAAGAGGGATTGAATGGACAAAAAGTGAGACCCGAAGTCCAACAAAGCCTACATATGTGATTCTATGTGTTATTTTTTCTACCTTCAACACTGGCTTAGCGTCTTTCATAAATAATAAATAATAATAATAAATATGTCAGACATTCACACCAATTATCCAGTCCAAAATTAGGCAGAGCCTGTGGTATGGTTACTAGATAACGGATAGAAATACTAAAATATATAAATACATACAACAAATATAAAGTTTAAAAGGTTGTAAATCTTTTTAATTTTCATTTGATCAAGACATATCTTAAGACTTACTAACACATTATAGATCAAAATCTGAATTAAATAATTAAATTAAATTATCTAGTACTATGTAGGTAGCGATAGAATCAAAAACATTTATTTGCTCTTAAATGTGATCTAAGCTGTGGCCTGTAATGCCAATTCAGATACTAAATGAATAGGCATCAAATATAATAAAGTCGATATATGGTGAAATCTTTATAGATACACTCCAAACTGACCGACGACGAACTCCCCGACCTTATAGAGCTATTCTCGAGTTCCCAGTTCAGTTCTGTCCATCACTACTGCCATAGATAACGGACGGGTTTCGAAACGGCCATTTGTCTAATTGTTCACTAATGGGCGAGTGACAGTCGCAAGAATGTCTCGAGCACGACTCTGTCACGTTAGTGCTTTATTATACTTGTTTCTACGGTTTTAAGTCACAGATCCAAGTACTTGAGGACTCTTTAATACTTAGGGCAGACTAAGGGTTAAGTATACAAAACATTCGCATTGTGGATTATTTATTTGTATGGGTATGCCCTCACTGGTATAAACTATACTCCTACCTTTATTTAACTGCGCAACCTACCTTTTTCTATTTTTCTTATCCTCTACCCAAAGGTTGCAAGAAATCGCTTTTAGCAATAAGACCGCCTAGATGTACATATGTAAGTTACTTTATTTACGGAAAAAAGGTGGATAGAGAGATAAAATAGATGAAATTTAGGAAAATTTATGAAATAATTTATTATAGAATAAAAAGTTTTTACAAGGTCCTCGAAATATAAATATCGAGGGTCCTTAGAGAAAAAAGTAAAAAAGAAGAAAAAAATTATTACTGTATCTTTTTATTTTTTTACGTGCAAGAAAGATTAACTGAATTGAAGATGGAAATGAAGATATATATCTAGATAGAAACGTACCTTGCAACATAGAGCGGTACGCTGTGTCTGTGATCGCGAACACGTGGGGCGGCACCTCGTGTCTCTTGATCCCTTTGTACCTCTCCATGATCTTCTCCGTGTATATGGGCAGCTTCTTGTAAGGATTCACCACCACGCAGAACAGGCCGGAGTATGTCTGTGGGAGAAGAGAAATAGAACATTAGCAATAGTGAATACTTTTTTAAAGAGATTTGCTTCGCCTTTCATAATCCGAAGGTCTAAGGAATGGAACTCCCTGCCAGCTTCGGTATTTCCCAACAAGTACATTTTGATATTTTTAAAGGAAGAGTGAATAGGCATCTTCTGGGTGAGGTTGTAGCGGGTAATCTCTGGATCTACTGAACCGATTTTGAAAATTATTTTAGCAATAGAAAGCTACGTTATTTGCGAGTGTCATAGGCTATATAATTTATAAAGTTACGTGGTCCACGCGGACGTAGTCGCGGGCAGACAGCTAGTATTTTATATGCTGAACAAAATGAGTCTATTCATCTGAGTGCTTAACAAAATTTGATTAAATATGGCTCATTCGGTGCAGCAAAATTTAATTGGCTATACAATTTTCTTTTAGAACAGTACAGTATGACATTAATTGTTGATTGATTTAGATTTCTAAATTCTAGCCTAGCCTAGTTTTCTAGCCATAAGTTGCTGACTAACTAACTAGTCATTTTGGCTGACCTTACATTTTCTGCTCACCAAAATACTAATTTTGCTAACCGTTTAAATTATACCCATAAATAAACAATAGGAACAATCCATATAAAAATATAACACCCCTGTCATCATCATCATCATCAGCCTAAATACGTCCACTGCTGGACATAGGCCTCCCCAATAGAATACCACTTTTGGAAAGTTGTCCATAATCACCTTGGCAGGCGGATTGGTGATCGCAGTAATGATCTTAACACAGCAGAACGCTGCTGCCCGTCCCTGATGCCATCCCTTAGTCGCCTTAACGACACCCACGGGAAAGATAGGGGTGGCCCTATTCTAAGCCGGGAACCAGGCAAATATCCCGATCAAAATGTCAGAACACTCATGACCCTAACTATAAAATGGTCACTCATCGTAACGCAGTAAATTATTTGGACAACTAGCTAGATGACACGACAATGTGAGCATTCAGACGACTTGATGGAAATTCGATACGGAGTCATTTAACAAGCTATCGGTACTAAGCAAGTATGGAGGCATGCGGTACGAACTGAGTGATGTAAGAAGAATTTTATCAATTAGTAGTTGTATTTATTACAGGCAATATAGTACAGTAACGAGAACACAAGGTACGATGGTACCCATGAACAGTTACCCTTTATAAAAACGTTCAGAGATTGACATCCGGCCTCCGTGGCGGAACGGGTAGCTCTCGGACTGCCACGCCGGAGGTTGCGGGTTCGAATCCCGCTAGGGGAAAATGTTCGTATGATGAATATAAATGTTTGTACCCAAGTCTTGGATGTTTATATATTTAGTATGTGTATCCTTTATCTAGTCACCATACCCCAGGCTCTGCCTAGTTTGGGACTAGATAATTGGTGTGAATGTCTGAGATATTATTATTATCCATTTATATGACATTAATAAGTTTAAAAAAAACTGTCCTCACTTTTGATCGCAACAAATTGTAGTATTTCCCATGTATTTATTTTCCTAAATTTATTTTTCTGACTTTCAATGTTTAATTTTACAGATGCTCGAAGCCTCATACCATGAAGCAAAATTTCGTAGCTAATAGTTTCACCTCAAAGTGTTTTCCTTCATGATTGACACTAATTGGTTATTAAATTAGATAGATTTAGATTAGATTTATTTATTTCACTTTTACATCTTAAAAATTCAATTTTACATGTCATTCATTCATACACAGGAAAACGCTGCTGCCCTTAGTCGCCATCAAAGAGAATATAACTCGTAAGAGACGGGACTCCCATACAAAATTCTTGAAAAAGCATATATCTATATCTTATGTGTAAGCCATTATAGCCAAAATAGTGAACCATCGTGATGAAACTTGGCACACATACAGGTTAGGTTCTGGAACAGGACATAGAATAGGTTTTATCCCGAAAAAACATCGCATTCCTACGGGAAATACATAATAATTTGTGATTTTAAGTTGTCCACGCGGACGAAGTCGCGGGCAACAGCTAGTGTCTAATAAATATGCCTCACTTAAACACTTGGACTATAAACCCTCCGCAGTAAAGAAAAAGGAAAGCAACAACGTCCGCATCCGCCTGAGAAGCTCACAAGCTGCGCAAGAGTGAATCACGCGCAACAATCGCTCATATCCGCGACTCGAGGCGCCGTATATTGTTATCGTATGGGTTATGGGTGAATATTTGAGCGTTTCAACATCATTATCGCCCCCAATCATCTTCTGCGTCTGCGCATGTAGACGCAGAAGATGAATAAATTATGAAAAGCCGAAAGTGTGCTACGAGGATATTATTCTCTTTGTAAATTAGGTCGTTAAAATATCCTGGCCAGAGAATTCCCTTGTATCTCAAAGAAACTTGATTTTTAAAAGATGTGTTGCGTGAAGTTTGTTGCGCCGTTTCTTCTTCACAGCGCTAACACCTAGGAAGCGGTAGTCGATAAAAAAAATGACGTGTATAAATGTACCAAGTGTACTCATATGCAATAAATGATTTTGACTTTGATCTGCCAGATAATAATTTCGGCCAGATAAGGTACTTCCGTAACCAAGCAACCCAACGAACCCAACATATTATCTAATCTACGCTTGCTGTTGCCATCTAAAAAATTGAGATCGACAGCAGATATCACCTGCATTACATTATGCGAAATAAGACTTTGTATTTAGCATTCAATCCGTTAATACGTCGGAGTTTCTCTAAGGGACAGGATCCGAAATAAGGTGAACCGCCAGAAAACTGAAGTCTTCAAAAAGTTTGTGTTGAAGTGGCAGTGGGCTGGTCACGTCTGTCGGAGAACCGATTACCGCTGGGGAAACGGGTTCTCGAGTGGATACTGCGACTGGGCAACCGACGACCTGAATGAAGAAGGTGGCCGGAAGCGGCTGGATGAGGAGGGCGGAGGACCGGGTGTGGTGGCGTTCATTGGGGAAGGCCTATGTGCAAACATCTAAGGGCTGATATTAATGAATGAATCACAAAGTTACAATTTATCACCGATTAGCCTTACCATTCCAGCATTAGTGAGCAAATTTTATTGGCATAGTTTACAATAGAGACCACGTCAGCCGATAGAATTGATACGGTGTTTCCGTTGCCTTCTCGGAACCGTCATTCAAGTACGAATCAGTGATTGATCTTTTAGCAGTGGTCACGATTTTCGCGCATTTTTTGCTACAAGCTTGAATTGGTTGTTTATCTGTTTATAAATTAAAAAGGGAGATAACAACATCTAGCGCTTCAACTTCAAATGCCAACCAATTACACTCACTACCTAGGCAGAGAATACTAAATAGTAACTATGTAACAGGTTTTTCAATAAAAATCAATGATTTAACCAAGTGTCTTTAATTTACGTCTTAGACAGAATTAAACTTAAAAGTTAAGGGTCTTAGAATAAGTATATCACATGTACCTAACTCTCTAAATCTGCATCTGCTATATCCATATAACATTATTATAATATTTAAACAAAAAAAAACTAACTTCCCAGCTTTTTCTGTTCCCAATCTATTCCGTAATTTAGTATGAACAATGCTAAATGTAGAAAAACTCTTTCAACTGAAGCTGAAGAGGCTATCGCCCCAAATATTTGCTTCTACATAACATACATACATAATGCACAGATGCCTTGGTCCCATAGGGGTAGACAGAGACGATGTATTTGCTTCTATGGGTTAAAAAAATCAAACTATGTGAAAGTGAAAAAAAAATAGTTACTAATTAAGTGTTTTCGAAAAATACATGAATTATTGGATTTAAAAAAAAAAGTCATGATTTTTTCCAACCCCGCAATGTAAAGAAGGCACTTATGTTGTAGGCGTATAATGTTGTTCCTCTCTCGATCGCGCTCTCTTCAACTTTTTATGGCGATAATGACGGCAGCTGAAACGCTCAAATATTAACCGGCTAGCGGTGTAAAATCCAGGTCAAGTAAAGTCTAGAAGCAGACAATATCCAAGTACAAACAGCTAGTTAGCTGTAGAATTATTGATTAGAATTAATTGCATTGATCGTAGAATTCTATGACCTGCAGATATCAACGTCTCATATATTATATTACAAGTATCCTATCCTACTAATATTATAAATGCTAATATTTGAATATTTGGATGTTTGTAACTCAATCACTCTTCAACCACTGGACGGATCGTGATTAAACTTGGCACACATATAGGTTAGGTCCTGGAATAGGACATAGGATAGTCATCATCCCGAAAAACATCCCAATCCTACGGGAAATACATAATAATTTGTGATGTTAAGTTGTCCACGCGGACGAAGTCGCGGGCAACAGCTAGTAAAACATATAATACATATTTTACTTATGTAACACTTGTACTCAACTGGGGTATCTGTACATCATCATCATCATCAGGTTATTTTTGTCTCCACTGCAGGAGCACAACCCTCTCTCATCTGCCGGAGACAAACGGAGGATTTGGCCTACACTCCCCGCGCTGGCCAGACGGGTTGGGGAGGCCTGACTGATGTTTTATAATGTATTTCCTCAGTCGCCTTGTACGACATCCACGGGAAGAGTTGTAGTGGTCCTATTCTACTCTACCGGAAACCACGGTATCTGTACGATGGGACCTATTTTTCATTCCAAACCAATAGTCATACGAAAACCAACGCTATTTTCGTCTAGGTAACATGTGCATATAAACTTTGCGGTCCACTTCGGAACACCATCTATTATTTATTTTGTTTTCGAGACGCAAATACGTTTGTTTTCATAAGACTTGATTTGGAATAACATTTAGAACAGTTTAGAAAAATTCACAAACATGACATCTAGACCAACTTGTACAAAATGTCTGTCGCCATTGGGTATCGAACCCATGATCTCTGGAGCTCGAGTCCAATGACCAAGCCACTTAGCCAACAATGCGGAACTAAATACTTAATTTTCCCGTGTACAAATACCTCGCCGTGTGATTTCCGGTAGAGTAGAATAGGACCACTCCAACTCTTCCCGTGGATGTCGTACAAGGCGACTAAGGGAATACATTATAAAACATCAATCAGGCCTCCCCAACCCGTCTGGCCAGCGCGGGGAGTGTAGGCCAAATCCTCCGTCTGTCTCCGGCAGATGAGAGAGGGTTGTGCTCCTGCAGTGGAGACAAAAATAACCTGATGATGTACAAATACCCTATACATACGAAAATTCAAGCAGATCGTGAGAGGCATGAAAGAGAAACAAACATACAAACAGATTTTCACATTTGTAATAATGTTAGTTATTTTTATTCCTATCTGTTAGATCACTGCCAACATTTACTTTAAATTACTTATAGCTAAGTAAACATTTGTGATGTCTGCCGGCGACATCAAAGGTAAACTGCGTATCATTACGCTGATAATACGTTATCATCAGTATGTCAGTATAGAGGGCAAGTATATTGATTCAATTTGCAGGATGACCTTTGCATGTCATGAGTAGATCGTTTACTAAACATATATCGTTATATACGTGTGTCATAGGCAGGGATCGGAATTGGGTGGATTAATGTATGTACTTGCGATGAAAATATGGAACTGAAGATTAAATATGGATATTCCTTTTCACGGGATGATAAATCCCGGGACTCAGGCCTCCCCAACCCGTCTGGCCGGCGCGGGGAGTGTAGGCCAAATCCTCCGTCTGTCTCCGGCAGATGAGAGAGGGTTGTGCTCCTGCAGTGGAGACAGAAATAACCTGATGATGATGTCAGACATTCACACCAGTTATCCAGTCCCAAACTAGCCCGTGCTATGGTTACTAGATAACGGATACATGTACTTAAATAAATATATAAACATCCAAGACTTGCGTACAAACATTCATATTCATCATACGAACATTTGCCCCTAGCGGGATTCGAACCCGCAACCTCCGGCGTGGCAGGCCGAGAGCCACCCCGTTCCGCCACGGAGGTCGTCCGATAACCGAGCCCATATCATACTTCGACTGATGTTGTTCTGCCTAACAGCACTTACAATTGTGCACAGTTTCGTAACAGACTGTGCTATTCGTGAAAGGTACAAACGCGACACAGTTTCCATTAGTCCCCATATTTGGCAGTCAATCCGTCACCATATTAGGAGTATAAAAAAAGCTAAGCGCGTTAACGGTGAATGGCTTTGATTGAACAAGTCATGTTGTTAATTTATGTTTCAAACAGATGTCTTGTCATATGTCAGAATTAGTATTGAAACATTCCAGGACAAATTGCAGTCCCTACATGTAAGCGTTGATTAAAGCGCCACTTCTAGATTTCGAAAGGATACATAGATTTCGAACTCGACAGAATCTAATGTGATCACCTGTATTATATATGTACAATGGAAAGGCTGAAAGCCTATGTCCAGCAGTGGACTTCTAAGGGCTGACATGACTTATGATGATGAATGGAAAAGTAAAATCGCTAATGCTATCTCGTTAAACAGAAAGACTGAATGATTTTTTGTTTTAAGATAAATTAGATGGCATTCTAATTATTTTTTTTCGGAGTTCCTTGAAAATACTCATTGGACATTATTGCGATCATTGCGATGGCCAGTTCACCTGCAAAGGGTGGTGATTGTGACAAATCCCCCAATATACAGCCCGCCAAAAGTCCCCCTTTTTAAAAATTTCTAAAAGGTTGCCAAACCACTTTGTCTTCTTAGCTAGCAGAGCAGTAATATACATACATACAATGTTGCAGAAAGAAATATATCCTTGTTACAATAGTGAAAAAGCATACAATGCAGTACTATAAGTAACCTCGCGGTTATACGGGCCAATCCATTACAAATAGTTCGTTATCAAAATCTTGACATTTGTCCCTTCTAGGGCGTGACGTCACACCACATTTACGTCGTCGTCATCCAATGCAGTAACTTCAAACAAATCCTTATGTGTATGTGTGATACTTTTCATACAATATTATCACAAATAAAGTAATCAAACAATCGATGTTTTTAAACGGCCGTAACAAAGCGAATATCAATATTGTATCTCACTAATTGATGTCAAGTTAACGCACATTGGTACGTTAACAAAATAAGGAGTGCGCGGATCGAACCACAACCTTCGGGTCATACAATGTGTCATATAACACAATGTTGCGCCAGCGGTGTCGGGGAATCGATAGTTTTATCGAAGTGGTCACAATAACCATCGATACTGACTGAATTATAAGAGCAGTGGTAGCCGGGTTGGTTGTGCACTCGCCTCACGTTCATGAGGTCCTGGTACAAACCCCGCCCGTACCAATGAGTTTTTCGATACTTAAGTACGGTTTATTTATAATACCACAGGCTTTTCGGTGAAGGAAAACTACGTAAGGAAACCTGCATATGCCAAAGTAGAAATTCTAAAGGCGTATGGTGAAGTCCATCAAATCGGCTTGGGGCACCGTTGGTAGACAGGGGTTTGGCACAAACGATCCTGAAGGGTCGAAGTGTCGCCGGGTCTTCCTGGCCCCCTGAGAAGACAAGATAAGACTGAATTATAAATTCAGGCTTCTCGTTAAAGATGCTTAGTCTCTCCATTTACTTCACGAGTTTGTAGTGTGTAGATAAATACTGTAAAGCACTACGTATGAAGACCTACGAAGCCATTTAGACTCCAAACCTAATCAGATATGTCACGTGCCCCGTTAGACATTACAAAATGGCGTTCGAGGGATATTATCCGAAATGCTTACGTAGTACAAGGGCTGGCCATTTAAGCTAATATTTTGAAATATAGGGAAGGACCTGCAGTTTCTAGCACATCTGACAAGGCTCTGGCAGAATTATCAGCGTTGCAGACCAGATGCGTCCGAGTCTTTTCACTGGCACGACACAGACAAACCACACACATAGACACACGGGTCAACACAATTCTATTGTGTCACGTTCGGTTTCCCGCGAAGCGTTATGTTTGTGAATTTTTACGTTGTCTAAGCAATTTATGTTGCTCTTTATTTGTTTGTGAATTTGTGTTGTATCATTGAATAAATGATTATTATCTACCTATCATGACCTGATACAAATGTCATCAGTAAAAATGTGTTGTAGGCAACGATCTCTATGTAATACTAGATGGAGCGTTCCAAAAAATCGCTCTGTATTTATTTTCTAAATATTGACATTATTTAACCGTAGCGTCAATATTTAGTAATAATTAAATGTTCTGCGTAGTAACTGCACAAGTTTCATTGTGAATGTGACAGAGTTGTGGGTATTTGCGTGGAACAGAGCGATTGTTTGGAACGCTCCATCTAGTAGTACATAGTGATCGTTGGCTGCAGGCTTTCGCTTATCATGTCGTATATTCGACTTATTTCTAAGTTCCAGCAACTCGTGCATTTCTTAATGCGAAGTGGAATTCGATGGCATTCAAGACTGGTTTGACCTAAGCCTTATAATATTCATTACTGCCCTAGCCCGGTGCCCGCGACTTCGTCTGCGCAGGATTAGTATTTCGAGTAGCTTATATATAGCGTTGCGTATATAGCGATAAAAGTATCTATTTTCATTTAGGAATCAATTTATTACTACCAAATGTGCATTTGAAATGAATTATCAATTTTTATTGTAGTTATGGTTCACTATTTTGGCTATAATGGCTTACACATAAGATATAGATATATACTGTAGAGGGCTTTTTTGTAGGACTATTTAAGATAAACATTTCCATCATACATTACATATGTGTAACTCTAGCGGTTTTGGCAGCGTACGCCAGAATAGCTCGCAGATGGTAGATTTTTTCCTACTTATTTGATATTTTGGACAGTTCACACAATATCTTTATAAATTGTAGCCTATGTGTTATTCTGATGTATAAGCTATATTATTGTAAAGTTTCATTAAAATCCATTCAGTAGTTTTTACGTGAAAGAGTAACAAACATCCATCCGTACTTACAAACTTTCGCGTTTATAATATTAGTAGGATATCCCGAAAGTTTGATAAACATCGAATATCGACGCAACTCCTATCGATCTATGGAAGTCACTAGCGCGTACGAAACGTGCCACAAAGGTAAGCAACACCATGTGCCGGCGCCGATGACTCACGTGTTTAACATCCAGCGTCCGACAGCGACCGCGCCAACAGCCCGGCCATGTTTTATGGTCACCTAATGGGCATACTTTTGGGATGGGTTGACCTACAGAATAGAGATGTCATCATCATCAGGTTAATTTTATCTCCACTGCAAGAGCACAACCCTCTCTCATCTGCTGGAGATAGACGAGGATTTGGTCTACACTCCCCGCGCTGGCCAGACGGGTTGGGGAGGCCTGACTGATGTTTTATAATGTATTCCCTCAGTCGCCTTGTACGACATCCACGGGAAGAGTTGGAGTGGTCCTATTCTACTCTACCGGAAAGCACACGGCAAGACATAGATAGACATTTATTCACTGACACAACACAAGTTCACAAACAAGTAGAAAACATAAATTTCGTGGACAAAACATGAGATATCGCTTCGCGGGCACCCAACTAGACACAACAGAACTTCTTCTGTTTACACGTCTACGTTGGGAGCCCGCGAGAGCGCAGCCTGGAGGCGAGTGTGTGGCTGTGTGTCGCGACAGTGGACAGACCCTGACATTCTGCCAGAGCCTTAAAGCCTCAGTAGTAGCCTAAGAAGCCTCACACGCGAGAGAAAAATGAAGCCGAAGACTTAGTTCCGATATATATGGACAAATTGATATATCCAATACGCAAACAATCGTGTCCCGCACGTACAATTTACATTACAATACGATACAAACATAACTCTTGAAATGCGGACAAAAAACTTGAAGCTTAACGCGTGTATGAGCTCATCTGATGTTGAACATCAACAAGGTCGAGGAGCGAAACTGACTTTTAGACCACTCAAGACGCCCTTACAACTGCCATGTAGGGGAAAATACAATCATCATCAGCCGAAAACGTCCATTGCTGAACGTAAGCCTCTCCAATAGAATGACACGTTTAGTAAATCAGCCGAAATCACCACGCTTGCAAGGCGGATAGCTATGGAAGACACTATAATTACTATTTTTAAAGACATCTTCGATTGGATATGAATTTCAGAGAGAACTGAGATCTATGTAAGTAAGGACTATTCCCATAAATTAAGAAAGTAGCGGAGCGGTAGCGGAGGACCGGGTGTGGTGGCGTTCATTAGGGAAGGCTTATGTCCAGCAGTGGAGTTCTAAGGGCTGAGATGATGATGATGAATTAAATTACATAAGATTATTTATTACATTAGCTTAAAATTACGGGGTGGACTATGCTGTGACAGTGCAGGTCCCCAAGTCAGCAAAGTGCTGCATCCGGAAGCTGCAGCGCTGGTTTTCTGCTGGGGCCTGGGCTGGGGTATCTTAGAGTATGAGTGGCGTGGGATTAGATATTCTATAGTTTGCCGTTCCCTCTTACCTCACCGCCCCTCATTTCCCGAAGCTCTTTAACCCGGTCCCCCACTGCACTTATACAAATCGCGCGGCAATCTTTAACGTGGGGTGGAGACCTGGCGTCCTGGAATACAGGGTTTCCCTAAGTCCAAGCGTCAGTCTCCATAACAATCTTCCTTGCTATTTGACGCCTAATTGAGTTAATTTAAACCTTTAATACTTTTGTAAAGTTTGCTTGGAGAAAATAAATAAAAAATAAAATATATATAAAATCTTTAACGTTCAAAATACAAAGTTTCCTATAGTGACATTCCTTGCGAGCGCTGAGTCAGAGCGCCGCGCCGCGCCGATAGCAACGCATGCGCATCTGTACAAACGAAGGCAAGGCCGCGCGAGGCCGCCTTTTAATTGCTGCAGCAACCACGCCATTGCCATAAAGCCACGAGGTAGGCAGCAATAAATATATGAGACGGGATATAGCAACATCGTTAATAATAATAAAATCATTTATTCATCTCTTAAAAATATATACATACAATAACTCCGCCAAACTGTATAATACAGTTTGTTGGCAGAAATAGCTCTCTTACTTTATACACATATATGGCAGAGAATACTAAATATCACTACGCAATGGTGAATAGCAAAGCAAAGTTACAAAGTTTTTAATTTTGATATTAGCACAAAAAGATTGAGGTTGTATTGGAAATTTTGTTGTCGCTACACAGAAAAAAAAACATTTCTGAAACCAAGATCACGAATATTGTTAAGAATCCCAAGTAAAAATATGCTTAAATGAACAATATATAGTACAATTTCAGCTTTATTGAATATAAAAAATTAAATTGTCAAGATGTTTTCTTGAATCAAGTAAATTATCTTAGATTAAAACAGTTATACTTGTATAAACTATAAGAAAAAGGTTATTGAAAGAATCTTAATGTCGTCGAATAATGAAGCGGTATTGTTGATTAAACAATATGTATTCTTGAACTAATGAAAACAAGGTTTAATTATATTTTTTACATAAAAAGGCCTGTGGGTGTTTCATGTATTTAATCATCCTTAGACCCCCCCCCCCTAATTTTTTATGTAAATATCTCCAATGTACACACACGCGATATTTACGTTTTTATTTATTAGATTAATCGTAAGTTATTTAAGTTCAGATGGGTCAGTAAACTTTTATGCAAATATACCTGACACGTACTAAAACCCTCATTTTAACAGACCTTTATCGCTGCATGCTTTGAGAGCTTTCACGCGCTTGAAACCTTCATATATTTGGTTCGTTTTGTCATTTTTGAAAGAAATTTTTTTATTAATACGCGAAATATACAATTTTTTAGTTTAAACGTAGTCTTAGAATATTTCTATAGCTAAGGCTAATTTAAAAAAACAGTTATTAAACAGAGTGATGTTAACTCTAAAAGTAATAAAATCCTTATCGGTGGCCCCCATACATCCGTTTTAGCATATCCACGTACATAATTACAACGAAATCCATACATACAGCGAAATAGATAACTTTAAGTAACATATGACTCAGATAAGAACGTATATAGCTTCTGTACCTAGTAAAATAATCCATATTAGGTCGCCCATACAGTTCCTTTTACGACAACTGTTACCGATACGGTGGAACTTTACTATTTACAATAGATTATAGAGCACAGACGAATTTGGTAGGTCTTAACTCTAAGTAATCTAAGTGACAAATACGGTCGAAGGACCAACATGGGCATAACACGGTCTGGCCTAAAATAAACTTACACATAGCAGTGTAAATAAAGAGTATTAGTATTAACTGAAAGTAAAAAACAATTGAAGATTTGAACAAGAATCTTAACTCCATACGAGCCCAACAAGATCTTGTCCCCTTGCACTGATTCAACTTGTTAACATGACCACGGTCTTGTTCAAACGATCTTAAAAAATTACTTTAGCTAACATAGAGTCGACTCTGTTCGTGCGCTGGGTGGAGTAGTCCTACCATAATTTACGCACACACACACACGGTCAAAAGTCAAAGTCAAAATCATTTATTGCATATGAGTACACTTGGTACATTTATACACGTAATTTTTTTATCGACTACAGCTTCCTAGGTGTTAGCGCTGTGAAGAAGAAACGGCGCAACAAACCTCACGCAACACATCTTTTAAAAATCAAGTTTGCATACAATTAATAAAGATTTTGCGAAGCTGGATTAACATTAGTACCAGGCATCTTTGTCATTCAAATAATCGTTTATTTTATAATAGGCCTTCTTACAAAGTTGTTTTTTAATGTGAATCTTAAACTTTCTGTCCGTCATATTTATGTCCGCTCGATTTCCTCTGGTAGTTTGTTGTAGAAGCGTATACATTGCCCCGTGAACGATTTGCTGACCTTACTTAGTCTTAACCCTGGTAAAACAAGGCTAGTGTGCCTGTAAGTAATTAAATCTATTCGCTTGTATGGAATATATACGGGAGTGCCTAAAGTAACAGTAAGACAGGCCTGATGTAAGACGCAGATCAAATATTGAGTACATCATTATCGTGTCTCAATCGAGGATCCAACAATAAACATTCGGTGCCCACGCGCCACCCGCTTCGTAAAAGCAAACAATCTATGCAGATGATTTATTTTTTCATTGTCATAGACTTAGTACACGTTTGATATAAAGTAGTAGATTGTTTGGATTAATTAATTTAAGTCAATGCGAGACGTTAAATTGACAGGATAATAGGAGACAAAAAAAATCTAGTTAGCATATCGTCGTTACCGTGTGGTTTCCGGTAGAGTAGAATAGGGCCACTCCAACTCTTCCCATGGATGTCGTACAAGGCGACTAAGGGAATACATTATAAAACATCAGTCAGGCCTCTCCAACCCGTCTGGCCAGCGCGGGGAGTGTAGGCCAAATCCTCCGTCTGTCTCCGGCAGATGAGAGAGGGTTGTGCTCCTGCAGTGGAGACAAAAATAACCTGATGATGATGATAGCATCGTTGATACTGCACAGGGTCGCAAGATGTTGCATCCCGTTTCTTCTTCACCTAGGAAGCGGTAGTCAGTAAAAATTTACTAATAAAATAAAGGTTTGTGACTTAGATTTCGTATATAAAAAAACTTATTTACATGAAGTAAAATAATTTATTTATTGCATCTTTAAAAAAAATGAGTTATTGACATAAGACATATTTACTAAAACGATTTCTCCTGATAATATCTAATGAATATTCTGGTTACAACTAGCTGTTGCCTGCGACTTCGTTCGCTTGGACAACTTAACATCACAAATTATTATGTATTTCCCGTAGAAATGAGATTTTTTTCGGGATAAAAACTATCCTATGTCCTATATGTGTGCCAAATTTCATCCCGATCCGTCCAGTGCTTGAAGCGTGATTGAGTAACAAACATCCAAACCTCCAAACTTTCGCATTTATAATGTTAGTGGACACAATGAAGTCTTTAATACTAAAAAGGCAGATCAATTCGTACCCTTGGTAGAACGCAGTCGTATCTAATGAATAAGTAAAAGGACAGTGTTTAGGAGGGGAGTTCAGGGGAAGGTAGAAGGAAGGAAATGGAAGGAAAAGAGTGAGCAAAGAGAGAGAGATGAGGGAGGAAGGTAGAGAGGAGGAACGCAACCAATATCAATTTCAAATGACGACCTCCGTGGCGGAACGGGTAGATCTCGGACAGCCACGCCAGAGGTTGCGGGCTCGAATCCCGCTAGGGGCAAATGTTCGTATGATGAATATGAATGTTTGTACCCAAGTCTTGGATGTTTATATATTTATTTAAGTATGTGTATCCGTTATCTAGTAACCATACCACAGGCTCTGCCTAGTTTGGGACTGGATTATTGGTGTGAATGTCTGAGATATTTATTATTATTTATCACTGATAGTCTTTCATATATTAAGTATGAAAGATACGACTGTCTTCTAACAAAGGGTACGGAATCGTTTCAATATATTTATTTACTCAGTTGCTTAGTAAATTCCTTAAACGGCAGCCAGACGCTCTTAAAATTGCGCATTACTCATTGGCCGGACATCGACCACAGGCGGAGTGACATGTGGCGCTGAATCGCACCATGTGTCATGTCGTGTCTCGTCCACGCCATGAACCGAGTTACACTTAGCAAACGACAAAGTTGGACTTCTTAGTAAGACACCCGTCAGAGTACAAACCCATATTCGTGTCATCAGCGTTTGTCGTCTATTTTTTTTTATTGTTGATGGGTTTGCGCTTGACCTCGATCTCAACTGATGGTAAGTGATGATCAGGCCTAAGGTGAAGCGCGCTTACCCAAAAGATGCCTACTGAATATTCCTTTAAAAAAAGATCCAAATTGTACTTGTCCGGAAATACCCAAGCTGGTAGGATAGGCTGGTAACAGTTCCACTTAGCAGTTCGCATCATGAAAGAGGAAGCAAAACGCTTCGTCTGTCTACAACGTACAAAATAGCTTTATAGTGCGAAGGATATTATTACGGAGTAGGCCGATATTAATTCTGTACATCCAGCGCAAAAAGATCTAACTTACACAAGCTACTTTTCAGGAGACCTAGGCTTCATGCAAACTGCTAAGGAATGGAACTGCCTGCCAGCTTCAGTATTTCCGGACAAGGTAGAGTGAATAGGCATCTTCTGGGTAAGCACGCAGGGGAGATATTTATTTTTATTTACAAAGGTTAAAAGGAGGAGTGGAACGGCCATATACTTCAGTAAAATATATATTGTCACATTTTGAATGGTTGTCAACATGGATATAGCATTACCTACCACTTCATCCAAGGTTGTCAAGACTACCAATAAATAATAGCGTGCGAACATCACGTCAAATGAAAAAACCTTAGTTTTATTTGATTATATTATAAAACTACTTGCAGCAATTTAAAGCAAGCCTATATTCTCGGAAAATTCGAAAATGTTCATGCCAACTCTTAACCTTCTCGCTAGCATTTTTGTCATTGATCTGTGGCCTTCAATTCACTGAAAACAGGTCGCATAGATAGTAGTAATGACAACACATTGCTTCAGATAAATGTACAAAAAAGCGTTCTTTAAAACTATTCCAATTAGCGTTGCGATAACGCCGCGCCGCTATCGCGGGTCGTTCAACTGCGGAGTGCAGGATACAGGCTTGTTTCGCGTATCGGGGAGCATCCGTCGCGATAGGCCCCTGGACTTGGAGTTATTAGTTTGAATCACTAAATTCTAGTAAATTAAGTCCTGGTTCCCATACTTTTTTCTCATAGACCACTTTCACAATTTAGCTATGGTTCCGGTGGACTGCAGCTACATTTTTACCATATTCCCAAAACTCGAATAAAAATGTGAAGGATAAGCGCCAACGTAGACCCCCGTCGAGTCTCCCGTGGACCCCTGGGGTCCACCTGGACCCTACTGCACTAGAAGTATAGAGAATAAAAATCACAGGAGGGCAAGTACGGCTGCCAATTTGCAACTCTATCACCACCTTGGGGCCATGTGTAGGGAAGCTGGAGGTAACTCGTACGGTACGTGGTGCAACATCGGCCCCGTCGTCGATAACACACACCAATTATCTCAGATTTCTTTCGTTGTTTGTGAGCAGTCATTCCTGCCTCCTCACGAATCTCCCATCGCCACTGCTCTAAGCGAGGATCAACATCGGTACACTAACACAACGCTACCTTGTGCCCCAGATCGAGTTAATTAAAGCAGTTAAGAGTAGAAGTACAAAAAGAGATCCCACTTCCCTTCTAGCACAGGGAGTTTAGCAATAAAATGAAGGCCAAAGTGGTCAAGCGGGTTTTGGAGGTTCGGTGTGGACCAGTCTGGGCACATAGTTGAACACAGTCAGTAAAACTTCAGTTTTGAAGCAGCTGGAAATCGAGGTCAACCCACAAGTATTATACGCAGCTCCTGCCAGGTGGATCTTCGACGACCAGAAAGATTGTCCAGGAAGGCCGGAAAAGGAAGCTGTAGTACGGTGCAGTGGTGAATGACAGTGGGTCGACAATAGTCGTCAGTAGGTCAGCATTTCCTGGACGAACGTACTGCATTAAACTTACGTCACTTAATATTAGGAGAGTGATCTGACATGATTTGTAGGTTCTTGCTGATCCTTTCCACACCGATGTATCCTTGACGGCACGTATGATTTGTATAAGCGCCTGTACAAGCTTGCAGCCTCATTTAAAGACTGATCAAAGATCGGTCATAAACTAATACCAATAGACAAATTTCGACTGTCTGAAAGTTGTCAACGACAATCTGATTGTCGTTTTTGTCACCCCAGTGGTGTCGCCCGGTGGTGTAGTTGACAATAAACCCTAAGTTGTTTTACTAAGTCGCTGAATCGCACTCACACAATCTTTTGCGTAAATACAGACAGCATTTTTGGAGAGATGTGTTATTTAAGTCCTTAAATTAATACTTTAAAACGATTCACCTAAGTATCCTATTTTATTTTTAAAATATATTATGTTTTCATTGATATGTTGCAACCAAATGACCTCCCAGTTTTACATCAAAAACGGTACGCTGTTGATAATCGACGGGAGAAACTAAATACTTGAACACTTCCATTCCCATTTCAAGGCCCCACAAATGTTTACATGTCCCTAAACATCGAGATTAGATTAGATCGAAGATGATGTAACTCTCGTAGCTGTCTGTGCGTCCGAGCAGATGTTTGGTGGTGACGTCATGACGCACGCCTGACTGATCGTTGTGGCGATGGCGGTGAGCGATTATTTTGAAAGGTACAGGCAGGGAATACTAAATGTTACTAAGTAAAGGAGCGACGCTTACCCCGCTAGTTTATCGTCGCCCGCAAAACAGAGCACAGATGGCAGTACGCAATACTGTGCTGGCGCCCGCCCGCCGCAGCTGAGCGATCGACGCTGCGATCGACCACACCCCCAAGACTCCATACAAAAAAACAGATTACCCGCCTGTATACACTTGTGTGTGTGCATGTGTGCGTAAATTATTGTAGGCTGGCTACTGCACCCAGCACAATCGAGAGAGGGACAACTCAACAACATAAGTGCTTCTCTTTCTAAGTGCAAGCGTCGATCGCTCGCCTAGTGATGCGTGCTGCCAGACGATAAGCTAGGGGAGGTGAGTGTCGCTTCTCCACGTAGTAACATTTAGTATTAGCTGGTACGAAGCAAGTCATTGGATATTGACACCGATTAGTCAGCCGATAACAAGCCGATTAAACAATTACGTCGGCTCCTAAACCTGTAATGTACGTCTGACTTGCGCCCTCCAGGAGACCTCTGTGGTTTGAAAGGCAGAAAAGGTCGATAAGCATTTAGAGCTCTGCAAACAAGCAATGAAGTGTTTCTTCGAAATCCACATGTGCTAATGAATTATTGACACTTAAACGAGAGATTAATTTGTTTAGACTTGAATATAAGTACATATTTCTTCGCAATACACGTATGAGACAACGATTTAATAATTATTTAACATATGTTTAAAAAGTAACTTTATTAACTTTAACAAAGATGTTATAAAACAATCTACAAGAGGAAATCTTAAATGTGACTGAAAGTTTAAGAATCACATTACAACACTTTGTAAGAAAGCCTATTATAAAATAGATAGACGATTATTTGAATGACAAAGATGGTACTGATACTAATGTTGCTTCAGCTTCGCACAACACGATCTTTATAATCCTACTAATATTATAAACGCGAAAGTTTGTAAGTATGGATGGATGTTTGTTACTCTTTCACGTAAAAACTACAGAATGGATTTTATTGAAACTTTACAATAATATAGCTTATACATCAGAATAACACATAGGCTACAATTTGTAAAGATATTGTGTGAATTGTCCAAAATTTGGCGATGCCAAAACCGCTAGAGTCACACATATATAATGTATGATGAAAATGTTTATCTTAAATAGTCCTACAAAAAAGCCCTCCACAGTATATATCTATATCTTATGTGTAAGCCATTATAGCCAAAATAGTGAACCATAACTACAATAAAAATTGATAATTTATTTCAAATGCACATTTGGTAGTAATTAATAGATTCTTAAATGAAAATAGATACTTTTATCGCTATATACGCCACGCTAATATAAGCTACTCGAAATACTAATCCTTATTTAATAATAATGCTAAGTTGTCCACGCGGAAGAAGTCACGGGCAACAGCTAGTATTGTATAAAAAATTGATTTCTGCTTAAAGTTTGATGCGCCGTTTCTTCTTCATTGCGCTAACACCTAATAAACCGTAGTCTTTAAAAATACGTGTGTTCCAAACATCAACTATTCCATTTCAAACCAATTACCTAGCAAATCTAATTACATCCAAACATCTGACTCTTCAAGAGCCTGCAAGACACGATCTCTATCGTTCAATGTCCACCGAATATTCTGGTTTGAAACATTTCTTCTAAACAATCTTGCTTTCCAATACCCCGTCGTTTCGACTGCCGACCCCGACGGGTGAGGCCGTTGCACCTGCCTGCGGGGGATGTAGCGGGGGAAGGGGGTTCCCACCTGTCGAGGGGGAAACACGTAAATTCGGGAGACATATTAATATTTTATGTCCAGAGCTGCTACGGGAATAGGTAGTCAAAAATTTAAGCAACCGTATAACAGTCTGGGAGAAAACAGGATGGTCGCTTACTGGTTGGAGGACACGCTTATTATAACTATTATTGTACACAGAAAATATAAAAATAAATACACAGAAGGAGAGGACGTACACAGGTGTGCTTATCTCTAAAAAGAGATTTCTTAACCTTATAGTGGCCATAGTCAAAAATAGTTCTAATTTGTTTGATCAAATTTGAAATAAAAAATAAATTAAAAAAAAAAAACAATTTCGCCGGCATGATAATTAAAAATAACGGCTAAATTGCCATTCAAAATATCCAATCAATTGTGATAAAAATAAATATAACTTATCTAATCCCAAATTACGATCATCTCGGTTAGGACAACTCACAAATATAACATTTTTTTCCGAAACTTAAGTACAGTTTATTTATAATACCACAGGCTTTTCGGTGAAGGAAAATCGTATGGAAACCTGCATACGCCGAAGAAGAAATTCTGAGGCGTATGTGAGACCAAATCGGCTTGGAGCACCGTTGATGGTCAGCGGTTTGGCACAAAAGATCCTGAAGGGTCGAAGTGTCGCCAGGTCTTCCTGGCCTCCTAAGAAGATAAGATAACATTCAGACCGGGACCAATACAATACAATACACTTTATTGCACAAACAAATACAGTTACACGTTATAGAAGTTACAAATAGTACAATTTAGGCGGTCTTATCGCTTTAAGCGATTTCTTCCAGACAACCTTTGTCAAGGGACCAAGTTCCACAAACTTGTCTGTCACCAGTGGGAGTGGAACCCACGACCTCTGGCGCTTGCGTCCAATGACCGAGCCACTAAGCCTGTCATGTTGACTGAACTGAGTACGAAGTAACTTTTTGTCTCTAAGTACAAAATGCAACAAAGGGCATCGATGTGAGTGCAGACTGGTTCCGCGACAGACCGGAAAATCTATTAACTTAGCTAATTAAACTGCTAATTATTTGTACACTATACGATTATTAGTCGCGAGTCAATAACTATGGCAGTTTATTACGTTGTATACAAGTCGTTATGTAATTAGTAATTAATATAGGTAGCTCGGCTACTTGGAACGGTAAACTTGGAAAAAGAAATATAGGAAGACCAAAGACTAGATGGGAGGATGACATAAATAAGACAATAGGAAAAGAATGGATGCAGAGAGCAAAGGATAAAAAAGAGTGGAAGGAGGATATGGAATGTTATTTGAAAGAGTGGCAAGAAGTAGTTGAAGGAGGCCAGGGCCAAAAGGCTCTCCAAGACAATCATTTAAAATTAGAATATATTTATTGATTTTTTTTTAATTATGATATGATTAATGAATTAGCTTTTTTTATATTTTTCTCAACTGTAAATTAATAATATGTTTTCATTTTCTATCAAATTGCTTGGGAATAAAGGCTATTTTTATTTTTTATTTATTTTATAGGTGGCTCGGACTTTTCATGGCAAAAATATGACGTTCATACCGCTTGAGCATTTGAAGCAAATTTGATATTTAAAAAAATAGCATATATTGTCACTTGGATGCCATTTAAAAAAATTACTGCCGCTAATGATAGGATAACTCTTTTGCATTACTAACAAAATAACTATCATCATGGTAATGGAACGCACCTATAACACACGGCGGCTGAGGAGCGCCCCCTCGCCTGGATTTTCATGTGCCACTTCGCTTGACAGATTGCGATAACATAGAACATAGGTATTTAAATAAATTGTTTGTGCTCCCAATCAAGACTTTTAATTATTAATATAACAAACATTACAATCATCACCCGAAATACGTCCACTGCTGAAAATAAGCCTCCCCAATAGAATGCCACTTTTGGTGGGCTGTCCAATGGGGGATTTGCCATAATCAGCACGCTTGGCCGGTGGATTGGCGATCGCAGTAATAACCTTAATATAAAAAAGAGAACTCTCCTGCCAGTCCCAGGTACAACCCCTTACCCACGGGAAGGTTAGGGGTGGCCCTATTCTAAATCAGGACCCACGCAAATAATAAAGTATACTAGATGTGTCCAAGTCTCTTAGTTGAAACAGCCTTCGTGCTGACTCACTGGAAACACTCGGAGTGTACCAAAGACATTGTTTAATCAGACCTTTAATAATTTATTTATTTGTTTAACACGCAAGCACACACATAATAATGTTGTGTGTAAAATTCTGTAATAACAGAACCCCATATCTGATATCTGTCTTGCTAGATAAGAAGACCGTGAAGTTTGGCAACCTTTTGGAAATAGACAAAAAAACATGTGCTGAAAGCAAAATGTTCAATTCAAAAGGGGAAGGTCTATGTCCAGCAGTGGACGTCTCAGGGCTGACGTAAAGATTTAAATTGTACGGCGTTTGAGATATATTCTCGTGCTCCACATAATGCATAACTTTGTTTTGAAGCCACCACGTGGTGAAACATAGAATGCAACAACAATGTCAATTGGTATTTGACCCACGACTGATTAAATCGTAAGCCCATCAGTGATTTGTTGCCACAAATTGATACACTCAAGTATGTTGCGGAGCCAGTTGGAACTAAAGTGGCTGCGGGATTATATCTACGGTTAACTGCCTGCAATACTTGTTCTCACTCACAGTCAAATCCCACAAAAATGCAACTGAGTGTGTTTTACTGAGTGTTATGGGAATTTCTTGGTGACGGTTCAATTTAAGGTTTCAATTTGTATTTAATTAACTGTTAATTTTTTTTTGTAACTTCGTTTTTAAATGCATGCTTTACTGCGACACAATGTTGTGTGCCCACGTGGCGGGACATAGCTGAGCTCTAACTACGACATGAAATCCTTTATATACCTATGATCCACAATAAAGATATTTAATTTCATTTCATTACACCAAAGTGCACAGAAACAACTAACTGTGTTACAGGTCATTTACATAATCCCAATAATAAGATACATTTATTGAATAATAATATCCTACTAATATTATAAATGCGAAAATTTGGATATTTACATGTTTGTTACTCAATCACGCTTCAACCACTGGACGGATCGTGATAAAACTTGGCACACACAGATTAGGTCCTGGAATAGGTCATAGGATAGTTTTTATCCCGAAAAATCATCCCATTCCTACGGGAAATACATAATAATTTGTGATGTTAAGTTGTCTACACGGACGAAGTCGCGGGCAACAGCACCTGGCGCACGAGATTACCGACATGTGGGGTTTGACGTCGACCGAATCAGTCTTGTCTTGCGTAGGGGTTAATTTCAACCAGCCTCTCAGACTACCTGAAACGGTTGGAACTCCACGTGGGCTCGCTTCCGGCGGTGACGCAGAAGGCGGTAGTGCTGGACACCGCCTGGATAGTCTCCCTGACCTCCGGGCGGTTGGACTCCTCAACCGGAATCTGGCCATTTTGATTTTGCTAACCAGACGAGACAATAACATAGAATCTACATAATAATTTAAATTATTTATTCAAGTGACCAGACCCATATTGGGTTTAGTACCAGAACTTCGACAACAGCCCAATTTCTTTGTAACTTACCAACAATCTGGTAAAAATCGACCAAAATTAAGGCATTCGAGAGTCATGAGTCACATATAAATCAGCCGTGTGTCATGTGGGTCAGAAATGTGTTCGTTTTCTTTGACTCACCGCTTTAGGCAAGCCTTTCCCCTTGGCGCATCGCGTATTACGCAATTTGACACCAACATATGTACCGAGAGTTCCATCAAAACAGTTGAGGGACACTATAATTATGAACTTTAAAGACATCCTCGACTGGAAAGTTTTCCGCCGAAAGTATGAATGACAATATAAACCAATTTAGCAAAGCAACACCTATACCAGTTCCTCGAGGTTCATCATCAGTCTACTGCTGAACATATGCCTCCTCAATAGAATGCCACATTAGGAAGGCTGTCTATTGAGGATTTGCCACGCCTCTTGCCAGGCGGATTGGTGATCGCAGTAATGATCTTTAAACACAGGAGAACTCTGTTGACGACTGATGAAATACCTTAGTCGCCTTGACGACACCCACGGGAAGGTCAGGGGGTGGCGCTATTCTAAGCCGGGAAACACATGGCGAACAGCTTGCCTGATCAAAAAGGTATGTTTGTCGCTCTGTACCACATCCATTTCTACCCCGGACCCATCTTCAGATCTCATCACCCAAATCGTTCCCCGGCGAATACCCAAGTACTCGAAATTGCCGCAAATGTATATAAAATAATTACCAGTGTGCCTACGCAACGGTACGTACGTGACCTAATAACGGGTTGCAAGTGCAGACTGTGGGGCGGATTTAAAAACAAATTAGTCACCGATTCTCGTCGCTTGTTGTACCTAGTCCTAATGTTGATTTGCGTAATATCTTAGTAAGCAGCTGTGAGTATTTAGGCCGAATGGCTGATGAGTAAGAATTTGTAGCAGAATTTAGTAAGCATGCGCAAAATGTTATAAAATTGTGACTAATAAGGTAAATGATCTAAGTATGACAATATCAAACGACGGAGGCTTACAAGGAAACCGTGTGATTCCCGGATTAGAACAGGGCCACACCCCATCTTACCGTTGATGACAACATGACAACAAGGCGACTAAGGAATTGCACCAGAGACGGGCAGTAGCGTTTTCCTGTGTATATTAAGATCACTAGCTGTGCCCGCGGCTCCGCTCGCGTGGACTACAGAATTAAATAAAGTTGAAATAATTAAGTATAAAAATAAACTTAAGCGTTAATTCCTGTCCCCCTCCCGCTTCAGCTCCAGCTCCGACTCCAGATTTTCAATGTACAGACTCGCGAAGGTTCTATCATTAATAGTTTCCGCAGCGCATGCGATGAAAGACATTTTATTGCTAATTTTTTTACACCTTGGGTTACATTATTGAAGTTTTAGTAGGGATCCCTAATTTTATATAGTAATAAATACAGTCTATGTTACTCAGGGATTTTGATGGTGAAAGAATTTTTGAAATCGGTCCAGTAGTTTTTGAGTTTATTCGTTACAAACATACAAATCTTTCCTCTTTATAATATTCATCATCAGGTTATTTTTTTGTCTCCAATGCAGGAGCACAACCCTCTCTCATCTGCCGGAGACAGACGGAGGATTTGGCCTACACTCCCCGCGCTGGCCAGACGGGTTGGGGAGGCCTGATTGAGGTTTTATAATGTATTCCCTTAGTGGTCTTGTACGACATCCACGGGAAGAGTTTGAGTGGTCCTATTCTACTCTACCGGAAACCACACGGCATTATAATATTAAGTATAGATTAATGCGACCACCAACCCGCCTGACAAGCAGGGTGCTTATTGAAAATCCCTCAATGTATAACCCACCAAAAGTGGCATTCTATTAAGGAGGCTTGTGTTCAGCAGGACATACTTCGGCGTACTTAAAGATGTATTTTGGGAAGTGGATCTGACATGAAAATATATAAATAACATAGTAAAATAAATAAATAAATATATATCACAGATATTCACACCAATTATCCAGTCCCAAACCAGGCAGAGCCTGTGCTATGGTTACTAGATAACGGATACACATACTTAAATATATACATCCAAGACTTGCGTATAAACATTCATATTCATCATACGAACATTTGCCCCTAGCGGGATTCGAACCCGCAACCTCCGGCGTAGGAGTCCAAGAGCTACCCCGTTCCGCCACGGAGGTCTATAAAAAGGTGCTTACTAATGATTTCTCTCAAATATACTAAAAATTCTATAAATAAATAAATCAAATACCTATTATTTAATATAATATCATAATCATTTGTCCAAAAAAATTAAGAGCGTTTAGATTTTTCGGAGGTTTTGTGGTTTCCGACAGAAACTTGTTAATTTTTTGTATTTTATGTCTTAGCTAAAGGTTTCCGCTGTTGAACAGCCGAGTCATATATTTACCACGGGAAAATACTCGGATCTCACGGGAAACTCGTTTGTAAATCGATTTTAACATCTGCCCAAATCCAGTTACATAATTTTTTCACTTGACCTCAAATAGAAAACAAACTTGTGTTTCTTTTCACAAAGGCAGACGTTCTGTCAACTGTACCCACTTCAGTTACTGGCATTTACGAGTGAACAACGTTACATCTTAATTCATGTCATGATTGACCTCAATCAAGTCTTCGTCGAGACAAAAAATATGTCAACAAGTGTTTTCACAACTGGGGTGGCGCTGTGCGTCTCAATTTTTTTCAGTGAATGTAGTGGAAAATGTAAAGACAGCTCACCTGATGGTAAGTGGACACTGTCGGCCATGAACTCCTGCAAGCTTTGGCTTGTTAGGAAACAATACAACTACACTGGAGCTTTAAAGGATGGTGCAAATTAATGGTGCAAACGGTACATAGTAGAGTCGCACGGGGGCACTCCTTTAAAGGTAACAAATTTAACTACCTCCTACTACGACAGGAGCACCAGTCTGTCCGTACCGGGTGCGTAAATTATTGTAGGGCTGCTACAAGCTACGCGAGCACAGTCGATCGAGAGAGAGCGAGAGAGAGAGAGAGAGAGCGAAAGAGAGAGAAAGAGAGCGAGATCGAGAGAGAGAGAGAGAGAAAGAGCGAGAGAGAGAGAGAAAGAGCGAGAGAGAGAGAAAGAGCGAGATAGAGAGAGAAAGAGCGAGAGAGAGAGAGAGAAAGAGCGAGAGAGAGAGAAAGAGCGAGAGAGAGAGAGATAACATAATACATTTACAACATAAGTGCCTCTCTTTCTAACTTACTAGCTGATTAGTGCCCACTTCATTGGGCGGTAAATATTTTTCGACTACCACGAAAAAGTCTTTACATTGTTCGGGCTAATATATAGCCTATGACACTCGCAAATAACGCGGCTTTTTATTGGTAAAATTATTTTCAAAATCGGTTCAGTAGATCCAGATATTACCCGCTACAACCTCACAAACTTTACCTCTTTATAATATTACTAGCTGTGCCCGCGGCTTCGCTCGCGTGAACTACAGAATCGCTCCCATTCCCGCTTCCGCTTCCACTTCCGCTTCCGCTCCCGTCCCGCTCCCACTATCGCTCCCGCTCCCGCTCTCACTCCCGCTCCCCTCCTGCTCCCGCTTCCGATTTTTGTTTGACTGATGTAATGACGTGGAAACTGATGCATTTTATCTCGCGTGCCGAAACTAATACAAAAGAAACGCGAGTTTCGGAACGCGACATTAAACTCCTCCAACTATGTATTCTGTGCTCCAACGCACACACGCACATTGTTTTGATAGATATGATCTTTGACGTTAGGAACACACCTACATTGCTTAGACAACAGTGAGTGCTTGTGAGTGCTTTATACCATAGCAATAAAGCTCAAATTGACTACGTTTTAGTTAGAAATCATTTGTATGGGAAAAAGAAAAGGGCTATTTTTAGGGTTTTTCCAGCAATAATTCTAATTTTTCTCGCCGTAAAAGCCAAATTGGTCCAGGCGTTGTTGAGTTATGCGCTTACCAACACATTTTGCGATTCATTTTTATATTATAGAAGAAGATAGTATAGAAGTATAGATAACGTCGATTTCTCGATGCTCGGCTAGTATGTATGTAATCGTACTCTAATCTTTAAAAAAAAAAACAAAGTGAATACGTTGCATTGCAATGGCAACGGGAATAGATGAGAGGGTAGTATTGGTTACAATAAAACTTATCCGACAACGATACAAAAACTTCGTAACTCTGTAACGGCTGTTCTCTCTGCACTCAAAGTACAATGACCACAGAATGCATATTTGCGTTTCAGCACGCCCGAATGTCGTCAGGGTTGCCAGAAACAATTAATTGATTAATTTAACAGGCCTTCTTTAAACAAACAGGTGCTTTAAGAAAGCATTTGCAAGACACTGATGGTGTTTATTAGTGAAGTTATTTTTTGCTTGTTTCACAAAACAAAGTCTTACAGAAAATAACTTTCTTGTTGTGTGGAATAAACAATAACAGTTTAAAAATAATCCAGTTGTTTCAAGGCATCCAAGAACGACTTGAGGGGCTTACTTAAGTAAGACCCACGTATTTTTGAGAAAACCCCGACGCAAAAAAGGATTGTTACTGATTTGACGCAAATGTTTGCGTGTGCAGCGTATTTTTGAGAAAACCCCGACGCAAAAAAGGATTGTTACTGATTTGACGCAAATGTTTGCGTGTGCAGCGTAACTTATAAACGAAAGGTAACTAGTAATTAGTAGTGTCGTGTGGTTCCCGGCTTAGAATAGGGCCACCCCCAATCTTCCCGTGTCGTTAAGGCGACTGCACCAGGGATGGGAAGCACCGTTCTCCTTTGCATATTAAGATCATTACTGTGATCACCAATCTGCCAGCCAAGTGGTGTGACTATGGCAAATCTCCCAATGGACAACCCACCAAAAGGAGCATTCTGTTGGCGAGACTATGTTCAGCAGTGGACGCTGATGAAGATCTAGTAATTATAACTTTTCACAACGCTACTTCCGATGCAGTGTTAGAAAAAAATAATTTATACCGTTATTTGTAAAATAATACATGTATAAAAGGAATCGGTACTATACATAGTTTTACATACATAGGTACATAGTTTTACCAGTACCACTGTACTGGTAAAACTAGTACCGGTACCAGAGCAAGGCGACTGGCACCGGTATACAAAAACACCGCACTCCGAGCCCTGTGGCAACCCTAACGAAGACGCGCAGTGCACCGCGCGGTGCGCTGACCGACACGCCATTAGCACCAAACAATATTTAATTTGCATACTCTTGAGATAAATTCGTACGCGTTCGTTTTATGGCAAGCTATCAGAGACCCTTCAATCAAACCGATGACGTGATCTCTCAGACTCTTGCGCATCTAGGGTTGCCAGGTCTTAATTCGGCGAAGCCGGACTGGGCAGGCAGTTTCCCCGGACTTTTCGATATCAAGGCCGGACACTATAAAAGCCAACGATTTTAGAACTCCATCCGACTCGATTGACTCGTGCATGAGCCGTGAGATGGCGACTCGATTAACTCGTGCTCGTGCACAAGCCGCGAGATGGCCCAAGATGTAAAAACATAACAAAATCCGGACCGGACACTGGCAAATTTGGCCGGACAAACATGCAAAAAGCCTGACGCTGTCCGGCTTTATCCGGACGTCTGGCAACCCTATGCGCATCACATTATTTAGGTAACCATTTGAGTTAATTCAATTACTCTTTATTAATACCAAGACACAATAATAAAGCAGTCTTATTGCTAAATTTATTCCAGACAACTTTTGTGTAGAGGATAAGAAGAGCACAGTAAGGTAGGTAAGATTTACACGTTTACTATTGTGGGCTCTATAGTATACAGAATACAATACAATACACTTTATTGCACAAACAAATACAGTTACACGTTATAAAAGTTACAAATAGTACAATTTAGGCGGTCTTATCGCTTTAAGCGATTTCTTCCTGACAACCTTTTATTAATTTTGTGTGCACAAACTGTCAGTTCAATATATTTGGTTTCTATCACGAAAACCCTAAATAAGGGTTACGTGAATATTTGTACATCACTTAAATAAAAATATGTGAAATAAACGCCTGCGTGGGATGGTCCGCCGCCAGATGGACCGACGACCTGAAGATGATGCCCGGAAACAGCTGGAAGCGGAGGGCGGAGGACGGGGTGTGGTGGCGTTCATTGGGGAAGGCCTGTGTCCAGCAGTGGACGTCTAAGGGCTAACATGATGATGATGAATGAAATAAAGAATAAATAAATAAAATATTCGTGTCTAGTGAACAGATTCGGCCATATAGGGGCAAATGTTCGTATGATGAATATGAATGTTTGTACCCGAGTCTTGGATGTTTATATATTTATTTAAGTATGTCTATCCGTTGTCTAGTAACCATACCACAGGCTCTGCCTAGTTTGGGACTGGATAATTGGTGTAAATGTCTGACATATATATTTTATTATTTATTTTATCAACTGATTAGATTTCGGCAACTCTATTTTACACTACTGCCCTAATTCATGTCCTATACGCGTTTACTAGTAAAACGCTGAACACATTCGTTTTACTAGTAAATGTATAAATCTTTCCTTGGATACTTTTTCTTACTTACTTACCTAATTTCAAAAACATCCAAAAAAGTTGACGCCGAATCGACCCGATGAGTCATAAGATACAATACAATACACTTTATTGCACAAACAAATACAGTTACACGTTACAAAAGTTACAAATAGTACAATTTAGGCGGTCTTATCGCTTTAAGCGATTTCTTCCAGACAACCTTTGGGTAGAAAATATTATGCCAGAGAAATTGTAGGTTGCGTTGATTAGGAAATTTAAATGATAAATAGGCACTTATATGACATTATAGATATTATATTTTTTTTTATGTATCTTACAGGAATGTAACTACGAAGATGATTTGACTTTCAAGGAAAAAGTCAAGGGCTGGAAGGTTAGAAATAAGTCGCCTTGACCTAGTGGTCACAGGAGCGAGACCTTGCGGTCGACTCGAGCGCTAGCTCGATATCACGACGGCTTAGCTCGAGACTGAAGACCCACCTGGCTCACAAGAATTACACTATGTTTATGGTTGTTATCAGGGTTGGCATGTTTTAAACAAAATGTTTAAAACATCTGTTTTAAACATGTTTTTTATTATTTAAAACATGTTTTTTATTGTTTAAATTGTTTAAAACATGGTTTAAAATATGTTTTATATTAAAAAAAAAGTTTTTTATCCAACCCTGGTTGTTATACCAGAGACGGGATGCAGCGTTCTCCTGTATATATTAATTGCATTACTGCAATCACCAATCCTGCCAAGCGATTGATTATGGCAAATCCCCCAATGGACAGCCCACCAACAGTGGCATTCTATTAGGGAGGCTTATGCTCAGCAGTGGACGTATTTAGGCTGATGAGTGATGAAGAGGCAGGTTTCACCGCTCCTTCTTTTGCAGAAACATACTATGGGCACGCGTCTAATTTACATTTAAATAAACATATAATTTATTGAGTGCATTTTGAACAGTCGCTTGCGACACTCATGTCAAGGGAAGAGATTACATTTTTAGGGTTCCGTAGCCAAATGGCAAAAAACGGAACCCTTATGGATTCGTCATGTCTGTCTGTCTGTCTGTCTGTCCGTCCGTATGTCACAGCCACTTTATTCCGAAACTATAAGAACTATACAGTTGAAACTTGGTAAGAAGATGTATTCTATGAACCGCATTAAGATTTTCACGCAAAAATAGAAAAAAAAACAATAAATTTTTTAAACTATTATTAAAACATCGACCACGGAACCCTGCATGGGCGAGTCCGACTAGCACTGGGCCGCTTTTTATATATTCTCATCATCATCAGCTTTATATACGTCCACTGTTGAACAAAAGCCTCCCCAATAGAAGATAGATAGATAGATAGATAGATAATTCATTTATTCTTAGACACAGCACAAATACAATGTTACAGATAGGTCACTTAATGATACAGAAGTACCAGGTAAACATAACAGAGTAACAGTAACAGTGTAGCCCGTGCTGTGCTGCGGAAAGGGCCCTGACTCAGCATAATAGAACGCGACTTTTGGTGCTCTGTTATAATCATCACGCTTAGCATCGCGGATTGATGATCGCAATAATAATAGAGAACGCTGCTCGGACGGGATCTCTGGTGCATACCCTTAGTCGCCTTTTCGACACCCACGGAAAGATTGGGGATTGCCCTATTCTAAGCCGAGAATCACACGGGCACATATTAAACATTAACACTAAGGTAAAACATAAGCTGAAAAGATTGAGAAACAAGGTGATGAAGTACGAGCAGAAATAGTTGCGAAGATTTAAAGTAGTCCATCTATATTTTTGTGTCATCCGGTGCAAAGTCAAGCATTAAGTAAGATACGCAGAAAACATTCAAACAAGATACGACTAAGCCTATATGATCCTATCATACGGATTAGATTTGCGTTCACACTTGGATTAAACGCTTCCGCTGCTGTTTTTCGAAGGATTTCTGTAACAACTTTAAGAAAATTATGTTTTGAGCGAGTAATGACATCGTTTCGCCTTAGTCGGCCTTTACAAATTCATAAATACATTTTTTTTTAAATTTGCCGTGTGGTTTCCGGTAGAGTAGAATAGGACCACTCAAACTCTTCCCGTGGATGTCGTACAAGGCGATTAAGGGAATACATTATAAAACATCAATCAGGCCTCCCCAACCCGTCTGGCCAGTGCGGGGGGTGTAGGCCAAATCCTCCGTCTGTCTCCGGCAGATGAGAGAGGGTTGCGCTCCTGCTGTGGAGACAAAAATAACCTGATGATGATGATGAACATACATAATGCTCTCCCCTTGGTTCTAGAGTGTAGGCAGAGACGATGCATCGTCACTTTTCGCGATCCTAACACACCTCACTCACATTCATTAACCTTTTCATGCACCTCCTTTTATTCATGTCACTGCGGACCCCAGCCTTTTTGAAGACGTCACCAATTTGATCCTTGAACGACCTCTAGCTATTCTTTCTTCCACATTCCCGCTATAAATCTCCATTGTAACTCTTCTTTCACTCATACGCTATAAATGTCCAAACCAACGCAGTATACCCTTCTCTACCTTCGTTACTAAATCTTCTTTCAAACCACACTTCTTTACCCATACCTATTATTTGTGACCTTATTGTATTCAACAGAGAGTCGCTAATTGTCAAAAATGGCTCACGTAGGTACATTCCCAAGTTGCAGATAGTGACTAGTCTAGCAGTTTGTTATAAAATTTTAAAAATAAACGATTTTTCTACAGTAACGTCCACTATGATTCACTATAGTACATCGGCACATGTCCAGTAAATTAGTAGGCGTGTGCGAAGAGCCGGAGCTAGCCCCGCACGACCGTTACCATGACTCACAGCTACCGGCGAGACTCTTTGCTCGTGTTGTTATCCTAGTCGCAATAAAAAAATAAAGAACGAATCATTCACAACACAATTTCTTAGTTTAAACCAGTGTTAGCATAAATAAATCATTTTGAAATGAGTTTTTTCAATAAAAATAAATGATTTAATATAGTGTCTTTAATTTACGTCTCAGACAGAGTTAAATTTAAAAATGTAGGGTCTTAGAGTAAGTAAATAACATGTACCTAACTCTCTAAATCTGCATCTGCCAAATCAATATCATTATTAAAATATTTAAGCAAAAAAAAACAGCTTCTTCTGTTCCCAATATATTCCGAACCATTTCAAACGTAGAGAAAATTCTTTCAACTGAAGCTGAAGAGGCTATCAACCCAAATGTTTGCCTCACTATAGGGTAAAATAAATCAAACTCTATTATAAAATGAAAAAAATAAAAAATCGTAATTGATTACTATTTAAAAAAAACATGATATATTGGATTTTTTGAAATTTTTTTTTTAAGCTCGCTCAGAATTCTTTTGAAGGCTTTCACGTTAACAGTCCCCATACAAAATCATCTGTCAATCTCACTAGTCCAACAGTGGGAGCATGGACTCCTGGCAAGAGTTGCGAGACGCCATTCGGGGCACCTGACCTCCCCCCGCCTGTTTTACGTCGCCCACAAAGTAGAGCACTGGCAGTACGTACTACTGGACCCCAGTATATATAAAGTTACTACGCCAGTTTTTTTCTATTGTTGATGGGTTAGCGCTTGAGCTCAATCTCACCTGATGGTAAGTGATAATGAGGCGTAAGGTGGAGCGCGCTTACCCAGGATATGCCTGTTCACCTTTCTTTTAAAAAGATCCAAATTCTTTCTTTCTTTCTATGTGTTGTCAGCGAACATCCCTGATGGACTGCAGTATCCCGAGCCCATTACCTATGTCGCAGGTACAGCTCAACAAAGATCAACATATCTAACCTCTTTTCAACCTTCATATTCATGAAGCAATGAGCTAAAACTTCGTTTCCTTCCTCAAATCCCGGTAAACATAAACAAACCGATTCTCCGCCATTGTTTAGTGTAACACGGTTGAAACGGACAGGTTCTCTCACGGTGTATACAATATTATGTTTTTTTTTGTGGGGACATTTCACACACGGCCTCCTGATCCCAAACCAGGCAGAGCCTGTATAATGGGTATCAGACAGCTAATATACATACATAAATACATAGTATAATATATAAATAACATACAATCACAAGGCAAACACGAGTGCTCATCACACAAATGTTTGCCCTGGGCGGGATTCGAACCCGCGACCCCGAGCTTCGCAGGCAGGTGTACTACCGACTAGGCTACGGGGCCGACATGTTTAATGTAACGTTACGTTTGTATCACGTGAACGAAATCGTGTGTGCAATAACTAGATCCGCTTTTAACGACAGAGTCTCAAACGGGCAGACCAGCCCACGTTGATAAGAAACCTAAGCCAGAAAATACTGAATATTACTACGTAGAGAAGCGTCACTCACCTCCCCCACCAGTTTTACGTGGCCGGCAAAATAAAGCACGTCTAGCAGTACGCGCTATTATCTGCTACTTATGCCTAAACTAAATCTCGCTCTGTGCCGCGTCTCTATCCTCACATCATCAGCCTGAAAGAGTACACTGTTGCTAAGACTTCTCCCAAGGCGCGCCACCGATCTTCGGTTCTTCTCATCCAGTCTCTGCCAGCCGCCCTACGCAGATCGTCGCTCCATCTAGCCAGGGAGCGTCCCACACTACGCCTACCCAGTCGCAGTCTCCACTTGAGAACTCGTTTACCCCAGCGGTAATCGGTTCTCCAACAGATGTGACCAGCCCACTGCCTCGTTAGCGTACTAACTTCTTGAGCTTTGTCGAAGACTTAGTTCTCTGACGGATCACCTCATTTCGGATCCTGCCCCTTAGAGAAACTCCGTGCACAACAACCCGAAAAAGCTTCGCCCCATCACCCACACCATAGTAATGGGTCCCGCGGTGTACAACCGGCATCCCACTGAGGTCACCAGCTCTCCGAGGCGACCTATTATCCGAAAGAGACTGTGCGCCTGGCTTGTCGAGCAGGCATTTTATTGCTTTGAAGAGTTCTTTCAGAACGCATTAACTTGAGTTATTTAATGTTAAGAATTTTATTTGACATTTTTATATTTATGTTAGTTATTGATGTTTTATTTGCCTGTCTATAATTTGATTTTATTTAATTTGTGTATAAAATTTATTTGACCTGTAACGGAAGTTATCAATAAAGTATGGCTATGTCTATGTCCAACTCTTTCCATAGCCCGCTGAGCGACCTTTAGCGAGTTTTCGGACTAGTCCCACTGTCAGTGTCCACATTTCGTCGTCCTAGGTTATTACAGGTAGGGCGCACTGGTCTTCCTCAGATGAGACGAACAAACCGATCGTGCCTCTGAGTCTACCGGCTAAAATATGCGAGCGTATAATGTAGCTCAACCCTAAAGGTAGACGACTGGTACATAACAGTCAATCCGAGGTACAATTTTCCGTTATTCTCGAAACATTAGTCAGAACAAGACAATGGCGAACCGACGGACGCCATGACCCGAATCCTTGCTGCGCTTGCGATCGAACGTCATTACAAAGTCGCAGCTACACTTTAGGTGAGCCAATACAGAGTTTCAGATATATATTTGACTAGCTATTGCCCGCGACTTCGTCCGCGTTGGCCACTTAACATTACAAATTAAATATTTAGAACGTATGAGTGAAAGAAGAGTGACAAAAAAAATTTACAGTGCGAATGTGGAAGGACCTACAGCTAGAAGTCGTCCTAGGTCCTCCTACGTTCAAGGGTCAAATTAGTAACGTCTTCAAAAAGGCTGGGGGAATAAAAGGAGGTACAACTAAAGTTGATGAATGTGAGTGAGGCTAGTGAGGTGTGTCAGGATCGCGTAAAGTGGCGATCCATCGTCTCTGCCTACCCCTCTGGGGCCAAGGCGTGAGCATTATGTATGTAAGTATGTATTGAAGCTTTTCGAACTGCTGAGACACCAGTGTACAAGCGACTTCACACACGCAGACCAAATAATTACGTACATACATATGACTTTTTCATGCCGTGTGGTCTCCGGTAGAGTAGAATAGGACCACTCCAAGTCTTCCCGTGGATGTCGTACAAGGCGACTAAGGGAATACATTATAAAACATAAATCAGGCCTCCCCAACCCGTCTGGCCAGCGCGGGGAGTGTAGGCCAAATCCTCCGTCTGTCTCCGGCAGATGAGAGAGGGTTGTGCTCCTGCAGTTGAGACAAAAATAACCTGATGATGATGATGATATGCCTTTTTGTTATAAGTACACTTCAACAATGGGCGACTATGGCGGGGTGGGGAGGGAACTATAATAGCTGTCAAATTTGTAACAGCAGTGCTATCACATTAAGACTACGACGACCTCCGTGGGGGAACGGGTAGCCCTCGGACTGCCACGCCGGAGGTTGCGGGTTCGAATCCCGCTAGGGGCAAATGTTCGTATGATGAATATGAATGTTCGTACCCAAGTCTTGGATGTTTATATATTTATTTAAGTATGTCTATCCGTTATCTAGTAACCATACCACAGGCTCTGCCTAGTTTGGGACTGGATCATTGGTGTGAATGTCTGTGATATTTTTTTTTACAAGACTAAAAACAAAAAAAATTAATCACAGCTACAACCGCAGATACGTAAGCGATTATAGCCATACATCCCAACATCCCCTTCACCTCTCCCTCCCTCCCTCCAACTGTAGTCCCCACTCGTAATTTACACTGCTCTGAATTCCGCCGAGCATAGTACTTCTACACTAAAGAGGAAAGATTTGTATGTTTGTAACGAATAAACGCAAAACTTCTGGACCGATTTCAAAAATTCTTTCACCATTAGAATGCTTCATTATCCTTGAGTAATATAGGCTATATTTATTACTAAAAAATTGGGGATGCCTACTAAAACTTCAATAATGTAACCCAAAGTGTCATCATTATCAGGTTATTTTTGTCTCCACTGCAGGAGCACAACCCTCTCTCTTCTGCCGGAGACAGACGGAGGATTTGGCCTACACTCCCCGCGCTGGCCAGACGGGTTGGGGAGGCCTGATTGATGTTTTATAATGTATTCCCTCAGTCGCCTTGTACGACATCCACGGGAAGAGTTGGAGTGGTCCTATTCTATTCTACCGGAAACCACACGGTACCCAAAGTGTAAAAATGTAATATAATAAAGAAGTATAATTATTATGTTCAGTACAATTCATATTGCGATTGGTTTGTACTACAGTTGGAGCGGGAGTGGGATCGATCTAGAGTGAGAACGGGAGCGGATTCTATAGTCCACGCGAGCGGAGCCGCGGGCACAGCTAGTTTTTATTTTACTGAATGCAGTGACTTTTTGAAAACTTTAAATTTAAATATCTTTTGATTGAGTGAACCGATTGCGATGGAATACAGACTAAATGTTACTCCGAATTAAGCTCGTGTGTTTTTGTGAAAACTGTATCCAAATTGGGTCAGTCGTTATTACGTCATGCGCGGTCAAAATCTGAACTAGCAGACACGCAAAGTAAAAAGTTTTATTATATGTAGATATGATGGGTACGTAATCAATCATAAATAAACAATATAACAGTATATACCACGTTATTGATTCGGTGCATGAAAAAGCCATGCAATCTTATCACAATGCACATAAGATAGATAATAGATAAAGTTTTGAATTAGGGGCGCACGGTGGGTCGAAAACGAGACGATTTTTGATTGTAGATTTAAACATCAGCCTATATACGTCCACTGCTGAACATAAGCCTCCACAATAGAATGCCTCTTGGTGGGCTTTCCATTAGATTTTCCATAATCATCTCGCTTGGCAGACGAATTGGTGATCGCAGTAATGATCTTAATATACACAGGAGAATGCTGCTGCCCATCCCTGCTGTAATTCCTTAGTCACCTTGACGACACCCACTGGAAAATTTGGGGCGGCCCTATTCTAAGCCAGGAACCACACGGCTTATTTATTTATCTAATAAATTACGCAAACTTTGCTCCTCACATTGAAAATATTTGCAAAAAAAATTGGGGCTCTAACAGGATAAGTAATAGAACACATTTCGATCATTCGGTATTTCCGGACAAGTACAATTTGGATAAATTTAAAATCATTTATTGCATATGAGTACAAGTAAAATTTGGATCTTTGTAAAGGAAGAGTGAATAGGCATCTTCAATGTCAAAGTCAAGTAAAAATCATTTATTGCATATATTTATACACGTAATTATTTTATCGACTACCGCTTCCTAGGTGTTAGCGCTGTGAAGAATAAACGGTGCAACAAACTTCACGCAACACATGTTTTAAAATCAAGTTTGCATACAAAAAAAAAAATGTGCGAAGCTGAATCAACATTAGTACCAGGCATCTATGTCGTGCAAATAATCGTTTATTTTATAACAGGCTTTCTTACAAAGTTGTCTTTTAGGTAAGCGCGCTCCATTTTAGGCCTCATCATCAGTTACCATCAGGTGAGATTGAGGTCAAGCGCAAACCCATCAACAATAAAAAACTGACAATTATTATCATCATCATCAGCCTATAAGAGTCCACTATTGGACATAGGCCTCTCCCAAGGCGCGCCACTGAACCCGATCCTCGGTTCTTCTCATCCAGTCACTGCCAGCCGCCTTACGCAGATCGTCGCTCCATCCAGCCAGGGGGCGTCCCACACTACTTTATATTAGACAAGTGTACGTGAATATATCTTATCCTACTAATATTATAAATGCGAAAGTTTGGATATTTGGATGTTTGTTACTCAATCACGCTTCAACCACTGGACGGATCGGGACGAAATTTGGCACACATCTAGGTTAGGTCCTGGAATAGGACATAGGATAGTTTTTATCCTGAAAAAACATCCCATTCCTACGGGAAATACATAATAATTTGTGATGTTAAGTTGTCCACGCGAACAAAGTCGCGGGCAACAGCTAGCATCTAATATTTAGATATTTATTCACAATTATTTCGCGTACGGAAAAATCTAACATATGCAGTGATCGAATACATTCATAAAATCTATAGTGATTCGGAAACGTCTGCGGCGAGCTGATAGGTAAGGCAACAGAATGACAGTCGCACATTTCGGGGCGGGTGTTGAACCCGCGCGCCGCGCTCCGCATCCATCCACACGCCGCCCGCGCCCATGGGTGGGCCACATAGTCGCAAATTCAATTATAATCTCTATCTAGTTACCGCGCCATTGTACTGGCTGTGAAGCCTCGACCACACCGGGAGCTTTTTTATCGGCACATGTTGCGATGACTTGTTTATGCCAAAGGAACACGTTGCGCCACGTACGTGATACTTGTGTGCCCCCCCCCCCCCCCCCCCCACCCCTGCACAAGCGAACAGATTTAATTACCTACTACTACAGGCGCACCAGCCTGTGTGCGTAAATCATTGTAGGGCTGCTGCACCCAGCGCGCGAGCATAGTCGATCGAGATACGTCAAGAACATAAGTGCTTCTCATATTTATAGCGCCGATCATTCGGCGTCGGTTGATAGCTAACGGTGCTACTAACAGTGCTCTATTTTGCGCGTCCCTTCTTTACGTAGTAATATTTAGTATCATATCATCATCATCAGGTCATTTTTGTCTCCACTGCAGGAGCACAACCCTCTCTCATCTGCCGGAGACAGACGGAGGATTTGGCCTACACTCCCCGCGCTGGCCAGACGGGTTGGGGAGGCCTGATTGATGTTTTATAAAGTATTCCCTTAGTCGCCTTGTACGACATCCACGGGAAGAGTTGGAGTGGTCCTATTCTACTCTACCGGAAACCACAATATTTAGTATGCTCAGACTAAACTCTTCGATTCTGCGCAGTAAATGACGACATAGAAAATCTCAATAGTAACTACATGAGTACATTAGCCCGTCAGTTACAAATGAAGACCTTCACACTGATGTTTAATTGCAAGATAACGAACAAAGCAAATTTACTGTAGATATTGACCTTTTGATGCGTCTAATTATTTCCTACCGCACAGTACAGTGAAGCGAAAATTTCCTAATACACTTTGTTTCTATAGGAATGGTCAAACAGAACGAAGAAAATGAAAATATGACAATCGTTTCAACATTCACGGGGCAATGTATACGCTTCTACAACAAAGTACCAGAGGAACAACTTTGTGCGAAAGCCTATTATAAAATAAACGATTATTTGAATGACGAAGATGCCTGGTACTAATGTTAATTCAGCTTCGCACACTCTTTATATGATTTTATGCAAACTTGGCTTTAAAAGATGTGTTGCGTGAAGTTTGTTGCGCAGTTTCTTCTTCACAGCGCTAACAACTAGGAAGCGGTAGTCGATAAAAAAATTACCTGTATAAATGTACCAAGTGTACTCATATGCACTAAATGATTTTGAATTGATCCAAATTGCACTTGTCCGGAAATACCGAAGATGGCAGTGGGTTCCATTCCTTAGCCGTCCATCTATCGCTTACCTACAAAGTACTACAAAATCCTAGACTGAGAACTAAGACGCAAATACGCTTCTAAAAAAAAGACTGATATTATTCGCGACATGTTCCACATCCGTCACGAAAACTGCCATATAGTCATTCGGAATACAAAACTCAAACAAAAGTCGAACCTGCGCGTGCGCCGACCTTCGCGCGGGAGGACGTTGCGGGGAGGAAGAGGCGGGGAGGGGCTGACTCACAGGATCACCGCACGAACTGGTTGAAAAAATTTGGTCAGTTGCGTGTCGGACCATGGAGGGTTCCGTGGTAATTGCTAAAAACAGATTTTTCGACAAACGAAATTAGATAACGTTTCAATTGTTTTCTTTTTGTCAATTCAATATTTTAAAATTAGACAAAAGGAAAAATAGTTATCCTAACTTATACTAAAACTGTAGTAAACTAAAAAAAATCTTGCAAGTGAAGCACGCCTACTTTTTAAAACGAATATAAAAAAACAAATGATAATAGTGATATACCCCGGTTAGCAACGCGAGACAGAAGCTACTATCTAACAATACGCCATAGTAGACCAAAGAACAGCTGGACAAACAATCCAAGAGAGACAGACGCGATCGTCCTGACGTGGCAAGCTGTCAAGAATAGGGCGTTGTTGGACAGAACACGGCGGGAGATTTCGACAGCCCTAAGATTCACGACCCATGCCAGACAGACCGACGACTTGAAGAGGGTGGATGGATAAGGAGGGCGGAGGACCAAGGCACTCAGCGTTCATAGCGAAATACCTATCTCCAGCAAAGGACGTCGAAGGGTTGATATGCAGCTTCACGAGGAGACTCAACATAGAAGAAGTCATCAATATAACAAAACCGTATCAAAAACCTAGAGTTACTGAATGCATGCAGAGAAAAAACGGAACCCTAACTTAAAACAACAACCAAACGAAAAAATGACGTCCTTGAAGCACCTTGCTACAATCCAGTTAGAATTACCGTTCATTTTATAACCTACAATCCGTATTCTCAAGAAGCAGAGTTGAAATTCTAATAGCTATTGGACAAGGACGATTTGTTCGGAGGATTATAATTCCAAATGGTTGAGTTTGGCCCTCATAGATTTCTTGGTATGTACCACTGCTGTGACATTCGACCAAAACAGAGTCATAAAAACGTACTGTCAATACATATGAGCATGTTCATTTTTCAATTCAGTAAATGTTGAATTAGGTTTAAAGTAAAGCAGAAAGAAAAACTACAACAGAGTTACATGAAACGATGAAAAGTTATCTGTAGGTTCATAAAAAAGAACTTGATATCCAGATTATGCTGATAGAGATCTCAGAGAGTATTCATTTTCAACATATCCTTAGTGGAAAGCTAAACTCGCTGAAGCGCTTTTTGGGAACTTCACGAATATAAAGTTTAAAGCTTTTGACAAAATAAACATTTTGAAAATATATATGAGAATATACCATATAATCATATATTAAAACAAAGAATCATCAAGACCTTCCAATCTCAATAACAATAATGGACAAATGCACAAATTTCAATTTGATAAAAGAAACCTCAACACCAACCAGAGAAAAAGAAAACCAAATTCCTCAAAATGCTAATCTAACAAAGGAACGAGAACAAAAAACATAAACAAAGAACGCAAAAGGTAAAAAAGAAAACTTCGAAGGGGCCAGACAACCTCCGACCCGCGGCGTTCGTTTCGAAACCCCACCCGACGACAATGACCGGCGGGCACCGATGTAATAACGGAACGCGGACAATTATATAAAACGCAATTACAAAAGGCCCGGTATACATAACATAAAAAATAAAGGAGCTAAAAGGTGGCACAGTTAAGTCAATAAAACCTATACTTAGTATGAATACGAGTTACAAGAATTGTTGTTGGAAATTGCTTGATATTTGTAGCACGTAATACTTATGATAACGATGTTTTGGGACGGGCCGAATCAACTACAATCAAATAAAAGTTTCCAAAAGCCAACCGAGAAAATTGAAGTGTAACAAAGACTGAATCTATGAGCAATTTGTTTACAGCCTGACCCACAGCATACAGTCGTATAATTCATAAATGTAGTATGAAAGATATTATTATCTTCTACTAATCATATACAGTTCGAAAGTTGTCGATAATCACGAAACACATTTAAATAGGAAACGATCAACCGATATGAGGAAAACTATATCTAATCGATGTAAGTGTAACTCATAATTTTTTCGATTACTTACAAATACATTATGCCTATGAATCAGGAACTGTTCGCAACTTATCAGAAACTTCCCAATAACAAAATCTAATAATCTAAAAGCTACCAGTGTCAAACCCGTGACCCATAATCCAAATGCCACGGACTACGGCGCAGGCGACGAAGTGCCGGCCGGGACCGGTTCCTACGTAATTGAAGACTCTTGTGTCGACGGACTTAAATATATTGATGTAAAAAAGAAACTTTCCACTGGAAATGTTTAACAATATTTGGGCTGGATTCCTAAGAGTTGAGACGCTGAGAATCAGGATTCAAGCATTTTAATGTAACGATTCTGAGATTTTATATTAGCAATCGAACCTCACACTAATGACGTAATCGTGAAAACAGGAACTTACCTGGAAAGAGACAAAAAATCATTAGTATTCATTATAGTATTTGCACAGGCAATCAATAAAAACATCGTTTCTACAGCCAAGTTCGGATAAAGACGATAGGCAATTGTAGGCCGTGTAGATACCGGCTTAGAATAGGGCCACCCCTAATCTTCCCGTGGTCGTCGTCAAGACGACTAAGGGTTTGCACAAGGAACAGGCAGCCGCATTCTCTTGCGTATATTAAGATCATTACTGCGATCACCAATCTGCCATCCAAGTGTGGTGATATGACGAATTCCCCAATGGACAGCCCAATAAACATCGGGTAGGTTTATGTTCAGCAGTGGACGTATTTCGGCTAATGATGATGATAAATTAAAAATGCATTTGTATCCATAAACTATTAAAGATAACAATATTTTACAATAACCAAGACACTGCAAAGCATTCGTATGAAATGAAGTAAAACTTGCTTGGAAAATGTAAAGAACTACGATTGGATTCAAGTCAAATTTAGATAACGGGAAAAAAACAGCAAACGAGAAGAAACAAAAAGTCAACAAACACGTAAAGTCAGACAATGACAAAGGAGAGAGTGATAGAATCAATACAATAGATGCACAAGATGCCTCGATCTTCGCTCACGTAGCACAATGCCTGGGAACGGGATTACTATGACGTGTGATGTCACAGATCACGTAAGTCTATTGTAGATATTATAAATGGGAAGTTATAACAGACTAGGAAGTGCATCAGAGGTTTTTAGTAAATAGTGGAATTGTGTGCCATTGTCTTTTACTCTATCTTTACAAACAAAGACTGTGGGTTAAGTAAAACAAAAACCTTGGTGACACGGTAATTAATAAACGGTTTTACTTATTATAAGTAAAGTTATCTGCAAGTAAATGGAGAATCATTAGAATTGATCAAATCAGAGAATTAATTCCTTGCAAATTGCCAATCATATCATTATCTCTAACGCTTGGTGTACGAAGGTATAATTTTGCTAATACTCGTAGCAGGATCTGAAGTAAAAGTAATTCTGATTCCAAAACTTGAACACTTTGAACAAGGATACTTAAGAGAGAGATCAGGGTGATTTTACTCTAGCATTTAAAGTTCAAATGATAAAAAACAAATGCCGATTTTATTTCTAAAAAAAAAGGTTAGGATTCTGAGCTTGGCCCGCATGACGACTGAGCGAAGATGGGTTATTATAATAAACGCCCAAACCACAAACACCTAGAAAAAGAGAAAGTTGCTGTGAGTTTCAAGATAACGAAGGGCAATGTCATAAATTCCTTCAGTATTACAATTAACAATCATCTGTCCAAATCAACACGCTGTGACCGTTATAGTAGTATTACGGCACGTCGTTACATCGTGTCCTGGCCTGTTCGACCAGATGGCATAAATGTCGACCCACTTCGCGAAGGTCCGACAGACCGGCCCGACTTATGCCATGTATGGCGTTGCAGGGTTACGCAACACGGTAATGTTTCTGAGCGTAAATTGACCGCAGTTGCGAGTGTAATTGTATTGGTATACTGAGGATCTTAATTGTGAAGACATTATTTGGAATCTTTAAAGTATTTATTTCAAAAAGAAAGGAATAACAACCAATATATCATATCTTCTCGTCGCGTATACCACAGTGCCTGAAGATAAAAGTCTTCAACCAGTGCGTCCTACCCGTAATGACCTACGGCGCCGAAACGTGGACACTGACAGTGGGACTAGTTCGAAAACTCAAGGTCGCTCAGGGGGCTATGCAAAGAGCTATGCTAGGAGTTTCTCTAAGAGACAAGATCCGAAATGAGGTGATCCGCCAGAGAACTAAAGTCTTCGACATAGCTCAAAAAGTTAGTAATCTGAAGTGGCAGTGGGCTGGTCACATCTGTCGAAGAACCGATTACCGCTGGGGTAAACGAGTTCTCGAGTGGAGACCGCGACTGGGCAAGCGTGGTGTGGGACGCCCCCTGGCTAGATGGAGCGACGATCTGCGTAAGGCGGCTGGCAGTAACTGAATGAGAAGAACCGAGGATCGGGTTCAGTGGCGCACCTTGGGAGAGGCCTATGCCCAACAGTGGACTCTTTCGGGCTGATAATGATGAACAACCAATAAATAATCAATGTCAAGACTGCTTTGAGTTTTGTAAGGACCAAAACGCCTGTAAAGCGTATACATTATGTTTATGAAATACTCCCATGAAATACACGAGGGAAGACCGAACTGCGAAAATGTTGACAGGCAGGTGATGATGATAGTTTCCTTCATAATAATATTCCCATGAGTCATGAGAACATTATAGAAGTCTTTTGAAAGGCGTTCAGTTAAAGAATGTTAACACGAAGGTTTCACAGCTTGAAACGACTTAAAGCACCTCAATGTTAGTGTTGATTGCGAACCAATGCCGTTTACAGCTAATCAATGCTACATCTGTGGTGTCGTGCGCAGTTTCCCAAGCGGCATATGGCTCTCGAGTGGCTTAGCCATGCCCTTTTAAGGCCATCACATATGGACGCCGGAGTGCCTCGTGATAGATCGTTTGTCGCATTCAACACTGCGCGACAGCTTTTATAAAAGGACAAAGCGTGTGTCGAAATTTTGAAAAATGACCCGCAGTACCTTTTCGGACTTGATCGTTGACTAACAAGGAATGTGAACGTAAACTTATAGAGGCTATAAACGGATTAAGTGCTGGTAAAAATGTTATGATTGTTCTCTTGAAAGTTGAAATGGTCATGCAAAATTTTGCGAAATATTTACCGACGAAGAAGGGAATTTATGTGTTGAATTAAGGATGGTCGCAATAATTTCTTCCAATTTTACGAATTAAACCCTCATTGAATTAATATCTCTAAAGGTCGTTACCGAGAACCGGCATGATCTTACTCACATATCAAAATCTTGAAAAGATTCACTGGAGCAGTCAGATGGAGCATCTGAATACATTTTCTTCAAAGCAATCTCTGCGTATGTATTAATAATCTCTTTTGTATTTAACTCTTAAACAGTAAACCCTGACTTATCAACAGAATATCGCCGTCCATTACAGAACGGCGACCTTCCCCAAAGCTCGATACCCACCTGGTCCTTAGATTATAAACGAGAATATATGTCTGATATACTGTACATCTCTATAAGCCAACAGATCTGCATGACATTTTGTGTGCAGGTATTAACGATGCAAGCAGTAACATCGACTACTACAGGAACATAAATTACCGCGAGAACGGTCGCGAGCGGTTCAATCCAGCGACCACTTCTGCAAGCTACTACGCTAAGGAGGCCATTGCAATATTCTCCATGTTAGGCAAACATAAAATCATCCATAACTCACTGAACCAGTTGCTGGTTTGAAATTAACGTCATACCATTGCAGTTTTACGGAGTGCACAGATTCTTGCCACACAAGACACATGTAGTGAGGACACTAAACTGAACACATAGAAAACTAAACTAGTAAAAGAACAGACAACTGAAAACATAGACAACAAAGGTGTCAATATAGCTGAAACATGTTAACATGCTACATTGAACAATTTGCCGTGTGGTTTCCCGTAGAGTAGAATAGGACCACTCCAACTCTTCCCGTGGATGTCGTACAAGGCGACTAAGGGAATACATTATAAAACATCAATCTGGCCAGCGCGGGGAGTGTAGGCCAAATCTTCCATCTGTCTCCGGCAGATGAAAGAGGGTTGTGCTCCTGCAGTGGAAACATAAATAACCTGATGATAATGACATATAACAAAGTAGTGAGTTTGAATTCATATCTCCACCCTCAAATACCCACATTTCAAAGAGAATGCTCTTAAGAGACTCACGAATCGTTCCACCGGAGAGGTTGTGATCCTTAGCTGATTTGCATAGTACTGGAAATCCAGTATGAAATTATCTTGCAAATATGTTTTTGTACGAGTTACTCTTTACAGTTACGACCTATACGATGCATAACAAATCTAATAAAGAGTTTAACTAACGTCTGTTTAAGAATATCGCTTGACAAAGACCAGTCCTGATTATGCTCATTAATACTGCGCAAACTTATGCTTAAGAAACACAGATATCTTAATAGTTTGCTAAGCAATATAATAATGATTAGATTGATACCGATAGATTAATCCGAATCCAAAATTCTATTTTTAATTAGGTAATATGATTATGTAGCACAAATGTTATGTGTTATGCCATAAAAAATATTATTCAGACTGGAAATTCTCATTTGCGTGGCCGTTTTTTTCACTGAAAATAATAAATCTTGAAACTTATAGAACACCATGGGAAAACAGTCATAAAATGATGCAGGTTAGTAGTTACATTCACGTGCGCAGTTTAGATGTTTTTGTAATGGTCGAGAGCGGAATTATTTTCAGATATCGCCTGGTGATGTAATGTATTGCACGTCAGTGGTCGATCATCTGCTAGGAGCAGGTCTGTGACGTGCGAAAAATGCTCTTTTACAGCTATGACTCAATTCATTGATGCTCGCTCTATTTTAAAATAAATAATAAATCGTGGGCAACGTAGTTTTTTTTTATGAAATCTATTATTCTAATCCAATATTCTATATCGGCCGACAAGCCGTGTGACGCGGCGTGTGCACCCCATCTTTAAATTGAGTGTTGTATTGTTTCTGCTTCCATATAATGTTGCTCTGAATGTGTTGCAGCCAATAAATGATTATTCTATTCTATTCTTTATACTATAATGGTAAGGGGGAATATCAACATCAAACGCTCGAATTACGGTGCGAAGTTGCAAATGGACCTGTGGTCTTAAACCTGCAGCATTTAAATTACTAGGTGTACTGCAATGACCCTTTATTTCTCAATAGAGCGTCAAATAACGAAGGGAATTTAAGAATTTAAATTTATATTACTAAGTAATCAAAATTTAATTCCTGGTAATATTGTTTTCGACACTTCGACCCTTCAGGATCTTTTGTGCCAAACCCCTGACCACCAACGGTGCCCTAAGCCGATTTGGTGTACTTCACATACGTCTCAGAATTTCTTCTTCGGCATATGCAGGTTTCCTTACGATGTTTTCCTTCGCCGAAAAGCCTGTGGTGTTGTAATTAAACCGTACTTCAGTTTCCAAAACTCATTGGTACGGACGGTGTTTGAACCCACGGCCTCATGAACGTGATGCGAGTGCACAACTAACTAGGCTACAACGGCTAATAACCCAGTAAGTGTTCAAATTCTGAGTTTTGTCCATAATGTACCAAACGGCCTGAAGGTGGCCGGAAGCGGCTGGATGGTGGAGGTAGAGGAACGGGTGTGTTAGCGTTCATCGGAAAAGGCCTAAGTCCAGCAGTAGATCTCTAAGGGCTGACATGATGATGATTAAAATTCTACATACATAAAAATATATTACATGAAACTTCATACAAGATGTCTACTATTTATAATTAAGATAACTAAGTCATCATCATCATCAGGTTATTTTAGTCTCCACTGCAGGAGCACAACCCTCTCTCATCTGCCGGAGACAGACGGAGGACTTGGCCTACACTCCCTGCGCTGGCCAGACGGGTCGGGAAGGCCTGATTGATGTTTTCTAATGTATTCCCTTAGTCGCCTTGTACGACATCCACGGGAAGAGTTGGAGTGGTTCTATTCTACTCTACCGGAAACCACACGGCAGATAAGTAAGCAAGTAGTGACCATTCGGTTAGTTTTAGTACTAAATCACTTCTAAGACAAGACAATATTTACCAAGAGGTCCACTGACAAAAGCGCGTAAGTCTTAAACGCACGAAAAACGTCTTCACATATGGACAGCACAGTGAAGTGCTAACCGACAAATTCTCGTTTTAACATCGTTAAGTATTTTCCTTTAGCCGGCCAGTCTAGACGGTACGTCGTTAAGTTCTAGACAGTTAAAAAGGGTGTGAAATTTACTGCAACACTACAATAATAAAAGCGATTAATTTAATTGAGAAAAATGTAATAGTTTAGTCTTTTTTTTACTTTTTATTATCTGTAATATTATAGGAAAACTAAACAGGTGTGGTCGCGTTCATTGGGGAAGGCCTATGTCCAGCAGTGGACGTCTAAGGGCTGACATGATGAAGTATAATCCTACTATCCTACTATTATAAAAATAAAAATATTATAAATGTGAAAGTTTGGATATTTGGATGTTTGTTACTCAATCACGCCTCAACCACTGGACGGATCATGATGAAACTTGGCACACATAGAGATTAGGTCCTGGAATAGGACACAGGATGGTTTCTATCCCGAAAAAACATCTCATTCCTACGGAAGACACATGATAATTTGTGATGTTTAGTTGTCCACGCGGACGAAGAAGCGGGCAACAGCTAGTTATTATATAAGTACATTATTATCATTATTACGTTAGTACATATATTCTAATCGCATATATTTTAAAAGAACATGTAACCTAATCTAACACATATCAAATAATACATATTTGCACAACAAGTCAGTATATTTGGTTTAAATTCATTATTTATATGCGTGTTAAAATATTTATCTGTTTTAATTACGTCATTGTATTTCTATCTGCCCTATTTAGAGCAGTGGCCTAAGTAATAAAGACTAACATAATCCTGTAGTCGCGAGCGGAGCCGCGGGCACATCTAGTATATTGACGACCTCCGTTGCGGAATGGGGTAGCTCTCGGACTGCAAACCGCCAGGGGTAAATGTTCGTATGATGAATATGAATGTTTGTACCCAAGTCTTGGGTGTTATATATTTATTTATATTTCATTCCAGATTAATAGTCCTATGAAAACCAACGCTATTTACGTCTCGGTAACATATACATGAAAGGGTCACCAGCAGCAAAAATAGGTTTGTATTACCAAGTAAACTTTGCGGTCCACTTAGGAACACCATCTATTGTGTATTTTGTTTTCGAGACGCAAATGCGTTTGTTTTCATAGGACTATTAATCTGGAATGAAATATAAGTATGTCTATCCGTTATCTAGTAACCATAGCACATGCTCTGCCTAGATTAGGACTGGATAATTGGTGTGAATGTCTGAGATATTCATTTATTATTTATTACATACCCTAGCTTTCCCAAAGCATCCTACTTTTAGGTAACTGTGCGGTTCAATATCTAAGCATGTATACAGCATTTCAGACGAAGCTGTTACAAAATAAAAGGGTAAGAGATGGGGGGGGGGAGGGGTTTGGGTTTTAAATGAGACAGACGCAGCGGTATCCGCAATGCAGATGAATGACAAAGTAACTACAGCACATCTCATGCAGATAGATTCAAATTGTATTTATTTGCTTGAAACATGAGTTTACAAGTTACTAATAGAAGATACTGCCGTGTGGTTTCCGGTAGAGTAGAATAGGACCACTATAACTCTTCCCGTGGATGTCGTACAAGGCGACTAAGGGAATACATTATAAAACATCAATCAGGCCTCCCCAACCCGTGTGGCCAGCGCGGGAGTGTAGGCCAAATCCTCCGTCTGTCTCCGGCAGATGAGGGTTGTGCTCCTGCAGTGGAGACAAAAATAACCTGATGATGATGAGATCTATTAGTAACTTGTAAACTCATGTTTCACGCATAATTATATATCCCGTGGGTGTCGTCGAGGCGACTAAGGGATTGCGCCAGGGACGGTCAGCAGCATTCTCCTGTGTATATTAAGATCATAACTGCGATCACCAATCCACCTGCCAGCGTGTTCATTATGGCAAATCCCCCAATGGACAGCCCACCAAAAGTGTCATTCTATTGGGGAGGCTTATGTTCAGCTTATCAATAAGAACAAAATGTCCTATACAGCCTCCTCCACATGCTGATCGCACAGTGTTGACAGGGCATTGGCTGCCAGACTGTTTGTGTTGGCAACCCAACGACGGACTGTGGCCCCTACTAATGTGTTGAAACCCTATACCTTTCGGTTCAGTATAAATGTTTAATATTTTTACATACAGCATGTCCCATAAATGGTGGATCAAACAAAAATGTAGTGATCGGGAGAGATTATCAAATTTTAAGGCTCTACTACAAAAGGTGCAACCCTTTATTTAACAATTTATTGCACACACACAAACATAAATAAAAACAACAAAATAAAGCTTTTTAAGAGAGCTTTTCATGCCAGCCTACCAGAGAATGAGAAAATTCCGTAAACCACCGAGAGAGGGACAACGCTATACGTCAACACATTAGTGCTTCTCTTTCTAACCGGCTGCGTACTACACGCCGTACTTTATTTCGGGGGCGACGTTAAACTTGCGGGGGGAGGCGAGTGTCAATTCTCTACGTTGTAATATTTGGTATACCTCCACCCGCCAGTTTAATGGCGGTGCGTAGTAAGAGAGAGAAGAACTTACGTTTTGACATATAACGTTGTCCCGCTCTTGTTAGTTTACTCACACATACAAAGTGTACGGATAGGCTGGTGCGTCTGTAATAGTAGTAGGCAACGAGCTTTCCAAACAATCGCTCTGTTCCACGCAAGTAGCCACAACTCTTTCACATTCACAATAAAACTTGTGCAGTTACTACGCAGAACATTTAATTATTACTAAATATTGACGCTACAAATAATGTACATAGAGATCGTTGGTAGTAGGTTATTAAATTTATAAGTATTTTTGACATAACATTTAATTTGTAACCCTGTAACCTTGATTGTAAATTTCTTTTAGTTTGTTTGTAATTAACAACTATTTTTACAGTTTAATTTTATAAATATTATTACTAAAAAATATATCTATTGTAGTGCCCTTACAGGATTCATGTTAGTGCCTATGATTATATGTAAGACCCTATTAACTACATGAAACAATAAATTATATGAATATGAATCTGTTGGCTGGTATGGAGTATCAGAGGTGTGGTAATAGTTAGCATTCTTCATGTGAGAAAACAACATTCAAATCAGCGGAAAAAGCCTTCGAAACTGTTTGAATGAACAACTGTGTCACGTCTCTTAACCCCAGACCGACGACCCCTCAAGCGGCAGACGGGATAAATGAAACTCTCAGACTACCGTCTATACATCCAGACACCCGGATACGTTGACATATTGCGGTTATTTGCGAGGGTTCCGGACGGGAAATTGTGAGGATTTTCGTTTTGATGTGTAATAGAAAAGATGGCTTAGAAGGGGCCGTATAGGGGAAGAGAGACACCTCGATCCTGTCTTTAGCCTCGAATTGGATGAAAATGGCACTAGCGAAACGTACTTACTTGTCTACACTAATATTATAAGGAGGAAAGGTTGTATGTTTGTGACGAATAAACTCAAAAACTACTGGACCGATTTCAACAATTCTTTCACCATTAGAATGCTACATTATCCCTGAGCAACATAGGCTATATTTATTATTATAAAAAATTAGGGATTACTACTAAAACTTCAATAATGTAACCCAAGGTGTATATTTTCAAGCCGTAAATGTAGACACAATCTATCCCGACATCGAAAATCTTACAGGAGTGGGAGCCGAAGTGGGAAGGGGAGTGGATTCTGTAGTCCACGCGAGCGCAGCCGCGGGCACAGCTAGTTGGAAACAAAATCCACTGATATAACATTAGGAAAACGTACACTTTGGCTGTCCAATATAATAATAACACAGTATTTGACAAACGAAACGATTTCGATAGGGAAGACGACAGAAGAATCCAGTTGGGCTGGGCAGCATTCGGAAAACTGCGTCAAGTCTTCACGTCGCCCATTCCACAAGTCTTTAATCTGCGCAGGACGCCTGTCATGATCTACGACGCGGAGACGTGGACACTGACGGTCGGCCTGATCTACAAGTTTCAAGTCACTCAACGAGCTATGGAGAGAGTTATGCTAGGAGTTACTCTATATCTAGTCTGAGGCATCAAAACAGCCAAAATATTGATAATGTAGGAGCCCGTAAATCTAGCAACTGCATATTCTTTTAGCAATATCATTTAATGACATCATTGCATAATTGCTGGGCAAGGGTAGTGTGGGATGCCCCCGGGCTAGATGGAGCGACGGTCTACGTAAGGCGGCTGGCAGTGACCTGATGAGGATAACCGAAGATCGGGTTCAGTGGCGTACCTTGGGAGAAGCCTATGTCCAACAGTGGGCTCTTTCAGGCCGATGATGATGATTGTATATTTACAATCTCAAATTTAGTTAGTCGCAGATACTGGGTTATCTTAGTACAGCCGACTTGTCTAATCCCAAATAAGGATTCTATTCTAACCTCCAGATCAGAAGAAGCTTGTACAAAGTGCTATCACATTCAGACAAGCAGATACCGAGCCAACCTTATCCAATTATGATAAAGTTAAAATTAGTAAAGAACTTGCTCATTCATAGCAAATTGACTCGACAAAGTTGTCTGTCGATCAAGCCAACGAGGATGTCAAGGTCACGTGATCTGATAACAGACTAAATTAACTAGTTGCAACAAAATTGGGGAAGAAACTTCCAAACTGAAAATATCTACTAGATTCAGCAAACACGTTCCTATCGCACGATAAGATAGATTCAACCAAGATAACATAGATTAACGCGATAACGACACAAAGAAAGAACTGCAGCGGAGATAATGTAGCGAATGCTAATGAATGAGATAAGCCTGCTCGCCGAGGCACCACACTGTGACGTGCTCGTGGACGGCATGGGACGACTGATGACGGAATGTAAGGGAAAAGTCAAAGTCAAAATCATTTATTGCATATGAGTACACTTGGTACTTTTATACACGTCATTTTTTATCGACTACCGCTTCCTAGGTGTTAGCGCTGTGAAGAAGAAACGGTGCAACAAACTTCACGCAACACATCTTTTAAAAATCAAGTTTGCATACAATTAATAAAGATTTTGCGAAGCTGAATTAACATTAGTACCAGGCATCTTTGTCTAGGCAACGCTAGAGAGAGGAATGCCTGTTTCGTCTATAGCATAAAAATTAGTGGAACGCAATGGAATATTAATCTGTAATGTTTCAATATTTTAAATAAATAAATGTCTAAATGAATATGGAATTCAGATAATGCAACAAAGCTTGTAACCATTCATACATTTAACCGTACATTTTGCCAGCAACGTCATACATATCAGCCCTCAGACGTCCACTGCTGGACATAGGCCTTCCCCATGAACCCCACCACAACCGGTCCTCCGCCCTCCGCATCCAGCCGCTACCCGCCACCTTCTTCAGGCCGTCTGTCCACCTGGCGGCGATGTCCCACCCTGCGCATGCCGATCCGCGGTCTGCACTCGGTCGGTTCTGCGACAGATGTGACCCGCCCACTGCCACTTTAGCTTAATAATTCTTTCTACTATGTCGATCACCTTCGTTCTTCACCGGATTTCTTCGTTACGAATCATACATTTATCGCTTCTACAGGCTGCATACCGTACAGCTTTTTAGTCCTTCGAGCCGGATTATAGCAATTGTACCAACGACAAAACAGAAATACCTATCAACACCAGTAGGTAATAGTTATTGGTAGTGGTGTTTCTGATCCGGAGGACTCCCACTGCTAGAAAGAGACAGCTGAACAAATATTCAATGACACAAATAAGAAATACAAAAATTGCTTAACCAAGCGCAAACTTATTGTCGATTTTATTATAGACTTTCTTACAAAGTTATTTTTAATATGATTCATGTCTTAAAAGGCCCGATTCAGAAAACACACATTTAAAATTTTACAGCAGTAAAATTACATAGACACATAATGCTCACGCCCTGGTCTCAGAGCGGTATGCAGAGATGATGCACCGCCACTTTGCGCGATCCAACTTCAGTTAAATTAGTTTCGTCCTCTTCATCATCATAAAACTATGTGGCAGATATAGAAATAATTGTAGTTCTGTTGTCAGGTCGGGCCCTTAATTATGATAAGACAAATTTATTTTCATTTCTTGTATCATCCGTCATATCACAGCGGCTTCGTTGTCGTATGAAAGTTCCATTCATAACTGATTAGATTCCTTATCAGTCAATAAAAATTATCGCGAATTCGCAGGTAAATCTATAGTCATGTTGAATTTAGGCAGAATATACTAATGATCAATTACAATTATCAAATAAGAATCGAATCGGTGACCGAATCGGTTCTTGCTCGAAGTATTTACTTGACACGCAAAACAAACTATTTTTAAAGGTGACACAAGAAATAGATGAGTTGAAGAGGTCATCAAACCTGAGAACATTTGAGACGTACTAAAGCCGGCGCTAGGGTATTAATTAATGCAAACGTACACACACGTACATATGGCCAACCAGCAAGCGACGTTTACGAAGCAATTTCACCAAAGAATCTATATGCGTAAAAGGTACCGTGATGTGTGGCTGTCTGTACATCGGCTATTGAATCGCGTTCTATTTCAGGTGACCCACGCGGTTTGTAATTTTATTCAACGAGAACAATGACCGTAATCGATGAGAAGACTTATCGCAAAATTTTACAGCGAATTACTTTCTCTTCGATCAACTTTTTTTGATGCATGATGATTTTTGAGCATTTTAACCAAATTTAATATTTTCCGGTGGTATCCGATATTTAGATTTATGATCGTTATAAAGTAACATAGTTAAATTTCAAAATTAATTATTAATATAAAAAAAATAGGTCCCAGGGGTCAATTTTGTCTCGGTTTTTCCGCTGAGTGACCAAAATTTTTTATACTAAATTTCATTAAGTTTTCTTACACTGCATTATCCGAATGTTTTTGCAGGTACGAAATAATTGACTTTTTTATAAGAATGACTAATATTCGCAGAATAAAAAAAAACAGAAATAGTTGATTCATCCAATTAGTCTTTTGCATTCGTTTTAAAACTTTTACGTGATGTTTACAGTAAGTAATCGTCACTAAACGTGACTTACAGTGGCTCCATAACGATAACGAATCCATAACTTTCCTGCTGACGCTAAATAATTCCAATAGATATAACTATAACATTAAAATTGCCGTGTGGTTTCCTTGCCGTGTGGTTTCCGGTAGAGTAGAATAGGACCACTCTAACTCTTCCCGTGGATGTCGTACAAGGCGACTGAGGGAATACATTATAAAACATCAATCAGGCCTCCCCAACCCGTCCGGCCAGCGCGGGGAGTGTAAGCCAAATCCTCCGTCTGTCTCCGGCAGATGAGAGAGGGTTGTGCTCCTGCAGTGGAGACAGAAATAACCTGATGATGATAACATTAAAAATTGATGCTTTGTATCCTAAATTAAATATTTTTGAGTTCGAGTTTGGCGATATAAGCAGATAACGTCTGTTCACCTTCAGAGTTGGCAGCTCTTCGTAAACATCATTGACTGTTGTTTTCTTAATTACGTGTTACTTTTCACCACATTTTCTTCTGAACAGCCAGTGTTGTTAAGAAAATCTGGCGTAAGGTAGGATAACATATACATACACCTCGCTCGTTCAATATAGGTAGTTGGAAGCAATGTACCAGGTAATATTAACAAACGCTTATTTAGATTAATTGCGACTTCCCTAATCCCAAATTAATATAAAGTTTATTTAAAACACAATGCCTCCCGAGATACTGTTAAAATGAGTTTCTCAATTGAAACAAGCTTTCGACTAAGTTCATTCAAAATTTTACTGTATCATAAGGTGCTAGGGATGGCCATTTATTCAAAACGTGAATGTACTGTAATCAACGATCTCTATGTACTACCAGATGGAGCGTTCCAACCAATCGCTCTGTTCCACGCAAGTAGCCACAACTCTTTCACATTCACTTTGAAACTTGTGCAGTTACTACTCAGAACATTTAATTATTTACTAAATATCGACATTATTTAACCGTAGCGTCAATATTTAGTAATAATTAAATGTTCTGCCTAGTAACTGCACAAGTTTCATTGTGAATGTGAAAGAGTTGTGGCTACTTGCGTGGAACAGAGCGATTGTTTGGAACGCTCCATCTAGTAGTACATAGAGATCGTTGACTGTAATGTAGATGTGTAAAACGAATTCTAGTCTGGGATAAGACAAGTGTATATTTATTATCTATAGTTAAATGTTATTATTATTATTTACTATATTTATTTTATATTACAAAAAAAAATTATATAAATATGTACCGCTTTGTCTGACACGTAGTAAGGTTTACTTATCATAAGCTACTCTTGAAAGGAGCTCAACTGAAACAAACTTGGTAATAGTTTTCACTTACAAGAGGCGAACGGTTCGCCTCAAGTACCAGGATGCCAGAGTATCGAGGAAGTTAGACGCACGTAGCGTACATATTCGCGTGGGCCGCCCCCCGCCCACCGCCCCGCGGGGTCAACGACTGCTGCGGCCGTTTCGGCCGGCGGCGCGCCTCACCTTGACATTCATCTCGAGCACGACGCTTTGGACAAACATTTGAATTAACCCGAACAACTTATGATCAACACTCCAGAGTTCACCCCGGCACGGCACAGAACGCCAATTCAAATCGGCTGAGACGCAACAAGCTGTTCGGGGTTCATGCTCTCCTAATGAATAGCACCCGTTTATTAGAATTTGAAACTGGAATAACCGGACGCTGGGACCCGACCCGGACCTACCTGATTTTCGAAGATGTCCGTCGGCCTGTGATCAAAATTGTCTTGTTCTCAAGCATGGAACTTCTTCAATTTTATTTTTAGATTTATAATTTAGTTAACTTCACCCCTCAAAAAAGGCCAGACGCGATTGCCCAGTTAAAAGAACGCGAACCTTCGGCGTGTTTATCTCAAACCCACCCGAGCCAGAATCATAAATCTTTCGAAATCACATTACAAGCACAGTTATAAGCTTATTGGTAAAATTCCAATTTAGTAAAACTTATACTATGTTAGTTACAAAGTAAAACTAATAATGTAGATAGAGCAGGATAAATGGGGACACGCCGACTCTACGGCGCAAGGCTACCTGGAAACGTGCAGGCGTATCCAGTGCCGCAGTATCAGAGATTATATTCGCTATTGTGTTCAGGATGTTGTTGGGGCTGCTGCGCACCCGACCCAGTAACCTGACAGCTTGAAAGCTGTCTCAGCGCCTCTGCGAACATGCCAGACGCGCTGCAAAACCGTGGAACCCTGAACATCCTGAATGCTTTGTCATATTGGTAAAGAACCTGGAAAAGAAACTCTTTTCATCGGCCCTTAGTAGTCTTCTCCTCTAACTTCTCCAGACAGTCCTAAGTCATTCTATGTATTCACTGCTTGCCGTCTATATTCTGAACATCATCCTTGTCGTCTATCTTCTGAACATCATCAGCCTTCATTTAGCCAGTTCCCCATTCTATGCTGCATTCTTAAGAATCGAAAGTATACATGAGATACGGCAATTCTCTCTAAGCCTGTGTACCTGAATGAGTGCGTAAACTCTTGTTAGTCAGAATATTCAAGTTATTACTTGTTGAACCATTTCGGGAGTTTATGAAGCCAACAAACCATGTTGCCCGACTAACAGGTGTACAAAATCAACAGGTGCTGTTTATTATAGTTCAAAACGAACCTAATTATTCCACAAGAAGCTAAACACAGTCTAGATAATGACGTCACACGAGCATACGCGGTTATAATTGAACCAAAAAGTCCTCTCGGCTTAATCCATCACGCCGAGGTCGATCACCTTCGAACCAGTATTTTGCACGTTACGTTTTCCAGTTAACGCGACACTGAACACTGTTCGGTCACAGTCTAGATTGTAGTACGGTACGGCAACTATTTATACTTCGCAAACAAGACACCATATAGGCACAGAAGATTTTGTTTTACGATAAACCGCAGAATATATAATGAAACCGATGACATCATAATAATAGGAAGCTTTTTTTGTTGCAATTGTTTGATCTATGGACATATATCAAAGTATTGCTCAAGATCTTATTGTTGATGCTGTTATGACAAACTCATTCCTAATTTGACCGCATCATTGGCCTAGTTCCTTGGTCATTGGATTCGAGCGCCAGGGTGTTATGTTCGATTCCCACTAGGGACCGGCAACTTTGTACAATTTCTGTAGAAGTTGGTCCCGGTTTGGATGTTAAATTTATGAATTGGCCAATCATTGTTCCCATAGCACAGGTGAAAATCCTAGTTTGGGATTAGACAAGTGTATGTACATGTATGTAATATTTAATTATTTATTATTATTAATTAAATAGGTTAACTTTCACCGTGAAGTGGTTAATTCGTTCATGACTTTCAGGAATGTGAATGGCGAGGATGTACTGATGCTATACTGTATATATGTTTTACTGTGATTCGTTTGACAAAGGCGAAGATAATGGCTGATCTATTAATGTATTCAACATCCAATCGAAAACAATCCTTGTGCCTTTGGGTATGTGAATTCTTCAGTTCTAAGCTGGAATGTGCCGCAGTATGACAATTAGAGACTTACCTACAGACGATATCCGTTGATGTCCAGAAATTCCAAGGCAAGCAATGGAATCCAGCATTTAGAACTGCTCTATGAAATACTTTAGACACAAGTTCCTGATGGTCTCATAAAACGTTATATACATTGCCGCGCTCCATATCATAAGCAGTGTGAGAGTTCCCCAAACAGAAGCTAAATTTGTTAACTTTGTTTCGAAAACCGCTACTAAATATGAGAAAATAAATCAATCCTTTTGGTTTTTAGACACTCTAAAAACCATCTTCTCTGGATATTTGTTAGAGGTCTGCGTTGTTTTTTTTTATTTTACAAAAATTTCAATAGATACATATAGTATACTTAGAATTTGTATTCGCATTTGTGTCTATATAATTTATTGTTAATACATTTTTACAATATTACAAGATACAATAAAATTCAAATAAACATAAACAATGAAATAACTGCATTACTATTCATTCAAATCAATTCAAAATTCATAATTCATTAATTCATCATCACATAAAATTCGTCTATATCATAACTTCATAACAGACTTTCTCTCATAACAGTCCTTCATTTTAGCAACAAACGTGTCCGTAATTAATGATTGACTGTTATTTATCCATTTTGGTATTTCATATTTAGAAATCTATACATTTTATTGATTTTGAAGCTCTAACAAGTCTGGTGTATCACAGGAGTTTTTGCCGGTCACCTCAGTGTAAGGCACCTCCTGCATAAGATGGGGACTATCCGAGACCATCAGCTGTAGAGAGGACAGTGAGATGATGAAGCACTTGTTGTATGCATTAGCTGCAAGGGATGTGAGTATCCTGGGTGTGGGTTACCCTGAACCCAAGGACCACAGGCTTCTATCCCTTAGCTGCATAATGGTTTTAATGCAGCAGATATGGGGGATGGAAGCACCATATAGACAGAGGGGCTGATACAAAAGATCCCACAAGGTTGACATGTCGCCGGGTATACCTGGTCGCCTGTTATAAGCCTGGAGAATGGAGCACGAAGAAAATCACCGTGCGTCCCTTTCCGAAAAAGCTCAAAATCATCCAAGTGGCGCCACATATATTCTGATACTTCTAATATGAAGAGGGAACAGTTAAAATCTTGTTTTATATGTATCAAGAATTCTAGTTTTGGTCATGAATAATTATGTTAATTATTATATTTTTCTGTCCATTTGTCCATGTGTTTCCCATTAACTGCTATCTTTGCTCAAAATAAGTCAAAGAACTGTACATGGCGTTCGGACAGCTACGGCTACGTCCATTATCAAAAGAACAATACAATTTCATCCAAGCTGAACATGGCAACGCTATTGTTATAAAATTATAACACCATGAGTCACTATGGGAAACATTTCTAAGTTCGCACACCATAGTGGCTTTGAGGAAAAACACTGCTGGAGTGACCTCATAGTTGACATTTCTGGCAATGTCAATTTTATACTTGGAATGTTGTGTTAAAGTCTATTATTAACATAACTGTAGGCTTAACAGATAACTTGTAACTTTAGCAGTATTAAATGGAACATTAATGTAAATCAATACAACTTTACGACTTTGTTTGTCAGCACATTCTCTGTTAACTTGCCTAACTTTTAAATTTGCAAATGATTGTGATCTGATCTCAATAAAAAACCACAAGTATGCGGTATTGTGCCATTATTATGATAGGCAAGAAATGAAAACACTTTCTCTATGTTGTGGTTTTGGTAAGAAACAGTGCCGTTTTTTTCCAAACACTGCCAGGCTAATGCTTGAGGCCTAACATTTATCTAAATATATTTAGGTAACCCTACTTTTAACAATTTTTAAGTTTACCACAAAGCAACTAAGTATATCCATGTATCAGACCATCAGTGGAGTGTCTCTCATTAATCAATGTTCGCAAAGTTAATGGTGCGCGAAATCCTCTAATTTGAATAACAAAGGTGCGCGTACCATTTGCCCGCCACGGGTGACGGTCTACGGTCGCCGTCGATACGTTTTTATGGGCTTGATAAACGTATTTGACCAAAAATAGATCACTCAAATACAATAGAAGACCAGTTTAAAAAATATAATATTTTATCTAATGATACTGGACCTGCGGTCATTTCTTTTATTCTTTGGCAATATTCAATTTTCAAATTCTTCAATTTTTGGGACATTCAGTAATGTGTGGTATGTCATGTATTTTGCCATTTGAAGCATTCAAATTAACTAGCTATAGTGCTATCCTGAATCTCTGGTTGTGTTGTCTTAGGGAAACTTTCAATATAGCTAGGCAATCATTTCAGTACTAAAAATTGTGGCTTACAGGCCAATTGACTAATTTAATAGTTATCAATCATTTATTGGTAAAACATAGTTAAATATGTTTAAGCATCTATTACAATTTAGTATCTGTCAGGGTGGGATGAAGCTATCAGAAGCCTCATCTACAGACTGATTATTTTATCAGTAATACTGCAAATATAGAAAGACAAAAAAAGGAAGAAAAATGGCTGAATCTAATGGTGGAAGACAGCAGTGTTGACAGCAGAGTTAACTCCTAGTTTAGCAAATATCATGAAAGGAAACCAGCAAGATGTCATCGAGGCAGACCTGTAGAACCACCGGCTCTATGGCAGGATGAGAAGAAATTGAGCCCAACTGCCACATTGTTTTAGGAAAGTTTAAACAGAATAATTGAAATAAGCAGTACTCCCACATGACCCTACTAAGACATAAATAACAAGCATGAATAAGCTGATAAGATGAAAGATAGCTAAAAAGGCGCAGCTAAAAACGGCGCAAAGTAACTTTGGTTACGTGCGTCTAGGTAATCTAGATCTTATTATTTGCTTTGTTTAGAGAAAAAAAAACTAGTTTTTTATTACTGAGATTTTATCTTTATAGTGTGTTATTTAATTACATTTTTTGACATTATGTGATTTATTTTGTCTGATATAAGATTTACACCTTATAAAACATTGTATTTAATTGTCGATTCCTTATATAGATAACACCATATTATGTTGTATATATTGTTTTTATGCTAAAGCCTGTAACAGTGAATAAATAAATCTAATCTATCATCATCAGAATGACAACAGTTTATCCTAAGCTTGTAAGTGGTAAGCTAATATCTAGATGAGTTATAAATAAATGAGTATGTATTGCATGTAGTCTGCAAACAAAAATTAAACTTACTACAAACAAATCGAGTTCAGAATCAAGTGGTACTACGAAAAACAGTCATTTGAAAATAATCAGACCTTTTTAATACCTAAAATAACTTATCTATGGCCCCAGCAGATAAATAATGCTGGACCAGTTCCATCACTACTTAAGGATTATTATTTTATTCAATATGAACGCAAGTTTTATGTAAAAACTATACGAACTAATGTCTATAATTAAATAAGAGAAAAACCATAATGTAGGCAACTAATGTTATATTTAACATGATTAAAGATACATTTCTATGCAGGGCAGTGGTATATAATGCTTTAATAAAAATAACAAGCCATTCTTTTCCAAATTTGTTGTAAGGATAATCCACATTTTGGAATATTAAGAACTCTAGGATAAGTTGACATTTGTTTAAAATTTTTTTATATCCATTTCACACATTCAATATTCGTCTGCTATTAGAGTACAGGCAAGGGAGCACTATGGAGAAAAGACTAAAAACTTTTTTAAAACAATACATTGCTTCAAAACATTACATACAAGAATTTTTTTAATAATGCTACATTCTGACTCAGACTTCTTAAAAAAAACCTTAAACTGTAGGAAAAATGTTGGTTCAAATATTATTTATTTCGCAATAAAATGAAGAGGCTAAAACAAAAATAAACTTCTAAAATTTTACTTAAAAATCATTCTAACAATATAAAAGTTAATGTGAACATGACTTCACTTGATGTTTGGACAGTGATGAGCAATGACTCACGTAACCTCAAACATTCTTGCAAGCACACAGATATGCCTTGAAGAAGCCTCATTAGGGAGGGAGGTATCGCGGTTGGCATGTAATTGTGTGTTTAATGACATAATTCCTTGTTACATTACAATCTGCTTACTAGTTATTCATAGCGGGTTTAAAACAATGCATTCTGGTATGTTGCTGGAAAAGGGGTAGGGGAATATTAGTGTTTCAACACACTACATATCCTCACCCACAAAAGTTGATGAAAAAGAATAATATATTTCACTAATGCAGAACCTGTGCAAGGATCAGAAACTTGTTATTAATGATGAACTAGTATTATCTCTTCAACTTTTGAAGGGGCACACTCAAATATTAACCCAGGTGGGTCATTTATATGATCATGAGGAAGAAATAGGCAGTTGTAAAACTGTCATATATACAGTCTTTAGTTTCCCCCAGAATAAATACAATGACCTACTTACTGATATAACAATAAAATGATATGTTTAAATGAATAAATTGATAATGACAATGAATGACTTTGTAAGTTAATTTTAAGGGATTGTAAGGTATTTAAGTTTTCAATCCTTTTTAGTTTTAATCAAGCTATAATTAAATTTTTAGTAATCTTTTTCTATGGGTTAATATATAATAATAATGGGCTAAACTGGCCTGAAATTAATCCCATTTTATTTGATTTAAATATTAAGATATTTAAAGGTTAAACATATATATGTTACAGATTTTCATCCTTATTAAATGTTTATATTATGGTGATACAATTAAATCTTTATATGCAATGCAAGCTTCAGAACTTACATTGTCTTAATTTTAAGGTTATGTTGTTATGTTTATCAACTCAAGTGGGAGTTTGGTTTTTGAGAAATTTCAACAATTTCTCATGAGAGGAAATTTACCTAAAAATACTAAGAGTGATAACAATATTCAATTTCTAGAGTAAAGAGACTCTATCATCATAACTTTTCCTTAAACAACTTAGGGTTCTTGGTAAAAAAATGAAGATATATTTATGGTAGAATTTTTATATTACAAAAAAAATACTTACATAAATGAGTCCAGAGTAGTATCTGTCCTTGATGTTGTGTAGCACCGACGCTTCGTTGAGGCAAGTCAGCTCAGCCATGTCCTCCACTTTGTCGAACTTGGGGGGGTTCATCTTCTGGATGTCATCCTTCTGCACCATCATTTTCTTCCCCGACTCCGCGATCTCAACCTCAACCTCATCCCCCCGTTCCGCCTTGATGCCAGCAGCTATGAACCCCGTGGTCTCGTGGGGAACCCATACCAGCCGCTTCTGCGTCCATTCCGCCTGAGTAGCAGGATCATTGAAGCTGTTCCGGTCGACGGAGAGATACCGGAGCTCCGGGTCGTTCCTGTCCATGTCCACCATCGCGCCTAATCACGCCGCGCGACACGACTTGCGATAACCAAAAACCGGCACTGGATACCACATTAAACGGTCACAGAGACCAACACTACACCGCACAACACTCTAGAATACCACTGCGGTTGCCGCGTTTGCTCTTTGCCAGTGCCGTGACCGCACACGGCGCCGATTCGTACAAAATGACGACAGCGACTGACGGCAGAGCGACGGTTATTCACGGGTAGGAGGGATGGACCGGTCGACGCCCGAATTCAACAAGAGTTTGTCCAAGATTCTTTGCACACAAAAGGAATGTCAAGAAAATAGTGATCTGAGTAGTGTACATAAATTAGACATATTCATAACATAAAGAGACGAGGAAAAGATACTTTCATAACAGAAAAATAGCGAAAAAGAAACGCGCAGCCGTGCCAATTCAACTTTTTTATAATTTTCGGTTCGGTTTCATTGACACAGATTTTCAAATGGACAGCGCGGCTACTCTTGAAGATTGGTTATTATTTGAGAACCATGCTGCCATTAGCCAATCAGAGAAATACCTTGACACTACTAACCAATTACAAATATATACCACACGGACCTCAACTGTCACTATATTTTATGCACAGAGAACAAACCAACTATAGTAATCGTTTAGAAATCGTTCGACAAAATATACCGATTGAATGATTGACATAGAATATTTTAGTAATATATCTTTGAAAAAAGTACTACCTTGAAAGCACAAATTAGATAGAGTATGTCTTGAAAGTACCCACTAAGATAAAGGTGGAAACACATTTATTTTTAACGACTGTGATTTAGCCGTGAAGCCATGGGCACCTCCACCCTTATAGGGCGCGAACATTTTGTCCTTCATAAATTTAGCCTTGTGTCATTCCTAAAGTATACATATTTATTAATTATAACTACACTAATTAAAATATTGCTAAAATTATTTAAAAAATAGATGGTGACACGTAACTTGCGCTCTGATTTAGTTGAACGAATTGTTGGCTTAGTATCTTAGTCATCAGACTAGAGCACCAGAGCAACTTACACAATTTGTACAAGTTAGTCCTGATCTGAATGTTATGTTTGTGAAAGGCGTGCCCGCACTCCCGTACTCCGCAACGCAAAGGATAAGGCCGTCGGTACAGCTGCGTTCTGGTCGCGCTGATGATTTAATAGCAGGAACCATTCGACACGAGAAGAAAATTAAAATAACACAGACTTCTGTATTAAAATTCTTTTATTTCGCACTGAGACACTGTATTGGACAATAAGTATGATTTTTGGAAACTGCAGCATAACGTAATAAAATTCTAGTAGTGTGAATCGTTACAGCGGTATTTAGTGAGCGTTTTCCAAAAAAGTGTACCCTGTCTTGAATTTATCATATATTTTAAATATCACATTTTTGATTTTCATTTAGATATTATTAAGATACATGATAGTTTATGAAAATATATTGAATTGCTTGCAAATGAGTCTGTTTTACGAGAAATCATCAAATTAAACTGCCTGTGCAGGAAAAAAAGGACAGTTTGCGACTATCTTAAAATCTAATTATTTACTAAACACTTTTTTTGGAAAACGCTCTAGTGTCAAGGATACTTTGGTCGGTACCCTACTAAAGAAAATTAGTTGAGTTTTGGAAATTCACAATAAACTTATATGAAATATGAAATAATTTCTTTTTAGGACATGAAATGAAATAAATTTTTTTATATAATAATTTTTTTATTGTTGATTATAGGTTATTTATAATACAGTTCTTAATGTGTTAATATTGTCTTATATCTATAATCTGCCTAATGGCATACAATATGCTTTACACAAAATAAAATAAAACAGTCAAATAAGTGGGAACGTAATTCAAATCATATCCTATCGTTTATTGTACAAAGTGCACCTCTCAGTAGTTTCAGTACATCATTTTATGTTACAAGTTAAGATGTACATTATTTATGTTCTCTCAAAAGAGAAATACATGAGTCATGTAATATGATTAATCTATTTATTTTTCTAAAATAATGCATTCTTCGCACTTTGGTGTTTAATAGTGTTAGGTGTATTATGCAACATATATATGTGCGTTTGTACATTGTAAATGAAATATGAGTAAACGTGATTATTTGGTTATAATTATAACTGACGATAACTAGGTCTGACAAAGGTCTGACTGACGATATGATAAACAAATATTCGCCTTGCTTCTGCCCACTGTAGACTAGACTGTATACTCTCAGATACCTTTGCCTTTTCTACACGTAGTCAATCATAAACCGAATAAAAATATATTCATGTCATCTCCGATCTTCCTCCCTAGGGATAGGCAAAAAACTAAAAGTATCGATACTCTACTTTATACCAGTATCGTATCAAAAGTATCGATACCGAATTACCGACGATAGTATCGAATTAAAAGTATCGATACCACTTCAGTATCGATTACTTTTTTCATCACTTTAGAAATCATGTCTCAAAATTAATAATTAAAAAGTATGATACCAATAATAATAATCCATCTCTATTTATTACAATAAACATTGACTTAATGGTAGATGTAAATATGATTATTTTAAAACCCCTAATCTCTATCACTGTAATCAGATATAAAAAATAATTTGTCTCCATGCAACGACATCATATTTAGATAGGGATTTCCCCTAAATCTATCTATTCCGACCGAGAGGGTCGTTATGCATCAGCAAAGCAAGAGAGAGGAGAAAGGTAATGAGATGACACTCTGTACGTGTTCGATGCAGTTTGCCGCATTAACTGAGTAAAATGAGTACGGAGCTAGCGCTAGCGTATTCACATCTCTGGCGCGAGGCGATTCTCAATGGTATCGCTACACCAAAGAGTATCGAGTATGTGACGAAGTATCTATACCTAGTAAAGTATCGTAACAAAAGCATCGATTACGAAAATACTTGGTGTCGTAATGAAAGTATCGATACTGCTCAGGTATCGATACTTTTTGCGGATCCCTATTCCTCCCTCGCTCGCTCATTCATCCAATTCATACGAATTCATTCATCCGGTCGTCTTCAATATTTTAGCTTGATTATATCCTCATTTATATCCTCTGCGCATTCCTGTGAGCATCTTTGTCTGTGAGTTCTTCACGCGACCAACCAAGTCTGTTTTTGATCATACGATTAACTGTAGACATCTCTTACCGTATACCTACTATAATTTAAACGTGAAGTCTACTTTTGCAATTTATATATTTACGAAGTTTCTGCTTTATTAAAAGCTACGGTAAGTTTAATTAAATTTCTCCTACACATCTGGCCATCCCCACTTCACAAAACCTTAACTGATCACCTAATTTCTAGGTTCTAAATGATAATCCGTGACCGCCATGGCATCTCCTCACAACGTATCAGTTGACCAAGTCCGGCAGATTTTAAGCGAAGTGATCAGCTCGCTGGAGTCCCCGGACTACGCTTCCAAGCTGGACGAGGCCAAAGAAGCTGCTGGCAATGAGATGTTGAAGATGATGCAGCTTGTGTTTCCTATGGTCGTGCAAATTGAGATGGAGACTATTAAGCGTCATGGATTTAGTGGCACTAGGGAAGGTAAGTTTATTTAATAATAAAAATAAGTATATTTAATTTTACAGTTCCTACCAAAAGTAACAATGTCTGAAATGACATTTAAACTTCGACCTCAAATAAAAAAAAAACAGCCTTTGATCTCTAGATATTTACTCTGGAAGTTCAGTTGGGTTCATTATTATCAATAATTCCAGGTATAGTCCAGTTCACACAGATGGTCAGAGATATGGAGAACCTGGACTCAGAGGTGGCTCGTCTGCACAGCCAGATCCGCAACCACTACCTGCCACCAGTCTCCATCAGCTCCACTGTGGACACCTCACTATAGACTATATATGGTGAGAACTATTTATTTATTTATACTTTATTGTACACAATACTTTATTTAAATGAGTTGTACGACAATAAGTCGTACAACTAATTTAAACATATGATGTACAAAGGCGCACTTAACTCTGTAAGAGTTTTCTTCCAGTAAACCTTTGTTTATTCACAAGCTGTAGCCCTTTTGTTCCCAAGGAAACAGATTTGAGTAAAGCCGGTGTTCACCTCCACAAAATTAAATGGGAAATGATTAAGAATAGATCTAATTGAGACCTTCAAGATTTTCAACAATCACTACAAGTCTAATGAAAATATTTAACTTAAACCCCATTCAATGACTCAGAAGACATACATATATGAGAACACAAAGATCCAATGCTCCCCTGAACCCTCAAAGATAGAACAAATGGCCAGAATCTGTTGCATCTGTCATATCAATGCATTTCCAACACAATGTTAATATATTGTTTAAGGAATAAATAAATAAAAAAAATCAATAAACATGTTTAAGAACAGGCTAGACAATTTCTTAACAGAAAATAACTAAGTCTGCTATATGGAAGAACTAGCTATAAGCTCTCCCATTTAAAATAAATAAATTTAAATGACATCAGGTAGTGTCTCTAGTCTAGGGTACGTCTGGATGGTCGCTTCTCTCACCTATTTCATCCACCAAATTGCTTGCATTGTTGTGTTCCGATTTTAAGGGTATCAGAGAGCCAGTGTATTGTCCGTATGTACGGCATTCCAAATGGTTTGTTGTACGAAGCAATCTAAAGGCTGCAGGTTAATTTGGTGACTAGCCACTATCAGGAGGGCCGTCTGCCTGTTGACCACTTCATTTCTAAAAATCAAGTAGCAAAGAAACATTCACTTTCACATAATATTAGTAAGGATTAGATTGCACACAATGAGGTCAATGGATAATGTGTCGTAAACGAATGCACTTGAGTCTGTGTTACCTAAATATGAGGCAAATGTTCGAACAACAGAGCTTACTGTTTTTAGTGAACTTTAAGGAACTGAAAATCATGATTTTCTTCAATTTGTAAGAAAGTAGTAATATCCATGGAATTGTAGAAAACCTGCTTGGCATTTTCCCAAAAAACACTTAAGACGCTTAGGGTGCCTCATTAGAATACACATCGCAACTGCAATACGGACTGTAAAGTCATAGTTTCGTATTTAGTCCTGAGAGAAGTATAACATTGCCTGTGAAGATAGCAAGATGATAATATCAATATATTATCAGTCTTTCGATGTCCACTGCCGGCCGCGCCTCTTAGTATCACGTGAACAATTTAGTTAAAGTGTACAGGAAGGCATTATTAAGTAGTTAGATTAGCGTAATGTTTTAGGCGTTTGGCCTCTGATAAGGCAACGTAAAACCTAATATTGCAAAAAAGAAATAGTTGTATATTAAAAAAAGAGCTAGTTAAATTTTTACCTGTAAATATTATGATTCTTATACTTGAGATCGATAAGTACAACGTTTTAAATACGAATTCCTATTTGTTTAAGGTCCTTTTCGTACATGCAACATGAAGAACTACAATAGTAAAGGTAGATCAGATGTAACTTTTTCACATTCCTTATAATGATTTTCAAATAAACAATTAAATGTTTTATATTCCAATTATAATTTTTTTATTTCAAGATATGTTTAAATATTTTTTTTATTCATTTTCCAATTTATTATACACTTCAATCATAGGAGTAAAACAAATGCCTCTAAATACTTATCAAAATACATACATACGTATATAATGCTCTCGCCTTGGTCCCAGAGGGGTAGGCAGAGGCACACCTCACTAGCCTCACTCCTTATGCACCTCCTTTTATTCTTCTCACTGTGGACCCCAGCCACATTCATCAACTTTTTCGTGCACCTCCTTTTATTCTTCTCACTGCTGACCCCAGCGTTTTTGAGGACATTACTAATTTGATCCTTGAACTTCTTCCTAGGACAACCTCTAGCTGTAGTTCCTTCTACAGTTGCGCTGTAAATCTCTTTTTGTTACTCTTCTATTACTCATACGCTCTTAATATTCAAACCAACGCAACATACCATTCTCTACCTTCGTTACTTCATCTTCTTTTGAAAGAAGTTGCCTGTAACTAAATACTTATTAAAATATTGATGAATAAACATATGTGCATATTAATCCACTAATTTATTTCACTCAAACAACTGGCACTAAGGGAATACATTATAAAACATCAATCCCTCCTCCCCAACCCGTCTGGCCAGCGCGGGGAATGTAGGCCAAATCTTCCGTCTGTCTCCGGCAGATGAGAGAGGGTTGTGCTCCTGCAATGGAGACAAAAATAACCTGATGATGAACTGGCACAGATTATTAAATGAGAATTTTGAAATTCCAGATCCCAATATGTCAATATTAACATGTATTATCATCATCATCAGCCTGAAAGGGTCCACTGTTGGACATAGGCCTCTCCCAAGGCGCGCCACTGAACCCGATCCTTGGCTCTTCTCTTCCAGTCACTGTCAACCGCCTTACGCAATTCGTCGCTCCATCTAGCCAGGGGGTGTCCCACACTACATTTGTGTTTGAGGTTATTGAGCGGAAATCTCTCTACTTACTCCAATCACTGATTATTGGCATGTTAACTTTAGAATCCGCTTCGGAACACCATTTACTCTTGTTTTTTGTATGCCATTCGATCTGGACTAGAATTCTGCTTGGTTTACTATAATTTATTTATTTTATTTAACAATTTATTGCACACACAAAAGAAAAAAACATACAAAACAATAAAATTAAGGAAAAAAAATAACATGTACAAATGGTAATGCTTATCTATTTAAGAGATTTCTGCCAGCCTACCAGCGACAGAGGAAACTTTGTGAAATACAATACATACATAACAAGCGATACTAAATAAATATATAAACTACACATACTTCTACGATACATAAACTTAGAATGCATATACATTCAAACATATCTAATAAATAAAATCGTAAACATCGCGTGTCTGTACATTGAAGATATTTGCAAAAAAAAAATTGAGGGGTCTAAGGATAAGTAATAGAACACATTTCAATCATTTTTGGATTTTTTGTCTGTTTGTCTGTGAGTTTGTGTCACTTAAAAACTATTGAACGGACTTTGATAGAGTTTTCACAAAAAAATATGGAGCTTAACTTAACTTAACATTTAGTCTTTATTTCATCGCAATCGGCTGACTCAATCAAAAGTTATAGACATTTTTAGTTTTCAAATACATTAGTAGGTAAAGTTAGTATGCAATATATTGCAAATAATAGTATTTCCGTACTATTCAAATTGCGATGAGTTTGGATTACATTTGGAGCTGCGAGTGGGAAATGGAGTGGGAGTGGGCGTGGGCGTGGGAAAAGGGGAGTGGGTGTGGGAGCGGGAGTGGGAATGGGAGCGGATTCTGTAGTTCACGCGAGCGGAGCCGCGGGCACAGCTAGTACTCAAATAAATACATAAGTATGTATCAATAGATACTTATACCTTATAAATACCATAAAATATATATATGAGGAATATTATGTCATATACACACTAAGAAAGAGAAAGACAATGCTCTATTACTCTTTTCTTGAAGATCGCGACAGACTGGCTGTCGCGTATGTAAGCAGGAAGTGAATTCTATGATTGATGAATCTAATGCTTCAATTTTGGAGGAAATATTAATTTTCACACCAGTTGGACCCCCTTTTTGTCAATTTCCAAAAAGTTGCCAGAACACTTAGCGAGCAGGGCAGAATTTACCTCTAAGACTTTTCTTATCAAGTCGAAACCCCAACAGTAAACATTTCAGTAGTGATAAGATAATAACATCAAAGAGATTTCATTTGGCTTAGTACTCAAGGAGGCGTAGAGCAGTCAACTTGTGTCTTTTCGTAAACGAATTAAAATTTCCTAGAAATAGTATTGTTATGGGCTCGATTCTGAAGGCACAACGTTAAAATTTGACAGCACTAAAACTGTTGCTATCCTTGTCTCACAGTATTATGAAGATAAAGACGAAACCAATTTTAGAGCTGTCAAATTTGAAATGTGTGCCAGAATCAGGCCCTATATGTTAGTAACTTTTTATAACTGGGGGGAGGGGGGGAAGGGCAATGGTTCATTTATCTAATGGTAAGTTGTCACCGTCCCTAGACAGTGTGCCTTGACTGTTTCTTGTCTCTTGAAGAACGATGTGAGTATCTAGGCAGCATGAAGGATAGCGTAAATCTAGAAAAATATGAAGATTGGTCTAGGTACTTCTGTATCCTTATGTTCACTAGCTTTCCGCTTCGCGGAGATCCACGTTTAGTCGTTTAATCTGTGCTAATCCGATTGTTTTCTTTAAAAACATAGCCTCTCTTCATATACGACAAATCATCATTATTACAATAGAGAACTTCCAATTGAAATATCATAGGCACGGGTCGTCGGGTTAGCCTTATTATCGAGTTTTTGAGCTATGGATATTTTTAAATTAAATTAAATAACATTGGAATGAACATGATTTTTACGTCGATTGTTAAGGAAATAAACCACGATCTCTATGTACTACTAGATGGAGCGTTCCAAACAATTGCTCTGTTCCACGCAAGTAGCCACAACTCTTTCACATTCTCAGAACATTTAATTATTTACTAAATATTATTATTTAACCGTAGCGTCAATATTTAGTAATAATTAAATGTTCTGCGTAGTAACTGCACAAGTTTCAAAGTGAATGTGAAAGAGTTGTGGCTACTTGCGTGGAACAGAGCGATTGTTTGGAACGCTCCATCTGGTAGTACATAGAGATCGTTGAAATAAACAAAAAAATGCACAAATTTGCCGTGAGGTTCCCGGCTTAGAATAGGGCTATCCCCAGTCTCCCGTGGGTGGGACGGGTAGCAGCGTTCTCCTGTGTATATTAAGATTATTACTACGATCACCAATCCAATGGTGATTATGGCAAATCCCCCACTGAACAGCCCACCAAAACTGTCATTCTGTTGTCGAGGCTTATGTTCAGCAGTGGACGTATTTCGGCTGATAGTGATGCAAAAATTCTTACGTCTGAAATTGAGATGATTGTATATATTTTTCCATTGCAGGTGTCGTCAACAGTGTTATAATGAATGTCAGAAACATTAGTAATAGAAATATGGGGAGGCGAACTTACAGATACTTTATGTGTGCTAGTGTTATAGTGTTTACTTATTATTTTTTCGGCGTCGGTGACTATATTCATACAAGGAGCTACGAACAAGAGTTCGACTACCCACTAAATATAGACATAAGACCGCTGGTACAAAACGTTATAAAAGGAAACCATATCAACATTCAACCTATAAACTTTTATCCCTACAGATTCCTTACAAACTCAGGGATCTGCAACACAATTGATAAATTAGATCTCTTCATAGCCGTCAAATCTGCAATGAACAACTTTGGCCATAGAGACGCTATAAGAAATACTTACGGCCAAGAGAATTTAATCCCAGGCAGAATAACCAAAGTCCTGTTTTTCCTGGGAATCGATGATTCTCCGAGATCTGAAACACAGAAGAGAATAGAAGAAGAAATGGCGCACCACAAAGATATAATACAAATAGATTTTCGTGATAATTATTACAATAATACAATTAAAACTATGATGTCTTTTCGTTGGGTGTACGAACACTGTTCGACTGCCGACTTCTATTTGTTCACCGACGACGATATGTATATATCTTTAGATAATCTCCTAGATTACGCTATTAAAGCATCTGGAACGGAAGACAAACCTGAACGAGGAATAAAGAGCAAGGATGAGCGAGAGAGACATCTGTTTGCTGGTTACGTCTTCGAATCGACTCCACAACGTTTCAGGAACAGTAAATGGCGTGTGTCTTTAGAGGAATACCCTTGGGATAGATGGCCTCCCTACGTCACTGCCGGGGCATACGTAGTATCGAACAGATCTATGACTGTCCTCTATTTAGGTAGTCTTTTCGTTAAGCATTTTAGATTCGATGATATTTATTTGGGTATAGTTGCTAAGAAGGTCGGAATAGTACCGACGCACTGTCCGAATTTTCATTTTTACAAGAAAAATTACAGTAAGAAAGGTTACAGAGATGTGATAGCGTCGCATGGTTATGAGAACCATGAGGAGTTGATCAAAGTTTGGAATGAGCAGAATAATAGAGCGTGAGAGAAATTAGATTTTAGACTAGGATTATAGAAATAGAGTCAATACTTATTTAAAGGGAAGCTAAGGCAAATGTCTGAAACATTTGATCACGTCATGATTATAGGTCGGAGGTCGATTTTGACACATTCAATTCATCAGAGTCTGACCTCTGATCATGATATGATCAAAATTTGATTATGTCATGATCAGAGGTCGTACTCTGATGGTCATTCCAGGGCCGCATTCACGTTGATACAGTGTACATTTTTGGTATATTTATTTAAGACTGTGCGCATCCAAATTAAAACAATACACCCGCGATTCTGACGCATTCAAGTCATCAGAGCCGGACCTCTGATCATGACATAATAAAAAAATAATTATGTCATGATCAGAGGTCGTACTCTGACGGTCGGATTCAAGTATTGATACAGTGGACCCTCTTTCAAATCATTATCATATATAGCCACAGTGTACATTTTGGTATATTTTGGTACAGTTCGCATCCAAACACTCGCGATTCTGCCGCATAAGAGGGGCGTCGTAATCATCATTTCAGTTCAGGGGTTACAGTCTTAGCTTCTCTTTATTCTTATATCTTATTAAAAAAAATATTACAGTGTAAATTGTACGGACTTTCGAATTCATTTCAGAGTATTCAGAAAACTATTTGATATATTTTTCATTCCAAATGATGATATTCATGGTCATATAAAAACAAACGTATTTGCGTCACAAAAACAAAATAAATAATAGATAGTGTTCCTAAGTGGACCGCAAAGTTTACTTTGTAATACAAATCTGTTTTTGCTGCTGATGACGCTTTCATTGCCATGCTATCGATACGCAAATAGTGTTGGTTTTCGTATGACTATTGGTTTGGAATATAATGATGGTGACAACGTACAGATCATCTAGTTCACGACGGCGCGCCCCACTCCTTCTCTAAACCGCGTACATGTCATTGTATGCGTTATATTGTTACTGTGTTAGTTCCATCGTTACGCACTAATCATCAGTGTGTGCATACGTACGTTCCGATTAGCTCCCCGCGTCCCGCGCTCCCCCTGTGAAAAGTAGCGAGGGTGTCGTCGTGAATTGTGCGATCAATACCTTTTAACGTTTTAAAATAAAAACGTTAATAAAGCAAGGAGAATCGAGATTAACTGGCCTTGTCGTAGTTATAGATATATTAGTGAATTATGATGCCCTGGTCTAAATATCTTTGTACAGGGAATTCTAGTTCTGTATAGTTAAGTGTTTTTATGTGTAGTTTACGAATTACATTCTCTCCAATGCAGGACTTGTAGATCTCAATGTCCGAATTAAATAGATAAATACGGTTATAATGTTTATTTGAATATTGATACTCTGTAACCTGTAATACATCACGTGACATGCTAGTTGTTTTCACAGCGCGATTTTATAATTAGTCAAATAGATCATTTGTTTTCTGTATACCAAAAACGCAATGTCTAAGTCGCATTTGGACTATGTAAGTACTCGTCGGTAGCCTGGTTGGTTGTGCACTCGCCTCACGTTCATGAGGTCCTGGTACAAACCCCGCTCATACCAATGAGTTTTTCCAAACTTATGTGCCTAGCTGTTACCTGCGACTTCGTCCGCGTGGACAACTTAACATCACAAATGATTATGTATTTCCCGTAGGAATGGGATGTTTTTCGGGATAAAAACTAGCCTATGTCCTATTCCAGGACCTAACCTATGTGTGTACCAAGTTTCCTCCAGATCCGTTCAGTGGTTGAAGCGTGATTGAGTAACAAACATCCAAATATCCAAACTTTCGCATTAATAATATTAGTAGGATAGGATACCACAGGAATTTCGGTCAAGGAAAACATCTGCCAACATATGTCTAAGAAGAAATTCTAGGCAGTATGTGTAGTCCACCACATGGACTTGGAGCACCGTTGGTGGACATGGGTTTGGCACACCAGATCCTGAAGGGTAGAAGTGTCGCCAGGTTTTCCTGGCTCCCTGAGAAGATAGGATAAAGATACTCGTCTATATAGCTTCTGATGTATTTAGCAAACTGTCTTATTACGCAATGTACGTTCGACTCTATTGTCAGACCTAACGATCTGTATGTACTACTAGTTGGAGCGTTCCAAACAATCGCTCTGTTCCACGCAAGTAGCCACAACTCTTTCACATTCACAATGAAACTTGTCCAGTTACTACTCAGAACATTTAATTATTTACTAAATATTGACATTATTTACCCGTAGCGTCAACATTTAGTAATAATTAAATGTTCTGAGTAGTAACTGCACAAGTTTCATTGTGAATGTGAAAGAGTTATGCCTACTTGCGTGGAACAGAGCCGATTGTTTGGAACGCTCCATCTAGTAGTACATAGAGATCGTTGGACCCATATAAGTGTTTTGTTCTGTTTTTGCACGATATGAATGTAATGATGTTTGCAACGCAACGTCAAGGGGTACCGCGAGGCGAAAAGTGGATTTCGCAAAGTGGCGATACAGCGTCTCTGCCTACCCCTCAGGGACCAAGGCGTAATCATTATGTAAATGTATGCGTTGCATTCTAAAATTTGTATGGAACCTTTTGTTTTTTCTTCTAATTTTTTGTGTAGGTGACAAATTATGAAATTAGTTAATTAATTTGACGACAAAAACGAAGCTTGTTGGTTGTGTGAGAATTCATTGGGGATACAATGATTGTATGAGTCAGAAATTAAATGGGCTGTGTGTAGATAATTCTCAATTTGACTTAGTCGCGCTAGTATCAACTAAGTCTTCTGAATCATCCAACATATATATGTGTTAGGACTAATTTTAGTCAAAAAGCGATGTAGGCGTACTGACGTATTAGAATCATCATCATCATCAGTCTACAAGAGCCCACTGCTGGACATAGGCCTCTCCCAATGCGCGTCACTGAACTTCTCATCCAGTCTCTGCCAACCGCCTAACGCAGATCGTCGCTCCATCCAGCCAGGGGGCGTCCCACACTACGCTTGCCCAGTCGCGGTCTCTACTCGAGAACTCGTTTACCCCAACGGTTATCGGTTCTCGAGACAGATGTGACCAGCCCACTGCCATTTCAACGTACTAACTTCATGAGCTATGTCGAAGAATTTAGTTCTCTGGCGGATCACCTCATTTCCGATCATGTCCCTTTGAGAAACTCCGAGCATAGCTCTTTCCATAGCCCGCTGAGCGACCTTGAGTTTTCGGACTAGTCCCACTGTCAGTGTCCACGTTTCGGCGCCGCAGGTCATTACGGGTAGGACGCACTGGTTGAAGACTTTTGTTTTCAGGCACTGTGGTACAGTTTGAATATTAGAAATGTATTTATAAATGTATATATTACAATTGCCGTGAGATTCCCGGCTTAGAACAGGGCCACCTACAATCTTCCTGTGGGTATCGTCAAGGCGACTAAGGGATTGCACCAGGGACGGGCAGCGTTCTCCTGTGTATATTAAGATCATTACTGCGATCACCAATCCGCCTGCCAAGCGTGGTGATTATGGCAAATCCCCCAATGGACAGCCCACCTCAAGTGGCATTCTATGGGGGAGGCTTATGTTCAGCAGTGGACGTATTTCGGCTGGTGATGAACAAGACGTTTTGCGTTTTTGGTATACCAACAACGAAGTAGTAAGAGCAGACGTTTTTATTTGTAAATTTCATTTTCAATCTGATTTGCTACCAAAGATTTGGTTTGAAAAGTTGTTAATTTGTTGTTTTAGGTTCGTACTTATTGTCGGGTACTTATGTAATTCTTTATTCGTTTAAAAAAAAAGAATTGATGTTGTTTGTTAAATTATAAGATAGATAATTTGGAAAAAATTATAAATTTTGATTCCTATGGTCATGGTTCATGTATTAATCTCTATTTGTCTTTAATAATGTTGAAACTTGGAATGGAATTTGAATGTGAAGATATCCACTTCAATTAGGGTTGCCAGACGTCCGGATAAAGCCGGACAGGGTCAGGCTTTTTGCATGATTGTCCGGCCAAATTCGCCAGTGTCCGGTCCGTCCGGTTTTTGTAAGGTTTTTACATCTTGGGCCATCTCGCAGCTCGTGCACGAGCTCGAGTGAATCGAGTCGCCATCTCACGGCTCATGCACGAGTCAATCGAGTCGGATGGAGTTCTAAAATCGTTGGCTTTTAGAGTGTCCGGCCTTGATATCGAAAAGTCCGGGTAAACTGCCTGCCCAGTCCGACTTCGCCGTATTAAGACCTGGCAACCCTAACTTCAAGCCAAGTGACTTCTAATCCTGGTTTTGCCTTACAGAGGGAGAAGCGAGGTCTGTATCTCTATGTAGAGCTAATAAAGCTGTCAAAGAAGCTTATGTATTTTCGAAGCTGCATTTCGCCAGAATGCTTTCAATGATACTATCATAAATTCGTGATACTATTTTTATTTACCTGACAACTTGTTCCACAATAATACTTTTTAATATGTATGACTTTAATTAATTAATTTTATCCTTTCATCATATCAGCACTTTGACGTCCACTATTGGATATAGGCCTTCCCCAATGAACGCCAACACACCCGGTCCTCCGCATCCAACCGCTTCCGGCCACCTTCAGGTCGTCGGTCCATCTGACGGCGGGGCGTCCCAGAACTCATCTGCCCCATCATATTATATTCTTTATTGCACATAAATTTTACAAAAAAAAAGGTATAAGTAACAAAAGTGTACAAAGGTGGACTTATCTCTATATGCGATATCTGCCAGCCAACCCCCACTGTGGGAAAAGCTAAAACAAGCGGTAGAGGGGGGGGGGGGGTCTTCAAAATACCACGCTTGATCACAGTGGTGGTGGGGGGGTGGTGTTAGGTTTTCGTCACGTAGTCGAACTCCGGTGGCAACACGAACATCAGCTGATTGAAAACCGACAGTTTTTTCCTTTTTGATATTTTTTTTCACTTGTAATTATAGGAATGCACGTACTCTTGGCGTCACTCGGCAAGTGCCGTATTAATAAAGACAAATATGAGCAATTTTTTTTCTTTTAACTTCCTGTTTGCAAAAATTAGTTTAAAAACATATTTTTTTCCGCATCCGCGGCACGGCGCGGTGAAATCTGCAGCCAACAACGATCTCTATGTACTACTTCGATGGCAGCAAAACACACGATCTCTATGTACTACTTCGATGGTCTATTTCGATGGCAGCAAAACAGATCTGGTTGCGGAATTTTTTCCGCAAGTGCGTGCGGCTTCATACAACTTCCATATGTGACTGAATTCTGCGGGAAAAAATCGCGGCGAATGAATTCGCAGTGCGTGTTAGGTGTTAGGTACCCTAAATGTCAGAGATGCGTGAGACGTTACGGAAGACGAGGGGCTCTGATCGCTTTGTTAATTTTTTTTTTATTTAAAATACTCTTACAGCACCATAACAGTAAATCCAATTCGGCACTGCAAACCAGAATTACCTTATGCACGCTAACAAAAAAAAAATTATCAACCTCCTTTTGTTTATGGCGCGAAGTCCTGTGAATTCCGCCAGGGAACAGTTGAATAAATCCAACCCCTCCCGAGACAGAGCATTAAGTTCCCTGAACGCGCGCGTCATCGGTGCGCACGCGACGATGTTGGTGCGCGCCGCGGGCTCGCTCAGTTTTTCAATTATTATTATACAAATTAAAATTATCCGCTCTACAGTTTTGTACAATATGACCACTGTTTAAAACAACAGCTTGTATATATGAAATTGTCACATTCTTTATTTATTTATTTAACTCTTTATTGCACACACACAGATAAAATAAAAAATAATACATTAAAAGAAACACAAGTACAAAGGGCGAACTTATCTCTGAGAGAGATTTCTTCCAGCAGACCCGCGCGAGAGATAATTGAAATAATAAAGGCAGACATAGTGTGTACGTAAATAAAAAAACATATATATTTCATTCCAGATTAATAGTCCTATGAAAACAAACGCATTTGCGTCTCGAAAACAAAATACACAATAGATGGTGTTCCTAAGTGGACTGCAAAGTTTACATGGTAATACAAACCTGTTTTTGCTGCTGGTGACCCTTTCATGTATATGTTACCGAGACGTAAATAGCGTTGGTTTTCATAGGACTATGAATCTGGAATGAAATATACATACATACACTAATATAAACTTTCCGACGTTCCCTAACTCGAGTCTACTTTATCGGATTGGTGACTGACCATAGTGCTCCCCCCAATTTACTTTGTATCGATACAAAGGGTAACTGTCTGTGCTTTGGCCCTTTGATCATGTTCTAACTAATTTTACAGTCGGTCGGAATTCTAATTAGCAGGTGATCGAACAGCTGCTAATTGTAGGTTATTAACCGTTTGGTAATTTTACGGTACTCGTTTAACAAGTTTAACACTTATTATCTAGAGATCGTTAGGGAAGCGAGTATAGACGAGCCTTTCTGGGTATATCCGCTACTGGAATGTTTTTAGTCTTCTGGTTTTGTCATACTAGCCTATTGATGTCCACTGCTGGACATAGACCTTGCGTTAGTCTATCTAGTTCGACGATAGAACATAATGGATAAAAAAACTCCAGTTCATTGCTTGGTATGACATATTGGAAATGAAATTATACGTATATATAAATATGAGATTTAATGTAGTCCGGTTAGTTGCGGAGGGCGGAGGATGGGGTGTGGTGGCGTTCATTGGGGAAGGCCTATGTCCAGCAGTGGACGTCTAAGGGCTAACATGATGATGATGGTTCCCGTTTGCCGTGTGGTTCCCGACTTAGAATAGGGCCACTCTTCTCTTTCCCGAGGGTGTCGTCAATGCGACTAAGGGATTGCACTAGGGACCAGCAGCAGCATTCTCCTGTGTGTGTATGTTAAGATCATTACTGCGATCACCAATCCGCCTTCAAAATACCACGGGTGGTCACAGAATCGGGGGGGCTTAGGTTTTTGTCACGTAGTCAAAGTGTCTACGAAAATCTCTCACTATTTCGAGTTATATTCAAATACTAGCTGTGCCCGCGGCTCCGCTCGCGTGGACTACAGGTTCCGCTCCCTATCCCCACTTCCGATCCCTATCACACCTCCACTCAGACTCTCAATCTCACTCTCAATCCCGCTTCCGCTCCCGCTCCAGGTTCAGGTCCAGGTCCAGGTCCAGGCCCAGGTCCAGGTCAAGGTCAAGGTCCAGGTCCAGCTCCAGATCTAGCTCCCTATCCAGATCCAGCTCCAGCTCCAGATTTTTCATCGTAATCGACTAACTCAATCAAAAGTTATGCGAATTTATAGTTTTCAAAATCTCACATTACGTTGGTACGATACCCGCTCCCGCTACCGCTCACGAATTCAATCGAGCATTTACACCCTACACTCCTCGCTGCGTATGCGAGTCTTCGGAAACTATAAATTCGCATAACTTTTGATTGACTGCACCGATTTCAATGAAATAAAGCCTATATGTTACACCAAATTAAGCCCCATGTTTCTGTGAAAAGTCCACCAAAGTCCGATCAGTAGTTTTTAAGTGATGCGTGCACAAACTCACAGACAAACAGACAAAAATTCCAAAAATGATTGAAATGTGTTCTATTACTTATCCTTAGACCCCTCAATTTTTCTTTTGCAAATATCTTCAATGTACAGACACGCGATGTTTACGATTTTATTTATAAGATGGCGTCACGCGGCAAGCGCCGTATTAATTAAGACAAATATGAGCCAAATAACACTGTTTTCAACTTTCTGTTTGCAAAAAATGGTTTGCAACCATATTTTCAATTACTACGTGAAAACTAGAGAGGGAAGGAACCCATGGGAAGATAGCCCTATTCTAAACTGAAGTGCACGGCTACACGCTAATACTCGCTCTAGTGTGATGAGGTCCTAAGTTTGAGATTTGCATCGTTTAAGACTTTAGTAAGTTCATAAGTCAGTTTAATACAGGTTAAGTCGTAGTTTAGTTGTTATTTGTGAAGTGTGACAAAAAATCTTGTTAATCTTGGCTCTGCTGTACTGACGTCATTTACTGTACTGAGCCACAACAAACCCGTTCATCATCATCATCATCATCAGGTTATTTTTGCCAGACGGGTTGGGGAGGCCTGAGTGATGTTTTATAATGAATATGGAGCTATTGGTAGAGTTTATTCTGGCCATCAACGCGGATTGCAATTCTGAATAGAGAGGACGAAATGTCGATAATAAGTCGAATTTAGTCGTAAAAAACTAGATTTAGTCGGTCCGCCGTTTAAAGGTTATAGGGGTTTTTGGCAACCTTATATTTCGCCAGTGTGTTAGTTGGGGCGTTATAAGATACAGTGGTGGACCGAGTTAAAGGGCCGTTGGAGGATAGACCCAGTTATCCAGTGGTGTGCGATGTACGTTCGACGGCCTACCTCACCGCAACTCATTCCCCGAAGCACTTTAACTAGGCCCCACTGTAGGTGTCGTGGCCCTTCGCGCTACTTGGTGGTCAAATTTTAAATTGAAAAAAAAAAAACATTACAAAGCGGTGCTGTTTGTAAAGAAAGTATTTATTTCGAATTTCAACAAGTTTTATACTATATTTCATTCCAGATTAATAGTCCTATGAAAACAAACGCATTTGCGTCTCGAAAACAAAATACACAATAGATGGTGTTCCTAAGTGGACCGCAAAGTTTACTTGGTAATACAAACCTATTTTTGCTGCTGGTGACCCTTTCATGTATATGTTACCGAGACGTAAATAGCGTTGGTTTTCATAGGACTATTAATCTGGAATGAAATATAAAGTTGTTTAGTATTCAATACTGAATTTTTTATTTGCTATTTTCTGTCTTACATATTGAGTGAATTGAAGAAATAAACTGATTTAATTATTATTATTATTTTATTATTTTTGTCAGACATTCACACCAATTATCCAGTCCCAAATTAGGCGGAGCCGAGTTATGGTTACTAGATAACGGATAAACATACTTAAATAAATATATAAACATCCAAGACTTGGGTACAAACATTAATATTCATCATACGAACATTTGCCCCTAGCGGGATTCGAACCCGCAACCTCTGTTACCTAAATCTGATCTTCACATTTTTAATTACCTATCCTATTTCTGTTACATACTCCCTTATAGCATTGAATACTTTTTCATTCCTGATGGGTTTGCGCTTGGCCTCAGTCTCACTTAATGGTAGGTGACGGTGAGGCCTAAGGTGGAGCGCGCTTACCCACAACATGCCTATTCACTCTTCCTTTAAAAATATCCAAATTGTACTTGCCCGGAAATACCGAATCGCAGTTCGCATTATGAATGAGGAAGCAAAACGCTTCATGCGAGAGCGTGGTATGTGTACTACATAAGGATGAAGTCCCTCCCCACGCCTGGTAGTCCGGTGATGGGGGAATCAAATCGTGTAATTCCTGGGCACACTCCCCAAAATGTAACCTTTAGAAAACCGAAAGACAGGCCACACTGCGACGATGTTTGGGGCTATATAGCTTGGTATTTACTAGAGCGTCGTCACCTATGAGCCTTCGGGCGCGACGCAGGGGAGGATTTGGAGGTGGATCTGGAAATGGACCAGGACCAGGACGAGAATCTGGACCTGGCCTGGACCCGGACCTGGACTCGCATAAACTGCATTAATATTCAACAAAGAAGTGTAGGGTGGAATTAATGCTCGACGGAATTCGTATTGCAATGAGTATGTGAGATGCATACAGAACACAAGTGATAGGTGGGTCATGGAAGTGTAGGGGAAGTAGTGAGTAAAGTGGAGGGTGAATGGTGGGGAGCAGTTATCTTCCATACAAAAAACAACAAAGTATAACATGCTCGGCATTCAGATGACGATGACATTAGTATTAAATACATTTGGGAGTGGGATTGGGAGGTTGAGAGTCTGAGTGGGAGTGGAAGTGGGAGCGGGAGTGGGAACGGGAGCGGATCCTGTAGGCCACGCGTGCGGAGCCGCGGGCACAGTTAGTTTATAATATTAGTAGGATAGTCTGCCTAACAATAACCTATGGGATAGTTGTGGATTGTGCGTATCCCATTACGCAGCTCTGTTGCGTGTTCCAGGTGTTTAGAAATGATGCGAAGTTTTTTGTACTGCAGTATATATATTGATATAACAAGTTATACAATTATTGCAAATTGCCTTTAACACTGATAGACCTTCTCACACGAACACTTCAGTCGAACTGAACTCGGAACTCTCTGTCGACCAATCAGAGGTCCACGGTGAGCAACCGTGCGGTGGAACTATTGTTCTTACGGTGTTACCATATGCCAGTAGGCGGCGTGATGTCGCCACATCACCCCCCCACGCAGAAATTTACGTGCACGTAAATTAAAATATAACATAAAATATAATATTTAAATAGGACATAGCGAATCACAAATCTAAAATATTCTTAAATCTAACCCTACGACCAGATCGAGTGACCACAGGTGAGGTGGCAGGTAGCACAGGTGCAGTAGGAACGGCTAATACTGGTTGAGCAGGAACGTTCTGTTTATGTGGTGAAGAGGACACAGCGGGCTCGACAAATGCAGGCTTCACTCTGTCGATGGACACCTCTACCCCTTTCCCTTTGATTTCGATAATTAGTGTTTTATCTTTCCTCTGCAGGATTTTAAAAGGACCGTTATATGGATGCTGCAGTGGACGTCGGACGGCGTCTTCACGCAGGAGAACGTGAGTGGCCGATGAAAGGTCAAAACAAATATTGCAGGATTTGCATGACGGGATGCTGGAGTGGGTCGCAAAAGGGACATTTGGGTCCTTAGTTGCGCGACGAAGTCTCCGATGCTATCATCAGGTCGTTGAGCTGGTATGACGAACTCGCCGGGCAGCCTGATAGTTTCCCCGTAGATAATTTCAGCTACAGAGCAGCCGAGATCCTCCTTAAGAGAAGTGCGCATTCCGAGCAACACCAGAGGTAATGCATGTGACCATGAAGTGTCATGACACCTTAGTGCGGCTTTCATTTGTCGATGCACGCGCTCGATCATCCCATTTGCTTGCGGATGGTACGCGGTTGTCCGTGTCCGTTTAGAACCACATATGTTCATGAGTCGCTGGAAAAGAGTAGACTCAAACTGGCGGCCCTGGTCTGTTGTAATCAGATGCGGCACGCCGAAGCGAGAAATCCAGCCATCAACGAACTTCTGAGCGACTTCCTCCGCGGTCATCGTAACCATCGGCCACGCTTCTGGCCACCGGGAAAATCTGTCAATAGCAGTAAGACAGTACGAGAAACCATTTGAGATCGGCAATGGGCCGACAATATCTAGATGGACGTGTCGAAAACGATTTGACGGGAGGTCAAAATTACCGAGCGGTGATTTTACGTGTCGGGTAACTTTATTCTGTTGACACGGAATGCAGGAGCGAGCCCAAGCTCGACAATCCTTCTGCATGCCTGGCCACACATAACGCTCAGACACCAGGCGTGCGCTTGCGCGCGCACCAGGGTGACTGAGGTTATGCAGTTTATCAAAAACAGGACGACGATACAATGCAGGGAGGTATGGACGCGGTTTACCTGTGGCAGTGTCGCAAAGCACGGTAACTTCTGTACCGGGAATGGCGACGTTTTCCAGGTTAAGGGATAATTCGGAGCGCCGTGTATTTAACTCCTCGTCCTCATTTTGGGACTTAGAGAGGGCGGCATAGTCCTCTTCGAGTGAAATAGATTCGATGCGGGACATAGCGTCCGCTACCACATTGTCCACTCCCTTTAAGTATTGTATGTCGGTGGTAAATTGACTTATAAAAGACAATTGATTAAGTTGGACAGGCGGCAACTTATCGCGACGTTGGACAAAGGCATACAATAAGGGTTTATGGTCCGTGAAAATTGTAGCATGCTGTGCTTCCAAAATGTGCCGGAAATGCTGCACACTTTCGTACACGGCCAATAGTTCCCTGTAGTAAGCAGGTTGCTCTGTCTGTTTCATTGTCAGCTTCTTGCTGTAGAACGCAAGGGGTTGCCACTGTCCGTCCACCAGTTGCTGTAAACATGAACCGATCTGCGAACTGGAAGCATCTGTGAATAAGCCTAACTTTGCACCAGCGACGGGGTGAGCTAGAAGAGTAGTATTGGAAAGATGTTCCTTGCATGCTTGGAAGCAGGCTTTCAAGTCTGACGTCCAAGGGAAAAGTTTGGCACCTTTTTCCTTCGTCGCGGCTAAGGCGTTAATGAGCGGAGCTTGCAGTTCGCGGCTTTGGGAAGAAAACGTCGGTAATAATTCAGCATACCAAGAAAGCGGCGCATACCTTGAATGGTCGCGGGCGGTGGGTAGTTCTTGAGCGCATGAATACGGTCTTCCGGAGGGCGCGTGCCGTTAGCGTTAATGCGGTAGCCCAGGAAAGTGACTTCAGACGCTCCGAAGATGCACTTTGCTGGATTGATTACAACACCGTACTTATCGAGCCTCCGAAACAGCATTCGCAGGTGTTCGGCGTGCTGAGTGGCATCCTGTGAAAAAATTAAAATGTCATCCACGTATGCAAAACAAAACTCGAGACCATATACCACCTCGTCGATAAACCGTTGAAATGATTGTCCCGCATTACGAAGCCCAAAGGTCATATAGGGGAATTCGTACAATCCGAATGGCGTAGTTATTGCGGTTTTGTAGATATTGCCAGGATTTACGGGAATCTGCTGATAGGCTTTTACGAGATCGATGACACTGAACACAGTAGCGCCAGCCAAGTTATTGCTAAAATCCCCTATATGCCTCACTGGGTAACGGTCAGGGATGGTGCGGGCATTAAGTGCGCGGTAATCTCCACACGGACGCCACGTCAAATCCTTCTTTGGAGTCATATGAAGCGGCGAGGACCATGCGCTTTCGGAAGGACGCGCGGTACCAGCTTGCACCATGTCAGCAAACTCTTTCTGAGCGGCCTTGAGCTTTTCAGGGGCGAGTCGGCGCGGACGAGATGCAACAGGAGGGCCATCTGTTGTCCTGATAAAGTGCAGCGTGTGATGTTTGATGATGCGGTGAATATTCGGCGGTTTTGTGATTTCTGGAAATTCAGATAGAATTTTGTGAAATGGAGAGTCACCAGTGTAATTCACCACTTTGACGCTAGCTTGCTTAGCCGTGTCTTCAATAGCTCCTGTGTCAAGGCCAGTGATTCCATCTACTAATCGTTTGCGTGCGCAGTCGGGCATTAAGTCATAGTGGGCCAGAAAATCAGAACCTATAATAGCGCAGTCTACGTCGGCCACTACGAAGTTCCAGTGGAAACTGCGACGTAAACCGAGATCGAGGTTGATTGGAATGGTCCCATATGTATTAATGGTAGTACCATTTGCAGCATTTAAGTTGAAAGATGTAGCTTTGCAACGCCCTTTTAGTATGCGCTTCGGATAGCAGCAGATGTCCGACCCTGTGTCGACTAAGAATCGACGTTTAGAGGATCGGTCGGTTACGAATAAGCGGCGACTAGCAGCAGAACAGACAGTATTCGCCTCTACGGCCTGCTTGAGCCGTTTCCCTGTTGGGAGTCAGAGTTCGCTTTCCAGTCACATGGCGATATGCATTTTTGTGCCTTATCAGCGAAACGATAATGGTACCAGCATAATGGTTTCCTAGACTGTGAGTGTGATCTTGATTTAAATCTGTTGCGACTATTAGAACGTGAGCGTACCCTTGTCTCCTTTGTGGTAAGACTAGCGACAGCTTGAGCGAGTGAACTAACCTGACGTGTCAAAGCAGATAACTGTTGTGATTGTGAATTAAAATCTGTTGACTTACTTGTGGCGTTAGTGACAGCATGTACCCCGGATGTGCCAGGTTTGAAAACCAGATACAACTTGTCAGCAAGCTCTCCAAGTTCTTCAAGTGACGCACTGCTCTGTGCAATGAGGACGCTCTGCATCTGACCCGGGAGTCTGTCCATCCATATGGTTTTAAGTAAGCGCTCCTGGCAGTCGCCTCCTGCCAACGTCCTGAGGTGACGCAGAAAAGAGGAAGGCTTGCGGTCACCGATGTCCTCTTTCTCCAACAGTCGTCTCACTTTCTCTTCATATGATACTGAAAATCGTTGAATAAGGGTTTGCTTTAGTATAGTGTAGGGCTGAGAAGCTGGGGGATTTATAATGATTTCCTCAACTTCGACTGCTGTTTGCGTGTCCAGATTGGAAATAGCATAGTAATATTTAGTTGTCTCCACCACTATCTGGTTCAGGTGGAACTGTGCCTCGAGTGTGGCAAACCACAAAGCGGGCCAATCGCGCCAGAAAGGCGGAACTTTGACAGAAACTTTACCAACCATCAGATTATCTGTACTACCTGCCTTCATACCTGTATCCGTGACACCTGCATCTGTACCACCTACACCTGTGACATCTACACCTGTGGCCCCTGTATTTCCATTACTACCACTTGCTATGGCAAGTGGTAGTAATGGAAATACAGGGGCCACTCTGTTCATGTTCAAAGCGATTTATTCACAAAAAACAATGGCGTGTTTTTACTTATCTAACACCCTGTATGTATGGTTTTAAAATGGCACAATAGAGAACCCTGTTATCTGGTTATATAAAATGGTAGTATAGTTGGTAGCGACCTCGCCTCATGAGGTTGTTATATAATAATAACACAACACACAATAGAAATATCCAACACCAAACAATAATAAAGGTAAGTAAACATGCACCAGACCAATGTAAAAGTATATAAGTATAACACATACAATGCACAAGTTATAATGTAAAAAAAATTACAATTTCTATTATAGTTTACAGACAGTTCAAAATACAAACAACAAATTATAGCATATAAAACTGGTAAAAAAGAAAAATGCAGAGTAAGAGTAAATGTCTTCATAAACTAGTATTTATATTTATAAAAATAACAAACAAAAAGTTTATAGTCAAACGCCGTATTAAATAACCAGCTTATTTTAGGTACGTTAGTGTCCTTCACCAAACAATATCCACTAGCTTTGTTATCATATCAAGTACAAAAAGTTGTTATGACTTACGGTCTCACTTTACGATGGGTTCGTAACAAGAGAATAGTTCGTAACGTAAACAAAACTGGTAGTACTTGCGTGTTGTCAACTCGTACCACAGACTCGTACACAGCAGCCAGCGCGCTGTCATCTAGTTCCCGACCATTTGCGCGGGCATAGATGGCGCTAGGTTACGTAGTAATAGCAGTAGCATGAACGATATGCAGTTTTGAATCTAGTGCAAACTTGTTCACTTTTTCACTGCGCAATTTTCTTGATGTTGAATGAATACACATCACAGAATGCATTTATTTGTAGCTTGACTGAACACTGGAATCACGTCGGGGTCACCAATATGGGATAGTTGTGGATTGTGCGTATCCCATTACGCAGCTCTGTTGCGTGTTCCAGGTGTTTAGAAATGATGCGAAGTTTTTTGTACTGCAGTATATATATTGATATAACAAGTTATACAATTATTGCAAATTGCCTTTAACACTGATAGACCTTCTCACACGAACACTTCAGTCGAACTGAACTCGGAACTCTCTGTCGACCAATCAGAGGTCCACGGTGAGCAACCGTGCGGTGGAACTATTGTTCTTACGGTGTTACCATATGCCAGTAGGCGGCGTGATGTCGCCACAAACCAAAGTAAATAAATAAAACTACTCAATTAAAACATACACAATATTTATTTCTTAACAAGTTATAAACGGTAACATTTGTATACAATTGAATTATTCAATATTGCACTTTAGACTTAAAACTTAACGCCTACCAAAATACAACGCAAACTCTGTTCATGTTCAAAGCGATTTATTCACAAAAAACAATGGCGTGTTTTTACTTATCTAACACCCTGTATGTATGGTTTTAAAATGGCACAATAGAGAACCCTGTTATCTGGTTATATAAAATGGTAGTATAGTTGGTAGCGACCTCGCCTCATGAGGTTAAGGGTTCAAATCCCGTATCAATGTTATTATCATACCACTTACTAAAGGAAAAAACATCATGAGGAAACCAAACGTCAAAGAATTAATTCTAAGGCGCATGTGAAGGTAGTCTGTGCCCAACAGTGGAGACATTTAACATTCATACATAATGCTCACGCCTTGGTCCCAGAGAGGTAGGCAGAGACTAGGTGTCGCCACTGCGCAATCCTGGCACACCTCACTCACATCCATCAACCTTTTCATGCACCTCCTTTTATTCTTCTCACTGCGGACCCCAGCCTTTTTGAGGACGTTACTAATTTGATCCTTGAACGTCCTCCTAGGACGACCTCTAGCTGTAGTTCCTCCAATTTGATCCTTGAACGTCCTCCTAGGACGACCTCTAGCTGTAGTTCCTCCAATTTGATCCTTGAACGTCCTCCTAGGACGACCTCTAGCTGTAGTTCCTCCAATTTGATCCTTGAACGTCCTCCTAGGACGACCTCTAGCTGTAGTTCCTCCAATTTGATCCTAGAACGTCCTCCTAGGACGACCTCTAGCTGTAGTTCCTCCAATTTGATCCTTGAACGTCCTCCTAGGACGACCTCTAGCTGTAGTTCCTCCAATTTGATCCTTGAACGTCCTCCTAGGACGACCTCTAGCTGTAGTTCCTCCAATTTGATCCTAGAACGTCCTCCTAGGATGACCTCTAGCTGTAGTTCCTCCAATTTGATCCTTGAACGTCCTCCTAGGACGACCTCTAGCTGTAGTTACTTCAACTTTCACACTGTACATTTCTATGTCACTCTTCTTTCACTCATACGCTGTAAATGTCTAAACCTTTAACAGACATTTAACAGGGGTTTAATTTTAATTATTATTGGAGCTACTGCGCTTACACATAAATACGATATCCATTTAAACGTACTAATTTATCTACTAACTAACAATGTCTAAAATAATAAATGCCTCGGATGCCGTAGAGCATAATGTACAGTCGGAAGTAATCATTGTTGACCCACCAGCCAGCATTCGTTATTCGGTCGTGTTTCCAATTCCATATACGAAATTATACGTATTTAACCAAAGGTGTCGTCCCCCAACCCGTCTGGCCAGCGCGGGGAGTGTAGGCCAAATCCTCCGTCTGTCTCCGGCAGATGAGAGAGGGTTGTGCTCCTGCAGTGGAGACAAAAATAACCTGATGATGATGAACTAAAGGTGGCTAGTTGCTCAACAATAATTACTTCCGAATGTACATACAGGTGTACAAATATATATATTTACCAGCTAAATTATTGTGTATCGCAAACATAACAAAGTCGGGATATAATTTTATAACTTACAACCAACGATCTCTATGTACTACCAGATGGAGCGTTCCAAACAATCGCTCTGTTCCACGCAAGTAGCCACAACTCTTTCACATTCACAATGAAACTTGTGCAGTTACTACGCAGAACATTTAATTATTTACTAAATATTGACATTATTTAACCGTAGCGTCAACATTTAGTAATAATTAAATGTTCTGCGTAGTAACTGCACAAGTTTCATTGTGAATATGAAAGAGTTGTGTCTACTTGCGTGGAACAGAGCGATTGATTGGAACGCTCCATCTAGTAGTACATAGAGATCGTTGTTTACAACCATTCTGGTCATTATTTAAATAAGTGTTCCGTGTTATATTGTTGTTAAAAAACGGATTGATTGACGCCCCGTCGCTATATGGACCGACCTGAAGAAGGTGGCCGGAAGCGGATGAATGCGGAAGACCGGATGTGGTGGTGTTCATTGGGGAAGGTCTGTGTCCAGCAGTGGGCGTCTGCGGGCTGATATTGACGATTTTACACATTTAAGCAGATCGTCTATTTAATTGTACACCTACATATGATATTATATATATGTTATTCGTCATGGAAAAATAAGGGTCTAGTGACATGGCAGTGATACATGGTCAAAACAACCCTTTTGTAATTGTAAATTAGGATTCATTTCGTTACGCAACGATCTCTATGTACTACTAGATGGAGCGTTCCGAGCAATCGCTCTGTTCCATGCAACTGCGGCTCCGGGAGCCGCAACTCGTTCACATTCGCTTTGAAACTTGTGCAGTTACTACGCAGAACATTTAATTGTGAATGTAACCGAGACTGCGGCTCCGGAAGCCGCAGTTGCGTGGTACAGTGCGATTGTTTGGAACGCTCCATCTAGTAGTATCATTGGAGTTAGGTCAGTATTTCGCTAAGAGAGCGATATGCCCAAGTTACTTGTGGCAGCCAGCTTCCAGCTCCTTGAACACGTAGGTGATCTTCATGATGGCGAGCCACAGGTCCTCGTCAGAGATCTCGCGGTGCAGAACAAACCGCAGCATCTTGTCACTGAACTGGGTTCCCTTCACTATCACTCCTTCGTCGTTGGGTGTCTTGCAGTCGCCCTGCGTTAAGAAAACAAGATTTGAAGAAGATTTTAGTGTAAGTAGTAGAATAGAATAGAATAATTATTATAGATAATATTTTAGATGTATTTTATATGTAAAAAAAATTATCTCTCTCTTTAAGACACTGTTTAGACATTTGTTTATTTAAAATATTGAAACATTACAGATTATTATTCCATTGCGTTACAATAATGTTTATACTATAGACGAAACAGGCATTCCTCTCTCTAGCGTTCCCTTACATTCCGTCATCAGCCGTCCCATGCCGTCCACGAACACGTCACAGTGTGGTGCCTCGTCGAGCAGGGAGCCGAACAGCTACCATGCGCGCGCGAGGCGAGTGCCGGTAGAGGTTGGTGCGCGAGTGTGGTGTTATGAACAGCGGGTGACAGTTATAATACAAGAAATAAAAATAAACTTGTTTTACCAGGGTTAAGACTAAGTAAGGCCAGTAAATCGTTCACGGGGCAATGTATACGCTTCTACAACAAACTACCAGAGGAAATCTTAAATATGACGGACAGAAAGTTTAAGATTCACATTAAAAAACAACTTTGTAAGAAAGCCTATTATAAAATAAACGATTATTTAAATGACAAAGATGCCTGGTACTAATGTTGATTCAGCTTCGCAAAATTTTTATTAATTGTATGCAAACTTGATTTTTAAAAGATGTGTTGCGTGAAGTTTGTTGCGCCGTTTCTTCTTCGCAGCGCTAACACCTAGGAAGCGGTAGTCGATAAAAATGACGCTCCCCCTAGAGCGATATTAGATTAGATTAGATTAGATTTCTTTATTTCATATTACAAATTTTAATACATAGATTAACTGAAAGGTCAGAGTTAATGTGATCGTCAATAAATAATAAAAAAATAGTATGTATGAAATTTATAACAATGTCATAACTTAATGTTCATAATAATAATTTCTAGTTATAAAGCTATTTCTCGTTATTATATTTCGTTTTTTTAATTTTAGCTCACCCACACTACTAATGTGAGATAGGTACTCATATTTTAAAAACCACAAATCAATGTAGTCTAAGATTTCCCTCATCTGCCTCCCCCCCTCCCTAGAATCCTGGCTACGTCCTTGCTACGACGTTGTCGTAATGTGGATTAGGTGTATTGGTGAAGTAAAGACGTTCATAGAATTAAATAGTTTTGTAGTCGATTGCTTAAGCTCCTGCCAAATGGTTTGTTAGTAAATATTATTTTCTGAGCCTGGTGGGTTGTGCACTCGCCTCAAGTTTATGAGGTCCTGGTACAAACCCCGCCCGTACCAATGAGTTTTTACGGTTTATTTATAATACCACAGGCTTGTCGGTGAAGGAAAACATCGTAAGGAAACCTGCATATGCCAAAGAAGAAATTCTAAGGCGTGTGTGAAATACACCAAATCGGCTTGGGGCACCGTTGGTGGTCAGGGGTTTGGTACAAAAGATCCTGAAGGGTCGAAGTGTCGCCAGGTCTTCCTGGCTCCCTAAGAAGATAAGAGAACTATAATTATTGTTCCTGTTATAGAATATAGGTGTCTCTGTCTCACCTGGGTCTCGGACAAGCAGACCTGCGCCAGCCTCTGCAGCACCAGGTCTGCGGTGAGGGGGCTTTCGGGGGGGATGTGGACCATCACGATGTTGCTGTGCAAGTTCTCCACGTCCACCGTGAAGCTCTTCAGCAGCAGCCCTTGGATCACTGAACACAACAAACAGTTTGGGCACAACACAATACTTATGGACCGGAGGGCGCGGATCGGCTCGCGCAGGGTCCCCGGTATTTTGAAGTCCTGCGTTGCTCCATATATACCAGCCATAGGCTAATCGCGTACTAGTGTCAATGTGAGCAAGATTTAGCACTTCAGCGTAACATTGTCTGTATTTCATGCGAGTAGGATTCAATTTCGCTTACATTAAATTTTGTAGAAATTGAAAAAGCATTCTTCTTAGGGAGTGCATATGTATATATGTACAAATACATCATCATCATCAGCCCGAAAGAGTCCACTGTTGGACATATGCCTCTCCCAAGGCGCGCCACTGAACCCGATCCTCGGTTCTTCTCATCTAGTCTCTGCCAGCCGCCCTACGCAGACCGTCGCTCCATCTAGCCAGGAGGGGGCGTCCCACACTACCACATATACATACACTTGTCTAATCCCAAACTAGGATTTCTCCTGTGTTATGAGAATTAAACAAGTTCTGGACAATTGATAAATATAACATCCAGACCGGGGCCAACTTGTACACAAATTGTACAAAGTTGTCTGTCCCCGGTGGGAATCGAACCAACGACCTCTAGCGCTGGAGTCCAATGACTAAGCCACGAAGCCAACGAGGCGGTTGACAGCAAACCAAAGTATTTTTGCACTGTCAAGTTATTTGTCAAGTTTGACTGTCTACTTCTGACTCAGAACTTCTGGAAGCCCAGAAAATATATTAGGTCGTCCTCTGGCGCTCCAGTGACCAAGCCACTACGCCAACGAAGCGGTCAACGAGGTGCGCTTTATATGCCCTACTTATTAAGTTAAACTTTATTTCAGTTCAAAGCGGAGTGGTGGATATAATAAATAAATATGTCAGACATTCACACCAATTATCCAGTCCCAAACTAGGCAGAGCCTGTGTTATGGTTACTAGATAACGGATACACATACTTAAATAAATATATAAACATCCAAGACTTGGGTACAAACATTCATATTCATCATACGAACATTTGCCCCTAGCGGGACTCGAACCCGCAACCTCCGGCGTGGCAGTCCGAGAGCTACCCGTTCCGCCACGGAGGTCGTCATGATATGGTAGATAGATAAGTTGGGGAGGTACCTAGGGCGAGCCTGCGAGCGCGCTTGTGGTCCAGCGCCAGCAGGGGGCGCACCTCGTCCAGCCCCACGATGGCGGCGGCCGCCAGCACGCCCGCCTGCCGCATGCCGCCGCCCACCATCTTGCGCATGCGCCGCGCTCTACGCACACGCAAAATAAATACACGTACAATTATTACAGATGTACCAATCGTTGCCCAATTTGGTCTCCCAATTTGGGTTTACTTAACAATATTAATTTGTAGGAAGTTCGCAGAGATGCAACGGCCAATTAGACAATTAGTTAGCTTTAAATCAGCTGATTAATCGGTTTTTCTTAACATTATCCTAAATATGCTTCAGCTCCAATATAATTCCTTTTTTACTGGCACCAAATGTCAGTTTGTCCTATTTTTTTTTTACGAAATTGACGTTCTTCCCAGCCTAAGTAATATTAGTCTACGCGCACTAGTCGACGCCATTTGTGGATATGTCTGTGTGGGGGGGGGGGGGGGGCTGTTGGAGGGGATGAACTGTAAATAACTTCTTTATCCAATAAAATTATTGGATAAAGAATTATACTCTGTCAAAGAATTTATGGACATACAATTTTGAATTTAAACTGCGACATACATGTAGTTTATGAAAAAAAAAATCTTTTTTTTTATATGTATAGCATTGTTATAAATTTCATACACGAGTTGTGTAAAATTGTCATTTTTTATACTATACTTTTATTATCTCTTGACATTTTGTATACTATATTTTTGATTATTTTTTGGCATTTTGTATACTATTTTTTTATTATTTTTTGACATTTTGTATACTATTTTTTTATTATTTTTTGACATTTTGTATACTATTTTATATTATTTTTTGACGATCACATTAACTCTGACCTTTTACATAAGTTAATCTATGTATTAAAATTTGTAATGTGAAATAAAGAAATCTAATCTAATCTAATAACCCCAACTCGAATAATAATAGTATGTATACTATTATTATTATTCGAGTTCGGGTTATTTCAAGTTATTTACAGTTCACCCACCCCCACCCTCCAATACTCTATACATCGCTTGTATGGAGTATAGAAGGTATGCTTTAGTTTATTGGAGTTGGGACTATTTCAAGGTCTCCGTCTTAAACCTTGTATCACTGCGACCATTTCTGGTCTATTGTGATCGCCACCACACTATTATAGTTCGGTGCTAAGCTTTGCATCAGCTAGAAACTGCACAACGCTTTTAGCACTGAGCGGTTTTACTTCGTTATGGTGAAGTAACGTATACTAACTGCTGTATGAAGTGGTACGACCCCGCGAGGGCTGCGCCGGCGGGCGCGGAGAGCCCCTTGCTGAAGCAAACGGACACCGAGGCGCAGTCGCGCGCCAGCCGCGCGGGGCTCTCGCCCAGGTACTCGCACGCGTTGAACAGCCGAGAGCCGTCCATGTGGATGGGCAGAGAGCGCCTCTTGCACAGCGCGCCGAGCTCGTCTAGCCACTGGAGAGGTAGTGCCTGAACAATATGAGACAACTCTTTTATCTCTACAACCATATTCCCTGCTGATTCGGCTTTCCCAGTTGCTGACGGGTTATCGGCGGTAAGGACGCCCCTTGCGTGAAAAGTTAGTTTAAGCTCAGTAAGATCATACAGGGAAAAGGCGAAAAGGAAGACCAACAAAAAGATGGGAAGACGACCTGCCTGGTGGACGGCGCAAAGCATCCAAGCAGCGTTGCCAATGGCGACATCTGGAGGAGGCCTATGTCCTGGGACAGCCTGACCGTGACCACGACGTTGTTGATGCTAACAACCAACCGATTTAGCTATAAATCTTAATAATAATAATAAAATCATTTATTCATCTCTTAAAAAATATACATACAATAACTGCGCCAAACTGTATAATAGTTTGTTGGCAGAAATAGCTCTCTTACTTTATACACATCTATGGCAGAGAATACTAAATATCACTAAAATTAAAATTTACTATGCAAGTCAGTGAATAAATGCTATTTTTATTTATTTTATTTTTTAAGATCATACAGAGCATTCAATTCTTAAAATTGAGTTCAAGCACCTGTTTGAGCACACAACATTTGAAGTTGTGCGAGTTTGTAGCAGTTACGAGTCAGCACAGTCGTAGCAGAGAGCAGTGCGGTGTATTTTTTCGCTGACAGTTAGTACGCGACTTTAATAGTGGAGTTAAATTAAGGTTCAATATTGTATGTAGGAGTAAAATGTATCTGGCGAATAGCGGCGTATACTCGCACTTTATTTTAACACATTGACTAATTTATAAGACTATCATTATTTGTCAGCTCTACCCTGATCCTTACACTGCTCTAGGGCCAGAAAATTCAGAGCAAGTGTCCAGGGTATACTGGTGCGATGCTATTTCTAATGTACCCACAATTTTAAACGAACCACAATTTACTTGAAAGCAATATATGACCGCTTATTATAATCCTCAAAAGTATATATTCTTTATTGCACAAATTTTATAAGTAATTACAGTTACAAATTTTGAGTACAAAGGCGAGCTTATCTCTAAAAGATCTCTTTTCAGCCAACCTTACAGGGTGTGAGACAAGGCACTAAGAGCGAGGGGGCAAAAAGTGCATAATATACTACATAATAACTAAATAAAAAACGACGACCTCCGTGGCTGAACGGGTAGCTCTCGGACTACCACGCCGGAGGTTGCGGGTTCGAATCCCGCTAGGGGCAAATGTTCGTATGATGAATATGAATGTTTGTACCCAAGTCTTGGATGTTTATGTATTTATTTAAGTATGTGTATCCGTTATCTAGTAACCATACCACAGGCTCTGCCTAGTTTGGGACTGGATAATTGGTGTGAATGTCTGACATATTTATTATTTTATTTATTATTTATTTATTAAATACTGAAACTACTTTACACACACACACATATATATAATGGGCCCGATTCCGAAGGCACACATGTAAAATTTGACAGCGCTAAAATTGGTTTCATCTTTATCTTCATAAAACTGTGTGACAAGGATAGCACCCGTTTTAGTGCTGTCAAACTTTAACGTTGGGCCTTCAGAATCGAGCCCATTAAATACTAATAATAAATATAATAAACATTCATAAATACATACATATATTATACTGCGTGAGACAGATAGTGCTCTTTTAGTTTAGTATCTCGTGTTCGAACTAATATAAATATAAATAAATATCTCTGGTCTAGTAAAATGTATTGTAGCACCTTTCCACCACAGTAGGTGTGAGTGTTTTCCACGGAGACCAACGACGTGATTGGCTCATGTATATCGGAGCCTCGGATATGCCGCTCTACGTCGCTCAGTTCGAAGGTGCCATCCGACTTGTTGGGCAGCGTCGTCGCTTGTACGCCAGCTACGTGCGCTGCGCCACCTTGGGAAAACGAATTTTTTATGTGAATTTTGACAGTCTTCTTAAGACATTAAAACCTATACGCTTTAAACTCCTTCTTACGTAAAATAAGAGTGCTGACGACAAACTGGTCTTTTTTATTACTAGCTGTTTTTATACTTTTGTCAAATGTAGTTTTTTATTAGACTTGATCTTATTATACTGTCAGAAAAAGTGGTGATATTTTTATTGCTGAATATCTACATTACTCTGCAGCCCTCGCCATCCTCAACAAAGAGAATTCTAAATATGACTACGTAAAGAAGCAACGCTTCTACGTAAAGGTCATATCGCCCGATTACCAGAACACCGTTGGACAAGTAGAGTCACTGAGTGGGTGGGTCCCTGCTGGTAAAAGAAGAATAGGGAGACCGAGGAAACGATGGGTTGATGATATCACTGCAATCACAGGACCCACTTGGGCAACTGAAGCGAAGGACAGGGAAAGATGGAAAAGGTTGGAGGAGGCCTTTACCCAAAAGGGGTCCCTACATAAATAATATTAAAACTATCTTAAAAATAACCAATGTATTTATTATATAATTTTATAGATTTAAGTTTAAGATGTACTCAATAACTATATGTAAGGAATAATAAAAGGTTTTTATGTATATGTTAAAGAAGCAACACTCAACTCCCCCGCCAGATTAACGTCCCCCGCAAAATAAAGCATGGCGCGAAGTACGAAAGAAAAGCATTTATGTGTTGACGTATAACGTTGTCCCTCTCTCGATAGTTTACGGACCCTGTAGGGTCCCCTACAGGTCCCCTACACCCTACAGGCCTGTAATAATAAGTGATTAAATCTCTTCTATGCCGTCTGGTTTCCGGTAGAGTAGAATAGGACCACTCCAACTCTTCCCGTGGATGTCGTACAAGGTGACTAAGGGAATACATTATAAAACATCAATCAGGCCTCCCCAACCCGTCTGGCCAGCGCGGGGAGTGTAGGCCAAATCCTCCCTCTGTCTCCGGCAGACGAGAGAGGGTTGTGCTCCTGCAGTGGAGACAATAACCTGATGATGAAATCTCTTCACTTGTATGGAGTATTGGATGTGTGCTTTAGTTTTCAGTCCATTTGTTAATATTCTGTAAAAGTTTCTTAAATTTTTATCTTTTAGACTTCATTTCTTCATTTTCTGTCTATATTTCTGTACTTCCAGTGAAAAGGGATGTAACTTAAAAATGCTACTTTAACTTTTTTAATATGACATAAATATCTTTGTTAAGATATCTCGAATTTGTTTGCTCTCCTAAAAAGTACCATTACCTAAGTTAGATCTTTTTAACTGGAAGAACAGATTTAATATCATCATGTTCTTCATATTTTCCCTTTCATATATCCTATCAAAGTACCGAATAACTAATATCTATTTTGAATATACCTTGTTCATATTTGAAGATATGTGATTTATCTCCAACTAGTACTTCTGAGCCTCTCTTATTGCAATGCACCATGACTGAAAATTAAGAAAAGAAAACAGAATTAGTTTAATTACATTTGTAAGTATTGTTACTTATTATAGAGCTGTGGTAGCCTGTTTGGTTCTGCACTTGCCTCATGTTCATGTGTTTTTCGAAATTTTGGTATAGTTTATATATAATACCACAGGTGAAGGAAACCTGCATATACCAAGAAAAAATAATCAGATGTATGTGAAGTCCAGCAAATCGACTTTGGAGAACTTCGGGCACTATTGCAGGACAGGGGTTTGGCACAAAAGATCCCAAAGGGTCGAAGTGTCGCCAGGTCCTTCTTCCTGGCCCCCTAAAAAAGGTCTACTGCATGACCATAGAATACTTAATAGGTAATACTACGCTCGACGTAGCCCTTCCTCAATTATCAACCATCTCATTAATTTTTCTAATCCAGCCGCTTTGGTTAAGCCTACTGTTGAGAGGGTTAGGGTGTACAAAAGGGGGCGCAATTTTTTTTTTAAATGTCTCTTAAATGGAACCAAATCGCCTGCCACCGCGTGTTTTTAAAAGTAAATAAAACTTGCATTTTCCAATAATTGCAATATTTGACACTTACTTGCAATCAAATTGGCCATCGTGGAGGAAGGTAGGAACAAAGCTGCCTGTTTCCCGAGCATGGTCGCGATCTTGCTCTCCAACGTGTTCACAGTGGGATCCTCTCCCATCACATCGTCTCCCAGCGCAGAGTTCACCATGGCATGCTTCATGGCTTCCGTGGGCTTCGTCACCGTATCCGACCGGATATCTACGATATAAGCCATGTCTTTAGCCAAAAATGTGACTACAAAAGTTTTGAAACCGTACGGTACAAATACTTTGCTCTCAAATATCTAGATATATATTTATATCATCAGACATATGTAGGTCGATCTCCTAAAGTGAATCTTTCACTCTTTATCGCAGCATAGAAACCGGCTTTTATCAAACTTGTTTTCACCTTGAACACTAGATATTGCGGATGCCGATCATTAGGTCAAAATGATAAATGATAAGAGGCTGCGTGCATATTCCGAGAATATTTTTCTCATAAGTTTTCTGAACTGTATCGTTGTATCCTTTTCGTTGTCAAAGAAAAAGAAAAAGACAGCAGGAATAGAAAATGATCGAGTTTCGTGAATACTGCCAAAGCAGCTTTCAATTTGACATAAGTTCGTCCAGTCCATGAAACGAACAGTATATGTGTTTTTGATGAGTGATATGAGCTCATTGTCGCACTAATGAAATATTAGAAATGTTTGGTTGTGCAAATTCTGTTGAATAAAAACTTAGTAGTAGTAAAAAGTTAAAAAAAAAATATATATATTAAATTCTGAGTACAAAAATTGTAATATTAATAGTGTTTTTTAAATTTTATCTATTTTCATTTAACATTTAGCGTCACAATGACATATCAGAAACGCACATCATGCGCATGACTATTCGTTTCATCACCAAGACCCACGAGCTGCCAAAAATAACTGTTTCTATTTTCGTTATAAATTGTAGTTAAATTAAATAAATAAACAGACGCTGGATTGCGTTGCGTTTCTAATAAAAATATATTAATTTGTGCACTTCAACATAGAATATAAGGCAAGTAAGTCTAGTACCAAACTAAAAAGTAATATTAAACAAAAGTTAAGTTTTCTCATTCTTGTTTTAAACATTTTTTCTCTATCATGATTATGGAGTGCTCAGAGCTGTGGTGAACCACCAAAGAGGTTAACCACAACAACTTGTGAAGGTAAAGGTGGTGATATCATTGGTTTCAGTGTCAAACCAATAGAAGTTTAGTTATTTCAATTCTCAGAAATTTTCCTATTGATTACTCATTCATGGTTTGATTTAAGTTACCGAGCACCACTATCTACTGTTGTGGTGCTTGTTAAAACTACATTATACAGTTTTTAATTAATTATATCCTAATCTTAAGTTTATTAAAAACAAGTTGTTTAAAAAACATTATTTAGTCATGTTCAGGTGAAGTTTGATATGGCCCACTTGAGCCCTTGATGTTATCATGCCCCTTTACAATGTCTAGTTAAAGACAAAAGTTCAGTTAGAGTATGAAAGGGGGCACTATGAAAAAATAACATTGTGGTACAATTTGGTTCTGGCACCCACTTCGCTTGTTCTGTGGTCTACAGCAACCTAACAAGCTCGTTGCTTTGCTCCTAGCAATCTAAATCTTTGTGTGATTTTTCATAGTGCTCCATTTTTAAACATTGTAAATGGAGGTGATTTGAATATAAATATGTTTCAAAATATATTATTACTATGGGATATAGGCCGGCAGCAAATTGCTGGTATCACTATATCTGAACTGGTGTATTTAAGTCTTTTAATTGTCACTTGTAACAATGGTTTTTGTAGAACTTGTCTGTTTTTAAAAGTTCACTGAGAGGAAAGCCCTGACTCCCAATATGGGAAATCCCATGTATCCGGAGTCAATGCCGTTCTGTTAGCTATAGTAGTTATCTCAGGGTGTATAAAATTAAAAAAAAAGTTAAAATGCCCTGGACAAAAATTACAAGGTGTTGGCCCCACATGATAGAGGATAGAAAAGCTACAGTTGTATATGTTACATGTTGTTGTATAAGGTTTCGAATTTGTTCCAGAAAGTAAAATTGGTTAAACATGGATGATGAGATAGAAGAAATGGAGCCAACACAGTCCAGTGTACGGAGGACACTGACGATCAGAAACAGTGCTGCAAGGCAGGTGGCTGTCAACTTCATGGCATCCAGGCAGCAGCCGCACAGTGAGTTACATAAGCTCACAGAAAGAGTTGGGTGGGGGCGGTCCTATCAAGTATTGTAGGTGGTGCGAGATTTCATTGTGCCCCCCCCCCCTCCAAAATTCATAATAGAGATAATAATAATAGCCATTTATTTCCGAAATTTACACTTAATACTAAGGATTATTCATATTATATAGGTTTTGGTGTGCCTTCTGGCATCGGCCTCCTCCAACTCCTTCCAGTATGCTCTGTTTTGTGCCAATCTTGACCAGTACGGTCCTAGGGTCTGTTTTATTTCGTCTTCCCATCGTCTTATTTGTCGTCCTCTGTTTCTGGTACCATCTCTTGGGTACAAGAGAATCACTTGCTTGCTCCACTTGTCCATACTGCAGCGAATTTCGTCAATTCTTGTTAGTATGTCTGTCAGTTTTATTCTGTCCCTTATACGGCTTACTTTGTCCTTAAGCTTTAGTCCGAGAATACTTCTCTCCATAGCTCTTTGGCATTTGGTGAATAGAGATGGTGGCATAATAGAGATACATAATATAAAAACAGTCGTCAAATTTTAACAGGTAGGTTTTAAGGTGGTATATTATTTTTTTGTGCTGGCGATCTATTATATTGCTTTACTTTTTTGTCATGGAAGAAAGTCAAATGTAACACTAAACAGCTCAATCACGCCACATTGACAGTCGTACGTTGTTCGCCTAAGAGTCCCCGCAGACTGCAAACTTTATATCGGCCGATAATTTAGTCGGATTGAGCTGCTAGTGCGCACACTGGGCCAACAAATCGTCATAGTGTGCGCACTTGCATACATCTTTATACTGTTTAAGAGCCTGACTAAATTATCGGCCGATATAAAGTTTGCAGTCTGCGGGGACTCTAAAGCTGCTACTTACGCTTTCGGATTGTGGAGCGGCGCGGGACTTTACTCAAATACATCACTCACTCGCCTTAGAATTTCTTTGGTATATGCAGGTTATCACGATTTTTATTCTTAACCAAGAAGCCTGTGGCATCATAATAAATGGTACTTAAAAACCCAATAGTACTTCCGGGATTTGAACCCTTGACTGCATGATTATGACGCGAGCACTCCTAACAAGGCCACTAGAACTCTTCAAGTTCATTAAACTTATCTGTTAATAACTCACACATATACGTATATGCAATAGGTTCTTAATTACATCTAATCAAGTTAGTAGCTGTGGGGCAGTAATTAACCTCAGTGAATCATACCTCAGTGCAACATTAACCATCTAACGTTTGGTACTGTTTTGTACAGATCATGAGAATATGTTAATTTTTCCTTGTACATACTTCAGATCTTTGGTTGTGCTAAATAATATTTTTAAGAAATAGCAATATTGTTGTGGTTTTAATCTACAAATGAACAAAAGTGAGAAATGAATACTCACAAGTGAATAATGGATCCGTTTGGTTGTAACGATATTGAGTTGGAAGAGCTGATAAATGGTATGTTTATCTTATACTAAGTATTGTGTGTATCAGAAGGAGTTTATACTCTTCTTAAGTACTTATAGGCCATTTGGCTTTGTGTTGCCGTTCCCTTCTATCTATTCTGCCGCCCTTAGGCCACGGTCTGTTGTAATATCCAGCACTAGTATGTATTACACTCTTGAAGACCATGTGAATTCCTGTTTCGAGTTCAAGTCGAAACGCTGGCTTGTCGAGCAGGCGTTCTATAAAATTGAGGAATTTACATGTACGGCGTCGTGACTAACGTTCTTTAACTATTTAATTTGTTTAATTAAATTGACATTTTTGTTTTTTAATTAATTTGACATTTTTTATTTTTTACTATTTTTATTCTATTTAATATTTTTTATTTTTTACCAAATTTTAAAAAAATTTAATCATTATTATTTTTTACTCATACAATACGTATGAGTACTTATTTATGTATGACGTGTATTTAATTATACTAATAAATGAACTATGAACTATGTTTCTCCATCAAAATTGGTGGAGCAGTTCTAATAAGTCCCAGTTCTTATCCAATATGCACTGGACCCATCAGAGGGTACAAATTGATTTTTTTAATCGATGGATATTAGCCAAAATGATCACGGGGCCCCCAGGGGAGCAAGATAAAGGACTTCAGAGAATGAAGTGTGGTGAGGTGGGAGGCAAAGGTCAAACGTATGTTTTGCATGCTATTAGATAACTGCCACAATCCTCCGACGGTCCTTAAAGTTAGTCAAAGTCAAAATCATTTATTGCATATCAGTACACTTCGTACATTTATACATGTAATTTTTTTTATCGACTACCGCTTCCTAGGTGTTAGCGCTGGGAAGAAGAAACGGCGCAACAAACTTCACGCAACACATCTTTTAAAAATCAAGTTTGCATACAATTAATAAAGATTTTGCGAAGCTGAATTAACATTAGTACCAGCAAAGATAATATATACTAGAGTACCAGGCATCATTGTCATTCAAATAATCGTTTATTTTATAATAGACTTTCTTACAAAGTTGTTTTTTAATGTGAATCTTAAACTTTCTGTCCGTCATATTTAAGATTTCCTCTGGTAGTTTGTTGTAGGAGCGTATACATTGCCCCAAGGTTCGATTCATACAATTTGTACAAGTTGGTCTCGGTCTGGATGTTATATTTGTGATTTGTCCTATCCTTGTTTAGATAGATAGATAAACTCTTTATTGCATACAAATTGAGAATAACAATAAAAATAGATACAGATTTTTGGAAAGTGCATAAATGCACTTAAAGCGATCTCTTCCAACCTTTCAGAAGGAAAATAAGAAATACACGACAGAGTATTGAATTTAAAAAATAAAAGAAATTTATATTTGTTTAATTACCATAGCACAGGAGAAAATCCTTGTTTGGGATTAGGCAAGTGTTATGTATGAATATATGTCATATTTATCTATTTACAGATACCTTAAGACTGAGACGCAGTACCTCGGAGCACAATGCCTTTCTGGAGGAGGTGGCTGAAGCCTGCGACGGCCCGGCCGCGGCCAACAAGCAGGCCGACATCATCGTGCGAGAGATGGAGCAGCACCGACGGCTCATGGAGGACGACCCTGCTGCCGAGGAGATGAGGAGGTGAACAGTTTCAACTACAAATCCATTATGCACTCTCTAACGACATGATATTTTCCGGGTTTAGCGTCAGGCTAAGATAATTAGGGACGCCCCCTGGCTAGATGGAGTGACGATCTGCGTAGGGCGGCTGGCAGAGACTGGATGAGAAGAACCGAGGATCGGGTTCAGTGGCGCGCCTTGGGAGAGGCCTATGTCCAGCAGTGGGCTCTTACAGGCTGATGATGATGATGATGATGAAGATAATTAGACGTCAGAATAGTGAGTGATATTACATCAGCCGTAGACGTCCACTGCTGACCATAGGCCTTCCCCAATGAACGCTACCACACCCGGTCCTTCCCCACCCCGCGGTCTCCACTGCAGAACTCGTCTGCCCCAACGGCCGTCGGTTCTGCGACAGATGTGGCCCGCCCACTGTCACTTCAGCACAGGGTTGGATAAAAAACAGTTTTATTTAATATAAAACATGTTTTAAACAATTTAAACAATAAAAAACATGTTTTAAATAATAAAAAACATGTTTAAAACAGATGTTTTAAACACTTTGTTTAAAACATGCCAACCCTGATTCAGCAAGACTAAAAACTTCACTACAATTTACACAAATTAAGTTAAATGTTTTCCAAAAGGAAAAAGGATATTTTATTTCGTACTAGCTGCGCCCGCGGCTCCGCTCGCGTGAACTACAGAATCTGCTCCCGCTCCCGCTCCCGTTCCCGCTCCCGCTACCACACCCACTCCCCTTTACCCACGCCCACTGCCATTCTCACTACCAGCTCCAAATGTAGTCAAAACTCATCGCAATCTGAATAGTACAGAAATACTATTATATGCAATATATTGCATACTAACCTTACCTACTAATGTATTTGAAAACTAAAAATGTCTATAACTTTTGATTGAGTAAACCGCTTCCGATGAAATAAAGACTACATGTTAAGTTAATCCCCATGTTTCTGTGAAAAGTAAATCAAAATCCGTTCAGTACTTTTTAGTGATGCGTGCTCAAACTTACAGAAAAACAGACAAACAGACAAACATTTCAAAAATGATCGAAATGTGTTCTGATGCTTATCCTTAGAGGCCCCAAATATATTGTGCAAATATCTTCAATGTACAGACACGCGAAGATTTAATTTATAAGATGAGAATTATTTTCATAGAACTTGAAAAAAACACGTTAGAATTCTACCAGATTATACGATTTAATCGTGTATTCGTCTAGCCGTAGTTTTTGTCTAATTGTGTAATCGTCTCTATGGTCATCCTAGGAGGACATTCAAGGATCAAATTAGTAATGTCCTCAAAAAGGCTGGGATCCGCAGTGAGTAGAATAAAAGGATGATGAATGTCCGAGGGACTAGTGAGGTGTGTCAGAATCGCGCAAAGTGGCGATCCATCGTCTCTGCCTACCCCTCTGGGACTAAGGCGTAAGCATATTGTAGGTATTATGTAATCATGTATAGTACTGTTTTTTTATCCTAAACTAGGTCACCTTAGAATCTTGTCGCAATTTCGACAATATGATCCAGCACTCGGGTATCTTGGAAAGAAGTAATAAATAAATATAATAATATAATAAACTACACAATATACCTTACTGTGCTATTCTTATCAGTTAAACAAATGCATAATTGTTTGTATAATTTAAATTATAATTATTATATTATGTTTTTTTTATAGTACCTTGAAACTTGTATTAACGAAGGTAGAGAAGGGTATGTTGCGTTGGTTTGGACATTTAGAGCGTATGAGTGAAAGAAGAGTGACAAAAGAGGCTTACAACACGAATGTGGATACAGCTAGAGGTCGTCCTAGGAGGACGTTCAGGGATCAAATTAGTAATGTCCTCAAAAAGGCTGGGGTCCGCAGTGAGAAGAATAAAAGGAGGTGCATGAAAAGGTTGGTTTCCGGTAGAGTAGAATAGGACCACTCCAACTCTTCCCGTGGATGTCGTACAAGGCGACTGAGGGAATACATTATAAAACGTCAATCAGGCCTCCCCAACCCGTCCGGCCAGCGCGGGGAGTGTAGGTCAAATCCTCAGTCTGTCTCCGGCAGATGGATAGGGTTGTGCTCCTGCAGTGAGACAAAAATAACCTGATGATGATGATAATGAAAAGGTTGATGAATGTGAGTGAGGCTAGTGAGGTGTGTCAGAATCGCGCAAAGTGGCGATCCATCGTCTCTGCCTACCCCTCTGGGACTAAGGCGTAAGCATATTGTATGTATTATGTAATCGTGTATTTAAAAAAAACACGATGTTCTGTTTCGCCAGATAGATTTTAAGCTCTTTAGAGTGTCACATTGCCAATATGGAATCTACTTTAACTTCGTATTGTGATTCCAGGGAGGCTCTGCGAGACCTTCCGCAGTGTCTGACGATGAAGAGAAACGTGCGCGCCAAGCTGTCCGCCTCCGTCAGCCTGCGCTCCAAGCGGCGGCCCATCTCTATGTACAGGAGGCTCAAGTATAGAGTTGGCTTTGCTTGGAAAAGGGTGAGAAATACAATTGAATTTCAGTCCTATTTTAGGCCCAACTCCTAAACTTGAATTGTTCCTGTCTGTCCCCCAGCCTGCATCAGTCATCATCATCAGGTTATTCTAGTCTCCATTGCAGGAGCACAACCCTCTCTCATCTGCCGGAGACAGACGGAGGATTTGGCCTACACTCCCCGCGCTGGCCAGACGGGTTGGGGAGGCCTGATTGATGTTTTATAATGTATTCCCTCAGTCGCCTTGTACGACATCCACGGGGAGAGTTGGAGTGGTCCTATTCTACTCTACCGGAAACCACACGGCAAGCAGTACTTCACAGACAGTACAGAGCTTCTAATTGTTATCTGTCCCCGAATAATTTAAAAACAACTGGCACATTTGATTCCCCCATCTCCGTTCAGTCACCGGACTACCAAGCGTTGTGAGGGACTTCATCCTTATGTAGTAGACATACCACGCTCTCGCACGAAGCGTTTTGCTTCCTCTTTCATAATGCGAACTGCTAAGGAATGGAACTCCCTGTCATCTTGGGTATTTCCGGACAAGTACAATTTGGATCTCTTTGAAGGAAGAGTGAATAAGCATGTTATGTCATTTATCTTCCATTTATCTTCTTCTGTCATCTGTCAGTTATCTCAGGAGCTAGTAATGCTATCGAGTTGAAATTTGGAGTAGTTTTAAATAATACCCACCCAATACCAAAACAAAACATAGTTAAAAAATATAATTTTTTTGATTGCAAAAGGTGCCAAAACTCTGTGGTTAAAGTGTGGTTACTAGGTCAAGTGCGGTATCGTATGAAAGAGATCATTTGTACATTCTAAAGTAGGTTTTCGTTTCCTGAAATGTTTGGAGTTGATATAGTTTTTTAGAAATCTGCAAAAACCCTTTACAAACTACGTTTCCTTTTAAGGTACGGGACCCTCGGTGCGCGAGTCCGACTCGCACTTAACCATTTTTTTAAATCAATTTACGGCTCCGAATGTAAGTCTTTGAGCCTAGATTCAAAGTATTGCTTATAACTGGTAATAAATGAAAACATTCCCATGCAAGGTCCGTGTATAATGTATATAATAATTAACAAACCTCTAGTTCCAAGACCGCCTCCGGGACTTCATATTCTCCATCGAGCTATGGTACGAAGCGATACGCAACATCGAGGGCAACTTCGGCTCCGCTGTCGGCTCCTACTTCTACTTCCTGCGCTGGCTGTTCCTTGCTGACCTGCTGCTGGGGATCATGGTCATAGCCTTCATCGTGGTGCCTCAGGCCATGCACGATCAGCACGCGAACGGCAATGGGGAGAGGGGCTTCTTCGACTTCATCAGCGGGAAAGTAAGTGAACCAGCTTTGATGAACTTTCAGTAAAAACATAATATTTATGTTACGCTGGTGTAATCATCTGTCAGCCTCTAGAAGTCTACTGCTGGACACAGGCCTTCCCCAATGAACGCCACCACACCCGGTCCTCCGCCCTCAGCATCCAGCCGCTACCGGCCACCTTCTTTAGGTCGTCGGTCCACAAATTGTCCATAAAATGTTTAGTATTCCTATTAAATCCGTTGTCCCGCTCACTAGTGCTGGCGATGACGGTTAAGATGCGGTATAGATCGTCCACTTCACGACGGCTCGCCCCGCTACTATTCGCAAGGGGTGAGCGCGGGAGCTCTCTCTGCTGCGGGAGCTCTCTCTCTCATCTGCAATGAAAAGACTCTAAGCTTCTTCGGTCACATTGTGCGGTCTCCCAAGCACGGCCTGGAGAAGCTCATCATCCTGGGACAAGTGGAGGGCAGGCGTGCCAGAGGACGAGGTCAGACCCGGTGAGGAGGGTGGCTGGCGGGTCCTTATAAGAAGCGGTGCGGCTGGCCAATGACCGATATGTGTGGAGGCGTGTTTAAAACGGTCGCGATCCTCAGCAGTGAGAGAACGACAGAGAAGAAGAAGAGCGTGGGAGTTAATATGCACACATTGATGATTAGTACGTAACGACAACCTCTGTGGCGGTACGCGTAGCTCTCGGACTGCCACGCCGGAGGTTGCGGGTTCGAATCCCGCAAGGGGCAAATGATGAATATGAATGTTTGTACCCAAGTCTTGGATGTTTATATATTTATTTAAGTATGTGTATCCGTTATCTAGTAACCATACCACAGGCTCTGCCTAGTTTGGGACTGGATAATTGGTGTGAATGTCTGAGATATTTATTTATAGAACTAGGCGACAATATAACGCATGTAAACGCTTTAGAGGAGTGGGGCGTGCCGTCGTGAATTGAACGATCTACACCGGTACTTGAGAGAATCTGTCTATTGCACATTACATATCTCGCTCTAACTTATCCTGAATCTCATGTGAATCTGATTGTGACTCGACGCCTTCTCCACACCCTCAGGGCGGATACGCAGACTCCCTGCTGTTCTACGGGCACTACCACGATGGAGATATATCGCCGCGCGGGCCGCTTCCATACAACATGCCCTTCGCTTACTTCTTCACCATGGTCAGCCTCTATCTGGTGGTCTTCGCCGTGCTCTGTTATAGGTAATATTTACGAGTGTACTGACAAAGGACGATGGGAGATTTGGTCCCAGACATCATGATACTGGTCCCATACGCTAATGAAAAAGTCTTATAATGTTGAACAATAGTTACTTTGGCGTCTAATAGACATAGACATAGCCAAACTTTATTGATAACTTCCGTTACAGGTCAAATAAATTTTTTACACAAGTTAAATAAAATCAAATTATAGACAGGCAAATAAAACATCAATAACTAACATAAATATAAAAATGTCAAATAAAATTCTTAAAACTAAATAAATTAAGTTAATGCGTTCTGAAAGAACTCTTCATAACAATAAAATGCCTGCTTGACAAGCCAGGCGCACAGTCTCTTTTTGAAAATAGGTAGCCTCGGAGAGCTGGTGACCTCAGTGGGAAGCCGGTTGTACACCGCGGGACAATATCAGTTAAGCTGTATTTTCGGCCTATCCGTACCTGTCCATAGGTCGCTGGTTCATATCCGGCTCGAAGGACCATTATTCACAGTAGCCTAGATTTAGCTTATGTGTATGTGGTGTTGCATATATGTAGTGGTATTGTATTGTATTGCATGTGTATAACCATAAAACTAAATATTTATTACGTATTTGCTATAGCCATTTAACTATTTATAATTTATGTTCCTAAATCAGCGAAACCCACCTTTTTCTATTGTATAATACTTTCTACACCAAGGTTGTCTGGAAGAAATCGCTTGAAGCGATAAGACCGCCTAAATTGTAATATTTGTGACCGCCCACAAGGAGCGCGCTGTACGGAGTAGTAAACAACCGCTAAGTCGAGCGCTTAAGACATATTTTCGCGCGCTGCCGGCATATCAAAGATCGTAGCGCTCCTCCTACATATCTAGCTGTACGGAATAATAACAACCCTTAGACAACGATCTCTATGTACTACTAGATGGAGCGTTCCAAACAATCGCTCTGTTCCACGCAAGTAGCCACAACTCTCTCACATTCACAATGAAACTTGTGCAGTTACTACGCAGAACATTTAATTATTTACTAAATATTGACATTATTTAACCGTAGCGTCAATATTTAGTAATAATTAAATGTACTGCGTAGTAACTGCACAAGTTTCATTGTGAATCTGAAACAGTTGTGGCTACTTGCGTGGAACAGAGCGATTGTTTGGAACGCTCCATCTAGTAGTACATAGAGATCGTTAGCCTTAGAAACATTTTTGCGTGTATTATTGGTACCATCAAACCCCGACCGTTGAGCGCTGTACGGAGTAATAACAACGCTAAGTCGAGCGCTTTAGAAACATTTCTGCGTGTATTGTCTGAGGAAGTTGTGTATCTGCTACAACTTATCTCATCTGTGTTTTTATTAGGACTCCGTACCTACATATCGGAGCCCTATTCATAGAGCGTTACGCCGTTCGTCCGTCTGTGTGACTCCGGTTCCATTATCCAGGACGGCGTACTCGTACCGGCGGAACTTCATCGAAACGTCGGGCGGGCTGAGCCAAGTTTTCGCCAGCAAGGTGTTCTGCAGCTGGGACTTCGGCATCACCTCGCAGCAGGCCGCAGAGCTCGGCGCGAAAAGCATCTACAACGAGTTTAAGGTGAGCAAGATATTACGGTAACGACGTCGGAGAAAATAAAAACTAACATGTTGGTAGTGTATGTTATGTATGAATAATCCAACAAGAAATTACAATGTATATCTAATAAATTAAATCGTAAACTTCGCGTGTCTGTACATTGAAGATATTTGCAAAAAAAAAAAATTAGGGGGTCTAAGGATAGTAATAGAACACATTTCCATCATTTTTGAAATTTTTGTCTGTTTGTCTGTGAGTTTGTGCACGCATCACTTAAAAACTACTGAACGGATTTTGATGGACTTTTCAAAGAAACATGGGGCTTAACTTAACTTAACATTTAGTCTTTATTTCATCGCAATCGACGCACTCAATCAAAAGTTATGAATATTTTTAGTTTTCAAATACATTAGTAGGTAAGGTTAGTATGCAATATATTGCAAATAATAGTATTTCCGTACTATTCAGATTGCGATGAGTTTCTGGACTACATTTGGAGCTGGGAGTGGGAATGGGAGTGGGCGTGGGCGTGGGAAAAGGGGAGTGGTTGTGGGAGCGGGAGCGGGAGTGGGAATGGGAGGGGATTCTGTAGTTCACGCGAGCGGAGCTGCGGGCACAGCTATTATACTAATAATAATATCTACTCATTAGAGTTAAAACTGACCGACATCACGTATACACGGAAAACGTCCTAGTTATTCTTGCTATTTGCTCTCCGTGTCACAAGTCGATGTAGAAATGTCGGTTCACAAGACAACTGTCTATTATTATACATAATGCTTAACCTTTGGTTCCAGAAGGGTGGGCAAAGACGATGTATTGCCACTTTGCGCGATCCTGACACACCTCACTAGCCTCACTCACATTCATCAACCTTTTCATACACCTCCTTTTATTCATTTCACTGCGGACCCCAGCCTTTTTGAGGACGTTACTAATTTGATCTATTAATCCGATCCATCATCATACAGCGTGTATGTGATAATTGATTAATTTATACAAAAATGTGTCTCAACACTGAGGCGGCGATGTTGTTCGCCACACATCACGCCAAGTGGTATCACGGGGCGAAAAGTGGACGAAGGAAAGTCGCTTTGCGACGTTGGGTCGCACAATGCATCGTCTTTGCCTACATCTCTGGGATCAGGGCGTGAGCATTATGTATGTGTGTGTTATACAAAAAAATGTTGTTAATCAACCCGTCTGGCCAGCGCGGGGAGTGTAGGCCAAATCCTCCGTCTGTCTCCGGCAGACGAGAGAGGGTTGTGCTCCTGCAGTGGAGACAAAAATAACCTGATGATGATGATGATATTTTACAGTCTAATGATTGTATGTATGTGTGTGTGTCGCTACGTGTGTGGGGGTGAGTGTGTTCATCGGAATGTGTCGTCGGTTCGACGTCCGTGCTGCTTCTTATTCTAATTTAATAAAATCTGTTCCAGGAACTCCTCAACGAGCAGAACAAGAACCTAGTCCGACCAACGTTCTGTACTAGATTTGTGCAGTACGCAGCCAACGTCTCCGTGACCAGCTCAGTGCTGGCGGTGATCGCGGCGCTGGAGTACGGCCTCTGGCGGCTGGTCGCGCTGGAGACGGTCGCGTCGCGCTGGGCGATGCTGGTGTCGCTCGCGGTGACGCTCGCCGTCGCGCTGTGTCCGCTCCTCTTCAGTCTCGTTGTTAGGTGAGTATTTAGTAGGAAGTATGCAGATATTTAGCGTCAAAAAACCCAGTAAATGAGCTCGCCTTTGTAGCTTTTTTTTTTGATATGTATCGTCAAGGAGAATGGCATGGGATTAAGTAATAAATAAAATAAATATCTCAGACATTCACACCAATTATCCAGTCCCAAACTAGGCAGAGCCTGTGCTATGGTTACTAGATAACGGATACACATACTTAAATAAATATATAAACATGCAAGACTTGGGTACAAACATCATATTCGTCATACGAACATTTGCCCCTAGCGGGATTCTAACCCGCAACCTTCGGCGTGGCAGTCTGAGAGCTATCCCGTTCCGCCACGGAGGTCGTCAATGAGAATGGGATGAGATTAATTAGACATTAATTCAACATTAATTAGATAAATTTTGGGAAGTATAGAGTTGGTAGGCTCAGGTCGTCGTTCCCTGACGAGTTGAGCAGCTTGATTTTGGCGTGAATAATAAACTGGTTGTTGGCAAAAGGAATATACTATTTATTGGATATCGTAAGTGAATGCAAAATATATCTTGCTTGACACAATCGGAATCTCTATCTGTCTAAAACAAAACACTCTCTCTAGTACTGTCTAAATTGGAAGAAATACTAAATGGCCAGCACTAAAGAGAGTACATATAGTTTACCCTAAAAGAGTATACAAGGCGAACTAATCGCCACAAATTTATTCCATGTGTATTGTAGGTTGGAATACTACGCGCCTCGCACGGCGCTCTACGTGACTCTGGCCAGGACCTGGCTTCTGGACGTTGGCACTCTCACCTTGCTGTTCTACTACTGGACGAAGTCGGGTGTTGATGTGAGTAACTACTTTATTTATGATGAGCTTGCGCTTGACCTCAATCATCTGATGGTATGTGAACAGGCCTAAAATGCCTGTTCCTTTAAAAGATCCAAGTTGTACTTGCCCGGAAATACCCAAGCTGGCAGGGAGTTCCATTCCTTAGCAGTTCGCATTATGAAAGAGGAAGCAAAACGCTTCGTGCGAGAGCGTGGTGTGTCTACTGCATAAGGATGAAGTCCCTCACCACGCCTGGTAGTGTGGCGATGGAAGGTCCTACTTACGTATCCTGCTTAGGCTGTTGTGGGGGGGGGGGGGGGGGGGGTGGAGTTTCTCTTCAAACGAATTTACTATGGACATTATTTTGTTAAGTTATTATTTGATTTTTTTTTAATCACATTATTTTGCAGTGCTGGGAAACGTCGTTCGGACAGGAGGCGTACCGGCTGGTGTTGCTAGACTGTTTGGTATCCCTGATAGTGTTGCCACTCGTTGAGTTCCTTAGGGCTTTGTTTTATCAGTAAGTTTTTTTTTTGTTTTTTTTTTAATACTTTTTACGTTTACTTTTTCATTCGATGCGTGAAATTTCACCTGATGGCTTACCCAGAAGTCACCTATAAATTATATATGCTATGTATTACATAATATAATATTACATGATTTACATCATCATCAGCCTGAAAGAGTCCACTATTGGACATAGGCCTCTCCCAAGGTGCGCCGCTGAACCCGACCCTCGGTTCTTCTCATCCAGTCACTGCCAGCCGCAGATCGTCGCTCCATCTAGTCAGAGGGCGTCCCACACTACGCTTGCCCAGTCGCGAACTTGTGAACTCGTTTACCCCATACACTTGTCTAATTCCAAATTAAAATATTCTACTGTGCTAGGGCGGAGGGCGGAGGACCGGGTGTGGTGGCGTTCGTTGGGGAAGGCCTATGTCCAGCAGTGGACTGTGGACTTCTAGAGGCTGACATGATGATGATGATGACTGTGCTATGGCAGTTAAGAATATGACCATTCACGAATATAACATCCAGACCGGGACCAACGTGTATACATTGTACCAAGTTGTCTGTCTCCGGTGGGAATCAAACCAACGACCTCTAGCGCTGGAGTTCAATGACTAAGTCACGAAGCCAACGAGGCGGTCGATAGCAAACCAAAGTATTACTGAATGAATAAATGAATGAATATATTTATTTCAGACTAAAAGTCCATATTTTGGTTAGTAGTTATAATTAAAGCTTAATGATTATGTTGGTAACAATTGGTGGTAACTATATCTAATAAAGGTTTGATGGGTGACATTGGGAGATGTCACATTCTACTCGTGCTTGACGAAGTACCATGTGACCTCACCCAGTGTCTCATTATTGGGCTATCCACCCTATCCCCAATAACTCTCAGGAGCATGTTGGTACTGCCCCGCACCGTAGACAACAGGGATGCTACTCGCTTGCGCAAGATGGCGTGAAATCCGTCTGTTTGTGATTCCGCGAACATCCCTGATGCGCTACAGTAGCGCGGCAGCCCCAACATTACCCTGAATGCATTATTGTACTGGATACGATTTTTGCACTGTCAAGTTTGACCGTCTACTTCGGACTCAGAACTTCTGGAAGCCTAGAAAATATTTAAACTACCACCAGAACATCTCTCGAAACTTAATTATTGGTGGTGTTGACTGGCAGCCCGAGAACAATATATTAATATATATAAGGATAGTCGTTAACCCGAAAAAACATCTCATTCCTACGGGAAATTCTAATAAATAAAATCATAAACATCGTGTGTCTGTACATTGAAGATATTTGCAAAAAAAAATTTGGGCGTCTAAGGATAAGCAACAGAACACATTTCGATCATTTTTGAAATTTTTGTTTGTTTGTCTGTGAGTTTGTGCACGCATCACTTAAAAACTACTGAACGGATTTTGATGGACTTTTCACAGAAACATGGGGCTTAACCTAACTTAACATTTAGTCTTTATTTCATCGCAATCGGTTTACTCAATCAAAAGTTATGGATATTTTTAATTTTCAAATACTAGTAGGTAAGGTTAGTATGCAATATATTGCACATAATAGTATTTCCGTACTATACAGATTGCGATGAGTTTGGACTACATTTCGAGCTGGTAGTGGGAATGGCAGTGGGCGTGGGCGTGGGCGTGGGAAATGGGGAGCGGGAGCGGGAGCGGGATTGAGAGTGAGATTGAGAGTTTGAGTGGAAGTGGGATAGGGAGCGGAACCTGTAGTCCACGCGAGCGGAGCCGCGGGCACACCTAGTATTTAATAATTTGTAATGTTAAGTTGTCCACGCGGACGAAGTCGCGGGCAACAGCTAGCTGTATTATAAGTCGCAGACCCAATGGGAAAAAAAATCCCAGTAGGCAGAACTACTCAGCAGAACAGGTGGGAATAGACGGTATAATGTGGTCTTCTCGTCCAGCCTGCACCCGGCCAGCTGCCCGCCGGAGTTCAACCTGGCGTACAACTCGCTGACGCTGATCTACAACCAGGCCGTGCTGTGGCTGGGGCTGCTGTTCTCCCCGCTGCTGGTGGTGGCCGTCACCCTCAAGTTCCTGCTGCTCTTTTATGTCAAGCGGGAGTGCGCGCTGCGGGCCTGCCAGCCCGCGAGGAAGGTAAGGTTCTTCATATTTTCAGTCGAGTCCCTTCAGGGCTCGGAAGAAACGATTAGTCGGCTTTAAATTGCCCGATTAATCCCGGCTTAGAATAGGGCCACCCCTATCTTTCCCGTGGGTATCGTCAAGGCGACTAAGGGATTGCACCAGGGACGGGCAGCAGCGTTCTCCTGTGTGTGTATGTTAAGATCATTACGGCGTCACCAATCCGCCTGCCGAGCGTGGTGATTATGGCAAATCCCCTAATGGACAACTTACCAAAAGTGGTATTCTATTGGGGAGGCCTATGTCCAGCAGTGGACGTATTTAGGCTGATGATGATGGTCTTATTGCCAAAGAACAGACAGTTACACATATAACACAAAATGCCACAGGACGTTTTTTTTACATTATTAACATTATTCAATACTGGCGCAAAAACGTAGTGGGCTGAACAATTCCTTGTTTACGAGTACATATCCTCTACCGCTCATTAGTTGTACAAACTGACAATTCTGCCTAAGGGCGGGGGGAACTGTACGCTGATTGGCCTAGTCAAGGTCACGCCGTGACGTGATTGGACGGAGCTAAGATGACGTTGTGCGCGATTGGTGCGCAATGTCTAAGACAAGTCTCATTGGTTGCCAGAAGGGTTCGGCTTGGATGAAGCGTCTGTGAGCTTATGAGTTAAAACCCCTGTTCTGTACAGATATGGCGCGCGGCGCAAACACAGACGGTGTTGTACATGCTGGTCACGTTGTCTCTCTTCACCACGCTGTTCGGGGTGGGCTCCTTGTTCTTTAAGTGAGTTGATTCATCACATATTTCGTACATTACGCAACATCACTTTTTCAATACAAGGTCATTGCGTCGATTCACTCTTTCACTTTTTCAAATACAAGAACATTATAATACAATACAAATACACTTTATTGCACAAACAAATACAGTTACAAGTTAATGTGCCGTGTGGTTTCCGGTAGAGTAGAATAGGACCACTCCAAGTCTTCCCGTGGATGTCGTACAAGGCGACTAAGGGAATACATTATAAAACATCAATCAGGCCTCCCCAACCCGTCTGGCCAGCGCGGGGAGTGGAGGCCAAATCCTCCGTCTGTCTCCGGCAGATGAGAGAGGGTTGTGCTCCTGCAGGGGAGACAAAAATAACCTGATGATCATGATACATATATACACATACATACCCATATACGTCAGATATACAAAAATAATCGATTAATTCTACAAATATCATGCACTTCCATCATACTATTTTGCTATTAGTGCGTAAAGCTTGTGGTATGTTCCCCAGGACGTCGTCGGACAAGTGCGGCCCGTTCCGGGCGTACGCGCGCGTCTACGAGGTGGTCACCGAGGGCGCGCTGGGGCTGGCGCGGCGCGCGCGCGCCCGGCACGCGGTCGCGTTCGTCACGCGCCCCGGCGTCATAGCCTTCCTCGCCTTGTTCCTGTGGTCAGTACTCTGTAGGTGGTCACCGAGGGCGCGCTGGGGCTGGCGCGGCGCGCGCGCGCCCGGCACGCGGTCGCGTTCGTCACGCGCCCCGGCGTCATAGCCTTCCTCGCCTTGTTCCTGTGGTCAGTACTCTGTAGGTGGTCACCGAGGGCGCGCTGGGGCTGGCGCGGCGCGCGCGCGCCCGGCACGCGGTCGCGTTCGTCACGCGCCCCGGCGTCATAGCCTTCCTCGCCTTGTTCCTGTGGTCAGTACTCTGTAGGTGGTCACCGAGGGCGCGCTGGGGCTGGCGCGGCGCGCGCGCGCCCGGCACGCGGTCGCGTTCGTCACGCGCCCCGGCGTCATAGCCTTCCTCGCCTTGTTCCTGTGGTCAGTACTCTGTAGGTGGTCACCGAGGGCGCGCTGGGGCTGGCGCGGCGCGCGCGCGCCCGGCACGCGGTCGCGTTCGTCACGCGCCCCGGCGTCATAGCCTTCCTCGCCTTGTTCCTGTGGTCAGTACTCTGTAGGTGGTCACCGAGGGCGCGCTGGGGCTGGCGCGGCGCGCGCGCGCCCGGCACGCGGTCGCGTTCGTCACGCGCCCCGGCGTCATAGCCTTCCTCGCCTTGTTCCTGTGGTCAGTACTCTGTAGGTGGTCACCGAGGGCGCGCTGGGGCTGGCGCGGCGCGCGCGCGCCCGGCACGCGGTCGCGTTCGTCACGCGCCCCGGCGTCATAGCCTTCCTCGCCTTGTTCCTGTGGTCAGTACTCTGTAGGTGGTCACCGAGGGCGCGCTGGGGCTGGCGCGGCGCGCGCGCGCCCGGCACGCGGTCGCGTTCGTCACGCGCCCCGGCGTCATAGCCTTCCTCGCCTTGTTCCTGTGGTCAGTACTCTGTAGGTGGTCACCGAGGGCGCGCTGGGGCTGGCGCGGCGCGCGCGCGCCCGGCACGCGGTCGCGTTCGTCACGCGCCCCGGCGTCATAGCCTTCCTCGCCTTGTTCCTGTGGTCAGTACTCTGTAGGTGGTCACCGAGGGCGCGCTGGGGCTGGCGCGGCGCGCGCGCGCCCGGCACGCGCTCGCGTTCGTCACGCGCCCCGGCGTCATAGCCTTCCTCGCCTTGTTCCTGTGGTCAGTACTCTGTAGGTGGTCACCGAGGGCGCGCTGGGGCTGGCGCGGCGCGCGCGCGCCCGGCACGCGGTCGCGTTCGTCACGCGCCCCGGCGTCATAGCCTTCCTCGCCTTGTTCCTGTGGTCAGTACTCTGTAGGTGGTCACCGAGGGCGCGCTGGGGCTGGCGCGGCGCGCGCGCGCCCGGCACGCGCTCGCGTTCGTCACGCGCCCCGGCGTCATAGCCTTCCTCGCCTTGTTCCTGTGGTCAGTACTCTGTAGGTGGTCACCGAGGGCGCGCTGGGGCTGGCGCGGCGCGCGCGCGCCCGGCACGCGGTCGCGTTCGTCACGCGCCCCGGCGTCATAGCCTTCCTCGCCTTGTTCCTGTGGTCAGTACTCTGTAGGTGGTCACCGAGGGCGCGCTGGGGCTGGCGCGGCGCGCGCGCGCCCGGCACGCGGTCGCGTTCGTCACGCGCCCCGGCGTCATAGCCTTCCTCGCCTTGTTCCTGTGGTCAGTACTCTGTAGGTGGTCACCGAGGGCGCGCTGGGGCTGGCGCGGCGCGCGCGCGCCCGGCACGCGGTCGCGTTCGTCACGCGCCCCGGCGTCATAGCCTTCCTCGCCTTGTTCCTGTGGTCAGTACTCTGTAGGTGGTCACCGAGGGCGCGCTGGGGCTGGCGCGGCGCGCGCGCGCCCGGCACGCGGTCGCGTTCGTCACGCGCCCCGGCGTCATAGCCTTCCTCGCCTTGTTCCTGTGGTCAGTACTCTGTAGGTGGTCACCGAGGGCGCGCTGGGGCTGGCGCGGCGCGCGCGCGCCCGGCACGCGGTCGCGTTCGTCACGCGCCCCGGCGTCATAGCCTTCCTCGCCTTGTTCCTGTGGTCAGTACTCTGTAGGTGGTCACCGAGGGCGCGCTGGGGCTGGCGCGGCGCGCGCGCGCCCGGCACGCGCTCGCGTTCGTCACGCGCCCCGGCGTCATAGCCTTCCTCGCCTTGTTCCTGTGGTCAGTACTCTGTAGGTGGTCACCGAGGGCGCGCTGGGGCTGGCGCGGCGCGCGCGCGCCCGGCACGCGGTCGCGTTCGTCACGCGCCCCGGCGTCATAGCCTTCCTCGCCTTGTTCCTGTGGTCAGTACTCTGTAGGTGGTCACCGAGGGCGCGCTGGGGCTGGCGCGGCGCGCGCGCGCCCGGCACGCGGTCGCGTTCGTCACGCGCCCCGGCGTCATAGCCTTCCTCGCCTTGTTCCTGTGGTCAGTACTCTGTAGGTGGTCACCGAGGGCGCGCTGGGGCTGGCGCGGCGCGCGCGCGCCCGGCACGCGGTCGCGTTCGTCACGCGCCCCGGCGTCATAGCCTTCCTCGCCTTGTTCCTGTGGTCAGTACTCTGTAGGTGGTCACCGAGGGCGCGCTGGGGCTGGCGCGGCGCGCGCGCGCCCGGCACGCGGTCGCGTTCGTCACGCGCCCCGGCGTCATAGCCTTCCTCGCCTTGTTCCTGTGGTCAGTACTCTGTAGGTGGTCACCGAGGGCGCGCTGGGGCTGGCGCGGCGCGCGCGCGCCCGGCACGCGGTCGCGTTCGTCACGCGCCCCGGCGTCATAGCCTTCCTCGCCTTGTTCCTGTGGTCAGTACTCTGTAGGTGGTCACCGAGGGCGCGCTGGGGCTGGCGCGGCGCGCGCGCGCCCGGCACGCGGTCGCGTTCGTCACGCGCCCCGGCGTCATAGCCTTCCTCGCCTTGTTCCTGTGGTCAGTACTCATTAATGTAGTGTTTATACTGAGCGCGGCGTGCGCTGGCCGTAGTCACGAACGTCATTCTGTTTGAGGGCATTATGTGGATCGATTTCGCCATATCACTTTTTCAAATTTAAGTTCATTGATTAACTCTATTTTCCCCATCACTTTTTCAAAGTTAAGGTCATTATGTGGCTTGATTTCGCCATATCACTTTTTTAAATTCAAGGTCATTGATTAACTCGATTTTGCCCCATCACTTTTTCAAATTTAAGGTCATTGATTAACTCAATTTTGCCCCATCAATTTTTCAAATTTAAGGTCATTGATTAACTCGATTTTGCCCTATCACTTTTTCAAATTTAAGGTCATTATGTGCCTTAATTTCGCCAAATCACTTTTTCAAATTCAAGGTCATTAATTAACTCGATTTTGCCCCATCACTTTTTCAAATTTATGGTCATTATATGGCTTGATTTCTTCCTGTCACTTGTTCAACATCAAGGTAATATGTCTCGTCTTCGCCGCCGCCGCTGAATCGATCTTTACGATGTTATAACTACTACATTCCACGAAGCTCGCGAAAGTATACATTTTTAGTGCCAACTTTTCTTGGATGACAGCCTTATGTTAAAAATTACTAGACTATATTTTGAAACATTATCGACTTGATGAAGTATCCGTTGGTGTAACAGTAAACATCACTTTTGTGTATGTATGTGTGTGTATGTGTGTGTGTAGTGTGGGCGTGTACTACATGCGCGCGCGCGCGCTGGCGCAGCACTCCACGGTGCAGCTGCTGCGCCGCATGCTGGTGCTGCAAGCCAAGGACAAAGAGTTCCTGCTGGCGGCCATCGGGAAGGTCTCCAACGGAGGTACCGGACGGCATACTTAACGATTAACTACCTGTTTCCCGGACCACGTTTCCCATGGGAATGAGAGGTTTTTCGGTATAAAAACTATCCTATGTCCTATTCCAGGACCTAACCTATGTGTGTGCCATGTTTCAACCCGATCCGTCCAGTGGTTGAAGCGTGATTGAGTACCAAACATCCAAACATCCAGACTTTCTCATTTATAATAATGCTCACGATCTGGTCCCAGACGCGTAGGCGGAGACGATGGATCGCCACTGCGCGATCCTGACACACCTCACTAGCCTCACTCACATCCATCAACCTTTTCATGCACCTCCTTTTATTCACCTCACTGCGGACCCCAGTAATTTTGAGGACGTTACTAATTTGATCCTTGAACGTCGTCCTTTTACATTTTCGTAGTAAATCTCTCTTGTCACTCTTCTTTCACTCATACGCTCTAAATGTCCAAACCAACGCAACATGCTATTTAAAGAAAAAAATTACGTATTGTCTAGAGTAATTATAACAACTTTCTGTTATAATTATAATTGCTTTTACTCCGTGGGGTGGAGATTTAGTGAGCTGAAAAACAGGCTTTTGTTCAGACATCAGTCACCACAAAACAGGTTTCTTGGTTTCCATTTAACTTACCATTTATATGAGTATTTAGTTATTATGTAGTATATTATGCACTTTTTGCCCGCTCGCTCTTAGTGCCTTGTCTCACACACCCTGTAAGGTTGGCTGGAAGAGATCTCTTTTAGAGATAAGCTCGCCTTTGTACATAAAATTTGTAACTTTTAAAATTTGTGCAATAAAGAATATATTACCTTGCAATACCTTCATCATATCAGATCTGAGACGTCCACTTCTGGACATAGGCCATCCCCAATGAACGCCACCACACCCGGTCCTCCGCCCTCCGCATCCAGCAGCTTCCGGCGACCTTCTTCAGGTCGTCGGTCCATCTGGCGGCTCTGCGACAGATGTGATCAGTCACGTATTGCATTCCATGATGTCAACAGATTAAACGGAGTTCGTCATGGACCCATTTGGGCACAGCGAGTAGGAAAGAGGAGGACCAGCAATACTGGCGACGTTTTGTGGCCCGCCCAGTGCCACTTCAGCTTGCTAAGGCTTTTACAATTTACTTCATTTTTATTTATCAACATTCACAGCTATTTAACGGAAATTAACAATAATTTAATGAGATAATTTGATGTTACAGCATTAATCGTTGATTAAGTGATTAAATACAAGATATTGTTACTTAGTGGCATGCAGACCACAATATTGGATTTTGTCTAAAATATTTGTAATTATTTTGTTATTTGCTCTCAAACTGATTTATGACTAATTACTCACTTACTTGGTATTTCTCTCACTAAACTACTTCGTAAAATTTAGTATCTTAAGTTAACATAAAAACACATTTTAACTCGATGCACCTTTTCAACATTACATGTATATGTCAGTACATTTTATTCTTATTAATTCAGCTATACACAATGCCCTTATTTCTACTAATTTACAAACTTAAATTATATATATATTTAATATTATTATGAACACCAATACATTGACAGCCCTCTAAGCACAATTTAAAAACGAAATCTGTGAAGTCACTTGACCTGGTGCTGACAGAATACCAGCGCTGGAGTTCGCGTAGCGTGCTGCAGCATTATGCTGAGTCAGCGCCATTTTGTTGCTGCGACACATAGGTACCTTGATTATTTAAATTGTAATTTATTAATTTATGTTCTGTTTATTTCTCATGTATGTGTGTGTCGTAGCTATGAATAATTGACCTATTCTATTCTATTCTACTTTTGTTCTTCGTCGGATCTCTTCGTTACGAATCACATCCTTTTAACAAACCCCGAGGATATCTCCATAGCTCCACGAGCGGCTCGAAACGTGTGTCTCAAGCCGACCGTCAGTGTCCACGTCTCCCCACCGTAGGTCATGACTAACATCATTGTAAACTATTGCAGAGTGGATGTACAGCCCAAAGCGGGAGGGCGAAGGCCCCGACAGCCACACGTGGAAGTACCTACACGAGGTCCGGAAGCCCTCCAACGCTGGCTTCCACTTCGATGCCAGCCGCCTCAGCCACTCCTTCATGGAGAATCGGCCCAGGTAACTCTCATCAAATCGTAATCATATTCAATACTGGCCGTGTGGTTTCCGGTAGAGTAGAATAGGACCAGTCCAACTCTTCCCATGGATGTCGTACAAGGCGACTGAGGGAATACATTATAAAACATCAATCAGGCCTCCCCAACCCGTCTGGCCAGCGCGGGGAGTGTAGGCCAAATCCTCCGTCTGTCTCCGGCAGATGAGAGAGGGTTGTGCTCCTGCAGTGGAGACAAAAGTAACCTGATGATGATTCAATACTGGGGCCACTCCCAATCTTCCCGTGGGTGTCGTCAAGGCGACTAAGGGATTGCACCAGGGAGGAACAGAAGCGTTCTCCTGTGTATATTAAGATCATTACTGCGATCACCAATCCGCCTGCCAAGCGTGGTGGTTATGGCAAATTCCCCAGTGGACAGCCTACCATAAGTGGCATTGTATTGGAGAGGCTTATGTTCAGCAGTGGACGTTTTGAGGCTGATGATGGTCATTAAGTTATCCCCACTATTGGGCCACTGGCCTACCCTTTTCATAAGACCGTATAGTGCCCAAATACGCATAAAGTGCCTAAGTGTATGAAGGTATCAAGGATCATCATCAGGTTATTTTTGTCTCCACTGCAGGAGCACAACCCTCTCTCATCTGCCGGAGACAGACGGAGGATTTGGTCTACACTCCCCGCGCTGGCCAGACGGGTTGGGGAGGACTGATTGATGTTTTATAATGTATTCCCTTAGTCGCCTTGTACGACATCCACGGGAAGAGTTGAGTGGTCCTATTCTACTCTACCGGAAACCACACGGCAATATCAAGGATATTCATGTGGAATAAAGGATTTTGTACTTTATTGTGGATGTTTTAGAACTGAATATTGTTTACAGGTCATACGCTAAGGAGAACAGGAGCTCCCAGTACGTGGAAAGGCAGAAATCTAATGAGGACGGTGATACGGACAGCTCGTTTAGTTGGCAGGGGTCCAGCAACTGTCTCAACCAGAAGGGAGCTGAGGAGGGAGACAAGAAATGGATTTAGGGTACAGTTTCCTGATCTGTCATTCTCGCGAGTTTCGGCTAATTCACCAGATTCCTCATCAGTTGGTGATAATGGCATCTATAGGGAAGGCTTATGTTCAGCAGTGGACGTATTTCGGTTGATGATCAACCGAATTTCAAAGTCAAATTTCAAAGGTGTGCCTTCAGAATCGAGCCCACTGTATATTTATTTCTAGAACTTCGGCCAATTTTTAATACCTCGCTACTTTCTTATGAGATTTTGGAGTTTATGCAATAATTACATGTGCATTTCTACCTATATTTTATAAACGTTGATGTCTTTTGTATGTGATAAAAAATTTAACGAATATAAGCATTTATTTTTGTTCAGAATTGGAGGTAAGTATCATATTCATGTAATTTAATACTTAAACATACGTGTTTAACGCACTTTTTCTTAATGAGTCTCCAGAAATAGGTCTGAAGGTAGGCACAGACCGTGACCTATGTTTATATTCATACAATTATTAACACAGACACACACACCAGATTTCAAATTAGAGGGAACAGACACATAAAGCAGAAAGTGTTAAAGGTAGTAACACTTTCATCTTCTCGAATAATGTTATAGCTCGAATTATATGTTATTATTTACTCATGTAAAGTTGGATCTGAACAGGACTTAAAATCGGTACCGGTAAATATCGGTTAGTACCAGTTTTCTATTTTGATACCTGAACACTAGCATTAATAAAATAAAAACACTTTAACACACATTCAACGAGTACCGGTATTTAAAAGTACCGGTATCCATTTGCGCGGCTCGCTCGGTATGCTGTGGCTCCGTTAATACCCCCCGCGCGATAGGCGCCTCCTATACCATGCACTACGGGAATCGTCTCAATAGTTGTTCAAATTGGTTAGCTTTACAAAATATTGTATCTACATAATAAAATATTTATTCATGCATGAGCGTGCCAATCTGTGACAACCTATTTATGATTAAAATTCAACGACAAGTACTGCTTACGTCAGTTGTATGATTTGATTATTTATTATATCACCAATTTGAATACGCCGCAAGAACAATTACCTAAAATTTAAACCTACAATTTCTCTGGCATAATATTTTCTACCCAAAGGTTGTCTGGAAGAAATAGCTTAAAGCGATAAGACCGCCTAAATTGTACTATTTGTAACTTAAAAACGTGTAACTGTATTTGTTTGGGCAATAAAGTGTATTGTATTGTATTATATTGTAATTGACCAATTAGAGTGTCTTATTTTTCTGAGTAGTGCATAGTTAAAAATATACAGGGTTACAGGAAAAGTCGTGCTAGATCCCTTAAGGGTGTGGAGCACCCATCATTTCTGACTTATTTCACTATGAAACACCCTACCCTAAACTTAACCCTTTTCGAGATATTCGACTTTTAATTTTTTTATTGAAAATTGCTGATTTTTAGGCTACTACATTTATTTTTGTTTATTTTGTGTATCTTATTATTATTATTATTGCATTTTTACATGTGTAGTAAGATGCTTTAGGACGTCAATCATTAAAATAGTGCACAAGTTATTTGAATAGACCGTAGTAGACAAGTGAAAGAAAAGAAATAAAAAACATATTAGAAAGTTTATTTTTCTCTAAGGGATATCTAAAAAAAATATTATGGTAATTGTTCGGCAGATGTTTTTTAAAATATCTACGGTTCATCAGCTATCTAACGAGGTATAATAATGTAGGGTTTTATTCAAATGCATTCAAAAAAATTTAGTTTCATAGGCGACAGTGGAGAAGAAAATGTATACTTAGCCCTAAAAAGTAAAATAAAACAATAGGTAAGCATGAAATGCCATTTATTAAAGGTTTTCTCACAACTTTTTCTTTTTCTACAGTTCATGTTCAACATGGCCGCCTCTATTTCTAATACATTGTCGCATCCTTCTACGGAGACCGGTCTTCACTACGCCAGTGGTCAATGTGGTCCTCATTTTATTTGCTGCATCCACAATCCTTTCTCTTAAGTCTTCCACAGACGAAACTGGATTCGGCTCGCTGTACACGAGACTTTTCATGCAGCCCCACACATGAAAATCCATGGGGGTTAGGTCCGGACTTCTTGCTGGCCATGGCAATGGCCCACCTCGTCCAATCCATTTGTTTGGATAATTTGTGTCCAGCCAGTCTCTGACACTTCTCCTGAAATGGGCAGGGCAGCCATCGTGTTGGAACCACATGTCCCTGATCAGGTTGAGTGGCAGGAAATTTTCGTAGCTTTCCCCGTTTAGATTATCCGGGAGAAAGTAAGGTTTCTCCCGGATAATCTAAACGGGGAAAGCTACGAAAATTTCCTGAGAGCAGACTTGAGTGATTTGCTGGATGATCTGCCACTCAACCTGATCAGGGACATGTGGTTCCAACACGATGGCTTCCCCGTTTAGATTATCCGGGAGAAACCTTACTTTCTCCCGGATAATCTAAACGGGGAAAGCTACGAAAATTTCCTGAGAGCAGACTTGAGTGATTTGCTGGATGATCTGCCACTCAACCTGATCAGGGACATGTGGTTCCAACACGATGGCTGCCCTGCCCATTTCAGGAGAAGTGTCAGAGACTGGCTGGACACAAATTATCCAAACAAATGGATTGGACGAGGTGGGCCATTGCCATGGCCAGCAAGAAGTCCGGACCTAACCCCCATGGATTTTCATGTGTGGGGCTGCATGAAAAGTCTCGTGTACAGCGAGCCGAATCCAGTTTCGTCTGTGGAAGACTTAAGAGAAAGGATTGTGGATGCAGCAAATAAAATGAGGACCACATTGACCACTGGCGTAGTGAAGACCGGTCTCCGTAGAAGGATGCGACAATGTATTAGAAATAGAGGCGGCCATGTTGAACATGAACTGTAGAAAAAGAAAAAGTTGTGAGAAAACCTTTAATAAATGGCATTTCATGCTTACCTATTGTTTTATTTTACTTTTTAGGGCTAAGTATACATTTTCTTCTCCACTGTCGCCTATGAAACTAAATTTTTTTGAATGCATTTGAATAAAACCCTACATTATTATACCTCGTTAGATAGCTGATGAACCGTAGATATTTTAAAAAACATCTGCCGAACAATTACCATAATATTTTTTTTAGATATCCCTTAGAGAAAAATAAACTTTCTAATATGTTTTTTATTTCTTTTCTTTCACTTGTCTACTACGGTCTATTCAAATAACTTGTGCACTATTTTAATGATTGACGTCCTAAAGCATCTTACTACACATGTAAAAATGCAATAATAATAATAATAAGATACACAAAATAAACAAAAATAAATGTAGTAGCCTAAAAATCAGCAATTTTCAATAAAAAAATTAAAAGTCGAATATCTCGAAAAGGGTTAAGTTTAGGGTAGGGTGTTTCATAGTGAAATAAGTCAGAAATGATGGGTGCTCCACACCCTTAAGGGATCTAGCACGACTTTTCCTGTAACCCTGTATACTATACTACTTGCTCTCTCTCACCGTCTATCACCTGATACCGGTAAAAGTACCGGTATAATATTGGTATTACACAAAAATACTGGTTAAAAGTAACCAGCCTGGCACCGGGCCAAGATCAGTGGTACCGGTTCCTGAAAATACCGGTATTGTAACGTCTGGATCTGAGTTTTTGAACATCAATTATTTGGAAGATTACAAGAATAAGCTAATTTATTGTCTTCCATTTTGTAACTTTGTTAGAAATAAGTACAAAATAATTGATTTTGTGAATATTGTAAGTTAAACTTTACTGGTAGTTTCTCTGACTTTTAAGAAACAAGTTTTTTCGTAGTTTCAAAGTTAGATTATATACATTACTTATAGAAACTTTTTTATATTATTATAATTTTGAAATGTATGTATTAAGTGTGTGAAATAAATAAATTGTGATTATTATAGTTTGAGATGCTATTTGATGTGATGCAATTCTAATTAGTTATTTTATAGGAGGTCAGTTGGGTCAGCGTCATTGCTAGCAAAATATTGATGTCTTCAAGAGAGTTTAATCAATTGATTTCCTACATAAACTTTAATAAATATAAATAAATATTTTATATTGGTACTAGCTGTTGCCCGCGACTTCGTCCGCGTGGACAACTTTTGTAGGTTTTTTTGTAGGACTATTTAAGATACCATTTCCGTCATACATTACATATGTGTAACTCAAGCGGTTTTGGCAGCGCACGCCAGAATAGCTCGCGGATGGTAGATTTTTTCCTACTTACATGATATTTTGGACAATTCACACAATATCTTTATAAATTGTAGCCTATGTGTTATTCTGATGTATAAGCTATATTATTGTAACGTTTCATTAAAATCCATTCAGTAGTTTTTACGTGAAAGAGTAACAAACATCCATCCATACTTTGAAACTTTCGCGTTTATAATATTAGTAGGATAGGATTTACTATATACCCTACATACATTTGTCTATTCCCAAACTAGGATTTTCTTCTACACAATAGTAAATAGACAAGGATAGAACAATTCACACATATAACATCTAGACCGGGACCAGCTTGGACAATGGTACGAGTTGTTTAACCCTGGTGGGAATCGAACCCACGAGCTCTGACGCTCGGGTCTATCGACCGAGCCACTAGGCCAATGAGGCGGTCAAAGCTTAAAAAGGTTTCAAATTAATAATATTGTGATTTATTTATTTAGTTTTACAAATATCTGTAATTATGAACTGTTTATCTGCAGGCAATATGTGTTATATGTGAGTGAGGCTAGTGAGGTGTGTCAGAATCGCGCAAAGTGGCGATCCATCGTGTCTGCCTACCCCTCTGGGACCATGGCGTGAGTATTATGTATGTATGTATCTGCAGGCATACCCATATTATTACTAGCAATGACGCCGTCCCAGCCGACCTCTGATTATTATAGATGAAATTTAATTGAAATAAGTATAATAATTGTATTTTTTTATGTATTATTTTCTGTATGTAGTTATTTTTTTGTGTGTGTTTTTTTTATTATTTATTTACGAATGGTCTTCCAAAAATAAATAAATGTTGTTATAGTCAAAGTCCGAAGTCCAGTCCAGCAAAGGCGAATTCAACCTGAAATTTCTAATCAGCGAGTCAGGTTAGACTTTTAGAGCCTTTTTTACGGGGAAGTAATATTAAGATGTTGATGTTAGACTGTTGTTTACTGGAAGAAAACTCTTACAGAGTTAAGTGCGCCTTTGTACGTCTTGTGTTTAAATTAGTTGTGTGACTTATATTTGTGTACAATAAAGTATAAATTAAATTAAGATTCTTGCCTCCTTGCCTCATCCACTGTACCGTTTAGGTGTTCCAGTGTTTCAAACTGTTGGACACTGTTGCCATCTGTTTGGTTTTGTAGCAATATGTTGCAGAATATATATATGTATACCAGAGCTGGAGTTCTCGTAGCGTGCTGCAGCATTATCCTGAGTCAGCGACCAATACCTGTATCATGTTTAAACTGAAGTTTGTAAACTTGTTAAGTATATTTATTTCTCATGTACGAGTATGTATATGTCGTAGCTATTAATAAATGACCTATTCTTTTTGCCGGGTTTCTGGTAGAGTAGAATAGGACCACTCCAACTCTTCCCGTGGATGTCGTACAAGGCGACTAAGGGAATACATTATAAAACATCAATCAGGCCTCCCCAACCCGTCTGGCCAGCGCGGGGAGTGTAGGCCAAATCCTCAGTCTGTCTGTCAGATGAGAGAGGGTTGTGCTGCAGCAGTGGAGACAAAAATAACCTGATGATGATTCTTTTTTTATTATTTTGTTGAGGAATTAAAGTTCTTGAAGGGCCAAAATTAACAATCGCTTAATTTTTAAAGTTTATAAGTACAAAATCTGAAATTTTAGTACACAACAGTACATATTCCAAGGTACAAAAAAGGTACATGGACCCAGCTCTGACCTAACCTAACTCACCGATTCTATTCGACCTTTGACGGGAGCTCCTAGATTTAACTTCGGCCTTTGACTATAATAACCTCTAGAAAATTATTTTAGTTAAATATTGGGCCCGATTCCGAAGGCACATATTTAAAATTTGACAACGCTAAAATTGGTTTCGTCTTTATCTTCATAATTCTGTGTGACAATGATAGCAACAGTTTTAGTACTGTCAAACTTTAACACTGTGCCTTCAGAATCGAGCCCATTGTGTGTAGAATAAAAGTCTCGAGATCTCACAGACTAAAATAAGTAATGAAATTTTTATAATACATTGACTATACAAATATTATATAGTTTTTTTACTGCTGCCAGCAAATACTCCTCGAAAACCATTTCCTAGCATCCGTTACGTTCTTTGCTCCAGAGACAGACAGCGGCTTTCTCCTGTGTATAGTAAGATAATTATTGCGATCACCAATCCGCCTGCCAAGCGTGGTGATTATGGCAAATACCCCAATGGACAGCCCACTAAATTGGGGAGGCTTCTGTGACAAATTACTTAAAGTTACTACATAAGAGGTAAACGAGTTCTCGAGTGGAGACCGCGACTCGGCAAGCGTAGTGTGGGACGCCCCCTGGCTAGATAGAGACGATCTGCGTAAGGCGGCTGGCAGACTGGCTGAGAAGAACCGAAGATCGGGTTCAGTGGCGCGCCTTGGGAGAGGCCTGTGTCCAGCAGTGGGCTCTTACAGGCTGATGATGATGATGATGACATAACAGATACAAAACTCCCTAGTAAAACGAAAATACCTATGTTTTTAATCACCTACTGTCAGACTATACACGAAAAAATGTGTCGTAAGACGCTAGATTTAGCGTTGTTATTACTCCGTACGGGCAGGGCGAGAACTACGCCGGGCCGGGCCGAAAGTGGAGGTACTTATCGTGGTGTTGAAGGGCTGCTTATGTTCAGCAGTGGGCATATTTCGACTGATGATGTAAGTTTTTACGCAAAGTTATGTATTTCTCTGCTACGAACTGTCAAATTAGTACTGTAAAGGTTTCGTTCTCCGGCCGCTAGGAGCGCTGTGAATCTTTCAATGATAGTCTCCTTGTATTCGCTACATCGATATTGGCTGGCGACGAGTTTCTGTTATTTATACTTTGACAATCTCCCGTGGTAACCGGCGCCGTTGCCATGGAGATGCGTTTTTGTCATATGCTGAAAACTTATGCGTAACTTTTCTGTAAACAAAAATAAATTATGACCGCTTGAATCTGAATTTTTAGGTGAGTAAAATTGCAATTAATTATTGTGTTTTCTAAATTCTGAAGTTAATGTAGACGGGTCACATCTGTCGCAGAACCGACTGCGACGGCCATGGGGCAGACGAGATCTGGAGTGGAGACCGCGGACCGGCAGCTTGCGTCATTTTGGCAGAGCCACAGTCTCTGATTTGAAATCTGACTATGCAGAAATTTTTTCCTAGAAATGTACTATTTTGTATTCGAAAATTTGAATTTGTACTTCAGCCGTTTAAAAGTTATTGGGGTATATTGGTGGCTCTGCCAAAATGACGTCACTACAGCAGGCCACGCTATATCTCGGAAACTACAAAAGATATTAAAATTCTGTAATAGTACAAAATATGTACTCGAATTTGTGCTCCATATATCCAAATTTCAGATCTCTAACCCTTACCGTTTCCGAGATATTCGGGTTTGTTTGTGGCTCTATTAATATGATGTCACTACAGCAGAGCCACGGCTATATCTCGGTAACTACAAAAGTTACCAGAGTTCTGCGGACCGGCACGCGCAGGGTGGACCGACGACCTGAGCAAGGTGGACGGAAGCGGCTGGATGCGGAGGACAGCGTGTGCGTGGGAAGGTCTATGACCAGCTGTGGACGTCTAGCGCCTGACATGATGATGATAACTTGTTTCTTCACTTATCTCTCCAGCTGATTGAAAAATGGCGAGCGGCGATCGTAAACGTTCCTTCGACAAAGACAAAGCCAAGGCCGACAAATGTCCGCCCCGGTTCGCGGTCCCGGCGCGGAAGCAGCCCCGCCTGCCGTGGATGCCGCGCGCCGGTTACGACGATGAGCTAGATAGAGACAGCAAGATGCTACGTGCAGCCAAGAGCTACTATCCTGAAGGTGAGAGTGAGACCGATGTACCTGCATAGCTTCTCAATAAAGAGGAAGGTTAGATGAATAATTAAGGCTGTTGTTAGACGTGTTGTGACTATACGTGACAACCAGCTTAGATAGATATGTTACGGCTGTTGCTACACGTGACGACAATATTAGATAATTATGTCACGGCTGTTGCTACACGTGACAAGCTTAGATGAAAATGTTACAGCTGTTGCTACGCGTGACAACAAGCTTAGATAATTATGTTGCGGCTGTTGCTAGACATGACAAGCTACATAATTATGTTACGGCTGTTGCCACACGTGACAAGCTTAGATGAAAATGTTACGGCTGTTGCTAGACATGACAAGCTTAGAGAATTATGTTACGGCTGTTGCTATGCGTGACGACAATATTAGATAATTATGTCACGGCTGTTGCTACACGTGACAAGCTTAGATGAAAATGTTACGGCTGTTGCTAGACATGACAATCTTACATAATTATGTCACAGCTGTTTTTACACGTGACAAGCTTAGATGAAAATGTTACGACTGTTGCTAGACGTGACAAGCTTACATAATTATGTTACGGCTGTTGCTAGACGTGACAAGTTTAGATAAATATGATACGGCTGTTGCTAGACTAACGACACGCTAGCCAGGAATAACAAGCTGCTACGGGCTAGCTAAAATTTCCTTATGTTTTTTTACTATTTGTTTGCTGTCTTACCAGGGTTACACTGAACGTTTTGCATAACTCATTAATAAAACTTCGTAACGAAACTATAGGTATATTTCTTGCTGAAATAATTTCCGTAACATTTCTTTATTTGCTTATACCATTTGCCTAGAGGCATCATCTGAAGGCATGTTTTCAACGTGTTGGTTGAAAGCACTGCCTCTACTGATTGTGAAAAAGTCTCATCAAATCTTTGATTTTCGGGAAAAAAGAAGTACTTAGTCGCATTGTGCAAAACTTGTTGCCTATTTCGGACACGTCACGTGTCCACGATTGAGAACACAAATATGTGACTGTCGTATTTCTTTAAGCCATTAGTGGACGTAGTGGCTGGATGCGGAGGGCGGAGAACCTGGTGTGGTGGCGATGGCGTTCATTGGGGAAGGAGGACCGTGTGGTGGCGTTCATTGGGGAAGGCCTATGTCCAGCAGTGGACTTCTAGGGGCTGACATGATGATGATTAGTGGACGTGAAGTGATTGCAAGATTTTATCGTAGCTTCTATCTTGCTACGGTTCTTCATACTGATGCAACGATTGCAGGCGAGAGCGAAGGCAAGTGCAGCGAGTTCCCGCCTCTGATGCAGGCCAAGTCCTGGACCAGGGGGGTCCCGTACAGAGACAGCTATGACCATGCCAAGCCCGTTGACTCCACTGGTATTTTTTATTTTGCCTTTTTGTCATTTTGTTTGGCGTTTTTTTATTTCTCTCTCATCTTACTGTGGTTTAATGCGATTAAAAGATAGTAACGATTTCGCTCGATCGAGCTTTCAGTTCCATATACTGTGATCACGAAGATGTGGAGAGGGAGACCTAGACTATTATAGGCTATTTTTGGGTTGGGTGTACAAGAGGGGGAGCTGTATATGCTGGCTCCATTTCAAATTACGTCTTTCCAAATAATACCTTAGGTAAGTGTGAGGGTTCTGGTGTAGGATCTGTCTGGATCGTCACCTGGACCTCTACGTGGAAAGGTCACCAGCTTTTTCCCTATTTCTTCCACCGAACAATTTTTTTTGGAATTTTTCTTCTGTATGTTTGTTAGTTGGTCCATGCATCATGTAAAACTACTGAATAGATTCTGATGGATCTTTCAGAATAACATAGGGCTTAATTTAAAGTAGCATCTACTCTTTAGTTGACTGCTGGGCGCTCTTCCTTAGAATGGGGGGGGGGGGAGGGGAGAAGGGGGGGGGGAGAAGTCGTCATAGTCACTATTAAGGCTGATACATACAATGTGTTTCTGGTCATATGATTTCATACGTTTGATTTGACTCCACACACGTTGCGTAAAGTTGTGGAAAGTGTATTTCTGCTTTGAATCGACATTAAACGACCTATTCAATGATATATTAGATATGACTTATTGCTAATTTTTACCCATAACGAATGCTCCCCGGTGGGTACGGTCCAAAGATAATATATACTAGAGTATCTCAACCATTACGTTCTCGACAATATTGATTACGCCAGGTAATTGTTACACGCCCGCAACAAAAACCCTGAGGACTATCAACATGCCTCCGAAGCGCCGCCCGCCGCCCCAGCTGTTCGGGCCGCTGGGCCCCGGCGGTGAGCTGCAGTTCCCGCCACTCAAACCCTGGGAGGAGAGGGAGAAAGAGAAGCAAGAGGCCTTAAAGAGGGAGAAAGGCAGCCACAAGCTACAGAAAGGTGGGTGTATTAGGGATAATCTTATAGGTACACACACAGAAGAGGTTGCGGGTTCGAATCCCGCTAGGGGCAAATGTTCGTATGATAAATATGAATGTTTGTACCCAAGTCTTGGATGTTTATATATTTATTTAAGTATGTGTATCCGTTATCTAGTAACTTAGCACAGGGTCTGCCTAGATTGGGACTGGATAATTGGTGTGAATGTCTGACATATTTATTTATTTTATTTATAAACACTCTGAGACTGTGTGAATGTCTGACATATTTATTTATTATTATTTATTTATGACATCATGCTCATCAGCCTGACAGAGTCCACTGCTGGACATAGGCCTCTCCAAAGTGCCACTGAAGCCGATCCTCGGTTCTCATCCAGTCGCTGCCAGCCGTCTTACGCCCCACGTCGCTCCATCTAGCCGGGGACGTCTCACACTACGCTCTTCTAGCGGTAATCGTTCCTCCACCAGATGTGACCAGCCCATTTTCAAACGTATACTAACTTTTTGAGCTATGTTGAAGGCTTTGTGGTTGCCGTGTGGTTTCCGGTAGAGTAGAATAGGACCACGACAACTCTTACCGTGGATGTCGTACAAGGCGACTAAGGGAACACATTATAAAACATCAATCAGGCCTCCCCAACCCGTCTGGCCAGCGCGAGGAGTGTAGGCCAAATCATCCGTCTGTCTCCGGCAGATACACACGGAGGCACTATAGGCCTCACAGTCAGTTACCTTCAGGTGAGATTGAGGTCTAGCGCAAACCCATCAGGAATAAAAAAAACGAAGAAGGGACGGCATAGTCGTAAATCCTATCGATAATTTACCTATATTTAACTTTTAGGTTTGGTTCTATTAGAGGATTTGCGAAGCGGAGAATATAATAGAAGAAAAGTGGCAGAAGCAGAAGCTAAAAGAAGCAGAATAGAGAAGAGGAAACAAGAGAAAGCAGCGAGCGAGATAGCAGCTGCCGAGGCTCTGAAAAGGTACATTGAATTTTTATATTTTTTATACGTTCGCTTTTACAGGAGCATCAGCAATTATTGTAGGGCTGTTACACCCAGCGAGCGAACATAGCCGATCAAGAGAGGGACAAACTTCATACGTTAACAACTATGTGCTTCTCTTTCTAACTTATAGCGTCGATCTTTCTGCGTCGCTCGATAGCGCCGCATCCAGCCGCTTCCGGCCACCTTCTTTAGGTCGTCGTTTCCATCTGGCGCATGCCGCAGTCTCCACTTCACTCCACTGACGATGGACCTGATCCACAAGTTTCAAGTCGCTCAGTGAGTTATGGAGAGGTCTATGCCCGAGGTTTCTTTGAAGGATATGATTCGTAATGAAGAAATCCGGTGAAGAACGAAGGTGATCGACATAACCGAAAGGATTAGCTGGCTGAAGTGGCAGTGGGCGAGTCATATCTGTCGCAGGACCGACGTCCGTTGGGGCAGGCGAGTTCTGGAGTGGAGAACACGGAATGGCACGCGCAGGGTGGGACTCCCCGCCGCCGCCAGGTGGACCGACGACCTGAAGAAGGTGGCCGGAAGCGGCTGGACAATGGGCTGCTGCTAATACCCGATCGAGAGAGGGACAAACTTCATACGTCAACAACTAAGTGCTTTTCTTTCTATCTTATAGCGTCGATCTTTCTGCGTCCAGTAGTTCGTACTGCCATCCGTGCTGGGAAGTAATATTAGTAGCAGTATTCTCTGCCTGAACAAGTTGCCAGAATCAGTTGTATCTGCCACATCAGTAAACATGTTCAAGAACAGACTAGACAATTTGATAAAAGAAAATAACCAGATCGACTACTGATATGGAAGCACCAGCTATAAGCTGCCTTTCCATTTAAAATTATCCTCACATCATCCCTTATACGTCCACTGCTGGACATAGGCCTTCCCCAATGAAGGGCACCACACCCTCCGCATCCAGCCGCTTCCGGCCACCTTCTTTAGTCAGACCTTAATTATTAGTTCATCACAAATAATGTGATGCCGTGTGGTTTCCGGTAGAGTAGAATAGGACCACTCCAACTCTTCCCGTGGATGTCGTACAAGGCGACTGAGGGAATACATTATAAAACATCAATCAGGCCTCCCCAACCCGTCTGGCCAGCGCGGGGAGTGTAGGCCAAATCCTCCGTCTGTCTCCGGCAGATGAGAGAGGGTTGTGCTCCTGCAGTGGAGACAAAAATAACCTGATGATGATGATGATGAATGTGATTAACTCTGTTAATTAAGGTTATAATAATGTATGTAGTTCTAATAGAATAGAATAGAATATTTATTTATTGGCTGCAAAAAAACACATACAGTGCAACATTAACACATAAACAAAAATAATATACAACTAAGAGTCGGGTGCACACGCCGGGATCACGTCACACGGCTTGTCGGACGATAATTTAATATTACACTCGCTTGCACGAGGAGCAGAAACAACGCGAGGAACTTACCCGACAAACCGGGAGTAGAACCAAGGCGTGCGACCGACCTGTAGGGGAGGGGTATTCATTCATTTTAGGTTAAGGTATTTATCTATGGGCCAAGTTGCCTGATAATAAACGATTTATTATTATTTAGGTAGTCTTTTCTATCTGGCGCATGCCGCAGTCTCCACTCCACACCTCGTCTGCCCCAACGGCAGTGGTTTCTGCGACAGATGTAGTCCGCCCACTGTCACTTCAATGATTTTGATGTATGTTTGCATTAACAGACACCTGGCTAGACTGGAGTTTGAAGGGCCCAGGGACCCTGACCAGCAGAAGGAGGAGATGCTGAAAGTTACTGAGGAGGAGCACTACAGACATATAGATCCTAAGGACATTGAAAGGATATCGTATTACATGAACTCGGTAAGTTGGTCGAAAGGGGGCGGCGACGCTGGTGTCTTAAACACAACAATACATGCTATTTTTCGATATCAATGGAAAAATTACCGTGTGGTTTCCGGTAGAGTAGAATAGGACCACTCCAACTCTTCCCGCGGATGTCGTACAAGGCGACTAAGGGAATACATTATAAAACGTCAATCAGGCCTCCCCAACCCGTCTGGCCAGTGCGGGGAGTGTAGGAGTGTAAACCAAATCCTCCGTCTGTCTCCGGCAGATGAGAGAGGGTTGTGCTCCTGCAGTGGAGACAAAAATAACCTGATGATAAATGGAAAAATTAGATAGAAATACATACAAATACTTTATTGATAATTTTGATTACATGTCAATTTAAAATTAAAATATTAAAATATGTCAGATGTCATCATGTAAATTAAATTACAACAAAAATAGAATGTCAATAGATCTTAAAAATTAAAAATAAATAAAAATGTATTCGTATTACACGAATTTATTCAGACGGGGACCAACTTGTACAAACTGTACCAAGTTGTATGTCCCTAGTGGGAATCGAACCTACCATATCTGGCGCTCGAGTCCAATGACCGTGCAAGCCAGATACGAGTAGTTACCGGATATCCGTTTCATCTCTATATGGCAGACTGCGCTAGTGCGCTGCGGCTCGCTGGACCCGCGATGCGTCAGATGTCGTCACATCCGGCCGCTACTTGCGCGCGTTTTTGGAACTACTGCACTGAAATCGCTATAACTTCGTCATTCTTGATCCGATTTAAATATATTTTTCATAGTATTTATTGGTTTTTCATTGCTAAATATCTGCATACTTATCAAAATATGTGACTGATCGTCATTAATATTAATAATAAACTTTATTTAAGCAGAAGTTCACATAAAACAAAATTTACATAAATTTATTTCTCCTCTGTCGTTCCCTCACTGCTGAGGATCGCGACTGTATAAAATGCGCCTCCACGCATAGCGGTCATTGGCCAGCCGCACTGCTTCATATAAGGATCCGCCAGCCACCCTCCTCACCAGGTCTGACCTCCTAGTAGGAGCTGGTCCTCATAAATTTATTACAGTAGTTTAAATTAATTAAGTAATAGTTAACGGTGTAAATATATGGTACACAAAAAAACTTTTGGTCGGAGTAGAAGTTGAACGATTCTTGGTGTCTACGTTCCAATACATCTACCTCCGATTTTGCAGGCGCTAACGGGCAAGCACCTGCCCGATTACCCCTACCACCTTTACAAGCGTGCTAAGGTGGAGGTGGAAAAGCAGACGGCGGCCGTCAGGAGGCGGCTGCTCAGCATCACCTACCAGGCGTGCGTGCGCCACACAGAGGCCGACATCAGGGACTTCTTCAACATCTTCATGAAGCGGTGTGATAGTCAAATAACTACACCTCATACCATGAAGCAAAATAATTTTTCGCACCTCAAAGTGTTTACATTGAGGATTGACACTAATTGGTTATTAAACTTTCATGAGGTCCTGGTACAAACCCCGCCCGTACCAATGAGTTTTACCAAACTTAAGTACGGTTTATTTGTAATACCATAGGCTTTTCGGTGAAGGAAAACAACGTAAGGAAACCTGCATATGCCGAAGAAGAAATTCTGAGGCGTAGACCAAATCGGCTTGGGGCACCGTTGGTGGGCAGGGGTTTGGCACAAAAGATCCTGAAGGGTCGAAGTGTCGCCAGGTCTTCCTGGCCCCCTAAGAAGATAAGATATTAAACTAGATAACAGATTCACATTTTACAGTCATCTGTTATCTAATTTAACAACTAATTAGTGTGAATTATGAAGGTAAAAACTTTGAGGTGACTTATGTGGTGCGAAAAATTATTTTGCTTCATGGTATGAGGTCCAGTCTCAACTTATCGAAGACCGACCTAGCAAGCGTGCTAAGGGGTGTTTGCCGCGAATTCCAAAGTATTTGTTCTATTTTTATCATCACTTCCTTGACAGTCGCACTTCAACACTGTCGCAGACAACATTTCAATGTCGGCCCCGTAGCCTAGTCGGTAGTACACCTGCCTGCGAAGCTCGGGGTCGCGGGTTCGAATCCCGCCCAGGGCAAACATTCGTGTGATGAGCACTTGTGTTTGCCTTGTGACTGGATGTTATTTATATAGGTATATTATTATGTATTTATATATGTATATCAGCTGTCTGACACCCATATTACAGGCTCTGCCTAGTTTGGGATCAGGTGGCCGTGTGTGAAATGTCCCCACATATTTATTATTATTTATTTAGTGTATATTTTGTAGGAAACTTAAAATTTTATCTGTGTTGTGCCTTGTTAAATCTCCATTAAAGCTACAGTGTAAATCGCCGACTAGCTACCATCAGGTGAGAAAATTCCCATCAGGAATAAAAAAACTACGTAACTTTCGCCTTTGCATAGAACCATAGCTATCTTGGAGTGCTACTGTCAATGAATGAAAAGACTCACTATAATTATCTCACAAACGTATATAATTATCTCATATTTACTTTATTTAATATTTACTGTCATTGGTATATATATTAAATATATAATGTACATATTTATTCATTATTATTTGCCGTGTGGTTTCCGGTAGAGTAGAATAGGACCACTCCAACTCTTCCCGTGGATGTCGTACAAGGCGACTAAGGGAATACATTATAAAACGTCAATCAGGCCTCCCCAACCCGTCTGGCCAGCGCGGGGAGTGTAGGCCAAATCCTCCGTCTGTCTCCGGCAGATGAGAGAGGGTTGTGCTCCTGCAGTGGAGACAAAAATAACCTGATGATGATGATTATTTTTTTAATTATTTTCTCCCTAGTCATATTTACTCATCATATTTATGTATTTGGTGTGATTCTTAGTGTTATATTATATTATCTAGGTACATACGTATTGCAATTACACATATCATATTTATTACTTCATTGTTTGGCACTGTAGACAAGCTTGTCTGCACCGGGTGCGACTGAAAATCAGCGCCCAGCACCTTACTTGGTCTAGGCATATGCTGAGTCGTTTGCCCTTTTGCTGCCACGGCACATACATACTATTTTAACTATGTTAAAATTTTTCAATTGTTTTCTCTAGTTCTTATAAAAAAAAATTCCTTTTTCTTGCTTTGTTGGTTTTTTCTTTGTGTGTGCCAATTATGGTAGTAAATAAATGTTTTTTCTTTCTTCTTTCTTTCTAAAAGGACCTTATTTCCAGGGCCGTAAAAGCCGTCTTTCCCCCCAGCTGTGTTCTATCCTACGTCCTGGAGGACCCGGCGGAGTGCCGGCGGCTGCAGATCGCGTTCCTGCCGCCGCTGTGGCCGGCGCTCGCCGTGCGCGCGCCGGCACCCTGGCACGCCGCCGCGACGCGCGCGCGCCAGGCCGTGCGCTACAGATACTACGAGGGCAACCCGGTGCTCATCGAGCTGCGCAGGATATGGCACGAGAGGTGAGCTGACTACGTCATCATCATCATATCACTGCTAGACGTAGGCCTCCCCCAATCTTCGCACCCGGCCACCTTCTTCAGGTCGTCGGTCCATCTGTCAGCGGGGCGTTCCACCCTGCGGTCTCCACTTCAGCCGTCGGTTCTGCGACGTGGCCCGCCCGCAGCCACTTCAGCTCGCTAATCCTTGCCACAATTATCCTTTAAGGGTAACTTTGAGGCAACATCGGCTAATGTGGCAAGATGCCTACGTCGATCATCTGATCTCGTAGCAGAGGTTCAGATACACCTGGCGACACGTCTACCCTATGGGATCTTTTGTGTCAGCCCCTTTGTTTATTATCCCTAAGTGGGAACTCTCTTCCTACTTTGACTCTTTACTTCTTTAATTAAATTTGTCTGGGGCCCAAGGTAGCGTAAATTCATGACCTGGGACTTGCCCTACCTCCACTGGTAGGTGTCTTTGCAGTTACCTCCGTTGATCCTCGCTTAGAGGAGTCGCGGGGGGAGAATTATATAGCGCCTTTGTTTATATAGCGCTTCCAACTCCAAGAGTTCGCTCGCACACACTCCTGCATCCCTGATATCCTACTATATCGGGGAAAACCTGAAAACGTTGTTATATTGTAGGCGCAGAGCGCTGTAGGATCGCTCGATGTATGTTGTCCATTGACACTATGATGCAATTGGCGACGCAAAGACCCTCATTAACGCCCCTAGATCCTTTAAAAAATCATTTGACTCTTATCGTGATGTAAACCCCTGGTTATTTACATTCCTAGATACCAGAACATGTTGATCTGCGACATGGACAAGATGCAAAAAGGCCTCCCCTTCCCGCAGTACCCGTCCGACTTCACCGAGCGGCTCGTGAAGCTCTGCGAGGAGACGCGCTCCGAGCTGGAGAACAACTGGCTGATCGACGTCGCCGACACCATGGTCAAGATGAGGAGGCACTGGGCCGTCTACGTGGCGAAGAAGAGGAACGCTTCCACGTTCCAGGTCGAGCAGTTCTTCGCGTGAGTATCCTATCGTTATCAGCTTGTCGGCGTATGGTCACGCAAGGAGATAAATACCCCCTCACACACACACACACACACACCCCAACACGCCCCCAAACCTCCACCCCCACACACATACATAAAGCCATCCCCCACACTTCATGCATACACACACACACACACACATACCCCAGCTCGCCCCGCCACTTCCACCCCCATACACATCAACACTCATCCCCCACACATCATGCACACACACACACACCCCAACACACTCCAACACGCCCCCACACCTCCACCACCACACACATCAACACCCATCCCCCTCACATCACACACCCACCCACCCACCCACACACACACACCAGAAGCACATACATACGATTCACCATTCACTTGGTGCGTTGATATGTCAGTCAGTCAGACAGTCGGTCAGTTTATTCTTTTATAGATATAGAAAGATGATACGTCACACAAGATTATTCTACCATGTTTCTTGAAAAAGTACATGTCGATAATGAGATTATCCTTATTACAGATGTATCCACGGACTGATGTCGAAACAAGTACGCGATCTGGTCGAGAGGAGCGTGTACCATTTTGCGAAGTACTTTGCTGAATACTGGGTAAGCCCGGTCAGGCTGTGGAGCTCACTGCCCCCCTCCATACGCGTCTCTCAGACGATTTCTCTGTTCAGATCACGAGTTAAAGAAAAACGTTAAACGAGTTAAAGTTAAGTTACCTTACTCTCTGTCAATAATATATGGTATATTTTTATTATATATACAAATATATATTTATATATACATATATATTTATGTATCTGTATTGATATTTATAGTTTATTAGTTTATGCTTATTGTATTATATGTTATACTAGCTGTGCCCGCGGCTCCGCTCGCGTGAACTACAGAATCCGCTCCCATTCCCACTCCCACTCCTGCTTCCGCTTCCGCATCCGCTGGCGCTTCCGCTCCGGTCCCGCTCCAATCCCGCTCCGGTCCTGCTCCCGCTTCCGCTCCCGCTTCCGCTTCCGCTCCCGCTCCTGCTTCCGGTCCCGCTCTCGCTCTCGCACCCGCTCCCCTCCCGCTTCCTCTTCAGCTCCCGCTTCCGCTCCCACACAAACTCCCCTTGCCCCACGCCCACGCCCACGCCCATGCTCCCGTTCCGCTACCGCTCCCGTTCCGCTCCCGCTCCCGCTCCCGTTCCACTCCCTCTCCCGCTCCTGCTCCGGTCCCGCTCCCACTCCCGCTCCCGAGCCCTCTCCCGCCTCCGCTCTCGCTTCCGCTTGCACTCTCGCTCCCGCTCCCGCTTCCGCACCCTCTACCCTCCCGCTTCCTCTTCCGCTCCCGCTTCCGCTCCCACACCCACTCCCCTTGTCCCACGCCCACGCCCACGCCCACGCTCCCGTTCCCGATCCCGCTCCCACTCCCATTCCAACTCCTATTCCCACTACCGCTCCCGCTTACGCTTCCGCTGGCGCTCCCGCTCCCGCTCCAGTTCCGCTCCCACTCCCGCTCCCGAGCCCTCTCCCGTCCCCGCTCTCGCTTCCGCTTGCACTCTTGCTCTCGCTCCCCTCCCGCTTCCGCTTCTGCTCCCGCTTCCGCTCCCACACCCACTCCTCTTTTCCCACGCCCACGCCCACTCCCACTCCCACTCCCATTCCAACTCCTACCCGCAGCTCCAAATGTAATCCAAACTCATCGCAATCTGAATAGTACGGAAATACTATTATCTGCAATATATTGCATACTAACCTTACCTACTAATGTATTTGAAAACTAAAAATGTCTATAACTTTTGATTGACTGCACCGATTGCAATGAAATAAAGCCTATATGTTACACCAAATTAAGCCCCATGTTTCTGTGGAAAGTCCATCAAAGTCCGATCAGTCGTTTTTAAGTGATGCGTGCACAAACTCACAGACAAACAGACAAACAGATAAACAGACAAACAGACAAAAATTTCAAAAATGATCGAAATGTGTTCTGTTGCTTATCCTTAGACCCCCCAATTTTTTTTTGCAAATATCTTCAATGTACAGACACGCGAAGTTTACGATTTTATTTATTAGATGATTATTTAATATATAGTAGGTACACGCGACTACTGCCTCTCCATAATCCCTTGTCTTCACCGCAGGTTAGCTGGAAGAAATTTCTTTAGAAATAAGCTTATCCTTTTGTATAATTTTCTTTTCTTTGTGTTGTTCTTTGTATATTTGTGTGTACAATAAACTATTAAATAAATAAATCATGAGCTCCCACTGGAGCAGCCCGTTTCGTCGGCTTACTGCAAACTGCGACTTACTGCTCGGAAATTATCGTAACAGTTAGTGGCTTCTTCCCAAAAACCTTAAGGTTCTAATTGCTACTGTTATTCACGAGCAGCTAGTTGCTTCTTGCTGTAAGCCGATGATATGGTACTGGCCGTTTATGCCGCATATTTTGACACTCGCAAGGAAATAAAAACCCTGCAGGGTTCTTCCCGTTGACTTCGAATCATGAAACTTGGTAAAAAGCAATGTCACAAGGGAAAAATCGGAAAACCGTAAACTTATAGAGGTAAATTACAACAACAAAATTGCCATTTTAAACTTATTTGCAGTTGGTAAAGTTACCGGGACCTGTATCGATGTATGGGGAAAAAAGTTTTTCAACGGCAAAATAAAGTTTGTCCCTCAATCCAATTTTATCTTATCGTTGAGCAATGTTCGGTGCTTTTGTATATAAGCGCGAGTCCGATTCGCACTTGCCGGTTGTTGATAATATATGTCCGCAAAGTTAGTGAAAATTTTATATGTATAAATATACCAAGTGTACTCATGCAAATATGTTTTAAAATCGCCTCGTTGGCCGAGTGACTTGGTCATTGTACTCGAGCGCCGGGGGTCATAGGTTCGATTCCCACCAGGGACAGACAACTTTGTACAATTTGTACAAGTTGGTTCCGGTCTGGATGTTGTTATACTTGTGGATTGTCCTATCCTTGTTTAATTCTCATAGCACAGGAGAAAATCCTAGTTTGGGATTAGACAAGTGTATCGTATACCCTACTAATATTATAAATGCGAAAGTTTGGATGTTTGTGTGTTACTCGGGATGAAACTTGGCACACATATAGGTTAGGTCCTGAAATAAGACATAGGATAGTTTTTATTCCGATAAAAACATCCCATTCCTACGGCAAAATACATAATAATTGGTGATGTTAAGTTGTCCACGCGGACGAAGTCGCGGGCAACAGCTAGTATGTAATATTAAAAAAAAAGGATTTTTACATCTGACTCTTCATGCAGGAGGGCAACGACTACAGCACGAAGTATGGCCCCGACTACCGCGACTATACGTACATCAAGCGGCCGTTGCTGCGCATCAAGGTGATCGGCCACCCGGGCACCACCAGCCTCACCTTCGACCCGCCCATGGACCAGATGCGCTCGCAGATCGTCAAGTGGTTCCACACCATCATCAACGTGAACCAAGCGCTGCCCAGCATTGATGCCATCATGTATCCTGGTACGTTTTTTTTTTCAAAATTATCTGTAGATAAATAAATAAATACATACATGCATACATACATACATACATACATACATACATACATACATACATACATACATACATACATACATACATACATACATACATACATACATACATACATATATACCATTGTTTCAATGATGGATATGAAAAATAATAGCTGAATAGCTGGCCGGCGGCCAAAGAAAAAAAAAACAAAATAGGCGGGAAAGCTGTAATCTGATCTAGATTTGTTTTTGATTTATGTAAAATAAAATTTACTAATTTTTTCTTTAGCTAATTCATGTTTTTATTTTTACTTTCCTTGTGTTCGTAATGAAAAGCACAGTGTTTACCTCGGGTTAAAGACTTACTTAGTCCCTCGAACTATTGGCGCCCTTTCACCCCAAGGGTAACAATGTACTATTTCACTTGGCGTGGACTTCTGAAAACCTTTGCAGGCGCAGCTCGCCCGCACCGCCACCTCCTGAGCGTCTACCAGGAGGAGCAGTACATGGTGGACGTTATCAACGAAACTGTACGGCACTTCAACGCCAACCGGCCCGGCCCCGCCAGCTTCCTGCAGCGCTACGAGCAGTTCCACTACATCCTCGACGGCACGGCCAAGCAGCAACTGCTTGCGTTCTTCGGACAGGAGCCAGCGCCATATCTCAAGGTACCTCACCTTCCATACTAAACATACGGCCTAGCCTGACTGGGAATCGACACGCCACAGTATAATATTAAATTATCGTCCGACAAGCCGTGTGGTTTCTGGTGGAGTAGAATAGGACCACTCCAACTCTTCCCGTGGATGTCGTACAAGGCGACTAAGGGAATACATTATAAAACATCAAACAGGCCTCCCCAACCCGTCTGGCCAGCGCGGGGAGTGTAGGCCAAATCCTCCGTCTGTCTCCGGCAGATGAGAGAGGGTTGTGCTCCTGCAGTGGAGACAAAAATAACCTGATGATGAAGCCGTGTGACGTGATCCCGGCGTGTGCAGTCTTCTGTTCTGTTCTGTCATCAAAGAACCCATCTATTGAAAATCGTCTGTAGCAGATGGTGATGGTTGAAGACCAAAGAAAATACCAAAGTATGCGAAAAGGTGAATATTTTTTAATATACGTAAAAGCTGGTATTTTAGTATAAACACAGTCCTTAGCTCGCAGCGAGAGATGGGGAGGCGACGGACTGGTGAGTGCCCCTCCCGCCGCGCCCTCGTACCCCGCGAGCGTCCTCAAGTCAACAGGTGGGTATCACGTGACACCGACGAGCGTGGCGCTTACACCATCTATACAACACTAAAGGTTTTTTTAAAACAAAAAACGTCCGGAAATACTCTATAAATAAACTAAAATTATTAGTTTCTTGCTAACGGTTAGCGTTTCTGATTTTTTTTTATTAAAACATCATCATCAGGTTATTTTTGTCTCCACTGTAGGAGCACAGCCCTCTCTCATCTGCCGGAGACAGACGGAGGATTTGGCCTACACTCCCCGCGCTGGCCAGATGGGTTGGGGAGGCCTGATTGATGTTTTATAATGTATTCCCTTAGTCGCCTTGTACAACATCCACGGGAAGACTTGGAGTGATTCTATTCTACTCTACCGGAAACCACACGAAATTAATGACGTCACATTTTTCTAAATTTTTCAAAATGGCGAAATAAAATAGGTATTCAAGTAGTTTTCGGCACAAGGTAATTAATAAAATCGACTCTGCGCTAGTCCTTTTAATAACATCACATTTGATTACCTTCAGGATTTCTCACAACGCATATACATGTATGAGAAGCTGCGCGACGAGATCCTGTTCCTGCGGCGCGACATACCGCTCAACATGATCATGCTGGACTGCGGGCCGCTCAACGACGCCATGTGGGACATCGTCAATGGGCTCAGGCAACACATCGTCGAGCACTTCATACAGGTCAACAGGAAGTGGAACAGGGCGTGAGTTGAAGTCAAAGTCAAAATCATTTATTGCATGCTGGTACCGGACCACTGGTACTCTAGTAAACTCATTAACATAACCTCAATCTTTTTGTGCCCATATCAAAATTAAAACTTTGTAATTTGCTTTGCTATTCACCATTGCGTAGTGATAATTAGTATTCTCTGCCATAGATGTATATAAAGAGAGCAATGTCTGCCAACAAACTGTATTATACAGTTTGGAGGAGTTATTGTATAAATTTTTTTTTTTTTTTTTATATAAATATGTCAGACATTCACACCAATTATCCAGTCCCAAACTAGGCAGAGCCTGTGCTATGGTTACTAGATAACGGATACACATACTTAAATAAATATATAAACATCCAAGACTTGGGTACAAACATTCATATTCATCATATAAACATTTGCCCCTAGCGGGATTCGAACCCGCAACCTCCGGCGTGGCAGTTCGAGAGCTACCCGTTCCGCCACGGAGGTCGTCGAATTGTATATACTTATATTTTTTAGAGAGATGTCAAAGTCAAAATCATTTATTGCATATGAGTACACTTGGTACATTTATACACGTAATTTTTTTTTATCGACTACCGCTTCCTAGGTGTTAGCGCTGTGAAGAAGAAACGGCGAAACAAACTTCACGCAACACATCTTTTAAAAATCAAGTTTGCATACAATTAATAAAGATTTTGCGAAGCTAAATTGACATTAGTACCAGGCATCTTTGTCATTCAAATAATCGTTTATTTTGTAATAGGCTTTCTTACAAAGTTGTTTGTTAATGTGAATCTTAAACTTTCTGTCCGTCATATTTAAGATTTCCTCTGATAGTTTGTTGTAGGAGCGTATACATTGTTGATGCTTCATTATTATAATTTTTGAATATGCCCAGCAGTGCTATTCTCTAAAATACAAACTCACGTGCGAGTCTCACTCAAGTGACTTTACTCACTACGAAACCTAATTCATTGGCATTTTATAAACATTCTAGAGCACTGTCGATGTGAAGTGAGTTCTTTGTTCACTTCACTTCGATAGTGCTCTGGAAAGTTTACAGAATGGCAATGGTTAGGTTTCGAAGTGAGTGAAGTCACTGTATTTTATTTGTATTTTAGAGAATAGCACTGCAGGAGTTGCACAATTGGATTCCCGCACCCCCCTTCCCCCACCTGACTACCAGGCGTGGTGAGGGACTTCATCCTTATGTAGTAGACATACCACGCTCTCGCACGAAGCGTTTTGCTTCCTCTTTTATAATGCGAACTGCTAAGGAATGGAACTCCTTGCCAGCTTGGGTATTTCCGGACAAGTACAATTTGGATCTTATTAAAGGAAGAGTGAATAGGCATCTTCTGGGCAAGCGCGCTCCTCCTCAGGCCTCATGGTCACTTATTATCAGGTGTGCACATTATTTTGCCGTGTGGTTTCCGGTAGAGTAGAATAGGACCACTCCAACTCTTCCCGTGGATGTCGTACAAGGCGACTAAGGGAATACATTATAAAACAGCAACCAGGCCTCCCCAACCCGTCTGGCCAGCGCGGGGAGTGTAGGCCAAATCCTCCGTCTGTCTCCGGCAGATGAGAGAGGGTTGTGCTCCTGCAGTGGAGACAAAAATAACCTGATGATGATGATGACATTATTTTGGAAGAAACAAATACACAGCAAACGTTCTCCAAAAAATGCGCGAACAATCTTCCCAATTATAATAAAATAAAAATTGTTTATATCCAGATAATTTAAAATCCATATTTTGTTACTCCTGGTTTATTCTATACTAGCTGAAAATTCAAAATGTAGTCCAAACTCATCGCAATCTGAATAGTACGGAAATATTTGCAATATACCGGGTGTAAGGGACAGCCCTCCGCAAACTGATAGGGTGCATTCAGCTCCTTATTCCGAACCATATGTCACCAGAATTTTTCTCAGGAAAATTTTCATTTTTTTTATGGATTTTTCGGTTAATATCTCTTTTATTTCAACGTAAAATTACATTCTCTAAAACAGCACTTCATTTTTTAAAATAAAACAGCTACAATCAAAAAAGCAGTAATGGATTCCTAAATCTTACAAACTTCGACTCGTGAGGAATCAGCTGTTTACTTTCTGTCGCTACAAAGTTACACAAGTCACCCAGTAAGGGTAATAACCTTGAACGCGGCTAGCTCGCACTCGCTCGCTTTTGGTCGCTCTCGTTCGCTTCGATGTGATCACGTGACGCGAGCGCATTGACCCCGTAATGATGGCGGCCGGCCGGCCCGCAGTGGTAGCGTTACATTGCGTACGACGTTATCAAACAAACAAGGTTTCTTGAATTTCCCTAATGTTCCTGAGAAAAATTCCGGTGACATATAATTCGGAATAAGGAGCTGAATGCACCCTATCAGTTTGCGGAGAGCTGTCCCTTACACCCGGTATTGCATACTAACCTAACCTACTAATGTATTTGAAAACTAAAAATGTCCATAACTTTTGATTGAGTAAATCGATTGCGATGAAATAAAGACTAAATGTTAAGTTGAGTTAAACCCCATGTTTCTATGAAAAGTCCATCAAAATCCGTTCAGTAGTTTTTAAGTGATGCGTGCACAAACTCACAGATAAACAGACAAACAATTTCAAAAATGAACGAAATGTGTTCTGTTGCTTATCCTTAGACGCCCCAGTTTTTTTTGCAAATATCTTCAATGTACAGACACGCGAAGTTTACGATTTTATTTATTAGATAAGTAAATTTACAAAAATCTATACCTATAATAAAAATGTAACTGGTCTATGTCTGCACATGGGAGATATTGCAGATAAATTTGTATGAGGGGTCTTTATAGGGCCAATAGAAGCCAAAATAATTGTTTTTAGAGTCTTTGTCTCTTTCTGTTTGTCTGTATGTATGTTTGTTACCTCATCACGCCAAAACTACCGAATGAAATTTGATGCAGTTCTCATAGTTGTCTTGCCTAAAATCTTGCCTAAGGTCTAACTTAAAATCTGGCGTATGTTTCATCGTGATACGCCAATTAGAACCTGAGATATTAATAAAGTAATTTTTTCTAGAAGCCATTATATTCAAAATTCGTATTGCGATTGGTTTCTACTACAGTTGGAGCGGGAGTGGCAGTGGAATTGGGATCGGGATTCTGTAGTCCACGCGAGCGGAGCCGCGGGCACAGCTAGTAAAAATAATAATAATGGAGGTTCATCCTTTTACATGTAAACCTCCCAAGTATGACAATGGGCTCGAATCTGAAGGCACAATGTTAAAATTTGACAGCACTAAAACTGTTGTTATCCTTGTCACACAATATTATGAAGATAAAGACGAAAACACTTTATAATGTGTGCCTTCAGAATCGGGCCCACTGTCATACCTCTCTGCAATGGTCTTCAGCTACTATCGGTGCTCTCCGGCGGAGACAGACCTTTTTCCGTATTATCGCGAAAAAATCGTCAGCCCCGGCGTCAGTGAACATGCCAGAGGCACTGCAGTAGCGAGCCCCAACATTATGAGCTGTAGCCCCGTCTCCGTCCCCAGAATCTGCAACGTGTACGAGACCATGGCGGTGCGCGCGTCCGAGAGCCCCGACAAGACGCAGCAGCTGGTGGAGCTGATCGCGTACATCCAGGATTGCCGCGACTGCGCCATGTTCGACCTCAAGGACAAGGCGCGCACCACCGCCGAACACGTGATCTTCCTCATGAACCACGCGCATCTCACCTGTAAGTGAATAGAATAAATAGAATAGGTCATTTATTCATAGCTACGACACACACATACATGAGAATTAAACAGAACAGAAATTAATAAATTACAATTTAAAAATAATCAAGGTACCTATGTGTCGCAGCAATAAAATGACGCTGACTCAGCATAATGCTGCAGCATGCTACGCGAACTCCAGCGCTGGTATTCTGTCAGCACCAGGTCAAGTGACTTCACAGATTTAGTTTTTAAATCGTGCTTAGAGGGCTGTCAATGTATTGGTGTTCATAATAATATTAAATATATATAATTTAAGTGGGTGATGGCTGTACAGTTATCGCTACATAGAATGGTCAACTAGACGCGACAATCATCAGCCTGTAAGAGCCCACTGCGGGACACAGACCTCTTCGCGTGGTTTCCGGTAGAGTAGAATAGGACCACTCCAACTCTTCCCGTGGATGTCGTACAAGGCGACTACGGGAATACATTATAAAACCCCAGTCAGGCCTCCCCAAACCGTCTGGCCAGCGCGGGGAGTGTAGGCTAAATCCTCCGTCTGTCTCCGGCAGATGAGAGAGGGTTGTGCTCCTGCAGTGGAGACAAAATTAACCTGATGATGATGAACCCTAGATAAATTGCATAAACTGTCAAATGCGTACTCGTTTCACGCTGAGTCAAGGTCGGGTAAACATCGACAAGTTTCTAACTGCATAAAGGGTGCGCTTGATTGCTCTCTCTCTCTCTATCTCTCTCTCTTTTTTTTTCTTTCTCTCTTTCTCTCTTCACCGCCTAGCACCTGACTTGGTCTAGGCATATGCTGAGTCGTTTGCCCTTTTGCTGCCACGGCACACGCATACTATTTTAAGTTAAAAATTTTAAATTGTTTTCTCTAGTCTTATAAGTTTTATTTTATTTTATTTTTTTACCTTTTTCTTGCTTTGTTGGTTTTTTCTTTGTGTGTGCCAATTGTGGTAGTGAATAAATGTTTTTCTTTCTTTCTTTCTTTTTTTTCTCTTTTTCTCTCGTTATCTCTCTCTCTCTTACACTTATGTATTCTTCTAGTCGAGGACATAAACCTGAACACGCGCGTGTTCCTGTGGCCGCTGGACATGGAGGAGACCATCGACCTGACGCTGAAGACGCTCAACACCAAGAAGTCCATGGCGGAGGACAAGCTGCGCAGCCGCAAGGCCGTCTTCGAGGACAAGCTGAAGCGCCACGAGAAGGACTTGGAGCTGTTCCGGCGGTTCGACCCACCGCTGCTGAACATAGACTTGCTGAAGGATGTCGTGGTGAAGGTTGATGAAATACTCCACAATCTGACGGTGAGTTTGAAGACGGTTCAGATGCGGGCAAAAATAAGGTTGTAAGCATTTTTTTAAATTGTAAATGTTTATTGTTTTATTTTCGTACTAGCTGTGCTCGCAGCTTCACTCGCGTGGACTGTTATATATTCACATAACTTTTGATTGAGTAAGATGAGATTTTTTCCGGGATAAAAGCTATCCTATGACCTAATCTATATGTGTGCCAAGTTTCATCCCGATCCGTTCAACGGTTGAAGCGTGATTGATATCAAACATCCAAACTTTCGCATTTATAATATGAGTAGGGTTCTATCACTAGAGTTGTACCGCAGGAAGACAAATACGAGGCGGACGACATAATCAACGAGGAGCAGCTCCTGGAGCAGGAGGTGTCTGTGTACTTCAGCCTGCAGGCCATGCTGGCCAGCGTGGAGCCCTTCCACAAGCTGTGGCACATCGCGCTCGACTTCTACGAGGGATACGAGATATGGTCAGTGTTGGTAGGGACGACGCCGGGCTGGCAAGTTAACAGACAATGTTTGAATAGTTTTGTTTTAATATGACTAATTTAATATGCCGTGTGGTTTCCGGTAGAGTAGAATAGGACCACTCCAACTCTTCCCGTGGATGTCGTACAAGGCGACTGAGGGAATACATTATAAAACATCAATCTGACCTCATTCCGTCTGGCCAGCGCGGGAGTGTAGGCCAAATCCTCCGTCTGTCTCCGGCAGATGAGAGAGGGTTGTGCTCCTGCAGTGGAGACAAAAATAACCTGATGATGATGACTAGCATGTATTGAATTACCGTTACGTTACTATAAATACAGTTTCTCAAATAAATAGGTATCATCTATCACCAGAGATATATTACTAAAGGTGAATACCATGAATGAAAATAATATTTTGCACCTCATAAGTCACCTTAAAGTTTTTACCTTCATGATTGACACTAATTGGTTATTAAATTAGATAACAGATGAGTCAGTCATGAAGGTAAAAACGTTTATTTTCCTTCATGGTATGACCCTTAGGTTTATTATTATATACTGACATAGATAGTATGTTATATTATACTATGCCATTATTTAAATTGTTGACATTGTAATCTAAACATTATTTTATTTTGCGACGATCCCTTTTACCATACTAGAATGACATGTAAAATTGATTTTTTAAGATGTAAAAGTGAAATAAATAAATCTAATCTAATCTATCACTACACCATCCATATGGTAATTTACAACATCAAAACAAGAGGTAATGCATAACTCTCAGAAGAACGAATGGATATATCCAATAGAAGGATTTATAAGGGTCCAAGAACGTGAAGGAAACCAACCCTTTTCACTCCTATGGTAATTTTGCTGTTGCTAAAGTGAGAGAATGCTACTTTTAACAGGACGTCAGATACCATGTCCGTACACTGTTTCAGAAATCTAGAGATGAGGCGGACGTGCAAAACATGGATATCGATAATTATCGGATATCGATAATCAATAAAAATATATTAGGTAGTCTAAAAATTATCATTATATTATTTAGCAAAAATTTGAAATTATGTTAACATGCAAATTTAATTCTGAAGGCACGCACTTAATTTGACAGCACTAAACTAGCTAAAATTGTCATCTTATAGTGAAATAATTTTATTTCATTTTAGAGCTGTCAAATTTAAATTTGTGGCAACTAATTGCGTTATTATATCTAAAAGTTGCCAGTGGAAAATGAAACAGTCTTCAATGTAAAAAATAAATCAATTTATTTACAATTACTTTACAACTAGCTATGCTCGCGGCTTCGAACGCGAAGACTACATATTTTTTAATAAAATTGAAATTTACTAGTATTAATTAATCAATAAACAAAATCATAAAATATTATAAAACAATAAAAAAAATTACATTTTCATATTTTGCAAGTTCGTTTTTAGGGTTCCGTAGCCAAATGGCAAAAAACGGAACCCTTATGGATTCGTCATGTCTGTCTGTCTGTCTGTCCGTCCGTATGTCACAGCCACTTTATTCCGAAACTATAATAACTATACTGTTGAAACTTGGTAAGTTGATGTATTCTGTGAACCGCATTAAGATTTTCACACAAAAATATAAAAAAAAAACAATAAATTTTGGGGGTTCCCCATACTTAGAACTGAAACTAAAAAAAAAAATTCCTCAAACCCATACGTGTGGTATCTATGGATAGGTCTTCAAAAATGATATTGAGGTTTCTAATATAATTTTTTTCTGAACTGAATAGTTTGCGCGAGAGACACTTCCAAAGTGGTAAAATGTGCCCCCCCCCTGTAACTTCTAAAATAAGAGAATGATAAAACTAAAAAAAATATATGATGTACATTGCCATGCAAACTTCCACCGAAAATTGGTTTGAACGAGATCTAGTAAGTAGTTTTTTTTTAATACGTCATAAATCGTAAACCACAATACTATTATTAAAACATCGATCAAAGTTACAACGAACTACAATAACTTTTATATTATGTTACTTGCTGCTACGGAACCCTTCATGGGCGAGTCCGACTCGCACTTGGCCGCTTTTTATTTTTTAATTTTAGAACAAATATTTTGACGCAGGGCAGAGACCCTAAATAAACAAAGAGTTTTACTGTACACTACTGTACACTACTGTACACAACCATGGAAAACTAATAAGTGAACCTGCGAAATATAATTGTCCAGGTGAAAAGCTTTCGGAGGTCAATTCAGGCAACTTTAGGTTTGGCCTTGAAACTTATTTATAGTCATAGCAAAATAAACCCGGACTTTGAACCTGCAACTGAACAGGCAAACCTGATGGATTGAGCGGAATTCTGAAATTCAAGCAGCTAGTGGACTGCATCTTCCTTTTCAACTGGCCCGTCCCCGCCCCCTCGCCTTCCCACTCCCCATCCCAATTCCCTTCCGTTTATTCCTCCCTTTTCCTCTCCCCTGCAATTCCGCCGCCATTCCCCATACCTCTCCCCGTCTTCCTCCCATTCCCTTCCGCTTCCCAGTTATCCCTCCTCATTCTCTCTCACCTCTCCTCCTTTCCTTAAGCCACCCGTTAAACTTGCACTCCTCCCCTTATCCCTCTCCTTTCCCCTCTCCTTCCCACATTCCTTCGCCCTGACGTTCCCTCTGCTCTTTCCCCTCCCCTTATTCATTGCCTGTCCCTTCTTTTTTCCTCCCCCTCCACCTCCATATAACTTATAACTACTGATTGAGTAAGCTGATTCGGCTATGTCGGTGATCTTCGTTCTTCTTCGGATCTTTTCATTGCGATTTATATCCTTCAAAGAAACCACGAACATAGCCCTCTCCATAGCTCGCTGAGCGACTTTTGGATCAAACCCACCATCAATGTTCACGTATACTGTCATAACAAGTAAAACGCAACCATTAAATTATACAAAAACATTAAACAAAACGCAAATATTGTCTTTAAACATTGTGGAATAGGAGGCGTGAAGACTTGATGCAGTTTTCCAAATGCTGTATTTATATTATTATTGTTAATAGTTATTGACCTTTAAAAATTACAGTTTTTGTCAAAAATGACCTCACTTTGTCTTTTGATATTACGATATTTTTTGTGATATAATGAATTCTTATATTTAAATAAGTGTGAGTGATTGATTTTATGAGCAAAGTTCTGTGGTTCTCTGCAAGAGTATTTTTAAAAGAATGATCAATAAGTTCAGAGAATATGTCTGTACAGATTAAAATAGAAACAACTTTGGCTATCGTATGGTTCATTTTGTTGGGTAGACCCAAAAGTTTCGAGCCAAACTTTATTTTAAATTCTCGAAGGACCTTTTCGGTTATTTTACACACTTTATTTGTGCTATTTGATGGTGTTATCAAACCGCCCCTGTCTTTAATGTTTATCAGAGAACAATCCATCTTATTAACGTTATCGGTCTGCAGATTTTCGACGCAAGTCTCACAAATGAGTTTTTTTTTTAAAGCGCGTACGACGTAGCCTGCTATATGTTGAACAATATGGCAAGCAAACTCTGATAGCAACGACGGATCATGCATATAGTCGTGATCAAATTCTGTAATTGATTCTGTCGGCGAGATCTCTATTAAGCGACTATTGGGTGCCGACTCATTTATGATTTTTGTGAATTCTGGAGTGTAATTTAAAACTTCTATTTCCTCTAGCGGCAAGCAATTTCCTTGAGCGCTTTGTTTAAATTGATCATGAACTAATAATTTTTTGTATGCAGCGCGAAACATACGGGCTGAAGGATTGTTGTTGAATCCACAACGGGCTCTGATTGCACCAAAAAAAAGTTCTATGTGATCTTGGCTGAGTTTGTAAGTACATATGTACTTTAAATTGCTACTGTCCACGTCAATATACGATCTATAAAGATGCAATAGGGACATCGTACAAGTCAAAAATCCTAAAAATCCAGTTGATCTGCTTGAATGCAAGACATAAGTATTGTCATCATTGAGAGCCAATCTACAACAAGCTACAAGCTGCGAGATGGAAGAAGTATTGAGTTCGAGTAAATAATATTAATAAATTAAAATGGGATCGACACAGACAAAAGAAGAAGTGATTTTAGCACAAAATACTGCAGGAGGATCGAACGATGCAGCTATAATCAATCACATGTCGCTGACCAACACCATGTTGGTATTGATTTTGGTTATTTTGGTAGTTGGCATTATTGCTGTAATATTCATATTGTATAAACGATGCCATAAGAAATGGATGAGAAAAGAAATTACGCGACACACGACCAGGAGATCCATTTTCCTGAGACGGAAATCACGAGAAGCGGATGAAAATGTTTAAGTGTGTGTGGGAAGTGAAGTGATGTGAATTATCGGTGAAAGTAATAAGTAAATTAATTTTATTTCTCAAACTGGAAAATCAACTAACTTTTGTGTTATTTAAGGTAACTGACTCTAAAAAAAAATATATATATGTGTGGCAATATACAAGATATTCAATAAAAATAGGCCCTAGCAGAAGGTAAGGTAATATTATTGTTACAAAGTTAGATAATGCAAATGAACTGCATAAAGAGTATAACTCAATTTTGTATGAGATCAATAAAAGTGATCAGAGTTTTAATGAGGAAGAATATAGTGTACTAGAAGAATATAGTAAAAGTATAGAACAATTGTATAAAGAAATTTCAAAATTGTGCGAAGAGATTGAAATAACTACCACAATGGAGAAATTTGATTTGAAAGTTGCTCTAAGTTTATTACCAGTTTTAAATGATGACATATTAATTACAAAACAGTTAATCGACGGCATAGAGTACTCAGTTCTTGAACAGACTTCTAAGACAAAATTAATATCGTTTGTTCTAAAAAGCCGTTTGTCTCAAACAGCAAAGTTAAAACTTGCATCCACGTACTCAACTGTCACGGATTTAATTAAAGAAATGAGAAAAGAGTTGTTGCCGACAAAATCACCAACAGCTATACAAAATCAAATGCAGTTAACACGACAAAATAACATGAGTGTAGATGATTTTGGTAGGACAATTACAGAAATATTTGTTGATCTGACGATGGCGCCATCGGACGGAGATGAAACCAGTTACAAGATATTAAAACCTTTAAATGAGAGGCAAGCAATCAAACGGTTTGCAGATGGGTTGCGAAATCGTCGGATTAGTACAATAATAGCTTCTAGGAACTTTGAATCTTTGAAGGACGCAATTCAAGTGGCAAAGGAGGAAGAGTTATCAACATCGTCTATTTCGGGAGATGTGCTCACGTTACACACTTATCGAAATAATAATAATAGGTACTACAGGGGCAATTTCAGAGATCGCGGTTACAATAACTTTAGGGGTGCCCGACAGCAGGACTCTGGACGAGGAGGTCCTAATGGCAGTTACCGCGGCGGAGGACGAGGCGGTCAGTCAACGTCACGTGGTCAGTTCAGACAGTTTCACCAAAACCGAGGTAAGTCGAATTACTATTTAAACCGAAACAAAGGATCACGCAATGCCCAAATTAACGCGTTAACCGAAACAGATACGCAAAGTCCGTTTAAAACTGAAAATCAGTTTTTTCGGGACTAACATATTAAATGAAGCTGAATATTTCATTCTAACAGCAAATAACATATGTTTCGTAACATTGTTGTTACAAAACACATTCCCATATTCGTGGTTAATTGATACCGGTGCATCCATATCGGCAGTGAAACATAAACACATTATAAAACATGATATTCAGATGTATCATGAGGACATTGTCATTAACGGAATCGGGGGCAATGTACGAGCAATGGGTTATGTTTATTTAGAACTATTCATGAATGGGCAGAACTTGAAACATAAGTTCTATGTTTTTGATTCTCTGCCATGTAAGGCCGACGGTATCATTGGTCAAGAATTTCTTAGTAAATACAAGTCAGTCTTAAATTTTACAAATAATACTTTGACTCTATGCACTGATTCAAATAATAAAATTATTTTACCTTTACTAATGCAAAATAATCGGAGACCTTTAACTATGCCAGCTAGAACTGAATATATACATTATGTAAAAACATTGATTGAGAAAGAATCTGTGGTGTGTGCGTCAGAGATTTCTGAAGGAGTTTTTATGGCAAGCGCGTTAGTTAAACCAAAAAATGGAGTGATACCTATTCGTGTCTTAAACACAACAGACATTTGTCTGTGACTTGAGCTTAAATGAAATCAATGCGATTATTCATAAATCTAGTGACTATGATATATGTCAGTTTAGTGAAGTAAATAGAAATGCGGAAAGAGTAAAAACTTTATTTTCACTTTTAAAGTTAAGTCACTTAAACAAAGAAGAACAAGTAGGTATTGAAAATTTATGTGCGAAATATTCAGACATCTTTCACTTGCCTAATGATAGGTTGACTACGACTGATTTATATAAGCATACTATAGCTTTAAAACCGAATGCAGAACCTGTTTATGTGAAACCATATAGGTTACCCAATTCACAAAAGGCGGAAATAAAAAATCAGATAGATAAGATGTTAGAACAAGGAATTATAGAACCATGCAAAAGTTAATGGTCTAGTCCTATTCTATTGGTACCTAAAAAAGTAGATTCCAGCGGTGCGAAGAAATGGCGGTTAGTCATCGACTATAGAAAACTTAACAATTGTAGAGAGGAGGACAAATTTCCACTTCCGAACATAACGGAGATATTAGACTCGCTATCTGGTTGTGTATATTTTAGTCATTTAGACTTGAGTCAAGGCTATTATAATGTGAGTCTAGACCCTAAAATAAGAAAATATACAGCTTTTTCACATTCAGGACAGTATCAAATGACAAGAATGCCCATGGGGCTTAAAACCAGTCCAAATTCATTTTCAAGAATGATGACAATGGCTATGACCGGTTTAACGTATGAAAAGTGTCTTGTTTACTTAGATGACCTTATAATTTTGGGTAGAAATCTAGTAGATCATAATAAAAATCTCCAAGAAATTTTTGAAAGATTGAGACAAGTTAACTTGAAATTAAACCCTACAAAATGTGATTTTTTGAAAAAAAAAAATTAGTATATTTAGGTCACGTTGTCTCAGAAACAGGAGTATTACCTGATCCTGAAAAAATTGAAGCAATTAAAAATTACCCTATTCCCAAAACTACAGATGAAGTAAAACGATTCGTTGCATTCGCGAACTATTATCGTAAGTTTATTCCAAATTTTGCGGAGAAAGCAACATTTTTAAATAATTTAAGTAAAAAGAATGTACCCTTTGTATGGGATCAAAATTGTCAAAATTCATTTAATCAATTACAACAGAGTATGATGTCACCACCAGTTCTTCAGTATCCTAATTTTTCTGAGGAAAATCAATTTATAGTTCAAACTGACGCATCCGGTTATGCGATTGGGGCAATTCTTTCAAATAAAGACGGAAGACCAATTGCATACGCTAGTAGAAGCCTAAATAAAGCGGAAAAGAACTATGCAACTATTGAAAAAGAATTGCTAGCCGTGGTGTGGGGAGTTAAATATTTTAGGCCTTATCTGTACGGACGAACTTTTAAAATCTGTACCGATCATAAACCTTTAATATATTTATTTAATTTAAAAGACCCCTCTAGTAGATTGTTAAAGTTCCGACTTGCATTAGAGGAGTATGATTACGTAGTTGAATACGTAAAAGGAGCGGACAACGCGGCGGCAGACGCCTTATCTCGTATTTGTATTAATTACGTCAGAGGATTTGAAACAGATGAATGAGAAGGTAATAAATGTGATGACGCGAGCGCAATGGAATAAATTGAATGACGATTCATCGGCTGACTTAAGTTGTTCTAACGACAATTGGCCTGATCCACCAAAAGTTTTAGAAACTTATAGTAAACCGAGCGAATCCATAGAATTGAGATTTATTTGCCAAACTGATTTAGACAAACTAAGGGTAAATAAAAAGATTAAAAAATAAAGTGCTTCATTATGTTTTGTACCCGAAAAGCACACAATCTACGTAAACCCAGTTTCTCGATCACAACTGACGCGAGCCGCTTTTGTGAGAGAACTGAGAGATTTTTGTACAAATATTAACGTAGAAGAGATTTATTTTATTAAAAATAAAAATAATTGTGAATTTGTCGACAAACTAGTGAGCGAAATAAGTAAAACAGATAATTGGTCCGGACCACGATTATGTATTTTAAAAGACATAGAAAGGATAGACTGTAAAGATGATAGGAGAGTAATATTGAATGACTTCCATCTTTTGCCCACTAGTGGCCATGCGGTCATAAAAATGATGTTCAATAACATTAAAAAATATTATTTCTGGCCTGGTTTAGAAAACGATATAAAAACGTTTGTAATGCGATGCGATAAGTGTCGGAAGCAGAAACATTCCATGCCTATTAAGGAGCCGATGGTCATAACATCGACGGCCAATTCGGCGTTCGATAAAATATATTTAGATGTAGTAGGGCCCTTAGATAAGGATAACAATAACTATATGTATATTTTAACGCTGCAATGCGAGTTATCTAAATATGTGGAAGCGTATCCTTTAGTTTCGAAAAGTAGTAACGACATAGCTAAGGCATTTGTAAATAATTTTGTATTGCGCCACGGGATACCACAGGAGATTGCAACCGACCGAGGGTCAGAATTTTATCTCTGCAACGATGACTGAGGTATGTCAACTTCTAAATATAAATAAAATTAATTCCACAGCCTACCATCACGAGAGTATCGGAGCACTGGAGAACTCCCATAAGAGTCTAGGAGTTTTTTTGAGAATTCAAACAGATAATCGGCACGAGAGTTGGAGTGATTGGCTACCTTACTGGTGTTTTTCGTATAACACTTCAGTTCACAGATCAACCAAATTGATGTTCTCTGTCACTCCTACGAAAATTCACATCTTGTCAACTATATCAATAAATACAAAATAGCATAAATACGTATTTTATTGGTTCAATTAATAATTCTTACGAAGTATATCCAGGATAATACAATAGCAGGATATCGCAACAGGAGGCTATCTTTATCTATACTACACGCGTCAACGTCTTCATGGACCTCCTTTTATTCATCTCACTGCGGACCCCAGCCTTTTTGAGAAAATCATCAATTTGATCCTTGGACGTCCTCCTGGGACGACCTCTAGCTCTTATATTATTACGCCTTGCATACGATTTGCAATCTCACCTCATGCAGGTACCACGGGCCGTTCCTCGGTCTGGACGCGGAGACCATCGCTGAGGATGTTGAGGCGTGGTGGAAGATGCTGTACAAGCTGGGCAAGCAGATGTTCGAGTACCCCGGCGCCAAGCGCATCGCGGACATGGTGCGCAACAAGGTGGAGAAGTTTAAGGTGCTGCTGCCCGTGCTGTGCGCTATTTGCAACAAGGTGAGTGACCAAGCGTCATAATGTGAGGAATCATTTGTAACAAGGTGAGGAATAATTCGTAAAAAGGTGAGGAATCATTTGTAACAGCGTGAGGAATCGTTGGTAACAAGGTGAGGAATTATTGGTAACAATATGAGGAATCATTTGTAACAATATAAGGAATCATTTGTAACAAGGTGAGGAATAATTCGTAAAAAGGTGAGGAATCATTTGTAACAGCGTGAGGAATCGTTGGTAACAAGGTGAGGAATTATTTGTAACAATATGAGGAATCATTTGTGACAATATGAGGAATTGTTTGTTACAATGTGATGAATCGTTTGTAACAAGTTGAGGAATAATTTGTAACAAGGTGAGGAATCATTTGTATCAATGTGGAAACCATTTATAACAAGGTGAGAAACCATTTGTAACAAGATGAGAAACCATTCGTAATAGGCGAAGAATCGTTTGTAACAAAATGAGGAATCATTTGAACTTGTTAATTATAAACCTTTACAAAAATCGCGCTTGCTCCAATTTTAATATCACTTACGACTGTCAATGTTACATTGACTTTCTTCCATGTGCATAGGATTCAATTTAGCTTGCATTGAATTGTGTAGGTAAATTTGAGTAAGTTTTCCTACGAATGCGGCTCTGTACTTTTATTGGTCATCATGCGGGCAGGGCATGCGCGACCGTCACTGGGCGCGCATCAGCGAGCTGCTCGGCGCGGAGGTGGTCCACCTGCCGGAGAGCACGCTCGCGGACATGGTCGAGCAGGGCGTACACGTGTACGCGCCGCAGCTGGAGGAGATCGAGCAGTACGCCAGCAAGGAGTACTCGCTCGAGAAGGCGCTCAACAAGATGAAGGACGAGTGGACCGGCGTCAAGTTCGAGTGTGTGCCCTACAGGTGGGTGCATCATCCATTTACATACATACACATACACACCCCCCTCCCCTCCACACCCACACACACACACACCCACACACCTACACACACACCCACACCACCCACACCTACACACACCCACACACACCCACACAAACACACACACACACACCCACACACCCACCCACACACGCACGCACGCAAGCACATACATAGTCCCACCCGTGATGAAAGCAAGAGGAATGGAAGCTAGAAAGAAACAGTATGCAGAATGAAAGTGCGAGAAGCAAACAAGCGAGAACTAGAATGAAAGAGTATCAGTAAAAACAGTCTCCGATCATGTTGGAGGAACAAGAAAAAAAAGCACATACATACATAATGCTTACGCCCTGTTCCCTAAGGGGTAGGCACGTTGTAGACACTGCGCGATCCTGACACACGTCACTGCCCTCACTCACATCCATCATCCTTTTATTGATCTCACTGTGAACCCTCAGCCTTGAACGATCGACGAAACGAAAATGTGATCCACAAACGTTCTCCTCGGTCGACCTCTAGCTGTAGTTCCTTCCACATTCACACTGTATATTACTTTTGTCACTCCTCTTTCACTCATAAGCTCTAAATGTCCAAACCAACGCAACATACCCTTCTCTACCTTCGTTACGATAACTTTTTAGCTGCTTTGAACGCTATTTTGTAAACGTTAGGGTGTATAAGTGCATAACAGCCAAAATTGAGTATGCTAGTTTACATGTATTAGGGAAAAACGATGAAAGTCTAAAAACAATAAGGTCCATATTAAAATAACGTACACCTTGCGAATGGAGTTTAAAACTCCATTGATTTTTTACTTTGTGACTATATAAATTAAACTCTATGGCTTTTGTGACTTAATTCTATAGTTAAAAAGTCCAGTAGTTAGTGATCAAACATTTCTTTCACCAGAGACACGGGCGTTGGTATCCTGGCTGGTCTGGACGATATCCAGCAGCAGCTGGATGACCACATCCTCAAGTCGCAGACGATGCGAGGGTCTCCATACGTGAAGGCGTTCGAAGCTGACATGATCGCGTGGGAGGAGAAGCTCATCAGCATGCAGGATATACTCGACCAGTGGTTGCAGGTCAGCTGTCTTACAAGCGTCATCATTAGATATAACATATAATCGCCACGCTTGGCAGGCGGATTGGTGATCGCAGTAATGATCTTAATATACACAGGTGAACTCTCCTACCCATCACTGGTGCAAGCATGATTTTTGACGTGAATTCGATGAACGGTCATCCAAAAAAGTTGTTTTACGAAAAACATCATCATCAGGTTATTTGTGTCTCCACTGCAGGAGCACAACCCTCTCTCATCTGCCGGAGACAGACGGACGATTTGGCCTACACTCCCCGCGCTGGCCAGACGGGTTGGGGAGGCCTGATTGATGTTTTATAATGTATTCCCTCAGTCGCCTTGTACGACATCCACGGGAAGAGTTGGAGTGGTCCTATTCTACTCTACCAGAAACCACACGGCAGAACTAAAGTTTATAAAGTTATACCATCGTAAATATCGATTCGGTGACTACAGCAAAATAAATGTTTGACACCGCTGCAGCTCTCCCCGATGACGTCATAATGGTGAAATATTTAATTAAATATATTCTTTATCATAATGATACTTTTTTCATAATGACGGCGGTTGAAACGCTCTTATATTCACACAGCACCAGTTACCAGTGCTCGCTCGCGCAGGTTATGACTCATAAATTTGTTATGAGTCATAACTTTTTTCATATATATTTAATATATATGAAAAAAGTTAATGAAAAAAAATATATTTCACCTGTGCAGAATCTGTGCACGGACCGGAAACTTATTTTATAATAAAAACGATGAACTGGTGTCGTCTCTTCCACTTTTGAAGGGGAGGATAATGACGGCGGTTGAAACGCTCGAATACTCTGCCGCGAGTTCACCGCTCAGTCTAAAGCGAGCTAGTATCGGAACTACTCGACGAATTTCGACGACCGAAACTGTATTTTAGAGAATAAAGTATAATCAATGATTTGACGTTAGAGATAATCAGTTTGCATTATAAATAAATGTCGACTGACCCCGATTAGATTAACTCCGTTGCTCCCCACTTGGCACATTTAGGACACGTAATTCGAACCCTTGGTGGTAAAAATATAGTTATAGGTGTTGATACCAACGCCTCCTCCCCTTTTTGGTACGGTCCCGTCAGGACCGCTGATTCTGAACGTAGGGTGCCAATTGAGGAGTTCGTCGCGGAGTTCAATCTCATTGTACAAAACCTCCCTGGAACACCACCTACTTACAGTAGCCCTTCAGGCAATTCTTACATCGACGTCACCTTCACCTTAGGTGACGTTCCGATAACTTCATGGAGCGTCCTCCCGGATGCCTCATGTAGCGATCACCGCCTAATCGTTTTCGAGTTGGAATGGGGAGCGTCAGACTCTGCAGTTTACTTCGACGGATTCACCTACCGCAAGGCCAATGTAGATTGGCCTTCGCTTGGTAACCTTTTCGGCAGCCTATCACATGAGTTTACCAAACCCGACCTAACGGCGGACGAATGTGCCAATATGATGACCCACACCCTGACATTCTGCGCAGACGTCATCATCGGAAGGAAGTCCTTGGTGCGGCGCGGAGGATGCGACTGGTGGCATGGGGGGTTGACTGAGCTCAGGAAGAGCTTCCGCAAAGCGCGCCGGAAATATAATAGGCTGAAACGGCAGCAGGCCGGTGAGGAGCTGATGCTGGGTGCCTTGACTGAGCTACGTGTGGCTCGGTCAAGGTACCGGGCGTCGGTCGCCAATACCAAGAGCAGCAAGCTGCGCGAAGTTGCAGATGCTCTTGGTAATGCCGACCCGTGGTCACATCTCTACCACGAGTATAAAACCTCGTCCAAGCCGAATCTCCTATATCTCAACAACCTGCGGACATCGGAGGGTCACACCACAACCGTGGAGGAAACTGGCCAGGAACTCCTGAGAGCCCTCATGCCGGACGACGTGCCGGAAGAGGACTCATTGCACCACCAGGAGATACGGCGTGTACTGCCGATCGTCCCTGAAGCACCAGCTTCGACCCTTGCGTCGGTTGACGAGCTGGCTATTATAGCCCGCTCGTTAGCCACGAACAAAGCCCCGGGAGTAGACAGGATCAACAACCGCATGCTGAAGGAAATCATCAAGGCAGCCCCCGAATCCGTATTATACGTGATGAATCGCTGCCTCGAATCCGGTGTGTTTCCTTCGGTATGGCGGCAGGGAGTCGTTAGGATTATCCCCAAAGGTGGGGATAAACCTCTCGATGACCCTAAATCCTTTCGGCCAATCACGCTTCTCCCAGCTTTGGGTAAGCTGCTGGAGAGGCTGATAGTGCCGAGACTACTTCCGGGGGGCCCTTCAGGCCATGACAGGCAGTTCGGTTTTGCCAAGGGACGATCGACGGTGGACGCCATAGGCCTGGTCAGGAAAACTGCTGAACAGTCGACGTGTAAGTACGTTATTGGCATATTCCTGGATATATCGGGCGCTTTTGACAATGCATGGTGGCCAATGATTATGCTCAAGCTGAAAGTTAGGGGTTGCTTCAGCAACATCTATCGGATGTTGCTGCAGTACTTTAACAACGGCTCTATTGTGCTTCGATTGGGACAGTGTGAATTGCCAAAAAAGCTCACGCGGGGATGCCCTCAGGGATCAGTTCTGGGACCTTATCTGTGGAATGTGTGCTTTGATGATTTCCTGGAGATCCCAACCTCCAGGGGTTGTCAATTGCTGGCGTACGCAGATGACGGTCTCCTGATCGTTGAGGGAAACTCGAGGGCGGAGCTGGAGCGGCATGCAGGGACATGCCTGGAGCGAGTGGGTGAGTGGGGACTGAGGAACAAGCTGGACTTTGCTCCGCACAAGACCCAACAGCTTTTGCTGAAGGGTATCCTCAAGGAACCACCGCGCATTCGCTTCAGGGGTGTGCCTGTCGCTAGCAAGACCTACGTGACATACTTGGGAGTAGTCCTGGAAAGGAACTTTGCATTCACTGAGCACACTCGTACCGTTGGCGAACGCGCCCGGTCGAATTTCTATGCCTTCTCCAGGATCTCAAGGGCCACGTGGGGACTTCGGTTCCCCGTCCTACGCACGATATATCTGGCGACATATGTAGCCAGTATGTGCTATGCGGCTCCAACCTGGGTGGACAGAGCCACCATGGCTGCGGTGCGCCGAAGATAGCTCCAGAGTCAGCGTATGGCCTTGCTCTTTATGTGCAAGGCATACAGAACGACCAGCACCGACGCCTTGCCAGTCATGGCTGGTGTCTGGCCGATAGACTTGGAGCTTCAGCGGCGCGCCAGTGTTCACTTCAGAGCTCGACAACTAACTTGGACCGATTTTGGGGTTGGAGACAGGAACCGCACATGTCGACTGTTCGGGGAGACAGCTTCGGTTGTGGACGACCTTTTGATGTCCGATTGGCAGCGCAGATGGGAAGAATCTGAAAAGGGCAGGCACCTTTTCAAATTCTTTCCAAGCGTTGAGGAGAGTTTGGAGAAACGGTGGCTAGAGGTTGACCACTGCGTCGCGCAGTTCCTCACCGGTCACGGCAACTTCCAGGCGAAGCTTCACTCTATGAAGCTGGTCGCATCTCCCGACTGCGAGTGTGGCGAGTTGGATCAAACCGCTCATCACATTCTGTGGGAGTGCACACGGTGGGATCGGGAACGTGAACTCATGTTATCGGATCTAAATTGCGTGAACCGTCCGGTATACTATGGAGATCTGGTTGCGAACCGTCACAATTTCCGAGCGTTTAAGCGCTTTTGCCATGCCTATTATTGGCACTACTATACGAAGTAGCCTTCAGCTACTCCGTCACAGCTCACTGCGTCACATAGGCGCCAAAACGTCCGTGGTGTTCAACTAGGTGGCCAGGCTTATCTTGGCCACACCAAACCCCCCAACCCCCCAACCTTGACCACTCTGGTCACCGTTTCATTGCTACACTCCCATTTGCTAGAGGGGAAGTGGGAACTCTCTTCCTACTTTGACTCTTTACTTCTTTAATTTAATTTGTCTGGGGCCCAAGGTAGCGTAAATTCGTGACCTGGGACTTGCCCTACCTTCACTGGTAGGTGTCGTTGCAGTTACCTCCGTTGATCCTCGCTTAGAGGAGTTGCGGGGGGAGAATGATGAGGAGGCGGGAAATGACCCCGATTAGAAGGGAAGTGGGAACTCTTTTCCTACTTTGACTCTTTACTTCTTTAATTTAATTTCCCTGGGGCCCAAGGTAGCGTAGATTCAGTCCTTGGGACTCGCCCTACCTTCACTGGTAGGTTTTATATGTTGCGTGCCTCCGTTGATCCTCGCTCGGAGGAGTTGCGGGGGGAGAATTGTGAGGAGGTGGGAATGACCCCGATTGCTTTTTTAAAGGGATTACCACAAAGTAAAGTCGCTCTTAGTGCCTTGTCCTCACACCCTGTAAGGTTGCCTGAAAGAGATCTCTTTTAGAGATAAGCTCGCCTTTGTATACAAAATTTGTAACTCCATTTAGTTTTAAAACTTGTGCAATGAAGAATATAATAAAATTTAACTTCGTTAAAAAAACTAGTCAACGCGAGCGAAGCCGCGGACACAGCTAGTTGATAAATATATATCTGTCTGTAGTGTCAAGCGACCTGGATGTACCTGGAGCCGATATTCTCCTCGGAGGACATAATGCGGCAGATGCCCACGGAGGCGCGCAACTTCCGCGACGTGGACAAGGAGTGGAGGACCATCATGGGATCCACCAACAAGGACCCCACCGTCCTCCCCGCCACCGACTACCCCAACCTGCTCAAGAAGCTCAAGTACAACAACGCGCTCCTGGAAGACATACAGAAGGGGTTGAACGATTATCTGGAGAAGAAGAGGCTGTTCTTCCCGAGGTTGGTTTTCATCATGGGCACACGTCACGCGAAACTATTCTGCGTACCTTCCTTCTAAATTCTACCCTCCCACCCCCACTACACCCCCCCCCACTACTCCCCCCACTACACCCCCCCACCCCACACCCCTCCCCACACACATACTACCTACACACACAAACACTCTGAGACACACTGGCCTAGGCCCCAGGGTGCAACACTATGCTGAGTTGGGGACCTCTCAATTTCACAGCATAGTCCACTCCATAATTTTTAACTTTCAGGTTCTTCTTCCTGTCGAATGACGAGCTCCTCGAGATCCTGTCGGAGACCAAGGACCCGATGCGCGTGCAGCCCCACCTCAAGAAGTGCTTCGAGGGCATCTACACGCTGGAGTTCAACGCCAGCAAGGAGATCGTCGGCATGGCCTCGGCGGAGGGCGAAGTCGTCAGACTCTCCACGCCCATTCAGCCTGCTGACGCCAAGGTATGGAGTACACAACATCATCAGCTAAGCAGACTGACATACTGCCTGTCATGACCTGGACACTGACGGCAGGCCAGATCCACAAGTTTCAAGTCGCTCAGCGAGCTATGGAGAGGACTATGCTCGGGGTTTCTTTGAAGGATATGATTCGTAATGAGGAGATTCGACGAAAGGTGACCAATATAGCCGAAAGGATTAGCAAGCTAAAGTGGCAGAGGGCGGGTCATATCTGTCACAGAACCGAAGCCCGTTGGGGCAGACGAGTTCTGCAGTGGACATCGCAGGGTAGGACGCACCGCCGCCAGGTGGACTGACGATCTGAAGAAGGTGGCCGAAAGCGGCTGAATACGGAGGGCGGAGAACCGGGTGTGGTGGCGTTCATTGGGTAAGGCCTATGTCCAGGAGTGGACGTCTAAAGGCTGATATGATGATGAAGCAGAATGATTCTTTCTTCACGTTTTTCTGTCTTGCTACCGAAATTATAGCACCGCAATTCTAGGTCTGGTAGTGTAGCGTTTCGAATGTAGTGGACTGTATGTTTACTTCGTCCGCGTGGACAACTTAACATCACAAATTATGATGTATGTCCCGTAGGAATGGGATGTTTTTTCGGAATAAAAACTATCCTATGTCCTATTCCAGGACCTAACCTATATGTGTGCCAAGTTTCATCCCGATCCGTCCAATGATTGAAGCGTGATTGAGTAAAAAATATCCAAACTTTCGCATTTATGATTTTAGTTTGATTAGTAGGATGGTCACGCATTCGCCTTTAACTCGAACTCAGTCTATACTTATATTCCACTTTTCTAATAATTATCGCCACACCGATGTTCTCGCTTGCGCTATTTTTTCGTAACTGACGGACCGTCGCTTGAGTACCGTCCAGAAGAGATCGCATTGGTTTTTCAGCTAAAACATGGCTAAATAATACATGAGCTAATATTTGAGGGTATACCGAACATGTGATGTATTTGTCCAGGGCATGGTGGAGCGCTGGCTGCAGCAACTGGAGCACCAGATGATCGTGAGCCTCCAAGACGTGACCGCGGAGGCGGTGACCGCGTACCCGACTGCCAAGCGCGAAGACTGGGTGCTGGTGTGGCCGGGGCAGATCGTTCAGGTCGGCTCCTGCGTCCAGTATACCACTGAGGTGAGCGCCCATCAACTACTGTCCTCAGTCAGTACGCCACTGAGGTGAGCGCCCATCAATTACTGTCCTCAGTCAGTACGCCACTGAGGTAAGCGCTCATCAAATACTGTCCTCAGTCAGTACGCCACTGAGGTGAGCGCTCATCAAATACTGTCCTCAGTCAGTACGCCACTGAGGTAAGCGCTCATCAAATACTGTCCTCAGTCAGTACGCCACTGAGGTGAGCGCTCATCAAATACTGTCCTCAGTCAGTACGCCACTGAGGTGAGCGCTCATCAAATACTGTCCTCAGTCAGTACGCCACTGAGGTGAGCGCCCATCAACTACTGTCCTCAGTAAGTACGCCACTGAGGTAAGCGCTCATCAAATACTGTCCTCAGTCAGTACGCCACTGAGGTGAGCGCTCATCAAATACTGTCCTCAGTCAGTACGCCACTGAGGTGAGCGCTCATCAAATACTGTCCTCAGTCAGTACGCCACTGAGGTGAGCGCCCATCAAATACTGTCCTCAATCAATACGCCACTGAGGTGAGCGCCCATCAAATACTGTCCTCAATCAATACGCCACTGAGGTGAGCGCCCATCAAATACATCGCACCACAGACTATTTTCATTCATTATGAACACCCAATCCCTACCCTCTCCATCCAGATCACCTTCAGGTCATCCTTAGCCGCTTCAGAATGGTTCGTACCGACGTCCATCATCAGGTCATACGTTGTTGTTGTGTCAGACCATCGAGGCGATCCAGACGCAGACGCTGCGGGCGCTGGTGGCGCGCAGCACGGAGCAGATCACGGGGCTGGTGTACCTGGTGCAGGGCGAGCTGGACCCGGGGAACCGCATCACGGTGGAGGCGCTCATCGTGCTCGACGTGCATGGTACTCTAATCAGTCTTCATACTCCTATGTTACTTTGACCCCTTGCCAGCGTTGACACTGTTTTTTTTTTTTTATTAATTCAAGGAAGATTTACAGCTATGTTTAAGATAAAAATAATTACATAATAATATCTCTAAGCGGATAATAAATCTTCGCACATAGGCGTCTAGTTTTGTTCATTAAGTAAAGACATATGGAATAATATAATGTATAGATACCTAGATAAACGAAGCAAACAGATACAATAGAATTATGAGTAGAGTAACAATAGACCATAATTAAAAATAACAAATAAAATAAAAATATGACCATATGAACAGTAACAACTATACAATTATTCAACCAATCATATTTCAATCCAAAGAACAGAGGATGTTGAGTGTGATACCCAGTCACTAATAACAATAAGTGGTAGGCCAATGAAAAGTTCATATTTATCGAGTATAACTATATTTTTACTATTGCGGCTAATCTCAGCTAAAATACCCATAACTCTGAAAATAAATACATAAAACACATTACATTGCCGTGTGGTTTCCGGTTGAGTAGAATAGGACCACTCCAACTCTTCCCGTGGATGTCGTACAAGGCGACTGAGGGAATACATTATAAAACATCAATCAGGCCTCCCCAACCCGTCTGGCCAGCGCGGGGAGTGTAGGCCAAATCCTCCGTCTGTCTCCGGCAGATGAGAGAGGGTTGTGCTCCTGCAGTGGAGACCAAAATAACCTGATAATGATGACACATTACAAATTGTCGTATAGTGCCAGGCTCTGTCTCGCTGAGGGCTCCCGTGGGTTCTGATCCCACTTCTGATGTCGTATCTCTTCTATGATGTCGTAGTTGCCACAGGGGGAAACATGCACGAAGCTTACTCTTGGGTCTCAGAGTCATCGATGGACGAGAATCTAGTACCTATCTCAGTCGGGGCGGGCTACTAAATTGAGTTTAACACCGTTTCAAAGTTAACACGTTTACTGGCTCCAATTATACTATAGAAAATTACACTACATCATCAAGAACGATTTTAAAAGGCAGACGATCAGTCGGCGTAGTGCCTGCGCACTGCACGCATATCCCATGAAGACCCTGTCTCCTCTGCGCCTGCGCCAGTCCTACCCGACGTTCCGTCAGCGCGTGTTACCGACGCTCGCCTAACCGAGCCGAACGGCGCGACGAACACGCACTGTGCCTCCGAATCAGCTCCTCTTTTATCATTTCGCGACATTTAAACCGTATGCGGTCACCAGGTCGCTCGATACTCGAAGATATGGCCGACAAACGCGTGGTGGACATCACAGACTTCAACTGGATCTCGCAGCTGCGGTACTACGTGCATGGAGAGCGCATCACGTGCGCCATGATCACCACCGAGGTGGAGTACGGGTTCGAGTACCTCGGGAACATCGGCCGGCTGGTCGCCACGCCGCTCACCGACCGCTGCTTCAGGTGGAATTATATTACTAGGGCAGAGTAGTAGGGCTGTAAAAGTCTTCAACCAGTGCGTCCTACCCGTAATGACCTGCGGCGCCGAAACGTGGACACTGACAGTGGGACTAGTTCGAAAACTCAAGGTCGCTCAGCGGGCTATGGAAAGAGCTATGCTCTGAGTTTCTCTAAGAGACAGGATTCGAAATGAGGTGATCCGCCAGAGAACTAAAGTCTTCGACATAGCTCAAAAAGTTAGTACGCTGAAATGGCAGTGGGCTGGTCACATCTGTCGGAGAACCGATTACCGCTGGGGTAAACGAGTGGAGACCGCGACTGGGCAAGCGTAGTGTGGGACGCCCCCTGGCTAGATGGAGCGACGATCTGCGTAAGGTGGCTGGCAGAGACTGGATGAGAAGAACCGAAGATCGTGTTCAGTGGCGCACCTTGGGAGAGGCCTATGTCCAACAGTTGACTCTTTCGGGCTGATGATGAATAGGGCCGTAAATTGTTTTGGCAATCTTCTGGAAATTGACGAAAAAGGGTCAAACTGGTTTGCTATAATTTTATGAAAATTACTAGAGTTACTTCGCCAATTACAGAATTAGAATTCATCACTCCTAAAACCAGGGGTCAAACCCTTTTTTGACATTTTCTAAAAGGTTGTCAAAACACTTTACTGTTTTCCTAGCTAGCAGGGCAGATTAGTAAGTATACGAAGCAGTCGGAAAGTGTGTTAAGGTTCTATGATGCGAATCTGTAGTCCACGTAAGCGAAACCGCGGGCACAGCTAGTCCTTTAATGTAGGAAGATAGGTTTTTGTCATCCAGAAATGTATCATTGCTCTTGACCATAGACTAGCGTATTTAAGATAATGAGCTCATCACCTTCAAATCGTGCCAGGACCCTGATGAGCGCCCTGAAGCTGAACCTGGGCGGAGCGCCCGAGGGCCCGGCCGGCACGGGCAAGACGGAGACCACCAAGGACCTGGCGAAGGCCGTCGCCAAGAAGTGCGTCGTCTTCAACTGCTCAGACGGCCTCGACTACAAGGCGCTGGGGAAATTCTTCAAGGTGATTGGTCCTTGCTTTGTTCAATCGCACAAACAACTGGGGACGTTTGAGCGTCGTGCCCGAAGGCTCATTGGTGACGATGCTCTGGTAAATACCAAGTTACAGAGCCTCAAACATCGTTGCAGTGTCCTGCCTTTCAGCTTCCTAAAGGTTACATTTTAGGGAGTGTGCCCAGGAGTTGCACGAAGTGATTCCCGTATCTCCCCTCCGTCACCGGTTTACCGTCAGCGTGGGGTGGGGGGGGGGGGGACTTCATCCTTATGTAGTAGACAGCAAGCACGCTTTTGTACAAGGCGTTTTGCTTCCTCTTTCATAATATGAACTGCAACGGAATGGAACTCACTGCCAGCTTCGGTATTTCCGGACAAGTATAACTTGGATATTTTTAAAGGTAGAGTGAATAGGCATCATCTGGGTAAGCGCGCTCCACCTTAGACCTCATCGTTATTTATATGGAGACGAAGACCCCAAAATTTTGTCCTTTTTTATTTCTTCATTCTTCATTCTCAGTAGGTCTTTGGCGAGATCTGGCAATATTGTAATCGTTTCCTTCAACCTGACCAGGGCTTGGCTCAGTCTGGCGCTTGGGCATGCTTCGACGAGTTCAACCGCATCGAGCTGGAGGTGCTGTCGGTGGTGGCTCAGCAGATCCTCTCCATCCAGCTCGCGATCCTGCGCCAGGAGAAGCGCTTCGTGTTCGAGGGCACAGAGATCAGCCTGAACCCCACTTGCTCTGTCTTCATCACCATGAATCCTGGGTGAGAGATTCCATTCTGTTCAACGGCATGCAATAAATAATAAGTATTGACCTAAGTATGGACCGACGACCTGAAGAAGGTGGCTCACTGGGGAAGGAATGGCGTTCATTGGGGAAGATCTATGTCCAGCAGTTGACGTCTCAGGGCGGATATGATGACTAAGTATTAGTACGTAAAGATGACTCACTTCCCCCCGCCAGTTTAACGTCCCTCGCAAAATGGAGCACAGCTGGCAGTATTACTGGTCAGCCGCCGGTCGTTGCGTGCGCATACGATTTGTATTTTTTGGATCTACTGATGTTTTTATTTGAGGTATAATGATATAGATATCCATATCGGCGCTGAGCGATCGACGCCATAAGTTAGAAAGAGAAGCACTTATGTTGTTGCCGTACGACGTTATCATCGATAAGCTATGCTCACACACAAACATGTACGAACAATCTGGTGCTCCTATAGTAATATCTAATTGAATCAGTTTGATTTCGTTTGTGGTTCGGCCTATATGACCTGTCGAAAGGCCATGGGAGTTGGAGAACCATTAATTTGTATTTGCCACCAGCTACGCCGGCCGCACGGAGCTGCCGGACAACTTGAAGGTGCTGTTCCGGACGGTGGCTATGATGGTGCCAGACTACGCCATGATCGGGGAGATTACTCTATATTCCAACGGGTTTGTCAACGCTGGACCGTGAGTATTGATATAAGTTGTTTCGCCGAACAAAGGCCACTTCTTAAAATGTCCACTTCTTGAAATGTCCACTTCTTGAAATGTCCACTTCTTGAAATGTCCACTTCTTGAAATGTCCACTTCTTGAACTGTCCACTTCTTGAACTGTCCACTTCTTGAAATGTCCACTTCTTGAAATGTCCACTTCTTGAAATGTCTGCTTCTTGAAATGTCTGCTTCTTGAAATGTCCACTTCTTGAAATATTCACTTCTTAAAATGACAATTTCCACTTGTGATACGGGGAGCGTAGGTTGTGGCGCCTTTGCAGATAGAGGTCGTCCTAGGAGGACGTTCAAGGATTAAATTGGTGACGTCCTCAAAAAGGCTGGGGTCCGCAGTGAGATGAAGAAAAGCAGATGCATGAAAAAGTTGATGAATGTGAGTGAGGCTAGTGAGGTGTGTCGTGATCACGAAAAGTGGCGATACATTATTTCTGCCTACCCCACTGGGACTAGGGCGTGAGTATGTATGTATGAAATATTAGTATATTATTTTTCATGTTAAAATTATAATTATGTTCAGGTTATCCCGTAAGATAGTGCAAGCGTACAAGCTGTGCTCTGAGCAGCTGTCGTCTCAGAACCACTACGACTACGGCATGCGCGCCGTCAAGTCCGTGCTGCTGGCGTCCGGCGCGCTCAAGAAGAACTACCCAGAGAAGGACGAGTCGCAGCTGGTGCTTCGGGCTATCATAGACGTCAACATGCCCAAGTTCCTGTCGCAGGTAAAGTAACACAGTGCAAGACTCCTCCTCTGACTGTGGTAGAAGAACATCAAAACCAAGTGACGCCTTCTCTGCCTGTGCTGACTGCAGTAGTAGCACAGCTGTGGCAAAACCAAGTGACCCCTTCTCTGCCTGTGCTTACTGCAGTAGTAGCACAGCTGTGGCAAAACCAAGTGTCCCCTTCTCTGCCTGTGCTTACTGCAGTAGTAGCACAGCTGTGGCAAAACCAAGTGTCCCCTTCTCTGCCTGTGCTGACTGCAGTAGTAGCACAGCTGTGGCAAAACCAAGTGACCCCTTCTCTGCCTGTGCTTACTGCAGTAGTAGCACAGCTGTGGCAAAACCAAGTGTCCCCTTCTCTGCCTGTGCTGACTGCAGTAGTATCACAGCTGTGGCAAACCCAAGTGACCCCTTCTCTGCCTGTGCTGACTGCAGTAGTAGCACAGCTGTGGCAATACCAAGTGACACCTTCTCTGCTTATGCTAAATGCACTAGAAGCACAGCTGTGGCAATACCAAGTGACTCCTTCTCTGCCTGTGCTGACTGCAGTAGTAGCACAGCTGTGGCAATACCAAGTGACACCTTCTCTGCCTGTGCTGACTGCAGTAGTAGCACAGCTGTGGCAATACCAAGTGACTCCTTCTCTGCCTGTGCTATATGCAGTAGTAGCACAGCTGTGGCAATACCAAGTGACACCTTCTCTGCTGCAGGACGTTCCCCTGTTCGCCGGCATCTACTCCGACCTGTTCCCCGGCGTGGAGATCCCGCAGCCCGACCGCAAGGAGCTGACGCGCTGCATACTGCGAGAGCTGGACCGACGCAACCTGCAGGCATGTTTTATAGTCATATTACCATGCCTCAGTTTATTTCAGCATTATTATTATTATATCTTGCTATGGTTCAACTATACTATAGTACTGAAATAATATTTTAAAAATATTAGTACGCTAAAAATAAATTTTATGTAATTTTTATTTCTTTTAAATACGACCTTTAATAAAAAAAAGTTGCATCTTCATGATTCTTGGTACTATCTCCCCTTTTTAGGTTGACAAGGATATAATTTTCACAGTGTATAGTAGGTACGTAGGTGAGGTAGGTGAGGTTATCGTCACTGAATGAGGACCTGGAATATCCTAAACAAAGCTTTGGCAAAATTCTTTGTGTGTACTCTTTACCTAATCATCATTTTTCATTTCTTTCAGGCCACAGATTGGTACCTCGAGAAGATTATACAGGTACGACGTCAGGTTGTGACAATGAGTGGGGGTCAGAGCTCATCTCCAGTTATGCGAGCTCATTTGCCTTGCCGCTTTTTCATAGCAGATTAGAAAGGCCATCTAATCATTCTAGCATGCCTACTGTCAGCCATTTTGAAAAATTCTAAAACATTTCAAAATGGGCGCAAAAAACGTAACACAATGTTGTTTGTATTGAAGTCCTCTGTCGATATTTCAAGGTTAGATCAGTGGTCGCGAATTCGAGACTCGCGAATGTCGGCCATTTTTCAAAATGGCCGACAGTAATTATGCCAGGCTCCATAGTAAAATGTATGCCCTTTAGTTATTTATGGCGAAGACCATAACCGACCATTTCTTTGGCATGATATGTTCTACCCAAATGTTGTCTACAAGAAATCGCTTAAAGCGATAAGAATGTCAGATATGACCAATTCGGAATTAAAATTGTAGAACAGTAAAACTAATTCACGCGACGGATTTCAAGAAAATCGAAATTTTTCATTTAGCTGGTACCGGACCACTCTTACTCTAGTAAACTCATTAACATAACCTCAATCTTTTTGTGCTAATATCAAAATTAAAACTTTGTAATTTGCTTTGCTATTCACCATTGATGTGTACGAGTACATAGTAAGAGAGCAATGTCTGCCAACAAACTGTATTATACAGTTTGGAGGAGTTATTGTATATACCTATATTTTATGGAGAGATGTCAAAGTCAAAATCATTTATTGCATATGAGTACACTTGGTACATTTATAAACGTCTTTTTTTTATCGACTACCGCTTCGTAGGTGTTAGCGCTGTGAAGAATAAACGGCGCAACCAACTTCACGCAACACATCTTTTAAAAATCAAGTTTGCATACAATTAATAAAGATTTTGCGAAGCTGAATTAACATTAGTACCAGGCATCTTTGTCATTCAAATAATCGTTTATTTTATAATAGGCTTTCTTACAAAGTTGTTTTTTAATGTGAATCTTAAACTTTCTGTCCGTCATATTTAAGATTTCCTCTGGTAGTTTGTTGTAGAAGCGTATACATTGAATTGATGAATAAAGATTTTATTATATTATTATAATCTTAAGATAAAATTTCATGCCGTGTGGTTTCCGGTAGAGTAGAATAGGACCACTCCAACTCTTCCCGTGGATGTCGTACAAGGCGACTAAGGGAATAAATACATTAAAAAACGTCACTCAGGCCTCCCCAACCCGTCTGGCCAGCGCGGGGAGTGTAGGCCAAATCCTCCGTCTGTCTCCGGCAGATGAGAGAGGGTTGTGCTCATGCAGTGGAGACCAAAAATAACCTGATGATGATGAAGATAAAATTTCACCAGCTCGCTTTACTCCTCGCTAGATCTACGAGATGATGCTGGTGCGGCACGGGTTCATGATCGTGGGCCCCCCGATGGGCGGCAAGACGCAGGCGTACCAGAGCCTGGCGGAGGCGCTCCGCGCGCTGCAGCTGATGAAGCCCCCGCCGCGCCACAAGGAGTTCGGAGCCATCTACCGCATCATCAACCCGAAGGCCATCACCATGGGGCAGCTTTACGGGTGCTTCGACCCAGCCTCGCACGAATGGTCAGTATTTACGTAGATTTTTTAAGAGTTAGTAGTTTTTAAGATGGTATGGATGGATTGTATTATTGTCGAGTGGTTCCTGGCTTAGAATAGGGCCACTCCTATCTTTCCCGTGGGTGTCGTCAAGGCGACTGTGGGATTGCACCAGGGACGGGCAGCAGCGTTCTCCTGTGAATGTTAAGATAATTACTGCGATCACCAATCCGCCTGCCAAGCGTGGTGATTATGGCAAATCCCCCAATGGACATCTAACCAAAGTGGTATTCTATTGGGGAGGCTTATGTCCAGCAGTGGACGTGTTTAGGCTGATGATGATGATGTTATATTGTATGTGTGACCACCTCGTTGGCCTAGTGGATTGGTCATTGGACTCGAGCCCCAGAGGTCGTGGGTTCGATTCCCACTGGGGACAGACAACTTTGTACAATTTGTACTAGTTGGTCTCGGTCTGGATGTTGTTATATTTGTGAATTGTCCTATACTTGTTTAATTCCCATAGCACAGGAGAAAATCCTAGTTTGGGAATATACAATACAATACACTTTATTGCACAAACAAATACAGTTATACGTTATAAAAGTTACAAATAGTACAATTTAGGCGGTCTTATCGCTTTAAGCGATTTCTTCCAGACAACCTTTTGGTAGAAAATATTATGCCAGAGAAATTGTAGGTTGCGCTGATTAGGAAATTTAAATGATAAATAGGTACTTATATGACTATACTAAATAAAAGAAAATAGCAAATAAGTTATAAGTATTAAGTTTTTATGGTTCTATACATATTACATATACAACAAATAAATATATTTATTTAAAAAAAAATGCTGACTTGTAAATTTGATTTACTAATAAATGATTTATTGATTGATGGTGAAAACGGAATCTGCTTATCTCAGCAACTACTTTGGACTAGTTTTAATTATGTTTTTTATTCGTGATGGGTTTAAGTACGCTTGACCATAATCTCACCTGATGGCAAGTGACGATTGAGGCCTAAGGTGGAGCGCGCTTACCCAGAAGATGCCTTCTCACTCTTCCTTTAAAAAGATCCAAATTGTACTTGTCCGGAAATACCCAAGCTGGCAGGGAGTTCCATTCCTTAGCAGTTCGCATTATGAACGAGGAAGCAAAACGCTTCGTGCGAGAGCGTGGTGTGTCTACTGCATAAGGATGAAGCCTGGTAGTCAGGTGATGGAAGGGGGATGGGGAATCAAATCGTGTAATTACCGGGCACACTCCCCAAAATATAACCTGTAATTAGTGTAATATTTTTATTGCAAATTATGCTGAAATGGGCGGGGAAGGGAGGGAGGGGGAGGGAGGGGGTGGGAGGGTATTTCGAAGAGTGGTTACTAGGTCACGTGGGGTATCGTATGAAAGGGCATCATTTGTACATTCTAAAATAGGGTTTTGATTCCTCTTATGCCTCTGGTTTACGACTTATAATAAAAGTTGTCAAAAGAATATATATACGACTAGCTATTGCCCGCGACTTCGTCCGCGTGGATAACTTAACATCACAAAAAAATATGTTTTCCCGTAGGAATGGGATGATTTTCGGGATAAAAACTATCCTGTGTCCTATTCCAGGACCTAGCCTATATGTGTGCCAAGTTTCATCCCGATCCGTTGAAGCGTGAAAGAGTAAAAAACATCCAAATATCCAAACTTACGCGTTTATAATATTAGTAGGATTATTTATTTATTCGTACCTAACACAGATGTACAGGTACGAGTATATAACGTAGTTCTCTCCACTGGCAGGTCTGACGGCGTGCTGGCGATAGCGTTCCGCGAGTACGCGATGTCGATAACGCGCGACCGCAAGTGGATCCTGTTCGACGGGCCCGTGGACGCCGTGTGGATAGAGAACATGAACACCGTGCTGGACGACAACAAGAAGCTCTGCCTCATGAGCGGGGAGATCATACAGGTGGGCCCCCACACACACACCACACACACACACCACACACACCCCCACACACACCCCCACACACACCCACCCCACACACTCACACCCACCCGTGTGGATAGAGAACATGAACACCGTGCTGGACGACAACAAGAAGCTCTGCCTCATGAGCGGGGAGATCATACAGGTGGGCCCCCACACTCACACCACACACACACACCCCCACACACACCCACCCCACACACTCACACCCACCCGTGTGGATAGAGAACATGAACACCGTGCTGGACGACAACAAGAAGCTCTGCCTCATAAGCGGGGAGATCATACAGGTGCCCCCCCCCACACACAAACACACACCACACACACCCACACACACACACACACACCCACCCCACACACTCACACCCACCCGTGTGGATAGAGAACATGAACACCGTGCTGGACGACAACAAGAAGCTCTGCCTCATGAGCGGGGAGATCATACAGGTGCCCCCCCCCCCCCCCCCACACACCACACACACCCCCACACACACACACTCCACACACTCACCGAAAACTGGAAGCATTACACAAACATCCGCCGAACTCAACGGCCTCTATGCACTTACTAGATGGAGCATTCCAAACAATCGCTCTGTTCCACGCAACTGCGGCTCAACTCGTTCACATTCACTTTGACACTTGTGCAGTTACTACGCAGAACATTTAATTAATTACTAAATATTGAGGCTATTCACCCGTACGTGGAACAGAGTGATTGTTTGGAACGCTCCATCTCGTAAGTACATAGAGATCGTTGGCTGAACTACAGAGTCTTTTAGCACTCTCTTACAGCTCACGTGGCATATCTGATAAGATCTCAGGGGACCGTATATACGCAGGGTCTCTCTAGAAATGTAACGAATACTGTTTTAACTGCAGATGACAAACAAAATGAACTTGATCTTCGAGCCGGCCGACCTGGAGTTCGCCTCCCCGGCCACGGTGTCTCGCTGCGGCATGATTTACATGGAACCTGAACAACTGGGTATGTTCTACTTGCTACGTAGACCAGACACATTTGCATTATCTGAACGTTGACTGATATTCGCTACATTAACCCTGTCTCTCTCGCCTCGACCCTGTCCCATCCGCCAATCCGAGGTCTGCCGTGCCGATGGATGCGTGTCCAGGGGCTAGCCTGGGCGTAAGCGTGCCGACATCCCGGAGCTGGGCGAACTCCGAGCACTATTAGCCTCACCGAATCATGCGGGGCTCTGATGAGGTGGACAATTATTTCCCTAGATAGTCGTGGTACCTCACAAAGGCGGCGATGTTGTTCGCAACACATCACGTCAAGGGGTATCACGGGGCAAAAAGCAGACGAAGGAAATCCACTTTGCAATATTACATTGCGCAAAGTCTTAGGGTCAAAGGAAACTGAAATTTCTTCTGAATTATATTTGCTGTAAAACACCTTGGTTTGCTATTTTCTTGTCCTTTTATTCTCTCTCGTTCTGTCTAATTTTCCATCTGTCTGTCAGTCCGTCTTCCAAATCAGTCAGTCACGTCTTTGGTCAAGAGGAGGCTTGATGCCACGACAGTCTATCTTGATCCTTGAATGTTTGAAGACCAATCCGAGCTGGTTTCCCAAACAGGCTGGCGAGCGTTCCTCGCTTCGTACAACAAGCACCTCAGCACGAAGCTGATCCCGGAGCAGTTCGACCTCATCCAGGAGCTGATAGACTGGCTGGTGCCGCCCATCTTCGAGTTCCTGCTCACCAGGTGCCAACATTTCGTACACGTCGGCGAGATACACCAGTTCTACGTGAGTGGTTTTTTTTTCTACGATTCAAAGATCTAACATCAGATATAATCTCTTCTGTTTATATTTTCACTTATTGCTGTTTGAATGCCGTGTGGTTTCCGGTAGAGTAGAATAGGACCACTCCAACTCTTCCCGTGGATGTCGTACAAGGCGACTAAGGGAATACATTATAAAACATCAGTCAGGCCTCCCCAACCCGTCTGGCCAGCGCGGGGAGTGTAGGCCAAATCGTCCGTCTGTCTCCGGCAGATGAGAGAGGGTGGTGCTCCTGCAGTGGAGACACAGATAACCTGATGATGTTGCTGTTTGATGCAAAACTGTTATATTTCTCATATGAATCTTGCGCGTGCATGTGCAATAAGAAAAGAAGCCCGAAACTATTGAAAAATCCAATTGAGTATTCCAATTTAGTTTTCAATCATAATGTATTTTTTTATTTTTACTCACAAATGTATCGAAAATAGTCGTATGAGACGTGTGCTAAGGTAATTATTTATTCTCGGCTTTGTCTATTATTAACTCGTGTACGGCTCGGGCATAAAAGTCTCATAGCGTAATCTCGATTTTAATAATCAACTTTCGGCACTCGGATCATAATGTACTATTTTGGTTGTCCAGTCGTTCACGCGCCTGTTCTCGTGCCTGCTAGAGGGCGAAACCCAGTTCAGCACGTTGTTCCTTCAGTGCACTTTCGTCTTCAGTCTGCTGTGGGGGCTCTGCGCCAGCATCAATGGTAAGTTAGCAATACAGATGCAACATTGTAGTCTACTATAGTTCTAATGACTGCACGCTGGCTGTATGCCAGCTGCATAATATAAAAGTGTAAACGAGTATTTAAAAATATATAAATACTAGCATTTGCCTGCGACTTTGTCCGCGTATGTTTCGATATTCACACATCTAGAAAAGTGCCTCCACGTTGTGAGTAAATTCACTGCTTTGAACGATTTATTAGATTTCCCGTAGGAATGAGATCTTTTTTCGGGATAAGAACTATCCTATGTCCTATTCCAGGACCTAACCTTGTGCCAAGTTTCATCACGATCCGTCCAGTGGAATAGGACATAGGATAGTTCTTATCCCGAAAAAACATCCCATTCCTACGGGAAATATATAATAATTTTTGAAATTTCCCAACAGCTAGCTCACTAATATTATAAATGCGAAAGTTTGGATATTTCGATGTTTGGATGTTTGTTACTCAATTCGGCTTCAACCACTGGACGGATCGTGATGAAACTTGGCACACATATAGGTTAGATCCTGGAATAGGATAGTTCTTATTCCGAAAAAACATCCCATTACTACGGGAAATATATAATAATTTTTGATGTTAAGTTTCCCAACAGCTAGACTACTAATATTATAAATGCGAAAATTGAATAATTAGATGTTTGGATGTTTCTTACTCAATCACGCTTCAACCACTGGATGGATCGGGATGAAACATGGCATACATATAGGTTATGTCCTGAAATAGGATATACGATAGTTTTTATCCCGAAAAAACATCTCATTCCTACGGGAAATACATAATAAATTAGATGTTAAGTTTCCCAATAGCTAGTATTATACAATTCTTAAAAATGTCAGGTGAAAGCCGCAAGATTTTCGACCCGTTCTTCCGCAAACTTCTGGACGGGCAGAACGCGAGCTACGCGAAGCCGAAGTCGTTCAAGCTGACGAAGCACCAGCTGTTCCAGGAGCAGGGCACCGTGTTCGACTACGTGTACGACAAGAAGGGCGGCGGCTCCTGGATACACTGGCAGGAGCTGGAGAAGGAGGTGCCTCTGGCGCCCAACGCCAAGGTAGCTAGCTTAGGCTAGGCACCGAGTTCACATACTGACTTAAACTATTTATAAAATAGCTCACGAGTTATCAGTCGCTACTACAAACCCACTATCCTTCCGTAATAGCGGTATCCCATCATCATCAGGTTATTTTTGTCTCCACTGCAGGAGCACAACCCTCTCTCATCTGCCGGAGACAGACGGCATTAAAGGAATGGTTTGTTTTTATTATAATGTGCACTGATGTCTGCCTATCAGCTTAAACTGGCCTCTTTCACCCGAAAGACTACTGGAAGAAAACTCTTACAGAGTAAGCCTTTGTACATCATAGTTTGTCACAAACATGACATGATATAAATAGATGGGAATAAAGTCAGCGGATCCGAAGTTGTTCGACATCCGAACACGGCACTAAGAGAGTTCTCTGAACTGCAAAATTTTAAAGAAATAATGTCAATTCAAGAATTGGATGGTGATTTAATTACACCACCCTCGCCGACACCCTCGCCGACACCCTCGCCGACACCCTCGCCGACACCCTCGCCGACACCCTCGCTGACACCCTCGTCGACACCCTCGCCGACACCCTCGCCGACACCCTCGCCGACACTCGCCGACACCCTCGCCGACACCCTCGCTGACACCCTCGTCGACACCCTCGCCGACACCCTCGCCGACACCCTCGCCGACACTCGCCGACACCCTCGCCGACACCCTCGCTGACACCCTCGTCGACACCCTCGCTGACACTCTCGCCGACACCCTCGCCGACACCCTCGCTGACACCCTCGTCGACACCCTCGCCGACACCCCCGCCGACACCCTCGCCGACACCCTCGCCGACACCCTCGCCGACACCCTCGCCGACACCCTCGCCGACACCCTCGCCGACACCCTCGCCGACACCCTCGCCGACACCCTCGCCGACACCCTCGCCGACACCCTCGCCGACACCCTCGCCGACACCCTCGTCGACACCCTCGCCGACACCCTCGCCGACACCCTCGCCGACACCCTCGCCGACACCCTCGTCGACACCCTCGCCGACACCCTCGCCGACACCCTCGCCGACACCCTCGCCGACACCCTCGCCGACACCCTCGCCGACACCCTCGCCGACACCCTCGCCGACACCCTCGTCGACACCCTCGCCGACACCCTCGCCGACACCCTCGTCGACACCCTCGCCGACGCCCTCGCCGACACCCTCGCCGACACCCTCGCCGACACTCTCGCCGACACCCTCGCCGACACCCTCGCTGACACCCTCGTCGACACCCTCGCCGACACTCTCGCCGACACCCTCGCCGACACCCTCGCTGACACCCTCGTCGACACCCTCGCCGACACCCCCGCCGACACCCTCGCCGACACCCTCGCCGACACCCTCGCCGACACCCTCGCCGACACCCTCGCCGACACCTTCGCCGACACCCTCGCCGATATATATAGTTTCAAACTTTAGTGAGTTATTGTGATCACCGGCCGAACCCTGTGGAGATGGTGCCTGGTGCGCCACAGTGGGGGTGTACTAACGCCCACTATGGACCTATTTTATAGCCTACGAGCTGTGCCCGCGGCTCCGCTCGCGTGGACAACAGAATCCGCACCCCTTCTCACTTCCGCTCCCGCTCCCACTCCCGCATGCGATGAAATACATTTTATAGCTAATTTTTTTACACCTTAGGTTACATTATTGATGTTTTAGTAGGGATCTCTAATTTTTTATATAAATAAATATAGCCTGTGTTACTCAGGGATACTGAAGCATTCTAATGGTGAAAGAATTTTTGAAATCGCTCCAGTAGTTTTTGAGTTTATTCGTTGCAAACATACAAATCTTTCCTCTTTATAATATTAGCTGCATATTCTGCCTAGTTGTGACACGTCTTAACAAATCCAGGTGAACGATCTGATAATCTTGACGAACGAGAACGCATGCCTGAGGTACTTCGTGACGCGGATGGTGCGGTACAGGATCCCGATCCTGATCGTGGGCCCCACCGGCACCGGCAAGTCCTCGCTGGTCCTCAACTTCCTCCTCGGCCTGGCTAAGGAGAAATACATCACCAACACCATCAACTTCTCCGCCAGGACTACCGCCAACCAGGTATGTAAACAACATCTTCTTCTTGTCAGCCCTCAGACGTCCACTGCTGGATATAGTCCTCCAATGAGCGCCACCATATCCGGTCCTCCGCCCTCCGCATCCTTCTTCACATCCGGCAAGAAGGTAGCGGCTGGATGCAGGGGGCGGAGGACCGGGTGTGGTGGCGTTCATTGGGGAAGGTCTATGTCTAGCAGTGGACTTCTAGGGGCTGACATGATGATGATTACTTATTAATTATTATCTAATAATTAAAATCGTAAACATCGCGTGTCTGTACATTGAAGATATTTGCAAAAAAAAAATTGAGGGGTCTAAGGATGAGTAATAGAACACATTTCAATCATTTTTGGAATTTTTGTCTGTTTGTCTGTTTATCTGTTTGTCTGTGAGTTTGTGCACGCATCACTTAAAAACTGCTGAACGGATTTTGATGGACTTTTCACAAAAACATGGGGCTTAACTTAACTTAACATTTAGTCTTTATTTCATCGCAATCGACTAACTCAATCAAAAGTTATAGGCATTTTTAATTTTTTAAATACATTAGTAGGTAAGGTTAGTATGCAAATTATGCACATAATGGTATTTCCGTACTATTCAGATTGCGATGAGTTTGGATTACATTTGGAGCTACGAGTGGTAGTGGGAGCGGGAGCGGGAGTGGGAATGGGAATGGGAACGGATTCTGTAGTTCACGCAAGAGGAGACGCGAGCACAGCTAGTTACTTATAAATGTACCAAATGTACTTATGGGCAAAAACCGATTTTGACTTCTCAGTCATGGAAATCACTCTATTTCAACGAACAAGTATCTTTGTTCTTTCCGTTACAGACGCAAGACATCATCATGTCGAAGGTGGACAGACGACGGAAGGGTGTCTTTGGTCCATCTATGGGCAAAAAGGTATGCGTGTTGAACAACGACATCTATGCACGCATTATACCCCCACCCCCACCCCCTACACACATACATATACACCCTACATACACACAAACATACACATTTCATTTGCGCAAATTATTATTATTTGTGTTATTTCTTTAATTTTCGAATCATTATTAACTTTCTTAGTTTATTCGTTTTCCTTTTTTTATTTTGTCTATCTTGTGATCTGTTTTACTTAGTTATTGGCCTTATTTTATTGTGATGTTTGTTTTGTATTTAAATGTTTTGTGCTGTTAAGTATTGTGTGAATAAATAAAATAAAATAAAAAAAATGTATTTACTAGATGGAGCGTTCCAAACAATCGCTCTGTACCACCCAACTGCGGCGCCGGGATATTGACGCTATCTACCCGTAGCTTACATATTTAGTAATAATTATGTGTTCTGTGTAGTAACTGCACAAGTGTCAAAGTGAATGTGAACGAGTTGCGGCTGCCAGAGTCTTTGTCTCTTTCTGTCTGTCTGTATGTATGTTTGTTACCTCATCACGCCAAAACTACCGAATGAAATTTGATGCAGTTTTCGCAGTTGTCTTGCTGGTGGTCTAACTTAAAATCTGGTGCATGTTTCATCTTGATACGCCACTTAGAACCTGAGATATTAATAAAGCATTTTTTTCTAGAGCTAACTATATAGGAGAGCTGGAGCGGATTCTGTAGTCCACGCGAGCAAAGCCGCGGGCACAGCTACTAAAAAGTTAAAAATAGTGATGTTCTTGTGTAGCTCGGTTGTTATTATTAAGTATCTCTAGCCCCTGACTTCGTCCGCGTGATTAGTTTATATAAATCGCATTTTGTATGTCAGTGCGTCCTGTTCGTGGACGACCTGAGCATGCCTCAGAAGGAAACGTACGGCGCGCAGCCGCCGCTGGAGCTGCTGCGGCAGTGGATCGACCACGGGCACTGGTACGACCTCAAGGAGATGGTGCGCCAGGAGGTGGTCGACGTGGTGAGTGTGCTGTCTCACTTCTGATGCATGATTTCCCACTCTTAAGTGTAATATCCAACTTATTATATGTGCTGTTCCAATTCTGATGCGTGCTTTCCCACTCATAAGTCTAATATCCCACTTATTATGTGTGTTATGCCACTTCTGATGCATGCTTTCCCACTATTAAGTGTAATATCCCATTTATTATATGTGCTATTCCATTTCTGATGCGTGCTTTCCCACTCATAAGTCTAATATCCCACTTATTATGTGTGCTATCCCACTTCTGATGCGTGCTTTCCCACTCTTAGGTCTAATATCCCACTTATTATATGTGCTATTCCATTTCTGATGCGTGCTTTCCCACTCATAAGTCTAATATCCCACTTATTATGTGTGCTATCCCACTTCTGATGCATGCTTTCCCACTCTTAAGTGTAACTTCCCTCTTATTATGTGTGCTATCCCACTTCTGATGCATGCTTTCCGACTTTTAAGTTTAATTTCCCTCTTATTATGTGTGCTATTCCAAATTTTGATGCGTGCTTTCTCATACCTGATGTGTACTGTCCAACTTCTTGTATGATCTGATCATTAATAACGTTACAAATAGTAATATGTAGCGTTCTCCATATTTCTTCTTGAACGAAGTCGCGGTATACTTAATCTAGTATGTGAAATATTAATTAGTAATGTAGTGTTGTCTGTCCCCAGCTGGTGGTGTGCGCGATGCTGCCCCCCGGCGGGGGGTCAAACCTGATCTCGTCGCGGCTCACGCGGCACACCATGCTCGTCACGCTCGACTCCTTCGAGGACAACACGCTCAACAAGATCTTTTGCACTATCATGGACTGGCACTTTTCCAAGGGCTTCAACGAGACGCTCGCCAGGATGAGCAAGGTGAACGACGTCCTATAATGAAATGAATTATTTATTGCTGTAAATGCGGTACACTGTGAGGTCGTACATATTCAAGAGAGTACAACACATATCGTCATTAGTCGAAATACGTCCACTGCTGAACATCACCACGCGTAGTAACTTCATTTATTTTCAATTCAATATAAATTGTATTCAAAATTAAATTATACTAAAATAAAAATAAATTTAAGATAAAACTTAACTAAAACAAAAAGCATCATACAATAGAAAAAAAATCAAGTAAACCAAGTAATAAATCAAATAAATGTCAGTGTATATGTCGAATTTACATCAATATTTCAAAAGTCATCGACAGTACAGCAACATTTCTCCAATAAAAGTGCCCTCAATTTCCTTTTAAACGTACTTGGTCTTTTTTCCTCTTTCAATTCCTTAGACATCTTGTTGAACAATATCACTGCCTCCTCATTGTAAGCCGGGACCACAGGGCAATCTAATCATCATCATATCAGCCCTCAGACGTCCACTGTTGGACATAGGCCTTCCCCAATGAACGCCACCACACCCGGTCCTCTGCCTACCGCTGGTTCCGGCCACCTTCAGGTTGTCGGTCCATCTAGCAGCAAGCCAATAAGTAAAATAAAAGAGAATTTATTCAACGACATCATTCAGTTCAACAATTAAGTATTCATAAGTAGTACATCCAAATCCAACTCTTCCCGTAGATGTCGTACAAGGCGACTAAGGGAATACATTATAAAACATTAGTCAGGCCTCCCCAACCCGTCTGGCCAGCGCGGGGTGTGTAGGCCAAATCCTCCGTCTGTCTCCGGCAGATGAGAGAGGGTTGTGCTCTTGCAGTGGAGACAAAAATAACCTGATGATGAAGTAGTACACAGTCAGATGAATCGGTCGATGCCTCAGCGAAACGCTGCTTTTCAGGCATTGCCATTACGATTATACATCGCTAAAACCGAAGCTAGAGAAATAATACATAAATAAGTAATAAATATGTGGGGACATTTCACACACGGCCACCTGATCCCAAACTAGGCAGAGCCTGTAATATGGGTGTCAGACAGCTGATATACGAGTACATACATAATATAATATATAAATAACATCCAGTCACAAGGCAAACACGAGTGCTCTTCACACGAATGTTTGCCCTGGGCGGGATTCGAACCCGCGAACCGCAGCTTCGCAGGCTGGTGTACTACCGACTAGGCTCCGGGGCCGACAAGGAATAAAGGAGTGGTGATCGTTATTGTAATGTCGGTGCGTCTGCGCAGGCCGTGGTGCCTTCCGCATCCAGCTGCTTCAGGTTGTCGGTCCATCTATCAGCAAGCCAATAAGTAATGTCGGTGCGTCTGCGCATGCCGTGGTGCCTTCCGCATCCAGCTGCTTCAGGTTGTCGGTCCATCTAGCAGCAAGCCAATAAGTAATGTCGGTGCGTCTGCGCAGGCCGTGGTGCCTTCCGCATCCAGCTGCTTCAGGTTGTCGGTCCATCTAACAGCAAGCCAATAAGTAATGTCGGTGCGTCTCCCCATGCGGTGGTGCCTTCCGCATCCAGCTGCTTCAGGTTGTCAGTCCATCTAGCAGCAAGCCAAAAAGTAATGTCGGTGCGTCTGCGCAGGCCGTGGTGCCTTCCGCATCCAGCTGCTTCAGGTTGTCGGTCCATCTAGCAGCAAGCCAATAAGTAATGTCGGTGCGTCTCCCCAGGCGGTGGTGCCTTCCGCATCCAGCTGCTTCAGGTTGTCAGTCCATCTAGCAGCAAGCCAATAAGTAATGTCGGTGCGTCTCCCCAGGCGGTGGTGCCTTCCGCATCCAGCTGCTTCAGGTTGTCGGTCCATCTAGCAGCAAGCCAATAAGTAATGTCGGTGCGTCTCCCCAGGCCGTGGTGGCCGGCACCATGGAGGTGTACAAGTCGGTGACGGTGCAGTTCCTGCCCACGCCCAGCAAGTGCCACTACCTGTTCAACCTGCGCGACTTCGCGCGCGTCGTCAAGGGCGTGCTGCTCGTGCCCTCGGCGCGCATGAAGGACCTCAACAAGCTCGTGCTGCTGTGGATACACGAGGCCTACCGAGTGTTCTATGACCGGCTCGTCGACGACGCCGATAGGTATGGCTCCTTTGCGCTACGAAGAATATATCCGATGATAAGAAACTAGCTGTTGCCCGCGACTTCGTCCGCGTGGACACCTTATAAATCACAAGTTATTATGTTTTCCTGTAGGAACTGGCTATTTTTTCGGGATAAAAACTATCGTATGTCCTATTCCAGGACCTAACCTATATGTGTACCAAGTTTCATCACGATCCGTCCGGTGGTTGAAGCGTGAAAGAGTAACAAACATCCATCCATACTTATAAACTTCGCATTTATAAGTAGGATTATGTGGATATTTTGAATACAAGCTCAGTGATGAAAATTTAAACAACGATTTCAGTCTTTTTTCAATTAAGTAAAGAAATAAAAAGTTATGAAATAGTTCCAAGTTTTCCGAAAAACATGAGACTTTATGGACAATACATCGCGCGCGCGCGGAGGTAGTTGACCGGCCGCACCGCCGCCGCTCTCCCCACCTCACCTCTCCGCTACCCGCCACTCCCCGCCGTGAGTAGTGAGCATACGTTTGATAAATATCGCGTTTGGATCATTAAAAACAATTACCTGATTCTTTTTTCATGAATGTTTTCTAAATGTGATTCTGAGTTACTGGAAAAATATTAAGTCATTTTATTATCACCCGGTATTAGGTTTAAATCAATAAAAGTACAAGATCTTGGTAGAATCCTAAACATTTGCAAAGTGCCCCGAATGAGAAGTGCCTTGAATGTGAAGTGCCCCAACTGCGAAGTGCTCATACTGCGTCTAACCCATTTTAAGGTCGAAAGTAGCAGAACGGGTAGAGAGCCTGCGTCACACCCGCTGCACTCCATACACAAACATATTTATTAACCCACTACTACTGCAGGAGCATCAGCATGCTCTTACACGTGCGCGTGTAGGCACGTAAGTTATGTTGGGGCTGCTGTACTGAGTCGACCTAGAGAGGGACAACGATAACGTGATCAACATAAGTGCTTCTCTTCTAACTTATAGCTTCGATCTTTCGACGCCGGTCGATAGCTCTGGTGTAGTAACTTGGGCAACGTAACACAGACGGGGGGGGAGGCGAATGAGAGAGCGAGGGGGAGGTGTAATATTTACTGTTCTTCGGGGAAATGCCTATGAAGTGAAATCGAACTTTCTAGACCCGTATGTCATTTAACCACACGGGGCGCTTTTGCCTGTCTAAAATGTATGTTTACACTTTTTGCATCCAGATTGAAACTGTTCGACGTGATATTCAAGGCTGTGTACGGCAACTTCCGAGTGCATATGGACCAGGTGCTGAACGAGTGCGGCTACGTGCCCGAGGGCGAGAAGTGCCAGAACAAGCACGCCATCAACATATTCTTCGGTAACTATATGGAGCCCGACGCAGACCCCAAGATTTATGACCAGGTTCGTGATATAACGACCATATTCGTGATATAAAGACCATGTTTATGATCTATCGACCATGTTTGATATGTAAAGACCATATTCGTGATATAAAGACCATGTTTATGATCTATCGACCATGTTTGATATGTAAAGACCATGTTATTGATGTAATGACCATGTTTGTTATGTAAATACCATGTTATTGATATAACAACCATGTTCGTGATATAACGACCATGCTCGTAATATAACGATCATGTTCTTGATATAACGACCATGTTCATGATATAACGACCATGTTTGTTATGTAAAGACCATGTTCGAGATATTAAGACCACGTTAGTGATATAAAGACCATGTTCGTGATATAACGATCATGTTTGTAATATAAAGACTATGTTCGTGATACAACTACCATCCGTGGGCATGCCGACCCGTAGCGGGTCAAGCCTGGCTAGTGCTAGAACAAGCGCGCCATCAACATATTCTTTGACAACTACATGGAGCCTAAATACGTAATATAATTCACATACATTTTTTGTTTATTTTTTATATTCGTGATATTTTGACTAGATTTTGTTTAATCTGGAAATCATTTCCGGTGATTATCTTAACCTGACGCTACTTTTTTATATAAAGGTATTCCTTCCTCTTGCAGGTAACAGACTTGGAGGACATGGGCGTCAAGATGGAGTACTACTTGGACGAGTACAACGTGGTATCGTCGTCGCCGATGGCGCTCGTCATGTTCCGCTACGCGCTCGACCATATCTCGCGCTGTACCCGCGTGCTTCTCCAGGACAACGGTTAGTTGGATTAACTAGATGACTAGTTTACTTAACTAGATGACTAGTTTACTTAACTAGATGACTAGTTTACTTAATAAGATGACTAGTTTACTCAACTTTATGACTAGTTTACTTAACTAGATGACTAGTTTACTTAATAAGATGACTAGTTTACTTAACTTTATGACTAGTTTACTTAACTAGATGACTAGTTTACTTAACTAGATGACTAGTTTACTTAACTAAATGACTAGTTTACTTAACTAGATGACTAGTTTACTTAAATAGATGACTTGTTTACTTAAATTGAGGACTAGTTTACTTAACTGTAAACCAAATATCAGTCACGATTTGTGCTATATTGCATTAGACCTAATGTTGATTCTGTATGTACCTGTTTACAAATTTTGTTAATATAGGATTATAGTTCTTGATTCACTGATGACAAAATGATTACATTTATTTATTAAATTAATAAAGATAATTTTAATTATAGAATATGAAAACGGGGGTTAAAGTATTTTTTAAGAAAAAAATAATTTTTTTATAGTAAATTAGTATTGTAAAATAAATTTGAATTAAAATGAAAATAATTTTTTATAAAAGTAATTTAAAATTTTTGTGCAATCAGTATACATTTCTCACTCTTTCTTTAGGTTAAAATAGCAACTTATAGTAGTACATTTTATTATTCTGTACAGGCAATCTGTTACTGGTGGGTGTTGGAGGTAGTGGGCGGAGCAGTGCGGTCAAACTGGCTGCTAGCATATTGGAGATGAACGTCGTACAGGTAACTTTTGAGTGAAACAAACTTTACACCGGCCACACCGCACAACTCTCGCTCACGGCCTTAAGTACGGCCACACCGCACAACTCTCGCTCACGGCCTTAAGTACGGCCACACCGCACAACTCTCGCTCACGGCCTTAAGTACGGCCACACTGCACAACTCTCACTCACGGACTTAAGTACGGCCACACCGCACAACTGTCACTCACGGACTTAAGTACGGCCACACCGCACAACTCTGGCTCACGGACTTAAGTACGGCCACACCGCACAACTCTGGCTCACGGACTTAAGTACGGCCACACCGCACAATCTCACTCACGGACTTAAGTACGGCCACACCGCACAACTCTCGCTCACGGACTTAAGTACGGCCACACCGCAAAACTATCTCGCTTTCTCACTCAAGGACTTGATTTCACCTCCTTTATGTGCGTCTTCTCTACAAAAGTTGTCTTTTATAATGCCAATTTGAACTTTAAACGCTGTTGCACTTAAGACAGATTTTACTGTGTGAATTTGTTAACAGATAGAGATATCGAGGGTGTACGGGCAGGCCGAATGGCGTGATGATATCCGCAGGCTGCTGATGAAGGCGGGCATCATTGGGAAACCTCTCGTCTTCCTCTTTGCTGATAATCAGGTTAGAGCGTTGCCTTTACCGGCTCCTTTCAAACGGTGAAGGAAATCATCGTGTGTAAAGATTGTATATTTGCGATAATTAAGCGCGTGCTCAGGTCAGGGGTTATGACCCCCCTCAGCCCCCCCCCCCCCCCCCCCCCCCCCGATATGCGTTATCCTCAAAATATGGCTCGGTGGTAAACATTAATTAAAATATAACAAACAATTTGAATTAAGTCTGTCTTACTATAAATTACTGTTCTGGCTGACCCCCCCGATATAAGCTTTAGCATCACCTCAAAATATGGCTCGGTGGTAAACATTAATTAAAATATAACAAACAATTTGAATTAAGTCTGTCTTACTATAAATTACTGTTCTGGCTGACCTATGGTATCATACATCCCATATTATCAATTTTAGACGTTTTATACGTTCATTCTAAATGAAGTCATCCGCCGCCAAATGGACCGACGACCTGAAAAAGGTGGCCGGTGGCTGGATGCGGAGTACAGCGGACCGCGTGTGGTGGCGTTCATTAGGGAAGGCCTATGTCCAGCAGTGGACGTCTAGACATAGACATACTTTATTGATAACTTCCGTTACAGGTCAAATAAAAAATTTACACAAGTTAAATAAAATCAAATTATAGACAAGCAAATTAAACACAAGCAAATTAAACATCAATAACTAACATAAATGTAAAAATTTCAAATAAAATTCTTAAAACTAAATAAATTAAGTTAATGCGTTCTGCAAGAACTCTTCATAGCAATAAAATCTAAGGCATGATTTGATGATAATGATTTTAAATGTAAAGGCAGCTTATAGCTGGTGCTTCCATATCAGTAGCCGACTTGGTCTGTATATTTTAAGAAATGGTCTAGTCTGTTCTTAAACATGTTTACTGATGTGGCAGATACAACAGATTCTGGCAACTTGTTCCATAATGTATACGCTTCTACAACAAACTACCAGAGGAAATCTTAAATATGACGGACAGAAAGTTTAAGATCCACATTAAAAAACAACTTTGTAAGAAAGCTTATTATAAAATAAACGATTATTTGAATGACAAAGATGCCTGGTACTAATGTTAATTCAGCTTCCAAAATCTTTATTAATTGTATGCAAACTTGATTTTTAAAAGATGTGTTGCGTGATGTTTGTTGCGCCGTTTCTTCTTCACAGCGCTAACACCTAGGAAGCGGTAGTCGATAAAAAAATGACGTGTATAAATGTACCAAGTGTACTCATATGCAATAAATGATTTTGACTTTGACTTTGACTGGAAACAACTCTGGTGCTAACAAAAATCTTTATAATATCTTTGTTATTTATAACATAAATCAAAAGTTTTGTCTAAAGTAACCGACTCATTGCCGTGTGGTTTCCGGTAGAGTAGAATAGGACCACTCCAACTCTTCCCGTGGATGTCGTACAAGGCGACTAAGGGAACACATTATAAAACATCAATCAGGCCTCCCCAACCCGTCTGGCCAGCGCGGGGAGTGTAGGCCAAATCCTCCGTCTGTCTCCGGCAGATGAAAGAGGGTTGTGCTCCTGCAGTGGAGACAAAAATAACCTGATGATGAACCGACTCATCATTAACCCCTGCCCCCCACGTTTTTAAAGCCAGTTTACAAAATGGTTTGGACGGATATTGCCCGTAATGCTTAGGAAGCAGGCCCCAAGGAGAGTATTACTGAACACTTTGTTTGTCCATCCGCTGATCAGATAATGTACGAGGGCATGGTGGAGGACATCAACATGCTGCTGAACACGGGCGACATCCCCAACCTGTACGGCATGGACGAGAAGGTGGAGATCCTGGACAAGATGCAGGTGGCCGTCCGGGAGTCGGTGAGTACGGGTACACATATCGCTCTTACGGTGGAATAATTACATACACCTCATACCATAAAACAAAATATTTTTTCGCACCTCATAAGTCACCTCACAGTTTTTACCTTCATGATCGACACTAATTGGTTATTAAATTAGATAACAGATGCATATTTTAAACAATCTAATTTAATAAGGAAAAACTTTTGAGGTGCGAAATAGTAGGTTGTATAATAAGGGAGCAAAATAATATTTTTACGGCGAGGGCGCTTTTTTGAATCCAGAGCGAAGTGAGGGATTCTAGAGCAGATTCCTGAACGTAGCGAGGGATTCAAAGTACGTCGCCCGAGCCAAAAATATATATTGCGCCCGAGTGATACACTCTACTTTTCATCACCCTATATGAGAAAATAAAAGGCGCCTCATATTTTTTTGTAATATTATTATTTAATAAAACATAGAGTAACAACTAAATTGAAATTAAATAGTATCTATTAATAAAACAACAACAAAATTTACGAAAACACGATTTTTTTTTATTTTTTTTTTATTCAGCCGGCGGCGGCGCGACTATGGGGCGTCGTACCAGCCAGTCTTTATTCAAACAATATTTGCGTTAGATTTCTTTGGCGCTGAACACTAAAGATGTTCCAAATTCAAAAAGTGCGCGGCAAAGATAGATGCGGCGCACTTATAAAGAGGATTAAAAACTCATGACTACCCGCTAAACGTTTCTTATAGAAAACACCACCTTTGGGTGCACTTAAAGGCGAACCAAGTCGTCCTTTTCAAATAGATGGGATAAAAAATTATTTTTCGCTCCTCATAAGTCGCCTCAAAGTTTTTTCCTTAATAAATTAGATTGTTTAAAATGTGCATCTGTTATGTAATTTAATAACCAATTAGTGTCAATTATGAAGGTAAAAACTTTAAGGTGACTTATGAGGTGCGAAAAATTATTTTGCTTCACGGTATGAGGTGTAGTTGCATGTAAATTCGCCATAACGACAAGACTATTTTCATGACTTTAATTTGCTACTACGGCGGTCAGTCTCGAATCGTTGTGAGAAACCAGTCCCGCACGCAACTGTTTCATTTTGGAACCAACGCTCCCCTAAGTGGTGGACCTGACGATAAAAATGAACAACCAGACCCAACGAGAATATCAGTTATTTTTAGTTACCTTATCTTATCTTCTCAGGGGGCCAGAAAGACCTGGCGACACTTCGACCCTTCAGGATCTTTTGTGCCAAACCCCTGACCACCAACGGTGCCCCAAGCCGATTTGGTGGACTTCACATACGCCTCAGAATTTCTTCTTTGGCATATTCAGGTTTCCTTACGATGTTTTCCTTCACCGAAAAGCCTGTGGTATTATAAATAAACCGTACTTAAGTTTCGTAAAACTCATTGGTACGGGCGGGGTTTGTACTAGGACCTCATGAACGTGAGGCGATTTTTAGTTACTTTTAATTATCATTGGCAATCCGATCGGGAGACTCCAACCTGGATAACAGCCATCAGGGTATTTGCCCACGTCCCAATCAAGACTTTATTTTCCCAAAAGCCAAGCGGGACACAGTCTACTAATTACTATGGTCCTTCTAGAAGATGCTCTGTACAAAACAGAAACAAACCTCAACCAGAGTGGTGACATTATACCAGCTGTCTCTGTCTAATCTGCATGCTAACATATGACATGCTAACCATATGGTTTATTCAATCCTAAAGATGATTGACGAAAGGCTGGGTTCCTCCTATTTGACAGGTCACTGATTCCCCCATACCCCTTCCATCAGCGGACTACCAGGCGTGGTGAGGGACTTCATCCTTATGCAGTAGACATACCACGCTCTCGCACGAAGCGTTTTGCTTCCTCTTTCATAACGCGAACTGCTAAGGAATAGAACTCCCTGCCAGCTTGGGTATTTCCGGATAAGTACAATTTGGATCTTTTTAAAGGAAGAGTGAATAGACATCTTCTGGGTAAGCGCGCTCCAACTTAGGCCTCGTCAACACTTACCATCAGGTGAGATTGAGGTCAAGCGCAAACCCATCAACAATAACAAAAAAAAAGCATTTTAGACGTGCAAAGCTGTGAGTCTGTCACTTGTTTCTATTCTTATAAACATCAGTCTGTACATTTTACTGTCTTTTATTTTTTACTATGGTCTGTTTGTCCTTCCAGGGCAAGAAAATCGAGACCACACCGCTGGCAATGTTCGGTTTCTACGTTGAAAGGGTGAAGGCGAACTTGCGCATCGTGCTGGCCATGTCGCCCATCGGGGACTCGTTCCGCAACCGCCTCAGGATGTTCCCCTCGCTTATCAACTGCTGCACCATCGACTGGTGAGTTAAAGTCAAAATCATTTATTGCATATGAGTACACTTGGTACATTTATACACGTCATTTTTTTTTTATCGACAACCGCTTCCTATGTGTTAGCGCTGTGAAGAAGAAACGGCGCAACAAACTTCACGCAGCACATCTTTTAAAAATCAAGTTTGCATACAATTAATAAAGATTTTGCGAAGCTGAATTAACATTAGTACCAGGCATCTTTGTCATTCAAATAATCGTTTATTTTATAATATGCTTTCTTACAAAGATGTTTTTTAATGTGAATCTTAAACTTTCTGTCCGTCATATTTAAGATTTCCTCTGGTAGTTTGTTGTAGAAGCGTATACATTGCCCCGTGAACAATTTACTGACCTTACTTAATCTTAACCCTGGTTAAACAGTTTTTTTTTATAGTTGTGAGTTCTGTGTATATTAAGATCACTGGTTGTGCCCGCGGCTCCGCTCGCGTGTTCTACAGAATCCCATTCCCACCCCACTCCCACTCCAAGTAGATATTGATATGTTCTTTAATATTGTAGAATTTTTTTTTCTATCATCAGTAGTTTCCGCAGCGCAGGCGATGAAAGACATTTTATGGCAATTTTTTTACACCTTGGGTTACGTTATTGAAGTTTTAGTAGGTATCCCTACTTTTTTATAGTAATAAATATAACCTATGTTACTCAGGGATAATGGAACATTCTAATGGTGAAAAAATGTTTGAAATCTGTCCAGTAGTTTTTGAGTTTATTCGTTACAATATGTTTGTAACTTAAATAAATCTTTCCTCTTTATAATATTAGTGTACACCTCATACCACGAAGCAAAATAATTTTTTGTAGCTCACAGTTTCACCTCAAAGTGTTTTCCTTCATGATTGACACTAATTGGTTATTAAATTAGATAACAGATGATTTTAAAATTTGCATCTGTTATCTAATTTAATAACCAATTACTGTCAATCATGAAGGAAAACACTTTGAGGTGAAACTGTGAGCTACGAAAAATTATTTTATTGAAGTTCCTGGTGCTTCATGTCTCCGTCCAAGATTCCCAGGCCCTTGACGTGGCTGGTCCGTGTGTCAGGTTCACCGCGTGGCCGTCGGAGGCGCTGGAGCGCGTGGCGTCCATGTTCATATCCCGCATGCCCAACGTGGACAGCGAGCTGCGCGCGGCCTGCGTCGACATGTGCCAGCTGTTCCACACCACAGTCGTGGGCCTCAGCGACAGGTAATAACGCCGGGACCACTGCTGGAGATAAAACCTTCCCAAATTAATCATTAGTATTAATGACCATAGCTCGAGCAGGTCATCTCAAAAAGTTGCAAGATGGAAACAAAACCAGCATTAATGGAGTCATATTATTACAAGCTTATAAATATTGTAATATTAAACTCCATTGCTCTTGTTCCATCTTGCGATTGTTTTGCGAAGACTTGTCCGAGCTATGGTAATCGATGTGACCCACTGCCACTTTAATGTACCTTTATTGACGAGAAGATACTCGTATAACGTGCTGCTAACGTGCCCAAATGCTGCTCAGTTTAGCCTAATCGTAGACTTCCTTCTCGAAGTTGTTTTATATAACAAGATAAACTTTTCAGATTCTTCTCTGAACAGAAGAGGAAGGTCTATGTCACTCCAACGAGCTATTTGGAGCTGATAAAGGCTTTCCAGAGTCTTTACGCCATGAAGGTGGATCAGATCACCAACTCAAGGATTCGGTAAGTTTCACCAAAGGTTTCACGCTCCCACAATCATCATCATCAGGTTATTTTTGTCTCCACTGCAGGAGCACAACCCTCTCTCATCTGCCGGAGACAGACGGAGGATTTGGCCTACACTCCCCGCGCTGGTCAGACGGGTTGGGGAGGCCTGATTGATGTTTTATAATGTATTCCCTTAGTCGCCTTGTACGACATCCACGGGAAGAGGTGGAGTGGTCCTATTCTACTCTACCGGAAACCACACGGCAAATGCTGATTTCCAATCCATAACCGCGGTAAGTGCCAAGCAAATTGCGTGGACTTACTGCATTTGGAATCTCGCAAGATATCTTGCTTTATCAGAGGATTGAACTTGTATCCTGTGGTGCCCAAGATGCGTTGGATGCTCCTGCTGAATATCTATGGTGGAATACATAGGTCCCACGACATAGCATCACATACAATATATGTTTGATGGATGTGTTCCATCACCGGACTACCAGGCGTGGTGAGGGACTTCATCCTTATGCAGTAGACATACCACGCTCTCGCACGAAGCATTTTGCTTCCTCGTTCATAATGCGAACTGCTAAGGAATAGAACTCCCTGCCAGCTTGGGTATTTCCGGACAAGTACAATTTGAATCTTTTTAAAGGAAGAGTGAATAAGCTCCACCTTAGGTCGCATCATCACTTACCATCAGGTGAGATTGAGGTCGAGCGCAAACCCAGCAACAATAAAAAGAAATGTATGAGACAGCCTATCCTTAGATATTTTCTGTCCCTGCAACGCTGTGAGAACCGTAAATGAATTGATGGACTAACTAATACTTTCATATATATGTTGGTATTTTTATTTTATTTATATCGATTTATTAATCTAAATTAAATTAATATTATACTATTATAGAATTAGTTATTGTTGCACATTTTCTTTTTATACCAGTTTTTTGTTTTTATATGTCAGTTGGTTTTAGCAAGAATATAGAATACCTGGTTATCCATCCCTGCAAGTTATTTCAGCCCACAGCTCCTCAACATCTGGATCCGGCTCGAAGGACCAGAAACTAAGAAAACTAGACTAGGACTAAAAACAAAAGACTGGTATAAAAAGGAAATATAAGGCTGCCACTACGCAACAGTTGTATTCTGTTTGTAGAAGTCATGCTGTCATAAAACAATAAATAAATAAATAATAATAAATATCTCAGATATTCACACTAATTATCCAGTCCCAAACTACGCAGAGCCTGTGGTATGGTTACGAGATAACGGATAGACATACTTAAATAAATATATAAACATCCAAGACTTAGGTACAAACATTCATATTCATCATACCAACATTTGCCCCTAGCGGGATTCGAACCCGCAACCTCCGGCGTGACAGGCCGAGAGCTACCCGCTCCGCCACGGAGGTCGTCAAATAATAGTACGTTAGTTCGATCGATGTTGATGGAAGTGGGAGTTCAGGTTCGTTCTTGTCTCAATGAATCGTTTGGCGACATGAGCGTGGTTGTGTATTTCGTGTAGATACGAGACGGGGCTGGAGCAGCTGGACTTCGCGGCGGGGCAGGTGGCCGTCATGCAGCAGAACCTCCGCGATCTGCAGCCGCTGCTGGTGGAAACCTCCGACAAGACGGAGAAGCTCATGATCAAGATTGAACAGGATACCGTCGTCGTGGAGAAGCAGAAGGAGGTGGGGTACTCACTTCGAATCTTGTATGGATATTTCGTTCCAAATCAATAATCACATGAAAACAAACGCATTTGCGTCTCGAAAACAAAATAAGTAATAGATGGTGTTCCGAAGTGGACTGCAAAGTTTTCATGGTAATACAAAACTGTTTTTGCTGCTGGCGACCGTTTCACGTATATGTTACAGATACGCAAACAGCGTTGGTTTTCATATAACTATTGGTTTGGAATGAGATATAGATATTCACTTTCTGCAAAAAGTGTGGATACGGCCTTTTCATACGTTCTACAGAAGCAAAATATCAATATTTCAATTATCTCTCTCGCGGGTCTGCTGGAAGAAATCTCTCTCAGAGATAAGTTCGCCCTTTGTACTTGTGTTTCTTTTTAATGTTTTATTTTTGTTTTATCTCTGTGTGTGCAATAAAGAGTTAAATAAATAAAATAATTTTTCACACCTCATAAGTCACCTCAAAGTTTTTATCTTCATGACTGACACTAATTGGTTATTAAATTAGATAACAGATGACATCTGTTATCTAATTTAATAGCAGATGACTCTACTTACGAGGTGCGAAAAGTTATTTTGCTTCATGGTATGAACTTTTGTTGATCATATTGAGCCTTTGGTTTCGCCGGGGATCGACTTGGATGACATCTGATGCTGATCCTCCGGAGTATGGACAGTCTAGCTAGAGTGAATAAACTATCAATAAAATCCAAATTTTCTGTGTCAAAATTTCTCAATTACACTATAACCGCGACCAGAAGCGGCTGGATGCGGAGGGCGGAGGACCGGGTGTGGTGGCGTTCATTGGGGAAGGCCTATGTCCAGCAGTGGACTTCTAGGGGCTGACATGATGATGATGATTCGATCTTTCGACGTTCACTGCTGTGTTTCTTTATGCGTCGTTACATCTTGCATCCCACCTCGCAGTCTCCACTCCAGAAGTCATGACAATATGATAATAGTATATAATTCTCGACACTTCCTCAGATCGTAGGCGCGGACGAAGCCCTAGCCAATGAAGCGGCCGCCGCCGCGCAGGCGATCAAGGACGACTGCGAGTCCGACCTGGCCGAGGCGGTGCCGGCGCTGGAGGCGGCCCTGGACGCGCTCAACACCCTCAAGCCAGCGGACATCACCCTCGTGAAGAGTATGAAGAACCCACCGTCGGGTGTAAAGCTGGTCATGGAGGCGGTGTGCGTCATGAAGGGCATCAAGGGCGATAGGAAAATGGACGCCAATGGTAACTATAGTCTTTACTTCACACACTGTAAGAGATCTCATCATCCTGGGATGTGGTGCTGCAGAAGACTACTTGGTATACCATGGACAGCCATGAGAACAAATGACTCCATTCTTAAAGAGCTCAATATAATAAAACGGCTCTCCACTATCTGCAATGAAAGGACTCTAAGCTTCTTCGGTCACATTGTGCGATCTCCCAAGCACGACCTGGAGAAGCTCATCATTCTGGAACAAGTGGAGGGCAGGCGTGCCAGAGGACGAGGTCCGACGTGGTGGTCAGACCCGGTGAGGAGGGTGGCTGGCGGATCCTTATATGAAGCGGTGCGGCTGGCCAATGACCGCTATGCGTGTAGGCGCATTTTATATGGTCGCGATCCTCAGCAGTGAGGGAACGACAGAGAAGAGAAGAGAGAAGAGAACTATCTTGTCTATCCGGACGCTTTGGTGTGAAGAACCTTTTTTTTATATTCCTGCTAGGTTTACCGTTGACTTCAATCACACCTGATGGTAAGTGACGATGAGGCCTAAGGTGGAGCGCGCGGAACCAGAAGATGCCTATTCACTCTTCCTTTAAAAAGATCCACGTTGTACTTGTCCGGAAATACCCAAGCTGGCAGGGAGTTCCATTCCTTAGCAGTTCGCATTATGGTCGAGGAAGCAAAACGCTTCGTGCGAGAGCGTGGTATGTCTACTGCATAAGGATGAAGTCCCTCACCACGCCTGGTAGTCCGGTGATGGAAGGGGGATGGGGGAATCAGTGACCTGTCAAATAGGAGGAACCCAGCCTTTCGTCAATCATCTTTAGGATTGAATAAACTATATGGTTGGCATGTCATATGTTAGCATGCAGATTAGAGAGAGACAGCTGCCATAATATCACCACTCTGGTTTAGGTTTGTTTCTGTTTAGTACACAAGGTCTACTACATAAGGATGAAGTCCCTCCCCACGCCTGGTAGTCTGGTAACGGAATCAAATCGTGCAATTCCTGGACACACTCCCCAAAATCTAAACAGTAGAAAGCCTCTTCTTCTTCTGAATGAATGAATGATGATGAAGCACTTGCTGTGTGAATCAGTGCACTAGCTGCAAGGTGTGGCTTACCCTGGACCCAAGGTCTACCCCTTAGCCGCATAATAGCCTTCAAGTGCAGTGGACTCTTAGGAATGGCAGCATCATATAAAAGATATTTCTTTTCTCCCTTGACGTGCGTCCATCATCAGGTTATTTTTGTCTCCACTGCAGGAGCATAACCCTCTCTCATCTGTCGGAGACAGACGGAGGATTTGGCCTACACTCCCCGCGCTGGCCAGACGGGTTGGGGAGGCCTGATTGATGTTTCATAATGTATTCCCTTAGTCGCCTTGTACGACATCCACTGGAAGAGTTGGAGTGCTCCTATTCTACTCTACCGGAAACCACACGGCAATAGTTTATTGTAAATACTATGATTGTGACACTTTCTAGACAGATAAAACCCTCACCAAATAAAGATAAAAAAAGTGAATTTAGTCTATCTTGTACAAAATTATTCTGAACTACTATATTTCGGTGCAGTTCTCATTATCGGTCGGGCGAAAAGCTATAAGAAATTTCTGTGCGCAGGACGTCCTTTCGAAGACTACTGGGGCCCTTCGCAGAAGATGCTCGGTGACATGAAGTTCTTAGAGAGCCTCAAGAACTACGACAAAGACAAAATTCCAGTCCCCACCATGAAGAAGATACGCGATAGGTGAGTGTTTTACAATATAGCTTCCTCTCGAGTTAAACACTCTGCTTTTCACTTCGACTATACGATCAATGGCCGTTTGGTTCCTGGATTAGTAGGGCCATTCGCAATATTCCCGTGAGTCGTTAAGGCGACTAAGGATTTGCACCAGGGACGGGCAGCAGCGTTCTCCTATGTATATTCAGATCATTTCTGCGATCATCAACCCGCCAGCCAAGTGTGGTTGTTATGGCTAATCCCCCAATGGACAGCCCACCAAAAGTGTCATTCTATTGGGGAGATTTATGTTCAGCAGTGGACGTTGATTTCGGCTGATGACGTATGTCTACATAGTTTTTTTTGCAACAGTACGTCTCTGCACTGCAGCCGGAAAGAAGACCTCCTGAGTTAAACATTCTGCTTTTCATTTTGACTATACAAGAAACCAACTGCCTGAATTACTATTACATTAACCATTTTAGTGATATTTCTGTACACTAAGTTTTTTTTTTTCACCAATATACTTCTCAGACGAGAATCAATATACTTCTCAGAGCAGAAGTGAAATATATATGCTCGTTGGCCTAGTTCTTGCTCATTGGATTCGAGCGTCAGAGGTCGTGAGTTCGATTCCCACTGGGGACAGACAACTTTTTACAAGTTGGTCCCGGTCTGGAGTTGTCCTACGTCTTGTTTAATTCCCATGGCACAGGAGATAATCTTAGTTTGCGATTAGGCAAGTGTATTTGACGACCTCCGTGGCGGAACGGGTAGCTCTCGGCCTGCCACGCCGGAGGCTGCGGGTTAGAACCCCGCTAGGGGCAAATGTTCGTATGATGAATATGAATGTTTGTACCTAAGTGTTGGATGTTTATATATTTATTTAAGTATGTCTATCCGTTATCTAGTAACCATATCACAGGGTCTGCCTAGTTTGGGACTGGATAATTGGTGTGAATGTCTGAAATATTTATTTACAGAACTAAGCGACAATATAACAGATTATATATTTATTTAAGTATGTCTATACGTTATCTAACAGTACGTATACTAACAGTTAATTAACATAAATTGGACCGGTTTGCACATGTAATAGTAAAAATAACAGTGAACTTTGACCTTCATAACGCATCACGTACCTTCTAAAGTAACGGTCCTGGCAGAACATCAGCGTCGCGCCGCTGGGCTGCGACATTACGCTGTGTCAGGGCCCTTTCCGCAGCACGGCACGGGCTACAATGTTACTGTTACTCTGTTATGTTTACCTGGTACTTCTGTAGCATTAAGTGACCTATTTGTAACATTGTATTTGTGCTGTGTCTAAGAATAAATGAATTATCTATCTATCTATCTTATCTAGTAACCATAGCACAGGCTCTGCCTAGTTTGGGACTGGATAATTGGTGTGAATGTCTGACATATTTATTTATTTATTTTATGTAGATTCCAATATTAGTTTTTTTAATTTTTTTTTATGTTAGGTACATTCCGGACCGGGAGTTCGACCCAGTGGTGATAGCGAAGGTCTCGTCGGCTTGCGAAGGGCTCTGCAAGTGGGTGCGGGCCATGGACGTGTACGACAGGGTCATAAAGGTCAGTGAGCAACACGGAGAGCAGTCGCCATTATCAGGCGATCCCCTCTGCCGATGTACAGCCTGGACTCCGTCACTGGAACGTCCCTAACGCTTTACGCACCTACACTTCCGCGCCAGGGCACCGCCCATCGATCGCTTGATTCAGAATAGTAACAACGCTAAGTCAAACTGCGTCATTATTAAGCAAGTGCGCGGGAGCAGCAACAGCATCCTAAAAATGATAGCCGATAGAATGGACAGTCCTCTGGTGTGGATACTCACCCAGAGGACTAAATCACTTTTAGTTATTAAATACTAACGTAGTTTAAGTCTTTACTAACAGTAATGGATGTATGTTGTCTCTAAAATAAATAAATTAAATTAAGTCGAGCGCCTATATGTCGTGTGGTTTCCGGTAGAGTAGAATAGGACCACTCCAACTCTTCCCGCGGATGTCGTACAAGGCGACTGAGGGAATACATTATAAAACATCAATCAGGCCTCCCCAACCCGTCTGGCCAGCGCGGGGAGTGTAGGCCAAATCCTCCGTCTGTCTCCGACAGTGGGAACTCTCTTCCTACTTTGACTCTTTACTTCTTTAATTAACTTTGTCTGGGGCCCAAGGTAGCGTAAATTCATGACCTGGGACTTGCCCTACCTTCACTGGTAGGTGTCTTTGCAGTTACCTCCGTTGATCCTCGCTTAGAGGAGTTGCGGGGGGAGAATGATGAGGAGGCGGGATTGTCTCCGCCAGATGAGAGAGGGTTGTGCTCCTGCAGTGGAGACAAAAATAACCTGATGATGATGAGCGCCTAAAGGTGTACTTTCGAGCATCGCGAACGATCGAGGCCGCGCGCGGCCGCCGGCGACGACTGTCGTAAGCTGACAGACGCGCTTGCCTTGCAAGCGGCGCCATACGTCTTTACAGAGTAATAATCACGCTTTGTCGAGCGCCTTTGATTTATTTTTGCGTGTATTGTCCAACAGTGGGAAGCAGTGGTTGATTAAAAGCGTATCTATTTTCATTTTACAAAGGAGTTATGTATTTGTTACGTTACTATTAAGTAATATATGGTACAGTAGCGGATTGACAAGGTTGTTCAGTTTATAAATGTAAAATTCTTTAATTACATACGAGTATACTTATGCGTTTTAATTAGGGGCCCCGGCAATCGAATCCGGGCAGCGTAGTTATATTTCTATACGTAAGAGCGGAGTGAGACAGGCTTAACTAGATCTGCAATACCGCCCTCTCCCCTCGCCTCGCAAGCTACTTCCGGCCTGATTGAAACATTACCCATTGTTTTCTTCGGAACCTCCCTTCGTCGCGAAGCGTGGGCTGACGAAGGACACATATGTTAGTTTCGTTGTGTGTCAGGTGGTGGCGCCCAAGAAGGCCGCCCTGGCCGAGGCGGAGTCCGAGCTGCAGGCGCAGATGACGACGCTGAACGCGAAGCGGGCCCAGCTGCAGGGTGTGCTCGACAAACTGCAGGTCAGTTTAAGCATAGTTTGATTGTAATTGTTTTTTTATTGTGGCTTTAACCCGACAGTTATCTAGCCAAAGACAATATGATTGTTTTGTTCGTGAGAGAATATATACACGGGTATATAACTTGGAAAATACTATTTTTCAGCAGCCAACATACAAATTATTTTTAATATAGTTTTGATTTTTTGGATTTTGACATGAATATGAAGGAAAATTAAACCGTTTGAAATTTTTTTTTATAAAAATATTTTATTTGGCCTGAAGAGCAGCATTTTCTGAGGTAGGTAGATCCTTTTTCCCTGGAGGCACAGATTTTAAGGGAATAATTCAAGAGGTACACGCGAGCTTTGCACTTACCACTACGAAAATTTACAGTCTTTTGACAAACGCGAGAATTTGCCAAATAGTGTATTGTATATTCGTCCTTCGGTATATTGTCTAAAGAACGATTTTGCCAATTGATGCAATGGGATATCGCCCTTTTGCTAGAAGACCGAAATTTTAAATAATTTTCTACACTTTTTCACAAATTTGACACCATATTATTAAACAGGTTTACAGTTTAGGAATGATCTCTATGTTGATCTATGTTTAGACGCTAAACGACGAGTTCGCCGAGATGACGCGCAAGAAGAAAGGGCTGGAGGACGAGATTGCGCTGTGCTCGACGAAGCTGACGCGCGCAGAGCAGCTGATCGGCGGGCTGGGCGGAGAGAAGGCGCGCTGGACAGAGCTGGCGCAGCAGCTGCATGAGCTGCTCTCCAAGATCATCGGTAATGAGTAGAAAATTGCCGTGTGGTTTCCGGTAGAGTAGAATAGGACCACTCCAACTCTTCCCGTGGATGTCGTACAAGGCGACTAAGGGAATACATTATAAAACATCAATCAGGCCTCCCCAACCCGTCTGGCCAGCGCGGGGAGTGTAGGCCAAATCCTCCGTCTGCCTCCGGCAGATGAGAGAGGGTTGTGCTCCTGCAGTGGAGACAAAAATAACCTGATGATGATGAGTAGAAAATGTACTCGACGAAACTGATCGGCGGGCTGGAGGCGAGAAGGCGCATTGCTCGTGCTCGACGAAGTTGAAGCGCGGCGATCAGTTTATCTACTGATCGTCGATAACTGCAAAACTGGGGAAACTGTTTATGTCAATTATTATATTATCTATCTTCTAATAAATGAAATCGTAAACTTCGCGTGTCTGTACAGTAAAAATATTTGCAAAAAAATTATTGGGGGTCTAAGGACAAGTAATAGAACACATTTCGATTATTTTTGGATTTTTTGTCTGTTAGTTTGTGCACGAATCGCTTAAAAACTACTGAACGGATTTTAATGGACTTTACATAGAAACATGGAGCTTAACTCGGAGTAACTTTTTTGTCGGCCTCGGAGCCTAGTCGGTAGTACACCTGCCTGCGAAGCTCGGGGTCGCGGGTTCGAATCCCGCCCAGGGCAAACATTCGTGTGTTGAGCACTTGTGTTTGCCTTGTGACTGGATGTTATTTATATATTATATTATGTATTTATGTATGTATATCAGCTGTCTGATACCCATATTACAGGCTCTGCGTAGTTTGGGATCAGGTGGCCGTGTGTGAAATGTCCCCACATATTTATTTATTTTCATCGCAAACGGCTTACTCAATCAAAAGTTATGGGAATTTTTAGTTTTCTAATAACGCAGGCAGTAGGTATGCAATTTAACAAAGAAGTGTATAATGGTCGGTGCAATTCAGATTGCGATGAGTTAGGACCACATTTGGAGCTGGAGCAGGTAAGGGAGGGCCTGGACCTGGAGTCGGAACTGGAGCTGAAGCAATAACTAAGGGAACTAACGCATAATAATTTTCAACTTTATTTAATTCTGTAGTCCACGAGAGCGGAGCCGCGGGCACAGCTAGTAAGACAATAAATTGTCAGTTTGTGTGCGCAGGCGACGTCCTTCTGTCGGCCGGCTTCATCGCATATCTGGGCCCCTACACCGTCAACTACCGCCGGGAGATCATACAGATGTGGAACGAGCGCACCGCCAGCCTCAGTGAGTCCTGTGTCACTTCATGGTGTCATTTTCAACAAACATCTGCTTTGATATCGTAGTTGATCGTTTTGGTGTCATTTTTGGGGGACGCTAAATTGAAATTTCGATTTTTGCTTTGATATCATAGTTGATCGCAATGAATGGCATTTGACGACTTTTTTACATTTGCTGTCATTGGGGGACGCTAAATTGGAATTTCGATTTTTGCTTTGATATCATAGTTGATCGCAATGAATGGCACTTGACGACATTTTTACATTTGCTGTCATTGGGGGACGCTAAATTGGAATTTCGATTTTTGCTTTGATATCATAGTTGATCGCAATGAATGGCACTTGACGACTTTTTTACATTTGCTGTCATTGGGGGACGCTAAATTGGAATTTCGATTTTTGCTTTGATATCATAGTTGATCGCAATGAATGGCATTTGACGACTTTTTTTATATTTTGCTGTCATTGGGGGACGCTAAATTTGAATTTCGATTTTTGCTTTGATATCATAGTTGATCGAAATGGCATTTGTAATTTTTTTAACATTTTGGTGTCATTTTTGGGGAACACTAAATTGGAATTTCGATTTTTGCTTTGATATCATAGTTGATCGCAATGAATGGCACTTGACGACTTTTTTACATTTGCTGTCATTGGGGGACGCTAAATTGGAATTTCGATTTTTGCTTTGATATCATAGTTGATCGCAATGAATGGCACTTGACGACTTTTTTACATTTGCTGTCATTGGGGGACGCTAAATTGGAATTTCGATTTTTGCTTTGATATCATAGTTGATCGCAATGAATGGCATTTGACGACTTTTTTTATATTTTGCTGTCATTGGGGGACGCTAAATTGGAATTTCGATCTTTGCTTTGATATCATAGTTGATCGAAATGGCATTTGTAATTTTTTTAACATTTTGTTGTCATTTTTGGGGAACACTAAATTGGAATTTCGATTTTTGCTTTGATATCATAGTTGATCGCAATGAATGGCACTTGACGACTTTTTTACATTTGCTGTCATTGGGGGACGCTAAATTGGAATTTCGATTTTTGCTTTGATATCATAGTTGATCGAAATGGTATTTGTAATTTTTTTAACATTTTGGTGTCATTTTTGGGGAACGCTAAATTTGATTTTCGATTTTTGCTTTGATATCATAGTTGATCGCAATGAATGACATTTGATGACTATATTTTGCTGTCATTGGGGGACGCTGAATTGGAATTTCGATTTTCGCTTTTGATGTCGTAGATGATCGCATTCGCAGTTGATATAATATGGTTTTAAACCAGGATTTACAAACAGATAGTTGAAAGAAAAAAATGCTTATTTTTGTCCTTATTAATACGGCGTTTGCGTAACGCTAAGAGTGCGTACATGCCTATAATTAGGAATTGAAGTGAAAAAAATATCATCAAGAAGAAAAAACTGTCGGTTTTCAATCAGCTAACGTCCGTTTTGCCACCTGCGAGTTTAAAAAGCGCTAGAAACTGCACGCCATATTTGAATATAGCGAGATTTCCCTAGAGGATATTGACTACGTGACGAAATCAACCCCCTCCCCCACAGCCCCTGTGACAAAGCGTGGTCGCCTCCCCCCCTGAACGGGTCAGGTAGTATGGGTATGTTCCCTAAGGCATGTATCCATCGGCGCAGACATCCCGTGCTCGCCGACCTTCTCCCTGGTGGTGACGCTGGGCGAGCCGGTGGTGATCCGTGCGTGGAACATCGCCGGCCTGCCCGTCGACGCGTTCTCCATAGAGAACGGCATCATCGTGGAGCGCTCGCGCCGCTGGCCGCTCATGATCGACCCGCAAGGTGAGCCTAGCACGGTTAGATAGTTGAGCTGTCATTATTTGGCGACAGCAGAAAATCCTGCTAATATTATAAACGCGAAAGTTTGTAAGTATGGATGGATGTTTGTTACTCTTTCACGTAAAAACTACTGAATGGATTTTAATGAAACATTACAATAATATAGCTTATTTATACATTAGAATAACACATAGGCTACAATTTATAAAGATATTGTATGAATTGACCAAAATATCAAGTAAGTAGGAAAAAATCTACCATCTGCGAGCTATTCTGGCGTGCGCTGCCAAAACCGCTAGAGTTACACATATATGTAATGTATGATGGAAATGTTTATCTTAAATAGTCCTACAAAAGTTGTCCATGCGGACGAAGTCGCGGACAACAGCTAGTTTATAATATTAGTAGGATAGGATGTGAATGTTTGGATGTTTGTTACTCCATCACGCTTCAACCACTGGACGGATCGTAATAAAACTTGGCACACATATATGTTAGGTCCTGGAATAGGACATAGGAAAGTTTTTATCCCGATAAATCATCCCATACCTACAGAAAATACATAATAATTTGTGATGTTAAATTGACAACGCGGACGAAGTTGCGGGCAACAGCTAGTAATACATATACATACACTTGTCTAATCCCAAACTAGGATTTTCTCCTGTGCTATGGTAATTTAATACACAGACCGGGACCAACTTGTACAAATCGCACTAAGTTGTCTGTCCCCAGTGGGAATCGAACCCGCAACCTCTGTCGCTCGTGTTCAATGACCAGGCCATTAGGCCAACGAGACGGTCAAACATTGTATGACTCCAGAGCAAGCAAACAAATGGGTGAAGAACATGGAACGCGAGAACCAGCTCAAGGTGATCAAGCTGACCGACGGCAACTACATCCGCGTGCTGGAGAACGCCATCCAGCTGGGCCTCCCCGTCATCCTGGAGAACATCCGCCAGCAGCTGGACGCAGTGCTGGAGCCGGTGCTGCTGAGGAACATCTTCAGGTGATTACGATATCGGCTTCATCATCATCGTCATGTCAGCTGATGGACCCGCCCTCCGCATCCAGCCGCTCCCGGCCACCTTCTTCAGGTCGTCGGTCCACCCTGCGAGTGCCGATCCGCGATCTCCACTCCAGAACTCCTCTGCCCCAACGCCGTCGCATGAGCATCATTACAGATGAACCCGATCCTCAGTTCTTCTCATCCAGTCACTGCCAGCCGCCTTACGCAGATCGTCGCTCCATCTAGCCAGCGGGCGTCCCACACTACGCTTTCCCAGTCGCGGTCTCCACTCGAGAACTCGTTTACCCCAGCGGTAATCGGTTCTCCGACAGATGTGACCAGCCCACTGGCACTTTAACGTACTAACTTTTTGATCTATGTCTATGACTTTAGTTCTCTGGCGGATCGCTTCATTTCGGATTCTATCCCTTAGGGAAACTATGCATAACTTACTTTTTTTTTTAATAGTGATGCGACTGAATTATAGTGATTTCAAGTTATCCGTAGTAATGTTAAATACGTCTATCTATTACAAACTTAATAATTTCGTATTGTTCACGCCCTGGTCCCAGAGGGGTAGACATAGACAAAATGCCACTTTACACGATCCTGACACACCTCACTAGCCTCACTCACATTCATCAACCTCTTCATGCAGCTCCTTTTATTCATCTCACTGCGGACCCCAGACTTTTTGAGAACGTCACTAATTTGATCCTTGAACTTCCTCCTAGGACGACCTCTATTTAATATAATAGCCCCTTAATAGGTTTTTTTGTTGTCGGCCCCGCGGTCTAGTCGGTAGTACACCTGCCTGCGAAGCTCGGGGTCGCGGGTTCGAATCCCGCCCAGGGCAAACATTAGTGTGATGAGCATGACAGAATACCAGCGCAGTTCGTGCTGCAGCATTATGCTGAGTCAACGCTTTGTTGATGCGACACATAGCTACCTTGATTATTTTTAAATTGTAATGTATTAATTCTGTTCTGTTTATTTCTCATCTGTGTGGTCGTTGCTATGAATATATGACATATTCTATTCTACTTGTGTTTGCCTTGTGACTGGATGTTATTTATACATTATATTATGTATTTATGTATGTATATCAGCTGTCTGATACCCATATACAGGCTCCGCCTAGTTTGGGATCAGGTCGCCGTGTGTGAAATGTCCCAACATTTTTTTTTTTAAAGATGCTTCTTTTCTTTTTTTAGATCTGGCGGCATAGACTGTTTGAAACTTGGAGATAACATACTAGAGTACAACTACGACTTCCGCTTCTACATAACTACGAGACTCAGTAACCCGCACTACCTGCCAGAGATTGCAGTTAAAGTTAGTATACTTGTGAAGTCCACCGCTGGACTAGCGTGGTGGACTTTGGCCCTGCTTATCCTTGTAGTGAAGGTAGATCTCTTGTATAGGCTGTGGATTTGTATGTATCTTCTGCTATCGCTTCCCAGGTTCTGTGAAGAAGAAAACGAAACTTCTCGGGAACTACTTCCAAAAATGACATGACCATTTTGTCACGAACATTGTATTAAGTGAAATGCTATTTAAAATGTGGTAATTTAGGAAACTGGACATTTTGAGAAAGTGGTCATTCAGGGGGCAAGTGGTGATTTAAAGTAAGTGGTCATTTTAAGAAAGTCTACATTCAGGGGAAAGTGGTAATTTTAAGAAAGTATTAATTTGGAGAAAGTCGACATTCATGGGTGTTGTATAGGTACGTATAGATAGATGCCGCGGGTGGCTGCGTCCCGCGCTCCTCGTTACCGACGTGCAGTCGAATAAACTTGCTCATACGCATCGGATGTGTTCGTTATTTTTACCCTCTCCATACATACTTAACAATGGGAAAGTGGTAATTTTAAGAAAGTGGTCAATTTGAGAAAGTCGACATTCGGGGAAAGTGGTCATTTTAAGAAAGTGGTCATTCTGAGAAAGTTGGCCATTTTGCTCCTGAAGGCTTGCGATTTACACGCGCTGATTAACTCACACGTGTAGGTTAATTTTACAGAACGTTATTGTTACAGGTGACAATGCTGAACTTCATGATAACGCCTCAAGGGCTGCAAGACCAGCTGCTAGGCATCGTGGTAGCGCAGGACCGGCCGGAGCTGGAGCTGAAGAAGAACCAGCTCATAGTGGAGGGCGCGCACAACAAGCGCACGCTCAAGGAGATCGAGGACCAGATCTTGGAGGTACTGGTTTCGCCTCAGCGGAAATACGTCCACGCTGAACATAAACAACAAGATAGATACCCATAGACCAGGTGCACTTCGAGTTCACCATCACCAGTATGGAGGCGGAGGTTGACGAGAAACCCGACTTTTGGGGTATATTAACGGCCTCCGTTGCGGAACGAGATGGCTCTCGGACTGCCACGCCGGAGGTTGCGGGTTCGAGTCCCGCTAGGGGCAAATGTTCGTATGATGAATATGAATGTTTGTACCCAAGTCTTGGATGTTTATATATTTATTTAAGTATGTCTATCCGTTATCTAGTAGCCATAGCACAGGTTTTGCCTAGTTTGGGACTGGATAATTGGTGTGAATGTCTGACATATTTTATTTTATTATTTATTATTGTAAGGTGAGCTGGGCAGTGCTCATTTTCTATGTCATCATCAGCCAAAATATGTCCACTGCTGAACACAAGCCTCCCCAATAGAATGATACTTCTTGTGGGCTGTCCATTGGGGGATTTGCCATACACACGTTTGACAGGAGGATTGGTGATCGCAGTCATGATAGGAGAACGCCGCTGTCCGTCCCTGGTCCCTTGGTGACACGCACGTGAAGTTTGGGGGTGGCGCTATTCTAAGCCGGAAACCACAATAGATTACATACTACTGTACTAAAAGATTATTTTCCATATTCGTCAGAAATTCTGTTGATTCTTCGTTGCGAGAAATATGACGAAATGTTGAGTTTTTCAGTCAGTGTGCTATTCTCTAAAATACAAACTAACGTGCGAGTCTCACTCAAATGATTTTACTCACTACAAAACATAATCCCCTATCTTGCCCGTGGGTGTCGTCAAGGCGACTAAGGGATTGCACCAGGGACGGGCAGCAGCGTTCTCATGTGTGTGTATGTTAAGATCATTACCGCGGTCACCAATCCGCCTGCGAAGCGTGGTGATTATGGTAAATCCCCCAATGGACAACTTACCAAAAGTGGTACTCTATTGGGGAGGTCTATGTCCAGCAGTGGACGTATTTAGGCTGATGATGATGATGAAAACCTAATCCATTGGCATTCTGTAAACATTCCAAAGCACTGTCGAATTTAAGTAAACAAAGAACTCACTTCACGTCGACAGTGCTCTGGAATGTTTACAGAATTCCAATGGATTAGTTTTCAAAGTGAGTAAAATCACTTGAGTGAGACTGGCAGGTGAGTTTGTATTTTAGAGAATAGCACTAGCTGAACTTCTACACAGCGCTAACACCTAAGAAGCGGTAGACGCAAAAAAATTTACGTGTGTAAATTTAACCCTAATTTTAATTGCTTGCATCGTTTTAATTTTACTTATTTAAAATTATTTGATTTCATTTTATTCTAATTTAATTTAACTTTGACTTAATTTAATTATTCCTATTTTTATTTTATTCTAATACAATTTTATTATTCTTATTGTATAACAAATATGACATAATTATGTTGAAATAAACTATTTGAATTTGAATTGTACCAAATGTACTTGTCGGGTTTATTGGGCTTGATATGTTTACGGGGGCCGCTTGGTAGATTCGGGGAAGGTGGTGATATCATAAGACATAAACTACAACTTTAATTTCACTTCGATTAATCAATAGATAGTTACAACATAAATAGAGAAACGGTCCGTGCGCCGTGCCGTCTGAATCCATACTCTCTGTACGCTGCGGCGCGTCTGTCTTTTATACAAGCGTGCACCTGCGTTTAGTCGTAGTGGGGAAGCGGTGAGGTGGGCGCAGGTGTTCACAATGACGATCCGTCGGTCGTTTAACATCATAGTAGGGAAGCGATGGTACGATGTCAACCATGTCACGAGTACGCCGCCGTCATACTCTTATGCAATGAAAGACTTTGACCTTGACAGGTGCTGTCGTCAGCCGGTAACATCCTAGAAGACGAGTCGGCCAACCGCATCCTGTCCTCATCCAAAGTCCTCTCCATCGAGATCGAGGCCAAGCAGGCGGCCGCCGCCATCACCGAGAAGGAGATAGACGATGCTAGACTACTCTACGTGCCAGTGTCCAAGCATAGCTCTGTGCTCTTCTTTTGCATATCCGATCTATCGAATATAGACCCTATGTATCAGTATTCACTCAACTGGTAAGTGTTAACTAGACGTGAGCGTTCGCTGTCGTCGATAAACCTACAATAAATAAATAAATAAATAATAAATATATGGGGACATTTCACACACGGCCAGCTGATCCCAAACTAAGCAAAGCCTGTAATATGGGTATCAGACAGCTGATATACATAATGTACTTATATAAATAACATCCAGTCACAAGGCAAACACAAGTGCTCACCACACGAATGTTTGCCCTGGGCGGGATTCGAACCCGCGACCCCGAGCGTCGCAGGCAGGTGTACTACCGACTAGGCTACGGGGCCGACAGCCAGGGACTATGTTTGAATGCCTTATCATCAGCCGAAATACGTCCACTGCTGAACATAAGCCTCCCCAGTTGAATGACACTTTTGGTGGGCTGTCCATTGGGGGATTTGCTATAATCACCACGCATGGAAGGGGGAACGGTGATCGCAGTAATGATCTTAATGTACACAGGAGAATGCTGCTGTCTGTCTCTGGTGCAACCCACGGGAAGATAGGGGGTGGCCCTATTCCAAGCCGGGAAGAGTGGACCAAAATTATATTTATTCCTACCAGTGGGCAGACACGAACCCATCTTTCTGAACATGAGGGGGGGGGGGGGGGGGGGGGGTCAAGTCAATGAATGATGAAAAAGATTGTATGTATGTATGTAAACGCTTTATTGTACCAAAAATAACAACAATAATAAAATAGGAATTAAACTGTGTACAAAGGCGTACTTATCCCACTTAGGGATCTCTTCCAGTCAACCTTAGAGTAACCGAAAGGACAAGTATAATGCGTTTAGTACCAAATTTGATAAAGAAATGTACTTGATTGATATGGATGTGTGACAGATAGGTAATAGTTGTGACCTAGCCATGTATACTAAGACAGACTTCATTCAGTAAATAGGTTATATTTTAATTATGAAGGCTTGGGGGGTTGTACAAGGTTGAATGACAGTCATTCCCCACTTGGCACGCGTCTGCTAGCGGTCTTCCTTACTGCACCAATCCCTGCAACCATCCTAAAAATGCCGTGTGGTTTCCGGTAGAGTAGAATAGGACCACTCCAGCTCTTCAAGTGGATGTCGTACAATGCGACTAAGGGAATACATTATAAAACATCAATCGGGCCTCCCCAACCCGTCTGGCCAGCGCGGGGAGTGTAGGCCAAATCCTCCGTCTGTCTCCGGCAGATGAGAGAGGGTGGTGCTCCTGCAGTGGAGACAAAAATAACCTGATGATGATGATCCTAAAAATACACCTAGTGTTTTCAAAAGGACGTTTTCTCCGTACTCCTAGGCCAGCTACCTATCCCCACTAACACCATCACGCCGACAGGTTCATAAACCTGTACAACCAGGCGATCATCAACTCCCCGCCCAGCGACGTGCTCGACGAGCGGCTCGTCAACCTCAACGCACACTTCACAAAAAGCATATACGAGAACGTGTGCCGGAGCCTCTTCGAGAAGGACAAGCTCATCTTTTCGCTGGTCCTGACGCTCGGCATACTCAGGTCGAAGGTGAGGTTCATCGGGTTTAAAAGTCAGCAAAGCAGTGTCGGGGAATTTTTTTTTTATTTCCTAAAATATTGTTACTCCGTGGAAAAGTTGCTTATCTCGAAAAGTCGAGATCAGGAGAGCAATAATTATGCATATAGTACCCACCATGGGCGTCGCTAGCCATTGGGCATGGGGGGGGGGGGGGCGAATTAAGGAATGGGGAAAATATGAATTAAAACCTAAATCTCTAAGAGAGAGGGAGGTACCTGCGCTTTTTAAGGGGCATGTGAGCTGCCCTGAAAATTGCTCCAAATGTATGCAAAAAAAAACCACGAGTGCAACCACGCCGGAGGTTGCGGGTTCGAACCTGCTTGGGGCAAATGTTGGTACGATGAATGTTTGTTTGTTTGTACCCAACTCTTGGATGTTTATATATTTATTTAAGTATGTGTATCCGTTATCTAGTAACCATACCACAGGCTCTGCCTAGTTTGTGACCGGATAATTGGTGTGAATGTCTGACATATTTTATTATTATTATAGTATGTTTAAGAATGGTGCTGGGCTAAATAGTGAAACTAAAAGAGGGGGCAAGGGGAGTAAATGTCTAGGTAGTAGCACTTATTTCTAGGTACTTGCCGCTTCAGGTCCGGGGTCGCCGTCTCTGCTCTAGTTAGGTATACACACACAGATTTTTAGACACTAGCACTTTTAGGGTTTATAGTTTATAAGTTTTAGGAGGAACTCCGCGACACCAGGCGCACCGTGCTACTCGTCGGTATGATCTGTTAGGGGGAGTGGGGCAATGACAAGAGCGGGCGCGTATAAAATAAATATGTAGGTGGGTATGAAATAATTTACATTGGGAGGGATTTAAACTGTATTTACGCCAAGGTGATTTCTAAACATAGTAATTATTAATATGTTCATGACAGTAGATCAATCTAACTCTATATGGTGTCAAACAGCTCATATTTTCTTCTGATATACGCATAATTCTTCACACGTCATCAGGGCAAGATAGACGAGGATCTGGTGTCGTTCCTGCTGACGGGCGGCGTGGCGCTGGAGAACCCGTATGAGAACCCAGCGCACACGTGGCTCACCGACAAGGCCTGGTCCGAGATCGTGCGCTGCAGCCTGCTCAATGGGTAAACGCCACTTGCTGACTTGTTCTGATTAACGAGCTAGTGTACGTAGCTAAGACGTATAATGCTGGACTTGACCACTTTGGGCATCACAGACAGTCCACTGTGCAGGACAGAGGACACTGTCCTGAACCAGGGAGTTCGGATCCGGAACGAGGCTGTCAACGGATGCCGACGTCTTGACATCGAGCAATCTGCAACAGTTTGTAGCCAGCCAGAAGACTACTCCATTGCTCCATCAAGGAGTTGGAATGTCTAGACTGTTGTCCCAGAGATTCCCACTCACGATTTCGCACAATCAGTACAATTTTGCAACTGTATCGCGACTCTATACCCAAAGAATATGAATAAAATAATTATTGGTCAGGTTGCGAGGCTTCAAGGAGAGCTTCGAGAAGAACCTGGCGAAGTGGAAGGAGTTCTACGACCTCGCCGCGCCTCATGAGAATCCCTTCCCACACCCGTATGAGGAAATCACGGGGATACCCAAACTCATTATACTTAGGCGAGTATCACATAACCTGGTCTTTTCAAAGCACCGATCTCAACTGAGTACTGCCGGTAACTAACTGGTATTTTCGAGCCACTGACCTTAGGTGCATACTGTATCATCATCATCAGGTTATTTTTGTCTCCACTGCAGGAGCACAACCCTCTCTCATCTTCTGGAGACAGACAGAGGGTTTGGTCTACACTCCCCGCGCTGGCCAGACGGGTTGCGGAGGCCTGATTGATGTTTTATAATGTATTCCCTTAGTCGCCTTGTACGACATCCACGGGAAGAGTTGGAGTGGTCCTATTCTACTCTACCGGAAACTATACTGTGTAACTGGTCTTTTGTAGCCACTGATCCACCAGATAACACAAATACTACTGGAGCGATTGAACAAATATTTGGAATGCGTAAAATTCACCGGCAGTGACGGGCATATGGTGAAAACTTTCAAAATTTATAACTTACGGAACCCGCACGTTGTGTATGCTGTAATGGAACTTTGCTGATCTATTGTCATTTCACCCGACAGGTGCATCAGACCCGACAAGTTGATCCCACTTGTCCAGCAGTACGTGGTAGCGGAGATGGGCAGAACATATATAGAGCCTCCGCCGTTCGACCTGGAGAAGTCGTATAACGACAGCAACTGCTGCTCGCCGCTCATCTTCATCCTGTCGGCCGGATCCGACCCCATGTCGGGGCTCGTCAAGTTCTCCATGGAGAAGAAAGTCGTCAGTTTTGAGACTATCTCGCTGGGGCAAGGTCAGGTAAGACATGCCAGGTGATTTTGCTTGTACTACCGAAGAGGTAAGGTGGAAGATTAGATTGCGCAAAGTGGAATGGACGGGGTACCAAGCATCCTTGTAATTTAATAACTAGAATGTAACGGATGGAATTGGATGGAATGGACGGGGTACCCAGCATCCTTGTAATTTAGTAACTAGATTGTGACCAATGTGACGGATGGAATTGGATGGAATGGACGGGGTACCCAGCATCCTTGTAATTTAGTAACTAGATTGTGACCAATGTGACGGATGGAATTGGATGGAATGGACGGGGTACCCAGCATCCTTGTAATTTAGTAACTAGGTTGTGACCAATGTGACGGATGGAATTGGATGGAATGGACGGGGTACCCAGCATCCTTGTAATTTAGTAACTAGATTGTGACCAAGGTGATGGATGGAATTGGATGGAATGGACGGGGTACCCAGCATCCTTGTAATTTAGTAACTAGGTTGTGACCAATGTGACGGATGGAATTGGAAGGAATGGATGGGGTACGACGGCGCACTATCACCTCGGTAACCCGCGCGCATGCGTTCCGTTTTACGAACAATCCTCCTAAAATATGATCTTCCGTGATACCAGGGCCCGATAGCTGCGAGCATGATCAACCAGGCGATCCTGACAGGCGGCTGGGTGGTGCTGCAGAACTGTCACGTGATGGACTCCTGGATGGGCGAGCTGGAGCGCGTGTGCGCGGAGGTCATAACCCCCCAGGCCACGCACCACGCCTTCCGGTGCTGGCTCACCTCCTACCCCAGCAAGGCGTTCCCCGTCACAGTGCTGCAGAACGGTCAGGCCATACTTATGCTGCCAAATATACTAAGTATACCGTTAGGACTACATAATCAGGATATAGTTTAACTAAACTCTGACTCTCTACAACGCACATTATATTTTGCCCTAACTGCTCTTTTTTATCTGCTGCTTGACCCCACAGTAGGACCACACCGTATGCCATGATACTGAGGAAATAGCTAAAGTTCACTAAACTCGCGGTAGCAACATCAGTTAATTGTCTGATTTTCGTTACGGCGTAGGCAGCAGAACTTAATCTGCTAGTGAAGTTATGTGGGGTCCCCTATATGTTAATAAGATAAACATACCCCCCATCGGGTGACAAATAAAACAAACCCCTCAAGTAGAGGGGCTACCAGTACCTACACAGTAGACAATGTAGACAGCCGTCAAAACCCTCGATCACACTTCAAGAGTGTCCACATCTTTCTAGGAGTAAAAATGACGAACGAAGCCCCCAAAGGTCTCAAGAACAACATCTATCGCTCGTACATCTCCGACCCGATCTCCGATCCGGAGTTCTACATCTCCTGCCCTCGCACCGAGGAGTGGCGGCGGCTTCTGTTCGCCCTCTGCTTCTTCCACGCCATCGTGCAAGAACGCCGCGCGTTTGGACCACTCGGGTGGAACATCCAGTACGAGTTCAACGAGAGCGACCTGCGTATATGCATCATGCAGCTGCAGGTAGGTGCTTGGCAGACCAGCAGCACAGCCCTGGCGCTTCATACAACCGCGGATCGGCACGCGGAGGGTGGACCGAAAACCTAACAAAGGCCTAAGCGGCTGGATGCCGAGGACCGGGTATGTTGGCTTTTATTGGGGAAGATCTTTGTCCAGCAGTGGGACTAAGAGCTGATATGCTGATCATGACCACCGACTACGACTACGACTCCGACCCCGAAGCCCACGTCAAAGCCCACGCCCACGCCTACTCCTCTTTTCACTCTAAGAAACATTTTCAAACTGACCTTGATTCTGACTCTGGGCGCGGGGCGCATAGCCAATGCGGGGCCCCTAGGCAGTTGCTTACACTGCCTAATGGATAATTCGGCCCTGACTGCGATCACCAATCCGCCTGCCAAACGTGGTCATCATCATCATCGGGTTATTTTTGTCTCCACTGCAGGAGCACAACCCTCTCTCATCTGCCGCAGACAGACGGAGGATTTGGCCTACACTCCCCGCGCTGGCCAGACGGGTTGGGGAGGCCTGATTGACGTTTTATAATGTATTCCCTCAGTCGCCTTGTACGACATCCACGGGAAGAGTTGGAGTGGTCCTATTCTACTCTACCGGAAACCACACGGCATTACTGTATAACTGGTCTTTTGTAGCCACTGATCCAACAGATAACACAAATACTACTGGAGCGATTGAGCAAATATTTTGAGTCAGTGAGTGTTTTACAATATAGCTTCCTCCCGAGTTAAACACTCTGCTTTTCACTTCGACTATACGATCAATGGCCGTTTGGTTCTTGGCCTAGTAGGGCCATTCCCAATATTCCCGTGAGTCGTTAAGGCGACTAAGGATTTGCACCAGGGACGGGCAGCAGCGTTCTCCTGTGTATATTAAGATCATTTCTGCGATCATCAACCCGCCAGCCAAGAGTGGTGGTTATGGCAAATCTCCCAATGGACAACCCACCAATAATGTCATTCTATTGGACAGGCTTATGTTCAGCAGCGGACGTATTTAGGGTGATGATGATGAAGGGGATAACTCCACCTGCGTAGATGTTCCTGACGGAGTACACGGAGACTCCGTTCGACGCGCTCAACTACCTGGCGGGGGAGTGCAACTACGGCGGCCGCGTGACCGACGACAAGGACCGCCGGCTCATACTGTCGCTGCTCTCCATCTACTACAACGACGAGGTCACCAAGGATCCAGAGTGAGTTTGTATGCACGGGTCTTGCACGCGGAACTAGTGCAGAATTGGGCCATGGACTTCTATTACACCCAATAGACTCCCTAATTAATTTAAAAAAAAACAGTTAAGTCAGTGTTGAAGTGAGCGGGCGAGAGAACTGTGTACTGTTTGGGCATTATGTTTTTATTGTGATGAGTTTGCGCTTGACCTCAATGTTAAGTGATGGTGAGTGAGCTATGCTCGGAGTTTCTCTAAGAGACAGGATCCGAAATGAGGTGATCCCCCAGAGAACTAAAGTCTTCGACATAGCTCAAAAAGTTAGTACGCTGAAGTGGCAGTGGGCTGCCACTGGGCAAGCGTAGTGTGGGACGCCCCCTGGCTAGATGCAGCGACGATCTGCGTTAGGCGGCTGGCAGTAACTGGATGAGAAGAACCGAGGATCGGGTTCAGTGGCGCACCTTGGGAGAGGCCTATGTCCAACAGTGGACGATGATGAGTGATGGTAAGTGATGATGAGGCCCAAGGTGGAGCGCGCTTACCCAGAAGATGCCTATTCACTCTTCCTTTAAAAAGACCCAATCCGGAAATACCTGGTAGGGAGTTCCATTCCTTAGTACGAGAGCGTGGCATGTCTCCGTATAGGGGTGAATCAACTTTTAAGGCACTGCTTTCTTGTCCCCCTTAAAGAAGTAGCAAGTAGGCTTATTTTTCATTGTCAATGATAATTTTTTTAACGTTGTACATAACATCAGATCTTTCTACTGTACCTAGTAACGCAGTGGAAGAAATACACCTCCCATACAAAAAAGTCTTGTCCTCAAACCTACATGACCAAACTTTCCTTGCAATGATTTAAAAGAATCATATTCAAGCTTAAATTCTTATACTAATGTTAGATTCATAATAAAATAAGCTTTTATCTGACTTCTTCTCTGTCGTTCCCTCACTGCTGAGGATCGCGACCGTATAAAATGCGCCTCCACGCATAGCGGTCATTGGCCAGCCGCACCGCTTCATAAGGATCCGCCAGCCACCCTCCTCACCGGGTCTGACCACCTCGTCGGAGCTCGTCCTCTGGCACGCCTGCCCTCCACTTGTCACAGAATGATGAGCTTCTCCAGGTCGTGCTTGGGAGATCGCACAATGTGACCGAAGAAGCTTAGAGTCCTTTCATTGCAGATAGTGGAGAGCCGTTTTGTTATATTGAGCTCTTTAAGAATGGATTCATTTGTTCTCATGGCTGTCCATGGTATACCAAGTAGTCTTCTCCAGCACCACATCTCAAAAGCATCAATTATCTGACGTACTTGTTTTAAAATACATTAAATGTATGTAATTACCGATATACACTTTTTGTCCCTGTCATCAATGTAAAAAGCCCTATTTTACTGCGTTACCGTATCAAGTTGGTTAGAATAAACAATAAATGGCGCTACGCGCACGTCGAGAACGGTAAGTTGTATGCACTTTCGGTATGCATCGTCCATCGAAGCCAATCTCGCACAGCCTTGACGTCAGTAAGCGACGAGCACTCGGTGAGTGTGTACAGCTTTATTGCTGTTCCACAGAGTTACGACGTAAAGTGGTAAGTTCTCTCAATATTTCGATATCATTACTTTAGAATGATGCCAATAAGTCTGATTTCCAAGTAAGTACAAAGTGTTGATATTTATTACGGCGTATTCGTTCAATTTTACATTTTTGACAAATTTTCCACTGCGTTACCGGTAACGCCAGAGAATGTACGATTAATGCAACACCAAATGTTGAGTAAATTAAAGATTTTTTCAGAATGGGTAAGAAAAGAAGAAAGATATGAAAAATTTGGAGAAGTTAAGAAAGCTATAAAGAGCGTTCAAGAAGATCTGAATGACGAAGCAGTAGAATTCTTAAAAATATATGAGAAAGAGCTGTCAGCGTTCAATAAACATGAATTTAATATCAACTCGCAATTTCAGAATTTTAGATGTTGTCTAGAACAAATGCGATCAAATGAATGCATTATAATAGCAGATTTCAGCGAAAACTATAATTGCGTTGCTGTTTACACGGTTGTGGTGTATTTGACAAAGATTCATCAAAAGGCTATAAAGTTCATTCGTTTTGCACCGTTTCTGCATCAAATAATCATCAACCTGCTGCGATTTGGACCCATCTTTCAAATATTAATTTGGATAAAATCCGAAGCTGAAGTTATTGATACAGTCCATTTCTATTCCGACCCAATACAGACAGAAGCCATTTTTTTAAATTGTATGTGCTGACTGGTTGTCCGCTCTTACCCAGCTACTCGTTCTCTCCGAGCGGGAACTACAAGATCCCGCCGAGCATGGACTACAACTCGGTGCTGGAGCACATCCGCGCGCTGCCCCTCATCGCCAAGCCGGAGGTGTTCGGCCTCCACGACAATGCAGACATCACTAAGGACAACAAGGAGACCGGAGCGGTGAGACTCCCTGCCCAACTCGACCCCACCACACTCAACTTCATCTCCACTCAACTCTATATCGACCTCACTCTTCACCACTTCGACACACTCGACTTAACCCCGCCCGACTGTGCTGTCTAAATCGACCTCACTCGATCTACCCCACCAAACTGGACCCCACCACACTCGACTTCACACACATGATCCACTTTTAGTTGTCATCATCATCATCATCATGTCAGCCTTTAGACGTCCACTGCTGGACATAGGCCTTCCCCAATGAATGCCACCACACCCGGTCCTCCGCCCTCCTCATCCAGCCGCTTCCGGCCACCTTCTTTGGGTCGTCGGTCCATCTGGCGGCGGAGCGTCCCACCCTACGCGTGCCAATCCGTGGTCTCCACTCCAGAACTCGTCTGCCCCAACGGCCGTCGGTTCTGCGACAGATGTGGCCTGCCCACTGCCACTTCAAGGATTAGTACCTTTCGGCTATGTCGGCCACCTTCGTTCTTCGTCGGATCTCCTCATTACGAATCATATACTTCAAAGATACGCCGAGCATAGCCCTCTCCATAGCTCGCTGAGCGACTTGAAACTTGTGGATCTTTTAGTTGTGCAACTGTTTAATCGAAGAACTACCGATCGTTTTCCGAAACGCTTAATCTTGCTATCGCGTTCTACGTTATTTGGATTGACACGTCGAGCTTGAAACAACGTCCGTCTCGAGGATGTCGCAATTTTAAAAACTACCGTTGTTTTTTTTGTGGAAATTATTCAGTTGGGACATACTTACAACTATGTATTGCAGCTGCTGTTCGGATGCCTGCTGACGCAGACGCAGATCGTGGCGGGTGGTGGCGGGGCCGAGGGCGGGGAGGGGGGCGGCGGAGTGGTGGAGCTGACTCGTGACGTCATGGAGCGTCTGCCCCGGCAGTACGACGTTCACGAAGTGTCCCTCAAATATCCAGTGCTCTACTACAACAGCATGAACACCGTGCTCAAACAGGTGGGCATGATATAAGTCTGCAGTTGAAAGTCCACCAGTCAGACTGTTGTGTCAGTGTCCATCGCTACCATCTCTTTTTCGTATCAATCGCCCGCATCCCTCGTTTGTATCCCACATTCCCATCCCTCGCTCATATCCCACGCTCCCTTCCATCGCTCGCATCCCTCGTTGGTATCCCACTTTCCCATCCCTCGCTCATATCCCACGCTCCCATCCATCGCTCGCATCCCTCGTTGGTATCCCACTTTCCCATCCCTCATTCATATCCCACGCTCCCATCCATCGCTCGCATCCCTCGTTGGTATCCCACTTTCCCATCCCTCGCTCTTACCCCACGCTCCCATCCATTGCTCGCATTCCTCTCGTATCCTACATTACCATCCATCGCTCGCATCCCTCGTTGGTATCCCACTTTCCCATCCCTCGCTCATATCCCACGCTCTCATCCATTGCTCGCATCCCTCTCTCGTATCCTATATTACCATCCATCACTCGCATCCCTCGTTCGTATCATACATTCCCATCCCCCGCTCGTATGCCACTTTCCCATCCCTCGCTCTTACCCCACGCTCCCATCCATTGCTCGCATTCCTCTCTCGTATCCTACATTACCATCCATCGCTCGCATCCCTCGTGCGTAACCTACACTCCCATCCCTCGCTCGTATCACACTTTTCCATCCCTTGTTCGTATCCCATACACTCCCATCACTCTCTTGCGGCGTTTCTTCTTCACATCGCTGACACCTGAAAGCGGTGATCAATAAAAAAAAATACGTGTATATGTACCAAGTGTACTTATGTGCAAGGAGTTTGATTAACTAGACTTGTGTCCAGTGCAATAGGATGTTGTCAATTCAATCATTGCCTCCAGGAGCTGATTCGCTACAACAGGCTACTGGCCGTAGTGGCACGTACTCTATACGGGGTGCACATGGCGGCGCAGGGTCTGGCCATCATGAGCGCCGAGCTCGAGAGCTGCAACAATGCTTTCGTCAAGGGCATCGTGCCGGCGGCCTGGATGTCCAAATCTTACCCCTCCATGAAGCCACTCGGCTCTTACGTAGCGGATCTCCTATCAAGGTAACTGTATCTCCTAGCCAGGTATCTGTATCTCCTATCAAGGTAACTGTATCTCCTAGCCAGGTAACTGTATCTCCTAGCCAGGTATCTGTATCTCCTATCAAGGTAACTGTATCTCCTAGCCAGGTAACTGTAGCTCCTAGCCAGATAACTGTATCTCCTAGACAGGTAACTGTATCTCCTAGCCAGGTAACTGTATCTCCCAGCCAGGTAACTTTATCTCCTAGCCAGATAACTGTATCTCCCAGCCAGGTTACTGTATCTCCTAGCCACGTATCTGTATCTCCTAGCCAGGTAACTGTATCTCCTAGCCAGGTAACTGTATCTCCTAGCCAGGTAACTGTATCTCCTAGCCAGATAACTGTAACTCTGATGTCTCTCTTAGTGGGGTAACCTTGTCTCTTTAGACCCGACAAACATTTCCATAGTACAATATGATGCCAAGGACTGCCCATTATGAGTGCCAAGTTCGAGAGCTGCAATAAAGCCTTCGCCAAGAGCATGGTGCCGGCCATCTGACTGCCGAAGTCCTACGAATCCATGAAGCTGCTACGCTTTTACGTATTTGACATACTACTACAGCTAGCTAGATAACTGTTAGTTAAGTTGCTTTACTAGGAAAGCAACTTAACTAACAGTTATCTAGCTAGATCTCCTAGTCAGGTAAGGTACCTCTAGGTAGCTTGATTCTTAACACATTCAACGTCCAGTGCCCATATATGGGCCACTCACGAAACGACCAGGTACACACTAAGGGTGACTTAGCAAAGGTTAGTATTTCAAAATACAAACAAAATAAGATGTTTTTTTTTTAATATTCAATAAGCATAAATATCTGTTTATTCAGCTTTTCTTTTTCTATAAAGAAATTGGGCTAAAACCAGATCAGTTGTCGTCATTAAAGAAAATCATCATATTTACGTTGACAAGACATATAAAGTAATATGCAGGACTTACAAGGAAATGAAAACATTTTGTACGGGGACTTTTAACGTGTTAAGTAGCTGATCTCCTAGTCAGGTAGGTAACTGTAATTCTAAGGTTTTAAATAGCTAATCTCCTATCTCAGGTAATTGTACCTCTAAAGGTACGTAGCTGATCTACTAGCAAGGTAACCCCACGCTCCCATTCATTACTCGCATTCCTCTCTCGTATCCTACATTACCATCCATCCGCATCCCTCATTCGTATCTCATATTCCCATCCCTCGCTCGTATCCCACTTTCCCATCCCTCGCTCATATCCCACGCTCCCATCCATTGCTCGCATCCCTCTCTCGTAGCCCACATTACCATCCATCGCTCGCATCCCTTATGCGTAACCTACACTCCTATCCCACTTTCCCACCCATCGCTCGTATCACACTTTCCCATCCCTTACTAGCAAGGTAACTCTCTTGTTGTTTTTAAGTAACTACTCTCCTAGTCAGGTTACTGTAACTCTTAGTCCCTTGGTTCTTACGTAGCTGATCTACTAGCAAGGTAACTCTCTTGTTGTTTTTAAGTAACTACTCTTCTAGTCAGGTTACTGTAACTCTTAGTTCCTTGGTTCTTACGTAGCTGATCTACTAGTAAGGTAACTCTGGTGTTTTTTACGTAGCTGATCTCCTAGTCAGATAACTGTAAGTTTAAGTAGATTTGTTCTTATGTAGCTGATTTCCTGCCGAGCATAAATTCTATGAAGCCTCTTGGGCTGTCCTAATGAATATTCTCTTAATGATATCTCAAACAAGGAAATGAACGTTTTAATTAAACGAATATTTACAGTTAAACTATAATGTTTATTACGTATCACAACACATAAACTACAATATTTTTATATCTAAAGTTCAAATACATTTTTGTACTCAGTCTGTCCTTGTACGTATTCAACATACAACATCATACCTACTTATTCACTTAACACATTCATAAAACTAATGCCCACTTGTTACAAAGTGCGAAACTGAGTTTTCAATTTTCATATATTTTTTCTCGCTAAACAATGAAGGGTACAGTCAACAAATTTAATTTCCTACCCATCCAAATGTATATAAAATGTCCATTATAAAAAAAAATTACGTATTGTCTGTTTTATTTTCTGAATAATGTCAGTATGACAGATTGATTGATTTAAAAGTAAAACAGGCAAGGGGGGCAAGGCCACGGACACGAAGTCCCCGCTGACTTCGTACTATTTGTTCGATAGTAAGCATGATATTAATATATTACAAATCATCGAACACACATCGGAAATTTTTCAAATAAACGCACACGTCTGTGAAGTATCTGTGAAAAATTACATTTGTTGGTTGTGTGGGAATGCAGTAACCCATATTTGTGGGGCTATCCCATGATTTTATGGGTCACAAATTAAATTACTCGAGTGTACATTTATTTAAAGTAACTAGGCGATAAATGCCGCAGACAGCAGGGCCACGGCCTAGTACTGCACTAGGAGGGAAGGCCTATAACTAACAAACAGTTGACAATGACAGAAAATTGGTTTGGTAAGTGCTTTTTTTTTATGATAGTTTCTTAAAAGACGTCACTGCGAAAGTTATCTAGATAGATATGTATTATTTCTTCTTGAAAATAACTCTTAGTTACTGCTCTATTTTTTTTAATAAATGTGTTTTACGGCTCTGGAAGCTAAGTATTTTTTAGCCAGTGTTAGTTTCACCAAGTTTCACTTCATTCATGGTTTTCCCTTACTAAAGTTGATGGTAAGGTTTGAAGTTAGGAAGTTCTCTGATTTAAGAAGATCAGCTTAGTCACGTTTATTTGTTTCCTTCACAGTGTAAATACACAACTGTTCTCTAAAAATGGCCGGAACCACCTCGGTACAGCTCTATGTATTCATTACTACTCACTTTGAGAACTAGGCCATCGAATAAATATCAATTTAAAAAGGTCGTTCGTCCCATGAACCCACATACATCTATTTGCTTGTATTTGGCTCTCTATGAATATATTTATGTCAATTCAATTACTTGTCGTCGTTCTATCTAAAATACCTTCTATATGCTGATGAAAATGGACGCTGTGGTGACAAGGGATCGGAATTTGATACCTAGTGTATTTTAATTTATTGCTGATGGGTTTGCGCTTGACCTCAATCTCACCTGATGGTAAGTGATGATGAGGCCTAAGGTGGAGCGCACTTACCCAGAAGATGCCTATTGAATCTTAAAAAGATCCAAATTGTACTTGTCCGGAAACACCCAAGCTGGCAGGGAGATCCATTCCTTAGCAGTTCGCATTATGAAGGAGGAAGCAAAACGCTTCGTGTTCATTTATAATATTATTTTTAGTAGTTTATATGGATGAACCCGGATTTTCTTAAATCTGGTTCATAATTTGTCTTTCATTTATGTATTAACTTTACATTAATATAAATATGGACATTCTACGTCGCTCATTTGAATAATCCTACTAATATTATAAATGTGACACATGTGCACTTTGAAACTTGTGCAGTTACTACTCAGAACATTTAATTATTTACTAAATTTTGACATTATTTAACCGTAGCGTCAATATTTAGTAACTAGCTGTGCCCGCGGCTCCGCTCGCGTGGACTACAGGATCCGCTCCCTATCCCACTTCCACTCAGACTTCAAATCCAGGTCCAGGTCCAGGTCCAGGTCCAGCTCCAGATCCAGGTCCAGGTCCATGTGCAGGTCCAGGCCAGGTCCAGGTCCAGGTCCAGGCCCAGGCCCAGGCCCAGGCCCAGGTCTAGTTCCAGTTCCAGGTCCAGATCCAGATCCTCAACTCTCCCCTCAACCCTCCTCTCAACACTCCCCTCAACCCTCCTCTCAACCCTCTCCTCAGCTCTCCCCTCAACCCTCCCCTCAAACCTCTTTCCCTCGTCTCTCCAAATGTAGTCCTCGTAACTAATCCATCGCAATCCAAATTTCGACCAACATTACTTTGTTGCATACGTATACCACAAATTCATCGTAATCGAGTAACTCAGTCAAAAGTTATGCGAATTTTCAAACTCTCAAATTACACTGGTACCAAACCCGCTCCCGCTCCGGTCCAGCTCCGGTTCCGCTCCCGCTCCCCTCCCGCTTCCGCTACCGCTTCCGGTTCCGCTTCCGCTCTCAATCCCACCCCCCACGCCCACACCCACGTCCACGCCCACGCCCACTCTCACGCCCACTCCCACTCCCACGCCCACTCCCACTCCAATTCCTACTCGCAGCTCCAAATGTAATCCAAAGTCATCGCAATCTGAATAGTAGGTACGGAAATACTACTTTAAGCAATATATTGCATAATAACCTTACCTAACTAATGTATTTGAAAACTAAAAATGTCTATAACTTTTGATTGACTTAGCCGATTGCGATGAAATAAAGACTAAATGTTAAGTTAAGTTAAGCACCATGTTTCTGTGAAAAGTCCATCAAAATCCGTTCAGTAGTTTTTAAGTGATGCGTGCACAAACTCACAGACAAACAGACAAACAGACAAAAATTTCAAAAATGATCGAAATGTGTTCTGTTGCTTATCCTTGTACCCCCCAATTTTTTTTTTGCAAATATCTTCAATGTACAGACACGCGAAGTTTACGATTTTATTTATAAGATAATTAAATGTTCTGCGTAGTAACTGCACAAGTTTCATAGTGAATGTGAAAGAGTTGTGGCTGCTTGCGCGGTACAGAGCGATTGTTTGGAACGCTTCATCTAGTAGTACATAGAAAGCGTTGGTGGGCCACGATAAACTGGGGGTAGGTGAGTGTCGCTTCTTTACTTAGTAATATTTAATTCTCTGCCTCAAGCATAAGCCGATATTCAGTAATGATGAATTGAACTTGTGGTTTAACTCTCTAGGAGCAGTTTTAATACATTATACATTGTATTCTATTTACAATAAGAACATAAATAATTTTATAACTTTATCCTAATATAATAAAATCTTTTCTAACATCCGCTTTTCAGATTTTTAAAAGAGCTATTACTGAAATGTCTGAAATAAAAACTTTCAATTCAAATATATTTAATTGAATAGCAGATTTTAATGAATCTTTCTAAACGTAAGCAGGACATGAAATTGTTGAATTTGTAGAAATTACTTTTTCGACATACTTTATTTTTTAAAAAGATAACGTATTTTAACAATAAATACGTTTACGCTCCACCTTAGGCCTCATGATCACTTACCATGAGGTGAGATTAAGGCAGGGTTGGATAAAAAACTGTTTTTTTTTTTAAATATAAAACATGTTTTAATTTCAAACGTTAATATGTTTTAAACAATTTAAACAGTTTTAAACAATAAAAAACATGTTTAAAACAGATGTTTTAAACACTTTGTTTAAAAGAGATTTTTTTAACACTTTGTTTAAAACATGCCAATCCTGGATTGAGGTCAAGCGCAAACCCATCAACAATAAAAAACTGACTAACTTGAAATCGTTACTTATAATTTAATGACAATATTTCCAAGAAAAAAAATCTGTAATCTTAGCCGTGTGATTTCAGTTTCTGGTGGTTTTTGGCTTAGAATAGGGCCACTCCCAATCTTCCCGTGGGTGTCGTCAAGGCGACTAAGGGATTGCACCAAGGTGGGCAGCAGCGTTATTGCGATCACCCATCCGCCTGCCAAACTTAAGTATTTATGGCAAATCCCCCAATAGACAGCCCACCAAAAGTGGCATTCTATTGGGGAGGCTTATGTTCAGCAGTTGACGTATTTCAGCTGGTGATATAATCTATACAAATTAAACAATTTCATGTAATGCTGATCACTAGAATCAGCCTTTCATTTTAACGATATTCGAGTTGAACGTTTGTATTGCAAAAAAGTTTGTAACAGCCCTCTTAATTCTAATTTTACGCGAATTACTCACGTGAATTGTTCAAGTCTACTTATGTCAGACTGTTAAGAATTTTGATTCACAAGACACTGTTATGCGTTTGGCGGGGATACGCATGTCGTTGCGGCACGGCTCTGGCAGAAAGACCAGCGTCGCTGCCACATTCTAGCGGAGACAGGGCCTTTCCACTAGCACGACACACGGGCACACACGCGCCTCCAGGCTGCGCTCTCGCGGGCTCCCAACGTAGACGTGTAAACAGTAGAAGTTCTGTTGTGTCTCGTTGGGTGCCCGCGAAGCGATATGTCATGTTTTGTCCACGAAATTTATGTTTTTTATTTGTTTGTGAACGTGTGTTGTGTCAGTGAATAAATGTCTATCTATCTTATGACCCCGTCGGGGTTTGAGTGAATATTCGAACGTTTCAACCGCCGTCATTCTATCCTCACCCCCAAAAGTTGATAGAAAAGAATATATTTAATTAAATATTGCACTAATGCAGAATCTGTGCACGGACCAGGAACTTGTATAATAAAAACGATGAACAGGTATTGTCTCTTCAACTTTTGAAAGCGAGAATAATGACGTCGATTGAAACGATTCACCCATTATCATCGTGATGAAACATTACGATGAAGAAAGACTACGGGATTCCAAATAGCTCCCGCGCTTCAACGGGCTGGGTGGACCCAATATATATATTTTAGGCTTGACTCGATAACGTCAGTGCCCCGTAAGGAAACACTAATTTGTCATGTTAGTCAGACCTCAGTCTCAGAGACTGAACGTATATCAATGTTTTGCCTTATAACGGACTGCTCAATATTATGTTAATAATTGTGACCTACGTTATCTACCAGAAAGATGATAAAACATAAGCGAACTACAACCATATAACTAATTCACGTAAAATAAGAATTAAAAATACGCGCATTAATTTAGATATAGCACTGCTAAATACTGACGGGTTACATACAATATAAGTTGACACATAATTGGCTAAAACTAGTAAATTCAACAATTCAAGGCCTTTTAGCGGAGCGGATTGCAGTAGATGCCTAGAACATGGTCATAGCAAATTATTATGTACTTGAGTCCAATACTGTCAATTTTGAGTTAATTTTTATTATTATTATGGGGATAATAGATGAGCAGCAAATTGCTGGTATCTGAACTGGTGTATTTGAATTGTCCCTTGTAACAATGGTTTTTGAAGATAAATGTTCACTGAGGGGGCATCGATAACGTCCTGCGGTAACTTGTTCCATGTGCTTGCGACCCTATTGTTGAGCGTGTTGTAGTCGACGAGGGTTAGGTTAGATTGAGTTGTCAGCAATTTTCTGTCATGTTTGTGCTTTGGTCTGTGGATGGAAGTCAGGTTGAAGCGGTGCCGTAACTAGGGCGGTGCCAGCGATGCCCTGGCCCAGGACGCAGACCTTGGAGGGGCGCAAAATTAATCTGGGTGGGCATTTTTCAAGGGCGTAGTTATAGACTGTAAAGATGCATTTCAACTCAGGTCAGTCAGTCAGGACATAGGATTAACAGAAAGTGGGTCAGATTGTTCAGATCAGAGCCATGCAAAACACTGCTTAAGACGTTTTAGTTCAGATTAGTTATTTGTCGATTATCTATCATGGTAATGATCATCGTACCTATATTTATTTTTACTGTCACAAACACTGTGCTATTATCACTTTGACCATCTCAGGGGAAAATTCCACATGTTTCAAGCATCTACCACAACTGTCCATCTCCAAAGTGTCAATCAAACAAAACCACACATTCAACCTTCGGAGTTCTTTGCCAGATCTAACAGTTTATTCATCAGCTCTCCACCAAACGACTCTCTGTACTTCTGGCTGATGCTGTTGAGTAAAGCATAAGGAGTTTCATAGTTCATGTTTTCTATTGTGGAAAGGGCTGTGTCGTCATATTTTCTGCCGACTACCCTGAACCCAGCCACAGACATTTCTATGCAATAATGGCTGTCTTCCAAGGTAGTGAGGTTGATGAATATTCGCTGGTTGGTGCTGCTCAGTCGGGGTGATATGCTGGCGGACTTGACGTGCTTCTTGATGTCGTTGATGGCTGCTTCTGCTTCTTGAGGCCATGTGTCCTCGTCCAGTACTTGATCTGTCATTGTGGATCTGAAACAAGATTAGTGATAGATGTTAGGGTTCAGATTCTACCAATCACACATTGTTATCATACCACAGGATTTTCGGTTAGGATGCGATGGAATGAACGTACGATGGAGAAGAAATTGTAAGTCATATGTGCAGTTGAATATAACTACTTAGGAGTCCTGTGATAGGGTGAAAAGGTCCATTCATGGAGTCAGTGCAGGGACTGCCATCCCCGTTCAAGAAGAAAACCCCTCCCCCTCTTCCCCTTGCCGTATTTCGGCCTCGTTTGCAACGAAAATAAAAATATTAAATTCTTTCATTTGCAATAAGCAATAGCATTAATAGTTGAAAAAAAGGACCAGTGGCAGCCGAGCCAGAATGGATGGACTGACCAAGTCGCATTATAAGGGTTCCAATTTTACCGATCTCAAGGGGATATGACCTCAGTGTGCGGTGTCACGATGAGTTTTTTCTGTTCCCAGGCTGAGGTTCCTACAAGACTGGATAGAAGACGGCCCACCCGTGGTGTTCTGGATCTCTGGCTTCTACTTCACGCAGTCGTTTCTGACTGGCGTGCTGCAGAACTACTCGCGCCACAACAAGATACCCATAGACCAGGTGCACTTCGAGTTCACCATCACCAGTATGGAGGCGGAGGTTGACGAGAAACCCGAATTTGGGGTATATTGTAAGGTGAGCTGGGCAGTGCCTCATTTTCTATGTCATCATCAACCGAAATACATTCACTGGTGAAGGTAAACCTCCCCAATAGAATGATGGTAGGCTATCCATTGAGGGATTTGCCTCTGATATCTAATCGCCACGTTTGGCAGGATTGGTGATCACAGTAATGATCTTAATATACACAGGAGAACGAGAACGCTGATGCCCGTCCCTGGTGCACGGAAGATCGGGGGTAGCCCTATTCTAACCAGGGAACAACACGGCTAAGCCTAAGCGACTAAGCCAACGATGCGGTGAATTTGTCTGGCATATGCGATAAATTATTTAGATTATCACGACAATGCGCTTGCATCGAGATCCGGCGCGCGTGACAATGACTCTAGAGATATTTTTAACCGCTTTGTGTATGCAATTCGCAAGCAGCAAACGCAACCGATGGACAAGCAAGGTCAGGAGCATAGTTTTTTTGTATGGGTGAGTTTTGGAGGTGAATTATAAGCATGGTGTGTATGTGTGTGTAGAACAGAATAATAAAGGATGTTGGGCGTTTTTGGGCCCAGCCACCAACAAATAACAGTACAATACACTTTATTGCACAAATACAGTTACAAGTTTACTAATAAGTTTAGTAATAGTAAGTAAAACGCCAATGAAAAGGTCTTATAAGCTATCTTACGTGATGGTGTCATATTTTCGGCAATTCAACAAACAAAGAACTTGCTTTTAGAGCTCAAAAACGATGCATTCGGGCAATATGCAATTTGAAACAGATTCATGAAGGTCGCACTTTATAAAACTAAAAATACTGACTCTCCCGTATATATATACATGCAGAACTTTGGACATTTCTAGAGAGGATTTTGATCGGAACTGAGTCTTTATTAAATCATATGTCGATGATGTAAACATATTAATATTAGATTTGTTTTTGCAAAATCTAATATTAATATGTTGTCATTTTCAACTTATTCCATTGTAACTCTAATGGACCAGCTAAGTCAACTGTGGACAGTTCATGCTGCAGATCATTGCTGAAGGGCACGTCTCTGCATATGTTGCTGAGCTTTGCTCTGAACGAGGTATTGTATTTCAAACTCAATTACACAGTGGTCACTTTTACCAGTTGAGTATTTTAGTCCTGATATAAGTTGTTCATCTTTAGCCATGACAAGATCTAAGAGTGATGGACTGTTTCCTGCTTGAAAACGAGTAAGCTGGGTAACAAGTTGGTATAGGTTAGAGTCCTTAAATGTTTTCTGAAATAAGGTTGCTGGTCCTGGTAGATTCTGTTCACTGGTCAGTGGCCATACTATATCTCTATAATCAAAGTCACTAACGATCATTACAGTATTATGTGAGGAGGCCGTGTTAATATTGTCTAAAAGTATTGTATCATTAATGCACCAATCCTCATTTGTATCTGGTCTATATATTGTTACTAGCAGGAAGTGGTACTGCTTAAACTGAATGTCAAGATACACGGCTTCGTAGCTGACGTCGCCGGCAGCAGGCGGTTTACTTGGGAAGAGTAAACAACCACTTCTGTAACTGCTGAACGTCATCTCGCAACGCTTCCACTGTTTTAATGAGCATAGGCACTTGAAAAAGACCGTCGCGGCAGAGTGGGCACAGGAACAGCATAGTACGCTTGATTTTGAGACCCATCACTTTTATTTCACTGCTTGTAAGTTCACTACAGTTTAGGCTCAAATGGCGTTTACATCCATCACATTGCACTGCTTCTTCTACATTATAGGTTTTAACACACTGATAGCACTTATATTAGACATTATTCACAGGTTTAAGGTACCTTTTATGTGATGGATGCAAGTTTGTGTTGTCTTAGCTGTTTCAGCCCTCAACTGAACCTCAACCAGGCTACCATGCCGCACAAACTTTAAGGCGCTGTGTCTTTTCTAACTGTGACATTGGCAGAATCATCGTCAACACCATGGAGCCATAATCTTAAATTGGAATGATTTTAGTCTTAATAACAGTGTCACACGTTTATAGTCACTAGTTTAGTAATTTCACAACAAATTTAGCGCGCATTGGGTATATTATCCCAATTATATGAGATTTTTAAACAGGAGAATACACCAGCACATCTATTAAATACGGAGGGTAGCACAAATCTATCTAAGATACAAAAATGCGAAGGTAACATGATGACATATTTTTTGAGCTATGTAGGTATGTCCTATGCATGTCATTTAGTATGTACGAATATATTATATAATCGCAAGTTATTATTAAGACCTTTCAAATCTGAACACCCTTGAATCTGTATGTTCATATTGTGATAAAGTCTACCAAAACTACTTCTTAATCAAATTAAATAAATAAATAACAAAATAGTTTCAGTCGGACCCCTTCATTTCATACCTTTGGTAGCATAGAAGGCAGTCATATCTTTCATACTAAATATATGAAAGATATGTCAAGGGTAAGATTTGTTTAAAATACAAATTAATCACTTATTGCTCAAATTAATACAATTTTCTCTTAACATTACAGGGTCTGTTCCTTCAGGGAGCACGCTGGAACCGAGAGACCATGCAACTTGACGAGTCCTACCCAAAGATCCTCTTCGACACAATCCCTATCATTTGGTTCAAACCAGCTATGATATCTGACTTTAATCCTCCACCATGCTATTTCTGTCCTATCTATAAGACGAGTGAGAGGAAGGGAGTGTTAGCTACCACTGGGCATTCGAGTAACTTTGTAATGTATATAACACTATTGTCCGATATACCACAGCAGCATTGGATCAACAGAGGTGTAGCAAGCTTGACTCAGCTTGACGATTAGCTTTAGAGAATTCATTCAAAATCTAAATCAAAACATGTATTTACCATGCAGCAACAGGGTATATTGCATTTAGCCATTGATCTTGTATTCAAATATAGGTACTACACTTATTGAAGAAGGGTTATTCCAGCAATAGACATTAACAAGGTGATGATGATGATGATCCAAGGGTAAAGAGAAACATTATCACTAAGTTTTCATTTGTTTTCCAAAAAAATTATAGCTGTTAGCTGACAGTGTATTGTAAAAAAAACATACTGTCGAATAGAGAACCTCCTCCTTTTTTGAAGTCAGTTAATAAGGTTGTAGTCTTCTGAGGAAAGTGGAATGTGACGAATGTGGCCTAAATGCAATGCAATATCAACACACTGGTGCAAGTTGCAATATAATATGATTATCTATTATTTGTATAAAAACATTTTAAGGTTTTTTAACTTCAGACCAGCATTATTTATATAGATTGTAACTACTGTGATAATATTGTCTAGTCTGAACTTAATTATAATAAATACATTTTCTCCATTTCATTGTTTTATTTTAAGAAAAGCAAAATAGAAATTCGAAGTTTAAACTTTTGGTTAGTCCCAATCTTTTAGTTAATTCCATGGATAGTTTCCAGTATTATGGAATATTCCGTTAACAAAGTATTTTAGGTATTAAGGCGTGATGTAATTAATAACTTATTAAAAACGATAATTTTATTAGTGGTTGATTTGGGTATCATTCATTAGTTTAAATTTCGCGGGCACTATAATTAAATATACACTCACCTTTTTGTGCTCGAGTGATGTAAAATTTATTTGTAAAAGGGTGCTACTTTATAAAATCTATTAATGTTTAGAAAAGTTATTTTTGTAAAAAAATCATCACACATCTTTCACAAATCCCACTAACACTAAGCGGAAATTTTTGACAGCTAGTGGTGTACCTAACAATAACAATGTTCAGTCAGCACGTCAATCGTTGATATGATTTGTTAAATCGATTTATTCTTGAGGAACATAAGTATATAGGTAATAAATAACGAGATATCGATGCCTCACTTTAAATAAAAGATACATCTTATAAGTTAGAATGCCGGCAATGCACATCGCATCGTTAAGGTACATATACATATGCTCATTAGTAGCACGAGAGCATGCTAATTTCAAGCAAATTCTACGTACTAGCCTGTGTATACATCACATGCTAGTAATAAGCATGCAACTAAATCTGTAGCCGGTTGATTTTCGAGCATGCTACCTGTGGTACAGGAGGTGTGCTAGTAACCCGTGTGAACGTGTTTTCTTATTAGCATGCTAGTACTAAATAGTTTTTTTGAGTTCATTTTGCAAGAAACTGCAACGTAATAAATTAATAGAACGTTGTTGATCACTTGGTTCACTTATAAGAGTATAATTTTCAACTTCCTACGGCGTATAGTCATCAATTTTAACGGAAAATCCTGAAAATGTTTATTATGGTATGAAACAATGATTTTTCATTATGCTGATGTGATGATAGATCAAAGCAAATGTGAATTCGCTATGAAAATGCTACAATTAAGCATATGTTTTTTTATTGTTGACGGTTTTGCGCTTGACCTCAAACTCATCTGATTGCAAGCATGCTTATTAGCAAGCTACTAATGAGCATATGTATCTGTACCTTTAGCCTCAAGGCAGAAACGCTTATCAATACGCTCTCTTGATAATGTATTTCAGATCATAGGATTTCATAAGTTGTGATTTGACTCCACATGCGTCGAGTGGTAATGCATCGCGTCGTATGTGACGTGTTTCTGCCATAAAAGCCACAATACAGCACAATTACCATTCTCGAACATTCCCCTATGTCAAAGATACAAATGACAAAATGTTTCGCATCGTACAGAAATGTGAAACGGCAGTCGAGCCGGCTGGCGAACCCGTGTTACTCTATGATATTAGCCGAAGATTTGTGAAACTAACCAAATATGTATCAATGCATGGCCAGACGTTCCTTAGAGTAATTCCACGTTGTTATTAGGTATCGGAGGTAGATTTACAACAGTCTACTTCCGATAACAATAAAGTTGCATTCACAATAGCACATTGCTGAAAGCAATAAAGCCTTCATTGTAGAGTCACGGACTCTAATTTGAAACCCATCTAACGTTGAATATTCTCTAGTAAGCTTATATTATTAAGAGCCAATGCCTAAGATGACATTCTGAGTTGCCTATGCGATGCATAATCTTTATTTAGTCGTTATAATATTTTATTGATAGAAACGTGAGGTGAGCGCATTATCAATTAGGTTACCATGACTTGAGGCCAAGTTAAAATGTGTAATAATATCGAACGATAGTTGCAGTGAGTTTGATAAATAAGGCTTACTGAAATATTGGTATTGGATCCGACATCTGACATCGGAACGAATAATGTAATTGGAAGGAGGTCATTACTATGCGATTAGAACGGGCAACCATACTTATTCGAATTATAATCGATAGTTGACGGATGTTTGGTTGATGTGTTTGGTTTCTCTAACAACACTATTAATCGATAATGATTCCGTTCTATGCAGTATAATGGTTGCTACGTAAAACTATCACATTTTGTAAAATATAACAGTGCTATAAATATTGCATCAAACGTGAATAACATAGCATTTTCTTTTAATATATTTGCAAGTTAATTACTGCCTTTTATATTCATATATTTTTTTCAAGGAAATCATTACATGCAACATTGAATATTGCATGTAATGGAACGAAACAGTTAGTACTCCTTTCTTGCTGTGTTGTGTAGATGGCGCAGCGAACTTGTAAACTGCGTATGCCGATCTGACGTTTTTGGTTATTTTTGTTCTCGCCTCGTGTTTACTTTAGTGTCTAATTTCGGTCCAATTGCGAAAATTCAGTTGTGCAACACCCTAAAGTTCAATATTTTGATCACACACAACATCGCCGTACGGTATAGTATCGATCCGCAGTTCCGGAGTAGCTATATGTATAAAGCTCTATCACGTGGTGGTGTGGTTTATATAATTCTTGTTTACCGCACAAGTAGAAACTTTGCGCATGTGCGTCCCGTCAGTAACCTCAAATCGTAGAGCGGACACGGACTCAGCAGGTTCCGGATATCCGGGTGGGTGTGCGGAGTGGAAGGTGGCGGTGCTTCGAATGTGATGAGCCCATGTGCGAGCGGGTTGCACGCCGCGAGTGGACCGAGGCGTTGGTGATATTGGTACGCGAGTGAGTGACATGGCCCAGACTCAGTTCTCGCGGAGTTCAGAGAGCGACGCATGGGCGCTGCTCTCGCTGAAGTCGGCGCCGCCGTCGCCGTCCAAGGTTCAGTGGGCGCAGGAGCCGTCGCCGGTGGCGATCGCGCGGCTCGACGGCCGCGACTTCGAATACCTGATCCGGCAGAAGCGTGTCGTGATCGGACGCAACTCGAGCCGCGGACAGGTGGATGTGAACATGGGGCACTCCAGTTTCATATCGCGGCGTCATCTTGAACTGTTCTATGACCAGCCGGAGTTTTATCTGACGTGCAATAGCAAGAATGGAGTTCTGGTGGACGGCGTGTTCCAGAGGAAGGGTTCCGCCGCCATGCTGCTTCCTAGACGGTGAGTACATCTTTACATAGATAAGGAAGTCAACTGACACTATTTACTTGTTGTTTTGTTTGTAAACAATAGTCATTTGTTTATATCTACCCACCTGCTATTGAACTTGCATATAAAATGACAGTAGGTGCCTCTTCTGTTATTTACACATGTGGTTTTGCTGTTTGGGGGACCTGTGTTTTTGTATTATGCAAATATGCGTTACAGACAAACAAGCTTGGCATAGATACATAAAACACATAGTATGTGTAAAAAAACAAAGTGATTTTAACTAATTTATGCATCGTCATGTGTAGGAGGCGCCTTTCCAAAGATAATAATCTACTTTTTAATGTCAGCTAAGCGAAACTATGACTGTAACTACTGGTCCAAAAATGATACATAAATAATATTATGCTAATTAGATTTTTCATTAATAACATGCTAATAAAACAATAAATTTGCACACCACGAGCACTGTGTGTAAACTATAAAGATATCTCTACTTATCATTATAACCTTTAATGCTTGTATGTAAACAAACAACAAAGAATTTGAGGTTATAATTGACTACTATCATAATCTACAAGTCAGTGTGTAGGCATTATTCTGCTATCATAGCTAAAATGTACTGTAATCTTTTATTTATAAATGTTGGTGATAAGAACTACCAAACCAATTGCCCTTCATTGATAGATGATGCAACATACAGAAATATAATTTAACATTAAAATGATATATCGAGAGCCAATTAATCAGGGATACTGGAGCCAGAAAATTCTAAACATTACTATATAAGAAGCAGAGCACCTCCGCTGCCTGTTTATCGTCACCTGCAAAAACAGAGTACTACTGGCCTGTGATTAATGCTTTCAGCTAGAAAGAGCAGTACGTATGTTGTTGAAGTAAAATGTTGTCCCACTCTCGATTCTACTGGGTGCAGCATCTGGGTATGGACTGGGTACAGTCTTATTATTTAAATGCACATACAAATTTGTAAAGACACGTTGGTTTGCCTGTAATAGTGTAGGTAATTAAATCAGTTCCTTGTATGGAGTGTTAGGGGATTACCTGAGCTGTGGTTTTGAAAGATTAGGTTCCATACAAATTTATACCTCGCTCCAAGTCAGTGAGGGGGTCTTCCATATAAGTCAATTGACTGTGACATAGAGATATTTTTTCTTGATAGTGCTTTATTTAATATGTTTTGTCCCTCTCACACTAACTTATATAGACAGAAGCCGCTTATTAGCTATCCCTGCGAGTGAAACTTATTTCGAACTGTTCTGAATGTTCATCTTTCTTCTCTGTAGTTCCCTCACTGCTGTCCTAATCCTTCGCAACCGTATAAAATGCGCCTCTACGCATAGCTGTCATCGGCCAGCGGCACTGCTCCATATAAGGATCCGCCATCCACCTTCCTCGCCAGGTCTGACCACCTCGTTGGAGCTCATCTTCTGAATGTTCACAACTTGAAAATACTCCTAACGGTGTGCTATGCTAGGCTTACTTTTACCATGGGAAACTTTACCATGAGATGCCTAAATAGTCGCAGCGAGCACTGATAGTGATTTATACTCAATTTAAATTTTTATAGAGGAATTTATCTGTTCTGATCAAACATTTGGTCAAATATTAAATTGCCAATAATGATAATCTATTCTATGACAATTGCCCATGTTCAGTATAGGGGACAAGTAGGTATTTGTGTCATGTGTGTATTAATATTAGAAGGCAGGTCTGAACAACCTTGTGTGTAAATGTATGTTCTTATAAGTAGGTGCTTAGCTAGCTACTTTGTCTTATTAAGTAATAAAACACACTGAGTTTAAATTCATTTTAGATGGATTGCTTTCAGATGTTTAGCGTGAGTTGTTGTCAGTCCATTTTAGTGTTTTATACAATATCATACATGATCATCATACACAGAAATATGTCCACTGCTGTACATAAGCCTCCTCAATAGAATGCCACATTTGGTGGGCTGTCACCAATAAGCCCACGAAGCGTGGTGATGATGACAAATCCCTCAATGAACAGCCTGCCATAAGTGGCATTTAAATGGGGAGGCTTCTGTACAGCAGTTGACGTATTTTGGCTGATGATGAAAAAAAAAATACATTTAAATAGTCCTGTTTAATTTTTTTTGCCGTGTGGTTTCCAGTAGAGTAGAATAGGACCACTCCAACTCTTCCCGTGGATGTCGTACAAGGCGACTAAGGGAATACATTACAAAACATCAATCAGGCCTCCCCAACCCGTCTTGCCAGCGCGGGGAGTGTAGGCCAAATCCTCCGTCTGTCTCCAGCAGTGGAGACAAAAATAACCTGATGATGATGATTTTTTTTAACCACAATTGTAAAAATTCAGAACCTTTTTTGAGTAAAGGTTTATGTTAGGACATATTCTGTTGATGATTTGATTTCTTATACATAGGGGGAAACCCTTTTATTTAATAGGAGATAATTTTTGCTTTTTTTAAGATACGTAAGTGTATTTCTTGGTACAAGTGAAGTGAAAGGTATTCTGACTCATTTTGGAGCAAATTTTCCTGTTTGTGCTTCAATTAACAATTGTCTGCATAATTTTATATTGATTACAATTTAATTTTGTTTTGTTATTGGATTTGGTGTTGTTAACAAAATTCTAAGAATTGTTGCATCATTTTATTAACATCTTCCACTATTTATCAATAATCATATAATATAATAATTTATTTTACATGCATACATACATTTTATAATTATAATAGTTTAAAATTAAGTTCAACAACTTACTTATACATAACTCTGACTAAAACATCTTAACAGATTGACTAGAAGAGATCCCTAAGTGGGATAAGCCCGCCTTTGTACCCAACTTTATTATCTTATTTATTTTTGTTGTTGTTAACATACATACATACATTTTACATTAATATAAATATTTATATTAATTTAAATTATTTTCCATTAATATTTCTGTCTGCCAGTTTCCGAGCAAAGTCCTCCTACATAGATATAAAGTAAAATCTAGATATATTCAACACGATCTAGATTGAAGTTGTCTCGCTAGTAGGTCATAGACGCAATAATTACACGGGGCGCACAACTATCTATATTTCATTCCAGATTAATAGTCCTATGAAAACAAACGCATTTGCGTCTCGAAAACAAAATACACAATAGATGGTGTTCCTAAGTGGACCGCAAAGTTTACTTGGTAATACAAACCTATTTTTGCTGCTGGTGACCCTTTCATGTATATGTTACCGAGACGTAAATAGCGTTGGTTTTCATAGGACTATGAATCTGGAATGAAATATACATGTAAGGATTGGTTTACACGACGCGTGTTTACATTGCGCCTGTCGTGTGACGAATCGCTTGTTTATGCGTCTACAAGCGAGTTACGTAATCTGTGGACACACGCGTGCGTATTGCGAGTGCGGCCGCCGCACGTGGTAGGAACGCATCTTTTTAGCGTTGGAAACGTTTGTCCTCGCTGTCATAATTTGTCAGTGTCACACTGTATGGTATGCACGGAAGCTAAGTTGATAGCTTCTCTAGAATTGTTAGAAAGCGCATCGATTCCCTGATCCAACAGGTGAGGAGTCTTCTGCAGACTGTGGCGGCGAGACTGGACGTGGAAAGTGCTTATTATGCGGTACTGGAGCCTCGTCCACCACGTCAAAGAAACCAAAATTTCATTTTATTGTTCTAATATTAAGTTTCTAACATAGTTATAAGGTATCAATGTTTGCAACACGCTGTGGGCAACGCCTGTAATGAATGATTTTTATTTTATTTATTTTTTTAATAAGTAAAGAAGGCGCAGTCCCTAAGAAAACTTGTTCAATTTCTCAAAACACTCGCCTACAAAATTCAATGCAAGCAAAATTGAATCCTACGCGCATGGAACAAAGTAAATTTTACGCTGAACCGCTAAATCACTACACACACTTCTAGCTTCTAGTCCCATATGCTCCTGTTCCTATTATCTAATGACCCTTGATTGGTTCGTAAAAATAAATAAAGATCGTACCCCCTCGCCAACCCCCGACCCCGGACATCACCTCCGACCCCGAGCTATATATTTCTAAACCAATAGTCTCTATTTCTGGCCAGCCTTAACCATAATGGTCCGGCCACTTTCTTCATTTCGTCAGACCATCGTTTACGTGGTCTTCCACTTTTCCTTTTGCTGTTACATCCTGGGATCCATTCTGTCAGGATTTTGCTCCACTTCTCTATTGGTTCTCGTAGCATGTGACCCGTCCATCTCCATTTCAATTGTTTTGATTTTAATGTTACGTCTTCCCATTTTGTTATCTTTCTAAGTTCTGTGGCTCGTTTCTTATCGTTCCTTCTGAACCCCAGAATACTCCTTTGCATGCTCCTCTGACAGGTCCTCAGTTTTAGGTGCATTTTTTGTGTCAGTGCCCATGTTTGGCAGCCGTACGTCAGTATTGGCAGAATGCATACATTGAAGAGTTTCCTTTTGACTGTTGTGATGCAATGGTTGCCTTTCATGATGGACCTCTTGGTCTTTTAAGGGCCAAAACCTCTTCCGTGCATTTGTGACTCTTCTGTCAATTTCTTGTGTATGTATATGTTACCGAAACGCAAATATCGTTGGTTTTTGTATGACTACTATATGTCTATAGAGACTTAAGAAGTTTGATTTTAATTTCGTAAAAATTATGTCGATGACGGCGCCCTAGGGCCGCCCCTGCTCCTTTCTATTCCAGCTAGATATATATGTACATATGCAAGTTACTTTACTATTGTATCTTTTTTATTTATTACGTGCAGTAAAGAGATACTTAATAGAATTGAATTTTTAGATCGATCTGTAACATTTGCCAACGCGTCGTTTGTCAACGTGATACACTGTCGTGTGTACCCATACTATACTGATAGACACGCATGCGCAGTGCATTGCCAGCGATGCTAGTTGCGCAATGACACACGTATTGGTAAACAACTGGCTCTCTTCGGTCTTAAAGGGTCAGCATGGTGGATTTTACTCTGACAGTTAATAAACGTCTTTAAACGTGTTAACGTGTCTGCCGTGTGGTTTCCGGTAGAGTAGAACAGGACCACTCAACTCTTCCCGTGGATGTCGTACAAGGCGACTGAGGGAATACATTATAAAACATCAATCAGTCCTCCCCAACCCGTCTGGCAAGCGCGGGGGGTGTAGGCCCAATCCTCCGTCTGTCTTCGGCAGATGAGAGAGGGTTGTGCTCCTGCGGTGGAGACAAAAATAACCTGATGATGATGAAACGTGTTAAAATTAAATTAAATAGTATTTATTTCGGGCCAGTTAAGCTCATAGGAAATATGCCAAAATTATTACAAGATTACAAAAAAATTGAATTAATAAAAATAAAATAAACAATTTGAAACTTAATAAACATTAGGTATAGCATCAATCATAATAACATCATCAATTCCTATTCATATTTACAGTCGTACTCCTATTCTTCATTTATTTAATCATGTCAATTTATTCTATGTCAGTTCATTATTCATTCAGCAGGTATACTAAAGACTGCATATAACAGCTTTCCAATTGTCATAAACAGCCCTCAGCATTAAAATAAAGTTCAAAAAGCGGTAGCGCGCGCATTTATACGTTTTACTCCTACATGCAATGTTGAACTTTATTGTAACCGTTTAGAGACTATTATTAACTAGCTGTTGTCCGCGACTTCGTCCCCGTGGACAATTTAACATCACAAATTATGTATTCCCCGTAGGAATGAGATGTTTTTTAGGGATAAAAACTATCCTATGTCGTATTCCAAGACCTAACCTATATGTGCCAAGTTTCATCCCGATCCGTCCAGTAGTTGAAGAGTGATTGAGATTGACAAACATCCAAATATCCAAACTTTCGCATTTATAATATTAATGGGATGGGATAAGCGTTTGTCATGTAAGTAAGATAGACGCCAAGCGTTTACCAGAATGGCATGTTAGAGAGTATAAAATAGCGATTATGAACGAGCCGAAAGTCTTATACCTGGTTGCAGTATCAACGTAGTCGTCTTACCTCGTTGGAAAAGGTCACATATGTATATCATCATCAGCCTGAAAGAGTTGTTCGACATAGGCCTCTCCCAACGCGCCACTGAACCCGATCTTCGGTGCTTCTCATGCAGTCACTGCAAGCCGCCTTACGCAGATCGCCACTCCATCTAGCCAGGGGGCGACCCACACTACGCCAGCTCAGTCTCGGTCTCCACTCGAGAACTCGCATATATCACGTGTCTCTTATCTAACTGTGATATTTCAGTAAAACGCATAAAATGTTCTGACAAATGTTCAGGACGCAATGTTTGTTTTGACGGCACGGCACGCCATGTCGCATAACTTTTGAAGGTTGAGTCTAACTCCACCTCCCAGCGCTGCTTGACCTACGTCTGTGTCATATTCCCCTTCAACGCCGAGCTCACCTCACAGTGGTAGTTTTACGCATACTTTATCATTAAATACAGGTTTGCTGACCTACTAAACATCGTAGCGATAATAGCTCGTGCTTATCAAGGTATTGCACACTGAATGCTGTAATTTCGAGCGATGCTAGTTTCTGGAGGTCTCAGGGTACCTTGGTATCGTACAGTTCACGACGGCACTCCACGTTGTTTCTCTAAATAGCTTGCATTTCACCCGAGGTCTTGAGTACGATTCCCGCTGGGGACAGACAAATTTGTACAAGTGGGTCCCGGTCTTAATATCTCATCATTATGTACTCATTATTATGCTCCCAAAATTAATAAAAAAAAAAATTTTTTTTTTAGTTTTCAGATTTGAGGACTCGATTTTGATAAAAACAGAAAGTAACCAAAATTTTAGTTGGCTTAGTCTACCTTGGAGATATCGATTTGTAGCGATAAACACCACGCACCTCAGGTAGAGACTTAAACGCATTTTTTGTGAAACACAGTTGTTCTCTGGCATTGTTTAATGTTTAAGTCTGTTGCAATACCAGGTAGGGTTATAAAATAAGATAGCGGGTCTTGTGAGGTCTAAGCGAAAGAATAATTTTTAAACCAGTACTTACTGAGTAGCCAAACTGGCCGGTTGAATAACGCTCTCCCGCCATCATATAACTTAGACCTCGCAACCTCATTTATCAAAGTATCTGTCAATTTATAATATGTGCATTTCTATTCTATAATTTTTACTGTCACATATTTGGGCTATATTCCTTTCGACCACAACAGACTCACATATTCCCTCAATCAATCCACAACCAAAGAATTGTTAATGTCCTGACCTTGTTTAATTTCCATAATACAGGACACAATCCTAGTTTGTGATCAGACAAGTGTATGTGTATATATTTATTTATGTCATTGTATGCGTTATATTAATAAATAAATAAATATCTCAGACATTCACACCAATTATCCAGCCCCAAACTAGGCAGAGCCTGTGCTGTGGTTACTGGATAACGGATACACATACTTAAATAAATATATAAACATCCAAGACTTGGGTACAAACATTCATATTCATCATACGAACATTTGCCCCGCCGCCAGGTGGACCGACGACCTGAAGAAGGTGGCCGGTAGCGGCTGGATGCGGAGGGCAGAGGACCGGGTGTGGTGGCGTTCATTGGGGAAGGCCTATGTCCAGCAGTGGACTTCTAGGGGCTGATATGATGATGATGATGATGAACATTTGCCCCCAGCGGGATTCGAACCCGCAACCTCCGGCGTGGCAGGCCGAGAGCTACCCGTTCCGCCACGGAGGTCGTCAATATTGTTACTGTGTCAGTTCTATCGTTACGCACTAATCGTCAGTGTGTGCATACGTACACTAACGTACGGACGTCATGATTGACTCCCCGCGTCCCTCGCTCACCCTTCGCGAAAAGTTACCTTCCTTGTTAGTAATAAAAAAATAAAACTTATGTTAGTAATTAAATTAAATTGTATTTATTTAGGGCCAGTTTAGCCCATTAGAAAATTATTACATGACTAGCTGTTGTCCGCGACTTCGTCCGCGTGGACAACTTAACATCACAAATTATTATGTATTTCCTACTTACTTGATATTTTGGACAATTCACACAATATCTTTATAAATTGTAGCCTATGTGTGTTATTCTGATGTATAAGCTATATTATTGTAAAGTTTTATTAAAATCCATTCAGTAGTTTCTACGTGAAAGAGTAACAAACATCCATCCATACTTACAAACTTTCGCGTTTATAATATTTGTAGATTACGAAAAATTTGACTTAATAAGAATAAAATAATATTTAAATTAGTAAATTAAAGATGTCAATTCTAAAAGATGTCCATTCTGAAACATGATTTTCTACCTAGTTTGGATATTATTAAGTTACTAGCTGTTGCTCGCGACTTCGTCCGCGTGGACAACTTAACATCACAAATTATTATGTATTTCCCGTAGGAATGAGATGTTTATTCTGGATAAAAACTATCCTATATCCTATTCTAGGACCTCGCGTATATGTGTGCCAAGTTCCATCCCGATCCGTCCAGTGGTTGAAGCGTGATTGAGTTACAAACATCCAAATATCCAAACTTTTGCATTTATAATATTAGTGGGATTCAGTTCAAGCATGGTTATTTGTTGGACATTTTTCAGAATGAAATTTATTATCGTAATTCATAAAACCCCAGTCTACGATATACGATAAGTGTATCGTAATCTTGTAATACTGTGAATTAGATAAAGTTGATGTGTTGTGTTATTTTCTTAGAATCTCAGTCACAAACCCTTTTTCTATCATATATTGGTTCATCTTTGCGAGTTTAACTTATCTGTAGCACGCCAGCGAGATGCTGTCTTCTATGTCCTGTGTATAAGGTTCGAAATTATCAAGATAAATATGCCTCGTAATTGTTATCGAACAGACACTTACCTGACCATCTTTATCATCAGCCGAAATACGTTCACTGCTGGACATAAGCCTCCCCAATAGAATGACACTTTTGGTGGGCTGTTGTCCATTGGGGCATTTGCCATAATTACCACGCTTGGCAGGCGGATTGGTAATTATTTTTTTATTGTTGATGGGTTTGCGCTTGACCTCAATCTCAGCTGATGGTAAGTGATGATGAGGCCTGTATTAATTTTTGTAGTATTTGTATTAATGATCTTAACTTATACACAGGAGAACTCGCTTTCTGCTTGTCCGTGATACAATTCCTTAGTCGCCTTAACGACACCCTTAGGAAGATTGGGGGTGGCGCTATTCTAAGCCGGGAACCACACTACATCTTTAAGTACTTGGTTGATAATATATCGGTTTTTGCGCTACAAGAAAGTTACAAATATATTTTTCGTTATATGTATTGACGTCAAATTATCAACTTTAATTTTTCTTCGAACTCTGCATCGTGATATATATTTATCTTTAGGAAAACAAATATTTCACGATAGTATCGCCCGTTTACTGGAGCCGAGTCTTAGGTACCTATTTGTTCTTTGCATTACATTTAGTGGTTTTATAATGTGGTTTTTCTTTTAGGGTTATTTCTAGTAGTTTGGCTAAATTGTTTTCCAGTTAATTTAGTTTTCAGTTATTTATTCAGTTACTTCAAATAAAAGTAATAATGAAGCTGAGTCACAGATACAACATGGGGGGAGGGGGGGTTATATAATCATTGGATAAATGTGTTAAACCTGCCAACTCAATTTTGGCTGCTATGCAGTTCTATACTCTAACCTTTACGGAATAGCGTTCGTTACACAATAGAATCTAAAAAGTTGGTAGGTAGGTACACGTTTAGCCGACGATTGATAAATTGGTCCAATCAACACTTTACAAAGTACAATTTGGCTTGAAACTGTAAATTACCTTACAAATACCCTGTTAGACAACTAACTGATGTTGCTACCGCGAGGTTAGTGTACTTGAGCTACTTCCGCAGTATCATTGCGTACTACTGTGGGATCAAGCAGCAGATATAGATCGTTCAGTGCACGACGGCGCGCCCCACTACTTTAAATAGCTTACATTTCAATGTATGCGTTCTATTGTTACTTACAATAAGAACTGACGTTCGGATTAAATAACTCCCGCGCTCATCCCTCGCGAATAATAACGAGGCGTGCCATCCTGAATTGTACGGTCTACACCATTTTTATTATGCTATTAGGGGCGATCTATAAGCTGCTTTGTAGAGAATCATTAAAGGAAATGTTTAAAGAAATAAGCATATTAACCCCAGCTATTCAAATTCAAACGTGGACACTGACGGTGGGCCTGATCCACAGGTTCCAAGTCGCTCAGCAAGCTATGGAGAGGGCTATGCTCAGGGTTTCTTTGAAGGATATGATTCGTAACGAGGAGATCTGACGAAGAACGAAAGTCATCGACATAGCCGAAAGGATTAGCAAGCTGAAGTGGCAGTGGGCGGGCCACATATGCCGCCGAACCGACGGCCGTTGGGGCAGACGAGTTCTGGAGTGGAGACCGCGGATCGGCACTCGCAGGGCCGGCGCCCCGCCGCCAGGTGGACCGACGAGCTAAAATATATTGATGTCAATAACAGTTATAATTATGTATGATACGAGAAATAAAAATAAACTTGTTTTACCAGGGTTAAGACTTACTAAGGTTAGTAAATCGTTCACGGGGCAATGTATACGCTTCTACAACAAACTACCAGAGGAACAACTTTGTACTAAATAAAATGACTATTATTTAAATAACAAAGATGTTGCTTCACCTTTAATATTGTGTACAAACAACGATCTCTATGAACTACCAGATGGAGCGTTCCAAACAATCGCTCTGTTCCACGCAAGTAGCCACAACTCTTTCACATTCACAATGAAACTTGTGCAGTTACTGCTCAGAACATTTAATTATTTACTAAATATTGACATTATTTAACCGTAGCGTCAATATTTAGCAATAATTAAATGTTCTGCGTAGTAACTGCACAGGTTTAAAAGTGAATGTGAAAGAGTTGTGGCTACTTGCGTGGAACAGAGCGATTGTTTGGAACGCTCCATCTAGTAGTACATAGAAATAGAAAACGTTGTCTACAAACTTGATTTTGTAAGATATATTGCTAGAAGTTTCGCGCCGTTTCTTCTTCACAGCGCTAACACCTAGGAAGCGGTAGTCGATAAAAAAAATTACGTGTAAATGTACCAAGTGTACTCAAGTGAAATAAAAGACTGTGACAAATCATAATAAGTTGTATGGAAGTAAATCCCAGGTACTGTCTGAATAGGATCAAATTTATTCAAGTATGACTGGAATATAGAAGCAGCAAATCTACATTTGCACATCCAAATAGCTAGGAGTCGGGAGCGATGCACGGTGCACACTGGGACCAGTAGAATGTCGGTGTTGCCATACATCGTATATTATTCTGCACATTGTTTTTAACATTTACCCATTTGTACGATAGCTACGGAATTTAATCTTGCATTTCCTGTCTACAGGTCATACCATGAAGGAAAATAATTTTTCACACCTCATAAGTCGCCTCAAAGTTTTTGCATTCATGATTAACACTATTTGGTTCATCATCATCAGGTTATTTTTGTCTCCACTGCAGGAGCACAACCCTCTCTCATCCGCCGGAGACAGACGGAGGACTTGGCCTACACTCCCCGCGCTGGACAGACGGGTTGGGGAGGCCTGATTGATGTTTTATAATGTACGGTTATACTATTTGGTTAATCTAATGTAATAACAAATTAGTGTAATCTAATAAAAGGATTTAGGGTAAAATCTTTGAGACGACTTATGAGGTACGAAGGGAGGTGAAATTATATCACATATACTAACTCAAGAATAGGGATGGGAGCCAAAATTGAAGTACAATTTCTGATTGAAGACTCTGGTAAAGACCATTGACGTGTGGTTTCGGTAGAGTAGAATAGGACCACTCCGACTCTTCCCGTGGATGTCGTACAAGGCGACTAAGGGAATACATTATAAAACATCAATCAGGCCTCCCCAACCCGTCTGGCCAGCGCGGGGAGTGTAGGCCAAATCCTCCGTCTGTCTCCGGCAGATGAGAGAGGGTTGTGCTCCTGCTGTGGAGACAACAATAACCTGATGATGAATACACAACAAACTGTTCTCTACTAAACGCGAGAACCACCCCCTGACAGCGAGAGTTATGGCGCCAAATAAATTAAATATTATATACGATTCTTGAAAATTTGTCAATTAACCCTATTCAGAAAGGACGATGGACGAAAACGACTCTATTTTATCTCCGTGCGCTTCCCAAAAGATTGCCTTAATCATGGTATTTGGAAAGTTGTGGAGTCTGTAATAAATAATCAAAAAATCAAAATATTTACTTTCAAAATTGGAATACATTATTCTCTTTTTGACGTCAAATTCTGCCTAAAACTACTCCACTTCCACCTGTATAACCGAGGGGAAGAAGTGGCAACAAACCCAACGGCACAGGGCCCTACCTTTGATTTATCTTATTCATTACAATCATTAAGTCTACCTATGCTGAGCCATCAAGCACTCCATGGACTTTTATCATTTATGTAGTCATCTAACTTATAGTAGGCTTTCTTGCACAGATTAACTTTTATAGAAGATTTTAATAATCTCATGGGTGCTGGTATCCCAGTAGAGTGTCGCTGGTGTGTACGCCGTGACGTCAGTGCGCGTGCACCGCGAGGAACGTGCGTGGGCGCCGTCGAGATGAATCCGGCTCTTGCTCGTTTAGCGGCAGTTTTTTCTAGGAACAATAAAGGCTACGGAACGTACACAAACTACGTGACCCATTACCTCCCTCGGTGACCATACGTAGTATATTGCCAAGCCCCCCCCTCCCCCCTCCCGCGCACCCCCCTAGTTTCACGTAAAGCCAAAATATGGTTACAAATCACTTTCAGAAAACAGAAAGTTAAAGAAAAAAAATTGCTCATATTTGTCTTTATTAATACGGCGCTTGCCGCGTGACGCCAAGGGTGCGTGCATTCCTATAATTACATAAGAAAAAAAATATTAAGAAGAACCTAGGTCGGTCATCTTCCTCCACCACGTTCTCGCCCTCCGTGTTTCGCTTCCAGCCGCCTCCGGCAACCTTCTTCAGGTCATCGTACCTGTCGGCGGGGCGTGCCGATCCGCGGTCTCCACTCCAGGACTCGTCTGCCTCAACGGCCGTCGGTTCTGCGACAGATGTGGCTCGCTCACTGCTACCTCAGCTTGCTAATCCTTTCGGCTATGTCGGTGACTTTCGTTCTTCGTCGGATCTCCTCATTACGAATCATATCCTTCAAAGAAACCCCGAGCATAGCCCTCTCCATAGCTCGCTGAGCGACTTGAAACTTTTGGATCAGGTCCCCAATGATTTGTTCTTATTGGGTCATTCTTTCGAGAAGCGTTCTTCGCGTGGCTTCTAATTTTTTCTCATTACTGGTGAAAACTAAAATTACATGGCAAAACAAGGCTTAGAAACGAGTCAAGCTATAGATAACGTTATAGATTACGTCATGAGAAAAAATAAGAGCCACGAATCTGACGCGAAGAACGCTTCTCCCAGGAAAGACCCTATTATGGTTTAGTTTTCATGTAGTATACATGAGTTTTGTATTAGAATAGAATAGAAAGACTATTTGGCAAACACAAATACAACACAGGAATTATAATTGTCGACATAAATATGAAAAAAAAAGCAAACAAATTACGTAACCGTTAAAACAAATTAGCTCAGCTTATGCTGTAGCAAGAGCTGCACCGTACATATCCTACTAATGTTATAAACGCGAAAGTTTGTATGTATGGATGGATGTTTGTTACTCTTTCACGTAAAAACTACTGAATGGATTTTAATGAAACTTTACAATAATATAGCTTATACATCAGAATAATACATAGGCTACAATTTATAAAGATATTGTGTGAATTGTCCAAAATATCAAGTAAGTAGGAAAAAATCTACCATCTGCGAGCTATTCTGGCGTGCGCTGCCAAAACCGCTAGAGTTACACATATGTAATGTATGATGGAAATGTTTATCTTAAATAGTCCTACAAAAAAGCCCGCCACAGTATATATCTATATCTTATGTGTAAGCCATTTTAGCCAAAATAGTAAACCATCGTGATGAAACTTGCCACACATATATGTTAGGTCCTGGAACAGGACATAGAACAGTTTTATCCGGAAAAAACATCGCATTCCTACGGGAAATACATAATAATTTGTGATGTTAAGGGCAACAGCTAGTTGGATATGGACGACGATCCACCCATCACTCTCTCATACTATCCGTTCGTAATATTATATCTAGTAAAATCAGTAAATACTCCCATATCAGCCTCACGCTTGAATAGTTATCAGTGCACCCGTGAGTGCGAAAGAGACGGCCGATGTAAACACGGTTGATACGTAAACAATCGGGCGGCTCCGTTGGACGCCTGTGTTTATTTACCAAACGCTTTGGACGTAAATCTTGATCTTGGACTTTGCACTGTGGTTTTATTTGGTAATGAAATGCTAATTATAACTTTTCTATATTAAACAAGTCATTGGACGCAGTTGTTTTAGAGTTTCCCGCGGTGTAAGTATGTTTCCCGCGGTGTAAGTATGTTTCCCGCGGTCTAAGTATGTTTCCCGCGGTCTAAGTATGTTTCCCGCGGTCTAAGTATGTTTCCCGCGGTAAAATGTACTGAGCGACTGATTTAGTTGCGAAAGTAAATTGACGGTTACACCGCACAACTTTCTCACTAATCGATTAACAAGTCTTATTATGAAAAATGAGTTTTATTACAACATTATAAAGATTAAGTTTCCTAAATACTAAATTTTAAAATATGTAGTTCGGATTGCATACTATGTATTTCAAGGCATCACATCTCTATCCATTCATTTGTATGGAGATGTTTACAACGTTACTTGGTGTAGCTGTCGAAAAATTACACACGTAAGGGATGTAGGCATAGAATATTAGTAGAACAGCAAACTTAACTATGTATTTTTTTTAGGTTTTTTATGTACTTAATTTTTTAAAGTTTAATATACTACTATATTTAATCAATAGTATTTCATTCCATACACGTACAGATGTATATTTCATTCCAGATTAATAGTCCTATGAAAACCAACGCTATTTACGTCTCGGTAACATATACATGAAAGGGTCACCAGCAGCAAAAATAGGTTTGTATTACCAAGTAAACTTTGCGGTCCACTTAGGAACACCATCTATTGTGTATTTTGTTTTCGAGACGCAAATGCGTTTGTTTTCATAGGACTATTAATCTGGAATGAAATATACTTGGTATCGGATACGGAATAACTTCTAATGGAAAACTACTTGGAAATTCTATAAAAAATTCGACTTCCTTTGATTGACTATACACAACAAACTGTCAGTCTAACAGGTTCTTAGACATTATATATTTCTATTAATAACTTCTCTTACTTTATTAATAACGTTTGTAGGTCAGATCAAATTATTTACAAAACAAAAACACAATTAAATTAAAAAAAAAACCTAAAAAAAAGTTATAAAATAAAATTTCAATGTATAAAATCTTTTATTACTTAATTTGTTGGTACCTTAATTTATTATTAGGCTTCCGGTAACCAGAGGGCTGGCCAGTCCCCAGCCTGCGCATTAGCCTGGTCATACAACGAGGGAACGTTGCCAGCCTTCTGGGCACAGCGCCCCAGTGTGACCACCTCGACGGAATCTTTTATTTGTAAATTCCTGTTTTTATTTGGTTCTCTTATTATTATTATTTTTTATAAATGATTCTTATTAGATTAGGGTGATTATTATTAAAATACTGTTTGAAACTATTTAAATGTAAGACTCAATTATATACTTATTTATTTAATAGGAGAGATATATGCTCTCCACTGTAAGTCGCAATCGAGACAGAAAACGCTAAGGGAATGGAATGCCCTTCAGGCCTCACTTATATGAAACAAGAGGTGTTAATATAAACATCATGTATGAAAGATTCATCACCATCAGGTTATTTTTGTCTCCAATGCAGGAGCACAACCCTCTCTCATCTGCCGGAGACAGACGGAGGATTTGGCCTACATTACCTGGCCAGACGGGTTGGGGAGGCCTGATTGATGTTTTATAATGTATTCCCTTAGTCGCCTTGTACGACATCCACGGGACGAGTTGGAGTGGTCCTATTCTATTCTACCGGAGACCACAAGGCATCCGGAAATCACACGGCATATAGATTCATTTTTGCTGTATTCCAACAATTGTTGTTAAAATAATACATTAATGCATAAAATTGAATCTAATTATGTCAATTAGTTCTGGAAAAACTCTCCATAACTCTAAAATTACTGCTTGACAAGCCTGGCGTACAGCCTGTTTTTGAAACTTGGTAGGCTCAGAGAACTGGCTTGGCGGACGCGTGCTCGCGGTTTTTTGTATTGTTCTATTTAATATGAGACAATTTCACGCAGACTACCGCTGCGGGGAGCGGGATTATGTATGGAGTAGTACTGCTACCGCCACGCCTACGCCACGCCTAGCCACGCTTCCGCCACGCCTCCGCCACGCCTCCGCCACGCATTCGCTTTACAATACGATACGCTTTATTGCACAAACAAATCCTACAAATATTCCACCATTCCATCAAATCAACCAGGGTTAAACATTATCCTGCTCCTTGGCTCACATCTGACCTCAAACGTCTTTTTTTTTTAATATTTTTATTTAGGGGCTTTTATACTATCGTATATGACAGCCCCATCGTAGCCTTTAAAATTATACACTATCAATTAAATACAAATAAATCATATATCATTCTGGCCGAGTCCGATGCCTTGCAATATGCCCACAATCATTATATTAACATTTAATATCCTTATCAGCTTTTCCCTCTTTGCCTGGTTCCGGACAAACTCCAACAGCAAGTGTTGGACATCTTCTACCACCATCTACCACGCAGCATACTTCACAGTTAGGTGATAGATAATACTTATTTCCTAAGATAGGATGAAAAAAAGAGATAGGGCTCGCATTCCTACGGGAAATACATAATAATTTGTGTTGTTAAGTTGTCCGCGAGGACAAAGTCGCGGGCAGCAGCTAGTACATTATAAAAGATACAAATAGTACAACTGTGTACAACTTTCCTTGTGTTTCTGACATTAATTAACGCTTCTGAATCGTAAGATGAAAATATTGAGGTTAAAATAAGATTTTTTAAGTTGAAAACCATATTGTTTTCCCACGCCACAATACAGTGATGTATATGCTTACACGCAAGATAACATATCGCGGCCCACATCTCGGCTGGCTAACCTACTCTATTAACTGATAAAGATAAAATCTAAAATCTGTGTTCAAATTTACTTGTACACCGTTTTTTTGTACACCTCGTACCATGAAGCAAAATAATTTTTCGTAGCTCATAGTTTCACCTCAAAGTGTTTTCAAAGTGTTTTCTACATGATTGACACTAATTGGTTATTAAATTAGATAACAGATGATATTTTAAAATCATCTGTTACCTAATTTTAAGTCGGCCCCGTAGCCTAGTTGGTAGTACACCTGCCTGCGAAGCTCGGGGTCGCGGGTTCGATTCCCGCCCATGGCAAACATTTGTGTGATGAGCACTTGTGTTTGCCTTGTGACTGGATGTTATATATATATTATATTATGTATCTATGTATGTATACCAGCTGTCTGATACCCATATTACAGGCTCTGCCTAGTTTTTACCTACAAGATTGACACTAATTGGTTAATATTTTAAAATTAATTATTAATTTTAAAATAAATATGTGGGGACATTTCACACACGGCCACCTGATCCCAAACTAGGCAGAGCCTGTAACATGGGTATCAGACAGCTGATATACATACATAAATACATAATATAATATAAAAATAACATCCAGTCACAAGGCAAACACAAGTGCTCATCACACGAATGTTTGCCCTGGGCGGGATTCGACCCGCGCCCCCGAGCTTCGCAGGCAGGTGTACTACCAACTAGGCTACGGGGCCGACTTAAATTAGATAACAGATGATTTTAAAATGTCATCTGTTATCTAATTTAATAACCAATTAGTGTCAATCATCATGAAGGAAAACACTTTGAGGTGAAACTATGAGCTACGAAAAAATATTTTGCTTCATGGTATGAGGTATAGAGTTCTTAATACATACATACATACATAATACTCACGCCTTGGTCCCAGAGGGGTAGGCAGAGACGATGGATCGCCACTTTGCGCGATCCTGACACACTTCACTAGCCTCACTCACATTCATCAATCTTTTCATGCACCTCCTTTTATTCTTCTCACTGCGGACCCCAGCCTTTTTGAGGACGTTACTAATCGGGCAGTGCACTGTGTATATATTAATTGCATTACTGCGATCACTAATCCGCCTGCCAAGCGTGGTGGTTATGGCAAATCCCCCAATGGACAGCCTACCAAAAGTGGCATTCTATTGGGGAGGCTTATGTTCGGCAGTGCATATTTTTCTGCTGTTGATGATATGCTTTATTTCTAAATGCACGTTTGTCTGTCTGCTTTTAACTCAAGCACCGCTTGACATATTTTGAGGCAGTTTTTACTGTTAATCAGAGGGTCTCTTAAGAAATCCTTTCGTGGTTGAACCATTGAGATGCGATAAAAGGGAGCCAAGTAGTAAAGGTTTTAGGTTAACAAATCGACGTGGGCTGAATAATTAATTACCTACTTAATTATCACATATCTCTACCCTCTCTCTCTAGCGACGAGATATTTCAGTTGATTTGTTCTTCTCACATTGAATTCATGGTTTCAGCTAGTCCTAAGCTTGATAAATGTTTGAATAATGCAAGTGATACAATACAATACACTTTATTGCACAAACAAATACAGTTACACGTTATAAAAGTTACAAATAGTACAATTTAGGCGGTCTTATCGCTTTAAGCGATTTCTTCCAGACAACCTTTGGGTAGAAAATATTATGTCAGAAAAATTTTAGGTTGCGCTGATAAGGAAATTTAAATGATAAATAGGTACTTATATGACTATAAGTAATCTCTAATAGTACGTCTAAAAGAGCTCACATAAATCGATTACCATCGTCCAAAATACTTATTGGGTTAGAAAGCAAGCTGCAGCTGTTTTTATCTCAAAATTAGCACTAATAAAGAGTCGAAAGCAATCAATTAAAGAACCCACACCGTGAAGAGAACAATGAACGGTCGAGGCACGCTAACGCTATACGTTTTGGCGTTACTATTTACAGCGTTTCATGCGCTAAACCGATGTAGTGCTTAGAAATATCTGGAAGTCAGAAGCAACGTGATCAGCCTAAGGTTTATCTTATCTTCTTAGGGGGCCAGGAAGACCTGGCGACACTTCGACCCCTGAGGATCTTTTGTGCCAAACCCCTGACCACCAACGGTGCCCCAAGCCGATTTGGTCGACTTCACACACGCCTTAGAATTTCTTATTTGGCATATGCAGGTTTCCTTACGATGTTTTCCTTCACCGAATAGCCTGTGGTATCCTACTAATATTATAAATGAGAAAGTTTGGATGTTTGGATGATGATTACTCAATCACGCTTCAACCATTGGACGTATCGTGATGAAACTTGGCACACATATAGGTGAGATCCTTTTATTTGTGTAATGTTTCGAAAAATACACGCGAAGGAGACCTTATGAAAAACTGTGTGAGCCGCGGTACTATTGGAGTAGCTGCGCTCGCGCCTACTGGCAACGGTTGCAATTCCAAAAATACAACGTTTGTCCGTCCGTCAGCGGCGTCACAATGCGGGACGACCTATTTCTGTGCTCGCTCGCACCAAGGATTCCGATGGTTTGTTTACAATAACGCCGCACAAAGAAGCGAGTGTCCCGCACTGTTTTGATTCCGTCTTCTTGCTGGTGTCTTGAAGACTCTGAGCTTCATATATATATAGTTATTCATCAGTCATCGCGGTCTCACTGTTCTTCACGTCACGTCGACCTCTCACTGTGGCCAAGCCAGCCTTAGCCAACAGACTTTGCCTGACGTTTACTTGGGGCTGTGTGACTGGCAGTAAGAAAATCTACTATCCTGATTCAATTGTTGAATGCTTCTTGATTCGTTTAGGTCCAAAGTCGTCGATGGCTCTTAATTGAGAATCCAATAAGCTACAATTTTATAGAGTAGGTACATAATATATCAGATGGTTATAAAACATCAATCAGGCCTCCCCAACCCGTCTGGCCAGCGCGGGGAGTGTAGGCCAAATCCTCCGTCTGTCTCCGGCAGGTGAGAGAGGATTGTGCTCCTGCAGTGCAGACAAAAATAACCTGATGATGATGATGATGATATCAGATGGTTACTAAATAGCTTACCTGCCCGCGGTTTGTATCTGAAAAAAGCTCTAAGCCGTCCATTCCTTCACCTTCATTCCTTCATTCCATCGTTTCTGTTTCCACTAGTTTTCGAGTTACGAGCTGATGTTGCTGTTGATGACGGATTATGATTCCTGACTGTAATGTCGCTTGAAATTTTTCATAATGGTTTGTGTCAAGTATGTTTTGTACTTGACACAAATTCTTAGCTTCCTTCCCTTAATTTTTTTTCACAAAATAAGGATTCCACAAAGAACATTATTCTTTAGGAGCGCAAGGTGAAGACATTCCTCAGCAGTCAACGCTCCGTCCGAGGACTTCCAACCTGGTCCATTCCCAGACTTTAGTCTTTCCGTTATGCATGCAAATTGCTTTAAATTCCTGCACGTCTACAAATTTCATACGCGCAATTATATATTTCGAGTTATTAAACTTATTATTAAAATATACGACTCGCGTAGTCTACAGTTCGTTTAACCGCTTCGACGGCTCAGTGGCTTAGTCGAGCGCTAGGGATCATGGGTTCTACACCCATTTGTACAAGTTGGTCTCAGTCTGGGTCAACATGAGACAATCATAGTTTGCAGTGAAGTGAGGCCCATGCCAATGGGCTAAGATAGCCTGGAAAAAAATATCTAAATTTCCAACAGTAAAAGTTTAATTTAGTATTGAAACAATCAAATTTTGACTTCCTCGTTGTCAAGGGAGGGAAAGGGGATAGGAAGGGGGACAGAAAGGGAGGGAGGTATTCAGTTACACTGTAGTTCTAACTACCCCATTTATTATTGTCTTTGATTTTTTGTCCATGATTATGTTGTTGACTAATAATTATTTTCAAACGCACACACGTGTACGGACGGACAGGCTGATGCGCCTGTAGTAGCTGTAGGTAAGGGAACGTACTCAAACTACGCGACACTTTTTTTTGTTGCGGTTGTAGTATGTTATTGGTCCTTTCTTGCACATTTCTCCCATAGTTTTGGATGGAGTGTGTTACCATTTCCTACTTACAGAAAATCGCAATCAATTCTGTCCATCAAAGCCTAAGTTACATTGACACACTGTCCTTTTGAGTTACTGAAGTGAGAGTAGCTAAAGATGCCTTAACGACAAGGAACGATGTCGCAACCGTGTGATGTGTTTGCGTCCTTTCCCCGCAGCCTTAGCTCGCGATTCGGGGTCAGTGCTCGACTGAGACAACATGACGCCATGCCGTGAGTTTATTGACGATGCTAATGTAGGTACCCAGTTACCATGGAGTGCTCGCTCCACGGTGTTCAGTAGCAGCGTCTGCGTTTAATTTGGTTTTGATGTGTTGTTCTTCGTTGGTACATTATGTTGAGATATTAATTCTTTAGAAGGATTTTCTTTGCTAACTTCGTTGATCGTGATCTTACGATTATATAACCTTTCCCATAGGACTCTATATAGATAGTTAAATTCACGATGGCACTCCCCGGTACTTTTTGCGAGGGGTGACTGGGGAGTTAAATCCGAACGTTAGTATCTCTGTGTACGTATGCACACATTGATGATTAGTGCGTAACAGTAGCAATATAATGCAAACAATAAATAAGCGATTTTAGAAAGAGTGGGGCGTGCCGTCGTGGACTGTGCGATCTATACCTGTGATAATTGTGTCTTAAAATTAATGAAACTTATTTAATTAAACATTAGTTGAAGTTCCTAGAGTTACTTTGGGTTTCAACTATACAGTGGTTACATAAGTAACATGTATTACGATTAAATTGGAGAAGGCCTAGTATAATAATTATAGTCATTTTATATTTTAAAAATGACGAGTAGATTCGCTGTGATTCTAACTAGATACAATTAGAATTTTCAACTGACAGCGCCCTCTGTTTGATAAAATGTCCGTTAGATACAATTTCTCTTTCCATTTTCTTCGTATTATTTCCCACAGTTAATTCTATTCAATCAAAGGTTTCTAGAAATGTATAATGAACATTTTTATATTAATTAAATTCTCGGCGCATGCCTCTTTTCTCACAACTTTGCTTCTACGATGTTTTCTCTTTTGAAATACCAACTTGGACTTTAATATTTACATAAAAGTTTAACATAATATTTGCAATGTGTCCCAGAATTCTGATGTTCGATCATGTTGTAAAGTAGATCAAACCGCTGCCAAAGGAAATGTTCCCTAACTGCGTCTGCTCAAATCTACTTTTCCTTTAGCTGCAAAGTCTAGATGCTGCCAAGACTTTGGTAAGATTCGATCGTCGTCCAAAGGTGTAAAGTTTAATTCCGTTTGCAGGTGGTTCGGTTAGCAACAGGGTATAATCAATCGTGCGTTTATCTTCGTCTCTGACGTATGGTTGCCGAGCGGCTCTCTCAGACTTTTGGCAGACACGTTGCGTGTTTGTTGAACCTTTTTTTTTTAGCGATTAACGGAGTCTGTTGACGACTTTATAGGCGTTGCTTCAACGCGTTCGGGCCGGGAGTCTTTTTTAAACCGCATTGTTGGTTGTAGAAATGTAGACATGTACAAAGCATATTAAGAATTATCGTTATAACAACTTTAACAACTGATGCGTGAAAAAAATCTGCCTTATATTATAATTTAACAAGTTTTCGCACAAGGCCGGTAAAGTTTATCCGAAAAATCATGTTTGATACTCGTGGACGAAGATAATGGTGTAATATTAAGTCTCTGTGGACATTTACATAGATGACATTGTCATTCGGTCACTTTTGTGAATTGAATTGAACCGGTTTTGTCGCAGATAAAATAGCTTGGAATGTGACGCAGTTAACGCCAAGATTTGCTCGGCGACGTCTAGAAATTTTCGGAGGCCCAACGTGATCTAATAATAAGGTTATTTAGCACCATTGCTCTTCAAGGTCCTTCTTACAGGACATGAGCCCCAGACGCGGTGAGTCAACTCTGACGTCACATTACAAAAATAGAGGTGGAACTCCTCTTGTAGTATATTTTTATTAGTCAGCCTTCCGTCCATTCATACGTTAGCTTTTGGCCCGTGAGTTTTGTTATTGTGTGCAAATATAGGTTTGTCTGATTGTAATGATGACAATTGGAAATGTTTAATGTCTGATAGGTACTTGTCACGATTACTATATTATTTTTCTTAAGCTACGTATATACGGATCTTTCTCGGTTATTATATTACTCTTACTATGATTCAGATGTATCGTCTTGGGTTTTCTCTGATGACGTATGGGTTACTTTGAGATACCTTCCAATCTACAGTGGAGACTGGTCTTAACTTCCCTGGTTATTGAGTCATATCTTTCCGGCTACAGTTGACTTCATTTATTGTACTTGATTTAAAATCTAAGGGTTTAAGGTTCTAAGTTAACATCCATACCGGGACCAACTTTTACAAACTGTACAAAGTCGTCTGTCCCTGGTGGGAGTTTTTAGAACACATCGTCTGCAGATTGGCCTATTTCATTTTTCAGAAGTGTTCAGGTTGATTTAGTTTAAAAATCAACTGTTTAATTCAATAAAACTTGAGTAACGTTTATAAAACATCAATCAGGTGCCGTGTGGTTTCCGGTAGAGTAGAATAGGACCACTCCAACTCTTGCCGTGGATGTCGTACAAGGCGACTGAGGGAATACATTATAAAACATCAATCAGGCTTCCCCAACCCGTCTGGCCAGCGCGGGGAGTGTAGGCCAAATCCTCCGTCTGTCTCCGGCAGATGAGAGAGGGTTGTGCTCCTGCAGTGGAGACATAAATAACCTGATGATGAACGTTTATAATGTTAATCCTACTTATATTATAAATATGAATTTGATTATAAATGTTTGGATGTTTGTTACTCAATCACGCTTCAACCACTGGACGGATCGCGATGAAACTTGGCACACATATAGGTTAGGTCCTGGAATAGGACACAAGATAGTTTTTATCTGGAAAAAACATTCCATTCCTACGGGCAATACATAATAATTTGTGATGTTAAGTTGCGGATGAAGTTGCGGGCAACAACTAGTCTAGCTATAAACAGTACCTAGATTATGTTTAGTGAAATATTCTCTACTCAAGTCAATCTCGTCTTTTTTGAGATATAGGCCAGTTTGTATCGCCAGCGACGACGTCTACTGCAAATTCATCTTATTTGTCATTTAGCCGTCCCGGATGCAGTATTTTTTCATTTCAATCACGTGTCGCCGTCTCGTCTTCTCTACAAACACATAGACGTGGTCTCGGCAAATATTCGGATGCGGACGTTTTTTAAATCTGGGTCAGCCATTGTTGCGAGACCAGTGCGCTTCGGCATTGATCTATCGCTCCAAGTTTCACCTATTGAAATGAATTTTCTATTGTATCTTGTGTTTTCAAAGGGTTTCCAATTTCGCGATTGATGTTCCCCAGTAATGGCGGAAGTTTTACGTTAGTTGTGTGTAAAATTTCGGCTCTTTTGGTTTTGGTACATCTGGTTTTTTTAACTGTGAAGTTTTATTATTTGATTGGGGAGATTGTAGTCGAGTTTGGAAGACTTTTTGTTGATACTGGGTGATTGCATTCTGTGTTTTGATTTACAGGATTTTGCGGGCAGTACAGTAGGCCGAAATGGGACGTTATGCTTTAAAATCGTCGCTGAAAATGCAGACTGGCCTATCTCAAAATAGACTAAAATGAATCTAGTACAGAAGTATTTCTCTACACATAATCTACGTCCTGTTCCTGAAGTAACGTTCTTAACGTTACATTAAGTTAAGGTTGTCTGCAAGAAATCGCTTAAAGCGATAGGACCGCCTGGATTGTACTATTTTTTACTTGTAACTTTTTTTTTTTTACTTTTTTCCCTGAGGACCCTCGATTTTTATATTTCGAGGACCTTGTAAAAAACTTTTTATTGTATAATAAATTATTTCATAAATTTTCCAATAATCTTTTTTTTTTAATTTATTGTATTTTTTTTTTCTATATTCACCTTTATTTGTTTGTGTAATAAAGTGTATGGTATTGTACGTTTATTGCATTAAACAGTTAAAATTAAATCCAAAACTTAACAATCGGGGATAATAGTTTTTCATCATCTCCACTACAGGAGCATCCTCTCCCATCTGCCGGAGACAGACGGAGGATTTGGCCTACACTCTCCGCGCTGGCCAGACGGGTTGGGGAGGCCTGATTGATGTTTTATAATGTATTCCCTTAGTCGCCTTGTACGACATCCACGGGAAGAGTTGGAGTGGTCCTATTCTACTCTACCGGAAACCACACGGGAGAGATGAATAAATGTTTTTTTTTTTAATTTTTATGTATCAATAATCATATTGTCTTCATTTATTTTGTTCAGTGTGGTTGGCAAAGAAATTCCTTACTTTCCAAAGTTTTTTTTTAAATCACTTCTACCCACACATTATAATCCCTATTGACACTCGTGATCGAGGCGTGACGTGTCCCGCGACGTGACGTCATCACATTATTCATGCCGTGCGTAGCCGATCACATCTGCAAATAGATGTGACGTACTGTCAAATAACATTCCATCTATATTCAATGGGCTGCTTATTTCTGTCTTTTCTACGTTCGTCTGAGGTCGGTAAAGTTCAGGAAGTATTTTCTTATCTAAGGATTTTATAGGAATGGGCAATTTGAAAGTGGGTGGTTTCAACCGCCGCCGCTATTACTGTAGCCCCCTAAAGCTGATGAAAGGGACTATATTTAATTCAATATTCAATGCAGAATCTGCGTTACAGAATTACCAGATTATCTTCCAGAGCACTGACGAAGTGAGGAGAACAAAGAACTCACTTCAAAGAACTGACGACCTCCGTGGCGGAACGGGTAGCTCTCGGACTGCCACGCCGGAGGTTGCGGGTTCGAATCCCGCTAGGGGCAAATGTTCGTATGATGAATATGAATGTTTGTACTCAAGTCTTGGGTGTTTATATATTTTATTTAAGTATATCTATCCGTTATCTAGTAACCATACCACAGGCTCTGCCTAGTTTGGGACTGGATAATTGGTGTGAATGTCTGAGATATTTATTTATTATTATTTATTACTTCACATCCCAGGCTCCTACAGAATGCCAATGGATTAGGTTTCGAAGTGAAGTCACTTGAGTGAGACTCGCACGTGGGTTTGTATTTTAGAGAATAGCACTACTGAACAGGAAGAATTATTGAAAGCCCATGTCTCTGCTGGGGGTAAGGGTAATAGGATACAAGAAGATTTTTTTAAGAAATAAAAACGTCGTTCTTACAAATAAAAACTTGAAAAAATAGAGAAAATCAACGATCTCTATGTACTACTAGATGGAGCGTTCCAAACAATCGCTCTGTTCCACGCAAGTAGCCACAAAAGTCAAAGTCAAAATCATTTATTGCATATGAGTACACTTGGTACATTTATACATGACATTTTTTTTATCGACTACCGCTTCCTAGGTGTTAGCGCTGTGAAGAAGATTCACAATTAAACTGGTGCAGTTACTACTTAGAACGTTTAATTATTACTAAATATCGTTAGGGAAAATCAATTTTTTTTTCGTTCATTGGAATGATTTGTGTTGGTAACGGGTTTGTCTTCAGTTTGATCCATTAGCCTTCATTTGCCTACCTCGCGGTGATTTACGTCACAAGCAATATTTTAAGCCCCACCCACATTTCCTTTCCACTTTGGAAATTCCCCCTCTAAATATTATATAGCCTGTAATTGTATTTACTTTTTAAAATTGTTTGTCTGTACCTATACAAGTTTAAATTGTGAACTCCGGTTGTCATTGAAGTTATATCACCTGCCAGCTAAATATGCATTAAAGTACAATGACCTCATCTGTAGCAAGAAGTCCAATTCTTCCATTCTTCGTCCGCGTGGACAACTTAACATCTTAAATTATTATTTATTTTCCGTAGAAATGGGATGGTTTTTTCTGGATAAAAAGGTTAGGTTAGGTGGAAGACATTTCTTAAGTAATAAGCTCAACCTTTTGTATAATTTTCTTTATTCTGTGTTGTTTCCTTAAACTTAATACAATACAATACACTTTATTGCACAAACAAATACAGTTACACGTTATAAAAGTTACAAATAGTGCAATTTAGGCTTAAGTGTGTATAATAAATGATTAAATAATTACATGTCATTGTGTGCGTTATATTGTTACTGTGTCAGTTCCATCGTTACGTACTAATCATCTATGTGTGCATACGTACCCTAACATACTAACGTAATGATTACCTCCCCGCGTCCCGCCGCTCACCGCAAGTGGCGGGACGTGCCGTCATGAATTGAACGATCTATATATGACTGAGAGCCGTGGTAGCCTGGTTAGTTGTGCACTCGCCTCACGTTCATGAGGTCCTGGTACAAACCTCGCCCGTACCAATGAGTTTTTCGAAACAGTATATTTACCAGTATAACTTAACATCACAAATTCTTATGTACGAAAATACATTGCATTCGATGTTTTTTCGGGATAAAACTATCCTATGTCCTATTCCAGGACCTAACCTATGTGTGTGTTTGTTTCAAATGTTTTAATGCAATCATGTGGTTACAGGGATGAATCGTTTTCGTGGACGGCATAGGACGGATGATGACGGAATGTAAGGGAATGCTAGAGAGAGGAATGCCTGTTTCGTCTATAGCATAAAAGTTATTGTAACGCAAAGTCAAAGTCAAAATCATTTATTGCACTTTACACTTGGTACATTTATACACGTCATTTTTTTTTATCGACTACCGCTTCCTAGGTGTTGTGAAGAAGAAATGGCGCAACAAACTTCACGCGACACATCTTTTAAAAATCAAGTTTGCATACAATTAATAAAGATTTTGCGAAGCTGAATCAACATTAGTACCAGGCATCTTTGTCATTCAAATAATCGTTTATTTTATAAAAGGCTTTCTTACATAGTTGTTTTTTAATGTGAATCTTAAACTTTCTGTCCGTCATATTTAAGATTTCCTCTGGTAGTTTGTTGTAGAAGCGTATACATTGGAATGGAATAATAATGTGTAATGTTGCAATATTTTAAATAAATAAATGTCTATATGTGTACCAAGTTTCATCCCGATCCGTCCAGTGGTTGAAGCGTGATTGAGTAACAAACATCCAAATATCCAAACTCTCGCATTTATAATATTTGTAGGATAGGATAATCGGCCAATTATATCCCGCGTTGCGATAACATCGCCGCGGCGACGTTGTCGTGCTGTTATACCTTGTGAACCCAGCTTTTAAGCCCGGCGTCCACCCGATCGGAGATGCATCGACGGCTAACTGGATTTCCTTATTTTTCTACCTCTTCTGCTGAACCCCTGGATAACAAAAAAATTAGCTTAGGTGAAACTGATTGGGTAGAAACCAAAGGGTTGATCCTATCGCGTAAGGAATTAGTTTGGCCTAGGATATACCAGTTGATCCTGTCGCCTATAGAAGGAACTAGTTTGGCCTAGGCAAAACTAGCTTGTTCTAAAATAAGGTTTGAACGCATGGACTCCAAGCCCATCGGTTCGTATAGCCGCGGTGATACGACGAAAGGCCTAGGATAAGTCTAACAACTGACAGGTACATCTGTCTGTCACTACCATCGGACTGCCAAAAGGCCAATTACTTGGCGAAATTAGAAATGTAACTCTTGCGTATATAGCATTATAAGAATATAGCATGGGGAGGGACTTCATCCTTATACAGTAGACATACCACGCTCTCGCACGAAGCGTTTTGCTCCTTCGTTCATAACGCGAACTGCTGAAGAGTGGAACTCCCTGCCAGCTTGGGTATTTCCGGACAAGTACAATTTGGATCTTTTTAAAAAGAGTGAATAGGCATCTTCTGGGTAAGCGCGCTCCACCTTAGGCTACATCATCACTTACCATCAGGTGAGATTGAGGTCAAGCGCAAACCCATCAACAATAAAAAAAGGATGAATATATGTACCTTTTACGTATGTAGGAAATAATTCGACATCAGGAACTGAATTTGTTTAATAAAGCTTCAAAGGAAGATATTTCAATCTCCGTTTAAAAGGCGTTTGAGCGAACGATTCCGCCAATCAACCACTGGAGGAACAGATGAGACAATGCCGCGAGCGAGGAGGTCGCTCCACCGAGATACTCCGAGCTGTTTTGTCTATTTGCGGAGGCTAGGCAATCGTTGAGTTGCCGTTGTTGATAGTCTGGGGATATACATACATAATGGCCTTCGTCCCAGAGGGGTAGGTAGAGACGATGGATCGCCACTTTGAGCGATCCTGACACACCTCACTAGCCTCACTCACATTCATCAACCTTTTCATGCACCTCCTTTTATTCTTCTCACTGCAGACCCCAGCCTTTTTGAGGACATCACTAATTTGATCCTTGAACGTCCTCCTAGGACGACCTCTAGCTGTAGTTCTTGGGATATATGTGTTTAATATTTTTTTATAACAGTTTTCTTCTCACGTTTTTTCCTTTTACAATGTTGGTCAGCTAAACCAGTAGTGGGAAATGTGAGAGTTCAGAAAAAATCCTTATTTACTCATCTTTTCTATCCCAATTTTCATTGGACACTCAAGAGGTCGACTAGTGAATTTATATGATTTTATCACCGATTACACGAAAAATATGTTATTGCTTAGACTACGAAGTAAGACGTACTTACACAGTATTTTCCATTGCGGTAAGTCTGCGCACGGGAAAATGGATGTGTTTTCGTCTCGCTTGGTTTACTGTCTAGTATCCGTGTGTTTCCCTCACAACCCGAGCCTAGGGGATAATGTGAGATAGCTGGGATCGGCGAGGTGGTCTTTATTTAGAAATTAATTATACTCGTGGAGGAAATTGCTCGGTTGTCAGGGTAATGAAATGCTTTGATCCTTGCGTCGAAGCATATACCTCATACCATGAAGCAAAATAATTTTTCGTAGCTCATAGTTTCACCTCAAAGTTTTTTCCTTCAGGTTTGACACTAATTGGTTATTAAAGTAGATAACAGATGATTTGTATAATAATAAATTTACTAGTAATGCCAGTTTCAATTGTCAATATCAATAATTGATAAACATTATTAAGTGCTGTACAGTGGTATTGTCAATAAAATTAGAATTTTGATAATATTAATATAACTTAGGTTACGTAAGGTATGTTATATAAGAAGGTATGATAAGGACATATGATAATTTGTATCCCGAAAAAATAGCACGTTCCTACGGGAAAACATAATAATTTGTGATTTTAAGTTGTCCACGCGGACGATGTCGCCGGCAATAGCTAGTCAGCAATAAAAGAAGACCCTCTCTCGACCTGCTATGTTCACGGGCTGGGTGCAGTAGCCTACTATAATTTACGCACACCCACATGCGTGTACGAACAGGCTGCTGACACTTATATTTTGACATTCTTGAAGTTTACATGGATCAATATCAATTGATTGCATAATGTCTTCGGAGGCTGGCGGGTATTCCGCCAAAAGTATGATCGTCAAAATAAATCAATTACCAGAGCATCTGTGTACTAAGTTTCAACAAACTCAGGGAGCGACACCTCGCGAGGTCCCCTTCTAAGTATATTTCAAAAGCAAACTTCAGTATCCAATATCTTGGACGTCTCCTGCAGTCGCGGAGGCTGGCGGGTAGGCTTACCCGATTGGCGGTTTATCCGCAAAAAGTATGAACGTCAAAATAAATCAATTACCAGAGCATCTGTGTACTAACTTTCAACAAATTCAGGGAGCGACACCTCGCGAGGTCCTAAGTATATTTCAAAAGCAAACTTCAGTATCCAATATCTTGGACGTCTCCTGCAGTTGGAACAAACATGTTACGTAACTGGCAGTCAAGTGGCAGACGGCAAGCAAACACTGCGCTGGCACTGGCACGGGGCAGTGCCAAACTCCCCTATTAGTGTCCGGGAGGCGTATGTTGCAATGCTACTTCTGAGATAGTTTTTTTTTATTGTTGATGGGTTTTACTTACTCATGCTATCGGATTTAAATTGCGTGGACCGTCCGGTATACTATGGAGATCTGGTTGCGAACCGTCACAATTTCCGAGCGTTTAAGCGTTTTTGCCATGCCTACTATTGGCACTACTATACGAAGTAGCCTTCTGCTACTCCGTCACAGCTCACTGCGTCACAAGGCGCTAAATACGTCCGTGGTGTTCAACTAGGTGGCCAGGCTTATCTTGGCCACACCAAACCCCCCAACCCCCTAACCTGACCACTTTGGTCATCGTTTAATTGCTACACTCCCATTTGCTAGAGGGGAAGTGGGAACTTTCTTCCTACTTTGACTCTTTACTTCTATAATTAAATTTGTCTGGGGCCCAAGGTAGCGTAAATTCATGACCTGGGACTTGCCCTACCTTCACTGGTAGGTGTCTTTGCAGTTACCTCCGTTGATCCTCGCTTAGAGGAGTTGCGGGGGGAGAATGGTGAGGAGGCGGGATTGTTGATGGGTTTGCGCTTGACCTCAATCTCACCGATAGCAAATGACGATGATACAATGGAAAGCATTTACCCAGAAGATGCCTACTCACTCTTTCTTTAAAAAGATCTAAGTTGTACTTGCCCGGAAATACCGAAGCTGGCAGGGAGTTCCATTCTCTGTTCCCTGTTGCACAGAAATTTAAAAATTACAAGTGCGAGTTTATAAAGAGTAAACGTTTTTCTAGACGATCTTTGCCAAGGAAAATAACAAAGGCATAGCGACAGATTATTGCAGGTTCTTAATTTGATTGCCGTTTGGTTTCCGGTAGAGTAGAATAGGACCACTCCAACTCTTCCCGTGGATGTCGTACAAGGCGACTAAGGGAATACATTATAAAACATCAATCAGGCCTCCCCAACCCGTCTGGCCAGCGCGGGGAGTGTAGGCCAAATCCTCCGTCTGTCTCCGGCAGATGAGAGAGGGTGGTGCTCCTTCAGTGGAGACAAAAATAACCTGATGAGGAATTTGATTCTATGATAAATAAGGTTCCTCTAAAGCAAACGGAGGACCTGAACCCAGTACCAGTTTCCTGAAATCAGCACGACAACATAATATTTTGTTTCTCACTTAAGGATGTCTGGAAGAAATAGCTAATTGTACATTTGGCTTATGCAAATGGCTTGTTTTTATTGTAGTATCCATCATTACATCTAATTTATGAGGTTGACGAGATTTCTTAGTTATTAATATAAACTGTTCGTCAGATTTAGGAAAATATACTTACAACGTATTGGGTGAGTTTTTCTGTGCATATAATGCCTAGAAATACTAACATATTTCGTCTCTATTCGGCACGAATTGTAGTAGATTTTTATGTGTGCGTTCAGCGCCTGGAAACACTACCTCATTTTAGAGGACATCCTTTTCTATTTACGCGTCCGGGGGTTTGTTGCCAGTTATGATGTTGACATAAAACATGGAAAAGGCAGACAACATTATGTCTGCGAAGTATAAAAGTTGAATGTTGCAGAAATATAAAGATGCTTTCTGCTTTCTGAAGATTGATGATTGGTTGCTCGCCACATCACGCCAAGTGGTATCAGTGGTATCAGCCAGCTTTGCGACGTTTGATCTCGCAAAGTGGCGATGAATATTCTCTGCTTACCCCTCTGGGACCAGGGCGTGAACATTATGTATGTATGTAAAGTAGAAGTATGGCTGGGAGTACGCACTACTATTGATATGGATATTGACGATTATTAAACTATATGTATATGTAATTTGCCGTGTTGTTCCCGGCTTAGAACAGCGCCACCGCCAATCTTCCCGTGGATATCGTCAATCTGCCTGCCAAGCGTAGGGATTATGGATAATCCTCCAATCACAGCCCACCAAAAGTGGTATTCTATTGGGGATTCGACTGATGATCAACGAAAATGCCAAACCTGTACCCTTCAGATTATTTAGTATGCAATAAGTGTATCTGTGTCTTCAGATGGAACAGCCTTATGGGGAGTGTCGACCGGCGGCGTGACGTCATCGTACACCCCTCCCACCGTTCCCTCCCACCTTTGTTTCCTGTTGCTAACCCACGCCTGGGTTTACTATCGAAGCTATGAGGTTTTTATTGACTCGTGGATTGTTTATTTGATATCTATAGCCTTATAATCTTGTTTGGACTGAGCCGGGTTTTTGCCTTGTCAGGGATTCTTCAAACCCTTATACCGAAGCCAACGATCTCTATGTACTACTAGATGGAGCGTTCCGAACAGAAATGATGAAGTCCAATTTTGATGTCGTGTTATTAGGTTGTACGGAGGTACACCTATGTGTGCATGAAACCTGCCTAAACATTTTGTAATCATTGAAATTTGCGTGTAAAAGCAGAGATAATAAATATGTTACTATAGAAGAGCCCATGGTTGTCGATGACTGATAAATAGTGACCCATGCGCGATCTACAGCCAACGATCTCTATGTACTACCAGATGGAGCGTTCCAAACAATCGCTCTGTTCCACGCAAGTAGCCACAACTCTTTCACATTCACAATGAAACTTGTGCAGTTACTACGCAAAACATTTAATTATTACTAAATATTGACGCTACGGTTAAATAATGTAAATATTTAGTAAATAATTAAATGTTCTGCGTAGTAACTGCACAAGTTTCAAAGTGAATGTGAAAGAGTTGTGGCTACTGGCGTGGAACAGGGCGATTGTTTGGAACGCTCCATCTAGTAGTACATAGAGATCGTTGACCGAAGCTTTTTTTTGTTCATCTGTTTGTACGACGGGGAACCGCTTTGGCTGAAATTCTGAACATGTAATCGTTTTCAAGAATCCAAAACGGTTTGGGCGCTCAGCGATTGTCGCTTTAATTTAGAAAGAGAAGCACCTATGTTGCTTACGTATAACGTTGTCCCTCTCGATTGGCACGCTCGCTGCTGATAATATAATAATATAATATGTCAGACATTCTCACCAATTATCCAGTCCCAAACTAGGCAGAACCTGTGCTATGGTTACTAGATAACGGATAGACATACTTAAATAAATATATAAACATGCAAGACTTGGGTACAAACATTCATATTCATCATACGAACATTTGCCCCTAGCGGGATTCGAACCCGCAACCTCCGGCGTGGCAGTCCGAGAACTACCCGTTCCGCCACTGAGGCCGTCAAAGAGGCTCGCTGCTGATAGCCCTACAATAATTTATACACACACACACAAACGTATACTGATAGGCTGGTGGCTCCTATCGTAGTAGTAGTTTAGGCGTTTTAAGTTAAAAAGTGAAGAATTTATGTTGCTTACGTATAACATTGTCCCTCCCCTTGGCACGCTCGCTGCTGATAGCCCTACAATAATTTACGCACACACGCACGTGTACCTTAGTAGTCCTATCCTACTAATATTATAAAGGTGAAAGTTTGGATATTTGGATGTTTGTTACTCAATCACGCTTCAACCACTCGACGGATCGTGATGAAACTTGGCACACATATAGGTTAAGTTCTAGAATAGGACATAGGATAGTTTTTATCCCTAAAAAAAATCCCATTCCTACGGGAAATACATAATAATTTGTGATGTTAAGTTGGTCACGCGGACGAAGTCGCGGGCAACAGCTAGTAGTTTATAACTAAATCACTTGGACAGTATTGAACCAAACAGTATGCCGGGACCAACTTGTAGAAATTGAACAAAGTTATCTGTCCCTGATGGGAATCAAACCCACGCCTCTGGTGCTCGAGTCTAATAACCAAACCAGTCAAATGGGAGTTTAAATAAAATCATTAGTTTAAAAATAGCGCCCCACGAAAATAAACCTTTCTTTTACTTGTAAATGGCCTCGTTTAACAGCTCTTTGAATATAATATTTAGGGGCCTCGTGTTGCCAGGGAATAGAATAACGCAACCCTTGTCGTCAAGTTACCCTTTAAAAAAGCTTTAAAGGGTATGCCGTGCGTACGCAGTGGGTTCCTGATGTAGGGTGTCACTAAATACTGTTTCACGCCGGCACTGCTCGGTTATTTATTCACTTTGAAACTTGTGCAGTTGCTACTCAGAACATTTAATTATTTACTAAATATTGACATTATTTAACCGTAGCGTTAATATTAGGTAAATAATTAAATGTTCTGAGTAGTAACTGCACAAGTTTCATTGTGAATGTGAAAGAGTTTGTGGCACTTGCGTGGAACATAGCGATTTTTTGGAACGAACGTATAACATTGTCCCTCCCCTTGGCACGCTCGCTGCTGATAGCCCTACAATAATTTACGCACACACGCACGTGTACCTTAGTAGTCCTATCCTACTAATATTATAAATGTGAAAGTTTGGATATTTGGATGTTTGTTACTCAATCACGCTTCAACCACTCGACGGATCGTGATGAAACTTGGCACACATACTTGTGCAGTTGCTACTCAGAACATTTAATTATTTACTAAATATTGACATTATTTAACCGTAGCGTTAATATTTGGTAAATAATTAAATGTTCTGAGTAGTAACTGCACAAGTTTCATTGTGAATGTGAAAGAGTTTGTGGCACTTGCGTGGAACATAGCGATTTTTTGGAACGCTCCATCTAGTAGTACATAGAGATCGTTGGCCGGGACCAACTTGTACATAGGATAGTTTTTATCCCGAAAAAACATGTCATTCCTATGGGAAACCAAATTAATATGAATTTGTCATTTTTGAGGTTTTTCGGGACGTTGATTACGAAAATGATATCTATTTTGAAATTTAAGATGTGTAAATATGGATACTTACGCTGACAAAGTTGCGGGCAAGAGCTAGTATATATATATATATATATATATACTTGTCTAATCCCAAACTAGGATTGTCTCCTGTGCCGTGCGAATTAAACAAGGATAGGACAATTCACAAATATAACATCCAGACCGGGACCAACTTGTACAAGGTCGTCTGCTCCCAGTGGGAATCAACCCACGACCGCCGGTTCTCGAGTCCAATGACTAAGGCAAACAAGTTGGTAAACACTGAAAAATAAATCCATTTTTATTTCTTGTTTCATACATAACAGTCATTGTCCCGCACAATCAATGCATCAAAAATATATACCTACTAGCTGTTGCCCGCGACTCCGTCCGCGTGGACAACTTAACATTACACATTATTATGTATTACTTCCGTCTGTCTCCGGCAGATGAGAGAGGGTTGTGCTCCTGCAGTGGAGACGAAAATAACCTGATGATGATGATGATGTATTACTTAATCCTTAAAGAAATCTATTAATCTGGTTATGCATTGAAAATCCATCTATTGAATATTTATTCAATCCAGTCAACAGATATCGCCATCTGTTAGAGTCGTTTGGAGCTAACAGATAATTGTGACTGACAAATAATAGACAAATAATTTGCAATAAAATAATATTGCGACTATAAATTGAGATGTAAGCTATCCTATCTTTTAAGTTGGATCAAATTGCACACGGTGTGCAAATCAAATTTAAAATCGGTCCAGTAGTTTAGGAGTCCATCGCGGACAAACAACGTGACACGTGATCTTTATATATAAAGATAATGTTTGCGGGCCAACGATCTCTATGTACTACTAGATAGAGCGTTCCAAACAATCGCTCTGTTCCACGCAAGTAGCCACAACTCTTTCACATTCACAATGAAACTTGTGCAGTTTAGTAAATAATTAACTGTTCTGCGTAGTAACTGCACAAGTTTCATTGTGATTGTGAAAGAATTGTGGCTACTTGCGTGGAACAGAGCGATTGTTTGGAACGCTCCATCTAGTAGTACATAGAGATCGTTGACCTATAATATTAATGGAAACCAAGTTCCCCTGTGTGACACGCTAACAGACTTATAATGTTGTTAACGTCATCTAAGTCTCTCGTCACGCAGGGGACAGAACTTAAGCAACACGCAAGGTCGCTCCATCACACCTCTGGCACTTCACACAAGCGAACACATTCAATCACCTACTACACGCCGGCCTGTACACGTACGTGTGTGTGTATATATTATTGTAGGATACACCCAGCGTGCGAACATAGTCGATCAATCAAGAAGCTTTCCAACTTATAGTGCCGATCTCGCGGCGCCGGTCGATAACGCGTAGGCGTAGATGTGAGTACTGCCAGCCGTTCTCTATTCCGCGGGCGATGTTGAATTGTCGGGGGAAGTGAGCGTCGCTTTGTTCATCATCATCATCATCATCAGCCCGAAAGAGTCCACTGTTGGACATAGGCCTCTCCCAAGGCGCGCCACTGAACCCGATCCTCGGTTCTTCTCATCCAGTCACTGCCAGCCGCCTTACGCAGATCGTCGCTCCTACTAGCCAGGGGGCGTCCCACACTACGCTTGTCCAGTCGCGGTCATTTCTGATCCTGTCTCCTAGAGAAACTCCGAGCATAGCTCTTTCCATAGCCCGCTGAGCGACCTTGAGTTTTCGTACTAGTCCCACTGTCAGTGTCCACGTTTCGGCGCCGCAGGTCATTACGGGTAGGACGCACTGGTTGAAGACTTTTGTCTTCAGGCACTTTGGTATACGCGACGAGGAGATATGACGTAACTTCCCAAATGCTGCCCAGCCTAGCCTAATCCTCCCGTCGGTTTCCTTCTCGAAGTTGTTTTTGCCTATACTAAATTTTATTAAAAGTAGGTACATTTCTTTATCAAATTTGGTACTAAACGCATTATACTTGTCCTTTCGGTTACTCTATGGTTGACTGGAAGAGATCCCTAAGTGGGATAAGTCCGCCTTTGTACACAGTTTAATTCCTATTTTATTATTGTTGTTGTTGTTGTTGTTATTTTTGGTACAATAAAGCGTTTACATCAATACATAAATTTATTTCTCTGGTCATACTCAGGATTTTCCGTATGCCGAAGGAATAAGAGCACCTAGCCAGGCGCCGCTCGGTGTTTTGTAGCGATAGATAAACATGGCCGCCCCGTTGGCCTAGTACCGAGCGCCAGCGCTCGTGGGTTCGATTCCCACTGGGAACAGACGACCTTGTACAAGTTGGTCTCGGTCTGGATGTTATATTTGTGAATTGTCCTATCCTTGTTTAATTCCCATAGTACACGAGATACATCAAGGTATCAAATAAGTGTATAATTTACGGGTATGTTACTGAAAGTAGGTAAATTGCTTCGTATGCAATGCAATGGTGCAAGCTTTCGATAGATAATTGATGATTTTAGACGACATTCAAAATCAAAATCAAATTTAAATGGGTGACGAATAAGTAAGCTGAAGTGATAGTAAGCGGCTTACATCTGTCGCAGACGAGTTTTGAAGTGGAGACCGCTGATCGGCACGTACAGGGTGGGACGTCCCGCAGCCATGTGGACCTGAAGAAGGTGGACGGTAGCGGCTGGATGTGGAGGGCGGAGGACCGGGTGTGGTGGCGTTCATTGGGGAAGGCCTATGTCCAGCAGTTATATGATTCTATATTTGTCATTTTGTTTGTTCTTAGTTTTTCACTATTTCAGTTCCAGTTTACTTCACTTAAAAACCTGCTATATGCCGCCTGTTCAGGAACTAAAATCCGTTGTAACCGAACTGTTCTAATATTCCAAAGAAACGAATATGTTTGTGGTATGTTTTGAAATTGGCCTGGTTATACTGGAAAGGCCACGAGGTAAAGGACGTCGCGCTTTTGCCGGGGAATACGCGATCGATAACCTAGTAGACGGCAGTGCCGTAGGTGGCTTATTGGCGCCCCCGGCGAGACGATTAACGCCCCCTGAACAAATCACCAACTTACGTTGTCAACGACTAGACATTGTTCGAGGGCTTTATTCCCGTTATGTTAAAGTAGAATTTTGCTTATTTATTATTGATATCGTGAATGAGAAGTGATATTGAATTTTCTATGACAATGGTTGTAATCCTATCCTACTAATATTATAAATGTGAATGTTTGGATATTTTGATGTTTGTTACTCAATCACGCTACAACCACTGGACGGATCGTGATGAAACTTGGCACACATATAGGTTAGGTCCTGGAATAGGTTATAGGATAGTTTTTATCCCGAAAACAAAAACAGCCATTCCTACAGGAAATTATCCCGAAAAAAAAACACCCATTCCTACGGGAAATACATAATAATTTGTGATGTTAAGTTGTCCACGCGGACGAAGTCGCGGGCAACAGCTTATTTGTAATAATAGTTCATTTATCTGTTTTTTTATAGTCCATTATAATTCTTGTCTACTTCCCGCGTCTTGAGGATGTTTCTTTATCTAGCTCTGTATGACCGCTTTCGTCGTATTATTTCTGTATAAATAAAGAAGTAAAAAGTTAATAAAAAATACTTTTTATTAACATTTTTACATATTTATTTACGTTACATACGTAATTAAATAATATAATATAAACAATACATTGGGCCTGATTCTGAAGGTACAATGTTAAAATTAGACAGCACTAAAATTGTTGTTATCCCTGTCACACGGTATTATGAAGATAAAGACGAAACTAATTTTAGTGCTGTCAAATTTTAATAGTGTGCCTTTAGAATCGAGCCCATTGAGTATATATTTTATATTATAAAGCTTTACATCATTATATCATGACACGCAACTGAATTGTATATTAAAGTACATTTTATTGTACATTTTGGCCGTCTTATCGCTAAAAGTTATTTTTTCCAGAAAAAAATTAAGTAGTGAATAAGAATAGCAGAGAAAGATAGGTTGTGCAGTTAAATAAAAGTAGGAGTATAGTTTCTTGTAATGTTTTAAATAAATATATGATACCCTCCTAATGTTTTGCGACCCTGAAGTCCGTACCCTAAATACGCCGCTGTTCAGCTGTCAATTGTAAGCTAATTTAAACCTTGAGAATGTTTATATAGGTATCGAGTTTGAATGGCGTCGTTATTGGCCTGTCTATTGACCTGTTGGTTTATTTGGTGTACACACGACAGCCGTTACAGTCAGCCACGCAGTGATGTACTTTATCTTGCAATATTTGGTTTTGCGTCGTATTCTCGAACTATTCTGTCTAGTAGTAGCAAGTAAAGGGGCAATCACTATCGGATACTGAACAAGTCTTGTACTATGTGTGATGTTTGGAAAATGTCAATTTTTTTTTTTAGTTTCTTTCAACGCTGTGGTATTGAAATGAGGGTTTGGGGCGATCATCTGAAATCCTGCAAGACCGGCAACGGCATCGAAATGGTGGACAGCCTTAACACCCCCCCCCCCCCCCCCCCCACCTCCTTATCCCCTATAAAGTTGTGCCATTCAGTTATCATTAAGTACAGATAAACTAATTAGGTAAACAACATTCCACAGTCAGTAATTCAATGACAGCCAATGAAAGGAAACCATAGAAATTATATCAAGACAGCTTGGTGAAGTTGCCGTGTGGTTTCCGGTGGAGTAGAATAGGACCACTCCAACTCTTCCCGTGGATAGCGTACAAGGCGACTGAGGGAACACATTATAAAACATCAATCAGGCCTCCCCAACCCGTCTGGCCAGCGCGGGGAGTGTAGTCCAAATCCTCCGTCTGTCTCCGGCAGATGAGAGAGGGTTGTGCTCCTGCAGTGGAGACAAAAATAACCTGATAATGAGAATGTTGAAGTAGTCGCGACGCTCGTGCCAACAGTCTGCTATATATTGCATAAACTATCATACGCTTACTCGTTTCGCGTTGAGTCAAGGTCGGGTAAATATCCACAAAAATGCCATATTGCGCGGTTTCTGTTTCTGACTGGGTTATCCGCGAGGCTTAAAAGGTGCACGGGAGGGGCGCGCTGTGTCCGAAAATCGTCACGCGCGAAACTGAAGTAAACAAATGTCTATAACCGTTCTATCTTGGTAGGATTTCTGTGGTAATGATAATATAGTTATTTATCATTTTGTCTATTATATTATTATAGTATTTATTGCGTATTTGATGTCAGAAGGATTGTTTATGTGCTATTCATTGGATTTGTTTATGGTTTTCTATTTGCTGTATAGAAAATATATCAATTCAAACATATATATATATCAATCTTTTATCCGGGTGTTTGACCTCTTAATACATGTGGTCTCTGATACAGGATGGTCTCTAATTGTATACAAAACACAGATAAAAAAAACTAGGTACGTATTGTTATGGAGTTCAATTCAACAAGGATATACCCTGAACTTTTTAATTAGACTTAGTTACATAACCCATGCGGTTATTTTTGTCTCCACTGCATGAGCACAACCCTCTCTCATCTGCCGGAGACAGACGGAGGATTTGGCCTACGCTCAAACCAGACCAGACGGGTTGGAGAGGCCTGATTGATGTTTTATAATGTATTTATTCCCTGAGTCGCCTTGTACGACATCCACGGGAAGAGTCGGAGTGGTCTTATTCTACTCTACCGGAAACCACACGGCACGGCATCTGTGCAGAATAGAAGCGGCAATCCATTAAACAAACCCATGTACAGATCGTTCAATTCACGACGGCTCGCCCCGCTACTTGCGGGGTGAGCGGGACGCGGGTAGGTAATCATAACGTCAGTTAGTGTACGAATGTACACTGATAACACAGCCACATACAAAAAATGTTTCTGACCTGGAGGTCTCATTATGTGTACTACATGTTTTTGGGGTCGCTGAATCCGAATTCGGGGTCAGTTTCATCCTAGCTCGTCTGGTTCCACTCATAACCTCAAAAATACCAGATATCTGCTATATCCGTAGAAACCACAGAGTTTTATTCATTTAGTTATTTATTGTACACATTAAAATACAAAGAAAAGAAAAAATATACAAAAGGTTGAGCTTATTTCTAAAGAAATTTCTTCCAGCAAACTTGCGATGAAGGTAAGTGATCAAAGAGAGGCAATAGTCACGTGTTCATATATATTAAATGCATTTGTATGAAATAAAGAGAAATTAAGCGGTTTAGGTCAAGAGTGGGGCGGGCCGTCGTGAATTCATCGTTTTTCAAGCGTAATTTATTCTCGTTAGCCACTTAAACAATCTATTACGTTTTATTTTGTCTGCGTTATGTTCTAGTTCTATTTCAGACGCGCTAGGTTCACTGGCTAGGTCCAAGGTTTTCCTAGGCAGAGACCGTCGTGTATAAATAAATAAACTGAAGTCTTCCGATAGGCTAGACTTTATCGATTTACGGTCGTCGCAGTGGAAGTTCCCGAGTCGTTCTAGGTAATACGGCTTGTTTACACTGTTGTTTTCGTCGTAAAAGTTGCTTTGTGGCTGGCGCGGCCCCGATTGCCGGGGCCCGGAGGCCACACCCCCGACGTTCCATACAAGCGAACAGATTTAATCACCTACTATTATTATAGGCGCGCCCGCCTGTCCTGGGACAACGTTATACGTCGACACATAAGTGCTTCTCTTTCTAACCGGCAGTGTACTACACGCCGTGTTCTATTTTGCGGGAGACATTAAACTGGCGGGGGAGGCGAGTGTGGCTTTACGAAGTCTTATTTAGTACTGGCAACAGCCCGCGACTTCGTCCGCGTGGACAACTTAACATCACAAATTATTATGTATTTCCCGTAGGAATGGGATGTTTTTTCGGGATAACAACTATCCTATGTCCTGTTCCAGGACCTAACCTATATGTGTGCCAAGTTTCATCACGATCCGTCAAGTGGTTGAAGCGTGATTGAGTTACAAACATCCAAATATCCAAACTTTCACATTTATAATATTAGTACGAAGGATAGTAGGATGGCAGAATTATAGTGCAGGTTTCGTTTGGATAGTTACCCCCCCTGTGTTACTGCCGTGTGGTTTCGGGTAGAGTAGAATAGGACCACTCCAACTCTTCCCTTGGATGTCGTACAAGGCGACTAAGGGAATACATTATAAAACATCAATCAGGCCTCCCCAACCCGTCTGGCCAGCGCGGGGAGTGTAGGCCAAATCCTCCGTCTGTCTCCGGCAGATGAGAGAGGGTTGTGCTCCTGCAGTGGAGACCAAAATAACCTGATGATGAATATTTATTTATTTTATGTTCCGGGTTGAAGGGCAGGAGTGATAGACGCACTAGAAATGTTACCGCACACATTGGGCAGATGACAGGAATAATCTAGACATACGGCGTTGTTGCGCGACGAGCCGGCTTTTAGTAGTACGTTCTAGAAACGCGCGCGGGCCGTTCTGTAACCTTATCTTGCAATGAACATTCCAGCTCACATTTACTCTCGAATACGGTTGCGTGATATTTCCATTGTTTTGTTTACATCGATGGCGTTTTCGTAGCGACAGCGTACCAGTTTGCATGTTTGCGTAGATCCACCAGCAAAGAATGGCAGAATGTTTTTCGTCGGAAGAAAACGCGTGTCGTCACATCGATTCGTGGCGTCTTAGGCCTTTTGCACATTATAAGAAAGTTTCTTGTGTCTTATGAGAAATGTCTTATAAGAAATCCAGTCGCATATGAGACCATGCATATTGCAAGACATTTTTTTCAGACACGCGCATTGAGAATTTTTCTTGTCTGGTGTCTCGTGTCTTATAATGTACAAAAGGTCTTAAGCTTTTATTTATGCAGGGCGGAACAGAAAAGTGTCACCATCCGATTATTCCTTAACTAATAAAGATATCCGAAAAATTCAAACTCGCATAGCTACTAGGTAGAAAGCTAAAAAGGATGTTATTACGAAGAATCCTTTATATACCTATGATCCACAATAAAGATATTTCATTTCATTTCAAAGAAAAGTACCTGAACAACAGTGATTAAATTTTTTTTAAGGTATTTTTTTTAACGCCAATCGAAAGCTCTATTTATGTATGTATGTATATTTCATTCCAGATTAATAGTCCTATGAAAACAAACGCATTTGCGTCTTGAAAACAAAATACCCAATAGATGGTGTTCCTAAGTGGACCGCAAAGTTTACTTGGTAATACAAACCTATTTTTGCTGCTGGTGACCCTTTCATGTATATGTTACCGAGACGTAAATAGCGTTGGTTTTCATAGGACTATTAATCTGGAATGAAATATATGTAAACGCTTTATTGTAACAAAAATAACAACAACAACAATAATAAAATAGGAATTAAACTGTGTACAAAGTTAGGGATCTCTTCCAGTCAACCTTAGAGTAACCGAAAGGACAAGTATAATACGTTTAGTTATCATCTACGTAAAGTAACAAGTGTGAAGAATAATGCGGAACCACTACGTATTGGTATTATTTCACTATTTTGTGAACCACTAGAATTTTGACATTGAAAAATACATAAAAAATAAATAGAATAAAATATATTTTTTTTTATTTAAGATTATTTTGTCCATAATATTGTTAGTAAACATAATCCCTAAACTTAAGTTAGTATTAAATTATCATAAATGGATGGACCAATCAGGTGTATGTATATGTGGCTTACACTGAGTGCACATAACCTTATATATATAAAAGTACGTAACGAAGGCGATGCTGTTCGCAACACATCACGTCAAGGGGTATCACGGGGCGAAAAGCGGGCGAAGGAAAGCCACTTTGCGACATTAGATTATGCAAAGTGGCGATAAATCGTCTCTGTCTACCCCTCTGGGACCAAGGCGTGAGCATTATGTATGTATGTACGTAAGGAAAAAAAAACACTTGTTCTGGTTCCTTTTTTAAACGTTTTTTTTTTAGTTTAAGCAACGATTTCTATGTGCTACTAGATGGAGCGTTCCAAACAATCGCTCTATTCCACGTAAGTAGCCACAACTCTTTCACTTTCGGAGTGAAACTTGTTCAGTTACTACGCAGAACATTTAATTATTACTAAATATTGACGCTACGGTAAAATAATGTCAATATTTAGTAAATAATTAAATTTTCTGAGTAGTAACTGCACAAGTTTCAAAGTGAATGTGAAAGAGTTGTGGCTACTTGCGTGGAACAGAGCGATTTAAGTTTAAGTTACTTCATTTTTAGCTTTAGGGCCTCTTAGTAGGTATATTAGTTTGAATTTTTGTGATGTCTTTATTAGTTGAGAGGTAATCAGCTGGTGACATTTTATTATTGTTCGGGGCAAGCGTTATTCGGTTAGGAGTGCAGCTCCTAATGGAATGAAACAAACTTTTTCAACGAGCTTTAGAAAAAGACTAATACTGAAATGTTATTACACAGTTGATGACTATGTAGCTGACAAAATGTTAGATTTAAGTTAGTTTAAAAACATAACCCTCACCATAGAATTTGTCATACCGACAAGGTACCTTTCCAAGTGACGTAACTGACATTTCATTAGGTTGTTCAGGGCAAGCGTTATTTGGTTAGTTATCCAGAATAACGCTTGCCCTGAACAATTATTAAAATGTCAGCTACGTCACTTAGAAAGGCAAGCGACGATATAACCATTCCGGTGAAAACGATTAGTAATCTCACTCGATTCGTTCTGAAGTTTAAAAGGTGTACCTTTACCTAATAATTTGACACATTTGACACGCTTGTTCGGTGTAGGACAGATATATAACTCTCTGAAAACGAGACTGGGTATGTACGAAATATTGGTATTTCTTACTTATAAACTAAGCAATATCTAATGCTTGTTTTTGTAAAAGCAATTTAAAATAAAATTAAAAAAAAACACGCCCTCTGAATGCTGACCTGACGACCTGACCTAAACGAAATTGTTTTGTTATGAAACTGCGAGAGAGTTAGTAAACAAGAGTTGTTTACCTTCTCTGCATTCGTAGGTTTTCCATGTCTATTGAGAACTTTCGCTGGCGTTTTATAAGACTTCTTGCTCTTAATTGCACAAGGTAGCAATTACAATGCAACAAACTGACTTTTTCATCGCGCCCGGCCATCTTTCCGGATTTGTAATTCGTGAAGCTATGTGCAAAAATGCCCTCAGGCCCGTTTCGTTCACTTCCAGAATGTCGAATGTCCACTTCCCGGATAACTCACTCTTTATCTGGCTTTTCTATACTATACCCTCAAGTCTTAGGTTTGTGTGTAACGGATGGACGGTTAGACAGACATTCAGGGGATAAGAAAAGCTGGAGTTCGACGTCCAGGGAACTGGACGTTTCCGGAGTTTTTTTTTAATGGCGGCGTTTATCAAGATGGCGTTAAAAAAAAAAATTGCTCCGATCGCGCCAAAACTTGTATGCAGGGTTATGAGGGATTAAGTTCTATTTATATTTTTGGGTTTAACAAACACAGACACCTCTAGTGGTATAGTATAATTGCTTGAAAATTTTTATGCCCAAAACGGGGCATGACTCTCTGAATATGGCATTTCGAGTGCAGACTGTATAAGGGCTGTTTATGAATCCAAATGATGGTCGTGGCCAACGGCCTCTATGTACTGTCGTGGCTTATTAAATTTACGGCACGGCAAGCATCGTACGGTTCGCGGAAACGTATTAACGGCCGTAATGTTAGTTTTAAACCAGCGATCGATAAGCTTTGACATCGAACGTCATACGTGACAGGCAGTAGGGGATCCAGTTGGAAGTTTGCTATTAGGCAACGATCTCTATGTACTACTAGATGGAGCGTTCCAAACAATCGCTCTGTTCCACGCAAGTAGCCACAACTCTTTCACATTCACAATAAAACTTGTACAGTTACTAAGAACATTTAATTATTTACTAAATACTGAGATTATTTAACCGTAGCGTCAATATTTAGTAATAATTAAATGTTCTGCGTAGTAACTGCATAAGTTTCATTGTGAATGTAACCGAGTTGTGGCTACTTGCGTGGAACAGAGCGATTGTTTGGAACGCTCCATCTAGTAGTACATATAGATCGTTGATATTAGGTATTCTGTGGTTTGATGCCCCCTCCTACCTCACCCCATTCTTTGAAGTCCTTCAAAGCTCTTGAGAAAAACATCGATCGAAAATAGAAGCAATTAGAAAATGCGCTTTGAGAGTAAAAGCCTTCGAGAATACATATATATTGCTCACGCCTTGGTCCCAGAGATGATGGATCGCCACTTTGCGCGATCCCGACATTCATGAACCTTTTCATGCACCTCCTTTTATTCTTCTTACTGCGTACCCCAGCCTTTTTGAGGACGTCACCAATTTGATACTTGAACGTCCTCCTAGGACGACTTCTAGCTGTAGTTCCTACCACATTCGCACTATAAATATTATAAAAATAATAAAATACAAGAAAATAACGATATCGGGAAAACGCTCTAACAAATCATGTGATAAATACCTAGTAGACTTAACAAAGAACCTTATCAATACGAAAATAAAGGTTTTCCTTGAATACCAAAATAGCTGCGGGTAGGTGGTCGGAAGCCTTGTGAAGTATGTTTGGAATATATTTTACGTTTCTTTTGACCGACTGTTTTTGGCTAAGACTGCTCAACGACACGTCAAACTTTGCAGGCTATTTCGTATCCTTATGTCGAAACGTCGACCCTATGCCATCGTGCTTAAGTCCCCAAGAGTCCGCTGCCTAAAAACTATTACGCAGTTAAAGAATAGGATCATGCAGTCCTTGGGTTAAAAGTGAGCTGTACCCCAGGCTGTTTGCCGTGTGGTTTCCGGTGCACTCCAACTCTTCCCGTGGATGACGTGCAAGGCAACTAAGGGAATACATTATAAAACATCAATCAGGCCTCCCCAACCCGTCTGGCCAGCGCGGGGAGTGTAGGCCAAATCCTCCGTCTGTCTCCGGCAGATGAGAGAGGGTAGTGCTCCTGCAGTGGAGACAAACATAACCTGACGATGGCCCCAGGACAGCCTTGCAGCCAGTGCATTACATTCACACAGCAAGTGCTTCATCGTCTCGCTGTCCTCTCCGCAGGCTCTGCAGCTGACGGTTTCTGATAATCGCAACTTATCCAGGAGGTGCCTTACACTGAAGTGGTTGGCAAACGCTCCAACGTTAATATGGACAGTCCTATTACCGTATTTATCTTCATGATCATCAGCCTAAATACGTCCACTGCTGGACATAAGCCTACCCAGTAGAATACCACTTTTGGTTAGATGTTAATTGGGGGGTTTGCCATAATCACCACGCTTGGCAGGCGGGTTGGTGATCGCAGTAATGATCTTAACATACACACACAGAAGAATGCTGCTGCCCGTCCCTGGTGCAATCCCTCAGTCGCCTTGACGACACCCACGGGAGAGATAGGGGTGGCCCTATTCTAAGCCGGGAATCTTTATTTAATATTTATCTTACGTTCTTGGAAATGTTGCTGAAAACAATATTTAACGCTCGAAGCCGACCAAAGTAATCAATAAGCATGAGTGTAAGATGGGATTTTGTTACAGTGGACATCATACGACGCCATGCCAATTATTAGGTTAAACAAACATCTCTGCACCATACTGAATCCCTCTGTCTCCATTTCAGATGCACGCTCCGCTTCCCTTCGACGAACATACGGCTGGAGTTCCAGTCGCTGGTGGAGGAGAGTGGCGGCGGAGGCGGCGGCGGCGTCGGCAGCAGCGCCGGCCCGCCGCTGCCGCCGCTGCGTATCACCATCCCCATGGACAGCGACGGTCGCAGTCCTGCACCCTCGCCAACCGGTCAGTCCATTTGTATACTTATCATATCAGCCCTTAGTCGTCCTCTGCTAGACATAGGCCTCCCCAATGAACACCTTCACACCGGTACTCCGCCCTCCGCATCCAGCCGCTACCGGCAACCTTCTTCAGGTCGTCGGTCCACCTGACCTTTGTATACTTAATTTATAGTATAAGATTAATGTGAGAGTTATGTACTAGTGCTGTGCTCCTACTTTATCGTACCATATATACCGAAGCCCTATAACTCGATCACCCACCGGTACCGGGGGGCTCTTAGCAGAGCCCTGAATACGTCATTGTAATGAATTCGCAAAGCGATGTAGCCTTCTTGTATTAATCGTGCCCATAAGCAGCTCGTGTAAAAATCGAAGTCCAAATCAATCGATCATCAAAACCGGTAACACCTTGCTGGGTTCCTTTATTAGTAAATTGACGCTATCTGAGTACGGAACAATTGTCTATGTCGGGTTTGTTGGGCTGGATATGTTCAGGGGGCCGCTTGGTAGATTCGGGGAAGGTGGTGATATCATAAGACATAAACTACAGCTTTACTACTTTTATTTCACTTCGATTAATCAGTAGATAGTTACAACATAAATAGAGAAATGGTCCGTGCGCCGTGCCGTCTGAATCCATACTCCCCGTACGCTGCGGCGAGTCTGTCTTTTATACAAGCGTGCACCTGCGTTTAGTCGCAGTGGGGAAGCGCTGAGGCGGGCGCTCCGCCGCGCGCAGGTGTTCACAATGACGATCCGTCGGTCGTTTAACATCATAGTAGGGAAGCGATGGTACGATGTCAGCCATGTCACGAGTACGCCGCCGTCATCTACATTCTTTATCATCCGAGCCTTTGTTTTCCTCAAGAAAATGTCTTTGCCCTTTGACGGGCTATTAAGGGAGTCGTGTTTTCACTGGCGTTGCTTACTGCTTAGTTAAAGATGGGATAGAATCGGCCGCCTTACCAGCCGTGTGGGTTTTGGCTTTCAATCTTCCCGTGGGTGTCGTCAAGGCAACTAATGAACTGCACGAGGGACAGGCTGCAGCGTTCTACTGAGTATATTAAGATCATTACTGCGATCACCAATCCGCCTGCCAAGCGTGGTGATTATGGCAAATCCTCAATCGACAGCCCACCAAAAGACGCATTCTATTGGGGAAGCTTATGTTCAGCAGTGGACGTATTCTGGCTGATGATGACCGCCTTCCTTAGCCCAGTGGTCAATTAAGCACGTTTGAATGGTACCCTGGCAAATTGCAGGTACGATAAGCGCTGCGAACAGCTGCCCGACAAGTCCTCGCGGCGCCGGCTCGTCTGGCCGCCGGCACGCGGACCTGGGGCTTGTTGCGCAGTACGCCGCGCTCGCAGACCACCAGAGACCCACCTCCAACGGCACCAACGTGAGTTGATACTGACATCGTCACAGATACATACCTAATCACAATTATTTTGTGTTGTTTGACCATGCCATTTTATAGTATAAGTTAAACACCGCCAAAGTACTACGAGTTACGTTTCATATCTAACAATAGCAGCTTAATTTTGTAACACTTTGGGGAGTGTGCCCAGGTATTTCACAATTTGATACCCCCATCCCCCTTCCGTCCCCGGAATATCAGGCGTGGGACTTTATCCTTATATATTAGAGATACTACACTCTAGTACGAAGCGTTTTGCTTCGTCTTGCATAATGCGAATTGCTAAGGAAATGCTGCTTTTCGGTGAAGGAAAACATGGTGAGGAAACCTGTATATGCTAAATCGTATGTGAAATCTATCGAATCGGATTGGGGCATCGTTTTGTTGACAGGGAGTTTGATACAAAAGGCCTTGATAGGATAATTCATTCAATAAAAGTTGGGTTACGACATTATTTACTTTCAAGAGCTTTGTGTAATTAATTTGACTGTGTTATGATGTTTATTCCTATACAGAAAAGTTATGTGACAGAGTGAGGAATGCAGTGATACATGAGAAGTGTGGTTTAAAAGAAGATGTAGTAACGAAGGTAGAGAAGGGTATGTTGCGTTGGTTTGGACATTTAGAGCGTATGAATGAAAGAAGAGTGACAAAAGAAATTTACAGTGCGAATGTTGAAGGAACTACAGCTAGAGGTCGTCCTAGGAGGACGTTCAGGGATCAAATTAGTAACGTCCTCAACAAGGCTGGGGTCCGCAGTGAGAATAATAAAAGGAGGTGCATGAAAAGGTTTATGAATGTGAGTGAGGCTAGTGAGGTGTGTCAGGATCGCGCAAAGTGGCGATCCATCGTCTCTGCCTACCCTTCTGGGACCAGGGCGTGATCATTATGTATGTTTGTAGATAATTTGATAACGACGGCGACGTATATTGAAAGATGGTTATATTTATTTGCCAATAGTGTCGAGATGATTGGTCATTGCAGAGAAGTATCAGCCCCGTAGTGTTTAATCAACAATTTATTCCCATCTCCAGACGTCAGCGTCTGATTCCGGGTACGGCAGCCGCGACGTGCGCGAGCGCGAGCCCCGCGAGCCCCGCGAGCCGCGCGAGCCGCGCGACGACGCCAAGCCGCCGTACAGCTACGCGCAGCTCATCGTCCAGGCCGTGGCCTCCGCGCCCGACAAGCAGCTCACTCTCTCCGGGATCTACAGCTACATAACCAAGCACTACCCATACTACCGCACCGCCGACAAGGGCTGGCAGAACTCCATACGTCACAACCTCTCGCTCAATAGGTGAGCAATGAATAATCACCATAGACTCCTGATAGCAATGCGAGTGCCCCCAAAGAGCCGTGGTAGCCGGTTGGTTGTGCACTCGCCTCACGTTCATGAGGTTCTGGTACAAACCCCGCCCGTACCAATGAGTTTTACGAAACTTAAGTACGGTTTATTTGTAATACCACAGGCTTTTCGGTGAAGGAAAACATCGTAAGGAAACCTGCATATGCCGAAGAAGAAATTCTGAGGCGTATGTGAAGTCCACCAAATCGGCTTGGGGCACCGTTGGTGGTCAGGGGTTTGGTACAAAAGATCCTGCAGGGTCGAAGTGTCGCCAGGTCTTCCTGGCCCCCTAAGAAGATAAGATAAGATAATGCGAGTGCCCGAGACCTTGGAGCGCTACTCTGGCGCAGCTAGTGTAGTAAACAAACCAATTTGTTTTCCTTCGCCACGGTTCGTTATTTGTAAATTTCTAAAAATAATTAAAAACGACGACCAACATGGATGTTCAGAGCTTGTGCTCTGAAAAGGAGGCGCGTCTCCTGTGCTTGTTTTTTCGAAACATTACGAAACAATCTTAAATATGACGGACAGAAAGTTTAAGATTCACATTAAAAACGAGTTTGTAAGAAAGCCTACTATATAATAAACCATTATTTGAATGACAAAGATGCCTGGCACTAATGTTGATACAACTTTGTACCTCTTTATATAATTGTATCATCATCATCCGGTTATTTTTGTCTCCACTGCAGGAGCACAGCCTTCTCTCGCCTGCCGGAAACACACGGAGGACATTGTTATTTTTGTTAATTTACTAAGAGATAGGCATGACTAACAAATAATGGATTAACATTATCTGAAAATAAATAAAATTACTTTTTTTTTTGTCAATGCTCACTCAATGTTATTGTTTTCCGTGGCGAATGAAAAAAAAAACCCCTTGCGCGAGTGAAGACGAGCAAGGGTTTCTTTTGACAACAACCGTGATATGACATGTCGATAAAAAAATTACGTGTATAAATGTACCAAGTGTACTCATATGCAATAAATGATTTTGACTTTGACTTTGACATCTGCCATCGATAAAACCGTAAGCACGTCTCCCTCGTGAGACCTCATTTTGACGTTTGTTTTTAACCAAAACAAAACATGGGGGAGATAAGTAGCTAGGCTTTGAGGGAGCTTGGAAAGCTTTATAAAAACTAATTAAAATTTATTTAAACTATTTCATTAGAATGAATTATAACTTAACTAACAGCCAGACGTGCTGACAGAAAGACATGGTGCACCGTACTGATGATGGCTTGCCTCTCACGAAGAGGGGTCCCGCCATCGACCACCCGGACTCTGCTGAGTCGCCCGGGATAAGAGTCTGGAATGTGCTGCAGTTCTCAGGCTCTTACTTGTATGGTATCACCAGGTTGCGAGTGCGTGGATAGCTTGTGGATGAAAACAAATATTTTTGTGTAATATTTCGAAAAAAATAACTCAGAAGATGCGCTTATAGATTAATTTATTTAATATTACAAATGTTAATATATAAAATTTTTACTTACGGAAATAGTCAATACTTAAGAATTAATATGCTCGTAAAAATATAAATATATACAAAATGTAAATTTTTGTATGAAATTTTGTAATTTGTTGTCATTGTAAATCTACTTTACAGCTATATAGCTATTTTCATTATAGCGAGCCGAGAGGACTGCCCCATATTGTGGCACTCCATTTTTATTTTATTTTATAACTATAGTTTTAAAATAGTTTTTGTTTGTAATTATAATTTTAAAATCAACTAACATTAGTTTATAAGATTCTACTGACAACAATATGGACAAAGTCTGAAATATTTTTTTTTAATTTGAATTTTAATTTACTTCAAGAGAAAATTGTTGCAGATAGAGAAGATAGTTTTCCATTCAAGAATAAGATGATACTAAAGGGATCTGTAACTGTTCCAGATACTTCATCAAAGTGCCGCGCAGCCAGGAGGAGCCCGGGAAGGGGAGCTTCTGGCGCATCGACGCGCAGAGCGAGAGCAAGCTCATAGAGCTGGCCTTCCGGCCGCGCCGTCCGCGCGGGGTGCAGTTCCGGGCACCCTTCGGACTGTCCTCCAGGTAACCATTTTATATTAACTCTCTCTTCTCTGTCGTTCCCTCACAGCTGAGGGTCGCGCCTCCACGCATAGCGGTCATTGGGCAGCCGCACTGCTTCATATAAGGATCCGCCAGCCACCCTCCTCACCGGGTCTGACCACCTCGTCGCAGCTCGTCGTCTGGCCCGCCTGCCCTCCACTTGACCCAGGATGATGAGCTTCTCCAGGTCGTGCTTGGGAGACCGCACAACGTGACCGAAGAAGCTTGAGTCTTTTCACTAACTACACCTCATACCATGAAGCAAAATAATTTTTCGTAGCTTAGAGTATTTACCTTCATGATTGACACTAATTGGTTATTAAATTAGATAACAGATGACATTTTAAAATCATCTGTTATCTAATTTAATAACCAATTAGTGTCAATCCTGCAGGAAAAAACTTTGAGGTGAAACTATGAGCTACGAAAAATTATTTTGCTTCTTGGTATGAAGTGTAGTCTTAAAGTAGATTCAAACTAACTTTGATCTAAAGATAAACAAACATGGCGCCTCACATAAGCAAGATAAAATAGAGATGTGAAATCACAGGAACGAATGATTCCATTAATATTTTAGGAGTAATTTTATTAACAATATATTAAAATACTGTCGGGCATAGTTCTAAAAACTATAGTAAATTCACGCACCAGTAAAAGAAAACTGCTTCAAAATAACTGTACACAATTTTAGTTCACATTTATTTCAGCAGGGTGATCCATTCATTCGTTGATTTTTGGTCATCTCTAATTTTCATAAACAAATAGAGGACGACGAATGACAGTCAAACGTCAGTAAAACGTCAGTCAATAAAGCAGCTTTTCACACCGTGTCTGAATTATATTAATTTTAATGTATAAATTCAACGAATTTATAAAACGATTTATAAATGAGCATTAATATGTAAACTAGATTGAGTGTGTTTCTATTAGGAATCTGACTTAGATTATCGTGTGATAGTGCATGGAAAGGTTTGTTTACCTTTTGATTAAAGTTAGTATGAATGTAGTCATGTATAGTTAATAGTACTAGTCTAATTGGCAAGGAACAACGATCTCTATGTACTACCAGATAAAGCGTTCCAAATAATCGCTCTGTTCCACGCAAGTAGCCACAACTCTTTCACATTCACAATGAAACTTGTGCAGTTACTACTCAGAACATTTAATTATTTACTAAATGTTGACATTATTTAACCGTAGCGTCAACATTTAGTAATAATTAAATGTTCTGCGTAGCAACTGCACAAGTTTCATTGTGAATGTGAAAGAGTTGTGGTTACTTGCGTGGAACAGAGCGATTGTTTGGAACGCTCCATCTGGTAGTACATAGAGATCGTTGGCAAGGAAGCTTCTGGCGCATCGACGCGCATAGTTAAAGCAATCTTATGGAACTGGCCTTTTGTCCACTCTGCGTGCAGTTTCCGGCTCTCTTCGCACTTTCCTCCAGGCAACCATACGCTGCCGTGTGGTTTCCGGTAGAGTAGAATAGGGCCACTCCAACTCTTCCCGTGGATGTCGCACAAGGCGACTGAGGGAATAAATACATTATAAAACATCAATCAGGCCTCCCCAACCCGTCTGGCCAGCGCGGGGAGTGTAGGCCAAATCCTCCGTCTGTCTCCGGCAGATGAGAGAGGGTTGTGCTCCTGCAGTGGAGACGGGAATGGCCTGATGATGATGATGATGAACCATAAGTTTAAACTGCTTGTACTAGCCTACCTAGTCATGTTAATACTAGTCTAATTGGCAAGGAAGCTTCTGGCAACATTATTATAGAGCTGGCCTTTCGTCCGCGCTGCGTGCAGCTCCTGGCTTCCTTCGCATTCTCCTCCAGGTAACCATAGGTTTATGCTACTTGTCGTAGTCTTCCCTAGTCATGTATAGGAGGGAACCATCAGTGACGTAAGCTTGTGTTGATTGCAGGAGTGCGCCCACGTCTCCGTCCCAGGTGGGCGTGTCGGGGCTGGTGACGCCCGAGGAGCTCTCGCGGGAGCCCACGCCGGACCTGTTCACAGGCGAGGAGCACGACCAGCGGGAGGTGGGTACCGCCAACGGGGCATCACGTGGCCTAAAAACACATTTTGTACTCTCTAACGCGTCATATGACATATTCTGATAAACGATGTTATACGAAATGCTTATGGAGTGGAGTGACACCTGGAAAATACCGGTATCAAGTCTTGTATCTCTCCATGAGACCCGTGCGAGCGTTCAGTCATCTTTAGTTTGAAGGATATGATTCGTAATGAAGAAATCCGACGAAGAACGAGGGTGACTCTGACTTAGCCGAATTAGTAAGCTGAATTAGCAGTGGGCGGGTCACATCTGTCGCAGAGCCAACGGCCGTTTGGGCAGACGAGTTCTGGAGTGGAGACCGCGGATCGGCACGCTCAGGGTGGACCGACGACCTGAAGGTGGCCGACAGCGGCTGGATGCGGGTGTGGTGGCGTTCATTGGGGAAGGCCTATGTCCAGCAGGGGACGTTTAAGGCTTGATATGATGAAGTCATCAGCGTCATCAGGTTATTGACCGCCTCCTTGGCCTAGTGGTTTTGTGTAATTTGTACAATTTGGTACCGATCTAAATTTAACTCTCGTAGATTAGACAAGTGTATGTACATATATGTATGGAGTATTTATGAAGGTGCTTTGTGTGCCAGGCGAGCCAGCAGCGGCTGAGCAGCGGCAGTCAGGCCAGCCAGTACCTGTTCCCGCGCACCAGCGGCGTCAGCCAGAGCGCGCCGGGGTCGCCAGGTACGAGGCCCTATTATTTCCATTGAAGTGTTTTTAGGCGTAGCTATCTGTCTTCTGAAACTAATGGACCAATTGATCTAAAACGTGGAGCATACATGTGAAATTCACTCAGCATAGGTAGACTTAATGATTGTAATGTATAAGATAAATCAAAGGTAGGGCCCTGTGCCGTTGGGTTTGTTGCCACTTCTTCCCCTCGGTTATACAGGTGGAAGTGGAGTAGTTTTAGGCAGAATTTGACGTCAAAAAGAGAATAATGTATTCCAATTTTGAAAATAAATATTTTGATTTTGATTTGAATTGTCCGGCAGTCATGGGAATTTTTTTTGTTTGATATTTTCCGAGGTATTTCGGGAAAATTGAAATACTGATTTCACAGAACTTGCCGCCAGAGGGGCGCGCGTTATTCTTTCTGTCCACAAATGTTGAGCTTAGTATCACTCATTTAGGAATTTCATATGGAAATTGATGCCCTTTCAGTATACTTTTTTTTTCAAAACATTACCTAGGTGTGTCTAGATTTCTATCCTGTATTCAAATTCGAATTGTATTTATTGCGTACCATGGGTAATTACATTAGTTCTGTTATATGGTAATAGTGAAGCCGTAAATGTTCTACCATTTCCGGCGTGCAAAAATTATTGGGTTATTTAAGTACTATATTAAAGACCAATACATTAATTACATCATATGTCAAAGTAATGTTAATAAAATATAATAAAAAATAGTAAAAACAGTAAAAATAAAAATGTCATTACGTATGTCTCACATAAATTATCTATCATTTACAAAGAATTCGTTAATGTCATAGTAGCCCCGCCGCCAGGTGGAACGACGACCTGAAGAAGGTGGCCGGTAGCGGCTGGATGCGGAGGGCAGAAGACCGGGTGTGGTGGCGTTCATTGGGGAAGGCCTATGTCCAGCAGTGGACTTCTAGGGGCTGATATGATGATAGTAACATTTATCAAGCAACAAAGCTCGAAGTTTTATTTTAAAGTGTGAGAGGGGCGCTTGTTTTATTCCCACAGGTAAATTATTAAATATTTTAGGGGCCATACATAGAAAACTTTTGTATATGCTTAAGCGAGCCTAAGTGGTGAACTATGGCCGGCATATACTCTGGAGGAAATGGCTGATGATTTGATATCATTATGTGTATGTGTGTGTTATTAGGTCACGGGCTGTCGTACAGCGCGGGCGGCAGCGGGCTGGTGATGGCGGGCCACCAGATCACCGTCGTCACCAACGGCGCGGGCGGCGAGCGCGAGGGTTAGTGCAGCTTTTAATTAAAATAATGCATAGAATGAGAGGATTTGTTGAATCTAGTGTTGTGAGAAGGCTTAGTCTTAAAGGCTATCGAGCCCTGAATGCTTTACTAGCTTTGAATGCTCTAGCTGATCTTGAAGTAGCTTTGAAGGCTCTTAAACCTCTAAAAATTTCAAAGCTTGAAGGCTCTAGCTTTAAGATATTAAACCTGATACCGTATATCGAGCCCTGAAGGCTCTATCTTTGAGAGCTCGAGCATCAGAGCTCTAGCTTTGAAGGCTCTTGCTTTGAGAGCTCAAGCATTGACGGCTCTAGCTTAGAGAGCTTAAACCTTGAATGTTATCGAGCCCTGAAGGCTATAGCGTTGAGAACTCAAATATTGAAGACTTTACCTTTAAGAGCTCAAGCCTTGAAGGCTATCGAACCATGAAGGCTATGATTGTTAAGTCTTGAAGGCTATTATGCCTAAGGGTTTAGCTATGGGAGCCTTTATTAACTTAAACGCTTACGAACTATATGAACCTCAGGGTCAATTCTTATTGGCGTAGAGTCGATTCGAGCTGCATAAGTGTGCTTTGTTTCAAATCGGTACGATAATTAAAAGGGTAAAAGTTAGAAGTGAGTTCAAAAGATTTGTTTACAAATGTTAGGAACTTAGTTCAAGTAAAGCGTGTTCATAAACCAGCTATGAAAGACGTAGACGTGAAAACAGTACAAGTTTTCTATTTGTTTTGTGAATTTGTGTTGTGTCAATGAATAAAGGTATATCTATTTATTTATGCATCTGATCGTTGAGGGGGGGGGGGGGGGGGGTGAATATTCGAGCGTTTCAACCAGTTCATCGTTTTTATTAAACAATAAGTTTCCGGTCCGTGCACAGATTCTGCACATGTGAAATGTTTAATTAAATATATTCTTTTTCATCAACATTTGGTAGTGAGGATAATTTCGGCGGTTGAAACGCTCTTATATTCACCCAGGGTTGGGTATATAGTGATTTTTTTTCTGAGAGCAAAGTGTGTGTTACAGAGAAGTACGTTGTGGGCACGACGAGCGGCGGGAATCTGGTCTCCATCCAGGAGGAGGAGGTCCCGACCTCCAGCGTGTCCATGCATCAGCACTCGCCCTACTACGCGTGAGTATACCATCATCAGGTTATTTTTGTCTCCCCTGCAGGAGCACAACCCTCTCATCTGCCGGAGACAGACGGAGGATTTGGCCTACACTCCCCGCGCGGGCCAGACGGGTTGGGGAGGCCTGATTGATGTTTTATAATGAGTATACCATAAATATTACTAAATACTAATTTATACAGAGTGGAACAAAAAGTGTCACAAGCCGATTATTTTTTAACTAACTAAGAAATCCAAAAAAATTAATCTGACATAGCACCATACCCATACCATGAAGCAAAATTATTTTTCGCACCTCATTTTATTTTATATTTATTTTATTTCATAAGTCGCTTAAAGTTTTTCCTTCATGATTGAAACTAATTGGTTATTAAATTAGATAACAGATCAAATCAAATCAAATATTCTTTATTGTGCACCAAAACATATACATTTTTAAATAAAAACCAAACTTACATAGAAGGATGAATTTAGTGTACAACGGCGACCTTATCGCTTTCAGCGATTTCTTACAGGCAACTTTTGGGTGGTGGCGAATTTTTTGAGGAGTGGAAATACTGGATGCAAAGAGTATACAATTTATATAACATAAACTTGCATGAATACTTAAATAAATATATGCCTACATACCGATAACTAGTAATACGAAATGCAAATTTTAAAATCATCTGTTATCTAACTTAATAACCAATTAGTGTCAATCATGAAGGAAAAATCTTTGAGGTGACTTTGAGGTAAGAAAAAATATGTTGCTTCATGGTACAAGATGTAGGTGGTCTGATGATACAGGGGCTGTAACAGAAATTTAATTTTTTTTTATTTTAATAAGCACCAGAACGAAAGTGATTGTTTTCTCCCCATAAGTGGTATTGTATTGTCCTAATATATATTAGGTCCAATTCTGAAGGGATACATTTAAAATTTGACATCACTAATATTAGTTTCGTCGTTATCTTCATACAGGTATCCCTTATCCCGAATTGTCCTATCCTTGTTTAATTCCCATAGCACAGGAAAATACTAGTTTGGGATTAGAAAAGTGTCTGTATGTGTATATATATTTATTTATTTAATTCTTTTACGAGACTCAATGTTATACAATAAAGATTACTATCATATGGACTTTATAAGCAAACCATATATATATAACAGGGAAGACTCTGAAGGTAATGTGTTAAAATATGAACGCGCCTTAAGTTGTTATTAGGCCCGATTCCAAAAGCACACAATTAAAATTTGACAGCGCTAAAATTGGTTTCGTCTTTATCTTCATAATACTGTGTGACAAGGATAGAAACAGTTTTAGTGTTGTCAAATTTTAACGCTGTGCCTTTAGAATCGAGTCCAATAACACTATCGACAAAACGATACCGGAATGCAGCGTACCAGGAACGCCGTCTAGTTAACGTTATGTGGACTGTGTCCAGTTCCAGCAGCGGGTACGGGGGAGGCGGCGCGGGCGCGGAGGAAGAGTGCGAGGCGGTGGGCGGGGAGCTGGTCATAGAGGAGCCGCCCGCAGACCCGCACCCGCCGCACAAGCGCGCCAGGCACCACAACGTACGTATACCTCCACACACACGTTACTTTCATCATCAGGTTATTTTTGTCTCCACTGCAGGACCACAACCCTCTCTCATCTGACGGAGGATTTGGCCTACACTCCCCGCGCTGGCCAGACGGGTTGGGGAGGCCTGATTGATGTTTTATAATGTATTCCCTCAGTCGCCTTGTACGATATCCACGGGAAGAGTTGGAGTGATTCTATTCTACAGAAATCACACGAAATTAATGTCGTCACTTTTATATTTTTCTAAATTTTTCAAAATGGCGAACAAAAATAGGTATTTAAGTAGTTTAAGTTCAAGTATTTACTGCCTAATGCCTGACAATTCTTAATTTTAATGCAATTTAAAACCCATGAAACTCAAAATCATAAAACTGCTTACGCCCTTTTTTGTACATAATATACAATCTTCATGAATTAATTAGCTTTATTGATTTTTAAATTGTTATTGGGCCCGATTCTGAAGTCACACATTTTTTTTTATTTAACAAAATTTTACAATATATACATTACAAATGTCCACAGAAACGGAAGCCCATTTGTATGTGGACAGAGCGCTCACGTGATCAATACATTAGTCTACACCCAGCGACAAGAAGTGCTTGTGCAGTTCTTGCTTTAGTAATCCACCTGATACAATTAGACTGCAGTAAAATTAGTTCAATCTTTATCTACTGAATGTCGTTTGACAGAGATAGCAATAGTTTTAGTGCTGTCAAATTTTAAATGGGTGCATTCAGAATTGGGCCCATTGGGCTCGATTCTGAAGGCACAACGTTAAAATTTGACAGCACTAAAACTATTGCTATCCTTGTCACACAGTATTATGAAGATAAACACGAAACCAAATTTAGAACTGTTAATTTTTAAATGTGTTCCTTCAGAATCGGTCCCAATATTGATTTAAATTTGATTGTCATTATGTTCAATCATAATTCTTTTTTTTATACACTTATGTAATTTTGTAATAAGACTGTTATTTATTTTATTCATATTATTATTTTTAATGTCCAATACAACACATAGGATGAGTTAACTGAAACTGAATTGTATGGTAAAAAAAGACCAGATTGTGCAGTAAATGAAAAAAAAAAATTGCAGATGTCTGAGCTGGACGACCGACGCGCGTATTGACGCCCCGCCACCACAGCAGCCACGTGAGCGCCGTCGTGAGCTGTCACCTGTCAGCCAACTGTCATCTGTCAGGCAACTGTCATGTGTCAGGCAACTGTCATATGTCAGGTGGGCAGCGTAGGCACAGTCCACCCCGCATCGAGGTAACGGACTCGTAGTGTACGGACGAAGACTTGAGTGTGTGTTGTGGGAAGCGAGGCCGACCAGGTAATAGAGAGTGTGCCTCTGAGCGGATGGGGTTGTTGTTGGGATTCCTTTAATGTTCTTTTAACTACAGTGGGGGACCGAGTTAAAGGGCTTGAGGGAATAATAATATAATAATAATTCATTTATTTCAGATTAATCCATAATTGTGTTAGTGACAGACTAACACAATTATGTAAACGTTATATTACAGACTTAAAAGTAATGTTAGTAAATATTAAATTCAAATTAAATTAAACATTAAAAATATTATTTTACATTAAATATTGTGGCTCTGGACTCCACATGTTTCAGGTTCCAGAACCGTACAACTGGGCAGTCCGCCCGCTCCAGTATAAGGGGGGGAATTTCAAATATATATTTCATTTCAAAACAATTGTCATACGCAAAACCAACGCTGTTTGCTTCTCAGTAACATGGACATAAAAGGGTGACCAGCAGCAAAAACAGGTTTGTAAACTTTGCTGTCCACTTCGTAACACAATCTATTATTTATTTGGTTTTAGAGATGCAAGTGCGTTTGTTTCTATATGAAAACTGATTTGGAATTAAATATACATATAGTACATAACTATTAGGCAAGTCACATTCCTCCCACAGCCCTTTGAATCGGCCCCCCGCTTTACCTGTGGCTTGTATTCTTAATTCGGATATTCCTTCGTAAATTGTTATTGTAAAAATACATAGGCTCACTTATAATTCGATGTTATTCCTTACATACATACATAATGCTCACGCCCTGGTTCCCGAGTGGTAGGCGGAAACATCCATCAACATTTTCATGCACTTCCTTTTATTCATCTCACCGCGGACCCCAGCCTTTTTGAGGACGTTACTAATTTGATCCCTAAGTATGTGTAATTTGCAGTTAAATTACCTTAGCATACGCCCTGTCCAATTATGGCATGGTTTCAATTTGTTTTTATTTTAATTAACTACACATTTTCTGTTCTACCAGCTCTGAGGAATACATCGAGTTACAAGCCCCCTGTATATAATGTAGAACTGTACTTGCTCACACACTGGGGTGGTGGCGATGGCAGCCAGTTGTGATGTAAGGGTAAACCACATTGATGCGGCAAGGCACTGCCTGCGTGTGGTACCTAGGCCGCGCCTTGCGCGCAGGCTACCGCTGTCACCGCCCTAGTATGTGGGTGGCCTATTTTTACATGCATTCTGTTGCATGTTGCATGATCGACGAGATAGGGCTTCCCCCCTCCCCCACCTCGAATACGGCGAAACCCCCTACCGCACGCACGCTCTCTGCTAACTAGTCTGCGTAAAGACAAGCAATAACTTGATAGAGTGTGTTAATATTATGTATCGTCCACACTAGGGGACCTTTGTATGTCATTGTGGGATAGTAATGTCGCATAGTTGTGGACTGGACTTCAGATTCGGGTGGCGAGTGTTGCCTGCAGTGAAAACGAGCCGACTGGACTACAGTGCTAAGAAAAAGTGTTGTTTTGAGTGTAATCTTTAAGTTTTACGCATTAAGTAATGCTGTAGTGCGTGTTTTTTTCGGTTCTAAGTTTAGTTGAGCGAGCGTGGTTCCCTGCGTTTAAACGTCACTTTGACAGATTGTTTTTTTTTTTTATTTTTACGCGTGCAGTGACTATGTGCTTTCAGCATCGGAAATGTGTAATCAAGGTTTTGTTTTTAAATGTAAGGAAACAAATGGATATATATTTTCGATTTTGATCTGCAACATTAAAATGAAGTAAGTGCAATCATAAAAAAAGATATAGTTTTTAATAAATTTAGTTTAATAAATACGTGACTATGTTATTACTAGCGATCGGAATTAGGTAGTACTAGTTTGTTCTTGTGGCGAAAATATTGTACGAAAGTATAATATGGACATTTATTTTCACGGCATTTAAAATGGGATGAATATCCCGGGGCTCTTAGTAGTTATTAAATGAGCCTACCCAATTCCGATCGCTGGTTATTACTCGATTGAGAACTGCTTCAAATGAAGACACTCAGATAAGTCGCAGGAAAATTGATATTTATTTATTTTTCAAACTTTTCAATCAGACTCGCATGGGGAAAAATGGCAAAGAATCTTTATTTTTAATATAAATTGCTTTATAACAAATCAGTCGTCCTGCGATATATCTGAAGTTTTTTTAAATTAATAATTATGTTAAGTGGTTAACGATTTTGAATTCTAAAATAACAAAAAAAAAATTCGTGGAAACATTCTATAATTTTATTATTATTTGTAAGGGTGGGATTTTATCGCAATTTATTTCTTAAATTGAGTTTTGTTCGAGGTGATCTTCGTTTCCTTTTTAAAAAAAGTTGCGTAGGCGGAAATTAAAAAAAAAAGACAAGAGTTAAAAAACTTTTTATATCGATAAAAAAACGATTGAACGAATTTCAGCAGTACAACATATTAAAATTGAGACAATTTTTAGGATTTTTCCCTTATTGTAGGTAAATTTACAAAAAAAAATTAAAATAAATATTCGCTCCGTTGATGTTGTTTACGTCTCTTTAAGACATTTTGAACGTTGAAGTTCTTTAAATAAAAGAAATTTGTAAATATTCGAGCGTTTAATCCGTCGTCCAATACAATATAACACAATACAATTAAAAAAAATGTCAGACATTCACACCAATTATCCAGTTCCAAACTAGGCAGAGCCTGTGGTATGGTTACTAGATAACGGATACACATACTTAAATAAATATATAAACATCCATGACTTGGGTACAAACATTCATGATCATCATACGAACATTTGCCCCTAAGCGGGAATCGAACCCGCAACCTCCGGCGTGGCAGTCCGAGAGCTATCCCGTTCCGCCACGGAGGTCGACAATACACTTTATTGCACAAACAAATACAGTTATGAAAAATTATATATTTAATTCAATATTTCACCAAAGCAGATCTGTGCTAGGAACAGGAATTTATTGTACAACAAAAAAGTTGAACCGGTGTTCTCTCTTCAACTTCTGAACGTGACAGTAATGACGGCGGTTGAAACAGTCTAATATCAACCTAAATAATCATTTTCAAATTCCTAGTTAAGGGTAATGAACGCTGAATTTTAAAAACATATAAAAACTCTTTCTCAGTAAATTGATTCTTTTCTGTTTATTAAAGATAATATTTAAGGGTCAGTGCAGACCTTACGCGGACAATTAATAATCAACTTTTAACGTGTAAAAATAAAGTTCAAAATCGGGAGTGCGAGCATACACCGCTATCTGCTGGAAAAAATTTACTCCTACATGCAATGTTGAACTTTTTCTTAAATAGGTACTTTTAAATACTATTTTTAATTGTCAGCGATAAATCCGCCGCACTGCTTTCCGCTAGGTCTGTGCTGACTGCAGTTCATCGGAGCACGAAAAAGACAAGCCCTGTCATTTTGAATCGAATAAACCGCAAGTCGAGGACATTTTCGCCAACTTTAATTCAATGTTCAATTTTAATCGCCACAAGAATATGCGTGCTATACACGGTGTATCATCAAGACCGGTCAGTATGGGGAAGTCAGAAACTAAAAGAGTTAGAGTATTTTGTTCTATAAGGAACCGTGACGTCTATTTTAGAGATAAGGAAAACTGTAATTATAGATTTCAGAATGCTTCCATTAAAAATTTTACAGTTATTTTGTTACGAAAATTGATATTGTAGCTTCTAGGGAATAAATTTAGCTATGGATCCTTTAGTTTACAATTAAAGAAAATGCGGCATTTAATAAAAAAAAATGCATTTTAATTTATTGTCTTTTTTTCCTCTTCTTTTTTTTCATTTTTTACATATCCATAAAGTCGACGCCATGGTTCCCTAGAACAAATTATTTTATCTCTTATAGTTTCTGACTTTCCCAACTGACCGGTCTTGATGATACAGTATGTACATTAGTCCTTCGACAGGAATTAAATGTGTGTAGATGCATTATTCGGTAGAAAAAGTCGCCCATATTGTCTGATGTTGGTTTGAATAAATGTAAAACTACGCCTCTATTCTCGAATAAAAAAAAATGCAACAGGAGATATAGTGAAATTGGCTTCAAAGTATCATTTTAAACTCATATTATACGATATCTATCGGTTACTTGATTAGTAATAGTTTGGTTTTAATATGTACATGTAAATAATAGTTCCTTTTTTGCCACATAAAGCAGTTAGGTAGATAAACATATATTTAATGCTCAGTCAGTTGTAATGCAAAAGTTTATGCTTTATTTTTTTTATGTGCTTAAATATAAAATATCATGTCCTGTCTGTTAGCAGTGGGAAAGCTGTTTTGGCCACAATGTTAATAAACAGTTAAATACCTACAGAATAATTTAGAATAATCTTCCGGTATCGGGTTTTTTACGTTTCCAGACGGAAGTTTTTGTATTTGAAGTCAGTATATTGTTTTTGCGGATTTCCGGAAGACTGAGTCGTTGTGGAATGTCGCTAACCGGTAAATAACCGGTAGATATTTTGTTAAAACATAAAAGCAATATTTAAATAACGATGAACACCAATATTAAATAGTACATACCTAGATAGTTAATGCACATTTAATCTACAGTGTGTCCTTAAATTTAATGCACCAATAGGTCATTTCGTCGGTGAATTAAACAGTGTTGACCTGCTAATTTTTTTTTGTTTCATATGATATTACATCTTATAGTCAAGGCGTATGGTTTAATACTGCTAAATCCAAAATTTTAGCCATATGTGCGGGTTCGTCAGTTCTTTTTTTCCTGAAATATTTTCCCCCTTTATTGTCGGCAATTGTACATATCAAACAAATCATCAGCCTATTTATAATATACTCCCCACTATTTTACATATATGTTCCCAATTTCAACTCAGTCCAGTACTTTTGGAGTTAGTTTTGTCCAGTTTCCGTTATGCGAGAATTTGCTATACAGTTGCTAAATGAAAAGGTTCCTCAGTTTTCAAATGCATTGCTCCAACACGCAGCGAGCACATGTTACCTTTTCAAACTATGCCACAGAACAGACGGTCTCATGGAAAATTATGTTTAATTGTTCGAAAACAAATTCTAAATTCAGGTGTAATTTCTGTAACATCGACAGGATGGAATCTGTAAAACCGTTAAGAAATCGTAAGATCTATTAAAATGTTGTCAATACAGTTTCTTGCACAGGTGCAAGCAAATATAGACTTTAATGATGATGAACCTTTTCATACTGCCACCCTACTTTTTACAGCACCAGCTCTGCACAGAGTTATTTTATTAGTTAGATACGATTATAAGCGCTATCGATCAAATTAGTTTGACGCTAAACACGGCTGTCCTACCAAACTTATGATTTTCTATGTTGTTATTAGTTAAAGATATTTATAACACTCAATTTTGTTATACAATACAGAAATCGATTATGTGACAGAGTTATATAACATTAAAATGAAATATGAAACAGGGCTCATAATTAGGTAGTGTCACCTGTGGACTCGGGATGAAAATATGTCACGGTAGATTAATGTGGACATGCCTTTTCGCGGAATTTTATTACATGTTGTAATGAAAATCCCGGGATTATTAAATCAGTAGTAATGATTATAAAGCTTACAATATCAAATAAATAAAAGACAGTTTCATAATATTTCATTTGTATTTTACTGGTAAAAGCTGAAGGCGGAAGAAGATTATTATATGAATGTCCATTTCTCTATTACTGCATTAGTTTATACATAAAAATTAATGACAAAGAAATCATGAATATATTTATAAGAATCTATTCATGATTAGTTACTGCGTCATGATTGGTTGTTGATATTAAAATAAACATTTCTTCGCAAATACGTAACGACACTACCTAATTCGATCCCTAAATATAAAACACTTAAATTGTGTTATAACACTTAATTTTGTGACATTGAAACAATATATAACACTAAAATGAAATCTGAGAATGTGTTATATAAACTGACGTTGTATAATTGTGACGATAAAGCTGTTATGTATAACATTTAAAAGTTATCAAAATTATATTTGGATATAAAATTAAGGAGTAGGAAAGGTATAGCAACTAGTGAACTAGAACATATTTAAAAAAATTAAATAATATTAACTTGTTTATTTAAAAAAAAAATTAATGTACTTATGAATTTAATTACGATAACATCGTAAGTACACCAGTATACATACGATAATAAAGTACACTCGGAAGGTGTTAAATTTTTTAAATCTTTTTCCCCATTTTGGTACTCGTTTAGTTTTTAAAACATTTTAATGTACTTATGAATTTAATTACGATTACATCGTAATTACATCTGTATACGATAATAAAGTACACTAATTTTATAATTCCAGAGTTACTCGGTATATTGGTGAGGATGACTGTACTTCCGTAATAGTGCTCTTCCAGAGCCGTAAAACGCATTTAATTATTTTTAATAGTGATTCGTTATACCTTTCCTACCCACAAATATAAGTATAAATGAAATAAATATTGTTATCACCAGGAATCGTAATAAGGTAGTAACATTTATTTAACTAAACTGCATTTGCGACGAAAATATGTCACGGTAGATGAATATAGACATTCCTTTTCACGGGATTTTATTAATTGTTGTAACCTGTAAATCTTCAAACCTGTGACTGCTTGAATACAAGTCCCTTCACCTTTACAACGAATTTTAATCCAATAATTGTAGATTATTAAATTAGCTATGTGGAATGTACATATTTATATTACTGTATGAGTTTATTGCATACACGAATGACCGATACGATATCCCGGGATTCAGAAACAAATTTTTAGATAAAATCTCGGAAAAAAAATCCGGAATATCTATATTAACATAAACATGCCATACATGACTACCTAATTCCTCTCACCATTCTGTAATAATATTTATTCCTTTTTTTTACATTATAAAACATCAGTCAGGCCTCCCCAACCCGTCTGGCCAGCGCGGGGAGTGTAGGCCAAATCCTCCGTCTGTCTCCGGCAGACGAGAGAGGGTTGTGCTCCTGCAGTGGAGACAAAAATAACCTGATGATGATGACTTTGTTTACTTTGTGATTTAGAATAGAATGATGAAGTATCTTCGATTTCTTTAAAATTTCTTCTTGGTTTAGGTGTATAAAAACTATACATATTATTATATTATATATATAAAAAAAATAAACAATAATAACTAAAACTGTACACTTATGTTATTTCTAGTAATATGTTAAATTAATAGGGTAATGACCTCTGAAATAAAAGCACTTAGAATATATTTTAGCATTTAAATTTAAAATATTTGTGAATTATTTTAAGCTAGAGGCTTTATGGTATGTTTTCGGGAGGTCTGTGTTTTGCCCGATGGCTCTGATTCTGTCATATGTCAAGTTGGTCGCATGTCGATGCAAAAAGCGGAAACGCTGTAACACACCCGATGTATTTTGTTGTTGTTAGGTATTGCAAATTCGAAATCAGAAAAATAAATTACGTAGAATGGTCTGGGTACCGTCTTTTCTGTTAGCCGAGAGACCCGGTACTCAGACCATTCGGCGTAGAATTTTTTTCTGAATACGAGTTCGAAGTAATTTTTTTTTAAACCAAGGTGGGTTATAGCGTTTCCGCTTTTTTGCGTCGATATAGAAAGATCGGTCTTTGTTCACCTCCTGACGGCAGGAAAATATATAAAAGGATACTTAGAGGTCCTTCAAGTGAGTAGGCTAGGTCTTTGCAAAGTGTAGAGCCCATCCATTGCAATATTAGGCGTTTATCACATAGTTTTAATATACCGACATTACTGGATCGCCAGCAAGTAGGATGCATTGCGTGCAGGGAAGGTTGGCATTTGATGTTGTTGTGCCCTATTATTATTGTATGTATGTGTAGGTATAGAAATAACCTCAATCACGCTTGCTCAATGCTTCAACACCAGAGAAAAATATATCAGAGCCAGAGGGCATCGAGACGTATGAACTTGGTACACGCAGACGTTCATAATTCTTCAGGCTTGTCATCAGATCTACAGTGGGGGACCGAGTTAAAGGGCTTCGGGGAATGAGGGAACGTCAAACCATAGAATACCTAATCAAACTTCCAAATGCAGAGCTGCTGTATCGACGAAATAAAGCAAAAGCGCTGTATCGCACACCGACGTAAAAACTGCAAATTCGGTTTCAGAAAAAATCTACGTCGAATGGTCTGGGTTTCTCTACGGCTAATAGATAAGACACTGGACCCAGACCATTCGACGTAGATTTCTTTTCTTTGCAGCGGGGTTACAGCGTTTCCGCTTTTTTTCGTCGATATGTAACTCACATTCTTCGACGGTCCTTTAGCTTGGTCCACCATTTGTACGTCATCCAGAGTGAAGTTGAGAACGTCTTAAGGTTCATTCGGACATATTCGTGCCGCCTCAGTACTGAATCTTTAGTTAGGTTAGGGAAAAATGTGTCATATTTCAAATGCAGTAAAGCCTATCGATCCTGACACTGCACTGTCATGTGCAGTCTAATTAATTTTACTATCAATATAGTAGTTACAAACATTCTAGCAGTTTCATTTTGAACATGCTAAGTGGTCCTTCGAGCCGGATATGAGTCAGCGACCTACGGATGGCCCACTGATGCATAACTGACGGTTCGATATTTTACTATCAATATATTAGTTACAAACATTCTAGCAGTTAAATTTTGAACATGCTAAGTGGTCCTTCGAGCCGGATATGAGTCAGCGAACTATGGATGGACCACTGACGCATAACTGACGGTTGCTCATTATTCCTTAACCTACTAAAAAGAGGATTGAGGCGACGCTGGTATTTCCGAATGGACCTTCACTGCGCCACATTGTAAAAATCCGTGTAAGGGCAAAAGAGTTAGTCCGTAAGTCGTGCGTTTGAAGGAATAGTTAAATATTAGCTTTATAAGGCATTTAAAATGCTATATAGGTACTTTGTGTCTAAAGTAATATTGTACGTAGGTACACGATATATGATAGTTTTTGTTGTGTATATTGCAAACGATATGGTAGTAAGCAGGATGTATGCACCCTCTCCGAGAGAAATGGTTGTACCGGGGGAGTCCGATTTATTATTGACAAATTTTAAGAAATAAACGTATTTTATCTCCGTAATGGTTGGTTTTATTTCGTCGAATTAGATACCCTGACAATCATCATCATCATCAGCCTAAATACGTCCACTGCTGGACATAGGCCTCCCCAATAGAATACCACTTTTGGTAAGTTGTCCATTGGGGGATTTGCCATAATCACCACGCTCGGCAGGCGGATTGGTGATCGCAGTGATGAACCACACGGCAAGATACCCTTACAAGCTTTTATTTTAAATGGAAAGGCAGCTTCTAGCTGGTGCTTCCATATCCATTAGTCGACTTGATTATTTTCCTTTAAGAAATGGTCTAGTCTGTTCTTATACATGTTTATTGATGTGGCAGATACAACAGATTCTGGCAACTTGGTCCATCTGGATACAACCATGTTGCTCAAAAAATTTCTTTGAGGGTTCAGGTGAGCATTTGATCTTAGTAATCTCATATTATGTTCTCGTTCAGTGGCGTTTGAGTTAAATTTGATTAAGAAAAAAATTATAAAAAATGTCTATAAAGGTGGACTTGACAATACACGCAAAAATGTATCGTAAGGCGTTCAACTTAGCGTTGTTATTACTAGCGAGAATCTCTATAAGAGATCTCTTCCAGTCCAGAGCCACTGTGGGAGAAACAAAAAATAACGGGAGATCCCAGGAAGCAGGCCAGTTATGTACCCAACAAAAAATTTGCTCAACTTTGTTTTTATTAAAGTCACGGTCCGAGTCCGGTGACCGTCGTATCTATTCCATTTCGATGGACGATTTCCTAGACTTAACATGATGGTCACATAGTGGTAGGCAGAGACGAATTATCGCCTGCGCGATCCTGATTAACGTCATTTCGGCAGAGCCATTGTCTCGGATTTGAAATCTGACAAACGTTGGAAGCAACTTTCTCTCGCCCATCGAACCGTGTTGAGACATATTGTGGTACCACAATTATCTAGGTACTTTGCGGGCAGTTAAACTAAATACGGGCAACCTGCGTCTCTATGTTAAATACGGTAAAGATAAAAATCAATGAAAGCGAGATGATACAAAGCCGAATGGACGGCACCTACATCCAGTGACAATCAATCCCCAGAAAGCATCTCCACCTCAGAACCCCGCATGACTCCGTGAGGCTAATAGTGCCCGGAGTTCGCCCAGCATATGTTCTGCAACATATCTTACAACCACTCTTAAAACTAGCTTGCGTCATTTTGGAAGAGCCACAGCCTCTGATTTGAAATCTGACCATGCAGAAAATTTGTCCTGGAAATGTACTATTTTGTACTCGAAAATTAGAATTTGTACTTCAGCCGTTTAAAAGTTATAGGGGTATATTGGTGGCTCTGCCAAAATGACGTCACTACAGCAGGCCACGCTATATCTCGGAAACTACAAAAGATATCAAAATTATATTATTATATTATAATATAATAATTATATTATTATATTATAATAGTACATTTCCAGGACAAATTTTCTGCATGGTCAGATTTCAAATCAGAGACTGTGGCTCTGCCAAAATGACGCAAGCTTAAAACTAATCGAACCGGATCCGGGCACCTGGCAACTTGTTACAAACTTCGAGTACAAATAAAATGTTGCCAAAAATTCGACGGTACTATCAGCTAAGCGGATCGACTTTGCTATTTCATTGCGTCATTAAAAACCGGATCTCCTTATCGGACCCGTAACCCTGAAATAGGGACATAAACGTCAATATATAACTAAATACCTATTAAGTTCGTAAAGTACCTCCGTGGCGGAACGGATAGCTTTCAGACTGCCACGCCGGAGGTTGCGGGTTCGAACCCCGCTAGGGGCAAATGTTCGTATGATGAATATGACTGTTTGTACCCAAGTCTTGGGTGTTTATATATTACTAGTTGATGCCCGCGACTTCGTCAGCGTGGACAACTTAACATCACAAATTATTATGTATTTCCCGTAGGAATGCGATGTTTTTTCGGGATAAAAACTATTCTATGTCCTATTTCAGGACCTAATTTATATGTGTGCCAAGTTTCATCACGATGGTTCACTATTTTGGCTATAATGGCTTACACATAAGATAAAGATATATACTGTGGCGGGCTTTTTTGTAGGACTATTTAAGATAAACATTTCCATCATACATTACATATGTGTAACTCTAGCGGTTTTGGCAGCGCACGCCAGAATAGCTCGCAGATGGTAGACTTTTTCCTACTTACTTGATATTTTGGACAATTCACACAATATCTTTATAAATTGTAGCCTATGTGTTATTCTAATGTATAAGCTATATTATTGTTAAGTTTTATTAAAATCCATTCAGTAGTTTTTACGAGTTTAAAGAGTAACAAACATCCATCCATACTTACAAACTTCCGCGTTTATAATATTAGTAGGATAGGATATCCGTTATCTAGTAACCATAGCACAGGCTCTGCCTAGTTTTGGACTGGATAATTGGTGTGAATGTTTGAGATATTCATTGTTATTTATTATTATTATTAAACTCAATAATCGCAACCTGTATGTATATGGGTTGTTTGTATATTCGTAAAAACCCATGTAAATCTTTGCCTGACTACCTGAGAGTTATAGCCATAGATTTTATCCTGTGTACATTAAGATCATTACTGCAATCCGCTTGCCAAGCGTGGTGATTATGACAAATCCCCCAATGGACAGCCCACCAAAAGTGTCATTCTATTGGGGAGGCTTATGTCTAGCAGTGGACGTATTTCGGCTGATGATGTTCACGGGTTGAGTAACCCAAAATGGCGCTAGTAGAGAAAGAAACTTTTAATTTTTCTTGAATTTATCTGGACAAAAAGGTACTAGCTGCTTATCATCATGTCAGCCTTTAAACGTCCACTGCTGGACGTAGGCCTTCCCCAATGAACGCCACCACACCCGGTCCTCCGCCCTCCGCATCCAGCCGCTTCCGGCCACCTTCTTTAGGTCGTCCAATCCGTGGTCTCTGACTTTGAAATTTGTGCAGTTACTACTCAGAACATTTAATTATTTACTAAATATTGACCATATTTAACCGTAGCGTCAATATTTAGTAATAATTAAATGTTCTGCGTAGTAACTGCACAAGTTTCATTGTGAATGTGAAAGAGTTGTGGCTACTTGCGTGGAACAGAGCGATTGTTTGGAACGCTCCATCTAGTAGTACATAGAGATCGTTGCTAAGAAACTAATAATTTTCTGATATAAACTGAAAGTAGTGCTTCGTTCACTAATGGGATTGTCCCTTAATAAAGCCCATACTAATCTTAAACTGTAGATTAGCTTATCCTCTCCTCTTAAGTTATTTTCCTTAATATTGTTTAACCACAAAATGATTATATACAAGTACCTATATTTAATATCATTTATAGCAAGAAAGTCTTTTTTTTCAAGTGCTTACGCAACTCAGTTGCCATGGCGACCGGAAGGAATATTTTTCAGCGAGCATGTAATTGTATCTGAAAGGATATAAGTAAATAAATAAATATACCTACATCATCACCATCAGGTTATTTTTGTCTCCACTGCAGGAGCACAACCCTCTCTCATCTGCCGGAGACAGACGGATGATTTGGCCTACACTCCCCGCGCTGGCCAGACGGGTTGTGGAGGCCTGATTGATGTTTTATAATGTACATGTATATACTATCTTGTTCGTTTCAAATCCACCCAAACAGCGCTTAACTAATCTCAATTCACAGGTAGAAAGAATTCCATGTTCAATTTTACAAACCACTCACTTAATTCCTGAAAAACATGTTTGTTTCAATGTTTATGTACTGGCTGGAATACCTCCGTATTGTGTATTTTCCCTTACGTCACAAATAGTTTTGAACTTCATTAAAAACATTTTTAAAGACCTCATTACTATGCGATATGAATGTTTTCGCAGACACAATACTGTTTATTATCAGGAATGACGTCTTGACCCCATCTCCGGGGTCAACGAGGAATATAATAATTACAACACCCGGATTGTCTCGCGATCAGTCTGAACCTCGGAGTCATGAACGTATATATATCAGCGCTTATAATCGCGTACGCAGGACAAGCCACGTCCAAAACTTGGCCATTCACCAACAGTATCTTCGATCAACCCGGAAACATGAAGGCCTTTTTCAGCGAACAAAAGAGTCGAGTAGAAAAAGTTATGAGCACAAGTTACGAAGGCGCGAGGAAGATGACAGATTCCGTCAATAACTACGTCGAAGAGCAGCAGAAGAAGATCAGCAATGACATTAACAGCTACATGCAGAATGTTAAAGAAAGTGGACGAAAAGTAGTTGACTCCTGGTCGTACTTACCAAGTGATGATACCGAGTCTCGAATGGAGAATCCTGATGTAGTTTTGACAGTGCCAGCTATAATATCTCGTCACGGATATACTTGTGAAACGCACACGGTTGTATCTCAAGGATATGTGCTCAATATCCACAGGATTCCTCGGTCGAAAATTGGAGGCGATATCCCAAAGAAAACAGTGTTCCTTCAACATGGTTTATTTGCGAGTTCAGCTGATTGGATACTCAACGGTCCTGAAAAAGCTTTGGCTTACGTTCTAGCTGATGCTGGGTACGACGTTTGGATGTCAAATATCAGAGGAAACAAGTACTCAAGAGAACATGCTTGGTTGAAGACAGATTCTAAAGCTTATTGGAATTTCTCGTGGCATGACGTCGCTTTGCACGATATCCCTGCAGTAATCGACTACATCATGAAATTTAAAGGTGCAGGTACGAAAATAACTTACATTGGCCATTCTATGGGGACCACAATTTTATTCGCCATGTTATGTCTCAGGCCGGAGTATAATAACATTCTTAGTGCAGCATTTGCGTTGGCACCTGTAGTCTTCGTGTCGGATTTGAAATCTCCTCTCAAGTCCTTAGCTCCTATTGCAAGTAACGTCGCATACATGGAAATGCTCTACGGCTCCCACGAATTTCTTCCAAAAAAATCGTTTCTAGGAAGATATTCTAGCTCCTGCGAAGTTGACAAGCTGGATTTTATGGTGTGTAAAAGCCTTATTTTCTACGCAATAGGGCACGATGAGAAACAATTCAACAAGACCCTGCTTCCAATATTCTTGACACATTTGGGTACAGGGACGTCTTGGAAAACTGCAGTTCATTTCGCTCAAGAAATTATGTCGGGTGGGGACTTTCAGCAATTTGACTACGGTTCTTACCACAATCAGAAGATTTACGGCACAAATTCTCCTCCAGAATACGATCTGAGTCAGGTAACGCTACCGATTAAGTTATTTTGGTCACAAAACGACTTGTTGTCCAGTGAGAAAGATGTGAAAATGTTATATGAAAGGTTGCCGTCAACGACAGAGATGTATATGGTCCCGTTTCCAGAATTTAATCATCTAGACTACCTGTGGGCAGTAGACGCTCCTAGACTGATCAACAAAGAGCTCCTAGATTCGTTACAGAAGATATATAAGGACGACAAGCATTTCATGATCGATATAAGGTTCGGTGAATAAGGAAAGTATTGTTTCTGAAGTCTGAACTGGTAAAGGACAAAGGCATACTCAGAAAGAAGTCTATAAACGTTGATAGCACAGATATCTTTAGTAGGTATACAGAATACTGTTGTCGCCTGAGCATTTTGTAAGGTTAGGCTTTGCATTTAAATTGGGCAGAAAAGTTTCGAAGACTTAACGTGAGAGAATAAATTATAGGCAAAAGATTTTTAGGTTTAAGTTTAAAAGCTAGGTTTGTAATAGAAATTAATCAAATCTGTCGATTGACAATGACCTTGTGTGAATGTTGATTATTTTCGTGATAATATTTCAGGAGTATTATTAGAAATAAAGGACTAGGCTTCGTTTAGGTTTAATTTAAGAAACTAATGATAATTATAAGAAATAGTAATATTTGCTGATAAATAAATAATGTTTTTTTATGTTTGTATTTTTATTTCTTAATTCCTGCTCCAAAATTGTGACCTAAAATACGACCAAGTAGATTGTTAGACGACAGTCCACAGTCCACAGTCCACTGCTGGACATAGGCCTTCCCCAATGAACGCCACCACACCCGGTCCTCCGCCCTCCGCATCCAGCCGCTACCGGCTACCTTCTACAGGTCGTCGGCCCACCTGGTGGCGGGGCGTCCTACCCTGCGCGTGCGGATCCGCGGTCTCCACTCCAGAACTCGTCTGCCCCAACGGCCGTCGGTTCTGCGGCATATGTGGCCCGCCCATTGCCACTTCAGCTTGCTAATCCTTGCGGCTATGTCGGTGACTTTCGTTCTTCGTCGGATCTCGAATTTTTACATACATTTGTAAAAATATATAAGTATATCCCTACCTACCTACAGAACCTCTCTAGATAGGCTTATTCTAGGGACATGATACAACTTTTTAAGATACGTCCCTTTTATCAACGATATCTATGTGCTACTAGATGGAGCGTTCCAAACAATCGCTCTGTTCCACGCAAGTAGCCACAACTCATTCATATTCACAATGAAACTTGTACAGTTACTACGCAGAACATTTAATTATTACTAAATATTGACGCTACGGTTAAATAATGTCAAAGAGTATAGAGAATAATGTTAGATAAGAGAATAATGTTAAGTTTCATTGTGAATGTGAAAAAAGGGCCGACCGAGGAATACAACAGGTGTCAAAATTTATTGTCTATGCCTCTACCTTGCTAACTCTGGGTTGATTTCCGTAGAAAATCATACAATACCACGAGGATATAATGCAATACAATGAAGCATTTCGCACCCTATATTTTGGATGTCGTCCAAGGCGACTAAGGGAATACATTATAAAACATCAATCAGGCCTCCCCAACCCGTCTGGCCAGCGCGGGGAGTGTAGGCCAAATCCTCCGTCAGTCTCCGGCAGATGAGAGAGGGTTGTGCTCCTGCAGTGGAGACAAAAATAACCTGATGATGAAGAATCCTAAATAAGGGGGGACTCACTGGTTATCGAGCACAAACAATGACGGATAAAACAAATGGGTTCCAGCTTTTTCCGGTTAAAACGTTATAAACAGATAAACAAGTACCTACTTAGGTAAATACTTGAAATCACGTATCAGTGCTTCCAAGACTTCAAAATAGGTAGTTTAGTTATCTATTTCAAGATGTCGTTGGCCTAGTGGATTGTTCGGTAGACTTGAGAGACACAGGTCGTGAGTTCAATACCCACCAGGGACGGACAATGTTAGTCCAGGTCTATATGGTTGTTATTTTAATTATATATTTATCAAGAAGTACATGGCGACCCAAAATGACATAAACGCTGTGACCACAGAATCCTATAAAGATAGAATGGTGAAGTAGGAGCGACACGCGTGCCATTAATTTGCAATATATTGCAGAAACTATCAAAAGATACTCTTTCGCGCCGAGTCAAGGTCGGGTACACATCGACAAGAAATCTGCAATACTGCCATATTGCGCGATTTCTGACTGTTACTTATCTGTTCTCTAGAAACGTGACCGCGAGGCATAAATGGTGCGCGTAGGGTTGCCAGACGTCCGGATAAAGCCGGACAGGGTCAGGTTTTTTGCATGTTTGTCCGGCCAAATTCGCCAGTGTCCGGTCCGTCCGGTTTTTGTTAGGTTTTTACATCTTGGGCCATCTCGCGGCTCGTGCACGAGCACGAGTTAATCGAGTCGCCATCTCACGGCTCATGCACGAGTCAATCGAGTCGGATGGAGTTCTATAATCGTTGGCTTTTAGAGTGTCCGGCCTTGATATCGAAAAGTCCGGGTAAACTGCCTGCCCAGTCCGGCTTCGCCGTATTAAGACCTGGCAAACCTAGGTGCGTGGGAGGGGGGCGCTGTGTCCGAAAATCGGCACGCGTGAGACTGAAGTAAACGGGCCGGGCATAGACGTCACTCCATGGCCGTTATGCCTCTCAAGAACAGCTTGTAGACATGGCTTAGGAGTGAGATAGGCCTATAATTCTTGAGGAGTGTAATGTCTCCTTTCTTAAAGAATAATACCACAACATTGATACTCCATACCTCTGACGTTGCTCCGTTATGAATGACGGTATTGAAGAGCTCCTGTAGCCACGTTAGGACTGGGTTTCCACATAATTTACCTAAATTATCAAAGTAAAACTTATTCGTAGCGCCTTCAAGCACGCGGTTTTTTCCCTTCAAGCTGTAAGTCATTAGGAATTCCTGTAATCAATGAAATGAGGTACAATTAATTTCCAAGTCGAGCGAACCACTCGCAGACAGCAATTAGGGGGGGGAATTTGTTGTAATTAATTAAGTATTTGGAAGTCGAGTTAATTTGGTTAGCCGAGGAAGTTTTTGAAGGTGCCTGTCGTCTATAGATAGGAAGCCACGAGGGTAAACAGCTCGAATGATACAGATGCGGGGTAGTCATAGTTATAATTATTTATTGCATCATGTGTTACAGATGTTACATATCACAACCTGACCCTGCAAGGGAGTCGCAATCTTGTATCTAACTTAATTAATTACTATATGGTAGAGTTCTAACCAGGGATTCTGGGTTGAAATTAAACACTGTAGGTTCGGGATAATATCCAATATACTGTACGTAAACACTTATATATATTAGTTTCACAGAAAAGGTAGACACAATAGATTATTGTGGACTAACGAACAAGCGCGTAAAAACGGGAACACACAAAGAAAAAAACGTGTCTCAGCCGACATCTTGCAAAAAGAGAGAGAGAGCGAATGAGAGTGAGTGAGAGAGACTAGAGCGTTATGTGTTTCCGTTCATTCCACAGACAATAATAGTAAATTTACAGAAAACGAGAAGGGATGTTACCTTTCGTCTTACGTAGAGGGAGCCTTGGTGCTGGGTGACCCGCTATATTACTATTTTTATTTTTATTACTATTTTTTTGTACGCCGAGCAATGTACGAACATAATGCTTTAAATGGTCCATTACACACTTTACCACAGATGAGTTAATAGTTACGTTCGTAACATACATCACTTCCTGGTAAAACGAAAATAGCTACGCTTTTCATCATCTAGTCCTTCCCACTGTCAGACAATACACCCAAAAATGTTACTAAGGCTTAGGGTTGCCATCTCTAAATCTGCCAACCAGGACAAGAATTAACCCCGCATGAAAACCCCGGATTTTGGAGCTTACAACCCGGACATGATGATAGAGTTTTTAAGTTACTCAGTAACAATAAAAAATAATTGCAATTGTACTATAACAACTTTTTATCTATTTTCATAAAATTTTAGACTAAATATGTATTGTGAAACAAAACAGAATCTTCGGCCTTTCATAAACTTTAAAACCCGGACTACAAATGAAACGCCATCCGGACGCTCCCCGGACGCCTAGTGAACTAGGACAAATCCGGGGAAACCCGGACGGATGGCAACCCTACTAAGGCTCGACTTAGCGTTGTTATTACTCCGTACAGCGCTCGGCGGGCGAGGGCATTTGATAGTACCGAGAACTCAGGCCAAAATGTGCCTAACGCGCTCGACTTAGCGTTCTTTACTAGTCCGTACAGCGCGCTATTTGTAGGCGGACCGCTACGCGTTTGATGATGCCGACAGCGCCCGAAAATATTTCGTAAGGCGCTCGACTTAGCGTTGTTAACTCAGTACAGCGCGCGATGTGGGCGGGGCAAGTGAGCCGTCGACGGTGCGTGAAAGAGTAGGTATCGCGTTAGGGACGTACCAGTGACGGGGGTCTGAGTTTACTCCTCGGCACCGGACCAGCATCGCCTCAGCTTTTGACTTTGGTAAAGCGTTGAAATGTGAGCTTAAACTTGTGTTTCATAGAGTACACTTTAATAAATAAACAATGCATATATGTATGTATACCATAGTAGTAGACGCTAAACGCTTGTGAGAATATGTAACATGACCTCAAATTGGGGCACGTTGGGCTTTCGATTATGTCCAGCAGTGATCGTCGACAGGCTGAGGATAATAGAGAAACTGTATTATATCAGAAAAAGGGCTTTCATGTTTGGAATACGTAAAAAGTAAAGGATTACATCTAACTATAACCTATAGCCACCAGACGGACCGACGTCCTAAAGAAGGTGGCAGGAAGCCGTCGCCCGAAGCATCGGAGCCGGATGGAGAGTGAGATTAAAAATAATTGTGTAGACTACGCGAGCGGATCCGCAGGCACAGCTAATATAAACATTCAGTCTTCGATCTTCCAAGAAAATTCAAGTAATTATCGCGAAGGTTCCAGTTTGGTAAATTGTAATGTCAGATGCGGATTTTAACAATATTCCCCGAAGAATCGCTGTTTAATTACAAAATGGTGGACGTATTTAGACTTCTGAGAAGTGACGATTTATTTGTTTGCTTTAAAGTAATTTGGATATTGACTTATACGTATTAAGTCTTGAAGCGACAAACGGGCAGACGATTCTATTGATGGGAAGCGGCAATTGTTTTACAGCGGCTACTTTCGAAATGCGGCGAACAACAACTTGGAAGCGTTGCCATTTACCACCACGAGGCTTCTTTTCACTAATTTTCTTACCTTCTAGTCCATATTTTCCGTTTTTAATTGTTGATGGGTTTGCGCTTGACCCTAATCTCACCTGAAGGTAAGTGATGATGAGGCATTTGGTGAATCGCGCTTACCCAGAAGATGCCTATTCAATCTTCCTTTAAAAAGATCCAAATTGTACTAGTCAGGAAATATCGAAGCTGGCAGGGAGTTCCATTTCTTAGTAGTTCGCATTATGAACGAGGAAGAAAACGCTTCGTGCGAGAGCGTGGTATGTCTACTACATAAGGATGAAGTCCCTCACCACGCCTGGTAGTCCGGTGATGGAAAGGGGATGGGGGAATTAATCGTGTAATACCTGGACACTCCCCAAAATGTAACCTGTAGAAAACTGAAAGACAGGACACTGCGACGATGTCTGAGGCTCTGTAACTTATTTACCAGAGCTTCGTCACCAATAAGCCTGCGGGCACGACGCTCAACCGCGTCCAGAGCAGCCAGCGTAAATTACTTATTTTCGAGAAAATATGTTATTTAATGCGAAGTGGTAATTTCCAGAAGTCAACATTTTCATGTGTATGCCTACCCCAGGCGTGGATAGAGCCCTCAAAGAAGGTGGAAGGATTGAAATTCGGCCAAATGCGAGTCGGACTACATCGCATTCTTACAAAGACTAAAACCTACGTTTACAATTTTTACCTATGACTCCTCGGTCAAGACCTTGTACAGTTTTTTTAAATTTTATTAAGGCATTGGATATAACATCAGCCTCAATTAGAGTTGTGGGCAACGATCTCTATGTACTACCAGATGGAGCGTTCCAAACAATCGCTCTGTTCCACGCAAGTAGCCGCAACTCTTTCACATTCACTTTGAAACTTGTGCAGTTACTACGCAAAACATTTAATTATTTACTAAATATTGACGTTAGTTAACCGTAGCGTTAATATTTAATAATTACTGATACTGAACACAAATCAATAAAAAAATCATGACCTCAATTATTTTTTGTTTTGAGTATTTTATTTTATCGGCAATCTGTTAAGCACGCCACTAATTATCGTAATGCATGCACATCACTTATTCGTAATATCACGACATGACATAGATGATCTCTTTATGCTAAACTTGTCTCTTCATTCATTGATATTATTTGAAACAGTAAGTATGACGTATTATTGTTAGTGTTCGACCGAAACAGGATTTGCAGCCGAAACCGGAACTTCGGCGTCGAAACCGAAACTTAATTAAACACGTTAAAATTTCTATTGTATGCTGAAATCTTTTGTATGTTTTACATGTTATATAGTTTATTCGAGTTATATGAAATAAAATATAACAATTTAAGTATGTACGATAAAATAGTTATTTAGTTATGTACTATAGAATTTCTGACATTTGATAATAATAGTAAATTTTAGTAACTTTGACATTCATTAATATCTGACATTTTATCACTGTGACAATTAATTAATTCTTTTAAGTTTTACATATTATTTTCGTTCCTCTTTAGTCATTTTATTATCATGAATATGTGTAGGTGATTGTGTATAGGGTAGGCATTATATTTTCAACAAGTAGCAAATTACAACCTTGTATATGCCTGGAAAGGTTTAAAGGTGACTCTAATGTATATAGCAAATTAAGCCGCAAAATGTACCCGTTTTCCAGACAATAAAGATATTCTATTCTACTTATTACTATATTTCATTATGTAATACTTATTAACAATATAATAAACAATATGGTGGTAACAAATATAAGTAGGTAATTAATTAAGTTAGATATAAGATCGCGGTTGAGAAATGTAACATACCATAACATAACATACATAACATGATGTAATAAATAAATATTACTATGTTACTTTTGTAAGCAAAGTCTATCAAAAATCAACATTTCGATACAAACTTAAATGAGTTTCTGACAAAAGAATTTTTGCCCGAAATTGATACTACGTACGAAACTAGGTTTTTAGCCGAAACCGAATCTTCGGCCGGTCACTAATTATTGTACACTGCCTCTTAGGGATCCGCAAATTAATTGTCAACCCCAACACGACCGAGGATTAGAGACGGCGTCTCGGGACCCTTGTTATATAGTCTCATTTCATAGTTGAATTTCCCTTGCGGGGAATTTGTATAATGATGATAAATGCTATGTTTAAATGCTGCTGTGAGAAATAAGTGGGTACAAGCTCTCGCTGCTGCGGCATCTGTCCTAGGTTTGGTTGTTGGTACAAAGTGAAAATTTATTGAAATATATTTTTATTTACCTACCTTTGGAATAGGGTATATAATCAGCAGAGCACGGAATCTTGTAGCAAAACGATTGAAAATCCATAGGGAAAGGCCATTGTTATCTAATCAATAAAATCGTAAACTTGGAGGGGAAGCAAAAGCGGAAGCGGGAGGGGAGTAGGAGTAGGAGGGTGACCGGAGTGGGAGTGGGAGTGCGAGTGCGAGTGCGAGTGCGAGTGGGAGTGGGAGTGGGAGCGGGGGTGGGAGACGGGAGCGGGAGTGGGAGTGGGAGCGGGGGTGGGGGCGCCCATAAATGCTATGTTTAAATGCTGCTGTGAGAACTAAGTGGGTACAAGCTCTCGCTGCTGCGGCATCTGTCCTAGGTTTGGTTGTTGGGACAAAGTGAAAATTTATTGAAATATATTTTTATTTACCTACCTTTGGAATAGGGTATATAATCAGCAGAGCACGGAATCTTGTAGCAAAACGATTGAAAATCCATAGGGAAAGGCCATTGTTATCTAATCAATAAAAACGTAAACTTCTCGTGTCTGTACATTGAACATATTTGCAAAAAAAAAATTGGGGGGTCAAAGAATAAGTAACAGAACACATTTCGATCATTTTTGAAAATTTTGTCTGTGTGTCTGTTTATCTGTTTGTCTGTGAGTTTGTGCACGCATCACTTAAAAACGCCTGATAGGACTTTAATGGACTTCTCACAGAAACATGGGGCTTAATTTGATGTAACATATAGGCTTTATTTCATTGCAATCGGTGCAGTCAATCAAAAGTTATAGACATTTTTAGTTTTCAAATACATTAGTAGGTAAGGTTAGTATGCAATATATTGCACATAATAGTATTTCCGTACTATTCAGATTGCGATGAGTGGATTACATTTGGAGCTGCGAGTAGGAGTTGGAATGGGAGTGGAAGTGGGCGTGGGAAAAGGGGAGTGGGCGAGGTAGCGGAAGCGGGAGGGGAGTAGGAGGGTGACCGGAGTGCGAGTGGGAGTGGGAGTGGGAGTGGGAGTGGGAGTGGGAGTGGGAGTGGGGGTGGGAGTGGGAGTGGGAGTGGGAGTGGGAGTGGGAGCGGGGGTGGGAGACGGGAGCGGGAGTGGGAGCGGGAGCGGGAGCGGGAGCGGGAGCGGGAGCGGGAGCGGGAGCGGGAGCGGGAGCGGGAGCGAGAGCGAGAGCGAGAGCGAGAGCGGGAGCGGGGGTGGGAGTAGGAGCGGGAGTGGGAGCGGGAGCGGGAGTGGGAATGGGAGCGGATTCTGTAGTTCACGCGAGCGGAGCCGCGGGCACAGCTAGTTACTAAATATTGACGCTACAAATAATGTCAATATTTAGTAAATAATTAAATGCTAATGCTTATAAGAATGTGAAAGAGTTGTGGCTACTTGCGTGGAACAGAGCGATTGTTTGGAACGCTCCATCTAGTAGTACATAGAGATCGTTGGTTTTAGGCATTTCCCGCGACATCATCAACCTTGTCGGCCCACTGTAAGTTCTTTTCACTGTGCTAACCACGTGACTTGATAACCTCCCAAATCACCTAATATAATTATATGAAGAATGGTGCTCTATATCTTACTATTTATTCTTTTTTCAATATCATCATAATCATGAAAGTGTCCACTGTTGAACATAGACCTCTCCCAAGGTGCGCCACTGAACCCGATCCTCGGTTCTTCTCATCCAGTCACTGCCAGCCCGTCCCACACTAAGTTTGCCCAGTCGCGCGGTCTCCACTCGAGAACCCGTTTACCCCAGCGGTTCTCCGACAGATCTTTTTGAGATATGTCGATGACTTTAGTTCTCTGGCGGATCATCTATTTTAGAAGCCTGTATCTTAGAGAAACTCCGAGCATAGCTCATTCCACTGTCAGTGTCCACGTTTCGGCGCCGTAGGCCGACTTTTGTCTTCAGTCACTGTGGTATGCTCGACGATAAGAGGTAACTTAATATGACGATACGCAGTCTTATCCGAAAAAGTCAACGAGGAAAATGATCATTGAAACCGCCTAAAGGCCAAAACCGATTGGGACAGAATACTCATTATATTAAGCCGGGAGTATCTGACGAGTTACTAATTGAAAACATTTTCAATAGTCGATTCGATAGCAGTTTTCGGTATTTTCCAAGTGTAATTAACGAGTAGTGACTACTTAGAAATATCGGTAGGCCTATGCTCGGGGTTTCTTTGAAGGGTATGATTCGTAATGAGGAGATGAGGAGACGAAGAACGAATGTGATAGACGGTTTAGCAAGCTAAATTGCCACTAGGTGGGCCACATTTCTTATTTGTTTATTATTTGACGACCTCCGTATCGGAACGGGTAGCTCTCGGACTGTCACGCCGGAGGTTGCGGGTTCGAATCCCGCTAGGGGCAAATGTTCGTATGATGAATATGAATGTTTGTACCCAAGTCTTGGATGTTTATATATTTATTTAAGTATGTGTATCCATTATCTAGTAACCATACCACAGGCTCTGCCTAGTTTGGGACTGGATAATTGGTGTGAACGTCTGTGATATTTATTTATTTATTTATACTTTAATAGCTGTTGCCCGCGACTTCGTACGCCTGGACGACGTAACATTACAAATTTTTAAATATTTCCCCTGGGAATAAGATGTTTTTCGGGGAAAAAACTGTCCTATGTTCTATTTCAGGACCTAACCTATATGTGTGCCGAGTTTTATCCCGATCCGTCCAGTGGTTGAAGCGTGATTGAGTAACGAACATCCAAATATCCAAACTTTCGTATATAATATTAGTAGGACACAAATGTGCCGTGTGGTTCCCGGCTTAGAATAGGGCCACTATCTTTCCCGTGGGTCTCGTCAAGGCGACTAAGGGATTGCACCAGGGACGGGAAGCAGCGTTCTCCTGTGTATGTAAAGATCATTAATGCTCACCAACCTCACTCACTAATAATCACCAATCCGCCTGCCAAGCGTGGTGATTATGGCAAATCCCCCAATGGACAACTTACCAAAAGTTGTATTCTATTGGGGAGGCCTATGTCCAGCAGTGGACGTATTTAGACTGATGATGATGTACACAAATACAAGTCACACAACTTATTTAAACATATGATGTACAAAGGCGCACTTAACTCTGCAAGAATTATCTCCCAGTAAACCTTTGGGTGAAAGAGACAAGTCAAAGCAGATAGGCAGACAGCAGTGCATAGTGAATATAAATAATGAAATCTCCTGTCTCTCTCGCCCCGATCCCTGTCCCATGCGCCAATCCTAGGTCTGCCGTGTCGATGGATGCGTGTCCAGGGGCTAGCCTGGTCGTAAGCGTGCCGACTTCCCGGAGCTGGGCGAACTCCGGGCACTATTAGCCTTACCGAGTCACGCGGGGCTCTGATGAGGTGGACAATTATTTCCCTAGCTAATCGTGGTACCTCAACAAGGCGGCGATGTTGTTCGCAACACATCACGTCAAGGGGTATCATGGAAAACCGCGTAAAGCGGGCGAAGGAAAGCCGCTTTGCGACAGTAGATTCTGCAAAGTGGCGATACATCGTCTCTGCCTACCCCTGTGGGGATAAGGCGTGAGCATTATGAATAACTGAATTAATGAAAAAGAAACTGATATATATATAACAAATAGAATAACTTAAATTTACATAAGTAGTACTAACTATTTAATACTCAATACTTCTTAATACAATCGTACTTCTTAATACTTCTTGGTGTCGCTGACATAACTCCGCGGCGATTATTTAAAAAGCCATTTTGAAATCAAGCATTTTCGATTTCGCACAGTTTCTGTTGGAATAATTGATACTGGCTATTTATAGTTCATAGTATATTTTAAATATGTTTTTCTACATTTGATGTTATCTGTCACTCCTAAGAAAAATCACATCTTGTCAACTATATCAATAAATACAAAATAGCATAAATAAGTATTTTATTGGTTCAATTAATAATTCTTACGAAGTATATCCAGGATTATACAATAGCAGGATACCAGGAAACAGTTTCCGTACAGTATAAATATACTGGGTTGTCATTGACGGAAAGGGGTGCCCATAATGAATAGCGGATATTTTGAGAATTCAAATTTCTCTGAGGTGAACAAATTACGGAAAGGTAAAAATATTATTAATTTTCTATTGGACGTAAAACCAGGAAATTAGAAAAATGATTGTAGAACGATGAAAATAATAATTATAATTTATATTGATTTTACAATGGGCCTGATTCTGAAGGCATACATTTTAAATGTGACAGCATTAAAATTAGTTTTGTCATTATCTTCATAATAATAAAATAAAATAATAAAATAAAAGGTTGTCTGGAAGAAATCGCTTAAAGCGATAAGACCGCCTAAATTGTACTATTTGTAGCTTGTATAACGTGTAACTGTATTTGTTTGTGCAATAAAGTGTATTGTATTGTATTGTATAATATGTGACAGGCACAGCAATAATTTAAGTGCTATTAAATTTTAACGTTGTGCCTTCGGAATCGGACCCAAATATTAGATTAATTTAATTTATTAATCTATGGAACAATGGGCACATAAATAATGCTCGAAACACAGGAAAGGCGAATGCATGGAGGAGGCGTGGCGGAGGCGTGGCGGAGGCGTGGCGGAGGCGTGGTGGAGGCGTGGCGGAGGCGTGGTGGAAGCGTGGCGGAGGCGTGGCGGAGGCGTGGCGGAGTCGTGGCGGAAGCGTGGCGGAGTCGTGGCTGTAGCGGTACATTTCATACAAAATCCCACTCCCCGCGGCGGTACTCTATGTAACGTGTCTCATACTAAGTCTAAAAATACAAAAAACCGGAGAACGCCTCCGCCACGCATTCGCTTTCTGTTTGTTTAAGGCTCAAGTAGTAGTAGTCAAGTACAGAAGGCGCAATCCCTGAGGAAGCTCTTTCAGTTTTCCAAAAACTTACCTACAAAATTCGATGCAAGCCAAATTTAATCCTACGTGCTTTGGAAGAACGTCGCTAAATCACGCACATATTGTCAATAATTTACGATTGGCCTAGGTCTAGTACCTACGCTTACTGATTGTGAAGCCCCGGCAATTGGGGCCGCGTCGCGTAATAGGCGAGTTTCCGTGTATTTCGAGTAGCAAAGTCGTTAATGTTATGACTTCGGTTCCCGGTCGTGCTACCTCAGTGTAAAATCACAGGGCCGATGTGGTACCATATGAAAGAGTTACCTTGGCTACATAACAAGTGATGGTAGAAAGGATTTAACGCCTTCCTAAAATGAAGAGGCTATACCTATCTCTTGTGCTATTCTCTAAAATACAAACTCACGTGCGACTCTCACTCACGTGACTTCACTCACTTCGAAACCTAATTCATTGGTAATTCTGTAAACATTCCAGAGCACTATCGAAGTGAACTCACTTCACGTTGACAGTGCTCTGGCAACGATCTCTATGTACTACTAGATGGAGCGTTCCAAATAATCGCTCTGTTCTACGCAGCCACAACTCTTTCACATTCACAATGAAACTTGTGCAGTTACTACGCAGAACATTTAATTATTTTCTAAATATTGATATTATTTAACCGTAGCGTCAATATTTAAATGTTCGGCGTAGTAACTGCACAGGTTTCAAAGTGAATGTGAAAGAGTTGTGGCTACTTGCGTGGAACAGAGCGATTGTTTGGAACGCTCCATCTAGTAGTATATAGAGATCGTTGTGCTCTGGAATGTTTACAGAATGCCAATGGATTAGGTCTTGAAGTGTGTGAAGTCACTGAGTGAGACTAGCACGTGAGTTTGTATTTTACAGAATAGCGCTACTGTAGACTCTTTGGATAAAACTCTCGTTTAAAAATTCACACTAATGATAAGAAACGCTATTAAAGCGCATACGAAAAGTTTCAACTTTTTAAAAACGTCTTTTAAACATTTCTTATTACGGTGGCGCTTCTGTTTCAGCGTAAGTAACGTTTTTAAACTGTCTTATTTATCCTTTAGAGTTTAGAGAATACTAACAAGTTTGTCATTGTTGACCAGAGTTTGAAAAATAAAGTTTTTTTTATTACCTAACTTCTATAAAGGACTTGGGTCCATTACTGACTTAAGAGGTTGTTGAGACAGTAACGCCGTTTAAAGGCAACGATCTCTATGTACTTACTACTAGATGGAACGTTCCATAAAATCGCTTTGTTTCATGCAACTGCGGATCCGGGAGCCGCCACACGTTTACATATTATTGACTAAATATTGACGCTATGTCCCCGTAGCGTCAAATTTAGTAATAATTAAATGTTCTGTGTGTGGTTTCCGGTAGAGTAGAATAGGACCACTCCAACTCTTCCCGTGGATGTCGTACAAGGCGACTAAGACAATACATTATAAACGATCAATCAGGCCTCCCCAACCCGTCTGGCCAGCGCGGGGAGTGTAGGTGAAATCCTCCGTCTGTCTCCGGCAGATGAGAGAGGGTTGTGCTCCTGCAGTGGAAACAAAAATAACCTGATGATGAAATGTTCTGCATAGTAACTGCGCAAGTTTCATTGTATTTAACAGAGTTGCGGCTCCCGGAGCCGCTGTTGCGTGGAACAGAGCGGTTGTTTGGAACGCTCTAAGTAGTACGAGTACATAGCGATTGTTTGAAGGTTGAGTTTATAAAAAACAATAACAGTAGATCGTATAGTTAGCGACGTGCCGTCGATGTACAGAACTTTTCTAGAATACCTACTCTAGTCAGATACATAATCATTAATTCAATGGTTATTTGCGGCTATTCATGATTTGAATGGAGCCTAATTCCCTTTAGTCCCCTATTCACTGACGGTAGCCTAAAAAGGTCATATTACTGGCATGTATTGAATAACAGTATTCATAACGAATTTATGGCTTACTAGCTGTTGCCCGCGACTTCGTCCGCGCGGCCAACTTAACATCACAAAGTTTTAAGTATTTCCCGTAGGAATGGGATATTTTTACGGGATAAAAACTATCCTATGTCCCATTCCAGGACCTAACCTATATGTGTGCCAAGTTTCATGACGGTCCGTCCAGTGGTTGGAGCGTGATTGAGTAACAAACATCCAAACGTCTAAATATCCAAACTTTCACATTTATAATATTAGTAGGATTTTATAGCATTTTTCAGAGAGACACAAATAACGTTAGACGTGAACCCCTCTGGTGAAAAGCTACGTTATCAAGGCAATGATGATTTAATAGCTACATAATCTTAGACTAATACATATATGGCGTAACTAATAAGTAATATTGGCATAAAATTACTCTTTAGTCGTCTAATGTTCACTGTGCCGGAACGTCTACTGTGCACAGAACGTCTACTGTGTACCAAACGTCTACTGTGTCAGAACGTGCACTGTGTCAGAACATCCATAGTACCAGAACGTCCAGTGTACCAGAACGTCCAGTCTGCCAGAATGTTCAGTGTGCCAGAACGTCCACTGTACCAGAACGTCCAGTGTGCCAGAACGTCCAGTCTGCCAGAATGTTCAGTGTGCCAGAACGTCCAGTGTGCCAGAACGACCAGTGTGCCAGAACGTCCAGTGTGCCAGAACGTCTACTGTGCACCAAACGTCTACTGTGCCAGAACGTCCAGTGTGCCAGAACGTCCATAGTACCAGAACGTCCAGTGTGCCAGAACGTCCACTGTACCAGAACGTCCAGTGTGCCAGAACGTCCAGTCTGCCAGAATGTTTAGTGTGCCAGAACGTCCAGTGTGCCAGAACGACCAGTGTGCCAGAACGTCCAGTGTGCCAGAACGTCCAGTGTGCCAGAACGTCCAGTGTGCCAGAACGTCCAGTGTGCCAGAACGTCCAGTGTGCTAGAACGACCAGTGTGCCAGAACGTCCACTGTGCCAGAACGTCCAGTGTGCCAGAACGTCCAGTGTGCCAGAACGACCAGTGTGCCAGAACGTCCACTGTACCAGAACGTCCAGTGTGCCAGAACGTCCAGTCTGCCAGAATGTTCAGTGTGCCAGAACGTCCAGTGTGCCAGAACGTCCAGTCTGCCAGAATGTTCAGTATGCCAGAACGTCCAGTGTGCCAGAACGACCACAGTAACAGAACGTCCAGAAGGTTCTTTCAATGGTTCAAGCAAAAATATACTTTAACATGACGAAACTTTTCATACTGCCATAGTAGCCATACGCAACGGTGTTAAACAGGGCCACCCGCAGTGCGACAAGCTATAACGACGGCTCGTTAACAAACAGAGCTCATTAGCGACCCTTGAGCGACACCTAGGGGGCGCTGATTGCGTAACTCGTCCCTCCTGTGACTGTTATTGCGCTCTTTATGTTAATTGGATTGTGCTGAAAAGTTAGTTTCAACATGCCTTTTTATTTGGTTAGAGAAAATTGTGGGTTTCTGTTGTTATGGAAATTCAAATGGTTCGTTTTATTATCATAGCTTTGAAACTGTTGCCCGAGCACGTTTCACCGTACTAACCACTTCTTTAAATGACCACTCCAAAATATATCTGTCTAGTACCAAGTATAAAACCTAATAAGAATTTTTTTTAATACTTATAACTTACTAATAAGCTGCTTACCTAGCTGTTGCCCTCGACTTCGTCCGCGTGGACCACTTAACATCACAAAGTATTATGTGTTTCCTACTTACTTGACAATTCACACAATATCTTCATAAATTGTAGCCTATGTGTTATTCTGATGTATAAGCTATATTATTGTAAAGTTTCATTTAAATCCATTCAGTAGTTTTTACGTGAAAGAGTAACAAACATCCATACTTACAAACTTTCGCGTTTATAACATTATCTATACATATAATAAAAGAGTAGAAAAAACAAAAGAAAAGCGAATCTGTACATTGAAGTTAAAAAAAAAATTTCACTGCCCGGACGTTACTGAAGACCAGTAGAGTCCAAAAATATAATTAAAAAAATTCTTATCTGTCTGTATGTATGTATGTATGTACGGGCTAATCTTGGAAACTGCTGAACAGAATTTGACGGCGTTTTCACTGTTTAATAGCTTTGAGTTCGGGCCTCATACTGGTATAAGTCTTATCTCAATAAAATGTCAGGATGCTGAAATACAAGTTGACCTCTCATTTCATATCATTTGTATGAAAGTGTAGTTCAACATTACTGGCCGATGCAAGAACTTGACAGAAAGTGACAGAGATGTTTTAAAGCTCATTTATAGATTTATTTTAGCTGATGTATTTCAGGTATTTCCACAAGTCTCGATACAAAAAGTTCGCTATTCGATAATTAGTGGCCCTGTATTAGACCGGTGATCGTCGACAATGTTAATATCGAAGCTGTTCAGGAGTAGGTACGTCTGCCTAGGACAGACAATATAGTTGGGTAGGATCAATTTCAAAAGCTGACAGAAGAATCCAGTTAGGGTGGGCAGTATTCGGAAAACTGCGTCAAGTCTTTACGTCACCTATTCCACAATGTTTAAAGACAAAAATCTTTAATCAGTTCGTCCTGCCTGTCATGATTACAGCGCGGAGACGTGGACACTGATGGTGGGCCTGATCCACAAGATTCAAGTGGCTCTGCGAGCTATAGAGAGGGCAATGCTCGGGGTCTCTATGAGGGATATGATTCGTAATGAGGAGATTCGATGAATAACGAAGGTGACCGACATAGCCGAAAGAATTAGTAAGCTGAAATGGCAGGTCACATCTGTCGTAGTACCGAACTGCCGTTGGGCAGATGGGTTCTAGAATGGGACGCGACGTCCCACGCGCAGGGTGGGACGCCCTGCCGCCAGGTGTATGGACGACCTGAAGATGGTGGCCGGAAGCGGCTGGATCAGTAGGGCGTTGTGGCATTCATTGGGGAAGGCATGTCCAGCAGTTTGACAGACATTTTGTTGTACAGTTAATTGTGTAGGAAGGGGTGGGTTAAGGGAAGGGGGAGAGGTAGGAGTAGGGAGAGGGAAGGGGTGGGGGAAAGGGTTTTCAACGTTGTGGGAAGGGGATGGAGAAGGAAAGAAAGAAAGGGTATGGAAAGGACAAATTGTAGGGGGGGGGGGGAAGGAAATGTCACCTAATTTGCACAATATTAAAATATAAAAAAAAAGAATGGTTATATGATAATCTTTAAATTCATGATAAATGTAAATGTCAACTTTATTTTAAAAAAAAGCGGCCAAGTGCGAGTCGGACTCGCCCATGAAGGGTTCCGTAGCAGCAAGTAACATTATATAAAAGTTATTGTAGAACGTTGTAACTTTGATCGATGTTTTAATAATAGTATTGTGGTTTACGATTTATGACGTATTAAAAAAAACTACTTACTAGATCTCTTTCAAACCAATTTTCGGTGGAAGTTTGCATGGCAATGTACATCATATATTTTTTTAGTTTTATCATTCTCTTACGGGGGGGGGGGGGGGACGGACACACATTTTACCACTTTGGAAGTGTCTCTCGCGCAAACTATTCAGTTTAGAAAAAAATGATATTAGAAACCTCAATATCATTTTTGAAGACCTATCCATACGTATGGATTTGATGAAAAAAAAATTTGAGTTTCAGTTCTAAGCATGGGGAACCCCCAAAATTTAATGTTTTTTTTTCTTCTATTTATGTGTGAAAATCTTAATGCGGTTCACAGAATACATCCACTCACCAAGTTTCAATAGTAAGTTCTTATAGTTTCGGAATAAAGTGGCTGTGACATACGGACGGACAGACAGACATGACGAAACAATAAGGGTTCCGTTTTTTGCCATTTGGCTACGGAAACCTAAAAAACTGTGGTCCAACGGGCGAAAACGCCGCCGGAACGCTAATTTTTACCCGACTTCAATGATTAATAGATTTCTTTTAGGATTTAGTAACACGTAATACATAAGAATGTGTAATGTTAAGTTGTCCACGCGGACGAAGTCGCGGGCAACAGCTAGTAGATAATATATAGTAGGATTTGCCATTTTAATTTATTTATTATGGTCATATAAGTACCTATGTATCATTTAAATTCCCTAATCAGCGCAACCTACAATTTCTCTGGCATAATATTTTCTGGAAGAAATCGCTTAAAGCGATAAGACCGCCTAAATTGTACTGTTTGTAACTTTTATAACTTGTAACTGTTTTGTATTGTATTGTAATATATAACGGCTTGGATTACTAACTCACCATACCAATGTCTTCTCCAGTTCTTTCACCACTGAAGCGGCATGCCAATAAAACAATCTTCCCGAAGACATAAGGAAAGCGTCTAATCGGTTTCGGTTTAAAAAAAGTGGGTTCTTACCCCGCCCGTACCAATGAGTTTTTCGAAACTTAAGTACGGTTTATTTATAATACCACAGGCTTTTCGGTGAAGGAAAACATCGTAAGGAAATCTGCATATGCCGAAGAAAAAATTCTGAGGCGTACGTGAAGTCCACCAAATCGGCTTGGGGCACCGTTGGTGGTCAGGGGTTTGGCACAAAAGATACTGAAGGGTGGAAGTGCTGTATCACTGATATACCCCCAATATCAACGATATCTATGTACTACCAGATGGAGCTTCCCAAACAATCGCTCTGTTCACGCAAGTAGCCACAACCCTTTCACATTCACTTTGAAACTTGTGCAGTTAGCAGTACGCAGAACATTTAATAATTTACTAAATTTTGACACTATTTACCCGTAGCGTCAAATATTTTTTGTTACGCTCCATCTAGTAGTACATAGAGATCGTTGATATAACGCATACGTGACATGTAAGCGGTATAGAGCAGTGGGGCGAGCTGTCGTGAACTGTACTCTGTTGACGCTACGGTTAAATAATGTCAATATTTATTAAACAATTAAATGTTCTACGTAGTAACTGCACAAGTTTCAAAGTGAATGTGAAAGAGTTGTGGCTGCTTGCGTGAACAGAGCGATTGTTTGGAACGCTCCATCTAGTAGTACATAGAGATCGTTGCCCACTATAGACCTATTTTATAGCTTATAGCAGCATATTAGAGCTAGGTAGGGGTTGGGGTAGCAAGAAAACCCCACCGCTGGTATTCTAGTGTCTCCTTCCCGCTGCACTTGGCGCCCCACACCTAAACCATTACAACGCTACCCCGTTGAGTGAGAATGGGAAAAGTTTTTAAACTGTCTACCGCTCGTTTCAATTCGTTCCACGTTAGGGGAGTTAAAAATTCAGCTGCCGTGAGCTGCTGAGTTCTCCCTGCTGGCCCGCTGATAGCGTTAAAATGGCTGGCTACATGGTAATGGGGTTTTGTGGAGCAGTTGCGGTTCTTGAATTTTCTTCATTATGTACATACTTGTAAGTAGGTACTGTTACAGTAGGATACTTTCTGTAAAAGGAAAATGAATAGGGCCGAAGAGGGTGAGGTTCTCCATACAAGCGTAAATATAATCTATACATATAATAAAAGAGTAGAAAAAACAAAAGAAAAGCGAATCTGTACATTGAAGTTAAAAAAAAAATTTCACTGCCCGGACATTACTGAAGACCAGTAGAGTCCAAAAATATAATTAAAAAAATTCTTATCTGTCTGTATGTATGTATGTATGTACGGGCTAATCTTGGAAACTGCTGAACAGAATTTGACGGCATTTTCACTGTTTAATAGCTTTGAGTTCGGGCCTCATACTGGTATAAATCATATCTCAATAAAATGTGAGGATGATGATATACAAGTTGACCTCTCATTTCATATCATTTGTATGAAAGTGTAGTTCAACATTACTGGTCGATGCAAGAACTTAACAGAAAGTGACAGAGATGTTTTAAAGCTCATTTATAGATTTATTTTAGCTGATGTATTTCCACAAGTCTCGATACAAAAAGTTCGCTATTCGATAATTAGTGGCCCTGTATTAGACCGGTGATCGTCGACAATGTCAATATCGAAGCTGTTCAGGAGTACGTCTGCCTAGGACAGACAATATAGTTGGGTAGGATCAATTTCAAAAGCTGACAGAAGAATCCAGTTAGGGTGGGCAATCTGCTGCTATCTTTAATCAGTGCGTCCTGCCTGTCATGATTACAGGAGACGTGGACACTGATGGTGGGCCTGATCCACAAGATTCAAGTGGCTCTGCGAGCTATAGAGAGGGCAATGCTCGGGGTCTCTATGAGGGATATGATTCGTAATGAGGAGATCCTATGAATAACGAAGGTGACCGACATAGCCGAAAGAATTAGTAAGCTGAAATGGCAGGTCACATCTATCGTAGTACCGAACGGACGTTGGGGCAGACGGGTTCTAGAGTGGGACGCGAGACGTCGCACGCACCATCCACCACGCGCAGGATGGGACGCCCTGCCGCCAGGTGGATGGACGACCTGAAGATGGTGGCCGGAAGCGTCTGGATCTGTAGAGCGTTGTGGCATTCATTGGGGAAGGCCTATGTCCAGCAGTTTGACTGCAAAATAGGAAGGGAATAGGAGGGGAAGGAAGTCGGATGGGAAAGAAGAGAGGGATTAGGATAGGAGAGGAAAGATGAGGGGGCAGTGGTAAATAAAGGGCGTAGGAAGGGGTGGGTTAAGGGAAGGGGGAGAGGTAGGAGTAGGGAGAGGGAAGGGGTGGGGGAAAGGGTTTTCAACGTTGTGGGAAGGGGATGAAGAAGGAAAGAAAGAAAGGGTATGGAAAGGACAAATTGGAGGGGGGGGTGGGGAAGGAAATATCACCTAATTTGCACAATATTAAAATATATTTTTTTTTATTGATTATATGATAATCTTTTAATTCATGATAAATGTAAATGTCAACTTTATTTAAAAAAAAAAGCGGCCAAGTGCGAGTCGGACTCGCCCATGAAGGGTTCCGTAGCAGCAAGTAACATAATATAAAAGTTATTGTAGTTCGTTGTAACTTTGATCGATGTTTTAATAATAGTATTGTGGTTTACGATTTATGACTTATAAAAAAAAACTACTTTAATAATCTCTTTCAAACCAATTTTCGGTGGAAGTTTGCATGGCAATGTACATCATATATATTTTTTAGTTTTATCATTCTCTTATTTTAGAAGTTACAGGGGGGGGGGGGGACACATTTTACCACTTTGGAAGTGTCTCTCTCGCAAACTATTCAATATCATTTTTTAAGACCAATCCACACGTATGGGTTTGATGAAAAAAAAAATTTGAGTTTCAGTGCTAAGTATGGGGAACCCCCAACATTTAATGTTTTTTTTTTCTATTTTTGTGTGAAAATCTTAATGCGGTTCACAGAATACATCCACTTACCAAGTTTCAATAGTAAGTTCTTATAGTTTCGGAATAAAGTGGCTGTGACATACGGACGGACAGACAGACATGACGAATCCATAAGGGTTCCGTTTTTTGCCATTTAGCTACAGAAACCTAAAAAACTGTGGTCCAACGGGCGAAACCGCCGCCGGAACGCTAATTTTTACCCGACTTCAAAAAAGGAGGTTCTCAATTGGATAGTATGTTTTTTTATGTAAGTATATTAATATTTTTAATGCATAACCAGATTAATAGATTTCTTTGAGGATTTAGTAATACACGTAATACGAATGTGTAATGTTAAGTTGTCCACGCGGACGAAGTCGCGGGCAACAGCTAGTAATAAATAAATATCTCAGACATTCACACCAATTATCCTGTTCCAAACTAGGCAGAGCCTGTGGTATGGTTACTAGATAACGGATAGACATACTTAAATAAATATATAAACATCCAAGACTTGGGTACAAACATTCATATTCATCATACGAACATTTGCCTACTAGCGGGATTCAACCCGCAACCTCCGGCGTGGCAGTCCGAGAGCTACCCGTTCCGCCACGGTACTTAATACAGGAGCACTGGCCAGTCCGTACACGATTGTATGTGTGCGTAGATTTTTGTAGGGATGCATGCTGTTGTCCTCCCCAACCCGTCTGGCCAGCGCGGGGAGTGTAGGATAAATCCTCCGTCTGACTCCGGCAGATGAGAGAGGGTTGTGCTCCTGCAGTGGAGACAATAATAACCAGATGATGATGATGATGCTGTTGAGTCCGCGAGCATAGTCGATCGAGAGAGGGACAGCGTTATGCGTCAACAACATAATAGCTTCTCTTTCTAACTTGTGGTATACGCAGATTTCTTTATGATATTGACGACCTCCGTGGCGGAACGCGGTAGCTCTCGGACTGCCACGCCGGAGGTTGCGTGTTCGAATCCCGCTAGGGGCGAATGTTCGTATGATGAATATGAATGTTTGTACCTAAGTCTTGGATGTTTATATATTTATTTAAGTATGTGTATCCGTTATCTAGTAACCATAACACAGGCTCTGCCTAGTTTGGGATTGGATAATTGGTGTGAATGACATAGACATAGACATACTTTATTGATAACTTCCGTTACAGGTCAAATAAAAATTATAAACAAGTTAAATGAAATCAAATTATAAATCAAATTAAATACAAGTAAATATAAAAACATAACATAAATATAAAAATGTCAAATAAAATTCTTAAAACTAAATAAACTAAGTTAATGCGTTCTGCAAGAACTCGTCATAACAATAAAATGCCTGCTCGACAAGCCAGGCGCACAGTCTCTTTTTAAAAATAGGTAGGTTCGGAGAGCTTATGACCTTAGTGGCATGTCTGAGATATTTATATTTATTTATATTTTCCTTCAGTAAATAGCCTATAAATAACCTCACAGATCGTTGATTTCACGATGTCTCTGCCTACTTCAAAAATAGTACAAAACGGGACCAATTTGTACAAAGTTGTCTGTCTCTATGGGAATCGTACCCACGACCTCGAGTCCAATGACCAATGAGACGGTCAAAGTAATATCTCATACGATTCAATTTCCGTTCCGTTAGCTCGGAGTCCATTTTTGTATCCGAACAACTCAGTTTTTCAATAATTCCATTGTAATATGTGGAACTCTTGCACAGACAGTAATCGTATCGGCAACGATCTCTATGTACTACTAGATGGAGCGTTCCAAACAATCGCTACGGGAGCTGCAACTCGTTCACATTCACTTTAAAACTTGTGCAGTTACTACGCAGAACATTTAATAATTTAAATTTTTTGACGCTACTTGCCCGTAGCGTCAAATATTTAGTAATAATCAAATGTTCTGCGTAGTAACTGCACAACTTTTATTGTGAATGTAACCGAGTTGCGGCTCCCGGAGTCGCAGTAACGTGGAACAGAGCGATTGTTTGGAACGCTCCATCTAGTAGTACATAGAGATCGATGATATAACGCATACGTGACATGTAAGCGGTATAGAGCAGTGGGGCGAGCCGTCGTGAACTGTATCTTTTACTGTTAGACTTTAGTGTATTTCAAGTTCAGACTAGATTTCTAAAAGTCAAGCTAAATTCCAATAGTTTTCCACAACCTGAGACGTACTTCAAGTGACTGCCTTAAAACGATGAAAGATAAGATTTTGAGGAAACTCGCATGTCTGAGATAAATAAGAAGATAGATAAGAAGCCTCTTATTTACTAAACAATTATTAAAAAGAATGTTAAACGACATCAAAATAGAATTTGTGAAATAAATTAATTTCATTCAACGATCTCTATGTACTACTAGATGGAGCGTTCCAAACAATCGCTCTGTTCCACGCAAGTAGCCACAACTCTTTCACATTCACAATGAAACTTGTGCAGTTACTACGCAAAACATTTAATTATTACTAAATATTGACGCTACGGTTAAATAATGTCAATATTTAGTAAATAATTAAATGTTCTGAGTAGTAGTACATAAAAGAGATAAAATAAGTCACTATATAAAATTTTATTTCATACAATCCTTCGACTCGACTCTGCATCTCAATTGATCCTATACAATTCGACAATTTCGACTATACAAAGAAAATTCTAGAGGACAAGACTTTGTCCTCTAGAAATGTTTTGAAGTACCGAGTGGTTCCCAGCTTATATATTGCACCAAGAACGTATAGTAGAGTTCTCCTGTGTATATTAAGATCATTGCTGCGATCACCAATCCGCCTGCCAAGTGTAGTGATTATGGCAAATCCCCCAATGGACAGCCCACGAAAAGTAAATTTAGTATTCTCTACCATAGATGTGTATACAGTAAGACAGCAATTTCTGCCAACAAACTGTATTATACAGGTTGGCTGGAAGAGATCTCTTATAGAGATAAGGTCACCTTTGTACATATTGCCAAGAAATTATAATATCTACAAGTGTCTCAAAGCCCTTGAATTAGAAATGGTGACACATTTACTCATAACTTCGTAAGTACTATTTATCAGATTATATAAGTATGACAATACTAAACAAAACACTTCAGAGATATTATCGAATATATAGGAAGTATTATATAAACATCTGTAAGTATCAAACGACTCAATCAAGACGAGAGTCAGTTCAAGATGACTACTATAGAAAAATGTGTCATAATTCTTAGTTTACTTACAGTTGCATATTCAAAATCTGTTCGACAAACAGTTGGTGACATAGAAGATGTAGAAAAGTATATAGAGAGCAAGAAACCAGAGATAAATCAGAGATATAGACCGCTCTACCATATCGCAGGCCCTGTCGGCTGGATCAATGATCCGAATGGATTCTCTTATTACAAAAGGCATTACCATCTCTTCTATCAATTCTACCCATATGATAGTGTTTGGGGACCAATGCATTGGGGGCACGTGACAAGTAGAGACTTGGTGACCTGGAAGCAAGAGCCTACAGCGTTGGTACCTGAAAAGGAGCAGTGCTTCTCCGGAAGTGCTGTAGTCGATGGAGACAGGATGATACTAATGTACACAGGACATGAAATCACTGACACAGAACCTCATTTCAATCAAACTCAATACTTAGCATTCAGTGATGATGGGGTGGTATTCGAGAAATATGAAGGGAATCCTGTCATTACTGCAGCGCCAAACGGATCACCAGATTTTCGCGACCCAAAGGCTTGGAAACATGGCGATTATTGGTACGTAGTTCTTGGCAGCAAAACTTTAGATGACAGAGGCAGAGTGCTTCTATATAGATCAGGGGACATGATCCATTGGGAGTTCTTGACGGTCTTAGCTGAATCAAACGGAGATCTTGGGTACATGTGGGAGTGCCCCGATTTCTTCGAGCTTGATGGCAAATATGTATTGCTCATATCACCGCAAGGAATGGAACCCAAAGGTGACAGGTACAAAAACACTCATCAAACGGGATACATAATTGGCGACTTCAACTACGATACGTTTGAGTTTGTACCTGAAGCTGATTTTCAAGAACTCGACTTTGGCCATGACTTCTACGCAGCACAGACGACTGAAGTAAACAAGAAGAGGTATCTAGTTGCTTGGTTTAACATGTGGGAAATGGAACATCCGGAGGATGTAGATGGATGGGCAGGAATGATGACCTTAGTCCGGCAACTAAGGCTTTCTGATAATAGAATTCTCCAAACTCCAGTAGAAGCTATTACCAGCCTTCGATATTGGAATATGATAGCTTCATTCGTCGGACCAGACAAAGATGTAGGCTTAGGAACCTCAGCTGAAGTGATAATTGAAGGAGATCTAAGCGAAATGATAGAACTGTCCATTGAAGGTCAAGACGGAGGCAGTCAGGTCTGGATTCTTTGGGATCCGGAGGTCGAGAAAGTTTCGATTGACAGAGGTTCTGGTGATATTCGTCAGGTGGAATGGCACCCTAAAGGATCTACGTCGTGGAGGATTTTCATGGACGCCAGCTCGTTGGAGCTCTTCTGTGGAGACGGCGAGGTTGTGTTCAGCAGCAGGGTGTATCCTGTAGGTAAATGGAGACTGGTGAACTGGAGTTTCCAAACCTTGTTTGTTAGAGCATATGCTTTGAAAAGAAGTGTTCCGGTTTAATTAATGTCATTTCTTAGATTAAAAGTTTTACTAATAAAATATGAAATAAAAACAATAATGAGATAGGTATTGTTTTTTACGATATGAAATGGCAGTTCAAAATGTATACGAATCAATAGTTATATAAAAACCGTATCAAAATCGGACTAGTAGTTTTAGAGATAAATGGCAACATTGGTTTGCACAAACAAACAAACATCCTCTAACCTCAAATGCATACACTGTCTCCGATCCGCCGTTGGTAAAAATATAGTCAAATATAATCAGTAAAATGAATTCTGCATACTAGCTTTTGCCCGCGACTTCGTCCGCGTAGGTTTCGATATTTACACATCTTGAATTTCAAAATAGATATCATTTTCGTAATCAGCGTCCCTAAAAACTTAAAAATGACATTCATTTCGATTTTGAGTATTTTTAATCAAATATGGACCTGTACACAATATTATAAGATTTTTTAATTTTCTAAATGAGATGTTTTACGGAAAAAACTATCCTATGTCCTAATCCAGGACCTAGCCTATATGACGAGTTTCATCCCGATCCGTCCAGTGGTTGAACCGTGATTGAGTAATAAATATCCAAACATCAAAACTTCCAACTTTCGCTGATGTTTCTGAAATGTTTGGATGTTTGTTCCTCAATCACGCTTCTACCACTGGACGGATCGGGATGAAACTCGGCACACATAGAGGTTAGGTCGTGAAATAGGACATAGGATAGTTTTTATCCCGAAAAAACATCTAATTCGTACGGGAAATACATAATAGTTTGTGATGTTAAGTTGTCCACGCGGACGAAGTCGCGGGCACCAGCTAGTAATAATTATAACCATGTCGTACTAATAAGTACTAAGATATTTTTGTATTTATTTGTAGGACCCATATTAAAATTTGTTTTAAATTTTTATTACTTCAAACTGTTAAAATATATATTTCATTCCAGATTAATAGTCCTATGAAAACCAACGCTATTTACGTCTCGGTAACATATACATGAAAGGGTCACCAGCAGCAAAAACAGGTTTGTATTACCATGTAAACTTTGCAGTCCACTTAGGAACACCATCTATTGTGTATTTTGTTTTCGAGACGCAAATGCGTTTGTTTTCATAGGACTATTAATCTGGAATGAAATATACGTGACTGATTATAAGTTGAATAAAGTGTAATAGAAATGACTATAAGAATGACTATAAGAGACTTTTAAACGTCTATTTGACCATATAATAGGACAAGAGTGTCCTATACAAAATTACTCTATACCAAGAGCCGCAGTTGCTTGGAACAGAGCGATTGTTTGGTTCGCTCCATCTAGTAAGCAAATAGAGATCGTTGGATTTTAATACTCAGACAACTGATGCTCCTGGCAGGCAGAGCCTAGGCTTATTTGGGCTACCACTGACATTCCGTTACCTTAACGCATTATCTATAGATTTGATAACTGTCGTGTATATAAATTAATACCAAATACCTAGGCTTTATATTAAGGCTACTTTGAATCTTATAGCTCAAACCAGGAACGTTTGCCAGCATGCCATTCGATAAAGTCTACATAGGAAAGGCGTTATCCTCTGCGATTTATGTGCAGGATTCAAAGCGATTTCACGATTGTCGGATGCCAATCGTCTTGCGGTCCCATAACGGATTCTGCCAATGTTCCGAGCTTTCAGCGAATGTTCTGCTTTGTGAACGAGCTTAGTGACGCCCGCGGCTCTGTCTGCTTGAATAAATGTTTTATACCACTAGAAAATTGATTTATTCATAAGAAATTTATGTGATTTAAGTAATTTAAGATTTAAGTAATTAACGCTTTGAAATGTTATCCGAGGAAAATTTTGGAGACCTGTTCCAAAATATTATAAAATCTCACCTATAAGATAAAACTGGGTTGTAGTAAAAATTTACGTCGAATGGTCTGGATCTAGTATCTAGAGACGACGTGAACAACAATGGCGAGATTAGACCCAAAAATAAAGAAGGAATGTTCATGGTTGGGGTTGTTATTATTATAAAGGCAATGGGCTCGATTCTGAAGGCACAACGTTTACAATTTGACAGCACTAAAACTGTTGCTATCCTTGTCATACAGTATTATGAAGATAAAGACGAAACCAATTTTAGAGCTGTCAAATTTTAAATGTGTGCCTTCAGAATCAGGCCTATTGTCAATATTAATGACAGTTATAAAATACACATTGTAACAATTATAAAATATTTAAAATATGGTTATACAATACAATACAGTACAATACAATACAATACACTTTATTGCACAAACAAATACAGTTTACAAATAAGTTACAAGTAAGTTACAAATAGTACAATTTAGGCGGTCTTATCACTTATGATTATTGTTATATTTATCACTTGTTTTTTTATATATTTGATAGAAGGAAATGAATAGTACAAATGAATATATGTAAGTATTAGCTGTTTAATTTATTTTGTCAGGAAGGGAAGGATGTTGTATATAATATTGACATGTGGGTATGTGACAATAAATCAGTCTTTAGCCAACCTTGATTTCATCTACAACATGTGTCAAGTTTCATTACGATCCGTCCAGTGGCTGAACGTAATTGAGTAACAAACATCCAAATATCAAACTTTCGCATTTATAATATTAGTAGGATAGGATTTGTAGGATGTCCAAAAAAAAATATTCTATTCATTCTAATGACAACTGAAATACCAAAAATCTTACAAATATATTAAAGAAATGAAATGAAATATCTTTATTGTGGATCATAGGTATATAAAGGATTACATGTCATAGTTAGAGCTCAGCTATGTCCCGCCACGTGGGCATACAACATTGTGTCGTTTAAAGCATGCATTTGAAAACAAAGTTACAAAAAAAAATTAAAATTTAATTAGATACAAATTGAAACCTTAAATTGAACCGTCACCAGGAAATTCTTAAAGACGAACACTTCCGGTATTTTCGTTGTACGTCAACTGAGCTTTCTCGACTTATTACGTGTGTTTCGTTACCAACGAATAATAATTAGTAAAGGATGATTAATGACGCTAATGACGTAAGCAACACAAATCGTTGTTTCATTTCGGTAGTCGTAATAAATGATTCCTAATGGATGACGAACCATATTTAGGTTAGAAACGGAGTATAAACCTATATTTGTTAGGCATGCCTGGATGGGAAAAATAGAGGCGAGATAGCGGTTCGATCTGGTTTGATTTGGTCTACATATTCTGTATGGTGAACATAGAAATCCTATCAAGATAGAACGGTGAAGAAAACGTGACACGAGTGCCAACGATGTGAAATATATTGCAAAAACTATCAAACGCTTACTCGTTACGCGCCGAGTCAAGGCCGGGTAAATATCGAAAAAAAACTGAAAATACAATATATACTACTCCGTCAAGAAAGTACCGGGAAAAGATGAATAATACACAAAATGTTAATTATTCATCCAACTTTATACCGAGTGGTTTCTGTTTCTAACTGGGTTATCCGCGAGGCATAAAAGGTGCACGGGAGGGGCGCGCTGTGTCCGAAAATCGTCACGCGCGGAACTGAAGTAAACCAATGTCTAACCGTTCTATCTTAATAGGACTTCTGTGGTAATGATAATATAGGTAGTTATTTATCATTTTGTCTATTATATTATTATAGTATTTAATATTTATTGCATATTTGATGTCAAAAGGATTGTTTATGTGCTATTTATTGGATTTATTTATGGTTTTTCTCAAAGTCAAAATCATTTATTGCATATGAGTACACTTGGTACATTTATACAAGTAATTTTTTTATCGACTACCGCTTCCTAGGTGTTAGCGCTGTGAAGAAGAAACGGCGCAACAAACTTCACGCAACACATCTTTTAATAATCAAGTGTGCATACAATTAATAAAGATTTTGCGAAGCTGAATTAACATTAGTACCAGGCATCTTTGTCATTCAAATAATCGTTTATTTTATAATAGGCTTTCTTACAAAGTTGTTTTTTAATGTGAATCTTAAACTTTCTGTCCGTCATATTTAAGATTTCCTCTGGTAGTTTGTTGTAGAAGCGTATACATTGCCCCGTGAACGATTTGCTGACCTTACTTAGACGTCTATTTGCTGTATAGAAATATATATCTACTATATATAATAGAAGTTTGGCATCCTCTGAAATGGGGTATGCTAAACCACTATTGATCCCACCAACGTGAGTGAAATACCCATTCATTATCTGTCTTCTGGTCTTCTGAGTGCTTAGTTCCGAACACATTCCACTAGAGCGTGATACACATCTTCTATCACCCAACACAGGGCACTTTAATGTCTGACCAACTAAATTAAATTTCAATTCAGCCCTGCCATTAAATCCTAAAGTTCGACGGCTCCATTCGGAGATAAAAGAAAAGTTCAAATGAAAATCACCCTATTACGTGAGCCATCAGCCACTTACATTGAGAAGTTGAGAAAATTATAGGTCTCTCATATTTCTTTTGCATATAAAAGGGGCCTGGGCAGCTGTAGTGTGCGACGCCCCCTGGCTAGATGGAGCGACGATCTGCGTAAGGCGGCTGACAGAGACTGGATGAGAAGAACCGAGGATCGGGTTCAGTGGCGCACCTTGGGAGAAGCCTATGTCCAACAGTGAACTCTTACAAGCTCATGATGATGATATAACAGGGCGTTCGAACGCGGTTTCTGTGAAAATGTCTGGCGAATGTCCAGGTTCGATTCCCGAGACTCGTTGAGTTATTCTGGAAATCTAAGAAAGCAGTATTCTTATCTCTAAAATCGACGTCACGGTTCCTTACAAACTAATCCTTCTTACTAATATTATAAACGCGAAAGTTTGTAAGTATGGATGGATGTTTGTTACTCTTTCACGTAAAAACTACTGAATGGATTTTAATGAAACTTTACAATAATATAGCTTATACATCAGAATAATAATAATAATAATAATTAAACTTTAATTCAGAAAATATTTTTCCATACAATTTGTTAGTAAACCTTATACTATGTTAGTTAATTACAAATAAAATAAAAAGAAGAGAAAATTTTTAACATGCACAGTTATAGCATGATACGTAGGGACTCGCCGACTCCACGGCGCCTGGCTACCTGGCCACGTGCAGGCGTATCCAGTGCCGCAGTATCGGAGAATCCCACCTATCTGCTATTGTATTCAGGATGCTGTTGGGGCTGGTGCGTACCCGACCTAGTAGTGAGGCGCATCGTTTTCTCACTACGGCTTGAAAGCCGTCGTCGGTGTGCGCCTCTGCGAACATGCCAGACGCGCTGCAAAACCGTGGAAGCCTCAACAGCATCCTGAACGCATTGTTATATTGCACGCGCAGGGCATTGTATGCCTTCTGCGTATAGTTGGTCCACAGGCTGCACGTGTAGAAGGACTGGCAGTATGCTTTAAAAAGAGTCACCTTAACCTGTTTAGTACATCGTGCAAATCTGCGGACCAACATATTGCATCGGACAGCCAACGCCCTGCGTTCCCTCTCTAAATTGAGGTCATCCATAAGATTTTCAGTGACCCAGTGCCCAAGATATTTAAACTGAGTCACTCTATTCAGCTCGGTTCCACCGAGTCTGACCGTCGGTACACTGCTATATGTTTTATTGCCCGCCTTGAATACAAGAAGCTCGCTCTTTTTGGCATTGTACCGAAGGCCATGTGCTTCGGCGTAAACTTCACAAATCCGCAGCAATTTTCTAAGTGCACTGATCGCTGGGCTCAGCAACACCATATCGTCAGCGTAACTGATATTATTAACGCTATGTCCATCTATTGAGCAACCGACTTTGGTGCTGCTGAGCTCAACGATAAGTTTGTTCATGTACAGGTTGAAAAGATTGGGTGAGGTCAGACCACCCTGCCTCACTCCGCATTCTAACCCATACATGTCAGATAGAGAGCTCGCCCATCTTACATAGTTTGTTTGGTGTTTATACCAAAAACTGAATATTGCTATTATTTCCTTAGGAAGCTCAGTATCATTTAACAGTTTGTTCCATAGAATCTCATAAGACACAAGATCGAAGGCCTTGGACAGATCCAGAAAACATGCGAAGACAGGCGTTTTCCTGTCCGTATAGTACTGGACAGTATGCTTGAGACTGAGGATTGCAGTGTCCGTGGATAATCCCGGCCTAAATCCGAATTGACCATCATGCAAGTGCAGACATTTACCTAACTGGCTATCAAGCAAACTGTCCAGCACCTTGGCTATAATTGTAGCCAACGAAATGGGCCTGTAATTGCTCTTATCTGAGCTATCCCCCGTTTTGTTTTTCATGATCGGAACTACAGTTGTCTTCATCAAATCCTCAGGCAAATGAGAATGTCCAATGCAAAAAGTAAACAACATAGAGAGAACCCTGGGCAAGTGAACCCCAGCATGTTGCAGATGCTCAATACTGAGCCCATCATGCCCCGGCGACTTACCTCGCTTCATACTTTTGATTACCGAAGACACATCTTTAGCAGTAAAGCGGATATATGGGTCGCCGGTATGAGGCTCAGTTGTGAGCATCTGCTGTCCGGGCCCCAACGGGGACTATTAACGAGTGGACTGTAAAAGTATTTGACTACTATAAATGGAAACCAGCAGATTTAATAAGCACAATCTTATATTCAAAAGCCTGACAGCGCAACTGACATTAATAACACATTTTCGTGAAAAAGCTAGCATTCAAACAAAGAATTATGTCAGCCAGAATTATGCATCAGCCAGTCGCCAACATACCGGACCCCTAGTGGGACACTAAGAACTTGTGGCGACTGGCTGCTGCTCAGCCTCCATTAAAATTAGTTTGCGGACCGGTCGGCGTAGTGTTCCACCTCTGGTGTGCACGTCCACTACGCGGACTAGTCCATCAGGACCCCGGTAGGTCTTTACTACCCTCCCCAGGGGCCAAAGACCGCGAGGGAAGGCAGCGTCCGCGATGAGCACCACATCACCCTCACACAGTGTAGGCGCGTCGTTGGCTGGTCCTCTTGGTCGAAGAGATGGCAGGTATTCCCGCAGCCACCGTGCCCAAAAATGATCAGCAAGGCGTAGTACCTTTCGCCAGTCGCATCTTCGCATCAGGTCCGCGTCAGTTAGCGAGCAGGTCCATGGAGCGACCGATGATGTGCCCAGTATAAAATGGAAAGGCGTTATTGCTTCTGGTGCGTCAGGTGAAGATGGTATATATGTGAGTGGCCTGGAGTTTACTATAGTTTCCGCCTCGAGTAAGAGCGTCGTCAGGATATCCTCCTTGATAGATTTGTCGTGGAGGCAGGATTTTAGGGCTGTTTTTACTGACCGTACCAGTCTTTCCCAGGCTCCGCCCATAAAAGGTGACGCAGGTGGGATAAAACGCCATTCAATATGGTTGTTTGTGGCGTACTCTTCCACTGATTCGCCGTGCAAGGAGCGTAGTTCACGGGCGGCGCCGACAAAATTTGTGCCATTGTCCGAAAATATGGTAGACGGGGAACCACGACGAGCAATGAACCTCCTCAAACTCATGATTGCAGCGTCCGAGGATAACGAATTGACTATTTCAAGGTGTACAGCTCTCGTTACTAGGCACGTATAAAGAGCCACGTAGCGCTTTTCTTGGCGTCGAAGTACACTTATAGTAAGCGGGCCAAAGTAGTCGAGACCTACGTGCGTAAATGGCCTTTTATGATGGTCGAGTCGTTCTGGAGGTAGGTTGCCGAACTGTGGCGTAATCACTTTGCCTTTCCATCTTCGACATTGTAAACATGCCTTTGCTTCGCTACGGATACTGTTTCTGCCTCTAAGTATATAGAATCTCTGCCTTAGCTCATTTAAGACGAGTTCGTTGAATGAATGTCGCGCTTTAATATGTCGGTCTAAAATCAGTAGTCGTACGATGTGGTGGCGGCCGTCCAAAATGACAGGTGCTTTTGCGTTTTCACTCACTCCTGGAGCGGAGCTGATACGCGTATCTAGTCTGAGCAAACCATTTCCGTCAGGCACTGGCGCAAGCTTGGCGATACGACTGCCCCTGGGCACGGGCTGCGTAGCTCCTAGGGCCTTCAGCTCCTCTGGGAAACTGTCCACTTGAACTCGTTGAAGTAGCATCCGTTCAGCTTTAACGATATCCGAAGCGCAAAGTTGGGAGGGAGATGTGGCGCCATCTGTGTACAAAATTGAATCTGTAGTAATTGCTCGTGACAGTTTAGAACGAAATAACCGCGCGCCCTGCAGAACGCGGGCGGTGGCGCGTAGTAAGCGCAGCCACGAACTAAAACGCGTGGGGTTCGGAACAGGCGGGTCAACTAATTGGACCTCGAGGAGCAGCCCCACACATTCCGACTTAAGTTCGAAGTCAAGTGAGGTCTCGTCCACGTCCAACACCTGCTCTGATGGCTCTGATGGCCAAGTACATGGTGGCTGTAAGAGAAACGGCGGACCATTAAACCACCTGTGAGCCGGACTTAAATTTAGCTTTTTCGGTTTAGTAGCATCATCAGCGACGTTGAGAGAGGTAGGGATCCACCTCCAATTGGATGGGTTAGTGGTCTCCAGTATCTCTCCCAACCTGTGAGCAACAAAGGGTTTAAAGGTCCGCGCGTCGCTCCGAATCCACTTGAGGACGGTGGTTGAGTCCGTCCAAAAGGTGGCTAAGGAGGGTCTCAGACGATGAGCATGGAGAATCGTTTGAGCGAACCGTGAAGCGATGAGTGCGGCTTGTAGCTCTAAACGGGGAATAGATTGAGGTTTCAGCGGTGCAACTCGTGCTTTGCTGCCAATAAGAGCAGCAGACACGGAGCCGTCGTCGTACCTGAAACGCCAATATGCCACACATGCGTAGGCCTGTTCGCCAGCGTCGGCTACTACATGCAGTTGGACATCGACTGGGTCTGGCTTAGCCATATACCAACGCGGGATTTTGATGCCGACTGTACCCTGCAACTGAGCAAACCAATCTTCACATTCCACTACGTATTTAGTTGGCACCGGCGAATCCCAGTCGATGCCCACCCGCCAAAGCTTTTGAATTAAAATACGGCCCCAGATAATAACAGGCATCAGCAGACCAAGTGGGTCATAGACTTTCATGACGCTGGACAATAAGCTACGTTTAGTCAACGTCTCGGTCGTCAAACAAGGTCCAGAGCAAAAACTCAACGAATCTTGACACGGGTTCCACTTGACGCCTAAAACGCCGACTTCGTTGTTGGGAGGCAGATAAACGTCCGACCTGGCGTCGCTTCTGAGCTCCTTCGGAACCAATGAAAGTGCTGCGGGGTTGTTTGACGTCCATGCACGCATTTCAAAACGGCACGCTTTGTGTACTTTGACAATGTCAGCGGCTAGTTGTGCGGCCTCAACCTCGCTGGAGTAACTACCCAGGTAGTCGTCCATATAATGATCTTCAAGTATCGCCTGACAAGCGGCGGGGTAACTGCCCTCAAACATCTTTGCGTTTTTATTCTTTATATAGAGCGCAATAAATGGGCTAGAGATAGCACCGAAAATCATAGACGCCATGCGGTACTCTGTCAGAGCGCCATCTTTGCTACGCCAGAGGAAACGTTGGGCGTCCCTGTCCTTTTCGGCAATCTTCACTTGAGGGAACATTTCCTTAATGTCAGCGTTGAGCGTTACGGCGCCTTCTCTAAAGCGGAAAAGGATGTCCAGCAGTGAGCAGAGTAGGTCAGGGCCTTGGAGAAGCAAGTTGTTTAAACTTATGCCCTTTGTTGTTGCCGCTGCGTCGTGTACCACTCTGAGCTTCTTTTTCTGTGGATGAAAGACGCCAAAAGTAGGTAGATACCAACGAATAGCACCGCTTGGCTCAATGTAGGACGCATTCAATGAGAGACGTTTGTGATAAGACTCAGGGTTGCATTCTTCCGCATAGCCTTTGGTTATTACATCTTCCATGAATCGCTGATAAGCGGCTGCGAATGTTGCGTCCTTAGACATATGTCTCTCAAGCGCTCTAAAGCGTGATAGCGCCTGCGGGTAACTATCGGGTATGATTTGTGGCAAATTCTTCTTCCACGGCAGACCAACTTGAAATCGACCATCGCCGAGCTGACAGGCAGAGGTTTCCACAATGTCTATCGCTCTTTTATCTTCGTCGTTAGGGCGCGGTGCACTTTTAGTTATGCCCAAGGAATCTATGTCGTACTGACTCTTTATAAGAGCGTCTAAATCGTCGCAGACGTGATTGACGAATTCTAATTTCTTAGACGAAGCTGAGTATGCGCCATGGAGCACCCAACCCAATAAATTTTTGGAAGCTACAGGTTCGTTCTTTTTTCCGCATCGTGTTTCACGACTTAAAGATAAATGCCAGTCAGGAGCACCGATAAGAACTGTAGGTGGGGCATTGCTGTGCGAAAGTTCGTCGGATAAATCCGATAAGTGGTCGTAGTCCATAAAATTAATAGTACCCGGATTCTGGACGCGCAGACCGAGGGGTGTGATAGCTCTCACGTTTTCCACTAAGTGGCGGTCCATTTGGTTACGTCCTCGAATATAGAAATTTACGTAACCTACATCCACCAATTTCGTCATACCACCTACACCATCAATTCGAAGACGTTCCCGACGGGTGGGCTTGGCTCCAATGCGCGCCGCTACTTCGCCGTCGATCAACGTCGCCGTACTGCCTTCGTCGAGCAGCGCCGTGGTCTCGTACTCGCCGTCCGGGCCTTCGAGCACTATCGGGAGTACTTTTAACAAGCCACGTGGAGGTGAAGTTGTCTGCGACACCCCTGGCAGATTTAGTAAAGTATCCGACGTATTCGTAACTTTGACAGAGGTTTCGTCGGCATGATTAGTGACGTCGGTAGAAACAGACACGCTATCAGCAGATCTTTGATCGCTATTACACTGAGCAACGGAGGTCGAATTTATTGTAGTGTTAGCAGCAGTGGACGCCCCATGTAGAAGTGAGCTGTGACGTCTAGTGCATCCGTTAACTCCACAATTCTTAGATCGACAGTTGCTCCATGTGTGTGGGTTCGATTTTAAACACCGGTAGCACACTTTAGCTTCTTTAATCCAACGCCATCTATCATCTACGTTAAGAGCCAAAAAAACCTTGCACGTTTTTATTGTGTGCCCTTGTTTACAATATGTACATTCAGGTGCCTTATCATTACTACTAGAACGCGTAGCATGTATCGACTCGTGTTTTGTAAACGATTTCGAAAAATTAGAAGGATTTTGCGGCCTCACAATGCCATCGGAAACAAAACTGTACTTCAATTGTTTATCAGCCTCAATGAGTAAAAACCGTGATAATAACTCTAATTTTGGAACATTCTGCTCCACGGGCATGTGAGTCGCGGCAAAATCCGTGAAACGAGCTCTAGTATGTTCGCTTAGTTTAAGCAAAAGGCAGCGAAAGAGCTCCGGTGAATATAAATAGTCATTCTGTTTTAGAAGTTTAATAGTCGTGACAAAGTTACGTAATTTATTTGCCAACGCATTTAATTGTTCGGGAGAACTTAACTTAGTGGTACTGCGTAGGTCAGCCACCTCGCGGGCCGTCAGGACCTCCGGCCGGCCGTAGGTCTGCTCCAGGGCGGTGATGACGTCCTGGGGATCGAGCGCCGTCCACAGCAGCGACGCCACAGATTGGTGCGCCGGGCCACGAATAGCGTTACTAATTCGCGTTAAGTTCTCTGCTGGGGAAAAATGGATCTTAGTTCGGTCGTAGCTAGATTTAAAGGATATCCAGTGACTAATGTCACCTGAGAAAGAAACTAGCTCGGGTTTCTTTGGGCGGTCGGACAGAGCAGTGATGGCTTGAGCGAGCTGAGCTATAGGATCTGTTGGAAGATGTTCAGTCAGTTGACGTTGGGTCATTGTGACATTTTCGTTACCGATGACGTGTGTGGGTTTTGAACGGTCTGCATGGTTGATGTTTGATGCAAGGAACGGTACCGCGTTGGCGGGGACGACCGACTGTGAACGGGGGTCCTGGGTGTTACCCAAGGTGACAATCGGTGCCTCGCCAGGTATGTTCGCGTGAGCCATCATAGTCATGTTTGCATTTTGTTCATAAACCCATGACGCAGTGCGTTTTTCAGTGTAACGATCGGAACAACGTGAACTACGAGATGCTGCTGACTTATCTTTAGTTTCCAAAGCTGCAAGTTTGGCATGCAGCTCCATTTGCTCGGCCTCGAACTCCAAACGAGCGAGCTCGCGCTCGCGTTCCGCTTGCTGGTGCTCACGTTCCGCTTGCTGGTGCGCGAGCTCGCGCTCACGCTGCACGCGGCGCCGAAATGTGTCTGCTTCGGCTGCCAGTTTCTGAGCGCGGACAGTCGCGGACGAACGCGAAGACTGCGTGCGTTCACTGGCAGACTGCTTACTACAAATACCATGTGGACTGTGAGATGGTGTTTGGACACTGCCTTCGTAAAGCAGACTAGCAGAGGCACTAGGGCGATTGGCGGAGCACGGTTGTGCCTCGCCAGAAGGGGCGCCGATCGGAGGTCGTGTGCCTGAACTGTCTGGCAGTGCCGAAACACTCTCGGGAGTTGCGACTGAAGCCGGCCGGACGCCACGCGATGGACGCTCGCGGCTCTCGGGTTGCGTCCGCTCGACTTCTGTAGCTGTCAGATTCGCTACTGATTTGCACTTACTACGTGTCTCCATTATAGCAAAAAAAAATAATTAAAAAATGGGAAAAATTTGGAAGCGGGTTATTTAATTACGGTGAGAAAGGACCAAATATTAACGAGTGGACTGTAAAAGTATTTGACTACTATAAATGGAAACCAGCAGATTTAATAAGCACAATCTTATATTCAAAAGCCTGACAGCGCAACTGACATTAATAACACATTTTCGTGAAAAAGCTAGCATTCAAACAAAGAATTATGTCAGCCAGAATTATGCATCAGCCAGTCGCCAACAGGGACTCTACCTTAAAATGGTCCTTAAACAAGTTGGCAATTTCGCTAGGTTCACATCTTCCATCTACACTCACAGGGAGGCTCTGCCCCGCGTTCAATGCTTTAGTCTCTTTCCAAAACGATTTAAAAATTTTACCTGAATGATGGGCCGCCATCATGTCCATTTTAATTTGCAACTGACTGTCCTGACACCATTTTAATTTAGATTTGAACAGTTTCCTGGTATCATACATTTTATTATAAATTTCTCCCTCTGACGGCTTCCCGTATAACATCCACATTTGAAACCAGAGCCGAGCCTCCCTGTGAGCTTCCTTAACATGATGGTTCCAGCCCACAATATAGCCTTTCCTCCTATGCTTTCCCTCAGCCCGGCTCGATATTGCTGCGTCACAAAGTATTGTTACAACGTTTTTATACATATTATTTATTATTAACTTATGTTTCAGGTCACTACATAGTCCATCACTACACTGTCTAAACTCCATTGGAGAGTCAATGTCCCTCAACTTGGTGTGACAAAACTCATGATAGTTTTTTTATTTGTTCAGGGTCTCTTACTCCCCATTTAGCTCTATTAAAGTCATCAGCATTTAGTGAGATCTTAGGTTTCAATACACTTAAGTTACATTGTATCTCCAATGGCAAGTGATCAGACCAAAAAACATCGTAGTGAATTTTTACATCTACCACGGACTGCCAAGCTGCCTGAGTCACTAGACAATGATCCAGCCACCTCCTACATCCATATACGTCACTGACATATGTATAAGAATCTGACGAGTGTCCCAGTCTTTCCATGTCGGCACATAACCAGTTCTGTTCCTGTGAGAAGTTTACAAATTCTACACCAAATAGCTCACCAGGATGCGCATTAAAGTCACCAAGAACGAAAACAGATTCGGCATCGTTACCTCTATCACCGCACTAATTTCACTCATACATTCCGTAAATTCTATAAGATTTTCAGAACAATCCGTGGGCATATATACTGAAAAAATTAATAGAGAACACTCCGACAATAATATTTTGATTGCCGTAATACGCACACTATTACATGGAATTACTGTAACCGATGAGAAGATTCTCTTCCTCCACATGAGGGCCACACCACCGTACGGCCTGCCACGTAATATTCCAGATGATGTATCGACCGCTGATTTGCTGGTAAAACCAAAATTTTGGTCAATATTGCCTATATAAGACACATCATGCGGTAAAAGCCATGTCTCTTGTAGGGCTATTATACACATAGACATAAGGCTTTAACACATTCAACCGATCGAGTAACCGATTTACAATTAAAGCTGAGAAGCTTAGTTGCAGTCACTGCGGGATTTATACTAGCCATACTTATTGTTTAATTATAGTACTCGAAGGATGTACTTTCTTCTTAAAGTCAACGAAACGACGAAACGATATTCCTTCCGGCCATAGATTATCATCCATAAATATCGACAATTTATGTCTCGGTATAAATACTTTGTAAGCATTGTAGTCCTTCTGGTGCTTCATTTGTACTTTTTCTAAAGTAACCGATACCCGCGTTCTTTCCAAAATGTAATTACTAATATCATCTGCAGAGGTTAGCCGGTCGACATTATTGATAAAGAGCGGTAATTTTATATCGGCGGCCTTAAACTTCCCGCCAGGAAGTGCGACCGCTTTGCCTTTTATTCCAATGAAGCGGTTATTCAACCTTTTACGCTGTACCTCTATAAATTCATCACTATTATTCTCATTTTCAGAGGCGTCTCTAGCCCTTGTGGCGCCCGTGTGCAACCAGTACCCTGGCGCCCTCTAGTAGAAGCGGGGTCAAAATGAAATACTAACAGTTATAAACAGGTGCAACGCTGGCACGCGCCTTTGGTAGCGATGCGACATTACGCCAATATAATCTTTAACTATCTGTTTTAAGGCTGATTTCACGTTGAAACAAAAGTTATTGTGTAGAGTAGGAAAAGGAGTAGCTTGTGGTGGCGCGCCTAGCTTTGCTACCGCGCGCCCGGCGTCGGCCATGAACACAGGCGCAGGGTCTTTGAGAGCGACCGCGCCGCGAGCGACGCATCTTTGGAGGTGTCGCACTAGAGAGCGCTCGGCGCCCCCTTAGACCCGGCGCCCGTGTGCGCCGCACACCCTGCACCATAGGTAAAGACGCCTCTGCTCATTCTTCCACTCGCCTTGCTTAGCTATATCGGCAAACGTTTGTTTACATACCGACTCAGTGGCGGGCAAGTGCTGCGATGAGAGCGGGGGCTGCGGCGCGAGCGGGGCGTGCGCCATTGGCGGTGGGGGCAGCTGTGCTATCCCCACGCTCGCACTGTCGCACGCGCCTGCATCGGCGGCAGTCTCACGATGCGAGTGTGTAGGAACCGTGGTGCGGACCTCCACGTGCTCCCCTATACCGGTTCCTTGAGGCCGCGGCGGGCTGTACTTGTCACTGTTGCGCTTGTCAGAATGGGGTGGAGGTATGCGTATACTGATGTCTCGATCGATGTTGATTCCGAGATATGCGGGAGACCCATCGGCCCGCTGTCAAAATCAAAACTACCGTCTATTTGAAAGGCACCTCTTTTCTTATTTATATTTACATCACATCCGAAGTTATTGACTAAAGACGCTTGTTTTAGATTTAGTACGTCCATTTTAACTCCGTTCAAATCTACAGCAGTTGCATAGTTCCCTTTTATTGTTTTTATTTCATTTTGCAGCACAAGTAAATCTTTCAACAGCCGTGTCACATCTATGTGGTCAAAAGTAATTGGTGGTAGTTTCTGTAGGTCTCGGGCTACAAAAATCGGCATAAACTCTTCGTCCAACTCCTTAAACAAACAGATAATATCCTCCATATCTCGGTGAGTTTTACCATCACGCCGTCGTAAAATCTTGCGCTTAGTAGTAGACACAGAATCGAATAGTAGACTTTTAGCGACGCTGATGTCTTCTGCATGAAACGCAGAGGTACAAATTCTTACAATACTCTCTTCATCCATGACTTCCACTTTGTTTTGTATAAAGGCAAGCACCTCACTAATCACAATATTGCAATTTTTACACTTCACAACGTTCGACGACATTTTTATTCATTTGAGAATCGCAGTCTCACGTAAACATGTACGTACGCATGCTCGCGCAGACGAGGACTGGAATATAATACATAGGCCACAATTTATAAAGATATTGTGTGAATTGTCCAAAATATCAAGTAAGTAAGGAAAAATCTACCATCTGCGAGCTATTCTGGCGTATGCTGCCAAAACCGCTAGACTTACACAAATGTAATGTATGATGGAAATTTTTATCCTACTAATATTATAAATGCGAAAGTTTGGATATTTGGATGTTTGTTACTCAATCACGCTTCAACCACTGGACGGATCGTGATGAAACTTGGCACACATATAGGTTAGGTTCTGGAATAGGACATAAGATAGTTTTTATCTCGAAAAACATCTCATTCCTACGGGAAATACATAATAATTTGTGATGTTAAGTTGTCCACGCGGACGACGTCGCGGGCAACAGCTAGTTACTTTATCTTTTATAGTTTCTGACTGCTTCATATTGATCGGTCTTGATGATACATCCCGTATAGCTCTTTTACCACTCCTAATACCACCCTTATATCGCTATTATGGCCACTATACAACCTAAGGAGCTTTAAGAATACTCTTTATATATCTGAGGGTATAGCCAACGATCTCTATGTAGTACTAGATGAAACGTTCCAAACAATCGCTCTGTTCCACGCAACTGCGGCTCCGGGAGCCGCAACTCGGTTATATTCACAATGAAACTTGTGCAGTTACTACGCAGAATATTTAATTATTACTAAATATTGACGCTACGGGTAAATTGCTCAAATTTGAGTAAATAATTAAATGTTCTGCGTAGTAACTGCACAAGTTTCAAAGAGAATGTGAACGAGTTGCGGCGGCTCCTTGCGTGGAACCGAGCAATTGTTTGGAACGCTCCATCTAGTAGTACATAGAGATTGTTGGGTATAGCACACTATTTCGCCAGTTCTTAAAGCTGATATAGAACCTTAGGTGTAAACTGTCACTCTTTTTCAGCTCTTATACAGCTTATTCTTAGCTCTTTTTGGTACTTGGAACTGTTTACAAATATCACAGTTGAAATTGCTTGTCTATCACTTAGTTATTTCTAAATAATATAGATATTTGCTGGAGTCTCTGAGGATTGCCTAATGAAGGCAATTGTCAAGAACGTCTGCAGAATAAATTTAGTTAATAACAACCAATTCTCTGCCCCGGTTCGCATCTTAATTTCGAATCTTAATCTAATTTAACTTCGTTTGTGAAAAAGTGGACGTGGTACCTCTTTGACATCATCATCATCAGCCTAAATACGTCCACTGCTGGCCATAGGCCTCCCCAATAGAATACCACTGTTGGTTAGATATCCATTGGGGTATTTGCCATAATCACCACGCTTGGCAGGATTGGTGATCGCAGTAATGATCTTAACATACACACACAGGAGTACGCTGCTGCCCGTCCCTGGTGCAATCCTAAGTCGTCTTGACGACACCTATGGGAAAGACAGGGGTCCTATTCTAAGCCGGAAACCACACGGCGTCTTTGACATACGAAACATAAACGTAATAACTCAAACCGTCCTAGCCCATCGAATGCAGTAAGTGGTTGTGCACTCGCCTCACGTTCATGAGGTCCTGGTACAAACCCCGCCCGTACCAAATAGTTTTTCCAAACTTAATTACGGTTTATTTATAATACCACAGGCTTTTCGGTGAAGGAAAACATCGTAAGGAAACCTGCATATGCCGAAGAAGAAATTCTGAGGCGTATGTGAAGTCCACCAAATCGGCTTGGGGCACCGTTGGTGGTCAGGGGTTTGGCACAAAAGATCCTGAAGGGTCGAAGTGTCGCCAGGTCTTCCTGGCCCCCTGAGAAGATAAGTGTAAGCAATTTGTTTAGTCTTTACGTCGTTGTTCTTTGGAATGAGTTTGATTGTTTGCGATTTGGACGGCAGCACCACACCCCCGGCACTCCTTGTCGGTACACGTTAGTGTGTGTGCGTAAATTATTGTAGGGCTGTTACACCCAGCGTGCGGGCATCGTCATCGTCAGTCTATCGAAAGAGGGAACACGTTACCCGTCAACATATAAGTGCTTCTCTTTTTAACTTATACCGTCGATATCAGCGCCGGTCGATAGTCTAATTTGTACCGGTGAGTGGCGGTGATCGATTTTGCGTGCGACGTTAGACTGCCGAGGGAGGTGAGTGTCGTTTAGTAGATTAATAGATAGGATTAATAAAAAGAAATAGGTAGAGATTTTAAATATTCTTTATTGCACAAATTTTAAAAGTAAATACAGTTACAAATTTTGTGTACAAAGGCGAGCTTATCTCTAAAAGAGATCTCTTCCAGCCAACCTTACAGGGTGTGTGACAAGGCACTAAGAGCGAGGGGGCAAAAAGTGCATAATATACTACATACTAACTAAATACTGAAACTACTTTACATATATATATAGTAAATAAATACTTATAATAAATAATAATAAACATACAAAAATACATACATATCATATTATACTGAGTGAGACAGATAGTTGCTCTTTTAGTTTAGTTTTAAAGGATGTCACCGACGTACTATCTCGAATGACCGTCGGCAGTTTATTCCATATCTGCGCCGCTCGGACAGTGAAGGAATTGAAAAAGAATTTGGTGTTGGATTTGGGATAGGTGAGGGTCTTTATGGTGACGCAGTCACGTCTAGGTCCGTGGGTGGGGGGGTAGCTCGTGGAAACGGGAAAACGATTTTTGGACAGTATACAAAGGCGCGAGCTTAAGCGAGCTCTTCCAAGCAAGTTTCGCAAGCAAGATGGCCATCTTAAAAGCGTTAACTACCAGTCGGCAATGCGTTTGTTGTTCTGATATTTTGTTGAAAGGTCGATCACCCGATCGGTTAGTTAATATTGTTTTTAAGGTTGATGGGTTCCGTCAAAACAAACATGGAAACAGAGTTTATATTTCAATCCACGTTTTAATTATTTGAATAAAGCTTGTTGCAAAAATGCAAATTGTCATTTCCACGCCAGACGCAGCTGGCACCCGCGTGATTTATTACGGTAAATATATTAAAAACCTAGCTCATCCGGCGACTTCGCCCGCCTGAAGATATATATATGACTAATACATACATACAGTCGTATCTTCTGAGGCACGCCACCAAACCCGGTTCTCCATCTAACCTGTCGTTTAAGGTCATAGGCATCCCATGGTGCCACGCATCCACTCCAGAATTCGTCTACCCCATAGGCCGATGTGGCCTGCCCACTGCCACTCCATCTTAGTAATCCGATGTTCTAAGCAGACCTATGGATAGGCAGATATGATGTATCGCCACTTTGCGCGATCCTGACACACCTCACTAGCTTTACTCACGTTCAATAACGTTTTAATACACCTCCTTTTATTCATCTCACTGCGGACCTCAGTCTTTTTTAGGACGTCACCAATTTCATCTTTGAACGTCCTCCTAGGACGAGCTTTTACGTCGCAGCTTATACTGTTTGAAATAAAAGCACCATATGTCATTATGATACTTCCTTGATACAACTTTCATCTTTTAAACTTGCGAGAGTTCTCTGAGTTCTCCAGTAGAGGAACAAATATTTACTGTTAAAAATATTCACGTTGGTAAGATTAATCTTTTTGAAGATTATCTTCACTTCTTGATAATGAACTTATTATTTAGTTTGTTAACAAGCTAGCTAAGGCAGGGAGTAAACCAACAGACTGCTGATGATTCTGCCTGCATGTTCTTTGAAATATAAAACTGCTTTTAATTCCATTCTCTTGGGTTTTGAGTAGCTGTTAAAATCAGATATGTAGCAGTATCGATGACCGTTTTAACAAGCAAATTACCTACCTGAGGTGTCGGTCTAACATTCGACTTATTTTAGGATATACTTATTGTATAGCATTAAAAATTAAGGGATATTTTTTAGGCATCATAAGCAATTTAATTAACAAAAACACTTTCAGCACGAGGGGTTGGAAGACGTGCACCTGTTCTAAATAATTGATTTTCTTATAATTACTGCATTTTTAAACTTTCTGCGATATTGGTTTGCTTTAACCTGAATATTTTTACAGTAATATAAATATGGACTTTCAGAACTAAATATAAGAAATATCTAGTAAACTCGTTAACGTAAGCTCAATCTTTTTGTGCTAATATCAAATTAAAAACTTTGTAATTTGCTTTGCTATTCACAATTGAGTAGTAATATTTAGTATTCTCTGCCATAGATGTGTATAAAGTAAGACAGCAATTTCTGCCAACAAACTGTATTATACAGTTTGGCGGAGTTATATATATGTATATTTTGGAGAGATTTTATTATTATTATTATAGCTGTCCATTTTCATATTTAGAAGGATATTCAACCTTCAAACTGTTAAAAGTGAGTAAACCCAGTAACTTCCCACATTCCATAGAACAATGACGTAATTGCAAATTGACTGCAGTCTATACCTCAGTTGTTGTTAAAAAAGTGTGCTTTATTGTAAATTTAAAGAGTGCAATTTTTAAGGCACAAATTTTATTGTAATTTTATTTTTATATATTTTGTTTTATTTATTAATTCTGAAACCTACAGCTAATTTACAAAAATATATAATACAGTATAATATAAATTAAACATTAACAGATTTCTAATATATAAACATAAACATTATTGCATAGGGTAATAAAAAAAAAGTAGACAAAAGTAGGAGGGTACAGAAGAAAAAAAAAATTAGATAGAAATTTGCAATCAAATAGGTATAAATAAATTATCTACAATCTACGTCGTCGTCGCAATGAGAGTTGAGTGCGTGTGCGTGAGGAGTGTGTGTGTGGGGGTGCGTGTGCGCATGTGTGTGTGACTGGGCGAGCGATACGAAGCGAGGAGAGGCGAGGTGGGGGCTGCTCTGCAGGTGCTCGTTATACGTAATACGTAATTGTTCTATGGAATGTGCGACTTGTCTGAGAGCGGTCGATATAATTTACTCATTCTAATGTTATCGTACCCTTGGTAGAAGACAGTCGTATCTTTCGCATATTAAGATACAGCTGTCTACCAAGGCTACGAAATGTAATAGAGCGTTAAAATTAAGTGATCCTATTTTGTTAAATGTGCCTAAACTCATATAAGGTGGAAGAAATCACTTTAAAAAGTTTTTAAATGTAATGCATATTTTGAATGATATTCTTGTTAATTTTTTTTGCTAATATTTTCAATGTACAGACACGCGAAATTAACGTTTTTATTTAGTACTAGCTGTGCCCGCGGCTCCGCTCACGTGGACTACAGGTTCCGCTCCCATTCCTACTCTCACTCCAACTATCAGCTCCAAATGTAGTCCAAACTCAACGCCATCTTAATAGTACGGAAATATATACTAACCTTACCTACTAATGTATTTGAAAACTAAAAATGTCCATAACTTTTGATTGCGTAAACCGATTGCTATGAAATAAAGAGTAAATGTTAAGTTAGATTAAGCTCCATGTTTCTGTGAAAAGACCATCAAAATCAATTCAGTAGTTTTTAAGTGATGCGTGCACAAACTCACAGACAAACGTACAAAAATTTCAAAAATGATCGAAATGTGTTCTGTTGCTTATCCTTAGACGCCCAATTTTTTTTTGCAGTCTTCAATGTACAGACACGCGAAGTTTACGATTTTATTTATTAGATTTGATAAGTTTCTGGTGCTAGCACAGATTCTGCACTGGTGTAATATTTATAGAAATAAAAAAAATTCTGCCAGCTTTTGCGGTTACGAACGCTCGACATAGTTAAAAAAGTTAGAGCGTTGAAGCGACCGTGGGCTGGTCACATCTGTCGGAAAACCGATAATCGTTGGAGTAAACGGCTTCTCAAGTGGAGACCGCGACTGGGCAGGCGTAGTGTGGCGGGTGTCCTGGCTAGATGGAGCGACTATCTGCGTAAGGCGGCTGTGAGAGACTGGATAAGAAGAACCGAAGATAACGTTCGGTGGCGTGCCTTTGGAGACGTCTATGTCCAGCAGTGGGCTCTTGCGGGCTGATGATGATGATGAAACGCTCGAATATTCACCCGAATATCCTTATCTTATTTTTTTCATAGTAGGAAAATCTATTTCTGCGTGTAAGAAAATTTACACGCGGGCCGTGGACAAGGGAAAGTTATAATCATTGAACCAGCTGCCCCTATGACTAGGGTTATAAATGGTGTGTCAATCCGGGCGCGTGGCTAGTGCATTAACATGTCGCCCGGGGGCGAGGGGTGAGGAGCGTGACGTCCGGGCGTGACGTTGATGGATATTGTCTCTGAAGCGGGACAGTTCGGGAGCCTGTGGCCTGCAGAGTTAGAAGTTGACAATTTTAATTGCTGTTAAGTTCCTAAGTTCGTACCCTTTAGTAGAATAACGTCGTATATTTAGTATGAAAGATACGGCTGTCTTCTGCCAAGTAATATAATATTGGTATGTATGAATACGTCCCCTGTTGAACATAAGAAGTGGAAAGGTGGGTTGTCCATTGGGGGATTTGCCATAATACAACGCTTGGCAGGCGGATTGGTGATCGCAGATCGATCGATCTCAATATGCAGGAGAACGCTGCTGCCCATCCCTGGTGACATCTACGGGAAGATTAAATTACGAAACATAGAAGGTATTGGATTATAAACAAAGGTAATAATGACTATATACTCGTATACCAAAGATTTTTATTAATAAATTTTTTTTAAACACCCTTCAGTTGTTCATGAACTTTGTGTGGGAGCATCTTGACTGTTTTTTTTTTACGAAAGTAATTTATTTATGTCAAATTATTAAGTAATGGCGCAGTTTCAATATAGGTAAGTAAAAAGTTTTAATGTGCCTTTTAAACTACAGAACAAATTGACGGAGGCCACTTATCGTTATCATTATCACCCTGTAAATAAAAAATAAATATCTTAATTTTTTTTATTACTGACATTATATTTCGTTTTCCTGCCTGAGTGGTGAATAATAAATGTGAAAATTGAAATATAATAGGCTCCAGCTCTTGGCCTATAAATATATTACATTCCAAATGTAGTCATACGAAAACCAACGCTATTTGCGTCTCACTAATATGTATATGAAAGGGTCACCAACAGCAAAAACAAGTTTGTATTGTATTGTAGTGGATTTATTTCGTCTGATGTGTTTTTATTGTTGATGGGTTTGCGCTTGACCTCAATGTCACCTGATGGTAAGTTACGAGGCCTAAAGTGGAGCGCGCTTACCCAGAAGATGCCTATTCACTCTTTGGCAGATGAGAGAGGGTTGTGCTCCTGCAGTGAAGACAAAAATAACCTGATGATGATGATGATGATAATCCACTAACTAAATAAATGCGAAAGTTTGGATGTTTGTTACTCAATTACGCTTCATTTACTCTTGTGTGCTATTAATTTTCAATAGTTTGCTATTAGTGGGTGGGTACTACAAGGCCGAAAATACAGCTAATTAAAAAAAGACTATTGTTCTACTAAATAAGATACCTTTTCGTTTGCCAATCACTTATCGTTATTTGTGGGTGGGTACTAAAACGCCCAGCATCCTTTATGTTAAAGTAATCAAAACAAATATGGTAATAGGTCTCATCTATATGTATGTATATTTCATTCCAGATTAATAGTCCTATGAAAACAAACGCATTTGCGTCTCGAAAACAAAATACACAATAGATGGTGTTCCTAAGTGGACCGCAAAGTTTACTTGGTAATACAAACCTGTTTTTGCTGCTGGTGACCCTTTCATGTATATGTTACCGAGACGTAAATAGCGTTGGTTTTCATAGGACTATTAATCTGGAATGAAATATAGACAACATACGCAAACAAACGAAACATTCAACTTCTCACTGAAACTCTGTTTATCCCTCGTTTAAAGTCTGAACTTCCTAAAATCGATGCCAAAAGAGATATATAGATAAACATGAACCTTTACGTTCGGTCTCCGAACTTAAACAGCTGTTTATTTAAGGCACTGTTCATGTTTTAACTAACTGTTGCCGCGACTTCGTCCGCATGGACAACTTAACATCACAACTCGTTAATGTTAATTCAGCTTCTCAAAATCTTTATATAATTGTATGAAAAATTTGATTTTTAAAAGATGTGTTGCGTGAAGTTTGTTGCGCCGTTTCTTCTTCACAGCGCTAACACCTAGGAAGCGGTAGTCGATAAAAAAATGACGTGTATAAATGTACCAAGTGTACTCATATGCAATAAATGATTTTGACTTTGACTTTGACAACAAATTATTATGTATTTCCCGTGTCCTATTCCAGGATCTAACCTATATGTGTGACAAGTTTCATCCCGATTTATTGGATAATACTAGCTGTGCCCGCGGCTCCGCTCGCGTGGACTACAGAATCCGCTTCCGTTCCCACTCTCGCTGCCTATCTTACTTCCACTCAGACTCCCAACCCCAACCCCAACCCCCAACCACAACCCCAAGTTAGACCTCCAGCAAGACAACTGTGAAAATTGCATCAAATTTCAATCAGTCGTTTTCGCGTGATGAGGTAACAAACATACATACAGACAGACAGAAAAAATTCTAAAAACAGTTATTTTGGCTTCTTTTGGTACCCTCATATACATTTTTCTACAATATCTCCCATGTACAGACATAAACCAGTTACAGTTTTATTATAGGTATAGATGAAACATGTGCATTGTTCACGCTTTGCACAAGTTCCCGCAATTATGTTAAAGAACTTGAGCCCATATATCAAGGAGTCTCCCGCATGTGGGGGGAAATGGTTTATGTGATAAGTTTAAGGAAAACGTGAGTGAGATCTCATATGTTCAACCTTATCTGTTCCACTGAGGCGCACCCCAACTCCATAGAAGCGAAAAGATTTAATTACTTACTACTACAGGAGTACCGGCCAGTTCGTAGACGTTTGTGTGTGGGCGTAAATTACTGTAGGGAGCTGCACCCAGCGCGCTGGTATAGTCGGAGAGGGGGGGGGGGGGAATCATTACTACGATAACAAGTCCGCCTGCCAAGAGTGGTGAGTGCCTGAATCCCCCAATGGACAGCCCACCAAAAGTGGTATTCTATTGAGGAGGCTTGTGTTCAGCAGTGGACGTATTTCGGCTGATGCTGACGGATTTCAGTATGTCATTCGTCAGACATGCTGCAGAGAAGTATGCTTCAATCAAAGCGAAGTAGCCTTTCTCAAAAGAAAGGCAAGAGCGCTCTCATAATTGCAAAGAAGTCGGGCGGCACCCGCGCTCGACGAACTTGCTCGATGCGCTGCAAATAGCAATTAAAATTACTAAACAGGGTTGAAAAAAAGACATTATTATTTCAAAAAAGCACAATAATCATGCATATTATTTTTTTTTTAAATTAATCAGGGATTTTTTTCATTTTATGATATAGTTTTTTTTTACCCTATAGTGAGGCAACTGTTTGGGGCGATAGCCTCTTCAGCTTCAGTTTTGGATTTTGGATTACGGAATAAATAGCGAACAGAAAAAGCTGGAAAATTAGTTTTTTTGTTTAAATTTTATGATAATGATTTATCTGATGCAAATTTAAAGAGTTAACTCATACCGACCGCTAGCCATTTTGTCGGCCCCGTAGCCTAGTCGGTAGTACACCTGCCTGCGAAGCTCGGGGTCGCGGGTTCGAATCCCGCCCAGGGCAAACATTCGTGATGAGCACTTGTGTTTGCCTTGTGACTGGATGTTATTTATATATCATATTATGTATTTATGTGATACCCATATTACAGGCTCTGCCTAGTTTGGGATCAGGTGGCCGTGTGTGAAATGTCCCCATATATTATATTATTACCATGAAGCAAAACAATTTTTCGCACTCTTAGGTCACCTCAAAGTGTTTTCCTTCATGATTGACACTAATTGGTTATTAAATTAGATAACAGATGATTTTAAAATGTGCATCTGTTATCTAATTTAATAACCAATTAGTGTCAATCATGAAATTAAAAACTTTGAGGTGACCTAAGAGGTGCGAAAAATTGTTTTGCTTCATGGTATGAGTTATAGGTACATGTGATATACTCGTACTTATTCTGAGACCCTTAACTTTTAAGTTCAGAGCACAACCCTCTCTCATCTGCCGGAGACAGACGGAGGATTTGGCCTACACTCCCCGCGCTGGCCAGACGGGTTGGGGAGGCCTGATTGATGTTTTATAATGTATTCCCTCAGTCGCCTTGTACGACATCCACGGGAAGAGTTGGAGTGGTCCTATTCTACTCCACCGGAAACCACACGGCAACCTGAGTGATACCTGACAATTCTCAATTTTAGAGCAATTTAGACGGGTTGGGGAGGCCTGATTGATGTTTTATAATGTAAAAAATATTAAGTTATATTCTATCTAAGCAGGGTTGGCAACAACATTAAGAAATACCGGAATAATATCCAATAGGCAAAATAAACCAAGTTTAAACAATTCATATACATTAAGCTTTGGCGTGTCTTTGTAAACAGCTCTAAAGACACATTGACAGAAATGAAAGCGAAGAGGCAAAACGTATTAAGTGAAACACCAAAAGTTTCAAGTGACAGCCCGAGTAGGGTACCGTGTAAGGGTCACTTAGCTTATTTGCCTGAGAGATCCCTTTGAGTTTGTCACACTAAAATTGAATTTAATGTGGGTCTCGCTTTTGATGTAAGGCAGTAGTTAAGGCTGTAGTTTAAATAATGACTTTAAACACGACATTTATGACAATTAGACTAATGTTTGCACGTTAAGTTACTTATTACAAAAGGTAGTATCCACTAGACAACATTAATTCTTAATAATACACATAGAGAGCGACTACTGCCTCTCCATAATCCCTTGTCTTCACCGCAGGTTTGCTGGAAGAAATTTCTTTAGAAATAAGCTTATCCTTTTGTATAATTTTCTTTTTTTTGTGTTGTTCTTTTTATTTTTATATGTACAATAAACTATTAAATAAATAAATAAAAAGATATATAATAAAGTAGGTTACAATGAGTACATAATGGGTGGTCTTATGGCTAAGAGCAATCTATCGTTTGTGGCAGTCAATCTTTGGGTACATGATAATAATAGCAGATAACGGTAGAAATTACGTACGAGTACATTAAGTGCATATCTAAAGGTTGTCTGGAAGAAACAGCTTAAAGCAATAAGACCGCCTAAATTTTACTATTATAAATTATATTTTTTTTTAATATATTTGTGCAATAAATTTTGTTGTTATTGTATTGTGATGTATGTAAATCAATTCACTCTCTATGTGACTAAGTAACAACTAAGTTATAACAGAGGAAAGAGGGGTGTGTAATGATCAGTCAGTGAGAAAATTTTCCTTGTTGTTTGAACGCGTTAGACGATTTCATGTCGTATTACGCCCTACCTACCCATTTTGAAGAAGAAAAGATAACTAGTTGAATCTGATCACCTCACTGAGAAAAAAATAAGTAGCCCTCCTACTTACGTAATGATAAAAATATACCACTATTACATAAGTAGCCGCCCCCGTTATAAATGGTGTCACCTACAACTGATTCAATAACCAGCCACATTACTAAGTAACCAAACTACTTAATAATGTGGCCGGCACACCATTTATAATGGGGGCGGCTACTTATGTAATAGTGGTATATTTTTATTCTTACGTAAGTAGGAGGGCTACTTATTTTTCTCTCAGAGTGATCATTGCTGTACTCTAAAATACAAACTCACGTGCGAGTCTCACTCAAGTGACTTTACTCACTTCGAAACCTAATCCATTGGCATTCTGTAAACATTCTAGAGCACTGTCGAAGTGAAGTGAGTTCTTTGTTCACTTCACGTCTATAGTGCTTTGGAATGTTTACAGAATTACCAATGGATTAGGTTTCGAAGTGAGTAAAGTCACTTGAGTGAGATTCGCACGTGAGTTTGTATTTTAGAGAATCGCAATACTGATCTAATATGTATAATATGCCGTGTGGTTTCCGGTAGAGTAGAATAGGACCGCTCCAACTCTTCCCGTGGATGTCGTACAAGGCGACTGAGGGAATACATTATAAAACATCAATCAGGCCTCCCCAACCCGTCTGGCCAGCGCGGGGAGTGTAGCCCAAATCCTCCGTCTGTCTGCGGCAGATGAGAGAGGGTTGTGCTCCTGTAGTGGAGACAAAAATAACCTGATGGTGATGATGTATAAGATATACGTTATTCGGAGACAGCAGGAGGCTAGGCATACCTGTATGATATTTTAGATTTGTTGGTTAGTATGTTTTAGCCGTTGTCCATTTTGAGTTTAGCAGTCTCGATGTTTGCTGGTGACATCAGAGACAGATTGTTGTTTACTATAGATTCATATTCGAAGAACGAAGGTGACCGACATAGCCTAAAGGATTAGCAGGCTGTAGTGGCAGTGGGCGGGCCACATCTGTCGCAGAACCGACGGCCGTTGGGGCAGACGAGTTCTGGAGTGGAGACCACGGATTGGCACGCGCAGGGTGGGACGCCCCGCCGCCAGATGGACCGACGACCTAAAGAAGGTGGCCGGAAGTGGCTGGATGCGCAGGGCGGAGGGCCGGGTGTGGTGGCGTTCATTGGGGAAGGCCTATGTCCAGCAGTGGACGTCTAAAGGCATGATGACATGACATGATGATAGATTCATATGAAAAGGTTTGTTTTGGAAAAGTTTTAACAGCGCAAGACCCCGTTTTCCACAGTTTCCCATTAGCCTCGGAAGGTATTTTTGAGAAACTCGGCGATGTCGGAAGGAAATGAAAAACTCGTCGGGCCGTGAATCATTCTCAAATGCTCGATAAGTCGGCGCGTTCATTCATTTCATTTCGCAATTTCATAAATGGCTGCTTTTGCAGAATTTTCTTAAAGAAAGAGAGTTTTGTGTTTGGGTTAATCGCAAAGAAGGCCTAAGCGTTGCGGTAGGAAGCGCATTGAACAGCTGGCTTTGCTGTTTTTCAAAAGCTAGTATTAAGAAATATTTCTTGTTGTTTTTTATATTATGTTTTTGTTCCTTCTCATTTTTTATTAATGTTGCTTTCAGTTATGATTTTGTTGCTTGTATTGTGTATGTATGTATTATTTTTAGTATATTTGGTTAGTTTATTATGAATGTTAATTTTATTATTTAACTAGCTGTTGTGGACAACTTAACATCACAAATTATTATGTATTTCCCGTAGGAATGCGATGTTTTTTCGGGATAAAAACTATTCTATGTCCTGTTCCAGGACCTAACCTATATGTGTGACAAGTTTCATCACGATGGTTCACTATTTTGGCTATAATGGCTTACACATAAGATATAGATATATACTGTGCCAGGCTTTTTTGTAGGACTATTTAAGATAAACATTTCCATCATACATTAAATATGTGTAACTCTAGCGGTTTTGGCAGCGCACGCTAGAATAGCTCGCAGATGGCAGATTTTTTCCTACTTACTTGATATTTTGGACAATTCACACAATATCTTTATAAATTTTGGGCTATGTGTTATTATGATGTACAAGCTATATTATTGAACCCATTTCATCTATACCCGTGCCAGTTTGCACCGCTCTAGTAAACTATTCCCTGCTGACTAGATAGAGTAGCAAAAGCACCCCAGAGCCGTTATACGACCATATTGTAGTCGTAAATAACTAAAACGTACTAAAGCGGTACCGTTATTACACTTGCTTACGTTTTTTGGGACACTGTATTAACGGCAATGTCGAGGAAAGCAATACAGATATTTTGGTGGATATTTGAAATACACATCAAGCATTTAGAACTGTTTCTTATACAGAGCTGATCATTATCAGCTTGAGAGAGTCCACTGTTGGACAAAGACTTCTCCCAAGACACGCCTCTGAACTTTCACCTCGGTTTAAAGAGCAAATGTGTTTAAAGATCGCCTTAAAAAGCATTTTCTCTCACAATAGTTGTGCCTAACTTAATATAGTATATTACGTACGGTATATGTATTGTATTATAAACTATATATGTATGCATATGTATGTAAATTCAATTGTGTAATATTTTTACTAAATATTTACCGTTTCTAAAATTATAAATTTCTCTTTTTTCACCTGCAATACTCTGTCGCTATGTCTTTCTTATTTTCCTTCAGAAAGGTTGCCTGGAAGAGATCGCTTTAAGCGATAAGGCCGCCTTTGTACACTTTCCAAAAATCTGTACCTATTTTATTGTTATCCTTAATTTGTGTGCAATAAAGAGTTTATCTATCTATCTATCTCGGTTCTACTCAACCAGACACTTCTAGCCGATTTACGCAGATTTAAAACTGTAGTTTAAAAAAAATATATAAACTCCATTGTGTACGAGTGTATGGTGTTGCTTCCGACAATATTTCATGCTTTACACTCCAAATAAATTCTGCACTATTTTTCTGAGTGCTTTTATGTGCAATTGCGACATTTAACAGCCGAAATAGACCTCGTAACTGTTTTATACGGATCCTCTCGAGTATTCCTGCTTCGGATATTTTATATTTAAAAGCCCGTTTTGTTATTGTAACAAAGTAAATAAATTATCAACACACAGCTTTCTATCGTTTGTTTCTAGTAATGCGATCAGGAATGTTTAAAACGTAGTGCACTGTAAAATGCTGATTAAAATTGTTTTACCTGTACTCAGTAGAACTTAACTTAGAAATAGTTTATTTCCATTTGAATTAATACACTTCAGTAAACAAACGAGAAAATAAACTGAAGAATGTTTAATCAGAGCTAAATTTTTTATGTATAGTTGGATGAGTTCTAACTCAAATTGCAATACCTTGCGCCAACCTACCACAATATCTCAGCATGATAAAAACATGTTGACTGGTAGAAAATGTCTTTGGTATTAAGTTCGACTGTTGTGTAACTGTAACTGGAGATCTGGTTGCGAACCGTACAATTTCTGAGCGTTTAAGCGTTTTTGCCATGCCTATTATTGGCACTACTACTATACGAAGTACCCTTCTGCTACTCCGTCACAGCTCACTGCGTCACATAGGCGCTAATACGTCTGTGGTGTTCAAACTAGGTGGCCAGGCTTATCTTGGCCACACCAAACCCCCCAACCCCCCAACCTGACCACTCTGGTCATCGTTTCTTTGCTACACTCCCATTTGCTAGAGGGGAAGTGGGAACTCTCTTCCTACTTTGACTCTTTACTTCTTTAATTAAATTTGTCTGGGGCCCAAGGTAGCGTAAATTCATGACCTGGGACTTGCCCTACCTTCACTGGTAGGTGTCTTTGCAGTTACCTCCGTTGATCCTCGCTTAGAGGAGTTGCGGGGGGAGAATGGTGAGGAGGCGGGAATGTTGTGTAACTGTGTGCAATAAAGTTTAAATTAACAACACATATAGCTGTTGATAATGTTTTAAGATGTTTCTTGGAGAAGTGGCCCAGTAGCGTCAGAAGTTCAGGGGTTTGTCCCACTAGGGACATTCCCGCCTCCTCACCATTCTCCCCCCGCAACTCCTCTAAGCGAGGATCAACGGAGGTATCTGCAAAGACACCTACCAGTGAAGGTAGGGCAAGTCCCAGGTCATGAATTTACGCTACCTTGGGCCCCAGACAAATTTAATTAAAGAAGTAAAGAGTCCCACTAGGGACAGATGGCTCTGTCTCTGATGAGGTGCACAGTTATTTCCCTAGCTAGTCGTGGTACCACAATCTCAACACGGATGCGGTGATATTATTCGCCACACATCGCCAAGTAGTATTATGGGGCGAAAAGCGGGCGAAGCGAAGTCGCTTTACGATACATCGTCTCTGCCAACCTTTCTTGGACCAAGGCGGGAGAATTATGTTTATGTTCTAATTCCTGTCGTATAGGAGAAAATTGAAGTTGGGAATTGACAAGTGTATGTGTATCATCATCATATTAGTCCACTGTTGAACATAACTTCCCGAATGAACGCCACCACACCCGGTTTTCCAGCCGTTTTCGGCCACCTTTCTCAGGTCGTCGGTACATCTGGTGGCTGGGCGTCCTACTCTACGCATATGTAAATGTATATATGAAATATTCGTTTAATGAGTAAGTCGGGAAACTATCGAATAAGTAATGAAACTTAACTGAAAACTTTCGATTATTCACTGTCAACCAAAGGATCAGAGCAGGGTTGTTGCTGATTCAGATTGTTACTGTATCAGCGGATGCTGATGCTGATTTTTTCGGATCAATATCAGCGGATGCTGATCCTGATGCTGATATTAATAAATTACTTAAATAAAATTATTCTCATTGGAGGAGACACTTTGAATTTGAATATGGTTTGTGAATTACTTATTTTATTTCTTATCACTAACGTCCAACCAATTTATGTTGACAAAAAAATCGAATGAGGGAACAAGTGACGGCATTTTTGTATACCTAAACTGTCTATGATAGGTCAAACTCCACGTGACTTGCGCTAGGTTCCGCCTTCTCCCGGGGGGCACAGTAGCCTTGAATTCCTCGGAGAACGCACTGTGCCCCCCACTACGGCAGGGCGGGAAATACGCCGGAGTGGTTTTAGTGGGTATGCCCTCCGCACAGTACGACAGCGTACTGTGCCTGGAGGGAGAGTCCCACATACCCCCTGGTAACCCTAACCGGGGGGATGAGACAACTCATTTCCACTCCGTAAAAAAAAAAAAAAAAAAAAAAAAAAAAAAAAAAAAAAAAAAAAAAAAAAAAAAAAAAAGGTTCCGCCTTCATTGAACACGTTACGACTTGAATGTCAGCTTTAAAAATCAGCATCAATTGCTGCTGATGCTGACGCCAATGCTGATAATCCGCGGATGCTGATACTGATACTGATATTTGCAACATCGCTAGATCAGAGTAAAAAGTTCTACTAGCATGTTTAGTTCAACATTCGTGATAGCGACAGTATCATTAATAGTTAGAGCTGTGGTAGCCGGTTGGTTGTGCACTCGCCTCACGTTCATGAGGTCGTGGGTTCAAACCCCGCCCGTACCAATGAATTTTACGAAACTTAAGTATGGTTTATTTATAATACCACAGGCTTTTCGGTGAAGGGAAACATCGTAAGGAAACCTGCATATGCCAAAGAAGAAATTCTGAGGCGTATGTGAAGTCCACCAAATCGGCTTGGGGCACCGTTGGTGGTCGGGGGTTTGGCACAAAAGATCCTGAAGGGTCGAAGTGTCGCCAGGTCTTCCTGGCCCCCTGAGAAGATAAGATAAGATCATTAATAGTAACAAACATACCGTGGGTAAGTGTATTACCGCCGTGGGTGCACTGGTCGCGCGACAAACAACCTCGTCGTGTCGTGTCGACGCTGTTACGGTCTCACAGTCGAGTAATTTGCTAAGTCAGTATTTTCATTTCAGACTCTACAATATTACGTAGGTCATTGCATCTTTGTACTTTTTTCGGTGATATTTATTTATTTATTGTTAACATCATATGCACCCTAACAGAAACAATCCATAATGGTACAATGTCAATAAAAAAATAATAATAATTGAAAATATTATATAAATATATAATTATGCCGTGTGGTTTCCGGTAGAGTAGAATAGGACCACTCCAACTCTTCCCGTGGAAGTCGTACAAGGCGACTAAGGGAATACATTACAAAACATCAATCAGGCCTCCCCAACCCGTCTGGCCGGCGCGGGGAGTGTAGGCCAAATCCTCCGTCTGTATCCGGCAGATGAGAGAGGGTTGTGCTCTTGCAGTGGAGACAAAAATAACCTGATGATGATGATGACGATGATTATATAAAAAATTACAATGTTAAAAAATAAAAATTCTACTAATATTACTATGTCATGATATTATTTAAAATCAATTTATTTTATAGTACTTTCAGGCATCGTTCCATCCTTAACTCTTTGTTGTTGTAAATATTGTTTTCTGAGCTAGTGTATCTAGCTAGGGTAATTTTCCTAGTTCATCAGCCGAAATACGTCCACTACTGAGCATTAACCTCCAAAATAGAATAATAGAATACCACATTCATCGTTCATTGGGGGAAATGCTATAATCACCACGCCTGGTAGGCGGATTGGTGATCACAGTTATGATTTTAATATACACAGGAGAACATTTGTGCCTATCCGTGGTATAATAGTCTTGTCACCTTGAAGATTGTGCCGGGAACCATACGGCTTTAAATATAGTAATTGAATATATCTTTGATCTCTGAACGTGTAAGAGTAAAATATAAGTTTTATTGTTTTTTATAGAAGACTTCATCGCTTTGTGTTAAAAAAAAATGTATTTATGCTTTATTCCTTTTTAATGTCAAACTTAATTTCGATAGGTGATTTAAAAGAGGAAATGTACATATATATTAAAGAGTATTAGTGACTGAAAATTTTCTAGTTTTCAGACGTGATCCTCAAGATCGAAGAGGTAGGGTCGATTACCTGCCACAGTGTCTGCGGTGACTTTATTTCATTCATCATCATCAGGTTATTTTTGTCTCCACTGCAGGAGCACAACCCTCTCTCATCTACCGGAGACAGACGGAGGATTTGGCCTACACTCCCCGCGCTGGCCAGACGGGTTGGGGAGGCCTGATTGATGTTTTATAATGTATTCCCCTAGTCGCCTTGTACGACATCCACGGGAAGAGTTGGAGTGGTCCTATTCTACTCTACCGGAAATCACACGGCACAATCAATTTACATTGTGTATAAAGAAATTTTGTAAATATAGTGTTAATAATTTGTATTAATCCGTAAATAATATGTAGGTTAATAAATCTTTTCAATGCATCACCAGTTTTATGAGCGAGAGCGGGAGCGGATTCTGTAGTTCACGCGGGCGGAGCCGCGGGCACAGCTAGTACATAATAATTTGTGATGTGAGTCTAGATTGTCTAAGATCAATAATTCTTTTGTGGGGCTGTGCGTGCGTTACTACAATAAGGTTCCGAATGAAATTATTAACTTGTCTGAACAAAAATTCAAATCTTCTATGAAAGTTAATCTGTGCAAGAAAGCCTACTATAAGTTAGATGACTACTTAAATGATAAAAGTCCATGGAGTGCTTGATGGCTCAGCATAGGTAGACTTAATGATTGTAATGAATAAGATAAATCAAAGGTAGGGCCTGTGCCGTTGGGTTTGTTGCCACTTCTTCCCCTCGGTTATACAGGTGGAAGTGGAGTAGTTTTAGGCAGAATTTGACGTCAAAAAGAGAATAATGTATTCCAATTTTGAAAATAAATATTTTGATTTTGATGTTAAGTGGTCCATGCTAGCAAACAGGTTCACGTTTATCGAAGTGTCCGCCACGCAAAATTAATAACTGTATGTTCCGACTACCGAGTGTAAGTATGTGGATTGCGTTTCTTGTGTCACGACAAGCGACTTATGCTTAGTGGCACAAAACATGGTCTCCTTTTTATTTTTTGTTTTATTATCATAAAATTAAAAAAAAAACGCGGACGAAGTCGCGGGCAACATCTACCTAGTAAAAGCAATATTTTAAAAGACTTTCTGGTGAAAACCAATGTAAATCTCCAGCCCAAAGTTTTAAGAGGCGTTTCGAGTTACGGTGTATTATCCTAATTCAATTGGGAACCCATTTTAGGGTCCCGCAGGGAGCGAGTGTTCGCTACAGACTTGTTATGAATTCAACATATTGCGGTGGGAAATTGTTTCAAATAATTTGCGAGTGGATTGGTCCCAAAACGGTTTAAAATGACGAGAGTTGTTTTGAAAATAAGCGCCTAAGTTTTACTTAAGCTATGGGCCTAAGGTTCATCATATCAGCCCTTAGACGGCCACTGTTGGACATAGGCCTTCTCCAATGAACGCCACCACACCTGGTCCTCCGCATCCAGCCGCTTCCGGCCACCTTCTTCAGGTCGTCGGTCCATCTGGCGGCGGGGCGTCCCACTCTGCGCGTGCCGATCCGCGGTCTCCACTCCAGAACTCGTCCGCCCTAACGGCCGTCGGTTCTGCGACAGATGTGGTCCACCCACTGCCACTTCAGCTTGCTAATTCTTTCGGCTATTTCGGTCACCTTCGTTCTTCTTCGTAGCTCTTCATTACGAATCATATCCTTAAGAAACCCCGAGCATAGCCCTCTCCATAGCTATACCCTGGGCACTCGTTCTGGTACTCGAACTCGTCTGCCCCAACGGTCGTAAGTCTAACATACGTAATTTATTGAATTACAAAATATTTGGAATAAATTTTCTGTCGTTTGCGAGTAAAGCCGATAATGCAATAGATATGCAGTCATCTTTATATTACAAATCATCATCATCAGGTTATTTTTGTCTCCACTGCAGGAGCACAACCCTCTCTCATCTGCCGGAGACAGACGGAGGATTTGGCCTACACTCCCCGCGCTGGCCAGACGGGTTGGGGAGGCCTGATTGATGTTTTATAATGTATTCCCTTAGTCGCCTTGTACGACATCCACGGGAAGAGTTGGAGTGGTCCTATTCTACTCTACCGGAAACCACACGACAGATTACTAATCATAATCAGCCGAAATACGTCCACTGCTGAACATAAGCCTCCCCAATAGAATGCCACTTTTGGTGGGCTGTCCATTAGGTTTTGCTATAATCACCAAGCGGAAGCGGGATCGGGAGGGGAGTGAGCCAGAGCGGGAGCGGGAGCGGGAGTGGAAGCGGGAGCGGGAGCGGGAGCGGGAGCGGGAGCGGGAGCGGGAGCGGGAGTGGAGCGTGAGCGGGAGCGGGAGTGGGAATGAGAGCGGATTCTGTAGTTCACGCGAGCGGAGCCGCGGGCACAGCTAGTACTTAATAAAATAGGTCTTTTTTTGTATTCAACCCCTGCTTTGTTTAATTTTAAACAAGGAAAAACAATAAAAAGATCTCAACAGCCGTCAATCGTTGTCCATAATGGAATTTCTTTTTCCTGTCGTAATTCTTTCTTTTTGGGAATTATTTGTAGATTAAATTTGTGGGAGAGAGGGGGAATGGTGGAATTTAATTTATATTGTGGATACAAAAAACCAGTCCATTAGACATAATTTAAAAAAAAACTGTAGCCTATGATTGGTCTTTAAATTAGTCACATGCCTTTATACAGTGTGTGGCCTAGAACCAGGGCTAATATTGAAAATAGAGACTCTCTAGAATATTAGTATTTTTTCTGAAAAGATTCCTGTAAAAACTGTATACTCTTTTTCATCCTGTACTTCCACTCCTCAAAAAATTCACCACCACCCCAAGGTTGCCTGTAAGAAATCACTGAAAGCGATAAGGCCGCCGTTATACACTAAATTCATCCTTCTACGTAATTTTTGTTTTTATATAAAATTTATATGTTTTCGTGCACAATAAACAATATTTAATTTAATTTTGATTTGATTCCAGTTACCCAAAACCCATGCATTACACACGATAAGAAATTAAAGTTACGATTTATAATCAGTGTATTATTGCAAAAGACATTATCGCTAAAATTTTCTATGTCGTGGTACAGGGCATAACGTGGTAAAGGAAACTGGAACTGCTACTCTTTTTACATTATGTACTCCTGTCTAAAAACTTTGTAAATTTAAAAGAATACTTTTTATTAAGTAGTAAAGTGTAAAATATGTCACAGGAATTTCGATTTAAATTAATTTTAATTTAATGTTTGAAATTGATTTATTTATACAATTTGTAAAGTGAAAATGGCTATTCACATGAATTTGTGGATATGATATTATTGTACGGAGAAGCTCGTGGTAAGCACGATGCAGAATGAATTGAATCGATCGAGTTGAGCGGAACTAATTGTTCGCATTACATTAAATTTACGATTAAGTTTGTTAGAAAAAACACAAAAAGTTACAATAAAGCGTTTACATACATACATACTCGTACATACATACATACATACATACATACATACATGCATACATACATACATACATACATACATACATACATACATACATACATACATACATACATACATACATACATACATACATACATACATACATACATACATACATACATACATACAATCCCTTAGTCGAGTTGACGACACTCACTGGAATATTAGGAGTGGCTCTATTCTTAGCCGGGAACCAAACGGCACGACGATACAGTCGGACTATAATCTTCGCTCTATATTCCTGAGTCCCAAAAAAAGAGAACAGACTTTCAATAAGCCATTTAAGCTCGGCACTAAATTACGAAATCCGTCTGCGGTCGGCCTTATCGGTATAATTTATTTCTCTTTATAGGGGAATCCTTGCAAGTCCAGATGGGTGATGAACGAAGCCTTAGGCTGTATCGACCGCTATCCCAACTAGGAATTTCCAACTAATTGACAGCGAACGATGACGTCTAGGAAATGATAACTTGGTGTTTGATTTTACAAGGAACACCAGTATTTTTTTTAAATACTATATTTTTATATAGTATTTAAAATGTTAATTCAGCTTCGCAAAATCATTATTAATTGTATGCAAACTTGATTTTTAAAAGATGTGTTGCGTGAAGTTTGTTGCGCCGTTTCTTCTTCACAGCGCTAACACCTAGGAAGCGGTAGTCAATAAAGAAATGACGTATATAAATGTACCAAGTGTACTCGTATGTAATAAATGATTTTGACTTTGACTTTATATTTCATCACTAGCTGTGCCCGCGGCTCCGCTTGTGTAGACTACACGATCCGCTCCCCTTCTCACTTCCACTCCCACTCTCACTCCCGCTCCCGCTTCCACTGCAACTCCAAATGTAGCCCAAACTCATCGAAATTTGAATAGTACCGAACATTAAAATTTATACTTCTTTGTTATATTGCATGCTAACCTTACCTACTAATGTAAAATTAAAAATGTTCGTAACTTTTGATTGAGTACACAGATTGCGATGAAATGAAACCTATATGTTACTCCGAGTTAAGCCCTATGTTTCTGTGAAAAGTTCATCAACATCGGTTCAGTAGGTTTTAAGTGATGCGTGCACAAAATAACAGACAAAAATTTCAAAAGTAATTGAATTGCGTTCTATTACTTATCCTTAGACCCCCAATTCTTTTGTTTGTAAATATCTTCAATGTACAGACACGCGAATTTTACGTTTTTATTTATTAGATCTCATCGTAGCATAACCCTTGGCACAGAATAAGTTAAAATACGATTTCAGAAAGCACACTTCTTAAGCAAGCTTGTTAGTTTTTTCATAAAACATTTTAAAATGTAGTTATTAGTGGGGTATCGATATATATATTCTAAAATAGGTTTTAGTTTTCTTTTTGCTGTTTAGTTTTCGACTCATGATGAAAAATGTCTTTCAACAGTATAAAAAATATATAAAATTTCACAGCGACAAATCTATTTTTCTTACAGTTTTTCAGAACTGAGGTAGTGGACCGCGTGCCGCACTAAGACGCAGGTAGAACTACTCATAACATAAATTGTTCTATTCATAACATGTAAAGGAGATCCTTTATAATGTGGATTCATCAGGATCCATCCTACGCGTAGACACCCAGGAAATATGACTAGCTATTTTTAATTCTGTTCCGGAATTCGCATACAGGCCCGCCCATTTCTCACACAAATTGAGTTAATAAATTCAAAGGTTTAAGGAACGCATGAATACCTGCAGGCAACGATCTCTATGGACTTACTAGATCGAGCGTTCCAAACAATCGCCCTGATCCACGCAACTGTGGCTCCGGAAGCTGCAATTCGTTTGTCATTAACTTTGACACTTATGCAGTTACTACGTAGAACATTTAATTATTACTAAATATTTACGCGTCAATATTTAGTAAAATAAAAAAAAAAATCAGACATTTACACCAATTATCCAGTCCCAAACTATGCAGAGCCTGTGGTATGGTTACTAGATAGCGGATACACATACATAAATAAATATATAAACATCCAAGACTTGGGTACAAACATTCATATTCATCATACGAACATTTGCCCCTAGCGGGATTCGACCCGCAACCTCCAAATAATTCAATGTTCTGCGTAGTAACTGCACAAGTGTCAAAGTGAATATGGACGGGTTGCGGCCGCAGTTGCGTGGAACAGGGCGATTGTTTGGAACGCTCCATCTAGTAGTACATAGAGATCGTTGCCTGTAGGTATCTACTCGAATATTCGAGATTCGCCTCTTCCTGCAAGAATCCTCAGTCGAAAAACCAGTCTCCAATAGAATGCCACTTTTGGTGGGCTGTCTATTGGAGGATTTGCCACAATCACCACGCTTGGCAGGCGGATTGGTAAATACAGTAATGATCTTAATATACACAGGAGAACGCTGCCTCCCGTCGCTGGTAAAATACCTTAGTCGCTTTGACGATACCCATGTGGAGATTTGGGGCGATTCTAAGCCTACGCTTCACTGCGTTGCCAGACACTCCATCTCCCATGGTCTTTCGACATCAAGGTCGCACAGGCCGAATCACGGGGAGCTGCCCGGTACTGGCTCAGGTGCTCTTTGTCGGAGCACGCAACTTGATAGTCTACAAATACAATAATTCCGTTCTGTTCTCGTACTCTAGCATTAACGCAACGCCCCGCGTATAACGTTGGTCATGGGTGGTGGAGGGTTCTCGTCCTCTGTACGGCAACTCTCCCCATTCAGGGGCGCGACATCACGATGACGGCTTCGTCGCCGGGCTGCTCGGTCGATACGTCAAATTCAGTCAATAAAGTCAGATATATAAGATAGAGTGGAGACGGCGACTGGGCAAGCGTAGTGTGGGACGCCTCCTGGCTAGATGGAGCGACGATCTGCGTAAGGCGGCTGGCAGCGACTGGATGAGAAGAACCGAGGATCGGGTTCAGTGGCGCACCTTGGGAGAGGCCTATGTCCAACAGTGGACTCTTTCGGGCTGATGATGATTATGATATATATCGCTCTGCTCTTAGATAGATAAACTATTTATTGCACACAAATTAAGGATAACAATAAAATAGGTACAGATTTTTGGAAAGTGTACAAAGGCGCCCTTATCGCTTAAAGCGATCTCTTCCAGGCAACCTTTTAGAAGGAAAATAAGAAAGACACAGCGACAGACCATTTTTTTTTCAAATTCTTTTTCTCACTTTCTTAACAAGTCTTTTCCACAGAGGCAAATAATAAGGTCGAATTATTGTTTGCGTTATTTGTAAAGGAATTCAACGCGACGAGTCGCGGGCGGTCGCTAGTTTTAATTATAATAGTATCCATTGTTCGTTTATCAAGAGGCCAGCTATATCTGAGGACAACGATTTAATTAAAAGCCAGCCATTTGTCTCTGCTTCGCAAGCGTCTAACAGGATCTCCTTAGTTTACCTAGATATCTACCTAGTCTATTGTGTTGTACTTCATTGTTTAAATAAAAAAAAATCATGGTTGTCTACCGAGTTAAAGGGTTTTAGGGATTGAGATGCGGTGTGGTGAGAGGGAACGCCAAACCATAGATTACCTAATGTCATTCATCATCAGGTTATACCGAACAGGACGGTTTCCGGTAGAGTAGAATAGGACCACTCCAACTCTTCCCGTGGATGTCGTACAAGGCGACTAAGGGAATACATTATAAAACATCAATCAGGCCTCCCCAACCCGTCTGGCCAGCGCGGGGAGTGTAGGCCAAATCCACCGTCTGTCTCCGGCAGATAAGAGAGGGTTGTGCTCCTGCAGTGGAGACAAAAATAACATGATGATGATGATGAGAGGAAAGGCAAATATTTCCATGGGAAATCCTACCTTATGCTTTTCAATACAAAACGTCATGCAAATTATTGAGCTAAATTGATGTAATTCTGTCAGTATGTCTCCGGCAGATGAGAGAGGGTTGTGCTCCTGCAGTGGAGACAAAAATAACCTGATGATGATGATGTAATTTAGTAAACATAACGACACAAACGTTCTTCTATATGAATTGTTAGTTGGCATTGTATTCCGAACTTGGCAGGCAATGGTACAGGATGGTATGGAAAATATGCAGATCGTCTCAGGTGCTTCGTTGCGGCGCACCCGGTGGAATAATAATTGCTTCCCCTGTATATTGAAATAGTTTGAATTAGTCTGAGCTACGCCCCGCACCCCTCGTCTGTGGATTGAATTTACTTCACGTTAGGGCTGGTAATGCAGTATGGTTCCCGGCTTAGAATAGGGTCGCCCCTGTGTGTAATAAGATCATTACTGCGATCACCAAGCTGTCTGCCAAGCGTGGCGATTATGGCAAATGCCCCGATGGACAGCCTACTTTAAGAGGCATTCTATTGGGGAGGCTTATGTTCAGCAGTGGACGTATATAGGCTGACGATAGGGCTGGTTCACGCTTGTGCGTCGACGATTTTATTTTGTTATAGTTTGGAGAGAAAAATAAACGACCTATTTGTGACCTAAAAAATCTAGAAAAATTAACTATACATATATTTTTTTTCATATTAATTTTGTCTGTGTTTTTGTTGTTGTAAATCATTTTTCAATGGACTAAATCACATCTAACTCAACTATTGCGAAATATGCTGTAATATAATTAATTTCATACGAAAAATAAATAATTCTAAAACTATAGTTTAAGAAATCATGCAAGCATCAATATGAGTTTCAACCCTTATTTAAAACGGTTTGACGTATACCGCATAATAAAGTTAACGGTAAGTTTATAAAACTAAAAAAAAAGATAACTCTGCATTCAGTAAAGTGCTCTAGGTATCCAATATCTAATAAATAAAATCGTAAACTTCGCGTGTCTGTACATTGAAGATATTTGCAAAAAAAAATTTGGGCGTCTAAGGATAAGCAACAGAACACACTTCGGTCATTTTTGAAATTTTTGTCTGTTTATCTGTTTGTCTGTGAGTTTGTGCACGCATCACATAAAAACTACTGAACGGATTTTGATGGACTTTTCACAGAAACATGAGGCTTAACCTAACTTAACATTTAGTCTTTATTTCATCGCAATCGGTTTACTCAATCAAAAGTTATGGACATTTTTAGTTTTCAAATACATTAGTAGGTAAGGTTAGTATGCAATATATTGCAAATAATAGTATTTCCGTACTATTCAGATTGCGATGAGTTTGGACTACATTTGGAGCTGGTAGTGGGTATGGAATTGGGCGTGGGCGTGGGCGTGGGCGTGGGCGTGGGCGTGGGCGTGGGCGTGGGCGTGGGCGTGGGCGTGGGCGTGGGCGTGGGCGTGGGCGTAGGAAAAGGGGAGCGGGAGCGGAAGCGGGAGCGGGATTGAGAGTCTGAGTGGAAGTGGAAGTGGGATAGGGAGCGGAACCTGTAGTCCACGCGAGCGGAGCCGTGGACACAGCTAGTAACTAATAAGTATAATTATAATGTTCGGTGCAATTCAGATTACGATAAGTTAGGACTACTTTTGGAGCTGTAGTGGGCGTGGTTAGGAGTCGGAGTTGGGGTCGGGGTCGAAGTCTAACTCTGGGTCTGGGTCGGGGTAGGGGCCGGGGTCGGGTCGCTATACAGCGAAAGTTCAACAGAGTCTTGGATATTCACGATACGCGACAGCCCTATCGCGACGTACGCACCGTGCGTGAATGTAAACACGAGTACGTACGCAGCGTACGAATAATTTAGTGCGCGAAGTGTTTGTCGGCGGATGATTTACATTTCAGAGCGGGTAGTCGCAATTTAATTACCTTCCAGATAACATTAATGTTTATCCTAACGTTGGGGTTAGCTAGTGTTACAACCATTTAGTATGTACGAATTAATTAGTGCGTAGTACGCGTAGCAATGTGTAGCTATTTATATTTATAAACTAGCTGTGCCCGGGGCCCCGCTCCAGTGGTGCTATTCTGTAAAATACAAACTCACGTGCGAGTCTCACTCTAAGAGTTCACTCACTTTGAAACCTAATCCATTGGAATTCTGTAAACATTCTAGGCACTATCGATGTAAAGTGAACAAACGGCCTCCGTGGCGGAACGGGTAGCTCTCGGACTGCCACGCCGGAGGTTGCGGGTTCGAGTCCCGCTAGGGGCAAATGTTCGTATGATGAATATGCATGTTTGTACCCAAGTCTCGGATGTTTATATATTTATTTAAGTATATGTATCCGTTATCTAGTAACCATACCACAGGTTCTGCCTAGTTTGGAACTGGATAATTGGTGTGAATGTCTGAGATATTTATTTATTTATTTTAATTATTTAAAGACCTCACTTTACGTCGCCAGTGCTCTAGAATGTTTACAGAATGCCAATGGATTAGGTTTCAAAGTGAGTGAACTCTAGAGTGAGACTCGCACGTGAGTTTGTATTTTACAGAATAGCACTACAGTTCTCAATCTCAGTTCTTAATTAGAAATTAATCAGATCTAACACAGTTCATTTGAGCTCCTGGAGCACTAGTCGCGTGTTGGCAGGGAGGGTTAAACTCTACGAATACGGGGCCGAGTAAAGGGCATGTACACAGCTGCGATATTATCGCGTGGTCTACCGCAAATCGATCTAGCGATAATTGGACAGACGCAGTTGCGGTCGGCCGAGGACGTTACGGACTTTACGCTTCTATAACGGGCATTACATACTAAAAGCAACGATCTCTATGTACTACTAGATGGAGCGTTCCAAACGATCGCTCTGTTCCACGCAAGTAGCCACAACTTATTCACTTGTGCAGTTACTACTCAGAACATTTAATTATTTACTAAATATTGACATTATTTAACCGTAGCGTGAATATTTAGAATTTCAAAGTGAATGTGAAAGAGTTGTGGCTACTTGCGTGGAACAGAGCGATTGTTTGGAACGCTCCATCTAGTAGTACATAGAGATCGTTGACTAAGACACTAGTTTATTTTGGGAAGACGTTACAAGATTGTTGTCTCTACATAGGCTCTGAATACTGTATAGTTACATGCATACATACATACATAATGCTCACGCCTTGGTCCCAGAGGGGTAGGCTGTATAGTTACTATGGTTTTAATCAACTACTCCTTCCTACTGTCAGACAATACACGCAAAAATGTGTTTAAGGGAACGTACCCAAACTACGTTACCTATTTTGTACATTTTTTTACCCCCTCCCCCCTTTGGTGACCGCCCGTAGTATGATCCCCTATCCCCCCTCCCCCCTCTAGTATTCACGTAGTAATGCATAAATAAGGTATTAACCCAATTTTTGCAAACAGAAAGTAAAAAAAAACAAATTTGCTAATATTTGTCTTTATTAATACGGCGCTTGCCGCGTGACGCCAAGAGTGCGTGCATTCCTATAATTACAAGTGAAAAAAAAAGATTATCTATATTTCATTCCAGATTAATAGTCCTATGAAAACCAACGCTATTTACGTCTCGGTAACATATACATGAAAGGGTCACCAGCAGCAAAAATAGGTTTGTATTACCAAGTAAACTTTGCGGTCCACTTAGGAACACCATCTATTGTGTATTTTGTTTTCGAGACGCAAATGCGTTTGTTTTCATAGGACTATTAATCTGGAATGAAATATAGAAGAAAAAACTGTCAGTTTTCAATCAGCTGACGTCCGTGTTGCCACCTGTGAGTTAAAAAAGCGTTAAAAACTGCGCGCCATATTTGAATATAGCTCGAAAAAGCGCGAGATTTCCCTAGAGGATATTGGCTACGTGACGAAAACCTAAACCACCCCTTCTTAACCAAGCGTGGTATTTTGAAAACCGTCTCCCCTCAGCCCCACCCCCCTAAACGGGTCACGTGGTACGGGTACGTTCCCTATAAGGCGCTCGACTAAGCGTTGTTATTACTCCGTACAGCGTGCGATATGCGGGCGACTTTTGATATGGTACTCAGCTCGCGTTTTTATAATGTGAGCTAATTTTTATTACGGAAATGTGAAAGATACACAATGCTCACGCCATGTTCCCAGAGGGGTAGGCAGAGGCAATGTATCGCCACTTCGCGCAATCTAATGTCGTAAAGTGGCTTTCTTTCGCCCGCTTTTCGCCCCGTGATACCCCTTGACGTGATGTGTTGCGAACAACATCGCCGCTTTGTCGAGGTACCACGAAAGAAGATTGAAAGATACCTTGAGAATATTAAAATCAAATAGGTTGAATAAAATTCCGAAACGCTGCTTTCAATGCCTAGGCCAGACATGATATAGGAAATACGTTAGTGAAATGTAACCGCAAAGTAATTAAAGTTATATTGGATGTCGGTTGTTTTGTGAAATTTGAAATGCAATTTTGATTGCGTCGAAGCAATTTCGCGGGACGTCAACATTAATATTAATTTCATGCAATAGAACGTAGAGTACGTAGTGGTGTTAACTAGTTGTACCCGCGAGTTTGTACGAGCTGGCCACTAATATATGTTACTGACTAGCTGTGCCCGCGGCTCCGCTCGCGTGGACTACAGGATCCGCCCCCGTTCCCACTTCCGCTCCCGTTCCCACTTACGCTCCCGTTCCCACTTCCGGTACCGTTCCCACCTTCGCTCCCGTTCCCACTTCCGGTACCGTTCCCACTTCCGCTCCCGTTCCCACTTCCGCTCCCGTTCCCACTTCCGCTCCCGTTCTCACTTCCGCTCCCGTTCCCACTTCCGCTCTCCTTCCCGATCCCAATCCCACTCTTACTCCCACCCCGACCCCACTCACACCCAAACCCAAACCTCACACCCACTCCCACCCCGCGTGCACGATGCGTGCACAAACTAACAGACAAAAATTATGCAAATAAAAAAAATAAAAAAATTGAAATGTGTTCTATTACTTATATCTTCAATGTACAGACACGCGAAGTTTACGATATTTATTAGATGACCTGGGGTATGTAGTGTTTTATTATTAATTTCAGATATACATACATTCATAGTGTTAGTAAAGCCTCTATGTTAGTAAACTTATTAACTAGTTTCTAATATAACTAGAAATTGGTTTCAACAGCCCCACCCAGTTGATTATTTTCAGGATCCGCAGTGTCTAAAAGGAAATGTAGCAAATAATATCCAATAGATGGCGCCACCAGTAGATTAAAACACGCTAATGGTTGGTTGCGTCCTCCATATATAATAGCAGCGTGTGTGACGTATAACCTCTTATACCTCTCTTATAACTCACTTATTCCTATTAAATTCATAGATCAGTATATCTCTTTATTTTGAATTGTGTGTATGTGTGTGTGAGAATAAACAGTGTTGTGTATACGCGTCTTTAATTGTGTCAACCTCTTCGAAACTAAAAATACTTAGAACGAAATAACAAAACTTAACATGGTGCCGAAACCCCGGAAATAACAGGTAGTGAGTGAACTAATCAAAATTGGACCATAAAACAGTGAGTAAAAGCAAACTTTAGTACTATTTACCGTGTGATAAAATTTATCAAGATACCTACAGAACTTCATTTTTAGTGATTACGTGCAACAAACTTTGATCAATACAGTGCAAAATCATTGACTATTCGCGTGCAATAGACTGAAATGTTATTTAACTGTAACTTTCATAAACCACCAGTGATACGTGATTGAAGTTAAACTTTCAAGGAGATCATCACTTTTTGTCAACAAACATTGTAAAGGACCGTGCTCACTTTTGGTCGACGAATATTTTAAGGGACCGTGCTCACTTTTGGTCGAAGAATATTTTAAATGATAGTGTTCACGTTAACAAATATTTTTTAAAGTACAATATTAAATAGACTGTTCTTATCCGATCATAGCATAGACTGTGTGTATTAAGGTGCACCGACATTACTTTTACTTTGGATTCGTCATTTTTCTACAAAATGGATGCGAAATTGGCAGTTCAAGAAGATTGTTTCGATAAATTGAGGAAGGCAGAGGCGAATTACAAAAAATCGCCTAAAGATAGACTGAAACAATCATATTTAGAGACAAGGTTGGAGGCATTAGAACAGCTATGGAAAGATTTTAAAGTTGGACATCGAGATGTTGTTAGTTCAAAACTCACTACAGAAGACAAATCGAAGGACTATTTTGCGAAGGACACATATGACAAATTCGAGGAGTTGTATATATCATACAAAACAAGTATAAAAGACGCACTTAGATTAATTATCGAACCAAAACCAATACAACACCAGTCGTTACCTGCTGTCTCTTCAGCACCAGCATCCAAGGGTAGCGAGGTGCAGTTGCCAAGAATTCAACTACCCACTTTTACTGGAAAATATAACGAATGGCAGACATTCTACGACATGTTTGTATCGTTGATACATAACAACGAGAAGTTAACGTCAGTGCAAAAGTTGCATTATTTAAAGAGTAGTCTGTCAGGAGAACCAGAGAATTTGATTCGTCATTTTCCCACTACAGAGTCAAACTATTCAGAGGCTTGGAAACAACTCACCAAGAGATATAACAACAAGAAATACAACTGTAATGCGATTATGAGAACTTTATTTTCACAAAAGCAAATAAATATCGAGTCTGCAACTTCAATTAAACATTTGCTTGACACAACATCCTCTTGCTTGAAAGCTTTAGACAACATGCACCTTGACACGAAGTCATGGGATGCGATCATTGTTTACCTCGTCGTTACAAAACTTGACCAAGAGTCGCATAAGCAGTGGGAATATCAACTTAGTATGACATCGTCTGATGACTTGTCCACATGGCTACAACTGGTTGATTTTTTAGAGTCCCGTTTTAGAAGTTTGGAGATGATCGACGTCGGTAAACAGAGTTCGAGGAACATACAACCTACTCTAAAACCGAAGTCTTTTCATTCAGCTGTGCAAAAAGAGAAAAAACCCAATGAGGCGGTATGTGCTTTGTGTAATGGTCAGCATTATATATTCCATTGCAAACAATTTGCACAACAATCTACCCAAGACAGACAAGATTTCGTACAGGGCAAAGGTTTATGTTTCAATTGTCTTTCCCCCACTCATTCAGTGAAGATATGTCGTCAAAACACGTCATGTAGAAAATATGGTAAAAGACATCACACATTAATACATTTTGAGAGAGAAGAGTCTCAAGGTCATGAGCCCACAATCAACAAAGATACTAAACTACACAAAGAGGATACACACACACAATCTGATACGAGATCAATGGAGACGAGGGTTGTAGCTAACTTTTCAAGAGGAGAACTACAAACATACAACGTGTTGTTAGCTACAGCTATTATCAAGGCCAATTCGAGAAATGGAGTTAAACATACAATTCGAGCTTTGCTCGATCAAGGCTCACAAGCTTCATTTGTGACTGAGTCTACAGTGCAATTACTTGGACTTAAACGTACGCCAGTTAATGGCTGGGTGTCAGGTCTGGGAGATGGTCATACTAGGATCAAATACATGGTGTCAATTGAGGTTGAATCACATCATTTTCCAGGTAAAGCATTTACTGCTTACGTGTTGAGTACACTTACGTCAATGCTTCCGACATGTAACTTACAGGCGCTAGACTGGCTAGAATTAGAGGAGATACAACTAGCTGATCCAGGTTTTGCATCACCAGGAAGAATAGATCTTCTTCTTGGAGCTGAAGTATACAGCGAGATATTGTTGAACAATATGATAAAGAATCCACAAGGAAATCTAATAGCTCAGAACACAATCCTTGGCTGGGTCGTTTCAGGAAAAATATCTCAAGATACAGCTGCAACGAGTGAGAGAGTATTAGGGTTACATCTACAGGTCACCGAAGACGAGTTACTAAAACGATTTTGGGAGTTAGAGAATGAGCCAAACAGCATTGAGAAGAGACTGACAAAGAGCGAGCAAAAATGTGAAGAGTTTTATGAGGCAACAACAGTAAGAAATGAAGAAGGGAGATTCGTGGTGAGATTACCTTTCAATAGCGAAAATCCAGATTGTCAATACGGTCAACTAAAAGAGATTGCAACAAAGAAACTACAGTATTTAGAGAAGAGATTATTGAAGGATCCTAAACTTTATGATGAATACAGAAAGGTATTAGATGAGTTTAAATCACATGGAGTTGGTTGAAAAGGAAGACATAGATAATCCTAAGGCTGTCTATCTTCCACATCACGCTGTAGTAAACGAACAGAAGGAAACAACGAAAGTCCGCGTCGTATTCAACGCATCATGCAAAGGCGTTAACGATGTTTCACTAAACGATGACCTACTAGTAGGTCCGAAGTTGCAGCAAGATCTACGACATCTGCTGATGAGATGGAGAACACATCGTATTTGCATCGTTGCGGATTTAGTCAAGATGTACAGACAGGTGCGAGTAGCTGACATCGACACGAACTTTCAGCGAATTTTGTGGAGACCAAGTCATGAGGAGACAATACAGCACTACAAACTGCTAACGTTAACCTTTGGTACTGCGTGTGCACCGTATTTGGCAGTGAAGACATTGCAAAAGCTGGCGGAGTTGGAGCAAACAAAGTTTCCAGTAGCTGCAGTGATTACCAAACGAGACTATTACATTGATGATTTGATGACAGGATGCGAGAAAGAGACAGAAGCTATTCAAATCTATGAGGAAATGAATCAACTGATGAATTCTGGTGGATTCCAGCTTCAAAAGTGGAGCAGCAACAGCGAAAACTTGTTGCAACACATAAGCAAGGACAAACACAATGCCGATCAGTCGGTACCCATTAAGGTTGACAACCTAGTTAAAGTGCTGGGAATCAGCTGGAATAGAGAGACAGACAACTTTGAGTACGCAGTGAATTTGCCAGATACCAAAGAGCCAATTACAAAGCGACAAGTTCTTTCAGACATAGCCAGATTGTATGATCCTATGGGATGGATTTCTCCGGTTGTGATTACAGCCAAGATATTCATCCAAAACCTATGGAAGTCTGGTCTTGAATGGGATGCGGCTGTGAGCGAAGATTTGCTTACCGAGTGGTTACATTACAGAGAGAGTTTAAACAATATCAAACATATTTTGATCCCGAGATGGCTTCATGCTCTGGCTAATTCAAAAGCCGAGCTGCATGCATTTGCAGACGCATCTAGAGCAGCCTTCTCTGCTGCATTCTATCTGCGAGTTGTAAATGATAACAACGACGTTCATGTGAGTTTGGTGGCTGCAAAAACAAGGGTTGCACCGATTGAAAAGGAAGTTTCAATCCCCCGCTTAGAACTTTGTGGAGCCACTTTGGCTGCTAAGTTACTGTCCGAAGTATCACAAGTTATGGGCATACCGAAAGAAAACCTATATGCATGGTCCGACTCAACTGTTGTGTTGGCGTGGTTGAAGGGTCAGCCTAACCGTTGGACTACCTTTGTTAGCAACAGAGTATCGGATATCTTAACTATCCTTGATTATGAGCAATGGGGACATGTTTCAACAAACACAAATCCGGCAGACTGCGCGTCTAGAGGCATTACACCAGATGAGTTACTCACACATCCACTATGGTGGACTGGACCCAAATGGTTACATCAATCAGATGTGAACAGTGAGAAAGAGAAAATATATATCACAGAGACACACGAAGAAGAAAGAGTGAAAACTGTAACTGCATTATGTCAAATAGAAAAGGAATTTTATATGGGATAAATACTCATCTTTGCAAAGAGCGTTGCGAGTCGTGTCGTATTGCAAAAGAATTTTGAATTTAAAACTGACGAAAGACGAACGCCCAAAATTACCAAAATTTATTACGACCGACGAAATGAATCAAACACTAGAAATGTGTATCAAACAAGTTCAAGAGTTGGAATTTGAAGATGAGATAAAGCAGTTAAAGAATCACGCTTGTGTTCCCAAGAAAAGTGTACTACACACTCTATATCCAATTTTAGACAAAAATGGGATTTTAAGAGTTGGTGGACGTATTGATCAAGCCAATGTGAGTTATGATACGAGACATCCAATCATAATGCCTGCTAAGAATCATCTTACCAAGCTTTTAGTCGCGGATTCTCATAACAAAACACTGCATGGCGGACCACAAGTCATGTTAAATCATTTGAGAACGAAATATTGGATTATACGAGCACGAGACCAAGTCAAGAAACACTATAGAGAATGTGTTACGTGTAGAAGATACTCAAAGGCAAATACCAATCAACTGATGGGACAAATTCCAGAAGTTCGTTTGAGACCGAGTAAACCATTCATGTCATCTGGCGTTGATTACACAGGATCAATAAATATACGATTTTCACCAGGTCGTGGTGCGAAATCGTACAAGGGCTACATTTGTCTCTTCGTATGCATGGTTACCCGTGCAATACATTTAGAAGCAGTTACTGATTTAACTGCGAAGGGATTCATCGCCGCATTTCGAAGATTTACCTCTAGACGAGGTCACTGTAAGGATCTGTACAGTGACAATGGTACAAATTTCGTATGCGCAGACAAACAGTTACGAGAAATGTTCAACAAGGCAAAATCGGAGATGCCTAAGGAAATAGAAAACTTGTTGTCACTGGAAGCAACAACTTGGCATTTTATTCCACCATACGCTCCCAATTTTGGCGGCTTGTGGGAAGCTGGCGTCCGATGTGCCAAATCACATTTGAAAAAAGTTATAGGAGAAAGCACCCTTACATATGAGGAGTTGTCAACGGTATTGGCGCAAGTGGAAGCGTGTTTAAATTCCCGTCCGCTGACGGTTTTAAGTGACGATCCTAATGACCCTCTTCCGTTGACACCTGGCCATTTTCTGGTTGGGGAAACTTTACTAAATATACCTGATGTAGACTATTCTAATCAAAACCTAAGTCCAATGGAAAGATGGAACGTATGTCAAAAGATGGTTAATGATTTTTGGAAAAGGTGGTCTAAAGAGTATTTGATAAACTTAAGTCAAAGATATAAATGGAGTTCCAAAAAATCTGAGCCTGATGTTGGAGATGTGGTAGTTGTAAGAGATGAAAATGTTCCACCTGCAAAATGGATTTTGGGATTGATTGTAGATAAGCATGCTGGACCAGACAATATAACTCGTGTAGTAACGATTAAAGGTAAAAATGGTCTTTTTAAACGACCAGTTAGCAAAGTTGGAGTATTGACAAAGTAAGAGTATGAGTTGTATTGTCATGGTGGGCGGTTAAGATTACTTTTTGTCTAGATTTAGTTTTTCATGTTCACTTGAACTGAGTTCTCACGGTGGGCGGTTTAAATTAAGATCTAGTTTTGTGTTTAAATTACATTTTACTGTTCACTTTACTTGATTTCTGACGGTGGGCGGTTTCATTCTATAGAGTTTGAGATACTTTATTTTAGAGTTGATAATGTGTTATGTTCGATTTTGAAGGACAAGTCCTTGGTGGGCGGAATGTCTAAAAGGAAATGTAGCAAATAATATCCAATAGATGGCGCCACCAGTAGATTAAAACACGCTAATGGTTGGTTGCGTCCTCCATATATAATAGCAGCGTGTGTGACGTATAACCTCTTATACCTCTCTTATAACTCACTTATTCCTATTAAATTCATAGATCAGTATATCTCTTTATTTTGAATTGTGTGTATGTGTGTGTGAGAATAAACAGTGTTGTGTATACGCGTCTTTAATTGTGTCAACCTCTTCGAAACTAAAAATACTTAGAACGAAATAACAAAACTTAACACGCAGCCTGCTCATAAGGGAGCTCGCTTTGTTGTGCATTATTGCAGCTAAATCGTTTGTGCGAGCTTCTGCGAATATCCCTGATTAGGGTTTTGTTTCTCGACCTTTTTTTATTTCTCGAGGCATGAGAATTATCAACCAGGATTTCTCGAGTCTCTCGAGAAATTTTCAATAAAATACGATGTTATTTCAAATCTTTGCTTTATTAGACCGATAGATGAGATCAATTAAATGAAATGATACATTTTTGGTTACCGTAAATTGCACATATTAATTAACAAATCTACAACAAACAATAAATTGAACAAACTATACTCGGCTGGTCTGTATAAAAAGTAAAGAGTACACAATGACAACTAACATTGAGGGACGGACCGTATTGCGCATGACAGACGAAGTCCGCGCGGGCGGCGGGGTGACAGCGATGCGATACTCTAGACTCTTCACTTGTTATATGCGTGTTTATTTTAATTATCCAGCGTACGGAATTGATTTCTCGAGTTCTCGAGGCGTTGAGTTTTTGTTCCCGTCTCGACTAAAGACAAATTTCTCGAGAATTCTCGCCTTGAGAGAGAAAAAACTATAATAGTCCACGACCTAACCCATATGTGTGCCAATTTTCATCACGATCCGTTCAGTGGTTGAAGCGTGATTGAGTAACAAAACATCCAATTATCCAAACTTTCACATTTATAATATTAGTAGGATATCTACATACATTTGTCTATTCCCAAACTAGTATTCTGTGCTATATGGGAATTAAACAAGGTTAGAACAACATAACATCCAGACTGGAAGCAACTTGTACACATTATACACCTATCGCAATGGAAATCGAACACACGACTTCTTGAGTTCGATTCCAGTGACCACGCCACTAGGCCGACACGTGTAACAAATAACAAAGACAATAAAAAAATAACCAAAGTACCCATACGTTGAAAGCCATCTTTACTTTACTTTTAATTTGCGAGAGAAAAAAAAACTGTGATGTATCATGATAACGTTTCAAACGCAGCGACTCATGAGAAACATTTGATGACACAGAAATTAGGAAACGAACCAAAATTGTATTTTTCCTTTGATCCCTCTTCATATTTCATTTTGTTTGACAATATCGTGTACCAATATATTTCTTAGTGGATGCCTATGCCAAGCCTCCATCACTCGAACGTCCCTGCTGCGAGGGCCTACACTTTCGCTCCGCCCACCAGTCGGTTGGTAAGGAATAGTAACAACACTAAGTCGAGCGCAAAACTTAAGTACGGTTTATTTATAATACCACAGGCTTTTCGGTGAAGGAAAACATCGTAAGGAAACCTGCATACGCCGAAGAAGAAATTCTGAGGCGTATGTGAAGTCCACCAAATCGGCTTGGGGCACCGTTGGTGAATAGAGGTTTGGCACAAAAGATCCTGAAGGGTCGAAGTGTCGCCAGGTCTTCCTGGCCCCCTAAGAAGATAAGATAAGATAAGTCGAGCGCCCTAGACACATATTTGCCCACTGAGTCACGTCAAATTCGCCGGCATATCGCAGGCTGTTCGGAGTAATAACAACGCTAAGTCACATTGTTGCACGCTCCGCCGTACATCAAAGGCTGCTCGCCAGTCGCGCGCTGTACGGAGTAATAACAACGCTAAGTGGAACGCCTTAGACACATTGTTGCATGCTCCGCGGCACATAAAAGGCTGCTCGCCCGTCGCGCGCTGTACGGAGTAATAACAACGCTAAGTGGAGTACCTTAGACACATATGAGTGCACTTGGTACATTTATAAACGTCATTTTTTTTATCGACTACCGCTTCCTAGGTGTTAGCGCTGTGAAGAAGAAACGGCGCAACAAACTTCACGCAACACATCTTTTAAAAATCAAGTTTGCATACAATTAATAAAGATTTTGCGAAGCTGAATTAACATTAGTACCAGGCATCTTTGTCATTAAAATAATCTTTTATTTTATATTAGGCTTTCTAACAAAATTGTTTTTTAATGTGAATCTTAAACTTTCTGTCCGTCATATTTAAGATTTCCTCTGGTAGTTTGTTGTGGAATCGTACACATTGCCCCGTGAACGATTTACTGACCTTACTTAGTCTTAACCCTCGTAAAACAAGTCTGGTAGCCCTAAGATAATGTTACCAAACGTCCACGTTACAGTTCAAATTATCCATTTTCAATTTAGTTGAAAACTTTACGGCTTATTCCACTCAAAAGTTACGCAAATTCGTTAAATCCTGTTTCAGTTTCAACAGAACTTACCAAATTTTGTCTTGTTTAACCAGAGTTTAATTAATAGTCTCTGGGCCAGAAAGTTGACCGCGTAGCCAGAAGTGCTAGTCGGAGTTGCGCACCAAGGGTTCCGTACAAACTTATTTCCGTAGAAAAAATAAACTGGACTGAGGGACAAACTTAACTTTGTCGTTGGAAAACTGTTGTCCCAATAAATAAATATAAAAAAATATATATATGTTGGGACATTTCACACACAGCCACCTGATCCTAAACTAGGCAGGACCTGTAATATGGGTATCAGACAGCTGATATACATATATAAATACATAATATAATATATAAATAACATCCAGTCACAAGGCAAACACAAGTGCTCGTCACACGAATGTTTGCCCTGGGCGGGATTCGAACCCGCGACCCCGAGCTACGCAGGCAGGTGTACTACCGACTAGGCTACGGGGCCGACAATACATCGACATAGATAGTCAGGTTTTACGGGAGCTTGGAAAGCTTTTAAAAACACTGATTATAAGTTAATTAAACTATTTAATTATAATGAATTAAACCTAACTTAACTAACAGCCAGACGTGCTGACAGAAAGACATGGTGCACCGTACTGATGATGGCTTGAATCTCACGAAGAGGGGTCCCGCCATCGACCACCCGGACTCTGCTGAGTCGCCCGGGATAAGAGTCTGGATTGTGCTGCAGTTCTCAGGCTCGTACTTGTATGGTACGACCTGGTGGTGAGTGCATGACTAGGTCGCTGTGTGTATACCATCTGCAAATAAGTTTATAATCGCATAAAGTGTCATTTTTTGATCTTATTACTACAGAACAGTTTTCGGATGTTTTCCTTGAAGTACTTGTGCTGTAAGATATTGTTTCTTGCCAAATTTCATGATTCTTGGTTAACGGAAAGTACCTTATATGGTTTGATTCCTTGCAAGTGTCAAAATATGCGGCATAAATTGTGTTGATCAGAAGTTTGATTTTTTCACAGTTTCAAGGGACAGACCTGAGTATTTGATATTATCCACGCGTTTCTGAGAAAAGGGGTCTTGACAGACAGACAGACGGACAACGCAGTGATCCCATATTGGTTCCTTTTTTTCTTTATTTATTTTATTTTATTTGGAAATCTTACCTATGTGCGGTGCCAATTTCATCCTGATCCGTCCAGTGGTTGAAGCGTGATTGAGTAACAAACATCAAAATATCGAAACATCCAAATATCCAAACTTTCGCATTTATAATATTAGTAGGATTTAGAAAATACGTGAAGCAACTGAAATTACTAAATCTTACAGCTATAGTTAAATAAATTTTTAATATTTTTTTTAAATATCTCAGACATTCACACCAATTATCCAGTCCCAAACTAGGCAGAGCCTGGGCTATGGTTACTAGACAACGGATAGACAATATAAACATCCAAGACTTGGGTACAAACATTCATATTCATCATACGAACATTTGCCCCTAGCGGGATTCGAACCCGCAACCTCCGGCGTGGCAGTCCGAGATAGTAAGAAGGTAATATTACAAATATATAAAGCTATTAGCCATTAACTGGTTTTCACATATTAAAATAACACGCATATTTACTTAACATTAAAAACAAAAAACAAATCTACTTAAACCAGAGAAAACAACAAATATATGAAATAATAAACAACAAAACCTTTCCATGGTGCTAGGGTGTTGGGGCTCGAAATAGTTACAAGGTACCAGGTTACCAGGTTTAGAGGTTCGTAATCCTAACAAGAAGGATATTTCAATTTTCTTATTCCTTATCTCAATTTAAAACATACATATATCGTAAGCAGTTCCGTATACCTTCCACTATTCGCCGAAGACTCCTGGTATAGTTTCCAAGATACAATGCCCTTTTGACCCCAATTCCGGGGTACTTGCCTGGGGCTGATTTGGGTCTCGTCTTAGTAGACGTAGGATACGAGGTTCGGTTTTGTGGAACATTAGCGATCTCCCCTGACATTCACTATATACGTAACTGTATTCAAATCTATTTGAATCGCTTGTGATTTGTATTTTGATAATTTTTAAATATCTTAATTTTATTTAACTTATATATAGGTAAGTATAATATTAAGACTATTATGTATAATTATAACTAACCCAACACAAACTAGGCAAGCTGTCGTTGCCTATAATTGGGGTCGCATCTGGCCAATGTACAATTGTAAGATTCCCCTAAACAACAATTTATGTACATCCTGTTGGTAACCTAATAAGTAAAATAAAAAATAAAAATATAATTTTGTTGATCTACTGATGATAAACCACGAACGAATGCAGACAGAAGTTATTGCTGTGTTTGGAAGCACTTAAACTGTATGCAGCAAGTGCCATCGTGAATTGTACAATCTATACATTCTTAAAATAACAGATTTCTTGATTTCTTGACAAAACATCCTTGAATAAAAGTAAATTGATATTAAAGAAGCAATTATATAAATAAAATTAATTAATTAGTGATTATATTGGGACTTTCGGTAAAAGATTATTATATCGGTTGAACAATAGAAATCCTATCAAGATAGAATGGTAAAATAGGCGAGACACGCATGCCAACAATTTGCAGTATATTGCAAAAACTATCAAACGCTTACTCGGTTCACGCCAAATCAAGTTCGGGTAAACATCGACAGGAAGTCTGCCAAAGTGCCATATTGTGTGATTTTTTTTATTGTTGATGGGTTTGCGCTTGACATCAATCTCACCTGATGGTAAGTGATGATGAGGCTTCTAACTGCATAACTGTATCTCCTTACTGGAAACGTGACCGCGAGGCATAAATGGTGCCCGGAAAGGGTACGCTTTGTCCGAAAAAAGGCACGCGCGAGACTGAAATAAACAAGTGGCTATAACCGCTCTACCTTGATAGTATTTCTGTGGGTGAGCCCACACACTACCCCGGCATGGACGGGGAATGGGAGAGCTACCTTCCATTCACCCTGATTGCTCCCAATATATCTTGTGGGATCGTTGACAATGACAGTATTGATCTTCTATAAAAGTTAATCTGTGCAAGAAAGCCTACTATAAGTTAGATGACTACTTAAATGATAAAAGTCCATGGAGTGCTTGATGGCTCAGCATAGGTAGACTTAATGATTGTAATGAATAACATAAATCAAAGGTAGGGCCCTGTGCCGTTGGGTTTGTTGCCACTTCTTCCCCTCGGTTATACAGGTGGAAGTGGAGTAGTTTTAGGCAGAATTTGACGTCAAAAAGAGAATAATGTATTCCAATTTTGAAAATAAATATTTTGATTTTGATATTTTGATTTTGATATAAATAATATACCTCAGATTGGGCTACTAGCACATTATCAGAATTGATAACATCGGTAATTTCAGTTGGTTCTCGTATTTTCTAAATCCTACTAATATTATAAATGCGAAAGTTTAGATATTTGGATGTTTGTTACTCAATCACGCTACAACCACTGGACGGATCGGGATGAAACTTGGCACACATATAGGTCCTAACCTAGAGTAGGACATAGGATAGTTTTTATGCCGAGAAAACTTTCCATTCTTACGGGAAATACATTACAATTTGTGACGTTAAGTTGTCGTTGGACAAAGTCGCGGGCAACAGCTTGGACAACTTAACATCACAAATTATTATGTATTTCCCGTAGGAATGGGATGATTTTTCGGGTTAAAAACTATCCTATGTCCTATTCCAGCAAATAACCTATATGTGTGCCAAGTTTCATTACGATCCGTCCAGTGGTTGAAGCGTGATTGAGTAACAAACATCCAAATATCCAAACTTTCGCATTTATAATATTAGTAGGAAGTAGGATTGCATAACAGCCAGATTCAGACCGGGACCAACTTGTATTAAATTATCTGTCCCCAGTGGGAATCGAACTGACGACCTCTGGAGCTGGAGTCCAATGCAAATGGGTCCGGCGTGATAACGTGTATCTAAAGTCAATTATGTAAACGTTATTAAATACCTTCCCCCCCTCCCCCCCCCCCCCCCCATCGTTGCCCTACCTCAGGGCTATCGAGGGTTGGTAGTACTTTTTATCTGATGGACGTAGTTGGTAGTCTCATTTTATCTGATGGACGTAGTTGGTAGCCTCATTTTATCTGATGGACGTAGTTGGTAGCCTCATTTTATCTGATGGACGTAGTTGGTAGCCTCATTTTATCTGATGGACGTAGTTGGTAGCCTCATTTTATCTGATGGACGTAGTTGGTAGCCTCATTTTATCTGATGGACGTAGTTGGTAGCCTCATTTTATCTGATGGACGTAGTTGGTAGCCTCATTTTATCTGATGGACGTAGTTGGTAGCCTCATTTTATCTGATGGACGTAGTTGGCAGCCTCATTTTATCAGATGGACGTAGTTGGTAGCCTCATTTTATCTGATGGACGTAGTTGGTAGCCTCACTTTATCAGATGGACGTAGTTGGTTGCCTCATTTTATCTGATGGACGTAGTTGGTAGCCTCATTTTATCTGATGGACGTAGTTGGTAGCCTCATTTTATCTGATGGACGTAGTTGGTACCCTCATTTTATCTGATGGACGTGATCTGAGAGTACACAAGACTCTGTATGTTATTCGATGTGTTTTGAAGCATTCTATTAAATTCAAGTATACCTATTGAAAATTCAGATCAACAACTACGTCTATGACCTTCTATAACCTGTGTCTAGCTTACTTGATCCCCAAATCCCAGCGTTACCTTTTCAGCTTTTGCTTGTTACGCATCAGAAAATCACAGGATTTTCTGTGAAGCGTTCATGTTTGAATGGGCCCTGGAGACTCTTCAATTACTACTGAACTTCTATAGCTTTAACGTGATCCTTTGCCCAGTCAGTCGATTGACTTGATTAGATAATAATGTTGTTTGAAATATTCGTCCTCAAAGGTCAGCGAAATAGCTGATGTAAGTAGTGTCTGACGAAGAACGAAAGTGACCGACATGCCCGCAAGGAAAAGCAAGCTTAAATGGCAGTGGGCAGGTCACATCTGTCGTAGAATGACAGCCGATGGGGCAGACGAGTTATGGAGTGAAGACCGCGGATCGGCACTTGCTGGGTGGGACGCCCCGCCGACAAGACGGCTTCTCACTGAGGTCACCAGCTCTCCGAGCATACCTATTTTCAAAAAGAGACTGTGCACCTGGCTTGTCGAGCAGGCATTTTATCGCTTTGAAAAGTTCTTTCAGAACTCATTAACTTGATTTATTAAGAATTTTATTTGACATTTTTATTAATTAGTTGTTTATGTTACTTATTGATGTTTAATTTGCCTGTCTTTAATTTGATTTTATTTAATTTGTGTAAAAATTCTATTTGACCTGTAACGGAAGTTATCAATAAAGTATGTCTAAGTCAAGTGGACCGAGGACCTGAATAATGGCTGGATGCGGAGGGCGGAAGACCGGGTGCTGTGGCCTTCCATGGGAAAGGCCTATGTCCATCAGTGGACGTCCACACCCTCTCAACGTCCACAATAATTGGACTACAGGTTTATTGAACACTGCTTCATCATAACAGCCCTTAGACGTTAAGGTATTGAGATCATTACCATTACAGCCTTTAGACGTCTACTGCTGGACATAGGCCTTCCCTAATGAACGCTATCACACCTGTTCCTCCTCGCTCCGCAACCATCCGCTCCACCTCCTTCAAGTCGTAGGTTCATCTTTATTTAATTCCTGGTTTCTTGGTTTTTGATCTACACAATCAGTCTTATCAGATGGGTGGTAAGGAAGTGGATATGTAGTTGCTGTATTCAGTAATGTACATCGTAGGTTTGCTATTGTAGTTTGAGGAGGGGCTTGACCTGGGAGGCTGTTGGTTGAGTCCAGCAGTTCAGCAGCCAGCAGCAAATCTCTCCTTGTAGCTTCTGTTTAGATCCCTGATTTCTTTGATGTTAAGGTATTCATGAATCTCCGTGCTCTGTAAGCCATGGAGTACGGTTCATCTGGCGGCAGAGCATCTCAAGCTGCTCGTGAAAACTCGTGGGCCCCAAAGGTCTCTGCAACAGATATACCTCAAATTACACAGCAATAATTTCTGTCTGCATTTGTTCGTGGTTAATCATCAGCTGAAATACGTCCACAGCTGAACATAGGACTCCCCAATAGAATGCCACGAATGTAGGCAGATTGGTGATCGCAGCAATGGTGAGATCATATACACAGAGAACGCTGCTGCCCGGCCCTGGTGCAATCCCTTAGTCGCCTTGACGACACCCGCGTTTAGATTGAGGGTGGCCCTATTCTAAGCCGGGAACATAAAGTAAGTAATTTGTTTGTTCGCCACACACCTCCACAGCCGTCCTAACCCATCGCTAGACTGTAATATAAATATTTTCTAAATCCGTTATTGGCAGTAAGGACTATAAATTATATTAATATTGTTTTCAAGTGCTGTGGATTTTGTGAAAATAAAAAATAAATAATAAAGATGGCCAAAAACGAGACCGGAAGACAAATTTGATCGAAAAATGTATACTTTAGTCGGACACTGGTGTGGGTTATTCCCAAGTTAGGTTCAAAGGATCATCCTCTTTTCGCCGGATAATCTAAATTAAAAAGAACTTTCTTAGGATTTTACCCGAATGGAAAGTTGGAAGGAAATGAAAACCCTTTCAGTACATAATAAGTCTGTTGTTGCTAAAGGTTTCGCCAAACTAACGCGTGCTGCGTCCTGCGTCCCGCGTCCCGCGTCCCGCGTCCCGCGTCCTGCGTCCTGCGTCCTTCGTTCTGCGTCCCGCATCTTGCATCCCGCGTCCCGCATCCTCCGTCCCGCGTCTTGTATCGTGTGTCGTTTGTCCTGCGTCCTGTCATCACTGATGTTATCATTTCGTGTGCTCCAACTCGGAAAAAGTCGTATTTCAGTTATTAAAGTACCCAATATATGTACTATTTTGTACTTAATAGATCAAGAGGTACAAGGGGGTATTAATGTCTGAGCTAGAGTTACGTCACCCCAGCGCGAACATTTTGAACAATGGAACGTACTCATTTAAAAAATAGCGGTCTTCTGGTGGCTATATTGACGAGAACGTTCTAGACGCACGGCGTTATAAGTGCACATTCTAGAGACGCGCGCGTGCCGCATTATATTATTTCAGTTTTTTTCTTGCATTAAGCGTTGCTACTCATACCTATTTTCCAATGTACGTTTGCTCCAGATCCCTTTTTTATTTTGTTTACACTCAATGGCGTCACGGTATTATCATTACTCGTATACTTTATAACCCTAAGTTTCATACTCTACTTGGCTCGAGCTTCCAACAATGAAAGCTTTTTCCGGTGCTTAATCCGGAAGCTTATATTATATCCGACGGGATGATTTACCGGAACGTTCTAGAGGCTTGGTGCTTTGTGGTACATTCTCGGGACACGCGCCGGGTATGCTAGTATTTCTGGCTCTTTTGTGTATTGAGTATTCCATCTCACGCCTACTATCGAATGTATATAATAATATCATCATCATCATTAGCCCGAAAGGGTCCACTGTTGGACATAGGCCTCTCCCAAAGTGCCCCACTGAAGCCGATCTTCGGCTCTTCTCATCCAGTCACTGCAAGACGCCTTACGCAGATCGTCGCTCCATCTAGCCAGGGGGCGTCCCACACTACGCTTGCCCAGTCGCGGTCTCCACTCGAGAACTCGTTTACTCCAGCGGTAATCGGTTCTCCGACAGATGTGACCGGCCCACTGCCACTTCAGCGTACTAACTTTTTGAGCTAAGTATATATATAATAATATGGTGTATAAAAATATATATTGTTGGACATTTTTAAGTTTAAAATAGTGGGTAGGCGACACAGGCTATATAAGCGCGAACCAAAGTAGGCTCGCCCCTATTCTGCTGCTAGTCGTCGCGCGAGGTGTACGTTAGTTTGTGTGCGATATTGTTTCTATTCGTATTGATCTATTACTTGAAAGTACCTCTTTCCTAGTTTTGTTCAAATTCAGTGTTAGGTAAATTAAATCCTTTTTTAAAAAACCGAATCCGCTTCTGTTTCCTAAAAATATCATACTATTTTTCATTTGAAATATTTGTATTCTGTCTTCGTATTGAAGGTAAGACCGTAAATTTACTTTTGGGTCCAATTTGAGTCGACAATATATTTGATTAGGCTTAGATTAGATGGGACAAAGGGAATTTGGGTGAGCTAGGGTTCAGTTACGAATTTATTTTATATATTTATTTTATTTTATTTATTTTCACAAAATCCACAGCACTTAGTATACAGTTTTATACTAATTTATAGTTTGTACTGCCAATAACGGATTTACAATATATTTATATTACAGCCTAGTGATTGTGTGTGTGTGTGTGTGTGTGTATATTATATGACCGGAAAGTTCATGTATTAATTATTTATTTATTGTTCTCACGCCTAGGTCCCAGAGGGGTCGGCAAATACGATGTGATGATACACCACTTTGCGCGATCCAACGTCGCAAAGCGAAAATCATCAGCACGTCCACTGTTGAACATAAGCCTCCCCAATAGAATGCAACTGTTTGATGGGATTTAAATTGGGGGATTGTCATAATCACTACGCTTGGCAGGCGGATTAATATACACAGTAGAACGCTTCTGCCCGTCCCTGGTGCAATTCCTTACACCTCATACCATGAAGCAAAATAATTTTTGGTAGTTCATAGTTTCACCTCAAAGTGTTTTCCTACATGATTGGCACTAATTGGTTATTAAATTAGATAACAGATAATTTTAAAAGCTGCATTTGTTATCTAATTTTATCTAATTTAATAACCAATTAGTGTCAATCATGGAGGAAAACACTTTGAGGTGAAACTATGGGCTACGAAAAATTATTTTGCTTCATGGTATGGGTGTATATTTATATAAATATGTAAAAAGATATAAAGATAGATACATCTAATAAGTTTGTATTCTTTCTCTCAGCTCGGCAATTGCAGTACCTTAACGTTCTTCTCCAATTTTTATATTATTTAAACTTTCGCATCCCATCTGACGCCAACAATTCACATAAGTTAGCATCAATTCTAATAAGGGGATTACCATCAAAAAATAAAAAAATCGGTCAAGTGTATTTCTGGAAGATAGGTAAATTACACCCCCTCCCCTTCTTCTGAACTCATTCCTCACTCCTTCAACCAAATTCTGTATCCTTAGTAGTCAGTGTAGTTACGCCCTTACACTTTTCTGCATAAAAAAATAGTCGTGTGTCGGTGCGTCGTCGGTGCGTCTTCGGTGCGTCGTCGGTGCGACATCAGTGCATCGTCAGTGCGTCGTCGGTGTGTCGTCGGTGCGTCGTCGGTGCGTCGTCGGTGCGTCATCGGTGCGTCTTTGGTGCGTCTTTGGTGCGTCTTTGGTGCGTCGTCGGTGCGTCGTCGGTGCGCGTCGTCGGTGCGTCGTCGGTGCGTCGTCGGTGCGTCGGTGCGTCGGTCCGTCAGTCCATCAGTGTAGCAATGTCTTCTATGTAGCTAGAAGCAGCTGGATAGTTCCCTATCAATATCCAGCGATTTGACTGCATACAAAAGGGGACATTACTCTGTGGATCTAGATGAATATTCAAGCTTTCATTCAACCGCCGTCATTCCGGTACCCGCATAAAAGTTAATGAAAAAATACCTACATGTTATTAAATATTCCACCAATACAGAATCTGTACTAGGCTCAGAAACTTATAAACGATGAACTGGTATTGCCTCTTCAACTTTTGAAGGTGACTGTAATGAGACTGAGGCGCACAGTGTGCTTTTTCGCCCTAAAATAGTGACATGCCCTCTTTATTGCATAGTCCGACAAAGCTTATAATTCTAAATGTGGTAGTGAAACTCCCGCGCGTCAATTCCAAGTGGTTCTGACGAAATAATTTTTTTTCAGTCTGACCCACCGATCTTAAACGCAACAAAAAAAATTTTTCTGGAAATCTATTCGCGACAGAATTTTCTTATGAACGTATTTGGTTGGGTTATATTGACTACACATATTTATGTTATCAACTTCGCGAAAAAGTCAGTAGGAGCGAAGTTAACTTCATTTTATTAGAATTTTGGTTTTTATTTTATTATATTTTTTTAAGGCCGAGATCGAAACTCTGTCCTAAACAGATACATGCCACTATATGTCAGCAATAAGCTACCAAAGCAGTATTTTCAAACTCGCCCTAACTTTTAAGTAAACCGCATTTCAAATTATATCGTCAGGATTGTCACCTAGGGAGGTCACCCAAGAAAAAAATAGTTCCAATAGCGCTCAAAACTTGTATACTTGGTAATGAGGGGGGGCTTCTGATAACGAATTTGAGGTAAATTAAAAAAATGTATTTTCCAACAAAATCATATTTGAGACTACGGTGGAGCGATCGTACATCAGTGAAATAGAAACCATTAGTTTAGTATTAGTACAAAGAATTTAAATAAATAAAAATAATATCTAATAAATAAAATCGTAAACTTAGCGTGTCTGAACATTGTAGATATTTGCAAAAAAAAATTTGGGGGTCTAAGAATAAGCAACAGAACAAATACAAATACAATACAAATAACTATTATTTGTTCAAAAACATTAGGGTCCTTATACTAGACATATCTATGTAGATATATTATTACAAGCAGTAGCCTGGCTCCCAAACTAGGATTCCCTGAACACATTCCCAGAACACATTTCGATCATTTTTGAAATTTTTGTCTGTTTATCTGTGAGTTTGTGCAGCATCACTTAAAACTACTGATCGGACTTTGATAGACTTTTTACAGAAACATGGGGCTTAATTTGGGGTAACATATAGGCTTTATTTCATTGCAATCGGTGCAGTCAATCAAAAGTTATGCGAATTTATATTTTCCGAATACTCGCATACACTGCGAGGAGTGTAGGGTGTAAATGGTCGACTAAATTCGTTAGCGGTAGCGGGAGCGGGTATGATACCAATGTAATGTGAGTTTTTGAACACTGGGAACGAACTGGGATGTCAAACTATATAATAAAAGGGCATGTCACTTTTTTAGGGCAAAAAACATACTGTGCGGCGGTTAAAACGTTCTAATTGACCGTTCGTCTGCGTCACTGCGTCAGTGATTCCGCTTAGAAGCAGCTGTATGTAGCGTGGTATCTCTATTGTGACGTCAGACTAACATAATATACATTTTATATCCTACGGAACTTTGCCGTTCCTGACCAATTCTCGTATGCAAAGATTTATTGACCTGGAGCCTTGTAAATAAATTGGCGAGCTAAAAACGCCGATACTGTGTCCTTTCGCGAAATTGGGGACAAATAATTTATGAACTTCTTTCTATTGTAATGGCGGGTAGAGTGAAAAACTGGACCCTTTGTGAAATAAAAGTTTCAATTTACTAGTTGGAAAGTGTTTTGTCATGTACAATACTCACTCAGTATAATATGGTATGTATGTATTTATGTAAGAATGTTTATTATAGTTATTAGTTTAGTCGACGACTGAAAAACCTTTTGTTGGAAAATAAATATTATTCCATAAATGAATTTTCTAAAAAATGAAATTGGTGGGCCCTCTGACGTTTAATTTGATTTGTGATAACTTAATACCAAGTGTATTTTTAAATTTTTATTTTAATATTATATACTGACATAGATAGTATGTTATATACTATGACATTATTTGAATTGTTGACATTGTAACTTATACACTATTTTATTTTATGACGATCCCTTTTACCATATTAGAATGACATGTAAAATTGAATTTTTAAGATGTAAAAGTGAAATAAATAAATCTAATCTAATCTAATCTATTATATGTTATTATATGGTCTATAATGCACTTATTTTGCCCCCCTCGCTCTTACTGCCTTGTCTCACACCCTGTAAGTTTGGCTGGAAGAGATTTCTTTTAGAGATAAGCTCGCCTTTGTACACACCATTTGTTACTGTATTTAGTTTTCAAAATCAAAATATTTATTTTCAAAATTGGAATACATTATTCTCTTTTTGACGTCAAATTCTGCCTAAAACTACTCCACTTCCACCTGTATAACCGAGGGGAAGAAGTGGCAACAAACCCAACGGCACAGCGCCCTACCTTTGATTTATCTTATTCATTACAATCATTAAGTCTACCTATGCTGAGCCATCAAGCACTCCATGGACTTTTATCATTTAAGTAGTCATCTAACTTATAGTAGGCTTTCTTGCACAGATTAACTTTTATAGAAGATTTGAATTTTTGTTCAGACAAGTTAATAATTTCATTCGGAATTTAATTTTAAGTTGTGCAATAAAGAATATATATATAATACTATGGAATGTAAACTGTGTTTTAAATTCAATTAAATATGTATATACCCGATGGAACGACGACCTGTAGAAGGTGACCGGAAGCGGCTGGATGCGGAGGGCGGAGGACCGAGTGTGGTGGCGTTTATTGGGAAATGCCTATGTCCAGCAGTGGGCGTCTAAGGACTGATATTTATCTACTATAGATTGACGACCTCCGTGGCAGAACGGGGTAACTCTCGGACTGCCGCCGGAGGTTGCGGGTTCGAATTCCGCTAGGGGCAAATGTTCGTATGATGAATATGAATGTTTGTACCCAAGTCTTGGATGTTTATATACATTTATTTAAGTATGCGTATCCGTTATCTAGTAAGTAACTTAGCACAGGGTCTGCCTAGTTTGGGACTGGATAATTGGTGTGAGTGTCTGAGATATTTAAGTATATGATTATGAAGATGACGCAAGCATCTGTCAAAAGTTTTCACCTATAGTAAGCAACCTCTCACGTCTCGCACATACAACTTAACCGGTTGTATTGAGCCGGTGAATGCCCTAATAAGTGATAAAACATCAACGATCTCTATGTACTACTAGATGGAGCGTTCCAAACAAACGCTCTGTTCCACGCAAGGAGCCGCAATTCGGTTACATTCACAATGAAACGTGTGCAGTTACTGCGCAGAACATTTAATTATTACTAAATATTGACGCTACTGGTAAATAGCGTCAATATTAAGTAAATATATAAATGTTCTGCGTAGTAACTGCACAAGTTTCATTGTGAATGTGAACAATTGAGCCGTGGTAGCCGGTTGGTTGTGCTCTCGCCTCACGTTCATGAGGTCGTGGGTTCAAACCCCGCCCGTACCAATGAGTTTTGCGAAACTTAAGTACGGTTTCTTTATAATACCACAGGCTTTTCGGTGAAGGAAAAAACATCGTAAGGAAACCTGCATATGCCGAAGAAGAAATTCTGAGGCGTATGTGAAGTCCACCAAATCGGCTTGGGGCACCGTTGGTGGTCAGGGGTTTGGCAGTTATGTAGGGTCGAAGTGTCGCCAGGTCTTCCTGCCCCCCTAAGAAGATAAGATAGTACATAGAGATCGTTGTAAAACATACACTTGTCTAAATCCCAAACTAGGATAGTCTCAAATATAACATCGAGACCGGGACCATCTTTAACAAACTGTTGCTACCAGACTATTTTTTTTTCTGAGATACAAAATAACCACGTGTCACATCACTACCTTCGACCAAATGACACGTCACTATTTCCTATCTCAACATCATCATCAGGTTATTTTTGTCTCCACTGCATGAGCACAACCCTCTCTCATCTGCCGGAGACAGACGGAGGATTTGTTGACAGACGAGTTGGGGAGGCCTGATTGATGTTTTATAAAATATCAATACATTATAATGTATTCCCTTAGTCACCTTGTACGACATCCACGGGAAGAATTCGAGTGGTCCTATTGTACTCTACCGGAAACCACACGGCTCATCTTCTATCTGTTTCCCATTAAGTGTAACACGAGATTGGTGTTTATGTGATACACGGAAGCTCTGGAGTCGTTAATTATTCCTGGCTCCTGTCCGTGTTAAGTGCCATTAATTATTTACGGTAATTACCCTGGCGACAGTGTCGGAGGGTTTTTTAGAAATATACGTCGCTAGATGTGCCGTTGTCATAAAATAAAATGTGTCACTGGGTCGTGAACTCGTGGCATTTGGCGGTGATGAAGTGGTGAAAAATCTGCGGTAATTATATATTTTTGAGGTGAAAAGTTGCCTAAAATTAATGTAAAAATTTTGTGTGGTCAAGGTGCTTATAAAAGGGATTTGCACCAATAGGCAGCTGCGTTCTCCTGCGTATATGAAGATCATTACTACGATCACCACTCTGCCTGCCAAGCGTGGTGGTTATGGCAAATCCCCCAATGGACAGCCCATCAAAAGTGGCATTCTATTGGGGAGGCTTGTGTTCAGCAGTGGACGTAATTTGCCTGATGATGAATGTAAATATTTATCTGAAGAGATCTAGACTGTTCTCATGCAGACTCTTTAACCAAAGAGTGACTGTCACTCAATTCCCCAGTTGCAAGTCCCCTGCAAAGTAGAAGTACGGCTGGGAGTACACGTTACTGGTTCGTTCGCGTGTTATTCGCAATTTTTGTTGGATTTGTCGATCTGCTAAAGTTTTTATTTGATACTAGCTGTGCCCGCGGCTCCGCTCGCGTGGACTACAGGATCCGCTCCCATTCCCACTTCCACTCCCATTCCCACTTCCGCTCCCGTTCCCACTTCCGCACTTACTTAACTCATAAAACTAAGGTCATTCGAGATAGTACGTCGGTGACATCCTTTAAAACTAAACTAAAAGAGCAACTATCTGTCTCACTCAGTATAATATGATATGTATGTATATTATATTTATTATTATTTACTATAAATATTTATTTACTATATGTAATATGTATGTATATATAAATGTGTGTAAAGTAGTTTCGGTATTTAGTTAGTATGTAGTATATTATGCACTTTTTGCCCCCTCGCTCTTAGTGCCTTGTCTCACACCCTGTAAGGTTGGCTGGAAGAGATCTCTTTTAGAGATAAGCTCGCCTTTGTACACAAAATTTGTAACTGTATTTACTTTTAAAATTTGTGCAATAAAGAATATCATATCATAAGTTAACACGTTAAATTTTTACCATTGACACATCTACAAGTTCAGTTTAAAACAACTCTATGTGCAGAACTAAACAATAATTAATTGCTCTGTCGTGGATTTAGTTAAATCTACAGGCAGCGAAGGCAAATTCGTAAATCAATGGTTTTGCCGCTGTTTGTGGCTTGATGAAATAATTAATTTTGCTCGGGTGTTAAAAACGACCTCCGTGGCGGAACGGGTAGTTGTCGGCCTGCCACGCCGGAGGTTGCGGGTTCGAATCCCGCTAGGGGCAAATGTTCGTATGATGAATATGAATGTTTGTACCCAAGTCTTGGATGTTTATATATTTAAGTATGTGTATCCGTTATCTAGTAACCATACCAAAGGCTTTGCCTAGTTTGGGACTGGATAATTGATGTGAATGTCTGACATATTTATTTATTTATTTAATTCAAATATTATTTCGGTAGTGCGAGCTCTCTAAGAAAGCTTGTTAAATTGTTTAAAAACGTACCTACAAAATTCATCCAAACCAAATTGAATCCTATGCGCATGGAAGAAAGTCAATGTTACGCTAAACTTCTAATTCACGAACATATTGACAATCGTTTGCCATTCGCTTATGGTTAGTACCTACGCTTTCGGATTGTGTAGCGGCGCGGGACTTTACTCAAATGCATCACATCCGTTAGCGACGCGCTCGAAATTTAATTGTAAATTGAGACAAACGTACCTAATTTTGTTATTATACATATAATTTTGTTATTTGTATGAGGGTATTTCTATAATTTATATGTGTCGACCACCCTGCGCGGATTTCTGCAACCCGCAGTCCGCAGCTAACCGCCAGCCCAATCGCGCGACTACTCTTTGTGTACGTGTATTTTCAATAAACCCTACTTTTTGATATAATTGTTCGCCATTATTCCACGAACTCGACACATAGGTAACAACATCGACACCCGACAGATTGGCTCCGGCAGTCGGGGCCGCGCCGCGATGGTATATTTTTATACCTAATGTCGAAGTGAGACAGGTCTGGTCTAGGAGAAACCTGACATATTACAAAATTTGATCGAAACTCAGAAAGATTAGTACATTTTCGGTTGTACCCATAGTTATCATAGATATATAAGTACAGATATATAAGTATTTGTTTATGTAACTGATATGTATCTTACATACATAGCCAGTGTATCTGGTGCCTCCAACCAAAGAACAATTTTGTTTAAGAGAACATAATGTATGAACATATAATACTTAACGACGTGTGGGCAATAACATTGGTACAAACTCCATATTGGGTGTGTCGGGCTTTCAGCGAATTGAACGTAATAACTTGTACTTTAAGTAAACCAACAGTTTTGTTAGGTTGTGACGCGGACCGTCTCCAGCACAAAAGTGATCAGCTGAGACCCCGGGGGCAACCAAAATAACTCTGTCCACGTGCGTGAAGCAAGGGCCAATCACAATTAAGTATTGTGAAGTTATCCAATCGTGATTAAGGAATATGCCAACCAAGCGAATGGAGGCCTTCAAGGATAACTCAGTGTTGTTTAACTAAAATAAAATCTCGATGGTTGCTGTTTGACAGATAGGTGTTGCTACATAAAATAGCAAGTAGTGTTGACATGTGAATCGCGTAAATGAATGATTAATTCGATATGATGTCAACTAGCGCCACCAGGTGTTTACTTGAAGGAAATTATGTTACGACTTAAACGGTGTTAATAATCGTATCGATACTTCTAACGTTAACTTGTTATCTCCGACATACTTAATATAAATTGCCAACTAAAAGAAAAGTAAGCGGATGTTTTGAATAAATTACAAAGGCTTTGTTGAAAGTACGTCAGCCAACAAAGCCTGTCCGTATTTGGTACAAATATTGAACTTCCCGCAATCGGATTTGATCCCTCCGAGTTCTATGAACTTCTGTGTTCATGGCCTTCCGAAGAAATAAGTAACTGTAGACCTAAGGTTCTGTTTAAACTTCGGAAATTCTCCGGGGTAAAATGTATCAAAAGTATTTTAAACTTTGGCAGATTATTTCCGTATATATCGACAACTTATTTGTATTTACATCCACTGTTACGGTGCAAAACTTTAAATTATAAAAAGAACTAAAACAGTGATTTCACAATTTTATAAAACAAAAAAAAATATTTTCATGAAAAATGTAATAACCTGATTGAATCCTGGTCACGGCACCTTGTGTTGAAAATTATAAAATTTAATAAGTCTCCGTTGGAGCTAAAGTTTTCTAACAAACCAGCCCAGGACGCGGACTAAGTGCTCAGGAAAAAATTAATTTTTAGCACAACTTTGTTTCGCTGCAGCTGCTTCATGCGAAAGCCTTTTTGTTCCAACATCAAATAATCAGAGAGCAATTTTAGGTAGGATAACACTTTTTAAATTTGTTTTCATTTTGTAAACAAAACAAACTAACCTTGTTTAGTTTATGTAAATAAATATTATTTTACCAAATCACCACTAGTTAAAAAAAGCGGCCAAGTGCGAGTCGGACTCGCCCATGAAGGGTTCCGTAGCAGCAAGTAACATAATATAAAAGTTATAGTAGTTCGTTGTAACTTTGATCGATGTTTTAATAATAGTATTGTGGTTTACGATTTATGACGTATTAAAAAAAACTACTTACTAGATCTCGTTCAAACCAATTTTAAGTGGAAGTTTGCATGGCAATGTACATCATATATTTTTTTTAGTTTTATCATTCTCTTATTTTAGAAGTTACAGGGGGGACACATTTTACAACTTTGGAAGTGTCTCTCGCGCAAACTATTCAGTTTAGAAAAAAATGATATTAGAAACCTTAATATCATTTTTGAAAACCTATCCATATATACGCCCCCCCTGTAACGCCCCCGTATGGGTTTGATGAAATTTTTTTTTTGAGTTTCAGTTCTTAGTATATGGACGTTTTATAATGCATTCCCTTAGTCGCCTTGTACGACATCCACGGGAAGAGTTGGAGTGGTCCTATTCTACTCTACCGGAAACCACACGGCAACATATAATATACATAAACGCAGTTAATGAAAAAAATAATATCTCAAGATATACAACCTTAAAAATACAATTTGTTTGTATGTTCTTCACAGAGCAAGTGGTCTGATATCTGACACATACTTCTTATGTGTCAGTGATATGGCAATGATATTTATTTATTATTTATGCACACAAATGCACAAAAGCGAACTTAATGCCGAAGGTAGAATACCTTCGGCATTACCAGTTGACCTTTGAGTCATGCAGACAACTTTAGCAGGTCCAAAAATTACCGATATTGAAATAGAGAAGTATTAAGATAAGATACGTAATGCTCACGCTTTGGTCAAAGAGGGATAGGCGGAGACAATGTATCGCCACTTTGCGCAATTCAATGTCGCAAAGCGGCTTTCCTTTGCCCGCTTTTCGCTCCTTGATACCCCTTGTGTTACAAACAACATCGCCGATTACATAAATACATATATTGCGATGGATTAGTTAGGATGACTACATTTATTTGGAGCGACGAGGGTAAGAGAGAAAGGGGTTTGAGGGCAGGGTTAAAGGTTATATCTTGACCAGGTCGCACTGGAGTTGACTGGAGAGGCGAGAAGTTCGTTTCGTCAACTTACTCTTGGAAAGTCAAATCAAGAGGTTTTGCTTATCTGGAGTTCTATTGCTGTGTCTTCTCTGTCGTTCCCTCACTGATGAGGATCGCGACCGTATAAAATGCGCGTCCACGCATAGCGGTCATTGGCCAGCCGCCTGCTTCATATAAGGATCCGCCAGCCACCCTCCTCGCCGGGTCTGATCACCTCGTCGGAGCTCGTCCTCTGGCACGCCTGCCCTCCACTTGTCCCAGGATAGCTGGCAACAACACAAATTCTATAAGTATGTGGCCATTCTGAGAACTTGGTTGGAATATCTAGTATGCCTGTAGTTACAATGACTGTTTGTAAACACAACAATGCAAGAATTGCTTCTTGCCAACAGAAGCATAAGAGAATTCTACCACAATTATAAAAGTTTGTAGGATGAACTCGTTTTGTAGTTGTCATATTCTAGACAAGCCCGCATCTGGTAGAACAAATACACCCCGTGTTTGTTCTACGAGGCTTGTACAAAGTTTGCAAAAGATATCCCTTGTAGCTAAAAAAGGATTTTGTCTAATGCGAATTATATTTCGTAATATTTGTGAAGAGAGAGGTATAGTGATACGCGAGAAGTTTGGTTTGAAAGAAGATGTAGCAAAGAAGATAGAGAAGAGAACGTGGCGTTGGTTAAGACATCTAGAGTAAAAGAAGAGTGATAAAAGTCAGCGGGAATGTAGAAGGAACTACAGCTAGCTGTCGTCCTAGGAGGACGTTCAAGGATCAAATTGGTGACGTCCTCAAAAAGGCTGGGGTCTGCAGTGAGATGAATAAAAGGAGGTGAGTGAGAAGATTGATGAATGTGAGGGAGGCTAGTGAGGTGTGTCAGGATCGCGGAAAGTGGCGATACATCGTTTGGGATCATGGAGTGAGTATTATGTACATATGTTTCATGAGGTCGTGGGTTCAAACCACGCCCGTACCAATGAGTTTTACGAAACTTAAGTACGGTTTATTTATAATACCACAGGCTTTTCGGCGAAGGAAAACATCGTAAGGAAACCTGCATAAGCCAAAGAAGAAATTCTGAGGCGTATGTGAAGTCCACCAAGTCGGCTTGGGGCACCGTCGGTGGTCAGGGGTTTAGCACAAAAGATTCTGAAGGGTCGAAGTGTCGCCAGGTCTTACTGGCCCCCTGAGAAGATAAGATAAGATGTACGTATGTACTAATGTATATTATCTATCCCTGATTAGTACCGACACGTTCAAACTGTCCACCCTCTTCCAAATACCCTTACCTGTCCACCTGTGGTCAGTTGAGACGAAGGTCAAGGGGTATCCCTTTGACCATAATATATTATGTTCTATAGAAATATCGAATAGGTCTCGGTAAATGTCATATTGTACGGGAATACTACTTTTGATTTAATGAAATTATGCGATATGATAGAATCTAAAATACGCCATCAGATCTAGGAGTTTTTTTGGCACTGCTGCATATCCCCGACACTTTAAACATGCGAACAGATTTAATTATTTCCGGTGCTCACCACCTTTTCAGGGACATTTCGAAAAGACTGGTGGAGAATGGAGTGTGCTGGAGCACACGAAATGATAACATTGGTGATGACAGGACGCAGGACGCAGGACGCGGGACGCGGGACGCGGGACGCAGGACGCGGGACGCCGGACGCAGGACGCAGGACGCAGGACGCAGGACGCAGGACGCAGGACGCAGGACGCAGGACGCAGGACGCAGGACGCAGGACGCAGGACGCAGGACGCAGGACGCAGGACGCAGGACGCAGGACGCAGGACGCAGGACGCAGGACGCAGGACGCAGGACGCAGGACGCAGGACGCAGGACGCAGGACGCAGGACGCAGGACGCAGGACGCAGGACGCAGGACGCAGGACGCAGGACGCAGGACGCAGGACGCAGGACGCAGGACGCAGGGCGCGTTGGTTTGGCTGGACCTGTTACAAGAAGAACAAAATATTTTTCTTCCTTATACTGGCAAGATAGCTCATTTTTGTGTCAAGTTACCAGCGAGTAAAGTATAAATAGTTGGTTTCCTTCCATATTGAGTCTTATTAAGCCAACAATTCTTTTAAAACGTTGCTACAGCAGTGATTATTTACAGAGGATGTCTGGAAGAAATCGCTTAAGGTGATAAGATCGCCTACTATTTTTAATTTTCAAATCTTGTAATTGTGTTTGTGCAATAAAGTGTATTGTATTGTTTAGATATGTATGAGTCTGTAATTAAATCTTCAAGACACAACTCTACAGCTCGTATACCAAATTAATTAGGTACGTCCCTATTAAATGCAAGTGAAATTCCAATTTCCCCACGTAAACTTGATTTAATAGAGTTTCCATATAATAAATCTCGCTCGGTACTCGCTGGAGGGGTGCCAGAAATAGAATATTATACGTGGAAAGTAACTAATTGCCTTCGTTATCGGCTATACGCGAGATTTTCACTAAAAATGACAAGAACCCTTGGAATTTTTAATGAGATTTTTTTTATTATGAAAGAGGATTATGGTTAAATAGAGAGCTGTATGATTGAAAAGGACAGATATAGAGGTAGGCGCTTCAGCTGGTAACGAAAGTCGGAGATGTGGTCATAATTGCGCATATCGAATTGAAAAAATTTGGAATCTATTTTTGTCTCCACTGCAGGAGCACAACCCTCTCTCGTCTGCCGGAGACAGACGGAGGATTTGGCCTACACTCCCCGCGCTGGCCAGACGGGTTGGGGAGGCCTGATTGATGTTATATAATGTATTCCCTTAGTCGCCTTGTACGACATCCACGGGAAGAGTTGGAGTGGTCCTATTCTACTCTACCGGAAACCACACGGCAATAATGAATCATACGTAGATCCAATGGCGCAAAGCGAATAATAATGAATTATCATCAGCACGTCCACTGCTGAACATAAGCCTCCGCAATAGAATGCAACTGTTTGATGGGATGTCAATTGGGGGATTTGCCATAATCACTACGCTTGGCAGGCGGATTGGTGATCGCAGTAATGATCTTAATATACACAGCCCGTCCCTGGTGCAATTCCTTACACCTCATACCATGAAGCAAAATAATTTTTCGTAGCTCATAGTTTCACCTCAAAGTGTTTTCCTTCATGATTGACACTAATTGGTGATTAAATTAGATAACAGATGCACATTAAAATCATCTGTTATCTAATTTAATAACGACTTAGTGTCAATACTGAAGGAAAAAAACTTTGAGGTGAAACCAACGATCTCTATGTACTACTAGATGGAGCGTTCCAAACAATCGCTCTGTTCCACGCAAGTAGCCACAACTCTTTCATATTCACTTTGAAACTTGTGCAGTTACTACGCAGAACGTTTAGTTATTTACTAAATATTGACATTAAATAGCGTCAATATTTAGTAATAATTAAATGTTCTGCGTAGTAACTGCACGAGTTTCATTGTGAATGTGAAAGAGTTGTGGCTACTTGCGTGGAACAGAGCGATTGTTTGGAACGCTCCATCTAGGTGAAACTATGAGCTACGAAAAATTATTTTGCTTCATGGTATGAGGTGTAGTCGCCTTGACGATATCCATGAGAAGATTGGGGTGGCCCTGTAAATATGATATTATGTGCCCTTTTCAAAACCAACTAAATTCTTATCCTTAGCATTTCGCAATGAGCCAAGCCTCCTTCTATCCTCCCCCTTTATAATTACACTTCATTGCAATGTAAGTGCTTGACTATACAATGTATTAATCAGTATACTTAAACTAATTGCACGACAGTGCTACCGTGTGATGTACATTAATTGATGTCAGTTAATTAGTAAGCCTAGTCCCATTAGCAGGCGGAGCTATTAACTTGACTCGTGCCAGATATAAATCATGGATCACGCTACAGTACCCAAATAGCACATTAGTATTCTTTAGTCTTCTACCCATTATAGCCTGGCACCTAACGATGTTGTCTAGTTTCTCGCCTCTACTGAGAAGATTAAATATTAAAAGACTACGCGACAACTTAACATCACAAATTATTATGTATTTTCCGTAGGAATAGGATGTTTTTTCGGGATAAAAACTATCCTATGTCCTATTCCTAACCTAACCTATATGTGTGTCAAGTTTCATCACGATCCGTCCAGTGGTTGGAAGCGTGATTGAGTAACAAACATCCAAACTTCCAAATATCTAAATATCCAAACTTTCACATTTATAATATTAGTAGGAAAGTAGGATGGTGGGCGTTTTGTATGGAACCTCGTAGACACGTAACACACCAATATGCCAATGAAAAAACGTCTTATTAGGTAGAAAAATATTAGCTAGATCGCAGTTAGCTCTTTTTTTGGCGTTATGGGCCTTTTAGCACATAACGGACGATGACAATCGATATAAATTAGTACGAAAAGGCCAAGAAAATACAGCTAACTGAGATTATCGCCATAGTAACTATTGTTCTACGTAATAAGAACTTTTCATTGGCGTGGGACTCGAGGGAGCAGTGAAACCACGATGAGAGTTGAAAAGCTAATCCTTATATATTAAACTAATCTATGTACTACTAGATGGAGCGTTCCAAACAATCGCTCTGTTCCACGCAAGGAGCCGCAACTCGTTTACATTCACAGTGAAACGTGTGCAGCAGTTACTACGCAGAACATTTAATTATTACTAAATATTGACGCTATGGTTAAATAGCGTCAATATTTAGTAAATAATTAAATGTTCTGAGTAGTAACTGCATATGTTTCAAAGTGAATGTGAACGAGTTGCGGCTCCTTGCGTTCGCTCCATCTAGTAGTACATAGAGATCGTTGTATTGTACACAACTAACGTAATTTACATGGATTCTGTCGGTGTGAACATGCAGCAGAGTAGTATTTCGGACAGTGAGTAGATCGTTGCTACTTGCCAACTGTCTTGCCCAACATTCACTGCAATATTACTATAAACATTCATCATCAGGTTATTTTTGTCTCCACCGCAGGAGCACAACCCTCTCTCATCTGCCGGAGACAGACGGAGGATTTGGCCTTCACTCCCCGCGCTGGCCAGACGGGTTGGGGAGGCCTGATTGATGTTTTATAATATATTCCCTTAGTCGCCTTGTACGACAACCACGGGAAGAGTTGGAGAGGTCCTATTCTACTCTACCGGAAACCACACGGCAACATATAATATACATAAACGCAGTTAATGAAAACAATATATCTCAAGATAAGGGTACCAACAACCTTAAAAATACAATTTGTTTGTATGTTCTTCACAGAGCAAGTGGTCTGATATCTGACACATACTTCTTCAAAGCATTTAGGTACAAAGGAATAATCTCCCACTATTTATATCCGCAGCATCTCAGCACTTCCTACTTAATATCTCTCCGTTTCTAAACGCGTAGGCGTTGAGATCGTTGAGTTCCCATGTTTTCCTTCACCGTATTGTTTGTTAGATCCCGGAGTGTTCTTTGAATTCCCAGATCGAATGTCTGTTGAGAATCACCCACGTGAACTCTAAGAGACACAAAAATATCTTTCAGATGTTTAAATCTGGGGGCCAATTCTACTATTTTCAATATTTATCATTCGTTTAAACTATATGTGAAAGTTTAATATCCTATTCTACTAATATTATAAATTCGAAAGTTTGGATAATTGGATGTTTGTTACTCAATCACGCTTCAACCACTGGACGGATCGGGATGAAACTTGGCACACATATGGGTTAGGTCCTGGAATAGGACATAGGATAGTTTTTATCTCGAAAAACAACCCATTCCTACGGAAAATACATAATAATTTGTGATGTTAAGTTGTCCACCCGGACGAAGTCGCGGGCAACAGCTAGTACTAAATATATGAAAGATACGACTATCTTCTACTAAGGGTATATTATTATTTGTACTCAGTACAATAGATACAAACATCAGGAACCGATATAGATCCATCCCTCATTGTTTTTCTCCAACTCGTGACTGATTCGAGAGGTTATTACGTTGACACGGAAGGTGCCGCGATCCTTCATCTTGTTACTTCCCATATCCCTTCTACCCTGACCGGCAGTCACCCTGACAAAACCACAACAGAAAACATTAATTACATTTTGAAATACATCACTGTATAGACAGAGTGTTCTATAAAGATGGCAAGAATCGAGGCAGCAATGAATGCAGTATAAATTCAAATTGCCATCTGTAGATGTTGTTCTCCAAGACGTAACAGCTGTTGCATTCATGATTCTAGTCACGTTTTCAATGGATTTTCTTACCACTCTATAACTGTAATCGAGCCTCTCGGGTTTATGGAAATGTAGGAAAATGTTCAAGAAGATATACGTCTTCATTTTGGTTAGTTGTGTACTAAATTTTGAGATTTCAGGTGATTTTTTTATTCCTGGTGGTTTTACGCTTGACCTCAATCTCACCTGATTGTAAGTGATGATGAGGAGCCGTGGTAGCCGGTTGGTTGTGCACTCGCCTCACGTTCATGAGGTCCTGGTACAAACCCCGCCCGTACCAATGAGTTTTACGAAACTTAAGTACGGTTTATTTATAATATCACAGGCTTTTAGGTGAAGGAAAAAAATCGTAAGGAAACCTGCATATGCCGAAGAAGAATTCTGAGGCGTATGTGAAGTCCACTAAATCGGCTTGGGGCACCATTGGTGGACAGGGGTTTGGCACAAAAGATCCTGAAGGGTCGAAGTGTCGCCAGGTCTTCCTGGCCCCCTGAGAAGATAAGATAAGATAAGATAAGTGATGATGAGGCTTAAGGTGGAGCGCGCTTACCCAGAAGATTACTCTTTCCTTAAAAAGATCCAAATTGTACTTGTCCGGAAATACCGAAGCTGGTAGGGAGTCAGTCCTTAGCAGTTCGCATTATGAAAGAGGAAGCAAAAGACTTCAAGCGAGAGCGTGGTATGTCTACTACATAAGGATGAATATGGTGTGGTTAAAAACACTTTAATAGTTCTATATTTTTTTTAGAATCTTTATGTATAGTATTTTTAGAATTTATATACATAACACCTTTCACAGCGTCTATATCAGTTATTACTTACAAAAGTAGATAGGTAGATGCTCCCTAATTATAGACAATTAAGCATTGCTTCATATATAAAGATCCGCCACCCTCCTCGCCGGGTCTGACCACCTCGTCGGAGCTCATCCTCTGGCACGCTTGCCCTCCAATTGTCCCAGAATGATGAGCTTCTCCAGGTCGTGCTTGGGAGATCGCGCAATCCTACATAAGTTAGACTAATATATATTTTCTCTACTAGTAATATAGTCATCTTCATTTATCCAACTTATCATCAGCCTGAAAAAGTCCACTGTTGGACATAGGCCTCTCTCAAGGCGTGCCACTGAACCCGATCTTCGGTTGTTCTCATCCAGTCACTGCCAGCCGCCTTACGCAGATCGTCGCTCCATCTAGCCAGGAGGTGTCCCACACTACGCTTGCCCAATCGCGGTCTCCACTCGAGAACTCGTTTACCCCAGCGGTAATGTCTCCGACAGATGTGACCAGCCTTCAGCGTACTACAGCGATATTTTCATTGGCGACATCACATTTTGGCTGGAACTTAAGATTAAATTATAGAGCAGAACCTTTTTCATGACCTCAGTATCGAGAGGGACCTAGAAAATGAAACCTTATTTCGTGGCGTCGGCATAGAATGCCTGAGACTCGCGGCGAACCTAAGAAATAACTAGGACAACGATCTCTATGTACTACTAGATGGAGCGTTCCAAACAATCGCTCTGTTCCATGCAAGTAGCCACAACTCTTTCACATTCACAATGAAAATTGTGCAGTTACTACGCAAAACATTTAACTATTACTAAATATTGACGCTAATAAAATAAAATAAAATAAAATAATAGTAATAATAATAAATATTGACGCTACGGTTAAATAATGTCAATATTTAGTAAATAATTAAATGTTCTGAGTAGTAACTGCACAAGTTTCAAAGTGAATGTGAATGAGTTGTGGCTACTTGCGTGGAACAAAGCGATTGTTTGGAACGCTCCATCTGGTAGTACATGAGATCGTTGGACTAGGATAAAATGTCGACCGACTAGGGCTTGTCCGATAGCTTGTAAATATGTATAGATGTGTTGGACTGGTAAACGAAGTCTATCCAATATTTAGTCACACTTGGAATATATAGCGGTCGTAAATCTGACCCGCTGGTAGGGTTGTCCACTTCGATTATCAAGGGAACTATTCATTCAGTATTTTTATGGCTTATGTATATGTCGCCGCCAACTTATATCAAGATCAGCCAAAACGATTGATAGGCAGTTAATTAAATCATCATCATCATCAGCTGAAATACGAACGCCACTTTTGGTGGGCTGTCCTTTCTAGTACATACTTGCCATAATCACCACGCTTGGCAGGCTGATTGGTGATCGCAGTAATGATCTTAATATACACAGGAGAAAGCTGCCACCCGTACTTGCTGCAAACCCTTAGTCGTCTTGACGATACCCACTAGAAGACATTCAGACATTTATTTATTTAAAATATAGCAACATTACAGATTATTATTCCATTGCGTTACAATAACTTTTATACTATAGACGAAACAGGCATTCCTCTCTCTAACATTCCCTTCATCATCAGGTTATTTTTGTCTCCACTGCAGGAGCACAACCCTCTCTCATCTGCCGGAGACAGACGGAGGATTTGGCCTACACTCCCCACGCTGGCCAGACGGGTTGGGGAGGCCTGATTGATGTTTTATAATGTATTCCCTCAGTCGCCTTGTACGACATCCACGGGAAGAGTTGGAGTGGTCCTATTCTACTCTACCGGAAACCACACGACAAAAGCCGTCCATTCCCTTACATTCCGTCATCAGTCGTCCCATGCCGTCCACGAACACGTCACAGAATGATAATAATGTCACGTCGAAGATTGGAAGTGACCCTATTCTAAGCCGGGAATCACATGGCTACTCTTAATTAAATACCGTCATTCGGCAGTTCGTTCGTTAAATTAATTAAGATATCTTAACGTTCAACGTGTAGACTGACTTAGCCCTTTGGAAACGGCTGAACCAAAAGCCGCCATTTTTTTTCTTTTTACCGTAGGGATAGCTAGTAGTTTCTAACAAAATTTAGTGCCAGCAGCAGATAACGTGTGTATTATTAGATTATTATAGAGATTATAGATTGCTTCTCTATATGGCGTCGAAAAACTACTCCCTCGGACCAGAAGTCAGGACTGAGGAATACCCTGGTGCTTTGTAACCTGGAGCTTGCATAGCCTAAAGTGATTAGAGCTAATAGATCTGTGGCGGTTTACCAATGCACTTATAATTATTATTTAGAATTATAGTTTTAGCTGGCAAGACTGAAGGCATGGCAACACTGTCAGGCCTTATGTCATGTCATACTTTGATCTCTATGACTTGTACTCGACAACGCAGTTTTGTACTCTGGTTTTATATATAAACTAGCTGTGCCCGCGGCTCCGCTCGCGTGGACTACAGGATCCGCTCCCAATCCCACTTCCACTCTCACTCAATCTCACTCTCAATCCCGCTTCCGCTCCAGGTCCAGGTCCGAAAGCTCACGAATTCAATCGAGCATTTAAACCCTACACTCCTCGCAGCGTATGCCAGTTTTCGGAAACTATAAATTCGCATAACTTTTGATTGACTGCACCGATTGCAATGAAATAAAGCCTATATGTTACACCAAAATAAGCTCCATGTTTCTGTGAAAAGTCCATCAAAGTCCGATCAGTAGTTTTTAAGTGATGCGTGCACAAACTCACAGACAAACAGACAAAAATTTCAAAAATGATCGAAATGTGTTCTGTTGCTTATCCTTAGACCCTCCAATTTTTTTTTGCAAATATCTTCAATGTACTGACACGCGAAGTTTACGATTTTATTTATTAGATTGTCCCCGATTCTAAAGTTGACAGCACTAAAATTGGTATCGTCTTTATCTTCATAATACTGTGTGACAAGGATAGCAACAGTTTTAGTGCTGTCAAATGTTAACGTTGTGCCTTCAGAATCGAGCCCATTATTTTCTATACAGTAAAAGTGTTAAAAAACAACTCGTTGCGTTTCTCTTTTGATTAACGTGAGAAACAGCCCATCGGATCCTACAGATCCACCGTGATTCTTTCCACAGCGCGACCTTTAATCCTCGCTTGGATGTGATGTATTTAAGCAGACGATTGTAAAATGTACAAGGATGTCTCTGCAACTTTATGCTTCAACATCCCACAAGTCAGGGTAATTGGTTGGGTAGTTGCCTGTCCGGTGCTATCCAGACAAGTCACGGGTATGCGGCCCCGGCTTACAGAGTTATCGCTGTAGATCCTTCCGGAATAGCGGTATCCCATTCCTAACCTATACTCGTTACCCATACACCCTTTCCTGCCTTTCTCGCCCCAATCTCTGTCTAGTCCGCCAATCCAGGGTCTGCCGTGCCGATGGATGCGTGTCCAGGGCCTAGCTTGGCCGTAAGCGTGCCGACATCCTGGAGCTGGGCCACTCAGGGCACTATTAGCCTTACCGAGTCATGCGGGGCTCTGACGAGGTCGACTATTATTTCCCTAGATAATCGTGGTACCTCAACACGGAGACGGCGATGCTGTTCGCAACACATCACGTCAAGTGGTATAACGGGGCGAAAAGCGGGCGAAGGAAAGTCGCTTTGCGACATTGGATTGCGCAAAGTGGCGATATATCGTCTCTGACTACCCCTCTGGGATCAAGGCGTGAGCATTATAGTTATGATCTCACAATGGGAAAGATCAACCTTCGTGGAGTTGATGAAATGAGTTGAAACTACCTATCAAATAACAGAGAATCTGATTCAGATTTTACTAAGCCGAAGCTGCATCTGCTTTACCTAGAAATGTTTATTCTGTAAAAGGCCCAAGCTGTATTCCGGAAACAAAGAAGCCTTCAAAGAATTCAATTTCTTAGCAGTCTCTTACATAGAGGGATGACGCAAGTCCACAAATTGCCGAATTAAGGGTGTCATCCATTTACTAAATTAACAGAAGGCTTTACAAAGGCTTCCGTTGGTTGCAATGAGTACAAATATAGTACTTGTGATTGCAATATCAAACCTAATGTGCCATAAAGAGTAGGTTCAAGTGGTAGTTAACTGGTCACATCTGAATCGGTTACCTTTTCAGTAAACGAGTTCTCTAGTGGAGACTGGCGACTGGGCAGGCGTAATGTGGGACGCCCCCTGGCTAGATGGAGCGACGATCTGCGTAAGGCGGCTGGCAGTGACTGGATGAAAAGAACCGAGGATCGGGTTTGGCGGGCCTTGGGAGAGGCCTATGTCACGCAGTGGACTATGCAGATGATGTACAGCATAAATTCGTCGGTGAGTTCCACTGTTGGACATGGGATTAGGCTACACACCAGGTTCCTCCGCTTTATTCATGGTTATCTCCCTTTCCAATTCAGAATTAGTGTGCTCTGCGACAAAAATTTATATCCTGCTTACTACTTCAGCATATTTGAAGTTATGTCAGTATGTATTTATGTGAATTATGGTTTACTGGTTGTGTGCCAGCGTGCAATCGACCGACGACGCCGAGAGATCGACGCTATAAGTTAGAAAGAGAAGCATTTATGTTGTTGACGTTTACGTTATCTCTCTCCCGATCGACTATGTTCGCACGCTGGGTGGAGCAGCCCTACAATAATTTACGCACACATGGAGCACCTGTAGGTGAGTAAACCTGTTGGCTTGTATGGAGTTATGAGGTGTGCCTCTACGGAGTTTTCTATAGCCGATAGCCCTATCTAGTAAAACATGACGTAACGTAAAAGTAAAACCAACCAGTGTGATATTTCGCGCGCCTGTACTAGCATATATTTTATGCGCGACTGTACCTGTGCGGTTAACAATATTTATGGCTTTTGGTCGATTTAAAACGTTTAAAACACTCCACTATCCACCCAAATATATTTTAATATTAGTGGAATATTGTCAATTCTATTCTTGCCTCTGAATAAAGTTTACAATTATTTCGTTACTACCTGTGCCCGCGGCTCCGTTGCGTGGACTACAGAATCCGCTCCCATTCCCGCCTCCGCTTCCGCCTCCGCCTCCGCCTCCGCCTCCGCCTCCGCCTCCGCCTCCGCCTCCGCCTCCGCCTCCGCCTCCGCCTCCGCCTCCGCCTCCGCCTCCGCCTCCGCCTCCGCCTCCGCCTCCGCCTCCGCCTCCGCCTCCGCCTTTAAAAGCATGTTAAATTTCTCGAAACTTACCTACAAATTTCAATGCAAGCTGAATTGAATCCTAAGCGCATGGAAGAAAGTCAATTATACGCTGAACCACTAAATCACGCACATTTTGATAGTCGTACGCTAGGGATGGTATCTATGCTTTCTTTGTCGAGCGGCGCGGAACTCATATGCGTCACATCGCTCTTGCGACACCCGACCGCTTGGCCCCGAAATCAAGTAACTTCAAAACTACAGTTTGGAATCTCATTCAAAACTCATGAATAGCAAGGGAAGCTCATAAATACATTGTGCAGAACCTCCATTGAGGCTTCGCAGACTTGAGGGGAGCATCAATCATCCGGGGGCACTATTTTCTAAACTCAGACATGCAGCAACCCCTAAAATTATGAATCTATTTTACTATGCACTCTGTTTCCCCTTGCTAAAATATTGTGTAGCTGTCTGGGGCGGTGCATGTAAAACTCATTTATTGCCCTTAGAACGTGCCCAGAGATCCATTTTAAAGGTTTCAACTTTCCGTAAATACCAATATCCAACAGAACTACTATACAGGGAATGTAAATTACTAACTGTGAGACAAATATTTATTCTACAAATAATTTTAAACAAACACAAGCAGTTATTACCTAACATTCCAGAAAAAAGACGTACTGATTTAGTTTGTCCCCGAGTACTTACAAAAACGGAATTTGCTCACCGACACTCTCACTTCTTAGAATACTATCTATACAATAAAGCGTCTAAATCAAATGAAATTGTAACCTTAACTACTACTAAATGTAAAACAATTATAAGAACATGGCTGTTGACGATGAATTACATAACTACTGAAGCTCTACTTGAAATTCTGTCCTAATAAATAAATAATAAAAAAATAAAATAAAAAATGCATGGTATCACAGACATTGCATAATATGTAGGTACTTACTTACCATTACACACTTATAAACTAATGATTAGTAGTATATACACTCCTTCTTACATTCACACATGCACACAAACACTCCCACACTCACTCCCACACCCACACCCACACACATACCTACACTCACTACTCACATCCTAACTCACACTAAACATTTATAATTACTTTCTATTGTATTTCACGGTCCGGAGGTGGAGCCTGGCGACCTGTATTTACAGGCTACTGTGTAACCTAGTTCAGGCACCAGACTTCACAAAAAGTTGTGAAGTAAATAAATGAATTTTGTATTTGTATTGTATTTGTATCGGCGCAGACGCTCGTGACACACGGGAGTGTGAAATAGCGACTTTATATATTGGTTCGAGCAAGCTCGCAATACAACAAGTATATAGAACAGACCTCATCATATCAGCCCTTTGAAGTCCACTGCTTGACATAGGCCTTCCCCAATGAACGTCACCACACCTGGTCCTCCGCCCTTCGCCTCCAGCCACTTCCTGTCACCTTCTTAAGGTTGTCGGTCCATCTGGCGGCGGTAATAAAACCAGTAATTTTATTTCTTTTCATGTATCTTTAAAGTCTCGTATCAATTGGCGCGCAACACGTGACGCTCAACATGTTCGGCAACGTTGCAAAATGTGGCTGTACTGCTCGTAAACGATTTATATTACACTTACGATCTACTGCCGCTGCCCACACACTTGACGCATACAGGACTGTGGGCTCCACGATGGACACATATATAATGCGCAAAATATCTGGGTTCAGGCCCCACGTGACCCTGGCAGCTCTCTCCAGTTGTTTATGGATGCTAATGGCTTTTTGACATACAGCTTTCACATGGGACCTGAAGCCGAGTCTGTCGTCTATTACTCCTAGCAACATGAACTCTCTTATAATTTGTATGGCGTGTCCACCCATGGGCAAAACTGGGTTCACAACTTGCCACCTTCTGGTGAGCACCATGCAGTTTGTTTTGGCTGGTGCAAACCTCAGCTTGTTTGCAGTGCCCCAGCTGTACCAAGATCCAGAGTCCTGTTTGCCTCTTCTGCCAGTTGCAGCATTGAGTGTCCAGAGAAGTTCAGTACCACAGCATCTACGAGTACGAAAGCCTGGCAATACACACCCCGGTCCACTAACATATTAATGCATTTAAATTACATGCTTTCAGATATTATGCTCAACTGGTAAATAGTTCCATCAGTTCAGTTCATTGCTAGGCTACCTTCGGACTTGTATGTTGCTGCTTCCTGCAGTAAATAATTCTATGCTCTTGGAAATAGGTAATTAGGCCGACGGTCATTCGAGATAGTACGTCGGTGACATCCTTTAAAACTAAACTAAAAGAGCACTATCTGTCTCACTCAGTATAATATGATATGTATGTATGTTTATTATATTTAATATTATTTATTATAAGTATTTATTTACTATATATAATGTGTATATATATTTATATATGTGTAAAGTAGTTTTGGTATTTAGTTATTATGTAGTATATTATGCACTTTTTGCCCCCTCGCTCTTAGTGTCTTGTCTCACACCCTGTAAGGTTGGCTGGAAGAGATCTCTTTTAGAGATAAGCTCGCCTTTGTACACAAAATTTGTAACTGTATTTACTTTTAAAATTTGTGCAATAAAGAATATATAAATAAAAAATGTATAAGGATGGTGCCCATTCAACCTGCAGTAAAATTCTACATTGCGACGGTTACTAGCTAAACATTGATAAGCATATAATGAGCTCGACCACATTTCTAACCGTGTGTCCCTTTTTATTAAGATATGAACGTCCACTTCCATTTCGGTGAAATGCCGCGTATGAAGGCACCTTTAGAACACCGATATGATTTATCGATCAGTATTGATGTTTGACATGGTAAATAGGAGTTCAAAGGATTGTATACTTAGATGCCTTGAATACCTTAGAAAAGGATGGAAGGCTTTAGGGGTACAGTAAATTAATTAGCAGATTTAACTACGGAGGCGAAGATTAAGTATATTGTAGTTATATTATATAAGGGTCATATTCGCATCCCTTGGGGGATTTCTAAGATTGGAATTTTGAATTTTGGGTTTGGGGATATTTGGAAGTAGTTTCGGTACTTAGTTATTATGTGGTCTATTATACTTTTTGCATTTAAGCATTTCCGATGAAAATATAGGTAGAACGGTAGATGAATATGGACATTCCTCTTTACGGGATTTTATTAATTGTTGTAAAGAAATTCCCGGGACTCTTAAATCAGTAGTAATATATAATTAATATGTCTAAGGTGACCGACACAGCCGAAAGGATTAGCAAGCTGAAGTGGCAGTGGGCGGGCCACATCTGTCGCAGAACCAACGGCCGTTGGGGCAAACGAGTTTTGGAGTGGAGACCATGGATTGGCACGCGCAGGATGGGGCGGGGCGCCAGATGGACTGGCGACCTGAAGACGGTGGCCGGAAGGGGCTGGATGCGGAGGCCGGAGGGCCGGGTGTAGTGGCGTTCATTGAGGAAGGTCTATGTCCAGCAGTGGACGGCTAATGGCTGACATGATGATGATGAATATGTCTAAACCGTTGCCGTGTGGTTTCCGGTAGAGTAGAATAGGACCACTCCAACTCTTCCCGTGGATGTCGTACACGGCGACTAAGGGAATACATTATAAAACATCAATCAGGCCTCCCCAACCCATCTGGCTAGCGCGGGGAGTGTGGGCCAAATCCTCCGCCTGTCTCCGGCAGATGAGAGAGGGTTGTGCTCCTGCAGTGGAGACAAAATTAACCTGATGATGATGATGATGATGTCTAAACCATTTTATATAGGTTAAAATTGTTGTAAAAAATCAAAATAAAAACTCCTCACTGCCACCTTTTTTTCACCTCAACCAGCATGAATCATGACATTTTTTTTTTGTACAACCTCACCTACCTCATATTTTCGAAGTTTTTTTTATTCCTGATGGGTTTGCGCTTGACTTCAATCTCACCTGATGGTAAGTCACGATGAGGACTAAGCTGGAGCGCGCTTACCAAGAAGATGCCTATTCACTCTTCCTTTAAAAAGATCCAGATTGTACTTGTCCGGAAACACCCAAGCTGGTAGGGAGTTCCATTCCTTAGCAGTTCGCATTATGAAAGAGGCAGCAAAACGCTTCGTGCGAAAGCGTGGTATGTCTAATAAGTAAGGATGAAGTCTCTCTCAGAAACAAATTTTCAAATAAAATCTCGGAAAAATCTATATTTCGACGCAAGTACCTACTTAAATACCTACCTAACTCCGATCTCTTGTCATCAGTAATTCTCATAACACGTGTAACTTTAAATTTATGGTATTATGAATAAATAATAATAAGAAAATCCTTACGGCGTTAGTAGCTTTAATTAAATTGAATTCCGACGCCCCCAGGCCTTCGGAGGTCTTTTCAATATTTAAATTTAACCTTTGGGAGTCCACGAAATGAGAAATTCAAATACGCAGTGTTTACTGAGGACGTTTTGATCCGGGGGACCTTGTAAGAGGTAAATTCTGTTTATATTGAAATGTGTATGGGTAGTTAGGGTAAGATACATAAACACGCTTGCTATTGCATTATGTAGGTTGCGGACAGAATAAGTAGAGAAGGGTGTGCTGCGTTGGTATATTTAGAGCGCATGAGTGAAAGAGTGAGAAGAGATTTACAGCGCGAATGTGGAAGGAACTACAGCTAGAGGTTATCCTATGAGGACGTTTAAGGATCACATTGGTGACGTCCTGATAAAGGCTGGGGTCCGCAGTGAGATGAATAAAGGAGGTGAAGGAAAAAGTAGAAGGAAGTAAGTCAGACACAAGTTTACGTTTTTATTTACTTACTAGCTGTGCCCGCGGCTCCGCTCCCATGGACGACAGAATCCTCTCCCCTTCCCACTTCCGCGCCCACTCCCACTCCCGCTCCCACTCCCGCTCCCACTCCATATGTAGTCCAAACTCATCGCAATCGTTGGGTGCCCGTGAAGCGATATGTCATGTTTTGTCCACGATATTTATGTTTGTGAATGTGAGGGAGGCTAGTGAGGTGTGTCAGGACCGCTCAAAGTGGCGATACATCGTCTCTGCCTTACCCCTTTGGGACCAAGGCGTGAGCATTATGTATGTATATCTCTACAAGTACAGAAGCCGCATTCTCTAAGAAAGCTTCTACAAAATTCTATGGAAGCCAAATTGAGACCCACGCGCATGGAAGTTTCAGGGGTGTGTCTTATGTAAGAAAGCGAACGGAAAAAGACAAAGCTTCAAATAAGCGTGCTGCGATAGATATACTACAAGTATGCGGGGCCTGTGTGCGTCGCGTACGCGATGCGAGTGGAAAAAATTCGGTTTACGCTGACTCGGCCACTGGACAATCTCAGAGTACAAGGAAAGAGCATGACCTGGTATACATGCCTTATTCTGGCACAATTACGGATTGCACAACGATCTCTGTGTACTACTAGATGGAGCGTTCGAAACAATCGCTCTGTTCCATGCAAGTAGCCACAACTCTTTCACATTCACTTTGAAACTTGTGCAGTTACTAGGCATAACATTTAATTATTACTAAATATTGACATTATTTAACCGTAGCGTCAATATTTAATAATAACTAATTAAGTATGTGTATCCGTTATCTAGTAACCATACCACGGGCTCTGCCTAGTTTGGGACTGGATAATTGGTGTGAATGTCTGATATATTTATTTATTTTATTTTTATTTACTGGACAGACGTGACTGTCTCTAATGAGGTGCTACAATTCTCACAGAATAATATTACGAGTCTATCAAGGTTTCCATTTCTGGGTTGTCTATTCTAACGAATGGCACCGTATTTCCATATGACACGCCGCGATCGGCATACTTCAGTGAAGTACACGTACTGGGAAAACACACGAGCCCTAATTCAGAAAAAAAACGTCACGTTTAATTTATTTTTGTCTGTTCTGTACCATGAACTGAAAAAATTGAAACCTTACCCCTTACTGGATGTGTTTTATCTAAAACATTATATTTTCAAAGTATGTGATTGAAACGTTCAATACTCTATATTTCATTCCAGATTCATAGTCCTATGAAAACCAACGCTATTTACGTCTCGGTAACATATACATGAAAGGGTCACCAGCAGCAAAAACAGGTTTGTATTACCATGTAAACTTTGCAGTCCACTTAGGAACACCATCTATTGTGTATTTTGTTTTCGAGACGCAAATGCGTTTGTTTTCATAGGACTATTAATCTGGAATGAAATATAGTGCAGTTTAGTCTCCAAGACAATAGGGAAATGTTTCAAATTAAGTAAACACAAACACACATACACACACCCCGACACACCAAACTTACATATACAAACCCTCATTCACGCTCAAACACATCCTATTTATCCTTTACTAGTAAAATTATATTGAACTAGCTGTGCCCGCGGCTCCGCTCGCGTAGACTACCTAATCTGCTAAGAAAAGATACTTAATAATGAAAGAAAAAAATATTTTAAAAGCATATCTGTGTGGTTCTCGTGTTAGAAGATGACCAGCCCCAATCGTTTCGTGGGTGTCGTCAAGGAGACTAATGGACTCTACCACGAACGACTAACAGCGTTCTTCAGTGTACATTCAGATCATTACTGCGATGACCATCGATTGATTGATTAAATATACTTTATTGCACAAAAATACAGAAAATATGTAGAAGAAATATTCAGTAAACGTACAAGTGGCGGCCTTATCGCTTTTAGCAAGTTTCTTCCAGGCAACCATATACTCCACCTGGCAAGCGTGGTGATTATGCGATGTCCCCCATGGACATACCATTAACAGTGGAATTTTTTTGCGGAGGCATGTTAAAAAATGGACGTATTTCGGCGGATAATCATTATCAGGTTATTTTTGTCTCCACTGCAGGAGCACAACCCTCTCTCATTTGCCGGAGACGGAGGATTTGGTCTACACTCCCCGCGCTGGCCAAACGGGTTGGAGAGGCCTGATTGATGTTTTATAATGTATTCCCTTAGTCGCCTTGTACGACATCCACGGGAAGAGTTGGAGTGGTCCTGTTCTACTCTACCGGAAACCACACGGCAATGCTTCGGCGGATAATGATGATGATGATTTGTGTCAATTTTCTTGTGGCAATGCTTCTTCTTATGTGACCAAAAACGAAACGGGTGCATACACAATAGCATCCCTTATGTTTATAGTGCCATACGAGCTTCAGCCATCTGCTAAATTGGCCCTCGATGCATCGCCGCCGTAAAATATTGCGGTGCGCACTCCGACGAAACGTAACACCATTATGTGAATATACAATGACTTTATAGATGTGATGGTCCTTAATACGGTCTACTTTTATTCCCAGGTAGATCAATAATTATCAAAGTTGACAAATTAACTTCGGGTTTAGAAATGGGTCATGATGACTCTGGAAGCAGAGAATCTTCTCTAATAAATAAAAACGTTAAGTTCGCGTATCTGTACATTAAAATATTTGCAAAAAAAATTGGGGGGTCTAAGGATAAGTAATAGAACACATTTCCATTATTAAATTTTTGTTTGTTTGTTTGTCTGTTAGTTTGTGCACGCATCACTTAAAAACGACAGAATTGATTTTGATATACATTTTACAGAAACATAGGGCTTAACTCTGAGTAACATATAGGTTTTATTTCATCGCAATCGGTTAATTCAATCAAAAGTTATAGACATTTTTAGTTTTGAAATACATTAGTAGGTAAGGTTAGTATGCAATATAACAAAGATGTATAATTTAAATGTTCGGTACTATTCATATTGATAGATAGATAAACATTTATTGACTGACACAACACAAGTTCACAAACAAGTAGAAAACATAAATTTCGTGGACAAAACATGACATATCGCTTCGCGGGCACCCAACGATTGCAATGAGTTTGGACTACATTTGGAGTGGGAGCGGGAGTGGGAGAGGGCGTGGGCGCGGAAGTGGGAAGGGGAGCGGATTCTGTCGTCCATGGGAGCGGAGCAGCGGGCACAGCTAGTAAGTAAATAAAAATTACATCCTTCTACTTTTTCATTCACCTCCTTTTATTCATCTTACTGCGGACTGGACCTTTATAAGGACGTCACCAATTTGACCCTTGAACGTCCTCCTAGGACGACCTCTAACTGTAGTTCCTTATACACTAGCGCTGTAAATTTTTGTCACTCTTCTTTCACTCATACGCTCTAAATGTCAAAACCAATGCAACATCCTTCTCTACCTTCGTTAATACATCTTCTTTCAAACCACACTTCTCGCGTATCACTGTATTCCTCACTCTGTCACATAAACGAATAACAAAATATATATGTCGGCGAAATAATAAAAGAGGAGCTGTTTTGGAGGCACAGTGCATGTTCGTCGCGTCGTTCGGCGAGCGTCGCTAGCACGCGCTGACGGAACGTTGGGTGGAACTGGCACTACACCGACGGATAATCTGCCTTTTAAAATCGTTACTTTAAGCCAGTAAACGTGAAATGGTGTCAAACTCAATTTGATAGCTGGCCCCGGCTAGAAAAAGTACTAGGTTCTCGTACACCGATGAGTCTAAGTCGCAAGAGTAAGCTTAGTGCTGTATTAATAATAATAATAGTTTATTTAATTTTGCATAACAATTCTTACAACTCATAATACAATTAGTACATAAAGTATTTCAGAAACTAACAGATACATCTAGACCTCACACTAGGGTACCCTGTGTTGTGCGGCTAGACTCTTTGCATTTGATTTAGCAATGATTTAGCAATGAGTATTCCCTCTGTGACAACTACGACATTCATCATCATTATCATCAGCCCGAAAGAGTCCACTGTTGGACATAGGCCTCTCCCAAGGTGCGCCACTGAACCCTATCCTCTGCTCTTCTCATCCAGTCACTGCCAGCCGCCTTACGCAGATCGTCGCTCCATCTAGCCAGGGGGCGTCGCACACTACGCTTGCCCAGTCGCGGTCTCCACTCGAGAACTCGTTTACCCCAGCGGTAATCGGTTCTCCGACAGATGTGACCAGCCCACTGCCACTTCAGCGTACTAACTTTTTGAGCTATGTCGAAGACTTTAGTTCTCTGGCGGATCACCTCATTTCGGATCCTGTCTCTTAGAGAAACTCCGAGCATAGCTCTTTCCATAGCCCGCTGAGCGACCTTGAGCTACGACATTCATGTTTCCTTAGATTTACTGTAATTGTTACTTACGTCTCAAACTTTTGGCCGGCAGTGTGTATACTGAACCTTAATGCTTTACTTAGCAAGGAAAGTTATATGGTGCTTGTTAACACAAATCATGTGAAAGGGGGAACACCACTTACCTGCAGCAGGTGCTACAACGTAACTGTATTTGCGAGTTGTCGGGAGAGAAATAAATATACAGGCTAATGTAAAGAACATGTGACGCATTGTAGCTGCTTTCAAGTTTATTGCTGACTTTATACGGAACCCTAGGTGCGCGAGTCCGACTCGCAATTGGCCGTTTTTTTTTTCACAGCAGCCCAGCCACTCATTCAGAACTACATAACTAACTTCAATACTACATATAATGTAGTGATATACGTTTAAACCGGAAAACTTGCTCTAAGGATAAAATAAACTGGATTAAGGGACAAACATAACATTGCCGTAGAAAAAATGGGTCCCCATACATCGACGTAGGTCGCAGTCAGTTTACCAGCTGCAAATAAGATTCGTTGTTGCCGTGTGGTTTCCGGTAGAGTAAAATAGGACCACTCCAACTCCTCCCGTGGATGTCGTACAAGGCGACTAAGGGAATACATTACAAAACATCAATCAGGCCTCCCCAACCCGTCTGGCCAGCGCGGGGAGTGTAGGCAAAATCCTCCGTCTGTCTCCAGCAGATGAGAGAGGGTTGTGCTCCTGCAGTGGAGACAAAAATAACCTAATGATGATGAAATAAGTTTAGAATTGGATATTTTCCTTTACTTGTGCTATAAGACATTGCTTATTACCAAATTTTATGATTCTGGGTCAACGGGAAGTAGGTACCCTATAGGTTTTGATTCCCTTCATCATCATCATCATCAGGTTATTTTTGTCTCCACTGCAGGAGCACAACCCTCTCTCATCTGCCGGAGACATACGGAGGATATGGCCTACACTCCCCGCGCTGGCCAGACGGGTTGGGGAGTCTCCTTTGCGAGTGTCAAAATATGCGGCAAAAACGGCCGTAATTTCACAGCTCCAAGGGATTGCAGATTTGAGTATTTGAAATTAATTTCAACTTTATACCTCCACGCGATCCTGAGAAAAAGGGTCTTGACAGACGTACAGACAGGCGGACAACGAAGTGATCCTATAAGGGTTCCGTTTTTACTTTTGGGGTACGGAACCCTAAAAACAGCATTGTTAAAGTGATCACTTCAATTCAATTCAATCACTCTTTATTGTACGTTAAAACACACCGATACAATAATAAAATAGCTTACACTTGTACATCTAGGCGGTCTTATCGCTTAAAGCGATTTCTTTCAGACAACCTTTGCTAATAATAGCAGAAAAAGGTAGTCAAGTTTTCTATAATTTTTCTATAATTTATTATGATTTCATAACATTTTGATTTGAATTACGTTCCCACTTATTTGACTGTTTTATTTTATTTTGTGTAAAGCATATTGTATGCCATCAGGCAGATTATAGATATAGGACAATATTAACACATTAAGAACTGTATTATGAATAACCTATAATTAACAATAAAATATTTCATTTCATTTCAGTGGTCCTTTCGCTTCACGATTTCTAAAAGACAACTTGAAATGAAATGAGAAATGAGAACTTTATTCGCTGGTATATGGTTAATAATTATGTCTTAAGTAATAGGTAGTTCAACATATTCTGCCATTTGTAGTGGCGTGCAAATATTTAGTGAATGGGAAAAACATAATCGGTGCGCAATAGAGTCTAGTGTAAATATAAGTAACACGTATACACACACACCTTATGCTATCGGTATAAAAATCACAGGAGAACACACACAAATTATAACAATTACAACGTTTAACACAGTTTGTCATTTATAAATTCTAAAACGGTGTAGTAGCACTTATCCAACAAAAACTTATGCAGCTGTCTTTTAAATAAATTAATATTCCCTTTTTTTAAATTATCGGGCAAATGATTATATATACGTATTAGGTAATATAATTTATTTAACACAATCAACACTTATAGAAACTGTGAGGTTTGTACCTAAGGGTAAAACAATCCAATGAAACTAAAGAAGACTCATTAAGGACAAAGATCTGCTTTCGCTGAGTATATGAAAACAATCTAAGTCGCATTAGATTGTCGCTCCTGTACCTACTCAGTTGAACGATTTTGTTGTTGGCCCAGTAATATACGTTCTCGTTAGGGTGTCGATTACAGGCTGTACAGGGGGCCAATTCTACTATTTTCAACATTTATCGTTCGTTTAAACAACAGTTACGTTTAAGTTACAGTCAAACTCCTTTCTAAACTCAAATTGACATTCTACTCATTGTTTTACTTGAAACGATAACCGACGCAAGACGAAGCGCAGACGGAACGCACACGTTACTCAGCTATTAGGGACGAACCTAGTATTTTTGTAAGTATTCGTTACTCGATTCTCGATTGTGCGAATTTCCCATAGATACGACATTATTTTTCTCGAAAGCGCGGGAAATGTTCGCGTTTAAAGTACATGTTGTATTATTGTTATTGATTATAAAGGAGAATGACCAAAAGTGGGCCTAAGATGCGTCTTTATCATTCATGTACCATAAATATTGGTCTGAATTATGAATCCCCTCCATTTTTTTTTAAAGCTAATGGAATAGGGAGTTTAAAAATAACATAAAATAAAAACATTGATTGATTTCCGCCGACCGACCGGCATCTTTTCAACTAGAGTAGTGAAAGCAGTATTAAAATCGATATATATTTATAATCGATATTTGTCAACCATAGTTGCGCGATAATCCACTCATTACGTTTTTCATTTGCAGAAGGCAGAGCACCGGCTGTGGTGTCGTTCATTGGCCTATATCCAGCAGTGGACGTCTAAGGGTTGATATGATGATGATGATTCGCTGATATGATGGAACATTTTGGAATCTTCTAGCACTTTCTGGATATTCTCGGCACTCGATTCCCAGCTGCTTCACTGAAATCCTATAAATAGTCTATTGGTGTGATGCCACTTTGGATTTGAACCCAATTACGGGAGTTCCAAACCGGAAAAAGATCGTAATAAGTGTTAGATTAAAAACAAACGTAATTTATCTTACATTTAAAAAAAACAGACAATCAAGTACTTATTTTATCTTCATGTGACAACCCTACCAAAATAGGTATTAATTTTGAACGCTTGCACTCTGTATGGTACTCTGTGGTTACGCGGCACCGCCTTCTATATTCATATTCAGATCTGTCAACAGTCGCGAATGAATGAATGACCGATAATCCTGCTGAATAAGGTAGGTAACTTTTTGGTTACACTGTGTATAGATAATCAAGGTAATCAACATAGACGGATTACATTGTTTATATTTTTCAATAATTTGACTATTGTTAAAAGTAGCTATGTAAATGTATTGAAATTATGCTTACAAGTGAAAAGAAACATTGCACGTTTTGCCATCATAAGATTTTCACCACTTTACTGCGTATTTACTAATATACTGGTTCGTAGCAAAGGGGATATAGGTAACATATCCAGGTCTAGTGGTTAATTGGTTCACACAATATATCCATTATGTTTTTCATTTACTGACTGGAAACTCGGTATTTAAACTGATTTCAAGTAATACACACGTTCTTAAAAGATATTTATGAAAATATTGTTACGTAACAGAAATATCGATTATTCAATTGGTTAAATCGATTTAGTAGAACCTCACTATTGATTAGCACTATGGTTTCTTACTGTGACGTCATATCCCATATGGTGTCAACAGCTGTTTAGTCTCCTTTTGGTTTACATTATGTATTTGGGTGAAAAAATCTATTTTAACGAGTCTAATGTAGTGTCGAACGCAATATACCGTCGCACCAAACTATGACATCAAGATTGGGAACGGTTAATCGTGGCCATATACCCACGGTGTTGTGAAAACTGTGCGCCAACGAAGATTTCATTCCAAGTAAGATTATTCAATTTTCCCACTATATAGTTTAACGATTTTCTTTTTACAATAATCCTTAGTATTTTGCCTGTATTTTGACGACAATTTGATCCAGACGCAAGGTTCAAAGTTTAAGGGCAAACTCCCATACAATTTTGGTCATTCTCCTTTTCGCATATGTTTCTTTTTGTTCATTGTATATCCATAAAATTGTAAGTTTATATTGTTTTAATTCTTATTGTAACATTTATTAGTTCAATTAAATTAAAATTAAAAATTGTCTATTGGTATCCTTATAAATAAAAACCTAAACACAGAAATTTTAAATTATGTACTAATGTAGTATTTGTCATACTTGAACATAATGCTGTTAACAAAAAAAATTAGTAGGTACGTATATAGCGGTATTTCATTATAAAATTCTTAGTTTATTACAAGTTTATTGAAAATGTACTTAACGTTTTTTATAATTAGTGTTATCTTTTCTCGAAATTACTTGCGACGATCTAGTGCCAGCCTATGTGAAAAATAAACATCTAATTGTTTATTAAACGCTGATTATTTCTATTACAGTTAAGAGTAGACCACATACTACTTGTACCTACTACCTTATTTTGTGTGAAAATAACTTTTTTCTGCATAAATTTAAGCGTAACGTCTGAACTGCGTGTGTGAAAAAGTACCTTCCTACCAACTTTTTAATAAACGCTATTTTGACAGCGTAGCGTTCCGTTTTTACCTGAGACAACTGTCAAAATGTACAAAAAACATTAGCAGAATACGAAGTCACGGAACGTTCGTTTCATCAACGTCTGGAGTTTGTTTAAACGTTAGCTACGGCTGAAACGCAGCTGAAGTACAAACGTTGTGCGCAGCGGAATATGAAAACTGTTAAAACCTGCGTTTCAGCTGCAGTTCAGTTGCGTTTTATCCGAAAATGCGTTAGTAGAATTGGCCCCCAGATAAGTTACAACACTGTTGTACAGATATAGATAAATAGCCCTGACCTGACCTAACCAGGATCCCCACATCTGCCTCCAGCGGTAGGGAAGTGCGAACCAGCGGTGGAAGCGCGATTTAACGGGCTTGACCTTTACCCATGCATTTTTATAAATAAACTAGCTGTGGCCGCGGCTCCGCTCGCGTGAACTACAGAATCCGCCCCCGTTCCCACTTCCGCTCCCGTTCTCTTCCCACTTCTACTTTCACTCCCATTCAGACTGGAGACTCAATACCTCAATCCCAACCCCAATCTCAACCCCATCCATATCCGCAAAAACTAAATTTCACTCAACCCATACGCACCGCGCCGTTCGCCGCGCACCGGCCGTTGACCTCGCCCATATGATGAACATAGTTGTACGTTCGAGAAATATTGCATTTTTTTTTATCAAAATGTTCGTAAAAAAGAGATGTTTTTTAGAAAGGTCTTAAACCTATTAATCACTAAGACATCTTCAAATAAAGGCCTCTTTTTCGTCATGACGAAGAAAAATTTTAAGGTTCTAAGGTAATATAGATGAATGAAAATTCGTAAACTTTTAAACTTTTTTATCAAACTAGTTTATCGGTCCAAATTCCGATGCCTGTTTGGATGAGGCCTGACTCCTTAGGGAAATCTGGTAATACCACTAGCTGATTACCCTTTTATATGTCATATATGTCTCTAAGGAAAATATCGGTAATAAACATATAATAACAGGCTAAACCTTTCCTCAATTTCGCCTTGAGTAAACCAACTCAGTATATTAAGTGATTATTTATTTATAGCCACTCAGTTTACGGCGATAAGGTCGGTAAGGTCAAGAAGGACATCTGATGCTCACCCTGCTCTGAGTTAAAAAAAACTGGTTTTCAGTTAAATTGGCAGACTAGTACCACTAAGATGAATTTATCTAAATGGTGGTAGGTACTGTTGGAATATATCAAAAATGAATCTATCTCACTCTAACAAATAGAGAGCGCTTCTCTTTCATACACGTTCTTTATACTAACAAGCTCTTATTTCATCTAGGTAGATGAGGCCTGAAGGGTATAGCACTGCTTTAACTTTTGTCTCGACTGTGTCCTACAATAGAGAACACGCACACACCTCTCCTATATTAAATATCGATTAATAAAATCATATACATTTAAATCGATAATAGAGTCTTTCATTAGTACCTAACCTCCAATAGGTACTAACACAGAAAAAATAGGTAGAACAGAGATCCAGCGCAGTTAGCTGGAACCGGTGTTGGACTACATCCCCTCCAATGTGCTCTTCGTTTGAGTGTGGTTCACGCAAGGTAGTACATACAATGCAACGCCACGCAACAACGCACTCGAGTGTGGTTCACGCAAGGCAGTAAATACAATACGACGCCACGCAACAACGCACATGAGTGTGGTTCACGCAAGGAAGTAAATAGAATGCGACGCCACGCAACAACGCACTCGAGTGTGGTTCACGCAAGGCAGTAAATACAATACGACGCCACGCAACAACGCACTTGAGTGTGGTTCACGCAAGGAAGTAAATACAATGCGACGCCACGCTATAACCCACTGACCCACTTGAGTGTGGTTCACGCAAGGAAGTAAATAGAATGCGACGCCACGCAACAACGCACTCGAGTGTGGTTCACGCAAGGCAGTAAATACAATACGACGCCACGCAACAACGCACTTGAGTGTGGTTCACGCAAGGAAGTAAATAGAATGCGACGCCACGCAACAACGCACTCGAGTGTGGTTCACGCAAGGCAGTAAATACAATACGACGCCACGCAACAACGCACTTGAGTGTGGTTCACGCAAGGAAGTAAATACAATGCGACGCCACGCTATAACCCACTGACCCACTTGAGTGTGGTTCACGCAAGGAAGTAAATAGAATGCGACGCCACGCAACAACGCACTCGAGTGTGGTTCACGCAAGGCAGTAAATACAATACGACGCCACGCAACAACGCACTTGAGTGTGGTTCACGCAAGGAAGTAAATACAATGCGACGCCACGCTATAACCCACTGACCCACTTGAGTGTGGTTCACGCAAGGAAGTAAATAGAATGCGACGCCACGCAACAACGCACTCGAGTGTGGTTCACGCAAGGCAGTAAATACAATACGACGCCACGCAACAACGCACTTGAGTGTGGTTCACGCAAGGAAGTAAATACAATGCGACGCCACGCTATAACCCACTGACCCACTTGAGTGTGGTTCACGCAAGGAAGTAAATAGAATGCGACGCCACGCAACAACGCACTCGAGTGTGGTTCACGCAAGGCAGTAAATACAATACGACGCCACGCAACAACGCACTTGAGTGTGGTTCACGCAAGGAAGTAAATACAATGCGACGCCACGCTATAACCCACTGACCCACTTGAGTGTGGTTCACGCAAGGAAGTAAATACAATGCGACGCCACGCAACAACGCACTCGAGTGTGGTTCACGCAAGGCAGTACATACAATACGACGCCACGCAACAACGCACTTGAGTGTGGTTCACGCAAGGAAGTAAATACAATGCGACGCCACGCTATAACCCACTGACCCACTTGAGTGTGGTTCACGCAAGGAAGTAAATACAATGCGACGCCACCCTATAACCCACTGACCCACTTGAGTGTGGTTCACGCAAGGAAGTAAATACAATGCGACGCCACGCTATAACCCACTGACCCACTTGAGTGTGGTTCACGCAAGGAAGTAAATACAATGCGACGCCACGCTATAACCCACTGACCCACTTGAGTGTGGTTCACGCAAGGAAGTAAATACAATGCGACGCCACGCTATAACCCACTGACCCACTTGAGTGTGGTTCACGCAAGGAAGTAAATACAATGCGACGCCACGCTATAACCCACTGACCCACTTGAGTGTGGTTCACGCAAGGAACTAAATACAATGCGACGCCACGCTATAACCCACTGACCCACTTGAGTGTGGTTCACGCAAGGAAGTAAATACAATGCGACGCCACGCTATAACCCACTGACCCACTTGAGTGTGGTTCACGCAAGGAAGTAAATACAATGCGACGCCACGCTATAACCCACTGACCCACTTGAGTGTGGTTCACGCAAGGAAGTAAATACAATGCGACGCCACGCTATAACCCACTGACCCACTTGAGTGTGGTTCACGCAAGGAAGTAAATACAATGCGACGCCACGCTATAACCCACTGACCCACTTGAGTGTGGTTCACGCAAGGAAGTAAATACAATGCGACGCCACGCTATAACCCACTGACCCACTTGAGTGTGGTTCACGCAAGGAAGTAAATACAATGCGACGCCACGCTATAACCCACTGACCCACTTGAGTGTGGTTCACGCAAGGAAGTAAATACAATGCGACGCCACGCAACAACGCACTTGAGTGTGGTACACGCAAGGAAGTAAATACAACGTAATGCCACGCAACAACGCACACACACGCAATTTTGAACGGTGCTCTGTGATTAGTCCACATTACACTCACGCAAACGCAAATGAACTTGCGCATGTGTTTGTTTAGAACTATAATTATAATGTTTGGTGCAATTCGGATTGCGATAAGTTATGTTAGGGTTACATTTGAAGCTGTAGAGGGCGGGGGAGTGGTAGGGGGACGGGGATTTAGAGTGATAGTAGACGTGAAGGTGGCTTGGGCGTCGGAGTCAAATTGGGAGTAGTGAGGTTGTAAATAATTGTGTAGTCCACGCGAGCGGACCCGCGGGCACAGCTAATATCTTTATAAATTGTAGCCTATGTGTTATTCTGATGTATAAGCTGTATTATTGTAAAGTTTCATTAAAGTCCATTCAGTAGTTTTTACGGGAAAGAGTAACAAACATCCATCCATACTTACAAACTTTCGCGTTTATAATATTAGTAGGATAAACAGTGATACCACAGTCTATCCTCCTTTGTACTGAGTTGGGAATTGCAATTTCTCGCCGAGTGATACATAAGTGTAGTATAAAACACCTACGAGGAAAATAAAAAACAAAATATCTATTAATTGAAGTAGGGAGATTAATGTTGGTTTGAGACTTTTGAGATAATGCAGAAGATATTATTGGCTGTACTATTGCCTTGCGCTAGAGGAAGGCTGTGGTGTCAAAATGGTACCTGCCTGGCCGTAAAAAAAAGTAAAAGCCCGCGCGCTTCCGGTCTGTAAAAAAAACCCAGCGATTTTCATATATTTTTCCTTCCCGCTTAGGACGTTAACAATGGATTTTCATATATTTTTGTCTCCCGCTTTTTAGTATGGGAATAATACAGGACTTTCTGCTTTCTTTTTAGAAAAATATTTGAGTGTTTTCTGAGCAGGTTTGGTAAAAAAATGTATTTATTTTAGCTCTTCTGTATTATTGTAAGTTAGAAATACCGTATTACAAATGGTAATAAATAATAATCTGTCGGAAAACATTTTTTTTTATTTATTTTTTATTTATTTCATTAGAAAAAAGTTACATAAAAATTCAGTCTCCTTTTAGGCTCGCAGAGCCTGTGTTAGGAGGCACCGTTCTTCTTTACAAATATTGTTTAGTATTGTAAATATAAAGATAGCATCGTTATAGCAATATTAATAGATACAAAAGTTTTACTTTATTTTTGATTTACGCACCGAAGATTCAAACAAGTCGGGTTGGCAGGATGTTACGACAAGTTTAAATAAATTACGTTTGGTCACGCCTGGAACGGAGTGGGGGCTATTTGGAGGTTGCTCTGATATATTGCTTCTATTTCCGACAAATGACAACAATATAACGCAGGGCCATGTGAAATGACAGTTTTTCAATGGGAAAAGAAGGGCCAGAAGTGACAGTGGTAAACTGTTGTGCCAAGGTAGAATAATATGGTAGTTTTTCATCCGTTTCTCTGTCTAAGAAGGAAATGTCCCCAGGTGTTCGGTTCCAAATTGATTTAAAAAATAACAAGTATTGTTCCAAGTTCCAAGTATGCCGTGTGGTTTCCTGTAGAGTAGAATAGGACCACTCCAACTCTTCCCGTGGATGTCGTACAAGGCGACTGAGGGAATACATTATAAAACATCAATCAGGCCTCCCCAACCCGTCTGGCCAGCGCGGGGAGTGTAGGCCAAATCCTCCGTCTGTCTCCGGCAGATGAGAGAGGGCTGTGGTCCTGCAGTGGAGACAAAAATAACCTGATGATGATGATTGTTCCAAGTTTAGTGGAGGAAATCGCCTTTCGAAATGGCATAGCCTGGTTTGCACAGCGAAAGTGTTCGTTTTTTCAATTCTCTGCATCGTATGTCTTCAATTTCAATATATGTTTCAAACTAGTACAAACATACATAATGCTCACGCCTTGGTCCCAAAGGGGTAGACAGAGACGATGTATAGTCACTTTTCGCAAACGCGACTTTCCTTCGCCCGCTTTTCGCTCCGTGATACCCCTTGACGTGTTGTGTTGCGAACAACATCGCCCCTCTTTTGAGTTACCACGTACTCTTTTGAGGTACTTTCGTTGAGGTACCACAATTATCTAGGGAAATAATTGTCCAACTCGTCAGAGTGCTCACTCATAATGTGAGACGGATTTCTTACAATTCAAATATTGTTTACTACTAGCTGTGCCCGCGGCTCCGCTCGCGTGGACTACAGAATACGCTCTCCTTCCCACTTCCGCTCCCACGCCTATGCCCACGCCCACTACCGCTCCAAATGTAATAAAAACTCATCGCGATCTTAATAGTACCGAACATTAAAATTATACTTTTTTGTTCTATTGCATACTAACTTTACCTATATTTCATTCCAGATTAATAGTCCTATGAAAACCAACGCTATTTACGTCTCGGTAACATATACATGAAAGGGTCACCAGCAGCAAAAATAGGTTTGTATTACCAAGTAAATTTTGCGGTCCACTTAGGAACACCATCTATTGTGTATTTTGTTTTCGAGACGCAAATGCGTTTGTTTTCATAGGACTATTAATCTGGAATGAAATATACTCACAATCAGTTCAGTCGTTTTTAAGTGATGCATAACAGAAAAACAGACAAAAATTTCAAAAATGATTGAAATGTGTCCTTAGACCCCCAATTTATTTTTTTGCAAATATCTTCAATGTACAGACACGCGAAGTTTACGTATATATTTATGAGATAAGGCTGTTGTTTGTACTTTCATCCACGTGGCATGTTAACAAACCCTATCTGGGTGCTTATCTATTACAGACCGCAGTTGCCAAGCTTTTGAATTGCTGCATGTACGTCAAACAATAGAATACTTACGGTCAAACTTCCAGAGTTACAATTGCAGTGATGCTTTATGTAACTTTTAAAAGTCAAAAAGTCAATCATTTATAGCATATGAGTACACTTGGTACATTTATACACGTCATTTTTTTTATCGACTACCGCTTCCTAGGTGTTAGCGCTGTGAAGAAGAAACGGCGCAACAAACTTCACGCAACACATCTTTTAAAAATCAAGTTTGCATACAATTAATAAAGATTTTGCGAAGCTGGATTAACATTAGTACCAGGCATCTTTGTCATTCAAATAATCGTTTACTTTATAATAGGCTTTCTTACAAAGTTGTTTTTTAATGTGAATCTTAACCTTTCTGTCCGTCATATTTAAGATTTCCTCTGGTAGTTTGTTGTAGAAGCGTATACATTGCCCCGTGAACGATTTGCTGACCTTACTTAGTCTTAACCCTGGTAAAACAAGTTTATTTTTATTTCTTGTATTATAACTATTATTGTCACAGTGCCTCAAAAAGAGGGATACATTTTTTCTGACATATAAAATATTATCTAAAATGAATTGACCAGCTACTGTTAATATGCTTATTTCTTTAAACTTTTCTCTTAATGAGTCTCTACAGCGCAGATTATAGATTGCCCTAACTGCTCTCTTTTGCAAGATAAAAATGGTCTCTATATCTGCTGCTTGACCCCACAGTAGGATACCGTATTTCATATTCCTGCAACGCTCCTCAATACCCTACTGTAAGTAAGCAGAAGGTATTTAATTGAGGAAAAAGCGAATGGAACTAAAAAATACAAGGGAATTTCGTTAATGACGTGCGAGGTAAGTGTTTTTTTTGTTGACTATTTCTACTGTCCCGTTTTCCTGTAATAAAGCCCCAATTTCCATCGCCTAATGAACGTTTTGTCAGTATCTTCCTTGTCGTATTGTCTTTGGTGCTCCTATCAAGGGCTCAGAATACATTTCTGTAATAGATGGAAGGACAAAAGATTCTGATAGACTTGTTGGAGTCTAAAGACTACCGTTTTTACCGTACCCAAGCCTTGGATGTTTATATATTTATTTAAGTATGTCTATCCGTTATCTAGTAACCATAGCACAGGCTCTGCCTAGTTTGGGACTGGATAATTGGTGTGAATGTTTGAGATGTTTATTATTATAAGGTTTATTTGAAGTATCCTATATCCGCCAGAGTACTAAAGTCTTCGACATAGCTCAAAAAGTTAGTACGCTGAAGTGGCAGTGGGCTGGTCACATCTGTCGGAGAACCGATTACCGCTGGGGTAAACGAGTTCTCGAATGGAGACCGCGACTGGGCAAGCGTAGTGTGGGACGCCCCCTGGCTAGATGGAGCGACGATCTGCGTAAGGCGGCTGGCAGTAACTGGATGAGAAGAACCGAGGATCGGGTTCAGTGGCGCACCTTGGGAGAGGCCTATGTCCAACAGTGGACTCTTTCGGGCTGATGATGATGATGATGATGATCCTATATCATAATATAATCCAGGACACAATCTATAACTTTACCAAGTTTCAACCAAGTCTATGCATCTGTTAGCTTGTGGTTGAGTAATAAACATCTACCCGTCTTCTTCTCCTTCCTTAAACTACCTTCCTTAGGATTTAGCCAATGTTAAGTGTATAAGACGAATACAAACATGGAGAGCACGCTTTGACGGTGTCAGCTGTGGGTTGTTCCACTAGAGCACCGAGCGAGTGTCGCTCAGATCAAAGGATATCACCATAACCTTTGATCTCTGCCCACCTGGATTCCCGTAGAGAAGCCCTACAGATATGGAAGTGTAAAGGGCATTGCAATTGTGAAATGAGTTTGTCGGGTTTATTGGGCTGAAGATATGTTCAGGGGGGCCGCTTGGTAGATTCGGGGAAGGTGGTGATATCATAAGACATAAACTACAGCTTTACAACTTTTATTTCACTTCGATTAATCAGTAGGTGGTTACAACATGAATAGAGAAACGGTCCGTGCGCCGTGCCGTCTGAATCCATACTCCCCGTACGCTGCGGCGAGTCTGTCTTTTATACAAGCGTGCACCACTGGATATCTTCTCACCCCTTGGGGGGGGCGGGGAACCTGTACCGAGGCAATGGCCTCTTACCAGGGGCTTCGTGCGCTGCCCGTTAATACGGGCAGGTCCTTGGAGCGCGGAGAGACTCCGCTGTGATAAACTTGAGACCTTTTCTTCTCGCCGGCTCGCGTGCTCAGCGCACCGGGTGGAACCCCCGAGGGGGAAGCCCAGCGAACGAGCAGCAGCAGAGCCGGCTAAGCGTAGGTCTCATGGGTCAGCGGAGTCGTCATCCACGAGATCTCTAGGTAGTTTTTTGGCGTCTGGAGGCCGCGCGTGATAGGGCGCGGTCTCCTGGATATGTGGCAGCGCGGAGTTGTTCGCGCGCTGGAACATGGTCGTAGCGAGGCGTCGTATGAATTTATCCAGGGGTTCCATCTTAAGGTCCCGCTGGATAGTGGCGTTCCTGACGAAACGCGGCGCTCGGACGATGGTGCGCAGCGACAGTGACTGCTGGGCTTGCATCCGGTTGTGGAGAGTCTGGCTGGCCAGCGCGTACCACGCTGGGGCTGCGTAGGTGAGCCTCGACCTGATGTACGTCTTGTAGACGCCTGTCGCGTGTCGCCTGTCGCGTGAAGCGTGCACCTGCGTTTAGTCGCAGTGGGGAAGCGGTGAGGCGGGCGATACGCTGCGCGCAGGTGTTCACAATGACGATCCGTCGGTCGTTTAACATCATAGTAGGGAAGTGATGGTACGATGTCAGCCATGTCACGAGTACGCCGCCGTCAAGTTCCATTGAGTATCGTGGTGATCATTATATACCTACTAAATATCGTTAAAAGCCAAATAATCTAGCAAGCACTGATTCCGTAATGGTTGACGCCAGTTGAATCCATCTATATTTCATTCCAGATTAATAGTCCTATGAAAACCAACGCTATTTACGTCTCGGTAACATATACATGAAAGGGTCACCAGCAGCAAAAATAGGTTTGTATTACCAAGTAAACTTTGCGGTCCACTTAGGAACACCATCTATTGTGTATTTTGTTTTCGAGACGCAAATGCGTTTGTTTTCATAGGACTATTAATCTGGAATGAAATATATCTGTCTTCGTGGAATATATTTTCGCCCCATAGCTTATGTCATTAGTTCTTCTAATTCTTTCGTTAGTCAATGTTACTCCAAATTATCTATTTTTTACCTGACACTGCACCATCATCATCATCAGGTTATTTTTGTCTCCACTGCAGGAGCACAGCCCTCTCTTATCTGCCGGAGACAGACGGAGGATTTGGCCCACACTCCCCGCGCTGGCCAGACGGGTTGGGGAGGCCTGATTGATGTTTTATAATGTATTCCCTTAGTCGCCTTGTACGACATCCACGGGAAGAGTTGGAGTGGTCCTATTCTACTCTACCGGAAACCACTGTTTTTAACTGTGAAGGGTCAGAAAATCAGTACAAAAATAAGCAAATAGCGTTCTCTAAGATCAAAGGCGCGAAGCGAATTCATTGTCAGCTAATTTGTAAATACTTCGTAGTCTGCAGAACCGTAATGAAACTGTCTTTCGGAAAGTATTTAACAGATAAAATTAGTTTAATTGTATCGTATATCCCTTAGCCGTCTTATTGGACGAATCCTTGTCTTACAGAAGTGTTTGTCATCGAAATTTTTTAAACGATTTGTTACAGTAGTAAACCTTTGATTTTATCTGTACTGATACTCGCCCTTTCGGTTACTCTAAGGTTGACTGGAAGAGATCCCTAAGTGGGATAAGTCCGCCTTTGTTCACAGTTTAATTCCTATTTTATTATTGTTGTTATTTTGGGTACAATAAAGCGTTTACATACATATATTTCATTCCAGATTAATAGTCCTATGAAAACCAACGCTATTTACGTCTCGGTAACATATACATGAAAGGGTCACCAGCAGCAAAAATAGGTTTGTATTACCAAGTAAACTTTGCGGTCCACTTAGGAACACCATCTATTGTGTATTTTGTTTTCGAGACGCAAATGCGTTTGTTTTCATAGGACTATTAATCTGGAATGAAATATACATACATACATACATACATACATACATACATACATACATACATACATACATACATACATACATACATACATACATACATACATACATACATACATACATACATACATACATACATACATACATACATACATACATACATACATACATACATACATACATACATACATACATACATACATACATACATACATACATACATACATACATACATACATACATACATACATACATACATACATACATACATACATACATACATACATACATACATACATACATACATACATACATACATACATACATACATACATACATACATACATACATACATACATACATACATACATACATACATACATACATACATACATACATACATACATACATACATACATACATACATACATACATACATACATACATACATACATACATACATACATACATACATACATACATACATACTTGCAACTAGGGGTCAACTTTAACTACGGTTGGATATCTCCTGACTATTAAACTAGCGAAATAAGTATGTAGCTATTTTATAGTTTAATACCCAGGTCTAGTGTTAGTACACCCCGGCACTCCATACATACATACAATAATGCTCACGCCTTAGTCCCGGAGGGGTAGGCAGAGACGATGTATCGCCACTTTGCGCGATCCTGATAATCATAATAATCATAATCATATTTATTGGTAACAAAATTACAAGTCAAAAATGTTTTTAACAATTAATGTCACATAGGTAACAGAATATAATAATTAATAAATAATGTCATAAATTCACAAATGTCAAGTAACATACTTTGAAACATCTTTCAGGAATTCGTCAACTGAGTAATATGCCTTAGAAATAAGAAATTTTTTTAATTTATTTTTAAATATGCTGGTGGAAGCCGCACTTTTCACGTCTCGGGGTAAACTATTATAAATTGTTGATCCTAGAACATATACCGACCCTTCGGATTTTTTTAGTCTGTGACAGGTAGGTTTTAGTTTATGCCCGCTCCTGGTTGGGTATTTGTGTACGGCTCCTACCTGCGGGCATTGGTCCAGGTGGGTGTGTACGAATACCTGGAATAAGAATATGCAGGGCACAGTTAGTATTTTCAGTTCTGCAAAATACGGTCGGGCCGACACGTCGTATGGCACACGAGCGACACCTCACCTCACTAGCCTCACTCACATTCAACAACCGTTTCTTGCACCTCCTTTTATTCTAGTATGGGCTGTGGCTAGATGAAGAAAATCATAATCTATCTCACATCATTATCTATACCTATAATAAAACTGTAACTGGTCTATGTCTGTACATGGGAGATACTGTAGATAAATGTGTATGAGAGCCGTCGAAAAGTGTGTATAGGAATTTAGAATGTTTGTCTGTATGTTTTTTACCTCATCCCGCAAAAACTACTGAATGAAATTTGATGCAATTTTTACAGTTGCCTTGCTGGAGGTCTAACTTAAAATCTGGTGCATGTTTTATCTTGATACGCCACTTAGAACCTGAAATATTAATATTTTTTTTCTATAAGCCATTATATGCAATATAACAAACGAGTATAATTATTATGTTCGGTATAAATCATATTGCAATTGGTTTGTACTACAGCTGGAGCGGGAGTGGGATTGAGAGTCTGAGTGGGATAGAGAGAGAGAGAGAGTATGAACGGGAGCGGATTCTGTAGTCAACGCGAGCGGAGCCGTCGGCACAGCTAGTTAATCATAAAATATCTGTTGCCGTACTAATCTGCTGATATATAAACGTAAACGTCGTCGTGAATCGGAACGCAACTGACAGCTGTCACTTTGCTGTCAACGTCACTCTCAGTAGGTACTTGTTCGAGCTCTGTCTGTACATTTGTTCATTAAAACACTCGCTAATTACTTCGTTTGCTTCTGTTAATTACATCAATATCTATGGATGGTACAGTACCATATTATTTTTAGCATATTCTAGTAAATAAATATTTCATTCTTTCATTCGTTTATTCATTCAGTTCACGAAGGCACTGCTCTAAATAGCTTACATTGTTACGCACTAATCATCAATGTGTGCATACTGACGTACGGATAGGTTCTGGATGAACTCCTCGCGTCCCGTGCTCACCCCTCGCTAGTAGCGGGGCGTGCCATGGTGAATTCGACCATTATACCAAACTTTCTTACCTATTTCTGCCGCCAAGCAGTGCTACAATACAATTTGAAGGGTTCTCTACCCAGCTAGTGAAATTCTGAGCATACGGTTATATTTTTATTGTACCGCTAGAGTACCAAGGAGTGTCGCTCAGATCAAAGGATATCACCATAACCTTTGAACTGCCCACGTGGATTCCTGTAGAGAAGCCTTACGGCTATGGACGGGCAAAGGACATGGCAATTTTGCGAATTGAAACATTTTGCGTTTTAAACGTTTACAAAATATAGATAAAACCAACGATCTCTATGTACTACTATTACTACATTTTAGCAATGTGATTATTTTTTTTGTTTTATACATATATTTTTAATTATTTATGGAGGGCCTTACCAAATCTTGTAATGAGGTTTACAGTAGTACTACGTAGTGCTTACACGTTGGCAGAGATAACGATCACCACTCATTTTTCCCTAGCTTCGATTTTAGCGATGTATAATCATAATGGCGATGCCTGAAAAGCATCGTTTCGCTGAGGCATCCACCAATTCATCTGACTATGTACTACTTACAAATACTTAATAGTTGAACTGAATGATGTCGTTGAATAAATTCTCTTTTATTTATTTTTATTATTCCAAACAATCGCTCTGTTCGACGCAAGGAGCCGCAATTCGTTTATATTCACTTTGAAACTTGTGCAGTTACAACGCAGAATCTTTAATTATTTACTAAATATTGACGCTATTTGCCCGTAGCGTCACGATTTAGTAATAATTAAATGTTCTGCATAGTAAAGTTTCATTGTGAATGTAACCGAGCTGCGGCTCCCGGATCCGCAGTTGCGAGAAATAGAGCGATTGTTTGGAACGCTCCATCTAGTAGTACATATAGACATCGTTGGCCAAAATTGAGTAAACCCAATATACAAATAATAGCTGCCACTACGTAATCGCTTATTCAATTACTAGTATATCAAGTCAGCCTGTTGAGAAATTAATCAATTAGAGTTTCTGCTTTGACTGAACCCTAAAACAGAATCGATGACAGGAACAGAGGAGCGTAAAACAAATCAAAGTCTCACCTCGTCACAGAACAGAATAAACAGTGTGACATTTTCATACAAAAAGTCGACGCAAAGATTTAAATCATCATCATCAGGTTATTTTTGTCTCCACTGCAGGAGCACAACCCTCTCTCATCTGCCGGAGACAGACGGAGGATTTGGCCTGCACTCCCCGCGCTGGCCAGACGGGTTGGGGAGGCCTGATTGATGTTTTATAATGTAAATAAGGTTTTAATGACTATGCAAAATTACTATGTAGATGTATTATTATGTATTTTCGTCTTCTACAGATAAACCGTAATTTTAGTTTCGTTAGAAAACTATTAATATACAACAAAGTATCTCTGTTGTTTTGATCATTTATGTCTAACAATGGACGTCCACTGCTGTATATAGACTAAGCGTTTGCAAGTTGATAAATGTATGTAAATAGGTAATCCTTCCTACTAATATTATAAACGCCAAAGTTTGTAAGTATGGACGGATGTTTGTTACTCTTTCATGTAAAAACTACTGAATGGATTTTAATGAAACTTTACAATAGTATAGCTTATACATCAGAATAACACATAGGCTACAATTTATAAAGATATTGTGTGAATTGTCCAAAATATCAAGTAAGTAGGAAAAAATCTACCATCTGCGAGCTATTCTGGCGTGCGCTGCCCAAACCGCTAGAGTTACACATATGTAATGTATGATGGAAATGTTTATCTTAAATAGTCCTACAATAAAGCTACTCGAAATACTAATCATGCGCAGACGAAGTCGCGGGCACCAGCTAGTATTATATATGTTTAGTTTATGTACAAACAATAATAAATTCACCGTGTGTTTATTGGACCACTCCGAATTTACTCGTTCCCCAAAGTACAGCCCCACCAAAAATAATATCATTTATGTAATTTTCTACACTAATATTATAAAGTGGGAAGTTGTGTATGTTTGTAACGAGTAAACTTAAAAACTACTGGACCGATTTCAAAAATTCTCTTACCATTAGAATGCTACACTATACCTGAGTAACATAGGCTGTATTAATTACTATAAAAATTAGGGATCCCTGCTAAAATCTCAATAATTTAACTTAAGATGTAAATATGCAATATAACAAAGAAGTATAGTTATAATGTTCGGTACAATTCATATTGCGATTGGTTTGTACTACAGTTGGAGCGGGAGAGGGATTGACAGTCTGAGTGGGAGTGGGAGCGAGAGTGGGAACGGGAGCGGATTCTGTAGTCCACGTGGGCACAGCTAGTAATACATATATGCATACTTTAGTGTGAGCTACGTTTCTATTTATTATAAACATTTGGTATTAAACTCACTAATTATACCAGTTCTTTCAGTTACTCTAAATTTGACCGAAAGTCCGCTTTTGTACACAATTTTATTCCTATTTTTTATTTTTAATTTTTGTACAACAAAGCGTTCACAGCTATGCTTTTTGTCAGACTGTCAGACTTTCTATCCAGTTAAGCTGAAATCTTGAACACGTAAAAAATTATTCAATGATAAAAACATAAAAAAAAATTTTTTGTGTGCTAGTTGAGCTCTCGAACGATCTCAAGGTCATCGCAGACTTGACATAACGTACTGCTTATTTTTTTACTGTGTCACAAACGTGAGCTGTGACACAAAGTGTTACGATTTGATTAGACTGAGATCCGATTCGGAGCAGACAAAGGGAAGGAATCACAATCGGACCGGGGCCGGGGGCTTCTCTCAAATTATACCTTTGCCTGAACTTGTTTCTTTTTCGTAGAAATTCGTCAGTTCTTTAGCCTTTTGCAGTAATTTGAGTGGTTTGCCTTCAGGGCTGAAAAGATTTAGTTTTATATAAATATGTCTGCGGTCGTGTTCTAGCTATTCTTAGTTGCCGTTTATGTCAGAAATGTTTTATATAAGAATTATATTATGTTTGAGTGATTTCGGCAATATATAATTTTACTGCTAGCGATTTTTGGGTTGTATATGTCGCAGGCCGATCATAAAATTGGGCACATCATGATGCGCCTAGCCACATCGTGATCTGGCGCCATTTCATGATGTGCCTGACTTATATCAGGCCGATCGTTCGACACTCGTCGTTTGTCGATTTGGCTAACCACGTTTAGCCATATAGTTTGTAGGAAGTTTGTTAAATGTTTTAGTTAAATATGTAGAGACATTCTTCCTGAACCTCAATAATGTTTAGAGAATTTAATAAAATGGCAGGAAATGAGTTATCACATATTGAATTTATTATTCAAAGTTAATAAGTCTAAAATATAAGCCAAACAACAAACAAAAGTATTATAGGTGACTGATGTGGCGTTCATCTTGTTAAGATTCATTTAGACCTGTTATTAATATGTACCATGTTAGGCCTGATTGATGTTTTATAATGTATATCCTCCCCAACCCGTCTGGCCAGCGCGGGGAGTGTAGGCCAAATCCTCCGTCTGTCTCCGGCAGATGAGAGAGGGCTGTGCTCCTGCAGTGGAGACAAAAATAACCTGATGATGATGAATGTATATCTGTATTGCGGGCATGTTAAGGTGAGTAGATGTCTGGAAGAGATCGCTTAAAGCGATAAGACCGCCTAAATTGTACTATTTGTAACTTTTTTTAACCTGTAACTGTATTTGATTGTGCAATAAAGTGTATTGTGTTCTATATTGTTATATATTAGGTAGTAATATTTAGTATTCTCAGCCTTGACCCTTCTCGCAGACAACCTCCCTGGAAGCAAAGCCCTCTAACTAACCATCCAACAACGTGATGTTCAAGGGAACGATCAAAGGGCCCAAATTGTTACACCTAATAACGTTCGTCTTTGAACGGTAACACAATTTATGATTTTCGGGACAAATTCCCCTCTTTATTATGAGAAATTGTTGCGTTTGTCGATGTGTTTTTTTAGGTTATATTTTAACAAAACAAGAATTGTTTATCTGCTCGCGTTTGTGGTCCGAACCTTATAATTACTATCCTGAATATCTTTAAATTTAAGGTTCATCTGTAGAAGGTTCATTGGGAAAGGCCTATGTCCAGTGGTGGATGTCTAAGGGCTGATATGATGATAATCTGCAGAAGACGTCTAAATTATACTGGAATGCACTCGCAAGGGAGTTGAAAGACATCCTGTGCTGGGGTGAAAAGAGCACAAAGATATCCGATACCAGGGTTCAAGGGAGCGTAACGGCATCTGGTGTCAGGATTCAAGAAGGACATTCAGTGCTAGGGTGCAGAGGAGTGCAAAACCATCCAGTGCCAGGGTTCAAGGGAGAGTAAAGACATCTGGTGCTGGAGTGCAAGGGAGCTCAGAGACATCCAGTACTAAGATGAAAGGGAGCGCTAATACATCCGGTGCTAGGGTGCACGGGAGCGCAGACACTTTCTGGTGCTAGGGTGCAAGGGAGCGCAGACAATTTCTGGTGCTAGGGTGCAAGGGAGCGCAAATACATGCGGTACTAGGGTGCAAGAGAGCGCAAAGACATCTAGGGTTAGAGTGCAAGGGAGCGCAAAGACATCCGGTGCTAGGGTGCAAAAGAGCGCAAAAATATCCAGGGTTAGCGTGCAAGAGAGCGCAAAGACATCCAGTGCTAGGGTGAAAGGGAGTGCAGACATCCCGAGCTAGGATGAAAGTGAGCGCAAAGACATCCGGTGCTAGGGTGCAAGAGAGCGCAAAGACATCCAGTGCTAGGGTGCAAGAGAGCGCAAAGTTATCCAGGGCTATTGTGCAAGGGAGCGCAAAGACATCCAGAGCTAGGGTGAATATAAGTTTTCATATGTTAGTGATTTTTAATGAAATATACCTAAACCTTACTTTCCTGGGTTATTTTGGATTTAAAAGAGTTTTGCTCTCGTTAGACTGGTTCCTAAAACATGGAGATTTCAAAGTGATTTACAGCTTTCTGTATGTTGTTCGGAGAGGCTTAAATTGACTGATTGATGACAGGGCAAAGGAGAAAAATATGCAAAATGGCGGCCGTTTGCAATAACTCACAGGCTGAACTTTTGAATCATAAATTATCGAGCCAAAGTCTGATTGACGGTTGGGTTGTAAATTTGATTTGATGAATATATTCACTGAACTTTTTTGAAATGTTTCGATTACTGATTCAGAGTTATGATGAATGCATCATCAGCCGTGTGGTTCCCGGCTTAGAATAGGGCCACCCCCAATCTTCCCGTTGGTGTCGTCAAGGCGACTAACGGATTGCACCAGGGACGGGCAGCAGCGGTTTCCTGTGTGTGTATGTTAAGATCATTACTGCGATCACCAATCCGCCTGCCAAGCGTGGTGATTATGGCAAATCCCTCAATGGACAACTTACTAAAAGTGGTATTCTATTGGGGAGGCCTATGTCCAGCAGTGGATGTATTTAGTCTGATGATAATGATGATGAATTTCTGAAAAATGTAAGATTGCTAATAACTCCTTAAAACTTTAAGCAAAGTCTGTTTCGTTTCTTTACAGTACATATTTAGTGTAAAATTGTATAAAAATAAATAAAAAATTTGATTTATAACAATAATTTTTTTTTTGTATTTTACGGAGTATCTTAAATAAAACTCTGTTGACATGTCCGGATTGTAAGTCCAAGAACATCAAAAGAAACGTTTTCTTTAATGTAATCGTTTTTAAGTGACGAGGAAGTTACTTAAGTATTGTGAATAATTTAATAGGGAAATACTTAGCGGGAAGCCTTACTTAAGGTTACATTAAATATACAAGGAGGAATGAAAAAATAATTATACTTGCTCAAACGTGACCGTTGAACATCACAGTCGGCAATAAGATCAACCACATAAAAAGGTTTTTAATTAGTATAGCGCTATAATATATTGCAGATGATTATTTATTTTATTTATTAGGTTACCAACAGGATGTACATCAATTGTTGCTTAGGGGAATCTTACAATTATACATTGGCCAGATGACACCCCAGTTATAGGCAACGACAGCATGCCTAGTTTGTGTTAGGTTAATTATAATTATACATACTAGTCTAATATTATACTTACCTATATATAAGTTAAATAAAATGTTAATAAATTACATGGTCAAAGTAATACACTGTAAATTAAAAAAAATAACATTAAAATTAAACACAAAACAAAATAAAACATTGATAGTCAGAAATTAGGAAATAAAATAAATAACATGGGGAATTAAACATTTTTTACAATTTATGTTTAATAATAATCAATTAATTAATTTATGTTTTTTTTTAAATCCACCAAGAAATGAGGGAGTTATTAAAGTTAATTTACATCTTTCATATTCGGTAAGTAGGTCCTTATTACCCCCAAATGGGGCTTGTAGGTGACCAAATAGCGCTCTAAGGTAATAATGTGTTAGAAAAGCCCTAGGGCGGTAAGTAATTAAAAAAAAAACTCTTCACTCTTTCAAAAAGTTCGCGTACATCTAACCATCATACTGGCAATAGACATCATGCATTCAGCCCAATGACAAAAGAGGTCGCTTCGCTATTCAGCCTTGTCTTCGTATGAGTATAATCTCAGAGTATAATAGTCATCAATTTTAAATATCGAACGGCGAACAACGACCTTCTATTTCGATGACGGCGAAGCTCAATTTCGTTCTTGAAAAAAATAATTAAAAAAAAAGATGAAAAAAGGCGGGAGTAGAAATCTTTTACTTTAAATAACTAATAAAATGTTTTATTCTTGTAATGCCGATTTTTTTTCTACTTACCTCACAATCGAGATGTAAAGCAGTTGATGCCTTACAGCCCTTGGCTACTAATCTACATTAGTAGCCAAGGGCTGTAAGGCATCAATTGCAGCCCGAGATATTTCGAGGGTGCATTTGATGCTTACACCCGAGCTAACTACTCTGCTACTATTAACGCAACTTTTCAAAACGCGCGCGCTTTTTATGTCGACGTCGTCGCGTATGGGCGGGCCGATAACCGTGCGGAGTAGGTACCGCGGTAGGTTCAATCGTGTAACAGAGGTATGCTTCAGTACAATATAGCTACTTTATTATAAAAATAAACTTGTTTTACCAGGGTTAAGACTAAGTAAGGTCAGCAAATCGTTCACGGGGCAATGTATACGCTTCTACAACAAACTACCAGAGGAAATCTTAAATATGACGGACAGAAAGTTTCAGATTCACATTAAAAAACAACTTTGTAAGAAAGCCTAATATAAAATAAACGATTATTTGAATGACAAAGACGCCTGGTACTAATGTTAATTCAGCTTCGCAAAATCTTTATTAATTGTATGCAAACTTGATTTTTAAAAGATGTGTTGCGTGTAGTTTGTTGCGCCGTTTGTTCTTCACAGCGCTAACACCTAGGAAGCGGTAGTCGATAAAAAAATGACGTGTATAAATGTACCAAGTGTACTCATATGCAATAAATGATTTTGACTTTGAAATAAAATATGTATATGCAGGTTTATATGATAACAAGATGAATAAATTACACCTAAAACCAACGATCTCTATGTACTACTAGATGGAGCGTTCCAAACAATCGCTCTGTTCCACGCAAGTAGCCACAACTCTTTCACATTCACAATGAAACTTGTGCAGTTACTACGCAGAACATTTAATTATTACTAAATATTGACGCTACGGTTAAATAATGTCAATATTTAGTAATAATTAAATGTTATGCGTAGTAACTGCACAAGTTTCATTGTGAATGTGAAAAAGTTTTAGCTACTTGCATGGAACAGAGCGATTGTTTAGAACGCTCCATCTAGTAGTACATAGAGAACGTTGCCTAAAACATTTTTATTACTAGAGTGTTTTCTCTTGCCATATATTATCATAGTTTTTCCTGCACAACTATTTTAACTCAAAAGAGGGATTCCATATTAATTATGTACTAGATTTATTCCAGAGTAGACTTACAAAGTGGGTAGTTGAATATTCTTTTCATGCTTATGTAAATGTTGTGGGAACACTCTCAAAGCTGAAATATGTTAACAATGCTGTAATAAAATTATATTATAATTTGTTTAATAAATATAAACTGCGTGTCTGTACTGTAGTGCGATTCTGTAAAAAGTTACTTTGCAACTCGACTTCGAAATTGCGGTGAGATTTCAAATTGGTATTCCGTAAAGTTTATGGTCGTTCGATTTAGAATGGTATTCTGTAGCGATATTACGCACGTCGTTCAATTCGAAACTCGTGCCTGCATTCGACGAAGATTTAGTACTTTGTGCGTGAAAATTTGAACGCTGTACTTTATTTACCATCATCAGCCAAAACACGTCACTGCTGAACATAAGCCTCCCAAGGAAATGCGACTTTTGATGGACTGTCCATTGGGAGATTTGCCATCACCAAACTTGGTGGGCTGATTGGTGGTCGCAGTAATGATCTTAATATACCTATATTTCATTCCAGATTAATAGTCCTATGAAAACAAACGCATTTGCGTCTCGAAAACAAAATACACAATAGATGGTGTTCCTAAGTGGACTGCAAAGTTTACATGGTAATACAAACCTGTTTTTGCTGCTGGTGACCCTTTCATGTATATGTTACCGAGACGTAAATAGCGTTGGTTTTCATAGGACTATGAACCTGGAATGAAATATACACAGGAGAACTGCTGGACCCTGGTGCAATCCCTTAGTCGCCTTGACTACACCCACGAAAAGATTATCATATCAGCCCTTAGACGTCCACTGCTGGACATAGGCCTTCCCCAATGAACGCCACCACACCCGGTCCTCTGCCCTCCGCATCCAGCCGCTTCCGGCCACCTGCTTCAGGTCGTCGGTCCACCTGGCAGCGGGGCGTGTCGATGCGCGGTCTCCACTCCAGAACCCGTCTGCCCCAACGGCCGTCGGTTCTGCGACATACGTGACCCGCCCACTGCCACTTCAGCTTGCTAATTCTTTCGGCTATGTCTGTCTTCGTTCTTCGTCGGATCTCCTTATTACGAATCATATCCTTCAAAGGAACCCTGAGCATAGCTCTCTCCATAGCTCGCTGAGCGATTTGAAACTTGTGGATCAGGTCGTCAGAGTCCACGTTTCCGCGACGTAGGTCAAGAAAAGATAAGAAGGGGTCCTATTTTAAGCCGGGAACCAGACGGCAAATGAATTGGCAGATGGAAATAAAGAATAGAATTTGTGGTAACTTGGGAAGTGCCACAAAGTGTCTTTGAATGATGGTGAAGAATGAGTAAGAAGGAAGAATAATCATTATCATATCAACGCTTACACGTCCACTGCTGGACATAGGCCTTTCCCAATGAAGCCACCACGTGTACGGAAAGGCTGGTGCTCCTTTAGTACGTGACGAAATCTTTTCGCTTTCATGGAGTATCGGAGGGGGGGGAAGGTTACCTACTATTGTCTTAAATTATGGTAATACTTACCTAATTAAACGGTATTTCTGTCCGAAACCTATATATTGAAACTGTCGAGTGTAAAAATATTCACCCCGGAGGTTTCGGGTTCGAATCCCGCCAGGGGCAAATGTTCGTACGATGAATATGAACATTTGTACCCAAGTCTTGTATGTTATATCTATTTAAGTATGTGTATACGTTATCTAGTAACCATAGTACAAGGCTCTGCCTAGTTTGGGACTGGATAATTGGTTTGAATGTCTGAGATACTTATTTATTCATGGCTTCGTATTGTAATAAAATTTATAAGATCATACCTATAATGAGATGTGTGTTGTTCGGCCATAGAATTTGAAACAGAGCGGACAATGAACTGTCAAACGTCAGGACATAGATTACTTTATAGCTACTACGTAATAGTCCCTAGTGTAATAAAAATATCTACGTTTTTAATCACCTTGCGTATATAATCAGACAATGGACTCGATTTTGAAGGCACAACGTTAAAATTTGACAGCACTAAAGCTGTTGCTATCCTTGTCATACAGTATCATGAAGATAAAGACGAAACCAATTTTGGCGCTGTCAAATTTTAAATGTGTGACTTCAGAATCGAATATCTACGTTTTTAATCACCTACTATTTCTAACTGTCAGACAATTTACGCAAAAGTGTGTCAAACTTATCGTTGTTATTACTCCGTACACCACGAGATGTGCGGGCTGTTGGCGGCCATGTTTGATGGTCCATGCAGTGCGCAAATATGTGCCTAAGGTGCTCGACTTAGGGTTGATATTACTCCGTATAGCGCGAGATTTGCGGGCTGTTGGTGGCCACGTTTGATGTTCCACGCAGTGCGCAAATATGTGTCTAAGGCGTTCAACTTAGCGTTGTTAATACTTCGTAAGGGCAAGAACCATGCAGGGGTGGCGCGATTCTGTACTTACCGCGGTAGGTTCGACCGAGTGACGGCGGCCTGGAAAATATTTAACACGACATTATTGTGGTCGTGTCGCGTCCCTTGCTTGGGATGGCACCGACATATAAAGCGTGTTTTCCTACAAAGCCTTCTAAAGCTTTTAACATTAACATAACCCGCTGTAATCTCGTTAAGGGCGCGGCATCCGGGTGCGTTCCGGACGTTTAGCAATCTGAATAACTTTTGTGGAGAGATGGGACTTTGATGAGGGGGGGGGGGACGATTATCACTTAGTGATTACGATTATGCCCCCCCCCGTAAACCTTGATTACGATTATAGACCCCCCCCCCCCCCCCCCGTAAACCTAGATTACGATTAAGTGATTTTTTTTGCATCATCACCAGGTGAAATACGTTTATTTCTGAACATAAGCCTCCCCAATAGAATAGAATAGAATAGAATAGAATAGAATAGAATAGAATAGAATAAAACAGAATAGAATAAAACAGAATAGAATAGAATAGAATAAAACAGAATAGAACAGAATAGAACAGAACAGAATAGGTCATTCATTCGCAGCTACGACACACATACATGAGAAATATACAGAACAGGTTTACAAACTACAATTTAACAATAATCTAGGTAGCTATGTCAGCAAAAAATGGCGCTGACTCAGCGTAATGCTGCAGTACGCTACGCGAACTGCGGCGCTGGTGTTCTGTCAGCACCAGGTCAAGTGACCTCACAGATACAGTTTATAAACTGTGCTTAGAGATTAGAATGCCACATACAGAATAGAATCACCACGCTTCGCAGGCGGACTGGTGATCGCAGTAATGATCGATGACGACCTCCGTGGCGGGACGGGGTAGCTCTCGGACTGCCACGCCGGACTTTGCGGGATCGAATCCCGCTAGGGGCAAATGTTCGTATGATAAATATGAATGTACCCAAGTCTTGGATGTTTATATGTTTATTTAAGTATGTGTATCCGTTATCTAGTAACCATAGCACAGGCTCTGCCTACTTTGGGACTGGATAATTGTTGAATATCTGAGATATATATTTTAAAAAAAAACTCTGCTGCCCGGCCATGCTGTAATTCCTTAGTAGCTTTGACGACACTTCTATAGCATTCACTAAAAGTTTTAAAAAAACATCCTTATTCTGAGAGTTTAAAGTCCAATTCAGCTCTACATGCGCCGTTTCAATGAGGCCTATGCGTTTCGGAAGTCGTTAGAATTTACGCCCAGCTTCTGGGTGGAGGATGCTTTTAAAATGGTCTGGCTTATCTTAGCCATGGTATCAGCTAGGAGCGATGAGCGTCTAATGACATACGCGGCTCTTAGTCTTTTTGATCGGAATTAGATAGTATCATCTATGTATTATTATATCGCGACTGGGCAAGCGTAGCGTGGGACGCCCCCTGGCTAGATGGAGGGAGCGACGATCTGCGTAAGGCGGCAGGCAGTGACTGGAATTGAAGAACCGAAGATCGGGTTCAGTGGCGCACCTTGGGAGAGGCCTATGTCCAACAGTGGACTCTTTCGGGCTGATGATGATGATCTATGTATTTGTGAAGAAATACGGCACGGGTATGTTACGTTGATTTGGACATTTAGAGCGTATGAGTGAAAGAAGAGTGACAATAGAAATTTACAGTACGAATGTGGAAGGATCTACAGCTAGACATCGTCCTAGGAAGACGTTCAGGATCAAATTGGTGACAATTTAGAGGCTGATCTGACTGATGATGAGTTGGTCTAGTGTGAAAAACCAAAACAAAGTAATAATATTCACAAAATTTATTATTATTGAAACCAATTTCAAAAACTTAAGTACAGTTAATTTATTAATACCACAGGCTTTTCGGTGAAGGAAAACATCGTAAGGAAACCTGCATATGCCAAAGAAGAATTTCTAAGGCGTGTGTGAAGTCCACCAAATCGGCTAAGGGCACCGTTGGTGGTCAGGGGTTTGGCACAAAAGATCCTGAAGGATCGAAGTGTCGCCAGGTCTTCCTGGCCCCCAAGAAGATATGATAAGAAGATTATTGAAACTAAAAATTTATTTTGAATTATATAGAAATCGCTGACAGCTTTACACTTAAAACGAGGCTCTTCGCTCTGCACACGTGGGAACGTGCTCTCTGAATATGACGTTTATTTAAAATTTTCGGTTATTATCTTCATAAAACATTTTACGGCTGTTTTGCAGCGTTTTGAGCCGTTTTATAAGATATATGTTAAAAGAGTCATTTTGCTTAGAGATTACGATCGTTATTTTTTTATGTTAAATGGAGTTTGGGTTACAAGGGATTTACTGGATAAGAGTAAAGCTGAATTCAAATTCAAATATATTTATTCATAAATATAGGTGATGTAATGTTTTGCCCAGTGGGCCACATGAAAGTATTTAATATGTTAGTAAACTTGATCAAAGCAGACAAACGGACAACTTGTGTATTATCCTACTATATGACAGATGTGAAAGTTTGGATGTATGGATGTTTGCTACTCAATCACGCTTCAACCACTGGACGGATCGTGATGAAACTGGGCACACATTTAGGTTAGGTCCTGGAATAGGACATAGGATAGTTTTTATCCCGAAAAAGCATCACATTCCTACGGGAAATACATAATAAATTTGTTAAGTTGTCCACGCCGACGAAGTCGCGGGCAACAGCTAGTAGGTCCATAATTATGAAATTAATTAATTTAAAATTCTAAGGTAATGTCATACATAGTCATGTCGCTTTAACCTATCACTTAAAACTATATAAAATTGTCACTTAGGAAATCATTAATTGAATAATTTGTTTTATCAGTAGGAAATGTCTTTTAAAACTATTTATGTCATCCCAGTCGCGTATCGATTTGGGTATTTTATTAAATATTGCCATGTGGTTTCCGGTAGACTGGAATAGGACCACTCCAACTCTTCCCGTGGATGTCGTACAATGCGTCTAAGGAATACATTATAAAACATCAATCGGGCCTCCCCAACCCGTCTGGCCAGCGCGGGGAGTGCAGGCCAAATCCTCTGTCTGTCTCCGGCAGATGAGAGAGGGTTGAGCTCCTGCAGTGGAGACAAAAATAACCTGATGATAATGATGATTAAATATTGTTGGCGCTATACCAAACGTGCTTCTTTGGTATAGTTTCGTTTTGTATCTTACTATACAAAGCTGGTCACATCGCCGTGCGCTTGCAATATGGGCAAATTATAGTGAATTCACAACGTAACATATAATAATATGGTGGGTCCAGTCAATCATACCACTCTTTATTTAAAAAAGGGGAAAAAGTGTACTTAAGGTAAATATTGCTCAGTTCACGACCGAACGCTCCACTGTTTCTTTATATAGCTTACATTTCATTGTACAAGCGTTCTATTGTTGCGTTTTATCTTTCTTTCTTAATAAATAAAATTATAAATCAAACCTGAAGTCAAAGTCAAAATCATTTATTGCATATGAGTACACTTGGTACATTTATACACGTCATTTTTTTATCGACTACCGCTTCCTAGGTGTTAGCGCTGTGAAGAAGAAACGGCGCAACAAACTTCACGCAACACATATTTTAAAAATCAAGTTTGCATACAATTAATAATGATTTTGCGAAGCTGAATTAACATTAGTAACAGGAATCTTTGTCATTCAAATAATCGTTTATTTTTCTTACAAAGTGTTTTTTTAATGTGAATCTTAAACTTTCTGTCCATCATATTTAAGATTTCCTCTGGTAGTTTGTTGTAGAAGCGTCTACATTGCCCCGTGAACGATTTACTGACCTTACTTAGTCTTAACCCTGGTAAAACAAGTTTATTTTTATTTCTTGTATTGTAACTATTATTGTCACAGTGCCTCAAAAAGAGAGATAAATTTTTCTGACATATAAAATATTATCTAAAATGAATTGACCAGCTACTGTTAATATGCTTATTTCTTTAAACTTTTCTCTTAATGAGTCTCTACAACGCAGATTATAGATTGCCCTAACTGCTCTTTTTTGCAAGATAAAAATGGTCTCTATATCTGCTGCTTGACCCCACAGTAGGATACCGTATGCCATGATACTGAAGCAACTATATTTCTATCGACTAAACTAAAAGGGTCATCTTTTAAGCTAGACAGACAGTTCCGTACTTTATAAGAACTATACGGAGTTGCGGACCGTGAATAACTCACCGCGGCTGGGCCTGTGATGAATAGTCTTAAACCTTTATTGTTTCGGCAGTAATCTTACAAGGGTCCGTCAGCACTCGCATTAGAAACAATACATTAGACCCTTTTAGAGCAAATGCGATATGACAGGTAGGTACTTGATATTTTTAAGGCTTCTGTTACGCAGATTTGGTATTAAACAAAAGTATTTTCAACCTGAAAAATCCGTGTAATTAGTTAAAGACCCAATTAACATTCATTATTTGAATTTGTTTACACACGGAGGATTTGGCCTACACTCCCCGCGCTGGCCAGACGTGTTGGGGAGGCCTGATTGATGTTTTATAATGTATTCCCTTAGTCGCCTTGTACGACATCCACGAGAAGAGTTGGAGTGGTCCTATTCTACTCTACCGGAAACCACACGGCAATATACTCTCCTATTAACTATTTCGCCTTTTTACGACTTTCAGCGTTGTTACGCAGCATCGAAATTGTTGATTTGAACAAAGTCTTGTTGAGCTTGAACAGTTACCTTAACTCCATACGACCGCACTAAGATCTTGTTACCTTCCACTAACTCAACTTGATCAAAATCTTATTTCAAACGATCATTCCTTAGCTAACATACATCATCATCATCATCAGCCTAAATAGGTCCACTGCTGGACATAGGCCTCCCCAATAGAATACAGCTTTTGGTTCGATGTCCATTTGGGGATTTGCCATAATCACCACGCTTGGCAGGCGGATTGATGATATCAATAATGATCTTAACATACACATACAGGAGAACGCTGCCCGTCTCTGGTGCAATCCCTTAGTCGCCTTGACGACACCCACGGGAAAGATAAGGATGGTCCTACTCTAAGCCGGGAACCACACGTCATTCTTCAACCAAGACAAAATACTACTTATCTTCTTAGGGAGCCACGAAGACCTGCTGGCGAAACTTCGACCCTTCAGGATCTTTTGTGCCAAACCCCCGACCACCAACGGTGCCCCAAGCCGCTTTGGTGGACTTCACACACGCTTTAGAATTTCTTCATTGGCTTAGCATAGATTTCCTTACGATGTTTCGAAAAACTCTTTGGTAAGGGCGATGTTTGAACCCACGACCTCATGAAGGCCAGGCATGAGTTGCGAAGGTGCACAACCAACTAGCCTATCATAGATAGATAGATAGATAAACTCTTTATTGCACACAAATTAAGGATGACAATAAAATAGGTACAGATTTTTGGAAAGTGTACAAAGACGGCCTTACCACTTATCTTATATCTTATCTTCTTAGGGGGCCAGGAAGACCTGGCGACACTTCGACCCTTCAGGATCTTTTGTGCCATACCCCTGACCACCAACGGTGCCCCAAGCCGATTTGGTGGACTTCACATACGCCTCAGAATTTCTTCTTCGGCATATGCAGGTTTCCTTACGATGTTTTCCTTCACCGAAAAGCCTGTGGTATTATAAATAAATCGTACTTAAGTTTCGTAAAACTCATTGGTACGGGCGGGGTTTGAACCCACGACCTCATGAATGTGAGGCGAGTGCACAACCAACCGGCTACCACGGCTCTGTAAGCCTTACCACTTAAAGCGATCTCTTCCAGGCAACCTTTCTGAAGGAAAATAAGAAAGACATAGCGACAGAGTATTGCAGGTGAAAAAAGAGAAATTAATAATTTTAGAACATGGTAAATACTTAGTAACAATATTACACAATTGAATTTACATACAAATATACTTAAATACATACCTATGCATACATATATAGTTTATAATACAATACATATACCGTACGTAATATACTATATTAAGTTAGGCACAACTATTGTGAGAGAAAATGCTTTTTAAGGCGATCTTTAAACACATGCAATGATTTAGATTGACGAATCTCACTTGGAAGAGAATTCCATAAGTGGACCGCTGTAACAGCAAAAGAGTCTGAATAATACTTCGAACGACAGTAAGGGGCCTGAAGTATATTGTCGTTTTTAGACCTTAACGCTAGGTTATGATCATTTCCTAAATATTTAAAAACTCCTTGAGGTAGGGGGGAGAGGTAGGTATCATAGCTCTGTTGCCATTTTGAAAACCAAATTGTTTTTGTGTAAAAACAAATGAACAGCGGAGAAATCGTTATATCGCGTTTCGAAATCTGATTTAAATTGACAAGTTTCATATTTTGACAAAGTTTCATTGAGTGCCGATAAAAATAACATTATATACAAATAGCCCTTATGCCGTTGAGATTAAGCTTCTGCGTCGATATGTCGTAAAAGAGACTATCATTGTTGATCGCCGGTGATAAAAGTATTTAGTGCGCGCAGGAACTAAAAACGTTAACGTTAGTGCAAAGTTAAATGGCAAGCCTCGTGAATATCCGAGTAAACTAGTTGCGAATCCATCAGTCTCACAGCTCGATAATGGGCTTTCCTGAACCGGATCCGACAGGCTATACCAATGCAATTGCCGTCTGCACAACTGGTGTAAGTATAAAAAGTTTGCCGAGTTGCGATTCCGGAGTTCCGGGATATGGACTGGCGATAGGTACATTTATTTACGTATCTATCCGACTGTATTGACTGAATCTGACTCGACAGACTGACAGCAGCCCGACGACGAAGCCGTCATTGTGATGTCGCGCCCCTGAATGGGGAGAGTTGCCGTATAATGGACCAAGCACAGAATTACTTATTTGTAGGGGGATCAAGCCGGGTGCTCCGACAAAGAGCACCTGAGCAAGTACCGGGCACCTCCCCCGTGATTCGGGCTGTATGACCTAGATGTCGAAAGGCCATGGGAGGTGGAGGGTCTGTCGATAGGTACATTTCGACTTAAGATAAAATTGTGATTTTAAGTCAAGTTTGTAGACGTTCTTAGTTCATACTAGCTGTGCCAGCGGATCCGCTCGCATGGACACTCTCAATCCGACTCCGACCTCGAGCCCGACTCCCACTCCCACGCCCGTTATAGCTCTAAATGTAGTCCTAACTCATCTCAATCTGAATTGCACCGAAACACACTTCTTTGTTATATTGCATACCTACTAAAATATTTGAAAACGATTGCGATAAAATAAAGACTAAATCAGGTTATTCTTGTCTCCACTGCAGGAGCACAACCCTCTCTCATCTGCCGGAGACAGACAGAGGATTTGGCCTACACTCCCCGCGCTGGCCAGACGGGTTGGGGAGGCCTGATTGATGTTTTATAATGTATTCCCTTAGTCGCCTTGTACGACATCTACGAGAAGAGTTGGTGCGGTCCTATTCTACTCTACCGGAAACCACACACCTTATGATGTAAAGACTAAATGTTAAGTTAAGTTAAGCCCCATGAAAAGTACATCAAAATCGGTTCAATAGATTTTACGTGACGCGTGCACAAACTAACAGACAAAAATCCCAAAAATTAACGTAACTTGTTCTATTACTGAGATCACCCAATTTTCTCTTTTGCAAATATTTTAAATGAACAGACACTCTAAATTTACGTTTTTAGGGTTCCGTAGCCAGCTGGCAAAAACGGAACCCTTATGGATTCGTCATGTCTGTCTGTCTGTCCGTCCGTATGTCACAGCCACTTTATTCCGAAACTATAAGAACTATACTGTTGAAACTTGGTAAGTAGATGTATTCTGTAAACCGCATTAAGATTTTCATACAAAAATAGAAAAAAAACAAAAATTTTGGGGGTTCCCCATACTTAGAACTGAAACTCAAAAAAAAAAATTTCATCAAATCCATACGTGTGGGGTATCTATGGATAGGTCTTCAAAAATGATATTAAGGTTTCTAATATAATTTGTTTCTAAACTGAATAGTTTGCGCGAGAGACACTTCCAAAGTTGTAAAATGTGTGCCCCCCCCCCCCCCTGTAACTTCTAAAATAAGATTAAATTAAATTAAATTAAAATATATTTATTTAACGTGCAGATTTGTAGGTACATAGTTTAAACAGTGACCCCCACATAGGCTATGCCTGTCCCGTGAGGGTCAACTATTAGGTTTTACAAACGAGTGGTACACAAATATAAATCAAAAGAAAAAGAAATAATAGTAAACAAACAAAAATTAAATTAAATAAAATATAAAGATAGCAAATTATTTAAATAAATTTCAATCAATTAATTATCAGATCAAATACAAGATTCATTTTATATTAAATTTTACACAATATTATAAATTGTAAATTGTGGGGCAATAAAGAAAAAAAAAACTGTTTTATTGTATTACTTTAAAAAAGCTCTCAGTGCTGTCGTAGCTCCAGGAAAGCAACTCATTATAGATTAGAGTTTTTGCTTTTCGGGTAGGCATTAGTTTTATATCACAGGCCCTTACAATTCTGTTATATACAAACGGGAACATAAAGAGGTTGAATCGGCGTGCAAATGTCGTGCGAACAGGCGGTATATTTAACTTAAATACACGCTTTTGAAGCATGTTTTCGTAGTCAGGGGAGTTCAAGACTTGTCTGTGCATGTATGTAGACACCTTAAGAATGTAAAGTTTCCTTACACTGAGGACTTGTGCGACACCAAACAAGGAGAATGATAAAACTAAAAAAAACATATGATGTACATTGCCATCCAAACTTCCACTTAAAATTGGTTTGAACGAGATCTAGTAAGTAGTTTTTTTAATACTTCATAAATCGTAAACCACAATACTATTATTAAAACATCGATCAAAGTTACAACGAACTACTATAACTTTTATATTATGTTACTTGCTGCTACGGAACCCTTCATGGGCGAGTCCGACTCGTACTTGGCCGCTTTTTATTTATTAGATCGATACCTCATTGGCTTAGTCAACGGACTCGAGTACCAGAGGTATCATAAATACAATAACAGCTGATAAAAACAATACACATTTAATCTAACAAAATGGAAATATTTATAGTAAATTCTACAGAGTACCGAATATAATATCCTTAACGAGGAACCTTTTTACTATTTGTAAAAGGGCTCGACAGGTTTTCAAGGGAATGTCTTAAATGTACCCTGCTCGGAGTGATAAGGCTTCTCGGGAACTCGAGACAAACTGAGTACGAATGATAGAGAGTAAGCAGGACTCAGCTAGTCATTCGGGGGTCGGCTTCCGTCTGTTTGTTAGCATTTGCGATTGGAGTAACCAGGATCAAAGAATTGCTTGAAAATTTTTGCAGGTTTTTCGGAGGTTGCGGGGTCGAATCCCGCGCTATGGGCAAATGTTCGTATGATGAATATGAATTTTTGTACCCAGGTCTTGGATGTTTATAGGTATATTTATTTAAGTACTAGCTGTGACCGCGGCTCCGCTCGCGTGAACTACAGAATACGCTCCCATTCCCACTCTCGCTCCCACAACCACACCCACTCCTCTTTTCCCACTCCCCTTTTCCCACTCCCCTTTTCCCACGCCCAAGCCCACGCTCACTCTCACGCCCATTCCCACTCCCAGCTCTAAATGTAGTCCAAACTCATCGCAATCTGAATAATACTCAAATACTATTATCTGCAATATATTGCATACTAACTTACCTACCTTATTTTATTGAAAACTAAAAATGTACATAACTTTTGATTGAGTACATACTCGTAAGTAGATTGCTATGAACTAAAGACTATTGACGAATGTTAAGTGAAGCCCTATGTTTCTGTGAAAAGCCCATCAAAATCTTGTGTGGCTCCCGGAGCCGCAGTTGCGTGAATAGAGCGATTGTTTGGAACGCTCCATCTAGTAGTACATAGAGGTCGTTGCCCGAAGACCCGTCTATTGTATCTTGCAAAGCAACAGGCCCATTATTCTGTTCCTCATAATCAGAAACTTGATACATTGCCAGCTCGTGGTCTAAATTGATCTTCTTTTACATAAGTATCACGGAAGGAGGGACCGAACTTTTGAGACAACGATAAATTCTCTCAATGGAGAGCAAATACGTTACTTAATAAGTTGTTAATTAGGGAATATATTTATTGATTTCCAATATGTTATGGTAATTTTTTTTTTAAATGGGTCACGTTTCGTTAAATAAAATGTTGGAATGCAAGTTTTGGATTTCAGCAAACGTTACAAGTGTGTTGAGTTGTCACACTTTAGTTACTCAGTTAAGATGACTCGCTTGTGTCTGTAACTAATTGTAAGTATCTTAGTAGGCAGCGGGAGCGGGAGCGGGAGCGGGAGCGGGAGCAGGAGTGGGAGCAGGAGCGGGTGCTGGAGTAGTACTCAGTAAAAATGACTCGCTTATGTCTGTAAGTATCTTAGTAGGCAGCGGGAGCGGGAGCGGAAGTGGGAAGGGCAGCGGATTCTGTAGTCCACGCGAGCGTAGTCGCGGGCACAGCTAGCTGTACAAATATAAAACCAGCTGATCTGGGTTCTGTCGTTTTTGATTATCCAACAAACAAACAGATATACGCACTAAAATATTCTCTATATGCGACACTACAAATGAAAGATAAACAAGAATTCAACTGGAGTTTATGAGCCGGATACTAAACAACACAAGGACATAATTCTATATAGCTATCGATAGAACCAGGGTTGCCATATCCAGATTTGTCCTAATTTACGACCTCCGTGGCCGAACGGGGTAGCTCTCGGACTGGCACGCCGGAGGTTGCGGGTTCGAATCCCGCTAGGGGCAAATGTTCGTATGATGAATATGAATGTGTGTACCCAAGTCTTGGATGTTTATATATTTATTTAAGTATGTATCCGTTATCTTGTAACCATAGCACAGGCTCTGCCTAGTTTGGGACTGGGTAACTGGTGTTATATTTTTTAAGTTTGGGATTTTTTTTAGTTTGCGGAGCGTCCGGGGAGCGCCGGGCGGGGTTTCATTTGTAGTCAGGGTTTTAAAGTTTTCAATAAAAAGTTGATTTATGACAATTAAAACTCTTTTAATTTTATTATAGGGATGTAAGCTCCAAAATCCGGAGTTTTCATGTTTCTTGTCTTCGACAGATTATGGTCAAAGTCAAAGTCAGCATCATTTATTGCATATGAGTACACTTGGTACATTTATACACGTCATTTTTTATCGACTACCGCTTCCTAGGTGTTAGCGCTGTGAAGAAGAAACTGGCATATCTAATACAGATGGCAACCCTAGACAGAACCAATAAGATTGTTTACCACCCTATTTGGGAATTCACACTCGGTTACCCCAAATGAGGAGTCTGTTTATTTTCACATCGCTTACAAAAGGGCCACCCCCAGTCTTGCTGTGGGTGTCGTCAAGGCGACAAAAGTATTCGACCAGAGCGTCAGCAGCTTTCTTCGGATCATTTAAGACACACACACTTGCACACCCATCTACAGCTAAACACACCTCCACTCACACACTCACCCTGTTACATATACCCATACGCACAGCACACACACACAAACACACACACACACTACACACACACAACACACACACACACACACAACACACTACACACAATACTTGCACACCGAACAAACATACACACTTTCCCTTTAAATACTGACTTTTAAGCCACAAGTTTATACTTAGTTTAAAAGTCAGAGTGATGATTAACTACTTATTGGAGCTAATTTTGAATTATTCTAGTTTATACTTAGTTTCAAATTTTTTAATTATTGAATTATTGAAAAAAAAAAAATATTAAGAAATCGCTGAAAGTATCCGACGTCGGCAGATCTTGGATTGGCGGACGCTACAGGGACCGGGACGAGGAAGACAGGATGGTTAAGGAATATAGATTAGTGTGGGATACCGCTGTTACGGAAGGCCCTAGGCTAGCCTGGTCGTAAACGTGCCGACATCCAGAAGCTGGACGAACTCCGGGCAGAGTTAGCCTTACCGAGTCATGCGGGGCTCTGATGAGGTGGACAATTATTTCCCTAGTTAACCGTGGTACCACAATGTGTCTCAACACTGAGGCGGCGATGTTGTTCGCCACACATCACGCCAAGTGGTATCATGGGGCGAAAAGCGAACGAAGGAAAGTCGCTTTGCGACGTTTGTCAGGATAAGCGCAAAGTGGCAATACATCGTCTCTGCCTAACCCTCTGGGACCAAGGCGTGAGCGTTATGTATACCCGTGACTCGTTTGGCTATCCGCCATGGCTGGTGGATACCGGACAAGCAACCACCAGAACCAAGTTCCCTGCCCACCAATATCTATATCTATATAATAATGTAACCTTCGCGTGTCTGTACATTTAAGATACTTGCAAAAAAGAATTGGGGGTTCTAAGAATAAGCACTAAAACACAATTTCGATCATTATTGGAATTTTTGCCTGTTTATCTGTTTGTTTGTGCACGCGTAACTTAAAAACTACTAAACTGATTTTGATGAACTTTTCACAGAAACATAGTGCTTAATGCGGTGTAACATACAGGCTTTATTTCATTGCAATCGGTCCAGTCAATCTAAAGTTATGCGAATTTATAGTTTTCGAAAACTCGTATACATTGCATTAGAGCTGGACCTGGAGCTGGACCCGGACCTAGTCCTGGTCCTGGATCTGGATTTGGACCTGGAGCGGGAGGGAGAAAGGCGGCGGAAGGGAGTGGGACGGGAATTAACAGTTATAATTTTCGACTTTATTTAATTCTGTACTCCATGCGAGTGGAGCCGCGGACACAGCTAGCTGATAATAAATTAACAACCAATCCTTTTACTAGTATACAATTTTTTTATATTAAAACTCCCATAGATATAAATATAACGTTACTATCCTTAAATTAAAAACACAATAGTAATCAGAAATATATTTTTAGAGGAAACGGAAATGGAATCCTTTGTAAAGGCTATGCTTAGATCCAATCCATTATGCCACATTAAATATGAAGTAACTCGCCTTTATAATAAAACCAAGCAACTATTTACTGGTCAGAATATAAAGCTGCGATCACAGTGTAATCTCTCACATTGATCCATTAAAAAGGGTTATAGAAAGTCAAAGTCAAAAGCATTTATTGCATATGAGTACACTTGGTACATACACGTCATTTTTTTTATCAACTACCGCTTCCTTAATGTTGTGAAGAAGAAACGGCGCAACAAACTTCACGCAACACATCTTTTAAAATCAAGTTTGCATACAATTATTTAAAGAGTGTACGAAGCTGAATCAACATTAGTACCAGGCATCTTTGTCATTCAAATAATCGTTTATGTTATATTAGGCTTTCTTACAAAGTTGTTTTTTAATGTGAATCTTAAACTTTCTGTCTGTCATATTTTAGGTTTCCTCTGGTATGAAGTTTTTAATATCGAATATTTATTGGATAATGCATTGTATCCAATCCATGATATTCGTAGGAAAGTATTTAGAACGGAACAAAAGCGATGATCAGACATACTCAGATATAATTCTTCTTTTATCTAGTCTGGAACTTATCTGGGTCAGGGCTGTTCAAGCGAAAATAACAACACAATACGCGCAGTTAGATGCATGTGACCAGCGGCGATGCGACCCGAGAAATGGGAATGCTTTGCAAATGCAATGGGATCGTCAAGTTCTGTAGATACCAGATATATATATTTAAGATATATATTTAAATATAATATTTACGCAATTATAATAATAATAATTCATTTGTTTCAGATTTAGAGCATAATTTTGTTAGTAACAGACTTAAAAACAATGTTAGTTAATATTAAAATAAAGTAAAATCATGAAACTAAAATATATATATATATATATTACTAGCTATGCCCGCGGCTCGGCTCGCGTGGAATACAGAATTATTGTATTCCCCTCATACCTCCATAACCCCCTGCGCTCTTTCATTCTTACCCACACTCCAAATGTAGTCCTAACTCATGGCAATCTGAATTTCGCCGAGCATAATGTGAGTTTTAGAAAACCAAATATTCGCATAACTTTTGACTAAGTAAGCCGATTGCGATGAAATAAAGACTAAAAGTCACTCCGAATTAAGCTCTATGTTTCTATGAAAGCCCATCTAGATTGGTTTAGTAGTTTTCACGTAATGCATGCACGCACAAACTAACAGATAAACAGACAAACGACCAGTTAATTTTTCACTTTCTTGTTATTTGTTCTAATTACTTTACTTTTAAGAGGCTAACACAATAAAAGAGCAAAGACGCGTAAACATACAACACTGTTTATTCTTAAACTCAATTGAAATTTATTATACTCGACGCTGCTATATACGGAGGAAGCAACCAATCATTAGTGTGTTTTAATCGACTGGTGGCGCCATCTATTGGATATTATTTAAACTATTTCCTTTCAGACACGGCCAAACAGAGAAAAATTGATATTAATGTATTCTATTCCTTATCCTTAACCCCCCTTCCCCCATTTATATGCAATTGTCTTGTACAGACACGAGAAATTAACGTTTTTATTATAAGATGAGAACGTCAGAATCATAAAAGCGGCCCTTCTGTTTCTACTCTTGAAAAGCCCTAGATGATTCAAGAATTCACATCAACTTGCTCTGAGTTGAGTTCTTTGTGAACTTTCTCAGAACTTTTATTGCTCTTAATTATTATTGTATTCAACTCGAGAAAAGCGTTTAGGTATTAATACAATTATACTAGTTTTTATATGTAAAGCAACTGTTTAAACTAGAAAATAATTTTTTATAAAAATATCTTTAGAAAATGTTATGCATGTGTACTTTTTTTTATTATTACTGATGGGTTTGCGCTTGACCTCAATCTCACCTGATGGTAAGTGATGATTAGGCCTAAGGTGGAGCGCGCTCACCCAGAAGATGCCTATTCACGCTGTAACGGAGCACCCCTAGACCGGGCTAGCGGGGGTGCTTCTCGTTGCACTAAATTTATATTCCCTTGTACGTCTGAGTACTGAGGGCTGTTTGGGATTTATAACCTACTGGGACTTAGACAAAGGAAACATCATTTTAATAGTTGAGATGGCACCGTCGTGCCTTTATTTAAATTAAACTTAGTTGCTACACTATACATAAGGAGATTTATTCTACTTCGACTATGACGGGCCTTTATGAGGCCCGCTCGATATCCGTTCTACTCCCTCCTTCCCGGTCGGTCCTCCAAGACCGGCCGGGTCCCTATGGGTCTGAGGGTAACCTCGTACGGACTGCGCGGACCCCCCCGCACCGCCACACATACGAGGTCAGGAAGTAAGCACGACGCGGCCCTCCCCCCGCACCGCGCTATACGTCTCCTCAGCCGAAGGTACCGTACGGACTTCGCGGGGACCCCGCACCGCCACACATACGTGACCTGTTGAGCAACTCGCCTTGGAGCTCGTTTCGCTATCAGTCAGAGGACGTCGCGGTCTACCCCGCACCGCCACACTCTGCTGTCCGGCTAGTGAGCTCCCCGATGAGTGCTGACGATCTCGGTCCGGGGCCGCCTTTTATCCTCTGGCAGCGACTCGCTGCGCGCGGCGCGCAGTGGGGATAACTTGCCAGGGCCGGCTCGAGTTGTGAGGCTGGCGCTCGATGCAGCAATGGGCCGGCTCGGTGGGTCGTTACAACGCTTCCTTTAAAAAGACCCAAATTGTACTTGTCCAGCCTATTCTTGGATGGATTCATGGTCTTGAAATGTCGAAGATGCATCGCCTCCAAGTGAACCATCGTCCAAATACCACATATTAAATTTTGATTTGAGACATGTAATAAAAGGTTGGATAGCGAGGCTAAACATGGCGGGTCCAAGAGGGTCCCCTTGCTCGCAGCCTACAGATGAATTAATTTCCGAGTCTCCAAACATTAATTTTGATTGGCTTCCATAGCACTGAAACATATAAGAAGATATTTCTAGTATCTCCTTATATATCCGACTTAAAAGGATATCAAATTAAAAGTTAAGTTTAATATCCTTTGTAAATGAAGTGAAACTAATAAAGCGTGGTGAACAAACTAATTTAACTGCGGCACTGAAGTTATTCAAATAATTACACCGACAGACAAATGTTACTTGGCAGCTCCCCGACCTGCGCTTTTATTGAATTGAAATGCAAGTTGGCAGATAGTTCAGACTAGGTTGTTGTATATGAGTATCAGCATCAGCATCCGCGGATTATCAGCATTGTTTTTAACATCAGCGTCAGCGTCAGCATCAGCAACAATCGATGCTGATTTTTAATGCTGACATTCAAGTCGTAACATGTTCAATGAAGGCGGGACAAAGCTGTCACTTGTTCCCTCATTAGATTGTTTTGTCAATATAAATTGGTTGGAAGTTAGTCATTTATTATGTGACGTGCGTGCGAAGTGTATAAATAAGAAATAAAATAAGTATGTTATCCACAAACCATATTCAAATTCAAAATGCCTCCACCTATGTAAATAATTTTATTTAAGTAATTTATTAATATCAGCATCAGCATCAGCATCCGCATCAACAGATATTTGTCTAAAAAAATCAGCATCAGCATCCGCTGATACAGTAATAACCTGAATCAGCAACAACCCTGGTACAGACACAGAATAAGTAACAGAAGGCACACTTCATAGGAAAGCTTGTTCAATTTCTCAAAAACTTCACTTGAATAACGTGAAGTTTTAAACTTAATTTAGACCACTGGTTTATAGTTTTTCTCGAAAACTTGATAAATAAATTTTTTTTGGTTATCTGCCCTCAACTCAAGCCTGACCTCAACCCTTCCTTCAAACCTCTTTCCTTCTCACCCTCGTCTCTCCTATCGTAGTCCTAACTCATCTTAAATTCCGCCGAGTATTATACTTACCTTCTTTGTTATATAATTATGTATACCTACTAATGTAACGTATGTCAGTTTTAGAAAATTAAAGTGTTTTACTCGTTACAGGAATTTCTAGAATAGGCAGAGGTATACATACATACATAATGCTCACGCCTTGGTCCCAGAGGGGTAGGCAGAGATGATGTATCGCCACTTTGCGCGATCCTGACACACATTACTAGCCTCGATCACATCCATCAACCTTGTCATGCACCTCCTTTTATTCTTCTCACTGCGGACCCCAGCCTTTTTGAGGACGTTACTAATTTCATCCTTGAATGTCCTCCTAGGACGACCTATAGCTGTAGTTCCTTCCACATTCGCAGAAGTATAACAACATAATTAATGCATAGTACGTAAATAATGGGCTCGATTCTGAAGGCACAACGTTAAAATTTGACACCACTAAAACTGTTGCCATCCTTGTCACACAGTATTATAAAGATAAAGACGAAACCAATATTAGCGCTGTCAAATTTTAAATGTGTGCCTTCAGAATTGCGTCCATTATTTACATGACATCTCGTTAATTAAATTGACATTTTATTATTATTATTGAACATTGTAATTTAAATGCATATTAAGTCTTAATTTGTAATGTAATAACATTTGCATGCTGTTATAAGAATGGCTAAATAGGCATGATCTACCAGCTGCTAGTTATAGTTCTCTTCTCTTCTCTTCTTTTATACTCTCTCTTTTCTCTTCTCTTCTAACTGAGTAAGGCGATTGCGCTGAAATAAAGACAAAATGAGCCCGATTCTGAAGGCACACATTTAAAATTTTACAGCGCTAAAATTGGTTTCGTCTTTATCTTCATAATACTGTGTGACAAGGATAGCAACAGTTTTAGTGATGTAAAATTTTAACGTTGTGCCTTCAGAATTGAGCCCATTGTTACTCTAAATTAAGCCCTGAGTTTTTACTCCATAAAAATCGGTTCAGCAGTTTTACAGATGCGTGCACAAACAGACAGACAAAATTCATCTTAATGTGTTTTAATATTATCCTTCATCCCCCATTTTTTAAAATACGTGTATCAACATCAGGTTATTTTTGTCTCCACTGCAGGAGCACAACCCTCTCTCATCTGCCGGAGACAGACGGAGGATTTGGCCTACACTCCCCGCGCTGGCCAGACGGGTTGGGGAGGCCTGATTGATGTTTTATAATGTATTCCCTCAGTCGCCTTGTACGACATCCACGGGAAGAGTTGGAGTGGCCCTATTCTACTCTACCGGAAACCACACGGAATGACACGGCAAATACGTGTATATTGAGTTTAAATAAAAACTTCGGGTGTCTTTTATAATTATGTACCTATAATACACAAGTTTTCCGTTTGTCTGCTTCGATCAAGTTTACTAACATATTAATGCTTTCGTATGCCCAGTGGGCGAAAACACAGAGCTCTATATCCTGTACATCCTTTACATCACCTGTGTTTGTATTTATTTATTTAATCTTTAGGTACATAAAGTACACTTAGACATGTCATCACAAAAATTGATTACAGTTATATTATAAAGTTAATTAATAAAATCATGTCAGTACAATGTCAAAATGAGTAAAATTAATTACAAAATAAAAATAAGTCATGTAAATTACAAATGTCAGTATAAAAAATTTATTACAAAAAAACATAAATGTCATAAATAATGAATCAATTACAGATAATATACCACTTGGTACAAATATTAAAATTTCAAAATAACACAGTCATACATCAAATACTTATCAAACTACTAATGTCACAAAAATGTCATGTCAAAGGTTTAGTAAATTCATTTAAAGAATACAGTTCGGTTTTATTTAATAATATTTTACATTTCAGTTTGAATGTTTTGCTGTTGCATTCTCCTATGACACATGATAACAAATTGTAATACTGAACACTTATGAATATAGCTTTTAGACTTTTTAGTCAATCTGCACTGTATCTGTGCAAGTTTGTCCTTATTCCTGGTGTTTAATGAATGTGTATCTAAGTGTTTGGGAGTATTTGACAAATTTCCACGAGCATACAATAGATTATGTAAAACATAAGCTGAATACAGGGTGAGTATATTAGCTTCAGTAAATTTACCTCGGCAGGAAGTTAATGGAGTTAACTTGTACAATGTTCGGAGTGCCCGTTTTTGTAATATAAATATTTTATTGACTGTGGCGGCATTTCCCCAGAATTTACCTGTGTTTATGAATAAATATATTTGTATTTGTCTGTACGAAACACAAACCCGAAGTTTTCAATTTTATTTATTACTCTTTTTGTATTCATGCCAAGCTCTTGTGAAAACTTCGTTAGCGCGATGCAGGACACGCTCTCTGATTGGTCGGTACTGGAGGAGCGTCATTTCTTCATTTGTATTCGTTGATTTTCGGTTTTATCTGCCACATGCATTGTTTTGTTGGCATTCTTGATTGCTTTTATGCTGCCCTGGTAGTTAAGAAGACCGAAAAGTCTTTTGGAAATAGTCTGACAAATTCCGGCAATTATCCTTACCGAGTCATGTCTCTGAGGAGTTCGTAATCGTGGTATGGAGGAGGCGATGTTGTTCGCAACACATCACGTCTCGAGGTATCACGGATCCAAAATTGGGCGAAGTAAAGTCGCTTTATCATCATCAGGTTATTTTCGTCTCCACTGCAGGAGCACAACCCTCTCTCATCTGCCGGAGACAGACGGAGGATTTGGCCTACACTCCCCGCGCTGGCCAGACGGGTTGGGGAGGCCTGATTGATGTTTTATAATGTATTCCCTTAGTCGCCTTGTACGACATCCACGGGGAGAGTTGAAAAGTCGCTTTACGGCATTGGTTTTCGGAAAGCGGCGATACATCGTCTCTGCCTACCCCTCTGGGACCAAGGCGTGATCATTATATATGTATTGGAATTTATCAAAAAAAGGTCTCAAACTGGTTGGCTATAATTTTACGATTGATGAATTCTAATTATTTAACTGGTGAAGAAACCAGTAATTTTCATAGAATTATAGCAAATCAGTTTTGTCATTCTCCAAAAGCTTGTCAAAACACTTTAAGGTATTCTTAGCTAGCAGGGCAGTATAAAAGACAGATGTATCTTGTTTCTCAGAGAGATATGCTGTCATGTCACGTGTTATACGTGAGTGACGTAAGTGAGAATCAACGATCTCTATGTACTACTAGATGGTGCGTTCCAAACAACCGCTCTGTTCCACGCAAGGAGCCGCAACTCGGTTACATTCACGATGAAAGTTGTACAGTTACTACGCAGAACATTTAATTGTTACTAAATATTGACGCTACAGGTAAATATTTTAATAAATAATTAAATGTTCTACAAAATACAATACAAAAAAAATACAAAAATGTTTATTACAGAAACTTAGGGGGTTACAGAGGATAGTTGGGGCCCTCTTTTAGACATAAAAATGTCTGTGCCAGAGGACCTCGCTCTTTCATACTTATATCTTATTATATATAAAATTAATCAACTTGTGTGACTGGTGTGTGTGTGTGTGTGCGTGTGTATGATATATATGTATGTATGTATATATATAAATGTGTGATACTATACGATACGATATGTAAGACAGATGTAGTAAGAGTAAATATGTACTTATATTATACTTAAATATTATAATTGTTATTAGGACTATTAGTAGAGCTAAAAAAAATTAAATGTAGTAACTGCACAGGTTTCAAAGTAATGTGAACGAGTTGCGGCTCCTTGCGTCGAACAGAGCGATTTTTGGAACGCTCCATCTAGTAGTATATAGAGATCGTTGGTGAGAATAAAGTCTCATTTCCAGTGAGATCTCAACCCTAACTGCCAACTCACTGCAAAATTCGCATGTCACCCGAGTTATCTTAAACTTTTATGTCATCCAATGTCTTCCACATCCTCGGAATCGTGACTGGAAATTACAAGTCATTCACATAACGTCCCCTGTGGAGCAGACTCATCGTTTTAAAGTAGGTCATGATGTTTATGGGGCAGTGTCTCTTCTATATAACTCAGATCAAAGGTTTTCGATTTGCTTGATCGTTTGCAATTTGGCTACTAATATTGTTGCTAGTAGAATAAAAGCCTTCTTTGTCGATTGTAGACATTGAAAATGAAAACAAGTAAAATGGTAAATATTCGAACGTTTCAACCGCCTTCATTATCCTCCCCTTCAAAGTAGAAGAGACAACACCAGCTCATCGTTTTCATTATAAAGACTCGACCACTAGAAGATTTTGGTTGTCAAAAAGGGATGCATTTTATAATCGATCCTTCTAGTCCATCACTACTGTACAGATCAGAGAATACTTATTGTGTTACTATAGCTGTGTCCGCGACTTAGCTCGCGTGGACTACAGAATCCGCTCCCTTTCCGACTTTCGCTCCCACTCCCGCTCCCGACATGTACAGCTTTAAATGTAGCCCAAACTCATCGCAATCTGAATAGTACCGAACATTAAAATTATACTTCTTTATATTCCATACCTTCCTACTAATGTATTTAACCCAAAAACTAAACATGTCCATAACATTTGAGTAAACCGGCTGAGATGAGATAAAGTCTAAAGTCAAAGTCAAAGTCAAAATCATTTATTGCATATGAGTACACTTGGTACATTTACACACGTCATTTTTTTATCGACTACCGCTTCCTAGGTGTTAGCGCTGTGAAGAAGAAACGGCGCAACAAACTTCACGCAACACATCTTTTAAAAATCAAGTTTGCATACAATTAATACAGATTTTGCGAAGCTGGATTAACATTAGTACCAGGCATCTTTGTCATTCAAATAATCGTTTATTTTATAATAGGCTTTCTTACAAAGTTGTTTTTTAATGTGAATCCTAAACTTTCTGTCCGTCATATTTAAGATATGTTACTCCTACTATATGTTACTCTGAGTTAAGCCCTATATTTCCAGGAAAACTTTGTCAAAATCGGTTCAGTTATTTTTAAGTGACGTGTGCACAAACTAACAGACAAAGATACAAAAATTTGAGATGATGAAAATAATACCAACCATTTGCACAGGGTAAACATAACGTGCAGTATAATATTCAGTATTAGCATTCCTTATGTCCACAGTATGAGCATAACATTAAATCACACCTTCCAGCAGTCGAGATGGGTAATGATTAATCACCTCACTGAGATCATTTAATAATGCATAAGAGCCATTTATTTTCTGAAACCCAGCGCGGGATAAACTCATTTGGATCAGTTCTGACGTTCACGTGATTGATGTAAAATTGATTCGAAGGCTTCCATTTTGCAATACGTTGCAGAACTAAAGACCTGCCTGGCATCGAGTAGCCTTGTCCAAACCAGCTTGTCAGCGAAGCGTGCGAATTCGTTCGCATGTTATTAGTCACGTTGCCTCGAAACCACTGGGTCAACGAGGCGTGTGACGCATGTTTACTGTTCGCGTATAGCAATGGCAAGTTAATAATTAATTAATAATTATGTTAATTGTTCATATATATATATATATATATATATATCTTGTCGTTATTTTAAAGAAAAATAAAATTTTCTATTATTTTATATCTCTTTATATGTATATTTAAATCAGAAACATATCTGTTCTTTGTACGTCTTATGTGGAAACCTGTTAATAGCCACACTTAAAATGTTATAATGAACCTTGTACCTACCTAATACTGTTATGCTGTTGGTTTTCCTAAATAAAATTAAAATAAAATAAAAAATAAAATGCATCACCGAAGCAGAGAATACTAAATACTATTACGTAAAGAAGCGACACTCACCTCCCCCTGTCATACGCAAAATAAAGCACGGAGTGTAGTACTAGCCGGTTAGAAAGAGAAGCATTTATGCGTTGACGTATAACGTTGTCCCTCTCTCGTTAGTTTATGCGCACACACAAAGGTGATTAAATTTGTTCACTTGTTTAAAGTGTCGGAGGTGTGACCGAGGCGTGCGAATTCGTTCGCATGTTATTCATTGGTCACGTAGCCTCGAAAACCAATGCGTCATGGAGGCGTCTAAATAATTGTTTTTCTTATCACAATTTAGATAGTGACCTTCTTAATTAGAAGTGCTTTCTTCCCTGTTAGAGAAGAAATGACGGTCACTATAGGATTGTTGATCTTGTGATCCGTCCAAATTCGTACGCCCCGGATGCCATATATGCATAGCAGCAGAGGTTTTGCGAAGTTCGTCCAGCTGAATTCGGACGCCTCGATGAAATATTGTTTGGAATAAAATAAATAATAATAAAATAATTTTATTAGTGTTAAAAATACAGTAATTATAAGAAAATCAATTATTTACAACAGGTGTACGCCGTCCAACCCCTCGTGGTGAGGCATAGTCCCTAGGACGCTGGCGCTATTACCTCGCTGGATTGCCAGGCTTACACCTTGTGCGAGGTAGACGCCAGCCCTGAGGTCTCCGGAGGCGTGGACCAGCCTGGTCGACAGATTATTAATTTAATTAATAAATAATTAAAATATATCTTTATTGATCAAAGTAACGGAAGCCAAATTGTAGGAAACAGATTAAAATAAAGTAAGCCTACCTAAGTAGTAAGGCTGTCTCCGATGCTGGGGCGGTTGATACGACTGCATGCAGTCAAGTATTTGTCGCCTCTCGCTGTGCGCGAGCGACTACAGAACAGCATATAGGTAACTACCCTCACACACTTTGTATGGAAATTGTACGTGGTAGTTTCGTACTCTGTGCAATGAATTGAATGACACGCGATTGTAATACTTATTGGCTGGAAAACACTGCATAACTTGTATTGTTATAGTATTTTTGTTTTGTTTATGTTTGTAAATAGTGTGAACGGCGAATACCAGTACCACCACAAACAGTTGCTGTTTAGTGGTACTTAAAATGTAATAATTATTTCTAATGAATAAATAATATAATAATAAAAATAAATAGCCTCGCCGGCGCCGCCCAGTATCGGGCAGCTATTTAATTATAAAAGATATTGTGTTACATACTAAAATTAGTAAGAAATTTGTTACTAACACATATGGATTATGTCCGAAATAAAATGTATCCTATTCTTTTCTATTCTATTCTAAGTAAATCGCAAAAGATACTTTTTACACACGTTTAATTTTATAGCAGACGAAGCTGCATTATTAAGTAAACACCATATTGTACAATTTTAAAGTGATTTAAATGGGGGGGGGGGGGGAGGGGGTTGATTCGTCTCTGCCTATCCCTCTGGAACCAGGGCGTGAGCATTATGTATGTATGTGATTGAAATGACGATGTAAAACAAATTTAGCCCTCTCTCCCAAATTGGAAAGTCCCTTGTATCAGGAGCCAGTATAAGACGCCTATACTCGTATGTATAGACTAAGTAAGGAGGCTGGCAGTGACTGGATGAGAAGAACCGAAGATCGGGTTCAGTGGCGCACCTTGGTCTATGCACGCCTATGTCCAACAGTGGACTCTTTCAGGCTGATCATGATGATGACGACGGTTTCTTGCTTTGTCTAACAACCACATAATGAGAGCGCGCGTTGTATGTAGGTCTACCCTACATTTAGTTAATTATCTTATCTTATCTTCTTAGGGGGCCAGGAAGACCTGGCGACACTTCGACCCATCAGGATCTTTTGTGCCAAACCCCTGACCACCAACGGTGCCCCAAGCCGATTTGGTGGACTTCACATACGCCTCAGAATTTCTTCTTCGGCATATGCAGGTTTCCTTACGATGTTTTTTCCTTCACCGAAAAGCCTGTGGTAATAAATAAACCATACTTAAGTTTCGAAAACTCATTGGTACGGGCGGGGTTTGTACCAGGACCTCATGAACGTGAGGCGAGTGCACAACCAACCGGCTACCACGGCTCCTTATTTATTTAGTTACTTAATATTATCGACAGGTCAAAGTTAAATCCTTTGAATTTGTGTCCCTTCTCACTGGCCGGTCTCTATAACTCCCCTAATTGAAACACAAATTTCGTACAGCTGCAAAGGTTTCGACCGCAAACTTAAATCAGTTCAATCGGATCAATTAAATTGGATTCGAATTAAATTAAGTCCAATGGACGGATCCGTTTCAGTTAGCTCAGAAAGTTCAATTTGCTATAAGTGAAATCGTGTGGGTTAATTGCTCCATGCGGTTAGAAAACATTCAGTTAACTCTGACTCTGACACTCTGACACTCTGACACTCTGACACTCTGACACTCTGACTCTGACTGAAACTCTGTTGGTTTAGTTTATACTTGCATATTTTGCTGTGTGGTTAGATTGCACCAGACGGCAGCAGCCAAAGAGAATATAACTAGTAAGAGACGGGACTCCCATACATTTTTTTTTACAAAAAGCAACACATAATCCGTCTGGTTACGAAGACCACTGAGTCCTATAACAATTTGGGGTTTCATGCTCTTCCTGATTTAAACGGATTCGGCCGCCATTAAAAACTCTGTCCGTTTCATACATCGGTTTCTATAATCCGTCTGGTTACGAAGACCACTGAGTCCTATAATAATTTGGGGTGTCAGTGCTCTTCCTGATTTGAACGGATTAGGCCGCCATTAAAAACTCTGTCCGTTTCATACCTACATCTGTTTCTATAATCCGTCTCGTTACGAAGACCACTGAGTCCAATAACAATTTTGTGATTTGGGGTTTCAGTGAGTTTCCTGATTTGGACGGATTAGGCCGCCATTAAAAACTCTGTCCGTTTCATACGAGTACATCGTTGACTTTCTTTCACCCGCTTCTCGCCCCGTGATACCACTATATAGGCGTACGTACATACCTACGTATTTATTATTGTGCTAGGTTCGATAACTACTGGAATTATGACATTAAAGTACATATCATCAACAGGTTATTTTTGTCTCCACTGCAGGAGCACAACCCTATCTCATCTGCCGGAGACAGACGGAGGATTTGGCCTACACTCCCCGCGCTGGTCAGACGGGTTGGGGAGGGCTGACGGATGTTTTATAATGTATTCCCTTAGTCGCCTTGTACGACATCCACGGGAAGAGTTGAAGTGGTCCTATTCTACTCTACCGGAAGCCACACGGCAACGTACATATATAAAATCTTGTTTAAAGATGATAAAATAGGGCTTTCGATTGGCGTACAGAACAAATTCAGCTATGGAGAAAAAAAATCACTCTTGTTCTGGACTTTTTTTATGAGTTTGTGTAGTAACATCCTTTTTAGCTTCAGACCACCTAGTAGTTATCAGTTTAAATTATTGGGATATATTTATTAGTAACGGAATAAAATGCTGGCAACACTTTTCCGGTTTTCTGTTCCACCCTCGAATAGAGACCGAAATCTGACCATGGATTTATAATTGTACTTCATCATGTCAGCCCCTAAAAGTCCACTGCTAAACATAGGCCTTCCCCAAAGAACACTACCACTCCCGGTAGTCTGACCTTCGCATCCAGCCGCTACCGGCCACCTTTTTCAGGTCGTCGGTCCACCTGGCGGCGGGACGTCCCACCCTGCGCGGGCCAATCTGCGGTCTCCATTATTGTACTTACGAACTCCAAAATTATTACTTTACTACAAAATTAATCATTCATAGTATAATACCTACTATCCTACTAATATATTATTATAAACGCGAAAGTTTGTAAGTATGGATGGATGTTTGTTACTCTTTCACGTAAAAACTACTAAATTTAATGAAACTTTACAAAAATATAGCTTAAATACATCAGAATAACACATAGGCTACAATTTATAAAGATATTGTGTGAATTGTCCAAAATATCAAGTAAGTAGGAGAAAATCTACCATCTGCGACCTATTCTGGCGTGCGCTGCCAAAACCGCTAGAGTTACACATATGTAATATATGATGGAAATGTTTATCTTAAATAGTCCTACAAAAAAGACCGCCACAGTATATATCTATATCTTATGTGTAAGCCATTATAGCCAAAATAGTGAACCATCGTGATGAAACTTGGCACACATATAGGTTAGGTCCTGGAACAGGACATAGAACAGTTTTTATCCCGAAAAACATCGCATTCCTAGGGGAAATACATAATAATTTGTGATGTTAAGTTGTCCACGCCGACGAAGTCGCGGGCAACAGCTAGTCTATAATAAGTCTGTAATATGGATTTGCTTAATACCTATCTGTTAAGAGATCTCTGTTGAAATGTAGTATAATTTTGGCTTAATTTGAAATGTTGAATACCAGAGGGCACCGCCTATTATAATTAAGGGTGAATAACCTTTTATGCATATTAAGTTGCTACACATCGATACCAATACACTTAACTGGAACGAGGTATTCGATCTGGCGTGGTTTTGCATAAATATCTTTAATCAAATATGTTACTATGGATAAAGGGTATAGTAGATATTGATTTAGACAGGGTTTGGGATGGTTTATCGCGAGTGATCGGAATAAGTACAATGATTTTAGGTACCTACCTACTGCAAAAGGCTTAATAAATGAATTAAAATAAAAGAAAATTCCATTTTTCCACTAAAGATTATAATGGTATTGTATATTGTATAATGATGTCTTGTTCTATGAAGGAAGACCATTTGTACGTTTTTAAAGAGTAAATTTTCATGCAATATGACAAGGTTTTTTAAGCTACTATACTTACTAAAAGTTACTAAACCGTTAACGGTTTAGTAATTTCCAAATATACAGCGGACTAACGATGAACCAGGCGGATAAGAATAAGAGTTTCCGTTTTGACGGTATCCGAAAAATATTTACTAGAGTAAATCAAGTAGTGCTACCAATTCCGATCACGGTTTATGACTCATCACTCATCTAAACAATCTAGGCCACAAAGGGTAATCAACATGTAATCATAATCAAGACAGGGTCTTATCTTTTATGAACTATAATAACCTTTTGCTTGCGATTTCTGCTTCATGTACTTCGATGCTTCATCATATCAGCCCTCAGACGTCCACTGCTGGACATAAGCCTTGCCATGAACGCCACCACACTCAGTTCTCTGCCCTCCACATCCAGCCGCTTCCGGCCACCTTCTTCAGGTCGTCAGACCTTCGATGCTTGAATTGCTAATATAATGTTTTTTTTTAGGTTTATCTAAACAACGAGTACCTTTATAGTTAACCCATGTCTGTATGTTCGTTGAATAACTCAAAAACTATTGCACCAATTGAGCTGAAATGGCCTACCGATGATGGGATAATTCATCATCATCGGCCTGTAAGAGCCCACTGCTAGACATAGGCCTCTCCCAAGGCGCGCCACTGAACCCGATCTTCGGTTCTTCTCATCCAGCTACTGCCAGCCGCCTTACGCAGATCGTCGCTCCATCTAGCCAGGGGGCGTCCCACACTACGCTTGCCGAGTCGCGGTCTCGCTTACCCCAACGGTCATTGGACAAAAGCTAGTAATTAGCGACTAAAATAAGTCAGTAGTCATAAAAGTTGTATAACAAGCGCTTTACATTCGAGTGGATTTCTTCAGAACTTCATACGTAGCTTATCGATACTATGTCAAATGATTGACAGTCACGATTGGAGGCTTCCGATCGCCTCCGATCGTTAACAATGCGACTTTATTGCTGTCTCATGTTCTATTTTGAGATAACTTGGGACCTTGCCTTGTAAAGGGCAAAATGCCAAGTTAGTGCATTGTAAACGGAACATCGACAATTTGGTCGTTTATTTATAATTTAGTCCGCGTAGTTTTTGATGTTTATCTTGATTTTCAAAATAGTTATCATTTTGCTTTGAGCTTGACGATTGTAGCAAATCCCCCAATGGACAGCCTACGAAAAAATTAATTCTATTGGGGAGGCTTATGTTCAGCAGTGGACGTAATGCGGCTGATGATAATGAATTTTTCATTGCCGATTCAATAATAAATTAGGTAATTTTAGTCCTCTTAGTTATTAAAAATTAATGCCGTGTGGTTTTGGTAGAGTAGAATAAGACCACTCCAACTCTTCCCGTAGATGTCGTACAAGGCGACTAAGGGAATACATTATAAAACATCAATCAGGCCTCCCCAACCCGTCTGGCCAGCGCGGGGAGTGTAGGCCAAATCCTCCGTCTGTCTCCGGCAGATGAGAGAGGCTGGATCAACAATATGTGAATATGGTGTCCCTCAAGGATCTATACTAGGCCCATTCTTATTTTTAGTGTATGTTAATGACATGCCTATTAGCATAGGCAAAAACGGTCATGTCACTATGTTTGCTGATGACACTTCAATCATTTTTAAGCATAAAAACTTGGCGGAACTCATTAAAATAGTAAATTCTTCCATGGAAAGTCTTAGTGACTGGTTTTCGTCCAATAATCTATTACTCAATGTTACAAAAACTAAGGCTGTACACTTTTTTCTTGGGACGCGTAGCACAATCTTACCTGCTAATGTAAAAATAGGCAACCAATCACTTGAGTTTGTAGAATCAGTGAAGTTTTTGGGACTGTATTTGGATAACAAATTGAAATGGGAAATACATATTAACAAGTTAGCTACAAGACTGGCCTCAGCTATCTTTGCAATCTCTAAAATCAGGCAAATATGTGGTTTGGAAACAGCTAAATTAGTCTATTATGCATACTTTCATAGCATAATGAATTATGGTATTAAATTTTGGGGTAATGCAGCAACTGTTAATAAGATATTTATACTGCAAAAAAGGGCTGTGCGAACACTTTATAGTAGGCTCACCCCATTAACTTCCTGCCGAGGTAAATTCGCCGAGGCTAACATACTCACTTTTTACTCTGCCTATGTGTTTCATAACCATATTTCATATGCTCGTAGAAATTTGGCCAATACGCCGAAGAACTCAGATGTACATCAAATTTATACTAGAAATAAGAATCAACTTGCACAGGTCCAATGCAGATTGACAAAAAAATCAAAGAGTTTTATAAAGAATAGTGTTAAGTTTTATAATATGGTGTCTGATAAATTGGGAGAATGCAACAATAATGCTTTCAAACTCAAATGCAAAACAGTTATGACCAATAACGAGCTTTACTCATTAGATGAATTTTCCAAACATAAGACATGACACTTTAAATTATATTTTATACAGCCAAAATCGTACTCATCATTATTATTTTTTTAATAATAAATTTATTTACATATTTTTGACATTTACATAAATTTTATGTATATATATTTCTAATTTGACTTGACTTTGACTAAATGAATGAAAGAATTTATTGTAGCACTCTTCCAAGATAGTTTAGTAGGTACTAACTGCGACCTACCAATGTTATGTTTATACGCTACCAATGTTTAAATTGACGATTCTAAGTATACTATATGTATCTACAGAAAATTTTGAAAAATAAAAAAATAAATAAAAGGGTTGTGCTCATGCAGTGGAGACAAAAGTAACCTGATGATGAATGCTGTGTCGTTAGCAGACAGCCGTCTGCTGGAAAAGAATGCGATTGGTTAAATATCATTAATCATATCTGTCTAGCTAGATAATACTGTCTAGTGCAGGTGCTAAAGCGGATTTTGTACTTAAAGGTCGGTCGTCGAACTTTCCAGACAATTATTTTTACAAATCAATCAACTTCATCAAAACCGGTAAAATTTCATTTGTCTTCGAAATATTTTATATATATTATTGTTATGTTCAATCTTCAGTTAGTAAACATTTTGATTATCCAACGATCTCTATGTACTTACTAGATGGAGCGAACCAAACAATCGCTGTGTTCCACGCAACTGAGGCTCCGGGAGCCGCAACTCGTACACATTCATTTTGGTTCTTTGCAGTTACTACGCAGAACATTAAATTATTACGAAATATTGACGCTACTGGTAAATATAAATAAATATGTGGGGACATTTCACACACGGCCACCTGATCCCAAACTAGGCAGAGCCTGTAATATGGGTATCAGACAGCTGATATACATTATATAATATATAAATAACATCCAGTCACAAGGCAAATACAAGTGCTCATCACACGAATGTTTGCCCTGGCGTCATATTTAGTAAAAAGTGAAGAAGTTAAATTATCAATAATAATCAGTTTATCAAATCAAATAATTAATGTCGCAAATATGACTGCCTCAGTGGAGGCCTCAATATGAGCCGTTTGGCTATGCTATGGTACTTACGAAAGACAGAGAAGAAGCTCAATTTTTTACTTTATCACAACGATCTCTATGTACTACTAGTTGGAGCGTTCCAAACAATCGCTCTGTTCCACGCAAGTAGCCACAACTCTTTCACATTCACAATGAAACTTGTGCAGTTACTACGCAGAACATTTAATTATTACTAAATATTGACGCTACGGTTAAATAATGTCAATATTTAGTAAATAATTAAATGTTCTGAGTAGTAACTGCACAAGTTTCAAAGTGAATGTGAAAGAGTTGTGGCTACTTGCGTGGAAAAGAGCGATTGTTTGGAACGCTCCATCTAGTAGTACATAGAGATCGTTGCTTAATCAAGCCCCATTTTTTTTTAATTATTGATGTACAAACACGCAAATCTTATGTTTTAATTTAATAGATACTGTCAGGAGCAATAACGCGCATTCCTCAATCTTCCAGCGTTGTTTTGCTGCATATTAATGTAGTAACTGGTCGTCTGGATAACGGAGTTTGATTTATGAATTCTCCGTTGATATTATTAGCATTTTGTTTCTACTTATAGCTCTATAGACTTTCTTTCGGGCGTTGCCACCTAGAGTAAGATTAATTACGAGTAGGATAGCTCTGAAAAGAACTGACTTGGGTAAACTAAATTGTATGTAAGTATATACGACATAATATTTACTTTCACACAACAATTAAAATTAATTCGAATTTGAGTTTTAGATGACAAACGATTGTGAAACGGTGCATGTAAAGTGTTTTCATTTATATGGAAGAGTGTATGAATGTTGTTTATTATTATATAATTATCTCATATTTAGTTTATTTAATATTTACTGTCATTGGTATATATATTAAATATATAATGTACATCTTTATTAACTTTTTTCCCTAGTCATATTTACTCATCATATTTATGTATTTGGTTCTTAGTGTTATATTATATTATCTAGGTACATACGTATTGCAATTACACATATCATATTTATTACTTCTTTGCTTGGCACTGTAGACAAACTTGTCTGCACCGGGTGCGACTGAAAATCAGCGCCTACCACCTTACTTGGTCTAGGCATATGCTGAGTCGTTTGCCGTTTTGCTGCCACGGCACACGCATACTATTTTAACTATGTTAAAATTTTTAAATTGTTTTCTCTAGTTCTTATATTATTTTTTTCCTTATTCTTGCTTTGTTGGTTTTTTCTTTGTGTGTGCCAATTATGGTAGTAAATAAATGTTTTTTTCTTTCTTTCTTTCTAGTGTGTACAACAGTATATTGTGTGTATTTGTGTGTGGACGTGTGAATGTAGGGATGAGGTTATGAGTGTTTTGTGTGTGGAATAAGTGCAGATTACTGTATCTTTTATAGTTTCTGACTACTGACTCGTCTTTTCTAAACTGTGATACATATCGTTTTATATCAACATGTCTTTGTCCTCAGTCAAATAATTATTACACGTTTATCATTCAGTGTTATTTTTTACTTGAACCATAAAATATTTCATTCATTTATTTATTCATCCGCTTTATCAGACCTTACGATGTTTGCGAGCTCAAATAACCCACTGTATACCTACTCAGAGACCTTTTACAAAAATAATATTAGCTATTTTTCCACCCTTTTCAAATCATTTGTCTGCTCCATATCTACAGCCTTCGGGCCGGTTTTTATTGGAATTTCTGTTCCATTGTGTGTTATTATGAAATCGCCAATAAGGACGAACAAAAGAAAACAAAGGGTTCGTTTTTAAGTCATTGTGTTGAGTTTTATGTTTGTTGTAAACCCGCGGGCTTCCTTTTTTACATCCAGAGTTCATAAGGACACTAGATTTGCCTGTAGCTTTGACCCAGGACCACACTGCATTCTGTTACCGCATCTATGTTAGACAATATAGTATTGATAACCAAGTCGCATCAGCCGTCAAGTTCCTAATAAACGAACATCATCATCATCAGGTTATTTTTGTCTCCACTGCAGGAGCACAACCCTCTCTCATCAGCCGAAGACAGACGGAGGATTTGGCCTACTCTCCCCGCGCTGGCCAGACGGGTTGGGGAGGCCTGATTGATGTTTTATAATGTATTCCCTTAGTTGCCTTGTACGACATCCACGGGAAGAATTAGAGTGGTTCCTATTCTACTATACCGGAAACCACAAACGAACATATTAATATCAACGATCTATATGTAGGTACTACTAGATGGAGCGTTCCAAACAATCACGCTGTTCCACGCAAGTATATAGCCACAACTCTTTCACATTCACTTTGAAACTTGTGCAGTTACTACTCAGAACATTTAATTATTTACTAAATATTGACATTATTCAACCGTATCATCAATATTTAATAATAATTAAATGTTCTGCGTAGTAACTGCACAAGTTTCATTGTGAATGTGAAAGAGTTGTGGCTACTTGCGTGGAACAGAGCGATTGTTTGGAACGCTCCATCTAGTAGTACATAGAGATCGTTGTTTAATATATATATTTCTTAGAAAATAAGCTAACCCTGTCATGTGTTTGATCGTCGAAATAGACAAGGAACAGGTTCGGGCCCAGTATATTGCCTTGGGGCATACCAAAGTGATGGCTTGATTTTGAAACTTAGTGAGTATCAGTGTTAGGGCGTCGTAATCCTGTATAATGAATGCGTAATAAACTGTTTATAGCTACTTCGGATAATGTAAATCTACAGTATACGTAGTTGGTGCCGGGTGTACGAGTATGTTAACATGGTCCAAAGCCTAACTAGTTTCAGATTTGCTTATTAAACAAAGTAAATAACATAACCCTAAGTATTAATTTTAATATTAATAATAACCTTGTATTAATGAGGTCTAAGAAAATATAAGATACGGGGTTAAGATACAAAACAATTATCCTGGAGTTGTTAACTTGGGCTGAAGTCATGATACGTTGGTCTTCAGTTTAGAAATACATTTTTTAAACTGAAGAAGTTTTGTAATATATGTTTCACGAGGTATCACTCACAGATTTTAATCCTGGATTTGTTAACTTGGCTGAAGTCATGATACGTTGGTCTTCAGTTTAGAAATACATTTTTTAAACTGAAGAAGTTTTGTAATATATGTTTCACGAGGTATCACTCACAGATTTTAACGAAACTTGGCCATAGTCAACCTTTTACATCCCTTAGACGTCCACTGTTGGACATGAGACTTTCACAAGGAATGCCACCACACCCGGTCCTCCGCCCTCTGCATCCAGCCACTTCGGGCTACCTTTTTCAGGCCCGATGTCCAACAATGCGCGTGCCGATCCGCGGTTTCTACTACAGAACTTGGTTTTAAAAGGTGAGTTGCGTTAAGTCAGTAATCAGTTGCGCCGTTTCTTCTTCATAGCGCGGTACCTAGGAAATGGTAGAACATACATACATACATAATGCTCACGCCTTGCACCCAAAGGGGTAGGCAGAGACGATGGATCGCCACTTTGCGCGATCCTGACACACCTCACTAGCCTCACTCACATTCATTAACCTTTTCATGCACCTCCTTTTCTTCTTCTCACTGCGGACCCCAGCCTTTTTGAGGACGTTACTAATTTGATCCTTGAACGTCCAGCTAGGACGACCTATAGCTGCAGTTCCTTCAACATTCGCGCTGTAAATTTATTTGGTTACTCTTCTTGCACTCATACGCTCTAAATGTCCAAACCAACGCAACATACCCTTCTCTACTCGTACCTTCGTTACTACATCTTCTTTCAAACCACACTTCTCACGTATCACTGCATTCCTCACTCTGTCCATAACGTCACTCCACACATTTTTCTTAAAGACCGCATCTCAACCGCATGGGGAATAACAGTATTAGAACCAAAAAAACTGGTTCAAAAGACTTCTTGGTCGCTCATGAAACCTTGGTACGGATGTAGCGTGTATCAATAAATGAGTTAGAGTTTGACTTTGAACTCGTCTGCAACGGCCGTCAGTTTTGCGACAGATGTGACCCGCCCATTGCCGTTTCTGTTTGCTAATTCCTTAGTAGTATATTGGTTACCTTCATTCTTCGTCGTATCTCCTCATTACGAATCATATCCTTCAAACAAACCCCGAGCGACCCTCTTCATCTTCATAGCTCGTTGAGCGACTTGTAACTTGGTACAATTAATTAATTTTGGCTTTCATACTTTTGACGGAAAGTCCCTCGATGGGTTGAGAGAGGATTTGAGTTCATAAGTGTCCCTCAGTGATTTTGATGAAATTCGGTACATATTGCTCGGGTTAATTGATTATTTTAACATTCATACTAATCCATAATAATTGTGTGATATCTACTTGGATCAATATCAATTGATTGCATAATATATTTGGAGGCTGGTTAACTATTTTTAAAGACACCCCCCACTCCAATTAGGGGTGTCTAAAAGTATAAATATCAAAATTAATACATATACCAAAGCTACATCCGTACCAAGGTTTCATGAGCGACCAAGAAGTCTTTTGAACCAGTTTTTTGGTTCTAATACTGTTATTCCCCATGAAAGCAGGATAAATGCGGTTGAGATGCGGTTTTTAAGAAAAAATGTGTGGAGTGAAGTTATGGACAGAGTGAGGAATGCAGTGATACGTGAGAAGTGTGGTTTAAAAGAAGATGTAGTAACGAAGGTACGAGTAGAGAAGGGTATGTTGCATTGGTTTGGATATTTAGAGCGTATGAGTGCAAGGAGAGTGACGAAAGAAATTTACAGCGCGAATGTGGAAGGAACTACAGCTATAGATCGTCCTAGCAGGACGTTCAAGGATCAAATTGGTAACGTCCTCAAAAGGTCTGGGGTTCGCAGTGAGAAGAATAAAAGGAGGTGCATGATAAGATTGATGAATGTGAGTGAGGCTAGTGAGGTATGTCAGGATCGCGCAAAGTGGCGATCCATCGTCTCTGCCAACCCCTCTGTGATCAAAGCGTGAGCATTATGTATGTTTGTATATATTTCCGGGCAGTTACGAGTAGTCGCTTTTTACAATATGTCGACGATATGATAAATCAAGCGCATTATATGTCTGTTTGGATACAGTATATGCTATCTATCATCCTGATATTGAAAGTAAAGTTATATTTTACATCGTCATCATTTTCAGTCTATCAAAGTTTACTGTTACAGGAAATACTTCTTTATTGCGCGCCATTACAATCATTTCTTTTTCTTTACCCAGCGGCTTGCTGTTTTTTAGTTCCTTAGCCATTTATTTCCCTTTACTATAGAACTCATTTGCTTTGCCTTATAATAAAACCTATTAATAACAGAGTTGGCTATTGCATGACGTGGAAAGGAAGGAAATTTGCAATTTTATTGCTTTGTGAGCTTATCGTTTCGTATCAAACCATTTTAATGATATGCGATAAGATGCCATTGACTTGTAACTAGTGATTTGGTTCAAATTAATTTCTGAAGACCGTGGTGTCTGAAAATTCGAGTTGATACAAGTAATTTAGATTTTTTAAATGCTCCTGAGTAACGAAACTGACGTTTGTTTAACTTAATATTAACTACCTGTATTGTAGATGGAAGGAAATTTTATGTTAGTTTACTAGATTATGGATGATAATTGATTGGGATTTTATTGTCCTCTTAAATTATCATAATTTTAGCTGCAAGACGATTTTTCTGTTAGTTTACTAGAAAACTAATGGTAATTTATTGCACTTAGGAATAATTGCAACTATTAATGATATCAACTTTAGAGTTTATATCTATGACTGGATGTAGAAAATCATTGTTTGGCTCACGTTATTATTTTTCATAAATTCTACAAAATGTTAAATAACGTAGGTCACTTATTTCTTTATTCAGTGAAATAATATATTCTGTTATTATAAAAACTTGGTTTGTATCGTCTTGAGTATGTTATTCGTTTAAAAACTTAAAGAAATGTGTTTAAATTTTTTTTTATATAAATTTATGTAAGGTCGACTTAACATTTGAGCTCATTAGCGACCACGTTAACTTTTAGTTAAGTATTCAAGAATTTAATTATATTTAGATAAACCTTTTGGTTAAAATTATTTTAGACTAATAACCAATCCACATGAGCTCCTTTCCACATCATATCCTGAACACTATTAGCAAATGCTTTACTGGTAAATCTAGTCTGCATTTATTACATTAATTCCTTTCAGATTTTGTGATAATGTTAATACGAGTCAAGTTAGTATGTCTTGAGTTTAAGTAACATGCCTTTTTACTGTTGCTAGAACGTGTTTAAATATAATTATAAACGTTATTTAGATATTAGGTTAACCTTGGTAATGAATTTGCTCTGCTCTAAGAAATATTCATAATTTGGTCAAGATTTTAATTGAAGCCATAATTGAAACAAAGTTTAAGATTTCTCCGAGAAGTGAAACTGTAATAAAAGGACTTTAATTTATTCCGAAAACGTCAGCTTACAATAAATGCGATTTGCCGCGCGATTAATACTGAGTGCGTAACTTTGTGTGGGAAACAGCGAGTGTTTCGCGTTCGCGTTCAATGGCTTATGAGTTTTGTGTTCAAGAGACAATGCGTATCGTCGCCGAAGTTCTAACACCACGTAAGTCAACATAGACAATTTAAAGTCACCTACAACCCTTTATAATCGGGATGATGTACATATGAATTTAAATAAAATATTAAGGACCGTTGGTGAAAAACGTTTTATTAGTGTTACAACTTAAGCGATGATTATGCTTAGGATATCTACAGCGATTTCGCACTTTGATCGCTAAAACTGTTATGAAGCAAAAGTATTCAAGAGTCAGTTTTTCGCGTTGCGTGAAACGCGAACGTATAGCAGATTATGCGTTTTGCATTCAAGGATAACATGTAGCTTGCCGTGTGGTTTCCGGTAGAGTAGAATAGGACCACTCCAACTCTTCCCGTGGATGTCGTACAAGGCGACTAAGGGAATACATTATAAAACATCAATCAGGCCTCCCCAACCCGTCTGGCCAGCGCGGGGAGAGTAGGCCAAATCCTCCGTCTGTCTCCGGCAGATGAGAAAGGGTTGTGCTCTGCAGTGGAGACAAAAATAACCTGATGATAATGATGATGATGTTCGTTTATTAGGATAGTTATAAGGAAATTAATAGGCGTCTTCTGCGACCTCTCCAAGGCATTTGATTGTGTTGATCACGAAACCTTGCTACTTAAATTGTAACATTATGACGTTAAAGACAGAGCATTCGAATTACTTAAATCTTACTTAGAAAATAGAGTACAAATAGTAGATATAAACGGAATTCGGTCATCTGGGTCATTTGTGAAAATGGGGGTGCCCCAGGGTTCAGTTCTGAAAAAAATAACCTGATGATGGTGTAGCTTAGAATGACTACGAAACACCAGTTTTCCCACTTTCATTGCTACAACTCTTATTAATTCATAGTTTGACGCTGATTGTGTTTCTGCGATTGTTGGACGGAATCAACCACAGAGCGTCTCACGCGTCTACACTCGGAATCTCGTCAGCTCCATAATACGCGGTTAGAAGACTTTGTCACTTAAGTTTCGTTTGTTGGTGATTAGTTAGTTATTCTTAGAATTAGTATAGATAGAAACTCAATGAGATTTTATATTATATCATTTTCTAAACAACTAGAACGATTTGTAACTAATAATCTAGTTAATAGAAACAGAATCTTGTTTTTTATACCAGAATTTCTTTGAACAAAACTATTTGTATTAATTCTAGTACACAACACATTAAAATGTTTTAACTAGTTATATGGTTATAATTACCAGAACTGTAGTATACGCCGAAAGATAGCGCAGTAGTACCTATTTTAAAACACGGGAAGAATTAACAAAATTCTTGAAGGTACAGCTAGACTTTTTCTCTCTGTACTTTCAAAATATTTGTTATAAATTATTTGTAGCATTTGAAACTAACGATGATTACGATAAAGATCGTTTTTTTTAAATTATTTAAATAAAACAAATATTTATCAAAACATTGACTTTATTTAATATAGTTTACTTAAAGCATAATACATAAAATCACATTGGATTACATACAACAAATTCATTATATATTTTAACATTTAAATATATTTTTATTCAAATAAAAAAGAACATTATGTCGATTTATTTCGTGTGCAATTTCATTTGCTTTTTTTAACTTTAGAAAATAAAATTAAATACATTATAAGTTTCGATTATATTTTTCTAAGTTTCAATTTTGTATTTAGTACAAAATAAGTTGCTATATTATAAACACATTACTATGTAATTAATTACATATATATTATCTAGTAATATTTTATATTCTATCTACTAAAGCAATGTATTTTATACATTTTTAGATAACTTACTTCGTAATTTTTTTATTCCTTAATATTACTTTTGATAATTCGATGTTTAACTACATATATATATATTAATATTATAGTGATTACTATTAATATTTTTATACAATATTATTCTATAAATGTAACATCAATGTTCAAGCTTATTAAATATGTGTATAGAAATGCTAATTTACATTTGGAAAAATTTGCCACCTACCCCCATATGGGCTCAAAAAATATGGGAATGAGTGCAAATATTTTCTATCTTATACTTACTTCTATATTTTAACAAACTACAGAATAGTTTTACATATATAATTATATTTTAAAAATTTCTTAACAATCTACTTTTTGTTTCCTAAACAACAAGCGATCACAACATGATTTTTATTATATAAAAAAATTATATATTTATTTCTACACAATATATAATTTTAACAGATACAATATTTACACTGTTAGAAAAGTACGCCTAAATAAAAAAAAACTTAATTTTAAGTAACTACCTTAAAATACACTTCATCAGTTCACTTCTTAACTTTAACAAACACACTAAAGAGGTTGAATCAAGAAATTGGTAACTTATATCAATTAATTGCCTTTTTAATAGGCTTACAATCTTAAATGATCACATTAAATGGTTTAAGCTATTTTATTCCGCGAAAAACTTAAATTAGTTTACTTAACCATGTTAAATCCAATCGAGTTACAAAGTTAACTTAAACTTAAAACTAACATATTTCTTGGTTAAGTGAACTAACAAGGAAAGTCCGTCTATGATTTAATTCGTTTTAGAATATGTTGTAGAACATTAAAAAGTAAGGGTAGTTGTAGTTTGTAGACCATTTTTTTATTGGTAGCCAATATTCTTATTAAATAACTATAATTTTACTAGCTGTTGCCTGCGACTTCGTCCGCGTGGACAACTTAACATCACAAATTATTATGTATTTCCCGTAGGAATGGAATGTTTTTTCGGAATAAAAACTATCCCATATCCTATTCCAGGACCTAATTTATATGTGTGCCAAGTTTCATCACGATTCGTCCAGTGGTTGAAGCGTGATTGAGTACCAAACATCCAGACATCCAAATATCCAAAATAAGTTAATATTTAGTGCAGATAATGAACCATCAAACTCTTAAAAAGTGACTAAAACCACTAACTTGTTCTGAGAGTTATGTTCATGGAGTTGTGAATTACTGGCTCAGTTTAATATTATGTAATAATATAGCATAAAATAGAGACAAATATTTTGTAAAATCTGCACAAAGTCATATCTTGTAGGCGAAATCACTTCTCAAAGTTTCCCAATTTTTTGAATTATAAAAAACAAAAGATTTACCAAAACGTTGCCCTTTTTTTATTAGATCTGTAACATAACATATGAAATGAATCAATGATATACAGGATTCGCAAAATGAAACCTGCAAAAATGGGGGAACAAGAGCTCGCCGACCTGCGACTGTGGGGAGTCCCGGGGCACACCGTACACCAAATTGTTATTGAGTACCCCACAACACGTTACCCTGGGGATGTAGAGAGGCTAACCAAATTAACACCAAGAAGTGGTTTAATTAAATAAATAATAAAATAAATAAATATGTCAGACATACACACTAATTATCCAGTCCCAAACTAGGCAGAGCCTGTGGTATGGTTACTAGATAACGGATAGATATACTTAAATAAATATATAAACATCCAAGACTTGGGTACAAACATTCATATTCATCATACGAACATTTGCCCCTAGCGGGATTCGAACCCGCAACCTCCGGCGTGGCAGTCCGAGAGCTACCCGCTCCGCCACGGAGGTCGTCTTCTTTAAATTATCGATTTAAATTTTAATCTTTAAGCGGAAATAATTTTTTTTAAAAGGACATACTATAATAATGAAACTCGCTTAGCATAACTCTCAGAACAAGTTAGTCACCCACTAACTTGTTCTGAGAGTTATGTCACTAAAGTAACTTTTTAAGAGTTTCAAGGTTGATTATTCCCACTAAATATATGAATATGGGCAGCTATGAAATACAGTCTCTTATTTTTAAGTAAGAGACTATTTTATAGCTGCCCATATTCATATATTTAGTGGGAATAATCAACCTTGAAACTCTTAAAAAGTTACTTTAGTGACATAACTCTCAGAGCAAGTTAGTGGGTGACTAACTTGTAGTGTAATAATAATGAAACTCGCTTAGCATAACTCTCAGAACAAGTTAGTCACCCATTAACTTGTTCTGAGAGTTATGTCACTAAAGTAACTTTTTAAGAGTTTCAAGGTTGATTATTCCCACTAAATATATGAATATGGGCAGCTATAAAATACAGTCTCTTATTTTTAACTAAGAGACTATTTTATAGCTGCCCATATTCATATTTAGTGGGAATAATCAACCTATGAAACTCGCTTAACATAACTCTCAGAACAAGTTAGTGGATGACTAACTTGTTCTGAGAGTTATGTAACTAAAGTCACTTTTTAAGAGTTTCAAGGTTGATTATTCCCACTAAATATGAATATGGGCAGCTATAAAATTCACATGTGTCTTATTTTTAACGCACTAAAACAGTACTTTCCATGTAAGTTAAATAATTAGTTGATACAGTTAATGTGGTCATTTATTTATAAGTCCTATATTCTTTAAGTCAATTAACTGATTAATTTGTTGCAATATATGTTGTTAGTACCAGTCGCGCGCAATATTATAAAGGTCCACTCACACAGGATTCACACTACAGTGGCTCGTTCGGGAGTGAAGCGCGTGCGACTGCGAACCGAATCTCAAACTATGTCGTGGCATGAGTTACCGTTGCCCGTCCGAGTGGTCTTCGTCGGCTGTGGTCGGCCAGACATGCCGTCGGTGTACGGTGGTGGGCAGTACATTACCTGGAAGGGGGAAAACATATTAATTATTCTGAAAGGAGTTATTTTTCAATTCCTTTACTGTCCGGTCCGAACTGCGCAGATGTGGAATAAACTGCCGACAGTCGTTCAAGACAGTACGTCGGTGACATCCTTTAAAACCAACGATCTCTGTGTACTACTAGATGGAGCGTTCCAAACAATCGCTCTGTTCCACGCAAGTAGCCGCAACTCTTTCACATTCACTTTGAAACATGTTCAGTTACTACGCAGAACATTTAATTATTACTAAATGTTGACGCTACGGGTAAATAATGTCAATATTTAGTAAATAATTAAATGTTCTGCGTAGTAACTGCACAAGTTTTAAAGTGAATGTGAAAGAGTTGTGGCTACTTACGTGGAACAGAGCGATTGTTTGGAACGCTCCATCTAGTAGTACATAGATATCGTTGTTTAAAATTAAACTAAAAGAGCACTATCTGTCTCACTCAGTTTATTATAGTTAATTATATTTAATTTATATATATAAGTAGTTCAGGTATTTATAATTATACAATACAATACAATACACTTTATTGCACAAACAAATACAATTACACGTTATAGAAGTTATAAATATGTAGTACAATTTAGGCTGTCTTATCATGGTCTTATTATGTAGTCTATTATGCACTTATTTTGCCCCCTTCGCTCTTACTGCCTTGTCTCACACCCTGTAAGGTTGGCTGGAAAAGATCTCTTTTAGATATACGCTCGCCTTGTACACACCAATTATTACTGTATTTCGTTTTAAGATATGCAATAAAGAATATATAAAGGAAAATTAATTGCTGGTAACTCGTTGAGGAGAGTCGTGGTATAACCCTTTTTTTATTTTAATCTAATTTTTGTTGAGGCTTGTGACTCGCTAAAGTCAATGCCAGCCTCGTAAGGAAACACTAATTTGTCAAGTTATTCAGACCTCAGTCTGAGAGATAACGTAACGAACCTATATAATTGTTTTGCCTTATCAGATAAGGGGCTGCTCAATATTATATTAATATCGCCATTGTGATCTACGTTATCCCCCAGAAAGTGCCTTCTGTAGGCTGCGTTCTGTCCACACTCCAGTACTATATGTAACAAATCTTCAATTTTGTTACATATGTGACATAGCGGTGATTCAACTACTTTCATCAGATGATAGAATTTATTTAAAGGAATGTGACCAGACCGCAACCTGAATGCCAGAACCAGTGCCTCCCCTTAAAAGCCCCCTTATAATAACCCTTAAAAGAAACCCCCCTCTATAACCCTTAAAAGAAAAGATATAACATGCTGAAGAATTGTAAGGCAGAGTTGAACATAAGAATGTATTCACAATATGACAGTTGACGTCAAACTGGACGATAGTTTGATTCCAAAATCGACGGCAGCAAAGTAATTAAAGTCGTCTATAAATTGTAAAAATAGTTGTTATTGCATTATTGTGCTTAAAATATTCTATTTTTTTTTAAATTGGTACGTCAAAAAACTTATTTTTAAATATAAATATTAATAAATATTTAAATACACAAATCTTAATAAAGAATAGATATTGCTCGCCGAGGCGCCGCACTTTGACTTGTTCGTGGACGGCAAGAGACGACTGATGACTGAATGCAAGGGAATGCTAGAAAGGGGAATGCCTGTTTCGTCTATAGCATAAGAAGTAATTGTACCGCAATGGATTACCTAAAATCTGTAATGTAAATTTTTTTTTTAATAAATAATTTTAAGCATAATAAGGCAATTACCAAAAATAATACAATTTGTATGCATGATGATGACATCACATAAATGTTTGCTCGGGGCGGGATTCGAATCCGCGACCCCGAGCGAGCTTTGCAAGTAGATGTACTTCCAACTATTCTGCGGAGCCGTCAAATACTTATAATTTTTAGGTTTAGCAGTCAGTTCGAGTGGAGTAGATAATTTAGACCAATTACAGTATAACAACAGCATAATTAGTCCAATCACGAACACGAATTTACATTGCGTGATATCTGATACTTCAGTCCCCCCTGAGATTTTATAAAGGAGCCTATAACGCTCAGATCGCGAGAAAAGATAATGGAATATACAGTAGAATTTAAAATTTGTCAGTGAAATGTTAGTCGCAGGATTTAAGAATTAATTACTTATATATTTTTATATATTTAATCAAACATATGTAATTTAAATCTTAACTAGACTGGTAGATCATGCTACTTTGGACGATGCAAATGTTATAGAAATTATATCTAGAATTTTGTAAAATGTGAAATTTCTTTTTGGTCTGCAGATTTATTAATGCAACTTTATGTAATTCAAAATTGTGTACCGTAAAGTTTTCAAATATATAAATTAAGTAATATTAATCAATTAAATAATATTAAATTATTTAATTTAATTTAATATAATAATATAAGAATTTAATTTATATATTAACAACGGAGCCCTAGTATTCATTTCAAATAAGGATTTTAGCTACATAGGAAACAATTTCATTACAAACATTTAAAACTTCGTTTTTGCAATTCAAACAAAAAACAATGTCTGATTTCCCCATTGTAGTCCAAAACTTTCTTGTTTGGAGTTTGCAAATGTTAAAGTTATGATGAATTATGACGGTTCTAAGAATAATCGCCCTTCACAACTTGATCATAAAATGTAATAGGAAAAAGTCAACTGCAAAATTGAATTATGCGAATTGAATTTAACGTATTAAAAACTTATAGATCTAAAATAATTTAGTTTTTTTTATTGTTGTTGGGTTTGCGCTTGACCTCAATCTCACGTGATGATGAGGCCTAAGGTGGAGCGCGCTTACCCAGAAGATGCCTATTCACTCTTCTTTTAGAAAGATCCAAATTACCGAAGCTGGCAGGGAGTTCCATTCCTTTGCAGTCATGTTATAAACAAGGATTCTTATTATATAGGGCGTAATAACGGTTATGCAACACGGGCAGAAGTACTTGAAATATTGCTTGATAGGAAATTTACTTAAAGAAGACTTCATTTCACTTTAAATAATAAGTTGAACTGCATTCAAAGATTTTAGGAAAATTGTTTGCCTGAGCCAAGAATCGATGCGAAAAATGTGGAATAAAACATCTACTATTTTTTCGATAGCGATCGAAAGAGTCCATCATTACAATCAATTCCTTTTAAAAGCATCTTAAAATCATTCTAATAATAAAACGATGAAAATATCTTTAAATATGGTGCTTAAATAAAAGGATCTTGAACAGAATAACAATATAATACAATACACTTTAATGCAGAAACAAATACAGTTACAAAGTTAAAAATATTACAAATTTACAATTTAGGTGGTGTTATCGCTTTAAACGATTTCTTCCAGACAACCTTTGGGTAGGAAAATTGAATTTTAAATGACATGTCTTTCATGTTCTTTTCTTAATTTAAGATGAACGTTCTAAACGTATCCTGTGAAAACAGCGAAAGTTTCTTTAAGTACAAGGTAGTAAGTTGTACAAACTTAACGTGAACCTTAGAAAATATAAATATAATTTTAAAGAAACTAAGAAACAATTGGCAAGCAAATAACACTCGCACTCATCATCAGGTTATTTTTGTCTCCACTGCAGGAGCACAACCCTCTCTCATCTGCCGGAGACAGACGGAGGATTTGGGCTACACTCCCCGCGCTGGCCAGACGGGTTGGGGAGGCCTGATTGATGTTTTATAATGTATTCCCTTAGTCGCCTTGTACGACATCCACGGGAAGAGTTGGAGTGGTCCTATTCTACTCTACCGGAAACCACACGGCACTCGCACTGTAATATTTTAATTTTAGGATATTAACCTTGTAAAAAGGGTTGTAGACAGTTCGATTCACGATGGCACACCCTACTAGTTTTTAATGAGGGGTGAGCGCGGGATACAGTGAGTAAATCAGAAAACTTCTTAGTGTTCGTTTGCACACATTGATGATTAGACGTAACGATAGAACTAACACTTTAACAATATACCTACATAGTGAATGTCGTACAAGGCGACTAAGGGAATACATTATAAAACATCAATCAGGCCTTCCCAACCCGTCTGGCCAGCGCGGGGAGTGTAGGCTAAATCCTCCGTCTGTCTCCGGCAGATGAGAGAGGGCTGTGCTCCTGCAATGGAGACAAAAATAACCTGATGATGATGATAGAAATGTAAGCGATTTGAGAGAAGTAGAGCGTGCCGTCGTGAACTGAACAATCTATACCTACTACAGAAGCTTCTCAGATATATATTTATTACGTGCACGTCTTCGTGTCGATTTCCTGCAGGGCTTTGACACTTTTTAGCACTTAGCCGGGGATTTACGAGCGTTGTTGGAATAATGATCCCAGAATATAGCTATCGGAGTTAGGACACGGTGGAGGGTTCCTGGAGTATTTAAAAATAAAATGTAATCCTGGAGAGTCGTTAGGAAAACTTGGAACAGTGTAAACGACACCATAGTGGTCTCTCGTACGTATGTAAATGCCAAATGACCTGGTCCATTTTGAAGGAGAATGCCCAAAATTGTATGGAAGTTGGGCCTTGAACTTCGAACCTTGCCTAGACCAAATTGTCGTCAAAATATGGGCAAAATACTTAGGATTCTTATAAAAAGAAAATGGTTTAACTATTTGATGGGAAAATTGAATAATCTTACTTTGAATGAAGTCTTCGTTGTTTCACAACACCTAGGTATATGGCCACGATTAACCGCTCCAGATCTTGATGTCATAGTGTGGTTATTAGTCAATGACGGTATATTGTGTTCGACACTACATTAGGCTCGTTAAAATAGATTTTTTCACCCAGATACACAATGTAAACAAACCGAGACAAAACAGGTGTTGACATGATATCGGATATGACGTCACAGTACGAAAGCATAGTGCATATCAATAGTGAGGTTCTAGTACATCGATTTAACAAACTCAATAATCGATATTTCGGTAAATGAAAAATATGATGGGTGAATTATCGCGCTAGTAATTGAAAGGTAGTATCAAATATTGTTGACAAATATCGATTATAAATATATATCGATTTTAATTCTACTTTCACTACTCTAATTGAAAAGATGCCGGTCGGCCGGCGAGAATTAATCAACGTTTTTATTATATGTTATTTTTAAACTCCCTGTTCCATTGGCTTTAAAAAATATATTGAAGGAATTCATAATTCAAACCAATATTTTCGGTACATGAATGGTGAAGACGCATCTTAGGCCCATTTTTGGCATTATCTTTTACATTTTAAATTTTTTGATTGACATTACCACATACCTAGATGACGCGACCTAAACTTACGCGCAGAAAAAAAACACAAATAGACATGTGTGAGGTCTTCCGCACCCCACCCGCGGCTGAATCTTCCTCAGTCTGGACACCAGCCCTGACGTCGGAAGCGATCCAGCCGTTAATTCCGAAATTAGGTCGCTGGTAAAATATCCGAAAATCCTTGTGTATTTGACGTCTCTTGGTTCTACTATGTAAATCCGATATATACAATAATAAACATAAATATCCTAAGCTTACCCCGTCCTGCTTAGTTTCCGAAGTCCTGGTGCACCGATTTACACATTTAACACATATTTACAATTAAATAGTTAATCTGAACTTCCGCGGCGTCCGGCCATAGTTCTCCCCGATTTTCGACTCCCTCGTGCAGGACCGATCCCATACGAATAAAAGAGGGAGACAAACATACATATATAAAATACCCCAATAAGTGTGGTGTCTCGCTCATGTATCGGTTGTCTGAATTTTAATAACATTTATTATACACCAAAATCAAACATACCGCCGCCCGAGAAAGGCGAAAGCCTTTATCAACAAAAACCGTAAATCCAACAAACCGATAAAAAGAAAACGAAAATTAAAATTAATATTTACATAATACAAAAATAGATTCACAGTTAGTCCAGTGGAAGCCTGCATATCTTTACCACCGGCCGCAAAAGAGTGCCTGAAGAGGTTTTTAAATTAACTACACGCACAATACCATCTTTCCCAGGCAACAACTCTAAAACCCGACCCATTTTCCATTTAAGTGGAGGTACGATTTCCTCCTTTATAAGCACCAGATCTCCTACTTTAGGAGGGTCCGTAAGTGACCTCCATTTAAGTCCCCGCCGCCGTAACCGCGAAGAGTGTTGCTTGTTCCGATACAAGCACTCTATGTCCAAAGCAAATTCGGTTGCTTGACCCACCTTAACAAGTCGTTCCGAAGCCGCTCTAAGTTCTAATACCTCCAGAACACCAACAACTTTCCTAGAAGGATTCCTGGCATTATTAATAAATCGTAAACAATAAGCTACTACCGACTGTAGCTTTACAAAACTGCTGAACCGATTGAATAACATGGGATCCGATTCCGTAGTACCCACATGTGGCAGACTTGCCGTTTTCCGAAGACCAGATAAGTTTTTATCCAAGTTTTTCTCAAAAATTCCGTCACGAGAAATCAAATAACTATTACCGGCTGCACAGTCGTCTAATTTTCCGTCACATATTGACGTGTGCTCCAGTTCAGTACTCCCGCATAGAACTGATGAATTTTCCCGCAATATATCAATGGCAACAGGCCGCTTTTCCATGACTAGGAACCGATTCGAAGCCAATGGAACCGTTTCACCTTGATCCGTATCGTCCGCTGAATGATTTTCTTGGAAAACTTCTATTTTAGGGTCTTTCAACTGAGCAGTCATAATGTTAGAAAAGAAAGTTTGCGATAAATAAGCATTATTATCCGTGGGATTCGTAACAGAGTAGGTAACCGGACCTACGAGCACGTGACCGAAAACTGTAAGCATCGCTTTAGGTAAATCCTTATTTATCGTAATACTCCCGCCGAGTATGATTTCTCCTATCAGATCCGCACCGATCAGCATATCCACCTCCCGACTGAGGTAAAAATGCTCATCCGCAAGCTCTAAACCCCTATAGTAGCCCGTTAAAGTTTCAGGTAAACTAAAACTAGGTAGGTTGTGTGTTACTTTTTTTAACACCGTGGCCGTAGTTACTAGCACCGGCTGATCCGCATACCGAGGGCTAATACTTACATTGACGCTACCTCCGCAACCCGAGACTGGCATACCGCTTAATCCAGTCACCGACATCACGTTAGATCTAAACCGTTTTAGACCTAATCGATTAGCGCAATATTCCGATATGAATGTGCTCTGACTACCACCGTCTAAGAGTGCGCGTACGTCCTGATAGTTACCGAACCTATCCATGACACGCACCATAGCTGTTGAGAGCAATACCGTCCGCTGATAAGTAGTAGGCGGAAGCACCTCATGATCCGCATGAGATGTCAACGCCGCGCCGTTAATTTCTATAACAGGGTCGTGTACCCTATGTGGGTTGCCAACAGGCGTTATTACCTTATCCGAAGGTAAGTTCACCCTACCGAAGTTGGTGTCCCTGGGCACAATTTCCCTACTGTCCAATTTCATGGCAGGTACCGGTTCCACCATTGCCGCTGTACTATCCTTGGATGTATTAGAAACCGCCCGCTGCTGCGGTAAATCAAAATGAATTAATTGGTGGTGTTTAGGTGATCCGCACCTTAAACAAGACCACGTGGAATATGGACATTCATTAATATGGTGCTTATATAAACACCGAAAACAAAGTCTATTCTCCGTTACATACTCCTTCCTGGGTTTAAGTTTCATGTTCAAAAACTTCTCACACCTTGAGAGGTGATGAAATCCCTTTTTACATAATGTACAGCCGTTCTGCACAGAGTTATTATTTTGAAAAGAGGCATGAGCCCTGATACCAGGAGAACTACCAGACCTACCCGAGTTCTGTGTGTCTGCACTGGATTCCAATATCCGAACTTCGGTTTCTAAAAACTTTATTAAATTTGCGAAGGTTGGAAACTCTTCTTCCACAAATTTCCCTTCGAACTGCTTCTTCAAGCTGCTGTCCAGTTTTTGAAAATTAATATAAAAAAGTAAATAAGACCATTCCGCGACTGGAAATTTCATCTTTTCCAAAGCCTTAGTATTTTCCAAAAGGTTATTCAAAAAAGATTTCAATGAATTTAAACCTCTACTGACATGAGATACATTCAGCAAATTCCGCATTAATCTGTCCGCTAGTAATCTTTTATTTCCGTACCGACTTTTAAGTAAATCAAGCGCTATTGAGTAGTTATCTCCCGTAATTGACAAATGTTGAATTAAAGTTTTGGGTTCCCCAGTTAATGAACCCACCAAATAGTACAGTTTTTCTGTACTTGACAGTGAAGTGTCCTGTCCTACTAGAGACTCGAATAATTCCATAAAAGAACCATAGTCCTCTAATTTACCAGAGAATGTTGGCAATTGTACCTTAGGCAAAAACACCCTACGTCCTTTGGACTCTGAAACCGCAGTATTGTAGTCAGACGACTGGCCGCTACAACTTGGAAACTTCTCCATATATTTCCGTTTAATATCATAATATTTCCGATTATATGCTTTGTATTTTTCCGTATACATATCCGAATCCGAGTCGTCCCCGTCCGTTTGGGACTGCATTTCCAAATGCATCGACATAAAATCCTGATAATTAGTTTCCAAATCCGAATACCGAACCCTGAATTCATTCTTTTCCGTTTCTGAATCAAGCTCCGTCTGGGAAAGATCGTAAATCATATCTATATTGAGCAAAGCCACATCATATTTGACTTTGTTCAACCGTTTGGCTTGTGCTACTTTAGCCATTATAACAAAAAATTGATTTCAATCAAAATAAGAAACTAAAAATAAAAAACCAAATTATTTGAAAACAGCTCCTCCGCCGTTTATCAAAAGCATAACCGAATAACGAAATCCACAATTGAAAATTATGAAATAAAAGTCGTCAATTTACCCGACCTAGAATTGAACCCGTGTTCAATAGTAGACCGTGCTGGTATCCGCTGAGCTATCAGTCTCCTTGTTATATGTGGTAAAATTAACAGCCACTATCCCAACAGTCGATTGTGAAACTATTTGGTAACTATGGTAACCATCTGACATAAAATAACAATGTCACCCGAATCCGCAAGGTGCAAAGCAAAAATAAAAACAAATGAAAATCAACCGATGCTTTTCAAATGTATGAAAATGTATGCTTGTAATGTTTTTACAAAATATATAGAATAGGGGGAAACAAATGTGTTCATATCAATATAAATGAGAAGTATGTACCCGTGTACCCTGTAGAATGTACTTTGTTGCCGTAAATACTTATAAACCGACAAAGAATTACAACAACAAAACCGAAAAAGTGTAGTTTGTAGTAGAACCTTGAAAACGAAAAATACACAGAAAACCGATCCGGCTCGAAGTGAACAAAAATGTGAGGTCTTCCGCACCCCACCCGCGGCTGAATCTTCCTCAGTCTGGACACCAGCCCTGACGTCGGAAGCGATCCAGCCGTTAATTCCGAAATTAGGTCGCTGGTAAAATATCCGAAAATCCTTGTGTATTTGACGTCTCTTGGTTCTACTATGTAAATCCGATATATACAATAATAAACATAAATATCCTAAGCTTACCCCGTCCTGCTTAGTTTCCGAAGTCCTGGTGCACCGATTTACACATTTAACACATATTTACAATTAAATAGTTAATCTGAACTTCCGCGGCGTCCGGCCATAGTTCTCCCCGATTTTCGACTCCCTCGTGCAGGACCGATCCCATACGAATAAAAGAGGGAGACAAACATACATATATAAAATACCCCAATAAGTGTGGTGTCTCGCTCATGTATCGGTTGTCTGAATTTTAATAACATTTATTATACACCAAAATCAAACAACATGTGTTGGTATAAAGTATTCATAAGACGTCTATTGGCATACACCACATAGAATGATGGACAGACTTTTATATAGAGCAGAGCCAGGTCACCAAGACAGTAAACTTATTGATTATAGATAGATAGACACAAATTAAGAATAATTATAGGTACAGATTTTTGGAAAGTGTACAAAGGCCTTATCGCTTAAAGCGATCTCTTCCAGGCGACCTTATAATTGTTACTAAGACGACAACACTCTACCAGCTTAATTAATTAAGCTAAATTAATACATTCGTCGTATTTGTGTATTGTATTAAATATTTGCACTGGCTACTAGAGCAGAAGTCTTTTATTTCTCAATTAGTAATTTTTGAGGGTCAGATGTTTGACTTCTCCGAGCAGAAAGCTGTGTGGTTTCCGGTAGAGTAGAATAGGATCACTTCAACTCTTCCCGTAGATGTCGTACAAGGCGACAAAGGGAATCCATTATAAGACATTAATCAGGCCTCCCCAACCCGTCTGGCCAGCGCGGGGAGTGTAGGCCAAATCCTCCGCCTGTCTCCGGCAGATGAGAGAGGGTTGTGCTCCTGCAGTGGAGACGTAAATAACCTGACGATGATGAGGTTTTAGAGTCTTTTTACCTGAAGAAAAGCTTATGGTATTATCTTTCTTGTGGTATACATGAGAACTGTATTGGATGTGTAGGCTACTCTGTTCATCAGTCTCTGTCAGACTTCACCTAGACAGCGACTGTAATAACAAATAGAGCCTAGAAATTAGAATGTAGATAGATAGATAGATAAACTATTTATTGCACACAAATTAAGGATAACAATAAAATAGGTACAGATTTTTGGAAAGTGTACAAAGGCGGCCTTATCGCTTGAAGCGATATCTTCCAGGCAACCTTTCTGAAGGAAAATAAGAAAGACATAGCGACAGAGTATTGCAGGTGAAAAAAAAGAGAAATTTATAATTTTAGAACACGGTAAATACTTAGTAACAATATTACACAATTGAATTTACATACAAATATACTTAAATACATACATATGCATACATATATAGTTTATAATACAATACATATACCGTACGTAATATACTATATTATTTAATGTAATTATAAATCAATTTAATTTGTAATTATCATTTGTCATTATTTATGCACGTCATTTCTTATTTTTCACATTTATTAATTTGCCTTCTGACTATTTCGTTTTAATTAGTTTTTTTTTACATCTTTTGTTTGGTTTTCTTCGTTTCTATTTCCTTCAGCTTTGTTACGAGCGTAGGCCTCTTCCAAGAATCGTTTAGTCTTTTCAGTAGCTCCGTTACAACCTCTTCCAAGAACAGCTATTTCTTCCTGTCTGCTGTTTCCCTGTGCCATGCTACCTCTAATTCTTTTATTATATCATCCATGTATCTTCTTCTCGGTCGTCCCAGTTATCTTTTCTCTTATATTATTCTGTCGTTCTCTTTGCTCACCTGTCATCGTTTGTTCTCATCAGATCATCATCATCATCATAAGGTTATTTTTGCCTCCACTGCAGGAGCACAACCTTCTCTCATCTGCCGGAGACAGACGGAGGATTTGGCCTACACTCCCCGCGCTGGCCAGACGGGTTGGGGAGGCCTGATTAATTGAGGCCTCATCAGATGCCCAGCTCATTTCTATATTTTGTGTAGTCCATAACTTCAGTTTTCTTCTGTAGAGTTGACCTATTAAGTAGTCCTGCAGTAGTCGTACGCTTTTGTATAAAATTCGTATTTTTTTTTAAATCTAAAACAATTGGGAAGTACTATAAGTAGTTAGATAGTTATTCGATAAAAATATTCTGTAGAACATAATTTATTCTTATGATGAAATAATAAAGATTTATACGAAAGCTTTCAATAGAATAACACAAACAAACGGACGTAGTGATTCCCTAAATATATATTCACTTTGATCTCTTTTCTTTAAAGTAAACACGTAATTCATATTGTAAGATTATTATTTTCTTTGTGTGCTTGAGTAGTACGAAAATAGCTATTGAAAAAGTTTCTCTGAGATGGAAATTATAAATAGTGTTCTATAAATCTCTGCATTTAGCTAAAGGACTTTTACTCTTAGGCTTTTGTATTTCTAAACCAATTCTTTGCCTTCCTCATACAATCGCTTTCGGCTTCCTTCTTCAAAACGCCCCAGTCCTTATTCTTTGCATAGTTTTAGTTTTAATATTTAGCTTTCGCGTATTGGCGTTTTGGTCCTTGCCATCAATAACAATGAGAGATGCGCCAATATGTCGTTTTACTTGAACAATAGTTACTGTGGTGGCTAATTTCAGTTGTATTTTAAGCCTTATAATTGGTGCTCCTTTTAAATAATACATATATTTGCCCTTAACTGTACCACATTTTACCTGCTATTCATTGGGTGGGGTCTTTATAGCCACTTGTCCTACTTCGAACATAAGTATCCTTTAATGTACTTTCCTTAACAAAAAGTGTACCTCTCAACTAACCTTCCTAAACGCGACCCTGAAGTTCTCCGAAAGGAACGCGTACAGCACCGGGTTGACGCAGCTGTTCATGTAGGCCAGAACATGCGACACGATCTGCACCGTCACCGTGAAGTATGTTATGTGGTACCTGTCCAGCGCTTTCATTAGTAGAATTATCTGCAACAATCAAACATACATTATAATAGCAGAAGTGTGGATGTTTATTTTCTGAGCTGTCTATCTAGATCGTTGATAGATCACGTCGTCGCAATGCCTGAACGGAACTTAAATTAGCGATACTTAGTGTCTATGATGCCGTGTGGTTTCCGGTAGAGTAGAATAGGACCACTCCAACTCTTCCCGTGGATGTCGTACAAGGCGACTGAGGGAATACATTATAAAACATCAATCAGGCCTCTCCAACCCGTCTGGCCAGCGCGGGGAGTGTAGGCCAAATCCTCCATCTGTCTCCGGCAGATGAGAGAGGGTTGTGCTCCTACAGTGGAGACAAAAATAACCTGATGATGATTCTTAGTGTCTAATGATCACCACTAATTAATTTGTGAACAGAACTAATTTATTGATAATTCAAATAATTTCTTGCAATTGTGCTTCTCAACGAAAATCTACGTGGGCATATCAAAAGTTATTGTGACATTCTTTGATCTGAGCGATAATCCCTCGCTGCTCTAGAGGCACAAACCAGTGCTGACAACGTTAAAGCGTGCTCTCCATGTTTGTATTCATCTTATACACTTGGCATTGGCTAAATCTTAAGGAAGACCATTTCAGGTAGAAGAATAAATAATAAATATGTCAGACATTCACACCAATTATCCAGTCCCAAACTAGGCAGAGCCTGTATGGTTACTAGATAACGGATAGACATACTTAATTTTTTTTTATTGTTTATTGGCATGACAATTGCCGTGTGGTTTCCGGTAGAGTAGAATAGGACCACTCCAACTTTTCCCGTGGATGTCGTACAAAGCGACTAACATTATAAAACGCCAATCAGGCCTCCCCAACCCGTCTGGCCAGCGCGGGGAGTATAGGCCAAGTCCTCCGTCTGTCTCCGGCAGATGAGAGAGGGTTGTGCTCCTGCAGTGGAGACAAAAATAACCTGATGATGATGATGATGGGTTGACAAAGTTGCAAGCTTGACCTCAACCTCAAACACTCATATTCATCATACGAACAATTGCCCCTAGCGGGATTCGAACCCGCAAACTCCGGAGTGGCAGTCCGAGAGCTACCCCGTTTCGCCACGGAGGTCGTCGAGAAGTTACTTAAAATAAATAAAACAATTTAGCTTAAATGAAAATTTATAGTTATCTTTTATTGCTCCTTTTATCAGGTAAAAAGGTAGAATCATGAAAGCAATTACAAGCGATAATAAAAAGTGTAAGATTTTAATGGAAATGTATTTTTTCATGTGGAATACGGAAAAGAAAATATACTTAATTATTACATAAAATAAGCACTGTATATATTACATTCTCAGAATATTAAGGTAATATTATCTCTTTGCTAATTAATACGGGGTGTGGATATCAAAATACACCATAGAGAGAAAAATATCATTACATCTGCGTCTTTGACTGAATTTTCATTGGATTTTAACAAAGGTTCTATTACAATTAGGTAATCTGTCAAGTTTGGTATAGACCAAACTTTAAAAGAAATAAGTTACTCAGATGAATTCTTCACTAAACCTTTATTTTCATCATCATCAGGTTATTTTTGTCTCCACTGCAAGAGCAAAACCCTCTCCCATCTGCCGGAGACAGACGGAGGATTTGGCCTACACTCCCCGCGCTGGCCAGACGGGTTGGGGAGGCCTGACTGATGTTTTATAATGTATTCCCCTAGTCGCCTTGTACGACATCCACGGGAAGAGTTGGAGTGGTCCTATTCTACTCTACCGGAAACCACACGGCAAGCTTTATTTTATCTGGAAACAATTGAACTACGACTAACTGAAGAGTATTTTACAAAAACCATATATGACAATTCCTTTATTGCACGAACACTTTGTACTTTACGTCCACTATACTTGGTTTTTAGTACCGCTTCCTAAGTGTTAGCGCTGGGAAGAAAAAACGTCGCAACAAACTTTCAGCAATCAAGTTTTATAAAGATTGCGCGAAGCTGAAGCAACATTAGTACCAGGCATCTTTGTCATTCAAATAATCGTGGTTTTAATGTGATTTTTAACTCAAATTTTGTAGTCCAACAATGTCTAGCTAGTATCTTGGCTAGTACGTCTATCTTGCTTCAGCTTATGGTGACACTGGGCCCGATTCTGAAGCCACACCTTTAAAATTTGACAGCGCTTAAATTGGTTTCGTCTTTATCTTCATAATAATGTGTGACAAGGATAGCAACAGTTTTAGTGCTTTAACATTGTGCCTTCAGAATCGAGCCGACTATGTTTATATCGTCATTATTTTCAGTCTAGACATACACCAACCCGCGTGCGTGAGTTGCGTTCTATGTACACTCTGGACGTATGTGTTGCTCTTGTCCATCAAAGTTATTACGATATATTTGCGATACCTGTCTGAACAGCATTAATAGTTTGCTGGTTTGCACCGTCAATGTTCGGTGACCATCAGGGTTGGCATGATTAAAAACAGCTTATCTAAAAAACTTAAATTTAAAAACAATTTAGCTTTAATGAAATTTTTTAGTTATCTTTTATTGCTCCTTTTATCAGGTACAAAGGTAGAATCATGAAAGCAATTACAAGCGATAATAAAAAGTGTAAGATTTTAATGGAAATGTATTTTTTCATCAGGGTTGGCATGATTAAAAACCGCTTATCTAAAAAACTTAAATTTAAAAAGAATTTTGCTGAAATGTTTTATCGCCTTCGTTCAGGGTTGGCATCATTAAAAACAGTTATCTAAAAAACTTATATTAAAAAGAATTTTGCTGAAATGTTTTATCGCCTTCGTTCAGTCACAGAATTCACGGACCGGTAATCAGAGAAATCCCCAAAAGTGGTACTGTGAGTGGATGAGACAGATATATCATGCTATTGCTACCGCAAGAAGGAGAGTAAAAGAGATGAGAATAGTTATTTACCTCATTTTATTGTCTGTACATTCCTTCCTGTTTATAGGGTGATAAAAACCGAACAAGTGTTTTATTATCAAGTTTAAAACATGTTTAAAATTAATTAAATTTTTTTAATATTACATATGTAACACTTGTCTAACTAAGATTTTATTATGTGATATGAAAATTAAATAAGCGTATCCTTGTACACAAATATGACATCCAGACCGGGACCAACTTGTACAAATTGTACAAAATTTTCTGTCCTTAGTGGGAATCGAACCTATGACCTCAGGCGTTCGAGTCCAATGACCAAGCCTTTAGGCCAACAAAGCGGTTTTGTCATGTTTTAAGCATGTTTTGGTTACTGTTAAATACTGCACGTTTTGTTCTTTAAAAAAACTTTTTTTGCCAACCCTATTGATCAACTTATATTTCATTCCAGATTAATAGTCCTATGAAAACCAACGCTATTTACGTCTCGGTAACATATACATGAAAGGGTCACCAGCAGCAAAAACAGGTTTGTATTACCATGTAAACTTTGCAGTCCACTTAGGAACACCATCTATTGTGTATTTTGTTTTCGAGACGCAAATGCGTTTGTTTTCATAGGACTATTAATCTGGAATGAAATATACATAGGTAAGTGCCTGCCCATTATTTGATATATTCGTGGCGTTTCTAATCAAACAATTTGTTTGAGTTTTCGATATTCCTAGTTTGTGATAGTTTGGCAAGAATCTCGTTTATTCTGAATCGTTTCCGTAAATATAGTAAGTTACCTGTATAGGGCACCAGCATACTGCAAACACCACTACCACGACCACCACCATCCGCGTCACCTTCTTCCTCCCCCTCCGACTCTCCGCCGACACCCTCCCCCCCGGAGCACTCTTCCACAGCCTCGTCAACATACACATATACAAAACACTTATCAACGCTAGGGGAATCACATACGACGACAGGAAGAACGAAATCTGGAACCCCACTTTACTATAACCCTGGCCCTCCAAAAAGACACAGGAGGAGTGATTTCTGTGGTAGTAGGAGTACTCCCTCTCCCCATGACAGATCCCCACAGGAATCGCCGTTGTTAAAATAACCACCCATATGCAAGCAATTGCAAGTAAAGCATTCTTTTCTGTTCTTATTGACATCGACGCTATCGGATGTACAACTGCCATGAATCTGTCTAAAGACATCAGTACCAACGTATAAACTGACGCATGCGCTGTGACTACTATGAAATACTGCACCACTTTGCACCACCAGTCTCCGAACGGCCATCTTGGCATAACGTAGTCTGTGGCTGTGAAGGGGACGCAGAATATAACGAAAAGCAGATCCGCGACAGCAAGGTTTATAATCAGAAGGTTTGTAGTAGATCTCATGCCAGGGTTAGCAGCTACGACTAAAACAACCAAGGCATTGCCGACAAGACCGACAATGCCTATGAATCCGAAGAAAATAGGCACGACCCTGGAGACTACTTTCTCTAATAACTCCCCGCTTTCGAATTCCGTGCTGTAGTTGCATTGTAAGCCTGATAGTTCGTCGGTGGTTAAATTTAAGCATATGCTGTAGAATTCGTCTTCTGTTGACTCCATGGTTGATGGTTTTGCTTCAGTCTCTCATTGTGTGAAGGTTGGAGTTACCTGTAACAATGAAATATAACATTAAATACATTGTTTTTGTAAAAAATTTATAAAAGTAAGTGGAAACATTAAACATTACTACCTACTTACACACTTACATACTAAAATGTAATTAATGTATGTAGTTTTTGAAAAATATAAATTCGCATAACTTTTGATTGAGTTAGTCGATTGCGATATAATAAAGCCTATATGTTACGCTGAATTAAGCCCTATACTTTTCTGAAAACTCCATCACAATTGGTTCAGTAGTTTTTAAGTGATGCGTGCACAAACAAACAGATAAACAGACATACAAAAATGCCAAAAATGATCTAAATGTGTTCTATTACTTATCCTTAGACTCCCCAATTTGTTTTTTGAAATATCTTCAATGTTATGTCTAATTATAAAATTATAATAAAACAACAGGGGAAAAACGATGAAAATCTAAAAACAATAAGCTCTATATTAAAATAACGGAGATCTTGCAGATGTAATTAAAATCTGATTTTGGATTTTGTGACTATATAAATTAAACTATGGATTTATGTCATTCAACGTTATTGTTCGGCGGAATTTGTATTGCGATGGATAAGTTAGGAGGATGCAGAACATTTAATGCAGGATAATGGATTATAAGAAACATAAAGGTAAATAAATACATACACGGAATTAACTCCGTATAACGCTCGCAATAATTTGCAAGTAGGTAAGTCTTGTTTTCCTTCATTTTCTAGTTCTAAATCTCTTGTCATCAGCCTAATTACGTCCACTGCTGGACATAGGCCTCCCCAATAAAACACCACTTTTGGTAAGTTGTCCACTGGGGGATTTGCCATAAATCACGCTTGGCAGGCTGATTGGTGATCGCAGTAATGATCTTAACATACACAGGCGAACGCTGCTGCCCGTCCCTGGTGCAATCCCTTAGTCGCCTTGACGACACCCACGGGAAAGATAGGGGTGGCCTTATTCTAAGCCGGGAACCACACGGTAAATCTCTTATACTTAAGCAACTTTAAGATAATCATTTAATGGATGCAATGCGAATAGAGGTCGTAAAATAAATTAAATAAAGTTCCAAATACAAATGAGTCTGAAGAATGGCCGCGTAGTTAAATTGGTACCTTTTTTAACACTCAGTGTCAAATTAATGCTAATGTCATTTGAATCTCACGACGAAACATAAAAATCTCCCTCAAAAAGCTCCGTTAACATAATTGAAAGAAGATCATTTCAAAGGAGATCAAGATTTCTCGTTACGATTCCACAGAAAGCTTTCGAGAGCTCTCCGCTTAATGCAATAAAATTAATTGCAAATGATGTCGTTTATACTCTGTTCAGAACCAATTTTCCATGGTGATAAACAAATATAACAAATATGGACTATGACAGTTTTCCAAAAACTATATATAGTCTAATCATCATCAGGTTATTTTTATCTCCACTGCAGGAGCACAACCCTCTCTCATCTGCCGGAGACATTCCCACCTCCTCACCATTCTCCCCCCGCAACTCCTCTAAGCGAGGATCAACGGAGGTAACTGCAAAGACACCTACCAGTGAAGGTAGGGCAAGTCCCAGGTCATGAATTTACGCTACCTTGGGCCCCAGACAAATTTAATTAAAGAAGTAAAGAGTCAAAGGAGGAAGAGAGTTCCCACTTCCTCTCTAGCAAATGGGAGTGTAGCAATGAAACGATGACCAGAGTGGTCAAGGTTGGGGGGTTTGGTGTGGCCAAGATAAGCCTGGCCACCTAGTTGAACACCACGGACGTATTTAGCGCCTTTGTGACGCAGTGAGCTGTGACGGAGTAGCAGAAGGCTACTTCGTATAGTAGCGCCAATAGTAGGCATGGCAAAAGCGCTTAAACGCTCGGAAATTGTGACGGTTCGCAGATCTCCATAGTATACCGGACGGTTCACGCAATTTAGATCCGATAGCATGAGCTCTGCCGGAGACAGACGGAGCTTTGGCCTACACTCCCCGCGCTGGCCAGACGGGTTGGGGAGGCCTGATTCATGTTTTATAATGTATTCCCTCAGTCGCCTTGTACGACATCCACGGGAAGAGTTGGAGTGGTCCTATTCTACTCTACCGGAAACCACACGGCAATAGAGATGTAAAATTTCAATCTGAACTGACTCATTTGAGTCTAAGTCCAAGCTGAGTGGTGATGAGATGATGGGAAGTAACTGTTGACAACAATTATACTAAGTATTTTATTTTACTGAAAAGGAAAACTGTAAAATAATTAAATATAGTCAAAGTCAAAATCTTTTATTGCATACTAGCTGTGCCCGCGGCTCCGCTCGCGTGGTCTACGGGTTCCGCTCCCATTCCCACTTTCGCTCCCTATCCCACTACCACTTCCACTCAGACTCTCAATCTCACTCTCAATCCCGCTCCCGCTCCCGCACAAACACAGACAAACAGATAAACAGACAAACAGACAAAAATTTCAAAAATGATCGATATGTGTTCTGTTGCTTATCCTTATACGCCCAATTTTTTTTAGTAAATATCTTCAATGTACAGACACGCGAAGTTTACGATTTTATTTATTAGATGAGTACACTTGGTACATTATTTATGCACGTAATAATTTTATCGACTACCGCTTCCTTAGTAAGTTCACAATACATTTTTAAATACACAGGTAACAGACAGTGATAAACTGCTACATAGTTTACATTTTTTTAAACCAAATAATTGAATTCACTCCATCAATGAGCTGATTGAACTGAATTACTATTGTCTTTGCACATCGCCATCATAGGTTTTCATAGATTATAGAGATAAATCGAAATTGACAGCTAACCTCAAACGCAAACGGAAATATTTATAAATAAACTGGCTGTGCCCGCGGTTCCGCTCGCATGGACTACAGAATCCGCTCTCCTTCCCACTCCCGCTCCAACTCCCACTCCCACTCCCCTTCCCACCCCCACTGCTACTCCCGCTCCCGCTCCCGCCCACACATACGCCTGCGCCCACACCCATGCCCACGCTCACTCCCACTACAGCTCTAACTGTAGTCCAAACTCATCGCAATCTTAATAGTACCGAACATCTTTGTTATATTGCATACTAACCTTACCTACTAATGTATTTGAAAACTAAAAATGTCCATAACTTTTGATTGAGTAAACCGATTGCGATGAAATAAAGCCTATATATTACTCCAAGTTAAATCCTACGTTTCTGTAAAAAGTCTATCAAAATCGGTTCAGTGGTTTTTAAATGATGCGTGCACAAACTAACAGACAAAAATTTCAAAAATGAGTGAAATGTGTTCTATTACTTATCCTTAGTCTCCCAAATTTTTTGTTGTTGCAAATATCTTTAATGTACAGACACGCGAAGTTTACGTTCTTATTTATTAGACAATACGAAGAGTGGTGAGCATAATAAATTGAATCTAAATTAATGACATACGGTGTGGATTTATAAACTGGTCATTTGTTCTACGGGTTGACTAGAAATATTCTGTGCTGTGCCATTAGTTGAAAATTAGCGTTGTTTATCTCCAGGGGAAATTGGTTCTGAACTGACTATAACATCGTACAAGGTGGGCAAAATAAACGAGAATTAGGTTGCATAATGAAGAAAAAATTGCCTTTTCACGCGCCTGGAACGATCAAATGACTCTATGATGTCACTTGGCGGTAATGACGTCATTTTCCGACCGAAAAGCGACAAAAAGGGGATAAAATAACACTCTTGTAATTTTATATGGGGTCCTGTGGGATAAAATGACGATATTATTTAAAGGGTACGGCAAAGATTTCGAAGATTACATTGCTTTCGGGACGTCGTAAAATCGAGTACTCTAGGACGTCCCTTTTCTGTGCGGAGCATAATTTGAGACTCGGCTAGCCCATTCCGTAGAACATCTGCTTGGTATTAAACACATACATATGGGTAAATTTGTTTTATTTATAACTCACGTATAGGATTATCGGGTTATCATGTGACGCTAAGTAGCATAGTTATGTTTATTAAGACGCTCCGGAGTAATTGCAACTACATTGTTTTTATCGCTGATTGTGGTTGTCCTCAATCTCACGTGACATAGACATACTTTATTGATAACTTCCGTTACAGGTCAAATGAAAATTATACACAAGTTAAATGAAATCAAATTATAAGGCAAATTAAACACAATTAAATATAAAAACCGTGTATTACGCCGTGTGGTTTCCGGTAGAGTAGAATAGGACCACTCCAACTCTTCCCGTGGATGTCGTACAAGGCGACTAAGGGAATACATTATAAAACATCAATCAGGCCTCCCCAACCCGTCTGGCCAGCGCGGGGAGTGTAGCCCAAATCCTCCGTCTGTCTCCGGCAGATGAGAGAGGGTTGTGCTCCTGCAGTGGAGACAAAAATAACCTGATGATGATTGAAATATAAAAACATCAATAACTAACATAAATATAAAAATGTCAAATAAAATTCTTAAAACTAAATAAATTAAGTTAATGCGTTCTGCAAGAACTCTTCATAGCAATAAAATGCCTGCTCGACAAGCCAGGCGCACAGTCTCTTTTTAAAAATAGGTAGGCTCGGAGAGAGAGAGTAGGAGCCCTGATGATAAGTGTAATGCAGAAGAAGCCTATTCACTCTTCCTTTCAAAAGATCCAAGTTGTACTTGTCCGGAAATACCGAAGCTGGCAGGGAGTTCCATTCCTTAGCAGTTCGCATAATGAAAGAGGATGCAAAACGCTTCGTGCGAGAGCGCATTACCAAATAAGGATGAAGTCCCTCACCACGCCTGGTAGTCCGGTGATGGGGGAATCAAATCGTGCAATTCCTGGGCACACTCCCCAAAATGTAACCTGTAGAGCCTCAAACATCGTCGCAGTCTGACTACATAGGCTATCTAACTGTCTCCTATCGATTCATAAGAGGTTAATGGAAAATCCAAGCCCAGACTTTCACTTGTATGTCTTCACAAAATTATATATCTGAATATTATTAACAACATTCCTAGGGTTTTTTCTAGTATGAAATTTCAGTATCAGACTGTCTGGAATCTTAATTAAGTACTTCTGAAGTTTAAAATTCCAATTCAGTAAAAGCAATTTAAGAGATCGACTAAAAAAGAATCTTAGATTCAAAGGAAATTTCTGTACCTACAATCTGTAGTGTTTAATTTAACTAAGTTGGTACTGTCTTGAAGAATCCTTAGGATCCAAAATTATAAATTCTGACGTAACTTTTTAAGGCCTTCACGGCTCGACTGAACCTGAGCTTGACGGAGCCTGTTTTATGATCATAGGCAAACTTTTATCATAGGAAAACTGTTACTGGAAGAAAATATTTTAGGCAGGGGAATCGTAAGATATGTTATCAATATGGAAGTGTGGTCCCGGCTTAAAATAGGGCCACCTCCAACCTTCCCGTGGGTGTCGTCAACGCGAAAGTTCATCGTTCTATGCGTCAATATCAATGCGACTCGTCGTATCAATTGGTAAAATATTTAATTAAATATATTCTTGTTTTTGTAATGACTGCGGTATTCAACTGACCCTCCACATATCCTTTAATCAGGCCGAATCAACTTATACTTAAATCCATTATTATACTTTTTTTTAAACAGACAAAGTCGCGTACAGTGGTTAATTTTCATATAAGAATTTAACATCACACGTTTTATTTTTTATTTATTTATTTAATAGTTTATTGTACACACAAATATACAAAGAACAACACAAAGAAAAGAAAATTATACAAAAGGATAAGCTGTGTGATAAAACGTTTCTGTGTTTATCCCGCAGAATGCTAACACACGAAGACTTATTCGTAAATGTCACTCAGCTGTCAGTAAGATGGCAATAAATGTCACCGCCGTGACCCTGACTCCAGACAAGGTATTGAGGTATAATACGTAATTGCGACTCCTCTTCCACCTACGTGGTAAGGATATAAGTAAGATTAGATTAGATTAGACTTCTTTATTTCACATTACAAATTTTAATACATAGATTAACTTACATAAAAGGTCCGAGTTAATGCGATCGTCAAAAAATAATAAAAATATAGTATACAAAATGTCAATTTACAAAATCAATGTCGCAGTTTAAATTCAAAATCGTATGTCCATAAATTCTTTGACAGGTATAATTCTTTATCCAATAAAAGGTTTTTCAATCGGCGACTGAACGTCATCATTCGTTTCGTTCTGTAGGTCATCAGGGAGATGTTGGCTAATGTCGGCTTACTGCAAAAAGCACCTAACTGCTCGAGAATACCAGTAGCAATTATAACCTTATGTCTTTGGTAAGAAGTCACTAATTGCTACGGTTATTCCTGAGCAGTTAGTTACTTTTTGCAGTAAGCCAACTATATTAGATTTGAAAGTTCAAAAGAATTTATCAACGCCATCATTTGCCTCAAATAGATACCTTAGATAAAATCAAAGAGGGAGATTTATACTTAAATAATACTTACTTCGTATTTGCCTACAAAATCCATGGACTTAATTTAGCTCGGTACAGCAAGCAAAAAAGACCCGTATAAGAGAACTTATCGAATATTAAAAACTCTTTGATTTTCGCATGTTAGTATTGCTGATGAAATAGACGCGCTGCCGCTGTCTCACTCGCAAAACTGTTGACATTATCATTATCAGCCTAAATAAATATTTTCACTGCTGAACATAGGTGGTAAGCCTCCCCAATAGAATGACATTTTTGGTGAGCTCTCTGTGGTGTACTGAATAAATATAGCGAGCCCCCGCTTCCCGCACTCCGCGCTGTGACGCCGAGGCGGGTGGTTGTATCGCATACGCATTGGCAATACTTGTGTTTCCATTGGGGGATTTGCCATAATCACCCCGCTTGCGACGCGGATTGATAATCGCAGTAACGATCTCAAATACACAGCAGAACGCTCTGCTCGTCACTGGCGCAATCCCTTAGTCGCCTTGACGACTCCCACGGCAAGACTGGAGGTGGACCTATATAAGCCGAGAACCACGCGACACACATACTCACAGATCTGTCAGATATGTGTCTCTGCAGTCGCGGATCCAGCCCTCAAAAAGGTTGTGACCACGGCTACCCAAAAATCGGCAGACTCGCCCACGATCGATATATTGCATTCCCACAAAGGAGACGTTTACAAGATGTATGACGCCCCGGCCAATACCTCGTTTGAACCAAAGATCTCTATGTACTACTAAATGGAGCGTTCCAAACAATCGCTCTGTTCCACGCAACTGCGGCTCCGCGAGCCGCAACTCGTTTACAGATTAGATTCGATTAGATTTATTTATTTCACTTTTACATCTTAAAAATTCAATTTTACATGTCTTTCTAATACGGTAAAAGGGATCGTCATAAAATAAAATAATGTATAAATTACAATGTCAACAATTTAAATAATGGCATAGTATATAACATACTATCTATGTCAGTATATAATATTAAAATAAAAATTTAAAATACACTTGGTAATAAATTATCACAAATTAACTTAAACTTCAGAGGGTCCACATGCACTACTAGATGGAGCGTTCCAAACAATCGTTCTGTTCGACGCAAGTAGCCACAACTCTTTCACATTCACAATGAAACTTGTGCAGTTACTACGTAAAACATTTTATTATTACTAAATATTGATGCTACGGGTATATAGCGTCAATATTTAAGTAAATAGTGTAATAATTTCAAAGCGAATGTGAACGAGTTGCGGCTGCCGGAGCCGCAGTGGCGTGGAACAGAGCGATTGTTTGGAACGCTTCATCTAGTCGTACACAGTGATCGTTGGTTTGTACAGTAGAATTTTATTAGTATTTTCTGACGTGGGTATGAGACGATGAAAAAATAAATCAGCAGGTGGGGCAACATTAAACAATATATTAGGATCTTTAACCCTCCTGCCCAGCGTGGTATAAACCGCCAGAGGAGAGGCCTACTGCTATACTAAGTCAAAAATATATGCTAGCCTGGTTGACTGTACACTCGCCTCGCGTTCATGAGGTCTTGGGTTCAAACCCGGCCCGTACCAATGAATTTTCCGAAACTTACCACAGGCTTTTCGGTGAAGGAAAACATCGTACGGACAACCCGCATATGCCAAAAAAGAAATTGTAAGGAGAATGTGATGTTAAACGAATTGACTTGGAACACTGTTGGTGGTCAGGGGTTTGACACAAAACTGGTGTACCTCTCTCTCCTCTCTCTAAGATCCCACTAATATTATAAATGCGAAAGTTAGGATGTTTAGATGTTTGTTACTCAATCACGCTTCAACCACTAGACGGATCGTGAAGAAACTTGGTACACATGTAGGTTAGGTCCTGAAATAAGACATAGGATAGTTTTTATCCCGAAAAAACATCTCATTCCCACGGGAAATCCTACTAATATTATAAACGCGAAAGTTTGTAAGTATGGATGGATGTTTGTTACTCTTTCACGTAAAAACTACTAAATGGATTTTAATGAAACTTTACAATAATATAGCTTATACATCAGAATAACACATATAGGCTACAATTTATAAAGATATTGTGTGAATTGTTGAAAATATTAAGAAAAAATCTACCATCTGTGAGCTATTTTGGCGTGCGCTGCCAAAACCGCTAGAGTTACACATATGTAATGTATGATGGAAATGCTTATCTTAAATAGTCCTACAAAAATGCCCGCCACAGTATATATCTATATCTTATGTGTAAGCCATTATAGCCAAAATAGTGAACCATAACTACAATAAAAATCGATAATTTATTTCAAATGCACATTTGGTAGTAATAAATTGATTCCTAAATGAAAATAGATACTGTTATCGCTATATACGCCACGCAAATATAAGCTACTCGAAATACTAATCCTGCGCAGACGAAGTCGCGGGCATCAGCTAGTACATAATAATTTTGTGATGTTAAGTTATCCACGCTGACGAAGTCGAAACATCTAGTAAAGAATATATACACTTGATACATTTACAAGTATACATGTCAACCGTGTCCTGTCTCGTTCCTACTGTAGTTATACTATTCTTATCCAGTTACCATCATACAAGTACAATGTATAATGCTATTGTATTCTAATCTGATAACTACAGGCTTGTACATTGTACTATTGTGCAGTGACTGGCAATCATTCCAACGATTCTGTCGTCGATTCGGTAAAGCTGGCCTGCAGCCACACGCCGCACGTCAGCGGGGTGAGGGGCGGTGGCAGGAATGGGGAGGGGGAGTAGGGTTGGTAACTTTGTGGTTTATGGGCAATTTAAATGTTTCTCATACGATGGCAGCAATAATAAATAATAGTAAAATTTCTTTGTGTCTTTGGAGTATTTTTTTTAATATTCCTAATTTGCATTATATTCGCCTTCTTGCACTGTGTGTGCAATAAAGTTTTTAAATAAAATAAATAAATTAAATATGTCGGCGAAATAATAAAAGAGGAGCTGATTTGGAAGCACAGTGTGTGCTCGGCGCGCCGTCCGGCTTGGTTCGGCGATCGTCGCGAGCACGCTCTGAAGGAACGTCTGGTAGGACGGGCGCAGGCGCAGACTCGAGACAGTGTTCGCTCGATACGCGTGCGGTGCGCAGGCACTACACGGACCGGTCGTCTGCCTTCTAAAATCGTTACTTGATGATGTAGTGTAATTTCATGTAGTGTTATTAAAGCTAGTAAATGTGTTAACTTTGAAACGGCGGTAAACTCAATTTGGGAGCCCACATTTTCGGCGGAACCAGGGACCTACGACAAATATATTTTTTTTACTGATGAAACAGAATAAATAATTCTACCTAAGCACAAAAATGCAATAATAAAAAAAATCCATTTGGACATGACTTTATTTACTTTCCCGCCGTGTTTATATCTGATATAGGGTGAGGTTACAACAGACAGGATCGATGTAATGGACAATTGTACACCTTTTTCCCCCTATGTTATTGTTATTTTGGTATAACAAAACGTTGAAATACATTTTTGTCAGTCCTTAGTCGTCCACTGCTGGACATAGGCGTTCTCCAATGAACGCCAGCACACCCGATCCTCCGTCTTCCGCATCCAACCGCTTCCAGCCACCTTCTTCAGGTCATTGGTACACCTGTCGGCGGGGTGTCCAGAACTCGTCTGCCCCAACGGCGGTCGGTTTCTGCGACATATGTGGCCCGCCCCTGCCACTTCAGCTTGCTAATCCTTTCGGCTAATCGGTCACCTACGTTCTTCATCGGATCTCTTCATTACCAATCATATCCTTCAAAGAAACACCGAAACTTGAAACTTGTGTATCAGGCCCACCGTCAGTGTCCACGTTTCCGCACCGTAACAGGTCATAACAGGCAGTACGCACTGATTAAAGACATTTGTCTTTAAACATTGTGAAATTAAATTAAATAAAACTTTATTTCAGAAAATAATTAGTCCATAATTGTGTTAGTAATGATAATGCTTAGGTATATAAGTTAGTATTGTTATTTTTATTGGTACACATGATATAATTTATTTTTTCAGACCTATGACTGTCTCCACCCAGTGTTTCTGGAAAGGACATTCCGGTCGGGTGGCAATCATTTTCAGAATGCTGTTGTCACTACCATGCAGACTTGGTGGAATAGGCGAAGTGAAGATTTGACGCAGACTTGGCGCAGTAAAACACATTAATAATTCAATGTAGGTCGTTGTCAATGTCCCAGGAGGCCGAAATAAATGAGTATGAGTATCTAATTAAATACTAGTTGCTACCAACCCTAGCGTAGAGCGGCATCCATTCCCTTATTTGATTTACAAGGCACGTCAATCGAGCCTATCGAGTTATTTGGACGGCAGACAGAGTCGTAAAGTATTGGAAATAATGGGACGTGGGCAGTAATACACACATTCCAGCGGTTTTCGAGGTCTTTTCCATCATTGAACTACCTATCTTGTAGGAATTTATATCGTCGGTATACTAGGAAACCTGACAGAAGAATCCAGTTGGGATAGGCTGCATTAGGAAAACTGCGTCGAATCGTCAGTGCGTCCTGTCATGGCTAGCGCATGCAAAACCGGTCTCGGTTCCTTATTTTTATAAAACCGGTTGTTGAAAATATCGGGACCGGTTACCCGGGTTTTACCCGGTTTTCTTCCGATGCAAGAGGACAAACTAATCCAGTTGGGCAATCCTAGGCAGCATTTAGAAAACTGCGTCAAGTCTTCACGTCGCCTATACCACATGTTTAAAGACAAAAGTCTTAAATCAGTGCATCCTGTCATGACTAGGGCATGCGTAATCGGTCACGATTCCTTATTTTAGTAAACCGGTTTTAGCCATGTCGGGACCGGTTACCCGGGTCTCACCCGGTTTTCTTCAGATGCAAAGGGATTGTTTCTAAAGTACTTTGTATTCAGTATGTCTATATATATTTAGGACCCATAAGTAATATAACATGCCTATAAAAATTATTGCTCGCAATAATTTGATTCTGTATTGCATACCAGATTAGAGTAATTAAACAGAGAGAGTCATCACCCACTAATATTATAAAGGCGAAAGTTTGGATGTTTGTTACTCAGTCTCGCTTCAACCACTGGACGGGTCGGGATGAAACTTGGCACACATATAGGTTAGTTCCTGGAATAGGATATAAAATAGTTTTTATGCGGAAAAAACATTCCATGCCAAATACATAATAACTTGTGATGTTAAGTTGTCCACGCGGACAAAGTCGCGGGCAACAACTAGTAGTTGATCATGTGACTTGTGTAAGTAGAAAAATAAGAAGCATAACAAAAGCCACTGATTCGAGCCTTAAAACTAAATGGCAGTGGGCAGGACATGTAGCGCGACTTCAAGACGAGAGATGGACCAAAAGGGTATTATTAGGGCGACACATGCTGAGTCAGGGCCTTTCCACTAGCACGACACACGGGCACACACACGCCTCCAGGCTGCGCTCTCGCGGGCTCCCAACGTAGACGTGTAAACAGTAGAAGCTCTATTGTATCTCGTTGGGTGCCCGTGAAGCGATATGTTATGTTTTGTCCACGAAATTTATGTTTTCTACTTGTTTGTGAACTTGTGTTGTGTCAGTGAATAAATGTCTATCTATCTATCTATTATGGGAGGATCCACAAGGAAAACGTCACAAAGGAGGACCTCATACGAGATGGGAAGACGACGTCACTAAGACGGCTGGTTCACGCTGGCTGCAAGTAGCCCGAGATAGTGAAAAAATTAGTACTTTGGATACCTTCACCTGTGGAGGGATTCTAGCAGATCAGTATTAATACGGTCTAAACACCTCAAGTACTCGAGTATAAAGTCATCGTACGCTTTCGTAGCGTTTGCAGTCGAGACTCTAGGCCCTTGGAGTAAAGAAGCGCGCGATCTAGTGCACCTATTAGGTTTAAAATTAATAGATATTTCTGGGGAGAAAAATAGCGGGAGGTATCTTCAACAGCGCGTAGCCGTCCAGCGGGGAAACGTAGCGAGTGTCCTAGGCACGTTGCAGCACCATTCGCTGGACAAATTAGGCGAAATTTTTTATTTAAATTAGATGTGTTTCATATTTGTTAATTTTCAGCTTGTATTTTATACCTATCTATTTAACAAACAATACTATACTTGCTCTAAAATATGTATTTTGTTCTAAAATGCTTATTCCGCCCTCGTATGACTAAGTGTCGTAAGTAGCTTCAAGCAAATGTTGCAGGGCAAGGCATTTTCGGTTTTACACTTCACATTCTATTGTCTTGGAAGATACGATACTTGTTCGTTGTCAACAAATCCATTACAGCAAATGATACGGATACGACGGTTAGCGGAGTTTGATCACCATACACATTTAAATAGGTTCGTGTTTGTAACTCATTTAGACATGCCAGAGACGATGTAACTATGCTAAATATGCTAATTACGCTCTACTAAAAAAACTCTCTTAGCTGTGTACTATGCATATGTGCAGTCAATTTTAAGTAACGCTATTACTGTTTGGGAAAATGCATCCGTTATAAAGAAAGTTCTTAAGTGTCAAAAAAGAGATCTAAGAATTATGAATGGAGTCTAAGCTTTTTACAAAAAATAGGATAACGTCTGTGATACAAAAAAAAAATACAAAAATGTTTATTACCAAAACTTAGGGGGTTACAGAGGATAGTTGGGACCCTCTTTTAGACATAAAAATGTCTGTACCAAAGGGCCTCGCGAATGTCACTCTATACATAATAGCAGTTTATTAAAAATTCACACTAATCAAGAAAATGAAAATTTTAATAAAAGAATGGACGGGCACAACTAAAACATAAGAAACAAAGAAAAGTTAGTGCATCCAAGAACAAGGCTACAGAAACAAGGTTCACACGATAATAATAATGTACAATAAGCAGTTTTACCTTTGCTCTGAAAAATCTAATCCAGACGCTACAAAAAGCAGCTCTCCAGGCAGGTTTACTATGCCTACTTCCTATCTAGAGTTTGATATGGCATAGCCGTTTGGGGTGGTTCGGTGGACGCAAACAGAATTTTCATACTCCAGAAACGATTTGTACGTAAAATAAACAGTATATCGTCGAATAGGGAGTCGTGCATCTAAAATTACATACCATGACATCTCTATATATAATCGAGCTATGTAAAATTGTAAAACGCAACGATCTCTATGTACTACTAGATGGAGTGTTCCAAACAATCGCTCTGTTCCACGCAAGTAGCCACAACTCTTTCACATTCACAATGAAACTTGTGCAGTTACTACGCAGAACATTTAATTATTTACTAAATATTGACATTATTTAACCGTAGTGTTGGCAACTTCAGCGTAGCGGCGACGGCGCGCAGAAGTGTCGCATTCCTGGCCAGTGTTTATATTAACAACATTAGGCTCGTTGACGACTACAACAAGAGTTCTTTGTTTGTGTCCGTAGAAATGACTCTATGTTTAAATGAAATGTAAAAACAGTGCGGATTCATTCTCTGTACAGAACGGTTGTCATAAAGAAATAAACCGTGCATTAAATAACTTAAACGAGTTATAACTATTGTACCCTCTAAGTCGGTAGTTAATATCTAAAAGTTTTAACATCCGAAGTGAGATATAAAACCCAACCCACAAATAATGGGCAAAAAACATAAACGTCAGCGGGTTCGCTCAACCTCGAGTTCTAGCAGCAGCTCGAGTAGTGCCCGGACCCCGTCACCTCCACCGAGACGGAAAGCAAAGGTATCACGTATTACTGATACTGGAACTGTGAGTACAAGTAATCCATCTAATTTGTGCAACATGATACCTGACTTTGATCCATTAAAGGATGATATAAATGCTTGGCTTAAAATTATTAAATCTTACACCCGAACTTTTAACTGGTCTGATGATATGATCCGCTATCAAGCTCTCAATAAATTAAAGGGCTCCGCGAAAGTGTGGTATGATTCACTATTGCGTACCGGAAATGAGTGGCCTTCGTGGAAATGGAGTGACTGGAAACTAAAGTTAAATTCGATTTTTCAAATTCGACGGAATATGTTCGATCTTTTAAGGGAAGTAATAGACAAGAAACCGAATGAAAATCAATCACTTTATGAGTTTTTCTTCGAGCAAAAGTGCAGAATTGATCGATTAATGTTGAACTTTTCGGAAAAAGACATTATTTCAATTATTATTGGAAATATAAACGAAAGCGGTTTAGGCGCGTCAATTGAAGCTAGTAATTTTGTTACGTGTGACAGCCTGGCTAGTTTTCTCCACGGACGTACTTATAAATCAAAAGGCTCAAAACAATTAAATGCAAAATTATCATATCAGCCATTGTTAATGCCTCAACCGAGTACATCAACAACGCTAACATCTTCCGTGGATGTGTCGAGTCAATCCGTTTCTACAAATAGCGGTCAAACACAATATCGGAGACCAATTAAATGTTTTATTTGTGACGGTAATCATAAAAAAAGTCAGTGTGATAAAAATAAGTGTGATTATTGTGGGAAACGAGGTCATTTGGAAGCTACCTGTTTTCATAAAAAGAATGCAATTAAACCAGAGAAACAAGAAACAAAATTTATTTCAACAGCAGATCCGCGCAATAAGTTTGTAAAAAAAGTATTTGTAAACAATTTTAGTCATGAGGCGTTTATTGATACAGGAAGCAGTTGCTCGCTGATATCGGAATCATTGATAAAGAAAAGTTCTTTAAAACTTATCTCACTGCCGTCCCCGATTTTGTTACAAGGCTTTTCAAAACAAAATTCCAAATATGTTGCTTACAAAGTAACAATTGAATTAAAAATAGATTCTGTGAGTTTGACCAACGTGGATTTGTACGTGATTGATGATCTAGTAGGCTGTGAGATTTTAATTGGTAGAAATGTAACGGAGCGACCTGACCTTATGTATTCACGGATAGGGGACGTGCTTAAATTTGATTATACCAAAACATTTTCTGAATTTTGCAATAATGTGAGTGAATTTGAGTTAAATGCCGACTTATATCAAAATGAATTAATGATTCTTTTTCGGAAATATAGCGATTGTGTCGCCAGAAACATCAACGAGCTAGGAAAAGCAAATAATCACGAAATGGACATTAATTTAGTTAGTTCACAGCCGATTCAATGCAGGCCTTATCGGGCATCTCATGACGACAGAAAAATTATTCGCGAAATGGTGAACGAGTTGCTAGAAAACAACATAGTGCGCGAAAGTAATTCACCTTATGCGAGCCCTGCTCTGTTAGTAAATAAAAAGAATGGCGAAAAAAGACTTTGCATTGACTATCGCGCGTTAAACAAAATAACGATCAAAGATAAATACCCTATGCCACATATTGAGGAACTTGTGGATAGGCTTCAGGGCCATAAATGCTTCACTAGCTTGGACCTTAAAAGCGGTTATTACCAAATTATGATGAATTCCCAATCGGTAGAAAAGACTGCGTTCATTACTGAAGATGGCCATTACGAGTTTTTAAGACTTCCATTTGGGTTAGCCAATGCACCAGCCTGTTTTCAACAAATGATGAACAAAGTGCTTGGAAACCTAAGATTTGGTAATGTATACTTAGATGATGATATCTATACTTAGATGACGTCTATTTGGTAACGGAAACTGCTGAGGAAAACTTGAAACTACTTGAAAAAGTCTTAAAAATACTACGAGACCACGGACTGACACTTAACTTAAAAAAATGTCATTTCTTTAAAAATGAAATTGAGTTCCTTGGCTATAAAATAAAACCAGATAGTGTGATGCCAAACGAGTCCAAATTGGCAGCAGTCGAAAATTATCCCATACCCAAAACAGTACACCAACTTCGACAGTTTCTCGGCCTCATAAGCTATTTTAGAAAATTTATTAAAAACTGTGCGATGATTTCTGCTCCATTGACGAAACTGTTGAAGAAGGACTCTGTTTGGACATGGAATGCAGTTCACGAAGAGGCATTCCAAAGCCTAAAGAACAAACTTACATCTGACAGTGTACTTACAATTTTTGACCCAAATAAAGAACACATTTTATATACGGACGCAAGTAGGGATGGTATTGCTGGCATTCTTATGCAGGTTACAAATGAGGGTGAGAAACCTATCCATTATTATAGCAGACAAACGACAGCGGACGAGAAAAAGTACCATTCTTTTGAATTGGAATTGCTGGCAATTGTGTGTTCGCTTCAAAGATTTCGGCTTTATCTGTTGGGATCTTCATTCAAAATTATAACTGACTGCAACGCTGTTAGGTACGCATTAACAAAGAAAGAGATTATTCCCCGGATTGCACGGTGGGTTTTGTCCACACAAGAATTTTCATTCGATATTGTACACCGGATCTGTACACGTATGCAACACGTAGATGCCTTGAGTCGAAACCCTGTGCCCGCCGGAGAAAAATCTGAAACCGAAATTATAATGTCCATATCTGAAGCTGATTGGCTGCTCTCTGTGCAGCTGCAAGACCCTGATTTACAACGTATTAGAGCGATTTTAGAATCAGGAGAGGCCGAAGATAATAAGGACGTTTTCAAAAACTATGAGATGTTAGGTGGCAAAGTCTATAAACGAACGTTTCACGGACGCCGGTGGGTAGTACCAAAGAAATGTATCTGGCAAATCATTAAATACAATCACGACGACCTGGGTCATTTTTCCGTTGATAAAACAGTTGAACGAATAATGTATCACTATTGGTTTCCACGTATACGTCATGTCGTGAAAAAGTACATTAAAAATTGCTTGAATTGTATCTATTATAAGAATAAAGGGGGTCCTAAAGAGGGTGAACTATATCCATTGCCAAAATATGCACAACCTTTTCATACTCTTCATATTGACCACCTAGGTCCTTTTGTGGAAACAAAAAATAAGAATAAATATTTATTGGTCGTTGTTGATAGTTTTACTAAATTCATTTTCATTTCGGCAATTCACTCAACAAAAAGTTCAGCTGCTATTAAACAATTGGAAAATATTTCTATAACATTTGGGAATCCTAAAAGAATTATAGCAGATGCAGGAACATGTTTTACTTCACACGAATTTATCGAATATTGCAGAAATAAGAATATTCGTTTACATACTGTGGCAACCGGTATGCCTCGTTCGAACGGCCAAGTTGAAAGATTCAATAGAACAATCTTAGAGGCCTTAAAAGCCACAGGCGCTACCACAACGGACGACAGATGGGATGAATACATTAAATCTTTGCAACAAGGTCTAAATAGCACTGTTCATAAATCAACCAAAGCCGTACCGTCCGAAGTTTTCCTTGGTTATAGGTTACGCACTGATAGTGACGCGTTAGCCCCGGATCTTGATGCCGGACATGTCGTAGATGTGACAAAGTTACGTGAAAGGGTAGATAAAAATATTAAAGCCACCGCCGATTCTCAAAAGCTACAATTTGATAAAACACGAACGAAAGCACGAAATTATGCCGAAGGAGATTTAGTACTAACAAAAATACAAAGTCAGAGTAACGATGGAAAAAGCAGAAAATTATTACCCATTTTCAAAGGCCCATTTCAAGTAAAAAAGATATTAGGCAATGATAGATATGAGGTGACAGATTTAAGGGGTAGTGAAAGAAGTACCAAAAGATATACTGGTATAACAGCAGCCGAAAACATGAAACCATGGATTCGGCTAGCCGAGTTGGATTCTGACTAAACTAATTTGTTTAAGGAGGTATGTATTTACTAGGTTCAGTTTGTATTTGTTTTTTTTCTCTCTATTTTGTTTCTCCGTGTTGGCAAGTTGTTGGCAAAATGCTTCAGATATTTTGTTGGTAGTGATGTAAAAAGTCTTTTCTTCTTTCAAACAATGTTTGCGACTGTGCGAGTCTAGATAAAATACTTAATTGATTCTGTACTCGTAAATTACACATTCAAAAGGCAATGATTTAAGGTAGATGAAATTTTAGCGCGTTCCTGCAACTAACTTGGTACACTTAAGTGAACGAAATGTCTTTAAGTGCAAGTAGTTCTAGGAAGTTTGACGAGGTACACTTAAGTGAACGAAATGTCTTTAAGTGTGACTTCTAAGACATGGCCAGTTATCAGTGCGTTCCTGCAACTAACTTGGTACACTTAAGTGAACGAAATGTCTTTAAGTGCAAGTAGTTCTAGGAAGTTGGACGAACCTGGTCTCCTAGATGTGGCAAGTACCCTTTAGGTGCGGGTGGTCAACTGAATTAAGCTGATAATCAGATAAATGTCTTTAAGTGCAAGTAGTTCTAGGAAGTTGGACGAACCTGGTCTCCTAGATGTGGCAAGTACCCTTTAGGTGCGGGTGGTCAACTGAATTAAGCTGATAATCAGATAGATAAATAGTAATTTGAATTTTGAGTGTGTAATTGTAACGATAATGGAATTGTTGGACGCTGTACAACAATTAGAAATAGTAATAAGACGTTTTATGTTTCAGCATTTTATCAGACTCGTGGGGTGTCTGGGACAGACACCACGCAGGATGGCAGTGTTGGCAACTTCAGCGTAGCGGCGACGGCGCGCAGAAGTGTCGCATTCCTGGCCAGTGTTTATATTAACAACATTAGGCTCGTTGACGACTACAACAAGAGTTCTTTGTTTGTGTCCGTAGAAATGACTCTATGTTTAAATGAAATGTAAAAACAGTGCGGATTCATTCTCTGTACAGAACGGTTGTCATAAAGAAATAAACCGTGCATTAAATAACTTAAACGAGTTATAACTATTGTACCCTCTAAGTCGGTAGTTAATATCTAAAAGTTTTAACAGTAGCTTCAATATTTAGTAATAATTAAATGTTTTCATTATGAATGTGAAAGAGTTGTGGCTATACTTGCGTGGAACAGAGCGATTGTTTGGAACGCTCCATCTAGTAGTACATATATTTCATTCCAGATTCATAGTCCTATGAAAACCAACGCTATTTACGTCTCGGTAACATATACATGAAAGGGTCACCAGCAGCAAAAACAGGTTTGTATTACCATGTAAACTTTGCAGTCCACTTAGGAACACCATCTATTGTGTATTTTGTTTTCGAGACGCAAATGCGTTTGTTTTCATAGGACTATTAATCTGGAATGAAATATAGAGATCGTTGGTAAACCGCTATCCTGAAAAAATTACAAATAGATCAAATTTCAGAAGTAGTAGACTGAACCAGCTGCACAAGAGCGAATTGCAGCTCCCCACCTGTCATACTGCACTAATGCAAAGAACTGCTAAGTACAACGCGGTCCGGGTGTATAAGTCAGAGAGCTATTGCTGAACCTCTGTCCCTTATGATATCAATGAGTTTTGCAATAGCAATATATTATTGTCATCTTCCATTTATAATTTTATTCTTTAATTTAATTTTAATTCAATTTTTAATGTAGTTTCTAAGCTAATTATAATATGCTACACCCCTAAAGGGTACAGGAACTTTAAGTATAAATATCCAATACAATTTTTTATTTTTATTATTTATTTGCTATTAGGGAGATTTACAATTTACAATTTCATTATATTACAAAAAGATAACATCTAAAAACTGACTACAAATCTCCAATGTGCATTTATGATAAATCATGCAGGGCTCTGATGAGGTGGACAATTATTTCCCTAGCTAATCGTGGTACCTCAACAAGGCGGCGATGTTGTTCGCAACACATCACGTCAAGGGGTATCACGGGGCAAAATGCGGACGAAGGAAAGCCACTTTGCAATATTACATTGCGCAAAGTGGCCATACATCGTCTCTGCCTACCTCTCTGGGATCAAGGCGTGAGCATTATGTATGTATGTATTTATGATAATACCTACAATTTATGGCAAATAAATGAAATGTTTCAGAAATGTTATAAGTATGTCTGTTTATAATTACACCATCAAGAATCATTCGCCCACATTCGTTGTTGGTGGTCTAATAGTAAATCTTTATTAATAAACTTTCGCATATCCGGCTGTCTGTCTGTATAAATACACACGTACACAAAAAATGCTTCGCGCGTCATTTATATTTCCATCAAGATTTAAGAACTGTTGATATATTGAATTGAATGGGTTTACATCAGTTTTAGTATGTTGTTTGTCTGTCTGTGTAACTGTTAACGTGTTAACTGCTCGAGTAGAAACAGATTTAAGTGATGGATGATGTAAGATTGCTTTTATATTTGGGATTGACTTTAGGGTTCTGTGGGGAAATGGGTCTCTGGTAACATTTACAAAAGGTTTTTATAAATATATTCTTCGTGCATCTGAACAGTGTATCTTACCATTCCTAGTTTTTTTCAGATGTCGTATAAGGCGAATAATCGATAAACACAGGTAACAGATAGCATGCAATGAAAAAAAAATACATAGCGCTGCTACTTATATAGGCATAAAAATATACCAGTATTACATAAGTAGCCGCCCCCATTATAAATGGTGTTATAGTGCCTACAACTGATTCAGTGGCCAGCCATATTATTAAGTAGTATGGTTGCTTAACTATATGGTCGGCTACTGAATCATTTGTAGGCAACACAATTTATAATGGGGGCGGCTACTTACGTTACACTCGTATATTTTTATCCTTATATAAGTAGGAGCGCTACTTTTTTCTCAGAGTGAGACTATAGTAAAAACACTAAAATGTGCTTTCATAGATTTAAAAAAATTAGATTTGGTTTTCTAAAGTATTAAATAAATAAAATAAACCTTTTCATCAATGAACGTTATCATACGCTTATATAAAATTCTTTTAAGTGAATTATTAAGACCACCATGCATGATTTTTTAATAGCTCGGAGAATTCTGAAGATAAATATTTTCATATAAACTTATTTATTTCTGCTCGGAATCGGTGTTTAATGACGTAATTTATGTCAGAAGTGCTCTTATATCTTTTAGTCGAGCGACTAGCAAATCGGAAGTGAAGTGTTCTTGTCGTTAATTATTTTTATTGACGTAATGATTGTTGTATCATCATCATCAGAGAGCCGTGGTAGCCGGTTGGTTGTGCACTCGCCTCACGTTCATGAGGCCGTGGGTTCAAACCCCGCCCGTACCAATGAGTTTTACGAAACTTAAGTACGGTTTATTTATAATACCACAGGCTTTTCGGTGAAGGAAAAAACATCGTAAGGAAACCTGCATATGCCGAAGAAGAAATTCTGAGGCGTATGTGAAGTCCACCAAATCGGCTTGGGGCACCGTTGGTGGACAGGGGTTTGGCAAAAAAGATCCTGAAGGGTCGAAGTGTCGCCAGGTCTTCCTGGCCCCCTAAGAAGATAAGATAAGAAGATAAGATCATCATCATCAGCCGAAATACGTTCACTGCTGAACATAAGCCTCCCTAGTTGAATACCACTTTTGGTGGGCTGTCTATTGGGGGATTCGTCATATCTACACACGTTTAACAGACGAATTGGTGATCACAGTAAAGCTTAGGAGAACGCTGCTGCCGATCCCTGGTGCAATCCCTTAGTCGCCTTGACGACACCCACGGGAAAGATAGGAGTGGCCTTATTCTAAACCGGGAACCACACGGTAAGTCTCTTATACTTAAGCAACATTAAGATCCAAGAAAATCATTTAATGGATGCAGGGGAGATAAGGGTTATTTTGAGCCAGAAACAACCCGGCCTAAATCCAAAACAATGTTCACCAAATAACTTGGTATCTTCTCTAATTAGAAGCCTTCAAATAACCTCAAGCCATTAAAATATCTTCATGTTATACCTGTCTGACGTAATCAATCAGTAACTTTGTTACCTCTCTTGCCAAAAACAAAGGTAAGTAATTACATATACTTTGTCCTGTTAACGTGAACAAGGAAAATCTTTGCGTTGTAAAAGAAAAGTTTAGGAAATTTACAAAGTTTACAAACTTCACTCTCACTGATTCTGCGTTATGAATTTTGGATGATGACTGAAGTGCTTTTCGCATTTGGAGTTTCGACCAGAAACTGGTGTTTTGTGGTATTATTTTCAGCGGAAAACAATTTCCGTCTGAAATATTTTCACAAAGGTCGATTCAAACCAAGATTGGTACAGATTTCTTATTAAATTATAAAAGATATCAAGAGAAATCCTGAAAATATCGTTGTTATATTATATATTGCCGTATATTATAGTGCCGTGTGGTTTCCGGTAGAGTAGAATAGGACCACTCCAACTCTTCCCGTGGATGTCGTACAAGGCGACTAAGGGAATACATTATAAAACATTAATCAGGCCTCCCCAACCCGTCTGGCCAGCGCGGGTAGTGTAGGCCAAATCCTCCGTCTGTCTCCGGCAGATGAGAGAGGGTTGTGCTCCTGCAGTGGAGACAAAAATAACCTGATGAGGATGATATTTTATATTATACTTCGTCCGCGTGGACAACTTAACATCATAAATTATTATGTTTTTCCTGTAGGAATGAGATGTTTTTTCGGGATAAAAAGTATCCTATGTCCTATTTCAAGACCTGAACTATATGTGTACCAAGTTTCATCACGATCCGTCCAGTGGTTGAAGCGTGATTGAGTGACAAACATCCAAATATACAAACTTTCGCATTTATAATATTAGTAGGATAGTAGGATTCAAATAACTCGGTACAACTGTAATGTCCTTCGCACTTTTACAGCTGTAGGGCATCTGTACGGGAACCCGCGTGTGCAGATCAAAGGTATTAACATGTTCAAAGTGGTGAACCAATTGCCTGGTTTTATGATACTGCATTGAGTACATCACTATATTATGTTAATTTATGAATTATAGTTTACTAGCTGGTGCCCGCGACTTCGTCTGCGCACGATTAGTATTCGAGTAGCTTTTTTGTAGGACTATTTAGATAAACATTTCCATCATACATTACATATGTGTAACTCTAGCGGTTTTGGCAGCGCACGCCGGAATAGCTCGCAGATGGTAGATTTTTTTTCTACTTACTTGATATTTTGGACAGTTAACAACATATCTTTATAAATTGTAGCCTATGTGTTATTCTGATGTATAAGCTATATTATTGTAAAGTTTCATTAACATCCATTCAGTAGTTTTTATGTGAAAGAGTAACAAACATCCATCCATACTTACAAACTTTCGCGTTTATAATATTAGTAGGATTTCGTCATCTATTCACTCCCGCTTACTCCTTCACTTAAACCATTCAGCAATGCCTAGTAAGTCTACGTTTGATTGATTGAGTACTATTTTAATATTTTGTTTGTATTCGTATCTGACGCTTAAATCGAGGATTGATTAAACTAAGCTGGTACTATTGAGATCTTTAATTAGTACAAATTCCTCAATATTTGGTCCTTCGATCAGGACCGAAGGACCAGCTGATGTTGAAGATCTTGGACTACATGTTGTGACATTGATCACTGGACTTGACAGCTAGGGATCGTGGGCTCGATTCCCAGAGCGACAGACAACTTTGTACAATTTGTACAAGCTGGTCCCGGTCTGGATGTTATATTTGTGAATTGTCCTATCCTTGTTTAATTCCCATAGCACAGGAGAAAATCCTAGTTTGGGATTAGACAAGTGCGTGTATATTTAATATTTATTAATGTGAAGATTGATCAACAAAGGACACATCTGACCTGGTACCTATCTAACTTTTCATATAGTTCAAGCTCTCCAACATTTGATCCTCCGATCCGGCTCGAAGGACCAGATGCTGAGAAGCTTAGATTTTATGTCGAAGATTGATTAAGTACACATGTTTATTTCATCCAAACTCAAAACGGAATCAGACCGAGGGCGTATACTACTGTACTATTTGCACACTAATATATATTTCGTCGCCCGCTCCTGCTTACGCCATCACTTAGACCATCAGTTAATGCTAGGTAATCCCGCGTTCGTTGATCGATGATGACTGTCTGAGATTAGAGCGAGAGCGTTTATTGGTGCATTTTTTGTGTGATCACCGACTCATATTGCGTTGATTACATTTCAAGTGCGAGAATGATGTATGACTGTAATTAATTACCTTAACAAAAATAACAGTAGAGTTACAAGTAGACTTGTGTACTTATATAATGAAGTTGGGCTCGATTCTGAAGGCAAAATGTAAAAATTTGACAGCATTAAAACTGTTGCTATCCTTGTCACACAGTATTATAAAGATAAAGACGAAACCAATTTTAGCGCTGTCAAATTTTAAATGTGTGTCTTCAGAATCGGGCCCATTATCTATGTTGACTAGATCTTGACCACGTTGTACAAAGTTAAGCTCGATATACTAGGTGACAGAGGCGATTTTCTAAAATATGATTTACAAAATTAGTATCCTATTAACTCAATTTTTAGAGTTCTACCAAACGGAGAAGCAAAACGCCAGAATGTAATTTTATAAACAAACCGGCGACCAGAAAACGGAAGTAGAAAATGAAGATGATGCAAATTGGAGAATCAGATCAACAAGTTGATGGTGATGACGACAAAATAGCATAGCCAATAAAGGTAGGTACGACAGTCCTATGCTGAGGCACTGGGTGAGGCTTCACCTCTCCAGTGCCAAATCAATTGTTAAATAAAAACAATTTAAAAATAAACTTCTATATACCTTTTTTAAATATGTTACCTTTATTGTATGTTTCACTAACGTAGCTTTAGTTTTAGTTTTTAAGGTTTTTATGTTACTAACAATTATATGGACATGAGTCTGAAATAAAATATTAATAATAATAATAATAAAAAAAGTCTTGATAATCAAATTGTTACCAGCACTGGGCGAGGAAATAAAAATCCTGCTACAAACCAGGTTATGTAAGCAGGCATTTTTTCCCATTACAAAACCAACATGATAGACCGGTTATGTACGAGAAAAAGAGAATTCCTGCTTCTAAACCGAGTTGAGAAAATTGGTAAAGGTTGGAGGTTACATCGAAGTTTAAAATGCAAAGATAAATTCACTTATCGAAATACCTAGAGAATTGGAGAGCACTTTGGGAGCTGAAACACGTTAAAGAGTCTATCGGCAACATTGACACAAACTGTACTAGCGAAACCCGAAAACACAGAGAACCTATCTTCTTATACACTTGATACGTCTTATCCTAGAAGCGTTTACTGACCACTTCGGTGTGAGACACCTCCTGCATAAGATGGGACTGACAGAGACCGTCAACTGTAAAGCCTATGGAGAGGACAGCGACACGATGCAGCACTTGCTGTGTGAATGCAATGCACTAGCTGCAAGGACGATGAGTGTTATGAGTCTCTGAACCCAAGGACCACAGACAGCTGCATAACAGCTTTTATCCAGCAGACTCTTGGAATCGAAGCATCATATAAACATAGATGCTGACACAAAAGATTCCATAGGGTCGACGTGTCGCCAGGTGTACCTGGCCCCAATAGAAAGATAAGATATCGTGTTTATATGAGATGGCTTTCAAGCTAGCTTCCATAGCGTGCCTGGGAAGAGTATTCCCTAGACGTCTAGCAGTAAAAGCCTCTTCACACTACGTGCTATAATTTAGCTTGTATAGTTTAATGAACCCGATTCTAAAGACACGACGTTATAATTTGATGGCATTAAATAGCATAGCATTTGTTGCTATCTCTGTCATACATTATAATGAAGATAACAACGAAACTAATTTTAGTGCTGTCAAATTTTAAATGTGTGCTTTTGAATCGAGTCTAGTGTCGCTTAATGTGATTGTGAATGTTGAGTCTAGGTGTTATTTTGACTGATTTCGTTATGATCAAGATGGAAGATGACATGTCAAAGAGGGCAGCCATGACTTGGCAGAGTAAGTAGGAAATGACGATTCGAAGAAGCGAATAGCGCTAGGATATGGCCTTTTTAATGTTTTATCAGAATTTAGTTAATTAAACTGCCGTGTGGTTTCCGGGAGAGTAGAATAGGACCACTCCAACTCTTCCCGTGGATGTCGTACAAGGCGACTAAGGGAATACATTATAAAATATCAATCAGGCCTCCCCAACCCGTCTGGCCAGCGCGGGGAGTGTAGGTCAAATCCTCCCTCTGTCTCCGGCAGATGAGACAGGGTTGTGCTCCTGCAGTGGAGACAAAAATAACCTGATGATAATGACGATGAGTTAATTAAAGAACTGTATTATATGAAGAGGGCTATGCTCGGGATTTCTTTGAAGGTTATAACTCGTAATGAGAAGATCCGACGAAGAACGAAGGTATGTATGTAAACGCTTTATTGTACCACAATTAACAACAACAACAATAAATAAAAGAATAAAGTTCTGTACAAAGGCGGACTTATCCCACTTATGGATCTCTTCAAGTTAACCTTAAAGTAACTGAAAGGTCTGGTATAATGCGTTTAGTACCAAAATGATAAGAGAAACGTCACCGACTTAACCGAAAGGAGTAAACTGAAGTAGTAGTGGGCAGGCCACGTCTGTCGCAGAATTGACCTCCGTTGCAGCAGACGAGATCTGGAGTAGTTACAGTATTTGCACGCGCAGGGTGGAACGCCCGGCCGGCCGCCAAACTTAGCGAAAACCTAAGGCGTGGTGGGGAAGGCCTATGTCCAGCAGTGTGCTTTTAAGGTCTGATATGATGATGATGAAAGACTTTTATCTGGCTGTTGTGATAAATAAACTTTGCAGTGTAGCATAGCACGCTGTGTGAAATGGTCTTTAGACATCTGATAGTAAATTTGAATTTAAAACGATTCTTGCTTGTGGGAGGAAAAATACAGTAAGAAATAAAGGGGTGCTACGCATAGATAAATACAGTTCTAGATGCAGCGTTGAACCGTTAGTTGGTATATAAAACGGTTACAAGAATTAGTGAATTCATGCTTCTATGTAATTTTAGTTTTTTTTTTAAATTGTTTTGGTGCACAATAAAGAATATTTGAATATAATTGAATGAGATTTTGTTTAAAGAATTTTTTTTCGGAATATCGACATATTTAGATATAAGAACCTACCGCGTAAGCATTTTAGAAAATATCCGGTAAATTAAAAAGCCATCTTGTACACTCTAACGAGTCGTGTGTCAGATATGGTAAGTAACCATTTTGACGTTTCTCTGCAATGTCAAAATCAAACGACAATAAAGAAGCAATGGAGTCGATATAATGTATATTTTTTTATTTGAATTCAATTCTACCACTCTTTATTAACGATTAAAACAATATTTCACCTGATTTTACAGAAAGTATTTTTATTTGTAAGTGTAATACAGATATTTTCATCATCGGGTTATTTTTGTCTCCACTGCAGGAGCACAACCCTCTCTCATCTGCCGGAGACAGACGGAGGATTTGACCTACACTCCCCGCGCTGGCCAGACGGGTTGGGGAGGCCTGATTGATATTTTATAATGTATTCCCTTAGTCGCCTTGTACGACATCCACGGGAAGAGTTGGAGTGGTCCTATTCTACTCTACCGGAAACCACACGGCAAGTGAAATAAAGTAGGAAAAAACTCTTTTAACTGAAGCTGGCTATCGCCCCAAATACTTTCCTCATTATTATAGAGTAAAAATAAGTCAAACTATATCAAAAGAATGAAAAAATCGTTATTAATATATTTTTTTAATTTAATGAATTTATTGGATTTTTTGAAAAAATACGTGATTTTTTCCAACTCTGCTTCAAAATGACTTCGAATTTACGACAAAGTCACTTTGCCCTACTTCTTTGCCATATAAACAGCTCTTTCGTATAAACACGAATATCTTGAAAACTTACCCTTGTTTGTTCCAATGAGCCCCCTGCGGCCCAAACTTTGACCGAAAAGTTTCCATCATAAAAAGTTAGCAAAGTCTATGAATTCAATAGGCGGATTCTGTCAACGTTTTTTAACTTGGGCTTCCTTATAAAAAATATCAACTTAAACGACCGCCTCGTCGATTTACAAGCGAAGTTTATCCAAGCGAACTCACGAACATTTATAACGTGGTTTTTAGAGCTAGTAATTCTAAACACAACCAGGCTTGCCTCACTCCGCACTTTAGGTACAAAAATACATCTTCCGCCGATTGCTAAAAACGTGAGCACCAACCCTAGGTGAATCGCGAACGACTGTTAATGTGTGCGTGATTTAGCAGTGCAGCGTAAAATTGACTTTCTTCTATGCGCGTATGACTCAATTTGGCTTGTACGTACGTTTATGAGAAATTGAACAAGCTTTCCTAAAGAGTGCGTAGTCTATACTTTTTTATTACTGATTTTGTGACATTCACATATTATATATTTGTCTGTCTGTATGTTTGTCATATTCGTTCGTTATTGTGCTGTGTACGGATGTAATACCAGTTTTCTCTGTAGGCTGGCAGAAATCTCTTAAAGAGATAAGCATTACCATTTATACATGTTATTTTTTTTCATAATTTTAGTATTTTCTATGTTTTTTTCTTTTGCTAAATAAATAAATAAAACCAACAAGGTTCGGAGAACTATATTTTTAACTTATAAAGTTGTCCCTCTCGGTAGGCACGCTCGCTGTTTGCAGCCCTATAATAATTTACATGCGCACACAAACGTGCGTTGAGTGCTGGGGCTGTTATACACTCGATTATCAAGATCTTGTACAAATTCAACAACAACAAAAAATTATCAGTGTGACTCAGATACTTTGTAAGTCCTGCCCAGTTCCCTTTAGAAACATACAATAATTTGTGGAGAAAAGGTTCAAGATACTTACGTTTCATTTATCTTCTACAAACCTATCTTTACATAGTATAATTTCCAGACCGGGCCTGACGAACAAAAGCGCTTCGTTAATTGGGTTTCCTCTCCCACAGAACCCTAAAAAGGTTTCATGACAATAGACTAAAAGTTTCCGGTCTCTGCGGCGAATAAATCAGCTACTCCATATTGGATTTTCCATTTTCGTAAAATGCTGGCAAATATTTATCTTGGCGTGTAAACTAAAATAGTTTTGTAAAAGTTTCATATTTACTTATGTAAGTATGTAACCGCTTTATTCTACCAAAAAAAACAACATAAGCACATAGGAATAAAATGGTGTGCAAATGCGAACTTATCCCACTAAGGGATCTTTTCCAGTCGACGTAAGAGTAATTGATATTACTAGTATTTTCATGAATTTTATCTCTTAGGAGTAATGAGGAGATCCGACGAAGAACGAAGGTCACCGACATAGCCGAAAGGTTTAGCAAGCTGAAGTAGCAGAGGGCAGTCCACACACAGAACCGACGGCCATTGGGGCAGACGAGTTCTGGAGTGGAGACCGGCACGCGCAGGAAGGTGGCCGGAGGACCGGGCGGAGGAGGAGAGGAGTTTTTATTGAGTTACGTAACTTCTGGTTTCCTTCGTTCGCTTGACTGCAAACTTTCAAAGTGTCGTAAATATCCAGTGTAAACGGTGTTTGTGGGTAGCGCGGGGCCGATAGTTTGTAGGAGTTTACTAATAACTATCGTTAATTTCACACAGGCATCTAGTGCCATGTGGTTCCCGGTTTAGAATAGGGCCACTCCTATCTTTGGTGTCGTCAAGGCGACTAAGGGATTGCACCAGGGCCGGGCAGCAGCGTTCTCATGTGTGTGTATGTTAAGATCATTACTGCGATCACCAATCCGCCTGCCAAGCGTGGTGGTTATGGCAAATCCCCCAATAGACAATTTACTAAGAGTGGTAAAACTAAGAGAAACCGAAAGAAAAGAAAAAGAAAATATTCATTTCCAGTAGCAGTGAAATAGACGAGTTTGATTATATTAAACTGATTGGAGGTAGAAAAATTTATAGTTTCGCTATAGACAGCGAAACCGGAAACAATGCTACTTATTTTTATTTATTAAGTATTTCTTGTTTTTTTAATACCAAACTTGATTGTGCTTTGTGCTATTACATTGACAGCCCTCTACGTACAATTTAAAAACTAAATCTGTGAAGTCACTTGACCTGGTGCTGACAGAATACCAGCGCTGGAGTTCGCGTAGCGTGCTGCAGCATTGTGCTGAGTCAGCGCCATTTTATTGCTGCGACACATAGGTACCTGGATTATTTTTAAATTGTAATTTATTAATTTCTCATGTATGTGTGTGTCGTAGCTATGAATTAATGACCTATTCTATTCTATTCTAACGTTTGAAATCATTAAGACTGAAAAAATCCTAAAACTAGCGGTAATTTTCATGAAAAGATGATTTTTATTAAAACAGTTATAAGAATTATGCTACTTATATTAGTAGCTATATTGATTTTTGACAATTATAAAAAGATACAACAAATTAATAAAGACTGATTAAACAGTATTGGCTTGTTTAATTTCAAAATGCACCTGATGTTCAAAATTCAAACCACTTTAAATTTGAGTCGTCTATCCCCACAGTGGGCATCTATCCTGTTTATTTTATTAGAGGTTTAAAAATATATAATTTACACAAATCCTGCATATTTTTATATCAAACACTTAATGTACCATCGTAGATTAAAGTAGAAAGTTCTCAGATATGCGGGGTATGATGCAAAAAGGTGTTTAATTATTAAATTACAGAGCTGTTTTAAAAAGTGGGGCACCTATCCTGGACTTACCCTATGCCAAATAAGAAATTCTAAGGCGGCACCGTTGGTGGACAGGGGTCTGGCACAAAACAGGTTCACTGTGGCACCAAACAGGTTCACTGTGGCACCAAACAGGTTCACTGTGGCACCAAACAGGTTCCCTGTGGCACCAAACATCCAAACTTTCGCATTTAGTGCGATATTCAATCGAGTCTTGATCGAGAATCAATAGTTACCGCATTCCCTTATTGCATCAATCAATGCATCCGATTGAAGTGGATTGTACGCACAATTCAATTACATGTATAAATGCATGACGCATCCATGCATCTATCACGCCTCGCTGTGAGAGGGAATGCAATTTTAAAAGGCTTATTGTTCTGTTACAGCGACGCTGATGAAACACACGCTTAAAGATTTTAATGAAAATCAGAAGCATTTGGGCTTAAGTCCTGTTTAACTAAACTGGACGGGAAGATATGTATTTGAATCAACGATCTCTATGTGCTACTAGATGGAGCGTTCCAATCAAATCGCTCTGTTCCACGCAAGTAGCCACAACACATTCACATTCACTTTGAAACTTGTGCAGTTACTACTCAGAACATTTAATTATTTACTAAATATTGACATTATTTAACCGTAGCGTCAATATTTAGTAATAATTAAATGTTCTGCGTAGTAACTGCGCAAGTTTCATTGTGAATGTCAAAAGAGTTGTGGCTACTTGCGTGCAACAGAGCGATTGTTTGGAACGCTCCATCTAGTAGTACTTAGAGATCGTTGGTTTGAATACAGATTATTTACAAGGAAACCTCGCGGTTTCTCTCGCCGAGTGACGAAATTTGGACAAAAGTAACTTTGGTAACTTTTTTTTAAAGGAAAACTAAACATTATTTGACATTGTCCAAATCTTAGACAGAGAGATAAAAAGTAAATAAAACAAATATTACATAATATACATACAACTAGGAAGCGGTAGTCGATAAAAAAATGACGTGTATAAATGTACCAAGTGTACTCATATGCAACAAAGAGCCGTGGTAGCCGGTTGGTTGTGCACTCGCCTCACGTTCATGAGGTCCTGGTACAAACCCCGCCCGTACCAATGAGTTTTACGAAACTTAAGTACGGTTTATTTATAATACCACAGGCATTTCGGTGAAGGAAAACATCGTCGGCATCATCTTCGGCATATGCAGGTTGCATATGCCGAAGAAGGAATTCTGAGGCGTATGTGAAGTTCACCAAATCGGCTTGGGGCACCGTTGGTGGTCAGGGGTTTGGCACAAAAGATCCTGAAGGGTCGAAGTGTCGCCAGGTCTTCCTGGCCCCCTAAGAAGATAAGATAAGAAGATATGCAACAAATGATTTTGACTTTGGCTTATCTAGTCCCAAATTAGGATTTTCTCCTGTGCTATGGAAATTAAACAAGGACTGGACAAATATAACATCCAGACCAGGACCATCTTGCACAAAGTTGTCTATCACGACCTCTGGCGTTCGAGTCCAATGACCAAACCACTAGGCCAACGATGAACTCGAAGATAAACTTCTTTTTTCACACAGATTAAAAATAACAAGTAAGTTACAGATTTATGGATAATGCACAAATACGGCCTCATCGCTTAAAGAGATCTCTTCCAGGCAACCTTCATCATCAGGTTACTTTTGTCTCCACTACAGGAGCACAACCCTCTCTCATCTGCCGGAGACAGACGGAGGATTTGGCCTACACTCCCCGCGCTGGCTAGACGGGTTGGGGAGGCCTGATTGATGTTTTATAATGTATTCCCTTAGTCGCCTTGTACGACATCCACGGGAAGAGTTGGAGTGGTCCTATTCTACTCTACCGGATCCCACAGGCAACCTTACCCAAGGAAAATAAGAAAAGCATAGCGACAGAGTATTGCAGGTAATAAAAGAAAAGAAAACCTCCTAGTTTTCGGAGTCACTAGACTAAGCGAAGGCAATTTGTTCGTCAGATTTGCCCATAAATGTCTTTATACGTCAACCGCATACGATGAAATGGAAATCATTTGCGCTGAACGTCACGTAATGTATCTGAAACTGCCCTCTGTTCAAGGGGCTCCTATCTGAAACTTTTCAGATAGATTGCCAGTTAAAACTTTTTAAAATTTAATTTTTTTTTAATTTTAATTCAATTTAAAAAAAAATATTTTTTTTTTAATTTTTTTTTTCAATATCTCAGACATTAACTCCAATTATCCAGTCCCAAACTAGGCAAAACCTGTGATGTGGTTACCAGATAACGGATAGACATACTTAAATAAATATATAAACATCCAAGACTTGGGGGTACAAACATTCATATTCATCATACGAACATTTGCCCCTAGCGAGATTCGAACCCGCAACCTCCGGAATGGTAGTCTGAGAGCTACCGAACGTCACGGAGGTCGTCAGTAATCTTTCATCAACCATCATTTACATAGCCTATCACTTTTCGCCCTGATTATCACGTTGTTCAAATCCTCTGGAAACTACTCTGAAACAATCTTCATCATCAGGTTATTTTTGTCTCCACTGCAGGAGCACAACCCTCTCTCATCGTCGGAGACAGACGGAGGATTTGGCCTACACTCCCCGCGCTGGCCAGACCGGTTGGGGAGGCCCGATTGATGTTTTATAATGTATTCCCTTAGTCGCCTTGTACGACATCTACGGGAGAGTTGGAGTGGTCCTATTCTACTCTACCGGAAACCACACGGCAATGAAAACAATGAATCAAACTTGCGGGTTCATAAACCTATAGGTAACTCCGCGGGGCGTACCGTTAGTATGTAATAATGGAGCAGCTACAAGCACCTAATTTCCGACAAGCCCCCGTGGGACTTTTAGGTAATGTAGTACAATATGGCTCACTTTCCTTAATACCTACCGGCATTTCTGATAGAATGATATAAAGAGTTGAATTAAAAAATACAGAGCGATGAAACGCTCATACATAAGATGTCTCCTTCCTTTCCTTTTCCTATCATCATCATCAGGTTATTTTTGTCTCCACTGCAGGAGCACAGCCCTCTCTCATCTGCCGGAGACAGACAGAGGATTCGGCCTACACTCCCCGCGCTGGCCAGCCGGTTGGGGAGGCCTGATTGACGTTTTATAATGTATTCCCTTAGTCGCCTTGTACGACATCCACGGGAAGAGTTGGAGTGGTCCTATTCTACTCTACCGGAAACCACACGGCAAGATAGAATTATATAAAGCGTTGAATAAAAAAAATACAGAGCGATGATGTATGTATGTATTTATTGTACCAAAAATAACAAAAACAACAATAATAAAATGGGAATTAAACTGTGTACAAAGGCGGACTTATCCCACTTAGGGATCTCTTCCAGTCAACCTTAGAGTAACCGAAAGGACAAGTATAATGCGTTTAGTACCAAATTTGATAAAGAAGTGTACTTTTAATAAAGTTTACAAATACATATTACATGAACATAAACGAACAATATATACATAGACGATACACGAATAAGTGAATAATACAAATATCTATCTATATATACATAAACTCATACACATAACATATAAATATATAAGAGATATATATATATATATATATATATATAAGTCAGCTCAAAGCTTCGGTATTGAACCCATAGTACTTTTTTAAGTTGTTTTTAAAGGACACCAGGGAGGGGGACCTTCGCACCCTCGAATCTTATGAATCTTATAAATCGCTCTTATAGACGACCTCCGTGGCGGAACGGGTAGCTCTCGGACTACCACGCCGGAGGTTGCGGGTTCGAATCCCGCTAGGGCAAATGTTCGTATGATGAATATGAATGTTTGTACCCAAGTCTTGGATGTTTATATATTTATTTAAGCATGTCTATCCGTTATCTAGTAACCATAGCACAGGCTCTGCCTAGTTTGGGACTGGATAATTGGTGTGAATGTCTGAGATATTTATTTATATTTATTTATTTATATATTTAAGATGTCTGCTTCCTGTCCTTTTTCTGTCCTTGTCTGGATTCCCATAATATCCTCATTCTTATAACATCTGCTTTACCATAAAAAAAATTAACGCAACGCAAAACAAAGCACTTGGATGGATCAGAAATTCAATTGGTCTTTCGTGCCTAGCCGAGAACCCTTCACAAACAAACGGTGTCGTTGAAAGAATCCATTATGAGCAATGTGGTGACAGCGGTTCCTCTTTGACTGGGCCAACCTCTAACTGGGTCGTCAATCAATTATTATTTATTGGCGTAATTGGGCACTGAGCAACAGAGCTCAGAATAGAAATGTGAGTTGTATTTTGTATGAAAAGAGTTTATTTTTGAATTACAAGTAGAAATGTGGAGACCAGCCGTTGGGAATTGGATCAAAAGGTTATCCTAGTATATAAAAATAGTGTTTTAATAATTCGTAAACTTTTTTTAAACTAAGTGGTTGTTTTATTTTAACTAAAGTGATCATTAAATATGATATATGTGTATATCTTTATGTTTATTTCATTTATTACTATTTATTGTATTTACTTTGTATATTTTGAAACAATTATAATTGTTTTTTATTGCACAATATTAAAACCAAATACAGTAAAAAAATTTATGTACAAAGGCGAGCCTATCTCTAAATGAGATTTCTTCCAGTCAACCGTACAGCGTGTGAGACAAGGCACTAAGAGCGAGAGGGGCAAAAAAGTGCGTAATAGACTACATCATCATCATCATCAGGTTATTTTTGTCTCCACTGCAGGATTACAACCCTCTCTCATCTGCCGGAGACAGACGGAGGATTTGGCCTATACTCCCCGCGCTGGCCAGACGGGTTGGGGAGGCCTGATTGATGTTTTATAATGTTTTCCCTTAGTCGCCTTGTACGACATCCACGGGAAGAGTTGGAAACCACACGGCAAATAGACTACATAATAACTAAATACCTAAACTACTTTACATACCTATATACAAAGTAAAATAAAAATAAATGTTTTGTGTGTGTGCGGTGCGAACTAAATATATGTTTTTCAACCGACTTCAAAAAAGGAGGAGGTTCTCAATTCGACGGTATGTTTTTTTTTTTTTTGTATGTTTGTTACGCGATTACTCGGCCAATTCTGAATGGATTTTGATGGTTCATATTTTGTATGGTAGGTCATACTTCAGAGGTGGTCCCATATAAATTTTATCGAAATTCATTCAGCGCTTTTTGTTCTATATTGTTTCTCACGTAACTGACATTGTCTTAATGAGAATAAAGATCTTTAAACCTAAGATATTGGTGATCTCGTACTCTGAGAAAAAAAATAAGTAGCCCTCCTACTTACGTAAGGATAAAAAATATACCACTATTACATAAGTAGCCGCCCCCATTATACCAAGTAGTGTGGTTACTTAATAATGTGGCCGGCTACCTACTGAATCAGTTGTAGGCGACACCATTTATAATGGGGGCGGCTACTTATGTAATAGTGGTATATTTTTATACTTACGTAAGTAGGAGGGCTACTTATTTTTTTCTCAGTGTAGGGAGTTAAGATGACTGTTCACGGTTAACAAGATCTTGTTCAAAATTAACACAAAGAAACAGTGTAAGGAATCTTTATAGAAGTTTTAATAAACACCTCAGTTATCATAAATTTTTGCTCCTGAAACACAAGTTTTATCTAGTTTCGGAATCAGATTCCTGTCTATTTGAAAAATCTATACTTAGTCTTTAATTAAACCAATGTTTTGAAACGTTTAATTTTCTAAATGAAAGGCGGTACCAATCTAAATTGTGAAGTCTATTCATTAGGGAGTTTCAGCTGGTTTCAATGAACCCTTGGGGGAAGGTCGATAGGCTCTTGTCCTTCGTCAGCCCTCGTGTCAGCCTCTCCAGCAAGAGTGGTTCCATTCGTGGCATTTCTTTTTGAAATGGCTTCTTCCTAATAATTTACATGAAAACTTCACTATATTATTCTACTAATATTTGAGAAATTTTGGATATTTGGATGTTTGTTACTCAATCACTCTTCAACCACTGGACGGATCGGGATGAAATTGGCACACATATGGGTCAAGTCCTGGAGTAGGACATAGGACAGTTTTTATCCCGAAAAAACATCCCATTCCTACGGGAAATACAGAATAATTTGTGATGTTAAGTTGTCCACGCGGACGAAGTCGCGGGCAACAGCTAGTTAAATGAATAATAAATAAGTCAGACATTCACACCAATTATCCAGTCCCAAACTAGGCAGAGCCTGTGGTATGGTTACTAGATACATACTTAAATAAATATACAAACATCCAAGACTTGGGTACAAACATTCATATTCATCATACGAACATTTGCCCCTAGCGGGATTCGAACCCGCAACCTCCGGCGTGGCAGTCCAAGAGCTACCCGTTCCGCCACGGAGGTTGTCAAAGTTAACAATAACATTGCACGATTTGATTCTTCCATCCCCCTTCTATAACCGGACAACCAGGGGTGGGAAGGCGTTCAGCTTCCTCTTTCATAATACGTACTGCTAAGGAATGGAATTCCCTGTCAGCTTCGGTATTCCGGACAGTACAATAAAGATATATTTTTAAATGAAGAGTGAAAATGCATCTACTGAGGAAACGCCCTCCACCTTAGGCCTCGTCATCACTTACCATCAGGTGAGATGGTAAGTGAGGTTCAGGTCAAGCATAGACGCATCAGAAATAATGAAAAGAAACACTACAATCACTGAAATACTTCATTTTGAAAAAGCAGACAAACGCAAGAACTAATATGGATAAAGTGTTCTTAATGGCACGGTAATACATATACTGCGGTACATAATAATTTGTGATGTTAAGTTGCCCACGTGGACGAAGTCGCGGGCAACAGCTAGTATAAAATATACGCTTCTGGCCCGCAGTGTTGTCTGCGATAAGTTTACTTACTACACAACAACAAATTTTAGATAATATTTCGGAAAAAATTTATTCTCTTTTTGAGGCACTGTGACAATAATAGTTATAATACAAGAAATAAAAATAAACTTGTTTTACCAGGGTTAAGACTAAGTAAGGTCAGTAAATCGTTCACGGGGCAATGTATACGCTTTTACAACAAACTACCAGAGGAAATCTTAAATATGACGGACAGAAAGTTTAAGATTCACATTAAAAACAACTTTGTAAGAAAACCTATTATAAAATAAACGATTATTTGAATGACAAAGATGCCTGGTACTAATGTTAATTCAGCTTCGCAAAATCTTTATTAATTGTATGCAAACTTGATTTTTAAAAGATGTGTTGCATGAAGTTTGTTGCGCCGTTTCTTCTAACACCTAGGAAGCGGTAGTCGATAAAAAAATTACGTATTTAAATGTACCAAGTGTACTCATATGCAATAAATGATTTTGACATGACTTTGACAACCAAAATTTGTTTTATAGATGATTTTTGGAATACAAATTATCCGGTTCAGATGAGAGAGCAAATTTTAGTGAAGGTATAGTCGGAGATAACCAAATGTGTGATGCATGCTTAGCAAAATTAGTCTCTACGCGCAGTGGTTGAACGTGATGCGTGATGCTTGAACGAATGGATTGGCAGATATATTACATGGTCTATTTTCCTGTGTATACATTCTGTAAACGATTTAAGTACCTACCTATATAGGCTATATCTCAAGCTCGTGCTGTAATATAAATAAATATACATACATAATTCCCACGCCTTGATCCCAGAGGGGTAGGCAGAGACGATGTATCGCCACGTCGCAAAGTTGCTTTCCTCCGCCCGCTTTAGCCCCGTGATACCCCTTGACGTTATGTGTTGCGAACAACATCGCCGCCTTGTTGAGGTACCACGATTAGCTAGGGAAATAATTGTACACCCCATCAGAGCCCCGCATGACTCGTTAAGGCTAATAGAGCCCGGAGTTCACCCAGCTCCGGGATGTTGGCACGCTTACGACCAGGCTAGCCCCTGATACGCATCCATCGGCACGGCAGACCTTGGATTGGCGGATGGGACAGGGATCGGGGCGAAAGAGACAGGAGATGGAGGTATGGGTAAGGAGTATAGGGTAGGTATGGGATACCGCTATTACGGAAGGATAGTGGGATTGTATAGTAAATCATCATCATCATCAGGTTATATTTGTCTCCACTGCAGGAGCACAACCCTCTCTCATCTGCCGGAGACAGACGGAGGATTTGGCCTACACTCCCCGCGCTGGCCCGACGGGTTAGGGAGGCCTGATTGATGTTTTATATTGTATTCCCTTAGTCGCCTTGTACGACATCCACGGGAAGAGTTGGAGTGGTCCTATTCTACTCTACCGGAAACCACACTATTAAATTAATATTTCATAATACATTCACATATATTTCATCCCAAATCTATTGTTATATGAAAACAAACGCTATGTTGTACATGAAAAACAGGTTTGTATTAATTACCATGTATACATTGCGGTCTATAGCTGAACACCATCTGTTATTTATTTTGTATTCGACATGCAAATGCGTTTGTTTTCGTATGAAAATTGATTCGAAATGAAATAAACATACACTTGTCTGTTCCCAAACTATGATTTTCTCCTGTACTAAATTAATAAAGATAGAACAATTTTCAAAATATATAACATCCCGAATGGGTCCAATATACAAATGCTGTCTGCAGTAGGAATCGAAAACATTACCTTTGACTCTTTAGTCTGATGACCAATTAACTAAACAGCGTTGAATGTGTATATTAAGATCATCAATCCGCCTGCCCAGTGTGGTGATTATGGCAAATCCCCATATATATATTTGACGACCTCCGTGGCGGAACTGGTAGCTCTCGGACTACCATGCCGGAGGTTGCGGGTTCGAACCTCGCTAGGGGCAAATGTTCGTATGATGAGTATGAATGTTTGTATCCAAGTCTTGGATGTTTACATATTTATATTTAAGTATGTCTGTCCGTTATCTGGTAACCATAACACAGATTCTGCCTAGTTTGGAACTGGATAATGTCTGAGATATTTATTTATATATACAGCCCACCAAAACGGACATTCTTTTGGGGAGGCATGTGTTCAGCAGTGGACGTATTTCGTCTGATAATGAAAAGAAGGCAATAAACAACTAAGATGAACAAATTAAATTATTCACAATAGCCAATGTAGGTAACGACATTTTACGTAACGACATAAAAGCGTTAAAATAAAACTTTAACGGTACGGTTAACGATCTGGAGTAGATCATAAAACGTCTAGTGTCCGATTGAAGATTCGGTTTCGCCTTCGGCCCGTTTCGGCCAAAAAATCTAGTTTTGGCCATAGGTTCGGTTTCGGCCAAAAATCAGCCGAAACTTCAGCCGAGCCGAAACTCAGTGTTCGTGAATTTTCGCGCTCTGTTAGGGTGAGTTCGTATAGACTTTATTTACAAGAGTAACATTGTTTATTACATTTGTTAATGTTAAAGTTAATATTACATAAAGTTAATGTTAAATAAGTACCCATTTAACATTTAAATTTCCTAATCAGCGCAACCTAACTTTTTCTATGGCATAATATTTTATACCCAAAGATTGTCTGAAAGAAATCGTTTAGGAATCGTTTATAAGGACTAAATTGTACTATTTTAAGTTTTAAAACTTGTAACTGTATTTGTTTGTACAATAAAGTGTATTGTACCTATTGTAACAAAACAAATCTATTTTATATTACATACTTTTATTGTATGTAATGTAAATATAACAGGAAAGCACTTAAAATAATATAAATAACATTAGGTATAAAGACAAAAATATTTACAAAATGTACACGTCGTCTAGTTGCCCGTCCTGCGGCATGGTGCCCAGAACGCTGGCGGCGTTACCCCTTTGTATGGCGATGGACAGCCTCTTTTATTGTTATTTTTTTATTATTACTATTTCATTTAACACGAATTAACTTTATAACATGTAAAACACACTAGATTTCAGCATACATAGCCATTTTAACAGGTCTAAATAAATTTCGGTTTCTGCCGAAACTGAGACCGAGGCCGAAGATTCGGTTTCGGCTGCAAATCCTGTTTCGGTCGGACACTAAAAACGTCATCGTTTAGTGCCCGTTTGAATGTAACTGAAGATTTGCAAATTATTAATTTGAATTCTATTGTGTTTTTACAACGTGCCGCTCGAAACTTAAATTATTTGATTAAATCTTTGACGACATACATATTTTGGATCGAGAAGCATAATTTATAAGTAGAATTTATATAAATAAATATCTCAGACATTCACACCAATTATCCAGTCCCAAACTAGACAGAGCCTGTGGTATGGTTACTAGATAACGGATAGACATACTTAAATAAATATATAAACATCCAAGATTGAGGTACAAACATTCATATTCATCATACGAACATTTACCCGTAGCGGGACTCGAACCCGCAACCTCCGGCGTGGCAGTCCGAGAGCTACCCGTTCCGCCACGGAGGTCATCTATCGTGTCTCGCTGGGTGACCGCGAAGCATTGTGTTATATTTTGTCCAAGAAAGGAGAATGCCCAAAATTGTATGGGAGTTTGCCCTTGAACTTTGAACCTTGCGTCTGAATCAAATTGCAATATGTGACTGGCTGCTGTCGAATAACCGTAGCAACTAAGGACTTAGCTTATTGCATGAAGTCACTAACTGTTGGGGAATAACGATACTAATCTGAGACATCATTTATTTCAGTAAGTGCTGCTGCTGAAGAATTACCATAGGAGTCACAGAAATCGTGAGTACAGCTGAGCTGTTTCACTTCGAGAGATATACATATATTGTGAGAGAGAGTTACCAACCTTCTGTTGAGTATTATGTATCCTACTAATAACATAAACGCGAAAGTTTGTAAGTATGGATGGATGTTTGTTACTCTTTCACGTAAAAACTACTGATTGGATTTTATTGAAACTTTACAATAACATAGCTTATACATCAGAATAACACATAGGCTACAATTTATAAAGATATTGTGTGAATTGTCCAAAATATCAAGGAAGTAGGAAAAAATCTACCATCTGCGAGCTATTCTGGCGTGCGCCATAAAATTATAATTTTAATGTCATAATGTTAGTTCTTCTCTACGCCACGCTAATATAAGCTACTCGAAATACTAATACTACGCAGACGAAGTCGCGTTCACCAGCTAGTAATACAATAAAACAATATCAAATTCGAATCGTACCCAGCCAAGCGTAGTGTTTTAATGACATGCAATATGTATGGCGTCTTAGTGCTTAAAATATACCACATATCACAAAGTGTAACAAAAGATTCAGTAGTTAACTTGAACTACAATACGGAGAGACTACAGAGAGATGTTGGTAACTTCGACACTTTCAGCAAACTGTAACCTAGCTCGAAACGAGCTCCCGGTAAGTTTTGCAGCCACTTGTCATTCTCTCAAGAGTGTTGTGTAAACTTTTTGTCTACAATTAAGCAATGTCATTTGAAAGGCTGTATTGTGTTTGCTGAACAAAGTAATTCTGCTTGCCATCTCGGGCTTATCAAAATTTTAATAATATATGGCAGCCGGTATGTTTATAATGGGAGATTCAGGGATGCTGTCAAAAGCTGGAGTAGATAGCTTCCATAGCATTGTTAGAAAGGGCATCGCTTCCCTGATCCAAAGGGTAAGGGGCAGCTCCAACAGTCTTCTGCAGTGCCTCGCCGCCAGATGGACCGACGACCTAAAGAAGGTGGCCGGTAGCGGCTGGATGCGGAGGGCAGAGGACCGGGTGTGGTGGCGTTAATTGGGGAAGGCTTATGTTCTGCAGTGGACGTCTAAAGGCTGACCGTGATGCTGGCCATAAGTTGCTGATTTTGGCTGACCGAATAAACTTTTCTGTTTACAAAAATACCAATATTTTGCTAACCGTTTAAATGATACCATAACCGTTTTTATTGTGGTCAGCACTGAGAAGAAGTAAATGCAAAAACAGACTAGTACCCTTCATTTTGGTATGAAAAGGTCTCATGTTTATGGAAAACCGACAAAAACAGGCGTGGGTCGTCAGATAGGTATACTTTACCATTTGCTATAAAAAGTCGACGTCCTTTCAGGATAGCAAATTTATGGCATCTCATAACAGCAAACAGCTTTTTACTATCAAAAATTTTGACGAAATTATCTAGAAGTTACTAATTTAAATTGAAGATTCTTGTCGACTTTGAAAAGATTAGATTAATTTATTATACAAAGAAATATTTTTTAATTCTTTAATGTAATGGTAATATAACAAACATTCGCATTTATAATATTAGTAGGATTAATTATTATAAGTAAAAATAAGTTTTGATGTTCAAATATATCATTACGTTAACACTGTTTAATCTTTTACTTTTTAAAATGACTGTTGAATGAATAATTAATATTCTTGACAACCGTTTTTTTTGTTGTTGTAAAATATACTTAAATTCTTTAAGAAGACTCCTTGGCTAGGTCAGTTAAATAACACAACGATTCTAGAGACATTATATGTGGGTAAAAGATAAAAACATAGACCTGCAAAACTTCCTAATTGGATCAAATACTTCCGAAAAACGTTCCTAACAACGCAGCGTAAACTTTAATAAGACTGTCCCAAGTTACAATAAAGGCGGTTCGACGGAAATTGAGGCAAATTACGATAACTAAATGTAAAGTAGAAGTTCCCAAGGTAATTTTATAAAGTAAAAAGAAACTAAGCGTAATTCGACTAATCAAATACATTATTATCATAGCTAGATTAAAGGATGTATTTTTTTATTTAATATTTATATATTACATATGTATTTTTTTCTAAGCCATCCTACTGAAACCACTGGGTTTATTTGTAGGATGGTTGTATCTATGCATGTGTGCACCAGTAAATCAGCTGTAAGATATACATAGTAGGTACAGGCTCTGCCTAGTTTGGGATCAGACGGCCTTGTGTGAGATGTCTCTACATACACCTAAATATTATCTAATAATAATCCCCTCCTCCTCCCCCTCCCCCTCCCCCTCCCCTAAATAGTCGACATACTTGACATATACGCCTCTCCCTCCATATGATATCCTTGCCACCTGTTCAGTTCACCGGCTACGGCGTCATTATTTGGAGGCATGCGAACTGGACTTTGTGGCCGGAAGCGCTTGGATGCGGAGGGCTGAGGACCGGGTGTGTGGCATTCATTGGGGACGGCCTATGTCCAACAGTGGACGTCTAAGGGCTGATATGATGAACTGAACTTTACGATTATCCAGAAGTGGTTAAAAACTCTCAGTATTATTATTCCTCATTTACCCAATAGACATAGACATTTATTATTGGTAATCGGCAATTACAGGTCATACAATTTTAAAATCTTTAACATAACATAGTAATAATTATTATATAAAATGATTATGTCTCATAAATAATATAATATAATAGAATAAACAAACATTGAACACTACTAATTAGATTTACAATTTTCCATGAATTCATCAAAGCTGTAGAAAGTTTGCTCGATGAGCCACAATAAGTTTATAATCGATCTAGTTATTGGCTACACGTGTCGCTACAAAGCTCTACACAAATTATGCACTGCAACTGATATAGCTACGGGTTTTGGTAGCATTTTCGTAGCACAGGTGCTACGAGCGAGGTCGTTCATAGTTTTATAAGATAAGATAAATATATGTCCGTTAATTTTTAAATAAAATAACCGCTGAGCGATCATTTGCTTGTAATGTAATTGTCAATAATGCATCAACCTAGCTAAGGCATCAAAGGGGCCCCCCACCTCGACCCCCGCTCCGCTGGCCGAATCGAGTCTACTCGCAAGACCTTTGCGCCTGAATTATTCATATTTAATGTCAAAGTAATCATTTCATCTCAATCATAAGTAAAAACAATAAATCAAGTTTTGCACTACACCTGAAGTTTCAAGATTCCCAACATATTGGTCCTTCGAGCCGGATAGTGAAATGCCTATGAATATCTAACAAGGAGTTTATAACCTGTTTGAAGTTTCAAGATTCCCAACAGTTATTGACAAAATAATGATAATAAGCGATGCGCGTGTTGATCTCACAGTCTTCACGCCCCCTCCCCCCCCCCAGCCCCTCCCCCCCACAGTTTAATGTCGCCATACTGAGCACTTAGAAAGAGAAGCACTTACGTTGACCTACAACGTTGTCTCTCTTTCGATTGCGCTGGGTGGGGGGCCAGCCATTATTTACGAGCACACACGCAGGTGTACAGACAGGCTGGTGCGCCTGCAGTAGTAGTAGGTAATTAAATCTGTTCATTTGTATGGAATACATTATAAAACATCAATCAGGCCTCCTCAACCCGTCTGGCCAGCGCGGGGAGTGTAGGCCAAATCCTCCGTCTGTCTCCGGCAGATGAGAGAGGGTTGTGCCCCTGCAGTGGAGATAAAATCTCTTTTAGAGATAAGCTCACCTTTGTACACACCATTTATTACTGTATTTAGTTTTAAGTTGTGCAATAAAGAATATATATTAAAAAACGGGAAAAAATTTCAAGTTGTCCGCAGGTAAGAAAGCTTTCGGATAACTCGTTCAAAGGAGAAAACCCCGTTTATGTCTCTTTTACCATTTACGTAATGAAAACCTTCACAAGTAATAAGTAAGTTATCCTTGCTCACAAAGTACTCGAAGAGCCTCTTAAGGCTGGCCCAAAATAATGAGATTAACTGACCAATGATAATTAATTTGCTCCGTTAAACCAGTCTTTCTTTTATTGCCATGTGGAATAGGACCCCAAAGAAATAAGTCCTCTGTTGGACATAAGTCTACCCAACAGAATGCCACTTTTTGTGGGCAGTCGAATTGGGGTATTTGCCATAATCACCACGCTTGGCAGGCGGATTGGTGATCGCAGTAATGATTTTAATATACACAGGAGAACGCTGCTGCATATTCCTGGTGCAATCCCTTAGTCGCCTTGACGACACCCACGGAAAGATTGGGGTTGGCCTTAGAACCACACGGCATAACAAATTCGAGTTAAAAAATTACTACTATCAATCACACATCGCTGAAGTGGCAGTGGGCTGGTAAAATCTGTCGGAGAACCGATTACCGCTGGGGTAAACGAGTTCTCGAGTGGAGACCGCGACTGGGCAAGCTTAGTGCGGGACGCCCCCTGGCTAGATGGAGCGACGATCTGCGTAAGGCGACTGGCAGAGACTGGATGAGAAGAATCGAAGATCGGGTTCAGTGGCGCACCTTGGGAGAGGCCTATGTCCAACAGTGGACACTTTCAGGCTAATGATGATGATGGTGAATCACAAATGACAGTGAATGAAAAAGCAGAAGTATACCATAAACAAACAAGTATTATACAACGTTCTCTATGTACTACTAGATGGAGCGTACCAAACAATCGCTCTATTCCACGCAAGTAGCCACAACTCTTTCACATTCACAATGAAACTGGTGCAGTTACTACGCAGAACATTTAATTGTTACTAAATATTGACGCTACGGTTAAATAATGTAAATATTAGGAAATAATTAAATGTTCTGAGTAGTAACTGCACAAGTTTCAAAGTGAATGTAAAAGAGTTGTGGCTACTTGCGTGGAACAGAGCGATTGTTTGGAACGCTCCATCTAGTAGTACATAGAGATCGTTGGTATTATACTAGTTACAGAATAGAAGTCACATAATATACTTACATCTCTACGCAAAAGTTCGCATGCCGTTATTGAATAACTTCGTTCGTTCAATATTCCTAGGATATTCCTATAGGTCTGCTGTATGTCTGAATGGATGCGATAGTCCACTGAGGGCAAACTTTTTTATCAATTCCAGAACGGAACTATAGTCGAACAGTCTAGTTTGCAGTTACAGAAATATATCAGACTAGCTGTTGCCCGCGACTTCGTCCGCGTGGACAACTTAACATCACAAATTATTATGTATTTCCTACTTACTTGATATTTTGTACAATTCACACAATATCTTTATAAATTGTAGCCTATGTGTTATTCTCATGTATAAGCTATATTATTGTAAAGTTTCATTAAAATACATTCAGTAGTTTTTACGTGAAAGAGTAACAAACATCCATCCATACTTACAAACTTTCGCATTTATAATATTAGTAGGATTAAAATAACTGGGACTAAGTCTTAGATTTATGAATATAAACTTTATGATAATGTCATTAGGTTTTAGTTTGGGATGGCTAGGGTACAGCGCAATAGATAATGGTGGACATGCACATCCTACTAATATTATAAACGCGAAAGTTTGTAAGTATGGATGGATGTTTGTTACTCTTTCACGTAAAAAATACTGATTGGATTTTAATAAAACTTTACGATAATATAGCTTATACATCAGAATAACACATAGGCTACAATTTATAAAGATATTTTGTGAATTGTCCAAAATATCAAGTAAGTAGGAAAAAATCTACCATCTGCGAGCTATACTGGCGTGCGCTGCCAAAACCGCTAGAGTTACACATATGTAATGTATGATGGAAATGTTTATCTTAAATAGGCCTACAAAAAAGCTACTCGGAATACTAATCGTGCGCAGATGAAGTCGTGGGCACCAGCTAGTACAGTATAAATATCTTGTCTTAAACCAGTATGTCTTCCAAAACGTGGACATAGTATGACTAGTCCGAAAAATCAGTCTTCCAGCGGCCTTTGGAAATAGCTAAGCTCGAAGTTTCTCTAGGAACAGAATCCAAACTGCATGATCCGCCATAGAATTAGAGTCTTCGACAAAGCTCTAAAGGTTAGTACGTTGATATAACAGTTAGCTGCTGGTCGCATCTGTCGAAGAACCGATTACCGTTGGAGTAAACGAGTTCTCGAGTGGACACCGCGATTCAGGCTTAGTGTGGGTCGCCCCCTAGCTAGATGAAGCGACGATCTGCCTAAGGCGGTTGACAGTAACTGGATGAGAAGAGGAGCCGTGGTAGCCGGTTGGTTGTGCACTCGCTTCACGTTCATGAGGTCGTAGGTTCAAACCCCGCCCGTACCAATGAGTTTTACGAAACTTAAGTACGGTTTATTTATAATACCACAGGCTTTTCGGTGAAGGAAAAAACATCGTAAGGAAACCTACATATGCCGAAGAAGAAATTCTGAGGCGTATGTGAAGTCCACCAAATCGGCTTGGGGCACCGTTGGTGGTCAGGGGTTTGGCACAAAAGATCCTAAAGAGTCGAAGTGTCTCCAGGTCTTCCTGGCCCCCTAAGAAGATAAGATAAGATAAGAACTAGATGAGAAGAGCCGAGGATCGGATTTAGTGGCGCGCCTTGCGAGAGACATATGTGTGAGAGGGGAAACATGTTTGACGCACTGAACAGTGGTGATACCTCTTGTCCTGACTACGCAAACTATACGTTCGCCTAGTATTTTAATTACAAATTGAATAGAGGCCGAGTACTACCCGGCCTTTTACATTTCAGGGACGTTATGAACAAATTGCTCAGTGAGCTGGAAATTAGCAAACTCTTCCGAATTTGCCAGTAGAAGAGGTTCTGTATACATTTGCATAAAGAAGCTGGTATCGACGTCAGAGCGATGTGGAAAAGCATCCATTATGTGAAATTGGGGCCAAATATTGAAGGAAGTCACCTGAAACGGGTCAGAGACTAGACTTGTACAGACAATAACTGGAGCATGTAAAATTGACGCGGAGTTAAACGAGTATTATACCTATTTGTACAGTTTTATGAACGCTGTTTGAATGGGACCTAAATAAATAACCAAACTTGTCATAAGATTGCTCTTGTTTCTGATATAGGTACAATTCTTCGTCCGAAAGTGGATAGATATATTGTTTGTCCGACATATTGTTTGTCTGCAAATTGATATTTTTGAATTAGAGAGTTAAGGTCTCAATGATAGGCAGGTGGTAATCTGAGTAATATCGGGTGGGCTCCAAGCTAGTCTAGTACTGTATTCAGATAGAACCGACTAGTTTGAGTTCCGAAACATGAAGGCATAGAGGGTAATGAGAACGCTAATGCACAGCTAGAAAGAAGTAAAGCAAGCTATGAATGGACTAGAATCATCTGATGGACCCATTCATAAGTACCATTATAACGCCTTTGAAAGCACATGCCCAAGAAAGACATCTAGCCATATGGAAAGCACTTCAGGAGGTTACCCATAGAACAGGGAATCATAGTTTGGGTGCCAGGCTCCTGCTTGTAATAATATATCTACATAGATATGTCTAATTTATGAATGCAAATATTCTTGAACAAATAAAGTTATTTGTATTTGTAACAGGGTATAGAGTTTATTGGCAATACAAACACAGGTTGTAGAATCAAAATTCTAAAGCAAGGTAAGAGTAGGAGGGGTCTATGTAGACACCTCCTGTATTAAATGAGATTATCAGACGTCAATTGTAGAGCGGCGGAAAGAACAGCATGAAGTTTTCCATGGTAAGTTGAAAATAATACCTAGAGATGCCTAGTTATGTGGTTACATTTTGCACGTACTTGTACTAAATATATGGTCTGGTCAATATAAGATTTGTTTGGGCTCATAATCTAGCCGACGCACAGATTTTTACAAGAAATTCATAACTTACCTACAAAAGTCTGCTCCGTCTGTTCCTCACTTACTCTTTCTCTCGTCATTGTCTTCGCGTGTTGTGGAATATTTCTCAGTAATGAGGCCCTCATGTGAATGGTATTTGTATTTCATTAATTAACGGAAGGCTGTACTGAAGGGTAGTTATACAAAGTTCTCTATTAACGGAATTAATTGACAAATAGATGGAGTGTACTTGTATTTAAAATGTTAATGTACCGATTTGTATAGAGTACTAGCTGTGCCCGCGGCTCCGCTCGCGTGGATTACAGAATCAGCCCCCGTTCCCACTCCCACTCAGACTCTCAATCCCAATGCCGTTCCCACTCCCACTCCCACCCCCACTACCACCCCACTCCAACTCCCACGCTCACTCCCACTCCCACTCCCACTCCCGCTCCCGCTCCCGCTCCAACTGTAGTACAAACCAATCGCATTATGAATTGTACGGAACATAATAATTATACTTCTTTGTTTTATCACATATATTGAAGTTTAAGTAGGGATCCCTAAATTTGTATAGTAATACTCGTAAATATAGCCTATGTTACTCAGGGATAATGCAGCATTCTAATGGTGATTGAATTTTTGAAATGGGTCCAGTAGTTTTTGAGTTTATTCGTTACAAACATACAAATTTTTCCTGTTTATAATATTAGTGTAGATTTAGTTTCAGTTAAATTGACTGAAATTTTGATATTTTATCTGATTAAAAGTATATATGGGCACACTTACTGAATGTGATTAGTTTTATAGTTATTTATATCAAGTGCTAGTAACATCTTTTTATGGAGTCTTATTTATCTAAATATTTTTTCTCCTCAAACTCGTCAGAGTGAGACAGATTAATTCATTCACGAGGATTTGGCCTACTCTCCCCGCGCTGGCCAGACGGGTTGGAGAGGCCTGATTGATGTTTTATAATGTATTCCCTTAGTCGCCTTGTACGACATCCACGGGTAGAGTTGGAGTGGTCCTATTCTATACCGGAAACCACACGGCATCGGAAACCACACGGCAACTACTAAATTGACATTTTGTAATTGGTTTTGAGCAGGTAAGTTACATGGCCTATGTTGGAGCCAGTTAAGAAATTTTGGTTACCAAATGGAGTCGTTGCAAAAACTGACATAAATTATATGCGAGTATAGGACAAATAAGATACTAATGGAAACGTCGTGTAGGGATGCTGTTACTGAGTTACTGACACGTGATATGTAAGTCAATAATTCAGAAGAGCGATATTTGTTCGTCTTTTTTGACAGTCAATGTTGGCGGAAGTTTTGCTTAGAGTGGGAGCCGCATGGCCGCCGAATATTGAAAGTAAATATTGTTTTTGGCAACATAGCATTTCCTTTGTTGAACTTTGCATCGCCACTGAGAAAAGAAACTACTTAGAAAGTCTGAATTTTAAGTTATTTGTTTTGAAAAATCTATTTTATATTTGCATGTTTGATTGCTCATCAAAGTGGTATTCAATTGGCTTATCTAATAGCCTCTTTTACAAAAAAACTTGTACCTATCTCTATATCCTCTGCTTGACCCTACAGTAGAATATCATATAGCTAAGTATATACCGTATATTATAAAAGTAATTCTATTTGTCTTTGTAAGCCCCCGCCCAAAGTAAGTACGTTTACAGTAAAGACTTCTCCTTTCTTTGAACTTTATTTAATAAGTTCTTTTCCCATTTCATTAGAAACGGAATTCTGAATTGCTTTATATTATTTTTCTCATTATAAAACATATATAGTACAGTAATTTTTAACACAAGCTGATGGCTTTAAAATATATGCTCAAAATATTTAGGGGCAAAATATTTACAACTTTATTTGAAGAACTTTAGAACTGTATTTTTTTTTAATATTACATAAATAAATTTTAAGTCATTTTTAGTCCTTCGTCCCACATTAATCAATGGTGTCTAGAGACACCTTGCAAAACCAACATGGTGGACCGCTGTAAAAAAAAGGTAAAAAATATAGTAAGGGTACAAAAGATAAGTAAATAGAAAGGTAAAGAACAGACCAGACATGTATATTTACAGTAGGAGAGGATATTTATAGGTTTCATATAGAAAACGGTACTGATCAATGTATTTAAGTATATTAATTCCTAAACAGTACAATTTGATAAACTACAAAATATGTAAAAAGTTATATAAATTAAAAATATATAACAATTTTATCCATAATGGATGTTAGTTTCGGTTTTTTGGTTACTTACTGTTTTGTTTCTCTATTGTAATCACGACTAACGACGTATTTATTTGTAAAGATTAAAAAATATATATCTAATAGTTTTAAAGGAAATAAGGTTTTTGTATTGGCCCATTCACATAGTTACTTATAATATTACTTTTGAAATTATTATTTTTTAATTAGGCGCTCTAAATAGAATAGAACAGAACAGAATAGAATAGAATAGAATAGAATAGAATAGAATAGAATAGAATAGAATAGAATAGAATAGAATAGAATAGAATAGAATAGAATAGAATAGAATAGAATAGAATAGAATAGAATAGAATAGAATAGAATATTCATTTATTGGCTGCAACAAAACAACAACATTAGATACCTATAAACAGAAATAATACAAATCTACAAGTAAGAGTCGGGTGCACACGCCGGGATCACGTCACACGACTTGTCTATAAATGACTAAATGTATAATTTGGACGGCGTTACTTTGGTAATAAAAAAGACAATTAGATTAGACGGCATATTCTACCGTTTTCTTGTAGAGTTCCATGAAAATACTAAACAAAACACGCTTCGTTTCCGCACATTACATACTTAATTCTCTAAGTTTATTCGTTTTCCTCTCTTATGTTTGTTCTATCTTGTGATCTGTTTTACTTTATTATTGGCCTTATTATATTGTGATGTGTGTTTTCTATCTCAGTGTTTTGTGCTGTTAAGCATTGTGTAAATAAATAAAAAATAAAAAAGAGTTCATAAAAACACTCGCTAATTACTCTATTTGTTTCTTTTAACTACATTAATAGCTATAGATAGTACAGTTCACGATGGCGCGCCCCACTCCCGCTCTAAATCGCTTACAATTCATTGTATACGTAATATTGTTACTGTGTTAGGTTCTATCGTTGCGCTCTAATCATCAATACACTAAGTTACCGACGTTCGGATAGCAAAGTGAATTTTCTAATTTATAATCAAAGGTGTAGGTATTCTTAAATTTACCTCGTACCTAAATATCTTCATCTTCTTCTCTGTCGTTCCCTCACTGCTGAGGATCGCGACCGTATAAAATGCTCCTCCACGCATAGCGGTCATTGACCAGCCGCACTGCTTCATATAAGGATCCGCCAGCCACCCCCCTCACAGGGTCTGACCACCTCGTCCTCTGGCACGCCTGCCCTCCACTTGTCCCAGGATGATGAGCTTCTCCAGGTCGTGCTTGGGAGATCGCACAATGTGACCGAAGAAGCTTAGAGTCCTTTCATTGCAGATAGTGGAGAGCCGTTTTGTTATATTGAGCTCTTTAAGAATGCAGTCATTTGTTCTCATGGCTGTCCACGGTATACCAAGTAGTCTTCTCCAACACCACATCTCAAAAGCACGGAATATGTTTTGAGAATAGCAAATACATTAAGTTCACAATAAACCTTTGAAATTGTTTAGAGAAAATCGCTTTAAACAGTCACGCCTACATGAACAAGCAAATATAAGATCGTTATACACAGTAAATTGGAATTTCCACATGAGATATGCGAAATAACATTACTAATAATACATAAACATATTTGTACGTGTTTGTTGGTGCTTTGTGGCGCTGATCAAATATACGCGAACGTGTCACGCCACGTGATTGCTGAGCTACATGCTTTTATTGATCTCTCGAAACGGACACCTTTTTTATCCGTCTGTCTGTCTCATCATCAGCCTAAATACGTCCACAGACTGAACCTTACAATAGAATGCTACTTTTGGTGGGCTGTCTATTGGGGGATTTGCCATGATCACCACGCTTGGCAGGCGGATGGGTGATCGCAGTAATGATCATCAGGAGAACGCTGCTGGCCGTCCCTGGTGCCATCCCTTATTAGGCTTGTCGACACCCAGTGGAAGATTTGGGGTATCCCAATTCTAAGCCGGGAACCACAAGGCTTTTGAGTTTGTCGGAACACGCTTCAACCACTGGACGGATCGTGATGAAACTTGGCACACATATAGGTTGTTAGGTCCTGGAATAGGACACAGGATTACTTATTTTATTCCGAAAAATATCCCATTCCTACGGGAAATCCATAATAATTTGTGATGTTAAGTTGTCCACGCGGACGAAGTCGCGGGCAACGGCTAGTATATTATATAATTTATGAAAACATAATATATTCTACTACAGATATATTCTAGGTCGTGCCGGTACTTAGTCTTTAATATAGATCCGGTCTGAGAGAATACAGCTTCCTGCAATTTCGCGGTTCTCTCTGCATCTTCTTTGAGGTAACGTTTAGTGTAATTTGATTTAAGAATGGACAGACAGATTTTCAGATCTTATGGACAGTGAAGTTTGTGACAGAGTGAGGAATATTGATTCGCGAGAAGTGTGTTTTGAAATAAGATGTAGTAACGAAGGTAGAGAAGGGTGTGTTGCGTTGGTTTGGACATTTAGAGCGTATGAATGAAAGAAGAGTGACAAAAGTAATATACAGCGCGAATGTGGAAGGAACTACAGCTAGAGGTCGTCCTAGGAGGTTGTTAAATGATCCAAATTTGCTAGGGGCAAATGTTCGTACGATGAATATGAATGTTTGTACCCAAGTCTTGGATATTTATATATATAAGTATGACTATCCGTTATCTAGTAACCATACCACAGGCTCTGCCTAGTCTGGGACTGGAAGATTGGTGTGAATGTCTGAGATGTTTATTTATTTAATTTGTGACGTATCAAAAAGGCTGGGGTCCGCAGTGAGATGAATAAAAAGAGGTGCATGACAAGGGTGATGAATGTGAGGGAGGCTAGTGAGGTGAGTCAGGATCGCGCAGGACCCAGGCATGAGCATTATTGAATGTATGTATATATCGTCAGTGGAAAGTTAAAAACGCAAAAACGACACATTGGTCGAAAATGAGTTATATATACCATTCGACTGTATTTTTTTTTCTGCGTCGATCTGTCTATGTATATGTATATGTTTACCGTTTTTTACCTGACTAACATTTTTTATATGTTCAGGTGAATTTCGCTAATGCGACATATATCTTGTAAAATAAAATACCTATAATGATTCTTTGTTTTACATAATGAAGCAGTTATTATACAATCGTATTTTTTTCAAGTTACATAAAAATACTCCTCGAAGAAAACGAGATATTAATTTGTTTCCGAAAAAAACAAAAAACTTTAAATATTTATTTTTATACTTTTTTATAATCTATGTAAGTGGGTATATAGTTTACATTAGTGTATAAAAGTATATTTTTTTTTTAATTTACGTACACACTATGTCTGCCTCTCTTATTTCAATTATCTCTCTCGCGGGTCTGCTGGAATAAATCTCTCTCAGAGACAAGTTCGCCCGTGCGCCCTGTGCGTGTGCGATAAAGAGTTAAATAAAATAAATAAATAAATAAAAAAACTTTAAACCTCTTTCCTGTAAACTTGTCAAACTGGCTCTTTATCGTTTTTACCTTTCCACTGACGATATGTATTTTGCCAGGGTGCTAACTATAAGCTAACTTCTCAGCATCGGCATCAGCACCAGCCCTATCCATCAAGGTAGCACCTCACCCTCGCAGTATTGTATCGACATTTTCAACTCAATTTGCCATTAAACTAAGTTACTGTTCACCACTTACGAGTTCGCGAATCGAGTTAGGATAGTTACAGAGTTGCCATGTCTATAGACTAGGGCACTTCCAAAACTGTTTTCTGCTAGCTGCCTTGTGATTATACTTTGGACACGCGCCATGTACAGTGAAGGAATTAAAATGTTGTTCAGTTTAAAAAAAAACCTTCAAAACAACACATAAAAATGTCATTTGAGATAGTACGTCGGTGAAATCCTTTAAAACTAAACTAAAAGAGCACTATTTGTCTCACTCATTATAATATGATATGTATGTATTTATGTATGTTTATTATCATCATCAGGTTATTTTTGTCTCTACTGCATGAGCACAACCCTCTCTCATCTGCCGGAGACAGACGGAGGACTTGGCCTACGCTCCCCGCGCTGGCCAGACGGGTCGGGGAGGCCTGATTGATGTTTTATAATGTATTCCCTTAGTCGCCTTGTACGACATCCACGGGTAGAGTTGGAGTGGTCCTATTCTACTCTACCGGAAACCACACGGCAGTCTGTTACATACTTCATGACAATAAAAATATTCAACCACCTCCCTGAAAAACTAATACAAATTGATGCAAAGAAACTATTCCAATGAGCCTTAGAAAAACTTTTAATACTGAAATTGCACAGTTGATGAGTTAGCTAGATGTTAGATTTCAATTAGTTAAAAAAAACTACCCACATCATAGTTTCCCATCATCATATCAGCCTTTAGACGTCCACTGCTGGACATAGGCCTTCCCCAATGAACGTCACCACACCCGGTCTTGCGCGTGGTGATCCGCGGTCTCCACTCCAGAACTCGTCTGCCTCAACGGCCGTCGGTTCTGCGACAAATGAGGCCCGCCCACTGCCACTTCAGCTTGCTAAATTTTTCGGCTATGTCGGTTACCCTCGTTCTTCTCGGATCTCGTAGTTTCCCATATCAAAGGTCAATCACGTTAGCTCTAAAATAAATATTGTAACACCTTGTAACTCTTGATGGTGCAAACAGACGAATTATTAATTACTACGTTTCCAGACGTAGTCGCACCAACCTACATACACGTGCGTGTGTGTACGTAAATTATTGTAGGGCTAGTGCACCCAGCGTGCGAGCATAGTCGGTCGAGAGAGAGTCAACAACATGTGCTACTCTTTCTAACCTATAGCGTCGATCTCTCGGTACGGGAGGTGAGTGTCGCGTGTGTATCAGAAACAGCGACATGACGCAACACGCGTGGAGTCAGTCAAAACGTACTAAATTCTATGACCAGAAACACATGATCCCCACTCGACGCAACGCGGAGCTAATGTGTTTCTGTCTTACACCTTTGCAAAATATGCCACAAACATACTGCTGTAAGGAAAATTATGTTCAATTGTTTGACTATACAGTTTAAATTTAGGTGCAATTTATGTGATACTAACAGGATGCAGTTGGTAAAACAGTAAACAGAACGAAAGATTTATTCATATGTTGGCACTAGCTGTGCCCGCGGCTCCGCTCGCGTGAACTACAGAATCCGCCCCCTTCCACTCCCACTCAGACTCGAGACTCAATATCCCAACCCCAACCTCAACCCCATCCCTATCCCCAAAAACTAAATTTCACTCAATCCCATACACGCTGCGCCGCGGCCGTTGACCTCGCCCATATGATGGACATACTCGTACGGTCGAGAAATATTGCATTTTTTTATCAAAATTTTCGTAAAAAAAGATGTTTTTTTCATGAATGATTTCTTAATGTGATACTGAGTTACTGGAAGAAATATTAACAGTCGTTTTATTATCATCCGATATAATGGCTTCTAGAAAAATTTACTTTATTAATATCTCAGGTTCTAAGTGGCCTATCCAGATGAAACATACACCAGATTTTAAGTTAGACCACCAGCAAGACTGCATACAATTTCATTCAGTAGTTTTTGCGTGATGCGGTAACAAACATACAGACAGACAGAGAGATAGAAAGACAGACAAAAATTCTAAAAAAATTGTTTTAGCTTCTATTAGCTCTATAAAGACCCCTCATACAATTTTTTTTTAATATCTCTCATGTACAGACATAGACCAGTTACAGTTTTATTATAAGTATATAATGGGCCCGATTCTGAAGTCACACATTTAAAATTTGACAGCGCTAAAATTGGTTTCGTCTTTATCTTCATAATACTGTGTGACAAGGATAGCAACAGTTTTAGTGCTGTCAAATTTTAACGTTGTGCCTTCAGAATCGGTCCCATTACTGTTCCAAGAGCTGTTGCTCTGGTACAAGCAAAAATATATAAGTCTTTTGATACCGCGGGGCGTTGAGAGAAAGACGCTATAAATTACAAAGAGAATCACTTATCTTGGTGACGTATAACAGTTCTCTCTCTCTCTCTCCCGATCGACTATGTTCACACGCTGGGTGCAGAAGCCCTACCTTAATTTATGCATACAGAGAAACGTGTACGGACAGGCTGGTACGCATGTAGTAGTATGTAATTAAATCTGTACGCTTGTATGGACCACCGGATATCTATACCAGTGACAACCCAGAAACGGATATAGGTAGAAGGCAACGATCTCTATGTACTAACAGATGGAGGGTTTCAAACAATCGCTGTGTTCCACGCAAGCAGCCACAACTCGTTCACATTCACTTTGAAACTTGTGCAGTTACTGCTCAGAACATTTAATTATAACTAAATATTGACATTATTTAACCGTAGCGTCAATATTTAGTAATAATTAAATGTTCTGCGTAGCAACTGCACAAGTTTCATTGTGAATGTAACCGAGTATGTGGCGTGGTGGAGGACGTCTACCACGTGTTGGTGGAGTGCGTCCGGAACGAGTTGTACAGGAGGCAAATTTTTGAGAATGAGATGTTTTGGCCAGTAGGTGGCTGTAACAGTGTCCTGGCCTTTCCTCTGTCAGTTTTGGCTGTGAAATTGTATAAATTATATAAAATAGCTATTAGAAATAGAAAGTTATAAAATAGAATACTTATAGAGCGACATATATTTCATTCCAGATTCATAGTCCTATGAAAACCAACGCTATTTACGTCTCGGTAACATATACATGAAAGGGTCACCAGCAGCAAAAACAGGTTTGTATTACCATGTAAACTTTGCAGTCCACTTAGGAACACCATCTATTGTGTATTTTGTTTTCGAGACGCAAATGCGTTTGTTTTCATAGGACTATTAATCTGGAATGAAATATAGTCATGTTTATGACAAAGCTCTTTAAATAGAGATTAAAAAAAAAACTGCACAAGTTTCATTGTGAATGTGAAAGAGTTGTGGCTACTTGCGTGGAACAGAGCGATTGTTTGGAACGCTCCATCTAGTAGTACATAGAGATCGTTGGTAGAAGGGGTAGATCACTTGTTTACTTCAGTCTCGCGTGTGTCGACAGCGCGCCCCTCCCGCGCACTCTTCTTGCCTCGCGGTCACGTTTCTAGTGAGGAGATACAGTTATGCAGTTTGAAAACGGGCAATATGGCTCTTTTGTAGATTTATTATCAGTGTTTACCCGGCCTTTACTCGGCGCGAGACGAGTATGAGTTTGACAGTTTCTGCAATATATCGCATACTAGCTGGTGCCCGCGACTTCTGCGCAGGATTAGTATTTCGAGTAGCTTATATTAGTGTTCACAATTTTGGCTATAATGGCCAACACATAAGATATAGATATATACTGTAGCGGGATTTTTTGTAGGACTATTTAAAATAAACATTTCCATCATACATTACATATGTGTAACTATGTGTTTTGGGAGCGCACGCCAGAATAGCTCGCAGATGGTAGATTTTTTCCTACTTACTTGATATTTTGGACAATTCACACAATATCTTTATAAATTGTAGCCTATGTGTTATTCTGATGTATAAGCTATATTATTGTAAAGTTTCAATAAAATCCATTCAGTAGTTTTTACGTGAAAGAGTAAAAAACATCCATCCATACTTACAAACTTTCGCGTTTATAATTTTATATATATGGCACGCGTGTCATGCTTCCTTCACCATACTATCTCATTCATTTCTGTGAGTGCCATCCTGTTACTAAGCTTGTCGATCTGTCAGCGTGGGTTTGACGGACGCTATCCTTAGATGATACCACGTCTCTGTATGCTTTTCCCTTTGATCTTATCTTGAGACAAATGTGGGAATAGACTTTGAGAAGGCATTTGAGACGTTTTGATTAATGACGTAATTAAGTTAATTGCCCTCTGTTAGTCTATCCTGAGATCTCGCGAAGTATCTTTGCCAGTCCATCTAAATTGGTAGACTTATTTAGTCAAAGGATTTGGGAACGTTATTTATGTAGGTCTAAATACAATGTAACTTGAATTTTTTCTACTCTTATTGGTACTAATTTTTTTGTTGTTGATGAGTTTGTGCTTGACCTCAATGTCACCTGATGGTAAGTGATGATGAGGTGGAGCGCGCTTACCCAGATATTGGGTACGATTCTGAAGGCACACATTTAAAATTTGACAGCGCTAAAATTGGTTTCGTCTTTATCTTCATAATACTGTGTGACAAGAATAGCAACAGTTTTACTGCTGTCAAATTTTAACGTTGTGCCTTCAGAATCGAGCCCATTGATTATTCACTCTTCCGTTACAAAAAAATAAAAATTGTACTTGTCCGGAAATACCGAAGCAGGCATAGACTGCACCAGTGACTGGCAGCAGCGTTCTCCTATGTATATTAAGATCATTACTGCGATTCATATATAGGTTTATGAAATATTTATTTATTTAATTACTGTCATCGAATGTATGCCTTGTTACCTACAGCAGCACCATTAATCAGATGCCTAGTACTGGATGGCCCATACGTCTTATATTAGTATACTAGCTGTGCCCGCGGCTCCGCTCGCGTGGACTACAGGATCTGCTCCCATTCCCACTTCCGATTCCTATCCCACCTCCACTCAGACTCTCAATCTCACTCTCAATCCCGCTTCCGCTCCCGCTCCAGGTCCAGGTGCAGGTCCAGGTCCAGGTCCAGGTCCAGGTCCAGGTCCAGGTCCAGGTCCAGGTCCAGGTCCAGGTCCAGGTCCAGGTCCAGGTCCAGGTCCAGGTCCAGGTCCAGGTCCAGGTCCAGGTCCAGGTCCAGGTCCAGGTCCAGGTCCAGGTCCAGGTCCAGGTCCAGGTCCAGGTCCAGGTCCAGGTCCAGGTCCAGGCCCAGGTCCAGGTCAAGGTCAAGGTCCAGGTCCTGCTCCAGATCTAGCTCCAGATCCAGATCCAGCTCCAGCTCCAGATTTTTCATCGTAATCGACTAACTCAATCAAAAGTTATGCGAATTTATAGTTTTCAAAATCTCACATTACGTTGGTACGATACCCGCTCCCGCTACCGCTCACGAATTCAATCGAGCATTTACACCCTACACTCCTCGCAGCGTATGCGAGTCTTCGGAAACTATAAATTCGCATAACTTTTGATTGACTGCACCGATTTCAATGAAATAAAGCCTATATGTTACACCAAATTAAGCCCCATGTTTCTGTGAAAAGTCCATCAAAGTCCGATCAGTAGTTTTTAAGTGATGCGTGCACAAACTCACAGACAAACAGACAAACAGACAAACAGACAAACAGACAAAAATTCCAAAAATGATTGAAATGTGTTCTATTACTTATCCTTAGACCCCTCAATTTTTCTTTTGCAAATATCTTCAATGTACAGACACGCGATGTTTACGATTTTATTTATAAGATATCAATGGCTATACCTACTCATTTATTCTATGTATAGTACAATATTTTATTATAAAATTTCAATATCCACATTTATTTTTATTCTTTTTGACCTACCGCTTGCTTTAGCTTTTCCCACAGTGAAGGTTGGCTGGAAAAGATCTCTTATAGAATAAGTCCACCTTTGTACACTTTTATGTTATGCCCTCTTTTTTTGTAAAATTTATGTGCTATAAGAATATAATCAGCGCAACCTACAATTTCTCTGGCATAATATTTTTCTACCCAAAGGTTGTCTGGAAGAAATCGCTTAAAGCGATAAGACCGCCTAAATTGTACTATTTGTAACTTCTATAACGTGTAACTGTATTTGTTTGTGCAATAAAGTGTATTGTATTGTAATTACGTCTTCCTAGCGCTGTTAATAAGGTGTTTGTCCAACGGATGTTATATCAACTTATACATACATACATATATATCATGCACACACGCACAAACGCACACACGCACACACACACACCACTCATACAAGTTGATTAAATTTATATAATTTATTATATAATAAGACATAAGTATGGAAGAGCGAGGTCCTCTGGCACAGACATTTTTATGTCTAAAAGAGGGCCCCAACTATCCTCTGTAACCCCCTAAGTTTTGGTAATAAACATTTTTTTTTGTATTTTTTTGTATAACTTAGCTCAGATACAAATTTCAAACAATAAAATCTCCTAAAAAGATGTCAAATGAAACGCCAAGAGCGAAAACCTCGTTCACAGCTAGCGATAGTAGAGCGTTCATACAGGACTCACTCATATTTCATGTTCTCGTTAACGGTTAGGGTTGTGCAAAGCTCAGTTATAAAAAAAATAATGTTTAATCAACGATCTCTATGTACTACTAGATGCCGCCACAACGCTTTCACATTCACTTTGAAACTTGTGCAGTTACTACTCAGAACATTTAATTATTTACTAAATATTGACATTATTTAACCGTAGCGTCAATATTTAGTAATAATTAAATGTTCTGCGTAGTAACTGCACAAGTTCCATTGTGAATGTGAAAGAGTTGTGGCTACTTGCGTGGAACAGAGCGATTGTTTGGAACGCTCCATCTAGTAGTACATAGAGATCGTTGTGTTTAGTCCACCCACAATTTTCCCGTGGTGACTAAGGGGTTTAGTAAGATCATTATTGCGATCACGAAACTGCTTGCCGAGCGTGGTGATTATGACAAATCCCCCAATGGACAGCCCACCAAAAGTGTCTATTGGGGAGGCTTGTGTTCAGCAGTGGACGTATTTCGGCTGATGATGACTTTGACTGACTGCTTTCTTTTTCAATGTTATCATCGTCATCATCAGCTTATTTTTGTCTTCACTTCAGGAGCACAGCCCTCTCTCATCTGCCGGAGACAGACGGAGGATTTGGCCTACACTCCCCGCGCTGGCCAGACGGGTTGGGGAGGCCTGATTGATGTTTTATAATGTATTCCCTCAGTCGCCTTGTACGACATCCACGGGAAGAGTTGGAGTGGTCCTATTCTACTCTACCGGAATCCACACGGCACAATGTTATGCAATCATTTAAATAACAATGCATATTTCACCAGCGTGTAAAATTCTGCTGATTTTATAAAAAATGCTAACGCCATTTTCCCAAAATTATGAGCCTTCGAAATATTTGTTTTTGAAAAAGTTTTTTAATACACTTTTACATATGCGTTCTCTGTTGCCATAATGTTATTCATTATACACACGTGCGTTTTAGATTATAGTTTACTTTTAATATAATAAGCTGCTAGCAAATTTAAAATAAGAAAACTTTGGTTCTTTTCATTTTTCTTAAAATAATAAACCAAGGAGTTTTTAATTTTTAGATATTTGGCTGTTTAGTGTAATGTTATCATTGCCTTTATATCATCTCTGCGTGCATAATTGCTAACTTCAATTTATTCCTTAATCATCATGTTCTTTTTCATTTTTACGCATAAATGAATTGAAAATAGTCGTATGAGACGCGTGGTAATTTAATTATCCAAATCTCGGATTTATCTTTTATATTTCCTCGCGTACGGCTCGGGCAAAAAAGTTTTGTTAACTACTACTCTTTAAATATGAATTAAGTGTGAATGGGATAAGAATATCACGAAAAACAGGACTAAAAGTGATTTGCTAAACCTATTTCAACATCTAGGTAATTTGCCCGAATCGGAGAATGCTGTGTCGGGTAACGTCCTTACGACAATGGCGTATATAAAATCAAACTGTTACTATCAAACTCAAGAACGTCAATAAAAATTTATGGCCCTTACGATGGACACCTTCGGAAAAAGTTTTATTTCTACACTGTAAGCTTAGGTATTAGGTATCCTGAAAAAATGATAGTACCAGAAGATTAATACTAAAAGTTATAGTTTTTAGGGGCAGAGCGAGCGTGCTATAATATTAAATAAGTAAATAATAAATATGCGGGGACATTTCACACACGGCCACCTGATCCCATCTAGGCAAAGCCTGTAATATGGGTACCAGGCAGCTAATATACATACATAAATACATAGTATAATATATAAATAACATCCAGTCACAAGGCAAACACAAGTGTTCATCACACGAATGTGTGCCTTGGGCGGGATTCGAACCCGCGATCCCGAGCTTCGCAGGCAGGTGTACTACCGACTAGGCTACGGGGCCAACAAAATATTCTTCAGGAACGTATAATGTTTACCAACCAATAGCATTAGAAACAATTAAGTATGATTATGCCGTGTGGTTTCCGGTAGAGTAGAATAGAACCACTCCAACTCTTCCCGTGGATGTCATACAAGGCGACTAAGACATTATAAAACATCAATCAGGCCTCCCCAACCCGTCTGGCCAGCGCGGGGAGTGTAGGCCAAATCCTCCGTCTGTCTCCGGCAGATGAGAGAGGGTTGTGCTCCTGCAGTGGAGACAAAAATGACCTGGTGATGATATTATTACTGAACGTAATTGCATGTAATTGCCTTAAATTTTATCAAAAATAAATATTTATGGATATGTATAAACATACTATTATTTTGGGAGAGCCATTTCCAGCAGTGGACGTTGATAAAACTACACAATGTATAAAAAATATACGTGTATGTCATCCCGTACAAATTGAATAACTATTAAATAATGTAAAATGCGAAAATATAATGAAAGTCTAAAAAACAACGATCTCTATGTACTACTAGATGGAGCGTTTCAAACAATCGCTCTGTTCCACGCAAGGAGCTGCAACTCGTTCACATACATTTTGAAACTTGTGCAGTTACTATGCAGAACATTTAATTATTTACTAAATATTGACGCTATTTACCCGTGGCGTCAGTATTTAGTAGAAATTAAATGTTCTGCGTAGTAACTGCACAAGTTTCATCGTGAATGTAATCGCGTTGTGGGTCCTTGCGTGGAACAGAGCGATTATTTGGAATGCTCCATCTAGTAGCACATAGAGGTCGTTGCTAAAAAATATTATTTTTGTGAAGTGGCAACCCTATGACAATCTCCATTCGGTCTTTGACAAAAAGTCATTAGCTCAGCAAGATGGCCTCTCATTCGTTCTTTTGACGCGGTAGATTGAGTTGTGAATGATACCGTGGCATGGATCATTCTAGAACTACGTGCATAGTTATAACCTTGTTTATAACTATACTATGTCTAGTAAAAAGGTGGCCGACGTAGTTGAAAGGATAAACGAGCTGATTTATATCTTTGGGGACATATAAAAAATTAACTATACATTTATTCCTATTAATATTATAAATGCGAAAATTTCGAAATTTGGATGTTTGTTTGTTACTCAATCACGCTTCAACCACTGAAGGGATCGGGATGAAACTTGGCACACATATAGGTTAGGTCCTGGAATAAGACATAGGATAGTTATTATTCCGAAAAAACATCTCATTCCCACGGGAAATACATAATAATTTGCGATGTTAAGTTGTCCACGCGGACGAAGTCGCGGCCAACAGCTAGTATGTTTATATAAGGGACATGATGCGAATTGAGGTAATCTGCTAGAGAACTAAAGTCTTCGACATAGCTCATAGATTACTGATGGGGTAAACGAGTTCTCGAGTGAGTTCTCATGCGTAGTGTGGGACGCCCCCTGGCTAGATGGAGCGACGATCTGCGTAAGGCGGATGGCAGCGACTGGATGAGAAGAACCGAGGATCGGGTTCAGTGGCGGGCCTTGGTAGAGGCCTATGTCCGGCAGAGGACTATTTCAGGCTGATGATGATGATGAATATGTTTATTTCTTTAAACTGTTCTCTTAATTACTTATTTCTGCAATATTTGAAAGAAAAAGGATAACTAGTTACAGGCAGCTTATTGAGAAAAACTATTGAGCCATACCCTCATGCTCACATTTAATACTCGCTCCTATCTATATAGAACTTATGCATTCACTACCCCTAACCACACCCCCCCCCCCCCCATACACATACATACAACCCAACACTTCATGGACATACACACAACGTCCCAAACTCTTAATTTTTTTATTGTTGTTTCGTATCTTTTTTTTTCTTTTCTTTCCTTTCTTATTTAATTATCTTACGTGAAAACCTGTTATTAGCTATACTAAATGTTATCATATCCCTCATTGTAATAACTGCAAATGTTTGTAAGCTGTTGGTTTTGTAATAAATAAAATAAAAAAACTCTCTAGTCGTCCCATAAACGATCCCCTCTATTCGAGTCCATTTAGTGCCAAATGACGTCATTAAGTGCTTTACGCCGCCTCTGATGCGTAAACAATATTTTTATTGCCGAATACTACTTATGACTCAGTTCAATAAACTTCACTCATTTAACCACCTGACTAGCGTAAGGGATAAGGTCATGCGTCAACAACATACAAAGGCTTCTCCTTTTTAACTTAGAGCGAACACGCACTGCGGTTTTTATTCGCCGCGATTTTTCCGCAGAATTCTGTGACATATGGAAGTTGTATGAAGATGCACGCACTTGCGGAAAAAATTCCGCAACCAGATCTGTATGTGTGTAAACGCTTTATAGTACCAAAAATAACAACAACAACAATAATAAAATAGGAATTAAACTGTGTACAAAGGCGGACTTATCCCACTTAGGGATCTCTTCCAGTCAGCCTTGGAGTAACCGAAAGGACAAGTATAATGCGTTTAGTACCAAATTTGATAAAGAAATGTACCTACTTTTAATAAAATTTGAAAATACATATTACATAAACATAAACGAACAATATATACATAGACGATACACGAATAAGTGAATGATACAAATATCTGTGTTTTGCTGCCATCGAAATAGACCATCGAAGTAGTATATAAAGATCAATGTTTGCTGCAGACTTCAAATCGTAGTGCGTGTTTATAGCCCGGGAAACGAAAAAATCTAGGTTTTATTAGTTTCGGAGTACCGATTGGTTGACGAGTTCTCGAGTGGCAGGTAGTGGGGGACGGGCGTCTAGCGTAAGGCAGCTGGCAGTGACTGGATGAGAAGATGGTTCAGTGGCGCGCCTTGGGAGAGGCCTATGTCCAATAGTGGACTGGGGTGACTGGATGAGAAGAACCGAAGATCGGGTTCAGTGGCGCGCCTTGGGAGAAGATTATGTGGACTGGGAAAGGACAAATAAGTTTTTTTCAGGGTACGACACGTATTTTTCAGTACATCATCAGGTTATTTTTGTCTCCACTGCAGGAGCACAACCCTCTCTCATCTGCCGGAGACAAAGGGGGACTTGGCCTACACTCCCCGCGCTGGCCAGACGGGTTGGGGAGGCCTGATTGATGTTTTATAATGTTATGTACACTAATACTATAAAGAGGAAAGATTTGTATGTTTGTAACGAATAAACTCAAAAACTTCTGGACCGATTGAAAAATGCTTTCACCATTAGAATGCTACATTATCCCTTCGTAACATAGGCTATATTTATTACTATAAACAATTTACGGAAGAAGTGGGGAATGCAGTCCTGAATCAAACGATCTATACATCATCATCATCATCAGCCCGAAAGAGTCCACTGTTGGACATAGGCCTCTCCCAAGGTGCGCCACTGAACCCGATCCTCGGTTCTTCTCATCCAGTCACTGCCAGCCGCCTTACGCAGATCGTCGCTCCATCTAGTCAGGGGGCGTCCCACACTACGCTTGCCCAATCGCGGTCACCACTCGAGAACTCGTTTACCCCAGCGGTAATCGGTTCTCCGACAGATCTATACATACCTCGTGTTTTATTTTAACTACCCTGTTATATTTGTTCCTAAACCTTGCATGTTACTTAAAAGAAATCATATTTAGGCTATTGGTTTTAGGGATCCGTTGAGAACCGGAAATTCTATTTGCCGAAATACGTGTTTCCGGCCGCGCGTCTGTCAATACAATTTATCGGAATCTTTTGCACCGATTGAGTCGAAAAGCCTTTATAAGCCTTCTAGTGTGGGAATGAAAAAAGGAAATGAATTGTGCGGAACCTCTTGTTGTACGGATTTGCACGAGCAACGATTTATTTTTATTTCAAAACTTATTTAAGTACTCCGGTACATTTGTAGTTATAAATAGGGGTCGGAATTAGGTACTGTCATTTAAGAGTACGTACTTGCGAGAACTATATGCCACGGAAGATTAGTAATAACCAACGATCTCTATGTACTACTAGATGGAGCGTTCCAAACAATCGCTCTGTTCCACGCAAGGAGCCACAACTCTTCAGGATCTTTTGTGCCTAACCCCTGACCACCAACAGTGCCCCAAGCCGATTTGGTGGACTTCACATACGCCCCAGAATTTCTTCTTCGGCGTATGCAGGTTTCCTTACGATGTTTTCCTTCACCGAAAAGCCTGTGGTACTATAAATAAACCGTACTTAAGCTTCGTAAAACTCATTGGTACGGGCGGGGTTTGAACCCACGACCACATGAACGTGAGGCGAGTGCACAACCAACCGGCTACCGCGGAAGTGCCATATGATCTGGGTTGGCGCGGAAGTGAATTACATAGGTTTATTATTAACTATCTATAGCCCGCGACTTCGTCCGCGTGGACAACTTAACATTACAAATTATTAAATATTTCCCGTAGGAATAAGATGATTTTTCGTGATAAAAACTATCCTATATCCTATTCCAGGACCTAATCTATATGTGTGCCAAGTTTCATCACGATCCGTACTGTGGTTGAAGCGTGATTGAGTAACAAACAAACATCCAAATATCCACAATTTCGCATTTATAATATTACCTAATAGTCTTGTTTTTGTTTACATATTATTATGATACACTGTTTTAACTCTAACACAGCGAATACGAGTATATCCTAGGTTGGGCATGCGTTATAGTACTGAACAAAACTTAATTTATTTTAAATGTTATCATTATTTATTATTTTTACTAACATAGTTCAGCCCTGGTTTTTTTTATATTCTATTCTATTTTAAATGACTCCAAATATATGATAAAAAACCTCGTTACGCTAAATATTCCAACGAGTGTAGTACTAGACGTAAGTCTAATTAACTTCTAAATATAACTAAGATAATTAATGTAACTTAATACCAATCTAATTCCCGAAACACTGAGGCATGAATATTGAATTAATGGGACCCTATTCGATAAGTCGCCTTCTTTCACGTGTAATTAAAGATCATATTGTCACTTGATCCAATTGGGAAACAAGGTATCAGTAATCCAGGTGATTATTTCGTAAATATCAATATATTATCTTATCTTCTCAGGGGGCCAGGAAGACCTGGCGACACTTCGACCCTTCAGGATCTTTTGTACCAAACCCCTGACCACCAACGGTGCCCCAAGCCGATTTGGTGAACTTCACGTACGCCTCAGAATTTCTTCTTCGGCATATACAGGTTTCCTTACGATGTTTTCCTTCACCGAAAAGCCTGTGGTATTATAAATAAACCGTACTTAAGTTTCGTAAAACTCATTGGTACGGGCGGGGTTTGTACCAGGACCTCATGAACGTGAGACGAGTACACAACCAACCGTGGTGGCTCATATCTATAAGTATAAGAGATATCAAAAAACTTCTAACTGATAAGTATCAAAATTATGTTGTCGAACGAGTGAAATGACATCGATATATATTTTTTAAATCATGGAATCTTTGAGGTATCTCCAAGCTAAATAACTAGGGGGAATAAAAAGAATATTTAAAAATAAATTTAAAAAAAATCTTATTTCTAAGGCATATTACTCAGTTGACGAATTCCTGAAAGACGTTTCAAAGTATATTACTTGACATTTGTGAATATATGACATTATTTATTAATTATTATATTCTGTTACTTATGTGACATTAATTGTTAAAAACATTTTTGACTTGTAATTTTTGTTACCAATAAATATGATTATAAAAATTTACATAAATTTTTCTTTTCATTGATATCGTTTAACACGTTAGATAACTTAGTTTCGTTATCAGGTTCAAGTTTTTGTTAATAGCTCTGAAAATAAGGAAATGAATGTATGGAAGTTAAAGAAGTCAACAAAGTCAAATAGTTTATTATAATATCCAGATTAATAAATTTTTAAAGTCAGGGTTATTAAAGAATTAAGTAAGTTTAACTTTGTTTTTGATACATCGCGCTTCTCGATTCTTACTTTTATTAACGAGGTCTACACTCGAGAACTCGTTTACCCCTGCGGTAATCGATTCTCAGACAGATGTGACCAGCCCACTGCGACTTCAGCGTACTAACTTTTTGAGCTACGTCGAAGATTTTAGTTCTCTGGCGGATCACCAGATTTTAATCAGTAATGAAAGCAAACTACTTCACACTCCCATATTCTACGAAGTCGGTTGCTTTCAGATATTATTATAAAGTTAACTAAAGTTAAACTTTCTCAGCTCATTAAGTAGTTCTAAGTTTCCCTTCAGATACCCTCGCTGGCATGTTAAGTTGTTAACTTGGTCCTTAGAGAACTTGTAAGAAAATTTTCTGTCTTTTTGGATCCAACTAAGTTGAGACTAACTTAGAAGAAATTTAGTAAACTACATAACTTACTTACCTAAACATATCCTGCACTAAAGTCCCAATAAACAGGTATAGATAACATAATGCTCACGCCTTGGTCCCAGAGGGGTAGGCAGAGACAATGTATCGCCTGCCACTATCCGCGATCCTGGCACACCTCAGTTATCTCACTCACATCGTCTTTACCTTAAATACGTCCACGGCTGGACATAAGCCACCCCGTTAGAATGCCATCTTTTGGTGGGCTGTCCATTGGGGGATTTGGCAGACAGAGTGGTGTTCGCAGTAATGATCTTAATTTACACAGGAGAACGCTGGTACCCGTCCCTGGTGCTATTCCTTAGTAGCCTTGACGACACCCACAACACAACATCTTTTAAAAATCAAGTTTGCATACAATTAACAAAGATTTTGCGAAGCTGAATTAACATTAGTACCAGGCATCTTTGTCATTCAAATAATCGTTTATTTTATAATAGGCTTTCTTACAAAGTTGTTTTTTAATGTGAATCTTAAACTTTCGGTCCGTCATATTTACGATTTCCTCTGGTAGTTTGTTGTAGAAGCGTATACATTGCCCCGTGAACGATTTACTGACCTTACTTAGTCTTAACCCTGGTAAAACAAGTTAGCACGAAACTGTAGTATGGTGGCGATCATAACAGACTAGAAATGGTCGCAGTGATACAAAGTCTAGACTGAGATCTTGATATAGGACCAAATCGAATGATGAATAATACATGCCAAATTATTATAAGAATGTGTGACATGACCTGTCAGTACAAAATGAATTTTAACTCCGGCGGATATTATACTAAATACTTATGGAGTAGGCCTACTGCAATATTTATATCAACAGCTACTTTAACAGCCTCTGTTAAAATTGAACAACTTCAAGTGCAAAATTTGCACTTAGACGACATAACTTATTTAATAAGTTGCTTATTCTTAAAGTTTCCGTTGCGACCCGACAAGCATTTTCACTCACAAAGTTTGCCTCGAGGCCCGAAAAAGGCATCCGTGCTTTAATTACGAACACAACAATCAGTTGAAGGAATAAAGGACACATAAATGGAATGAACAGTCTCGGAATGAGAATTTAAATGTGACTGACAGAAAGTTTAAGAATCACATCAAAAACAACTTTGTAAAAAGCCTATTAAAAGTTCAATCATCTTTAAGATATAATAATAGTTTTAAGTAAATCGTTCACGGGGCAGTATACGCTTCTACAACAAACTACTAGAGGAAATCTTAAATATGACAGACAGAAAGTTTAAGATTCACATTAAAAACAATTTTGTAAGAAAGCCTATTATAAAATAAACTAGGTATTATTTCAATGACAAAGATGCCTGGTACTAACGTTGCATCAGTTTCTTTACAGCACAATCTTTACATAATTGTATACAAACTTGATTGTAAAAGATGTGTTGCGTGAAGTTTGTTGCGCCGTTTCTTTTTCACAGCGCTAACACCTAGGAAGCGGTAGTCGCAAAAAAAATTGACGTATATAAATGTCCTAAGTATACTCAAGTGCAATAAATAATTTTGAATTTGAAGGTCAAGCACCTAAGGTATATTATAGCCTGTATTGAACGAAAAGTTTAAGCAAAATTTACTAAATTTTGTGATTAAATCTGCTCGCTTTTATGGATCTTATCTTATCTTATCTTCTTAGGGGGCCAGGAAGACCTGGCGACATTTCGACCCTTCAGGATCTTTTGTGCCAAACCCCTGACCACCAACGATGCCCCAAGCCGATTTGGTGGACTTCACATACGCCTCAGAATTTCTTCTTCGGCATATGCAGGTTTCCTCACGATGTTTTCCTTCACCGAAAAGCCTGTGGTATTATAAATAAACCGTACCTACTTAAGTTTTGTAAAACTCATTGGTACGGGCGGGGTTTGAACCCACGACCTCACGAACGTGAGGCGAGTGCACAACCAACCGGCTACCACGGCTTCCACCGCTTTTATGGATAGTCGCGGGTGTGGTACTACATGCAGATCATTATGTCTAAAACTTTTATTGGTATTTTGTTTAACGAAACTTCATTAAAATTTAAGCCAAAATTAATAATGTTTACACAGATACCCTCATTTCATGAAAATTTAATTATTGATATTTTCGATATCCACTATTAAAATAAATCAAAACAAATTTTATCTAAATACCTAAATGTTGAAGTATACATCGTTTAATTAAGTGTGCGGCAATATATAGCTCAGTTAATAATGAATTTAATTATCTACTAGCTGTGCCCGCGGCTCCACTCGCGTGGACTACAGTTTTTTATCATCAACAGGTTATTTTTGTCTCCACTGCAGGAGCAAAATCTGCCGGAGACAGACGGAGGATTTGGCCTACACTCCCCGCGCTGGCCAGACAGGTTGGGGAGGCCTGATTGATGTTTTATAATGTATTCCGCCTCACCGATACGCTGCGCGCAGGTGTTCACAATGACGATCCATCGGTCGTTTAACATCATAGTAGGGAAGCGATGGTACGATGTCAGCCATGTCACGAGTACGCCGCCGTCACATACATACAAACAACTAATAAACACACTATAATGTAGTAGATTTCAGTAGCCACATTGTGATTTGTAGTAAATAACGCAGAAGTGTTTTAATATCGGAAGTGATTTCGCTTGTCCAATGGGAGCCGACAAGACGTTCCACAACCACACAGCCATTTAGTGTAACGTAATTAATTTCCAGAGAGGACGAAGCTGCGATAGAAAAGCTTGCGTCATTTTGGCAGAGCCACAGCCTCTGATTTGAAATCTGACTATGCAGAAAATTTGTCCTGGAAATGTACTATTTTGTACTAGAAAAAAGTATATGGGTATATTGGTGGCTCTGCCAAAATGACGTCACTACAGCAGGCCACGTTGTATCTCGGAAACTACAAAAGATATCATATTCTGTAATAGTACAAAATTTGTACTCCAACTTGTGCTCCACATATCCAAAGTTCAGATCCCTAACCCTTACCGTGATTGGTCAGATTTCAAATCAGAGACTGTGGCTCTGCCAAAATGACACAAGCTTTTCCATATTCATTTTCCATTCCCCTTTAAGGAGACTTATAGAATGTTTTGCAGATCTTCTGCATTTTCAGATATAGCAGCGATGGGCAAAACGAATGTGGTCTAAGTACACTCCATTTACATTAATACCCCTCCCATCTCAGTCAAACATCTTGAAGATATCCTCAAATGCATTCGTGAATAACTTAGGTGCAATCACGTTTCCCTTTGAAACACCTTTCTGAACTGGAATAGAGTTGGTGAATTCTCTTTGTGAGTTTGTGAATTCTCTCAATTGTACCTTCATTATTGCTGTTGCCGTGTGGTTTCAGGTAGAGTAGAATAGGACCACTCCAACTCTTCCCGTGGATGTCGTACAAAGCGACTAAGGGAATATTACATTATAAAACATAAATCAGGCCTCCCCAACCCGTCTGGCCAGCGCGGGGAGTGTAGGCCAAATCCTCCGTCTGTCTCCGGCAGATGAGAGAGGGTTGTGCTCCTGCAGTGGAGACAAAAATAACCTGATGATGATTATTGCTGATTTGTATTACAAGCTCTTCAGAATTTGCATATGTCGATTATATCTGGAACCGTTTAAAATTGTGACAGCCCGTCAGTGTTCGATCGAGTCAAACGCTTTTTCATAATCAACGTCGACTTGTATTACGACGACGTAAAATAATTTGTACTGTTAATTTTGGAAATGATATAAGAAAGAAAGGAAACATTATTAACATTTGTGTTAAAAGTATTTTAATTTTAATTATGTTATACATACATACAATGATTTGCAAAAATAATATTTTATTGAAATCGAAAGTGGTTTTAGATTGTAATATTCGTAGATAATACCTATTGTTTCTGAATAAATGAACTTTGAAACTTTTGAATCTTTGTAACACAATTACTTTTGTACATTTATTGGCGTTATTTTTAACTATTACCTTCTGTTTATTTTCGTTCTTAGAAGTTTAAAATCATTAAGTACCCAGTCAACAGTCTCTGGTTGTTCTCTCTACATCTTTGTTTGCTTCATTTCGTTTGATCGAATGACTATTATTATCCGGGCAGAGGAAGTTGTCTTGTTTATGTCTCGATTTAACATTCAAACGAAATGCGCAAAAAAAAACATCCTCTTCTGGTTTTTCTCGCATTAGAAGTTGAACAGTCGTTATATGGAATGTTTGTTTGTAAGTTTATTTCAGGTTATCTTCATTAATATTTATGTTATATATCTATCTGTCAATATGTGTGCTTGCTTCACCGATGGATAGATTTACAAGCTTTCTATCTATCCTTATAACCATACTGTTTCAAAAATAAACTATGCGTTTTTATCCTACATAAATAAAAGTCATTATATAAATCGCTTACTTAATATATTCATAAACATGTTTCTTTTCGTCTATTTTAAAGACTAAATATAAATAACCTGTCAAATGCATATTGATAAATTTAGTTAACGAAAAATGTTTACGAAATTTTCGTTGCCATTGAAGATAATTTACCATTATGTAACCAAGTCAAAGTAAAGTAAAAATTCTTTAATGCACATATTCAGTACACTTCGTACAATTAATTATACACAATTTTAATTGTGTATCGCTTCTAAGGCGAAGAAGAAACGGCGTAACAAACCTTCAGGAACCCATTTTTTTAATTAAGTTTGTATACAATATCAAGAAGATTGTGCGAAGCTGAAGCAACATTAATACCAGGCATCTTTGTCATTCATATAATCGGATGTTTTATAATAGGCTTTCTTACAGAGCTGTTTTGATGTGATTTTTAAATTTCCTGTCCGTCATATTTAAGATAGACAGATAAACTCTTTATTGCACATAAATTAAGGATAACAATAAAATAGGTACAGGTTTTTGGAAAGTGTACAAAGGCGGCCTTATCGCTTAAAGCGATCTCTTCCAGGCAACCTTTCAGAAGAAAAATAGGAAAGACACAGCGACAGAGTATTGCAGGTGAAAGAAGAGAAATTTATAATTTTAGATCATGGTAAATACTTAGTAAAGATATGGTAATTATAAGAAAATCAATTATTTACAACAGGTGTACGCCGTCCAACCCCTCGTGGTGAGGCATAGTCCCTAAGACGCTGGCGCTATTACCTCGCTGGATTGCCAGGCTTACACGTTGCAAGGTAGGCGCCAGCCCTGAGGTCTCCGGTGGCGTGGACCAGCCTGGTCGACAGAGCCTTAATTGCCTACTAATATTATATGACCACCAGCCTGTCCGTATATCTTCGTGTGTGTGCGTACATTATAGTAGGGCTACTGCACCCAGAGTCTGAACATAGTCGATCGAGAGAGAAATAACGTTATACAAGAACAACTTAGCTTCTCTTTCTAACTTATTGCGTCGATCTCTCGGTACCGGTCCATAACATAGTAACTTCGTATTATTTTTTGCGGGAGAGATAACGTTATATGTCAACAACGTAAGTACTTCTCTTTCTAACTTATTGCGTCGATCTCTCGGTACTGGTAAGGGAGAGAGGAATTCTTTAAGTTGTATTTAAAAAATCTCTTGAATTATAATTATCTACCCACCACACTAACACTACCCTGCGCCTAAACTATCGAGAGAGGAACAACATTTTACGTAAACATGTGTTTCTCTTTCTAACCGGCAGCGTACTACATGGCACTACGCAGCGTAGAACTTCATCATCAGCGTCTATAGGTGAGATAACTTAAACGTAAACTCATCGTGAAAGTTTGGATATTTGGATGTTTTGATGTTTGTTACTCATTCACGCTGCAACCATTGGACGGATCGTGATGAAACTTGGTACACATATAGGTTAGGTCCTGGAATAATACATAGGATAGTTTTTATCCCGAAAAACATTCCATTAATACGGAAAATACATAATAATTTGTGATGTTAAATTGTCCACGCGGACGAAGTATATACTCTTTGCATCCAGTCTTTCCACTCCTCAAAAAATTCGCCACCAACCAAAGGTTGCGTGTAGGAAATCGCTGAAAGCGATAAGGCCGCCGTTGTACACTAAATTCATCCTTCTATGTAAGTTCTGTTTTTATTTAAAAATGTATATGTTTTGGTGCACAATAAAGAATATTTGAATTGAATTGAAGGCGCGGGCAACAGCTAGTAAAAAAAAAAAGTCCTATCGATAACCACCCGTTGTTATATTACGGAACCAGACGGGCGAGGTCAGCTAACACTTGCCTACTCTATTTTTCCTTCACGTTCCAGAGTCCATAATTAGTATTCCTTTCTCGCTCGTACTTTGTCTGATAAGTTAATAACGATTGAAACTGCGTGGTAAATTGTTTTTGTGGCAAAAGCTATCTTATCTATTTGATGGACAGTATAATTTGGTGGTCGCCTCACTCGCCTGATGGTTTGGACGTTGGTCTAGAACATTTGGTTTTGATTGCGTTTTCTTTTGGGAAAGTTAGCGAGTTACGTGTTTTTTTTTTTTTAGTTTCTTTTTTAAAAATTGGTACTAAACGCGTTATATTAGTCCTTTCACTAACTCGAAGATTGAAAATCAGCACCTAGCACCTTATTTGGTCTAGGCATATGCTGAGTCGTTTGCCTTTTAGCTGCCACGGCACACGCATACTATTTTAACTATATTAAAAATTTAAAATTGTTTTCTCTAGTCCTTAAACTTTTTTTTTCCTTTTTCTTGCTTTTTTGGTTTTTTCTTTGTGTGTGCCAATTATGGTAGTAAATAAATTTTTTTTCTTCCTTTCTATTTTTCTTTCTTTCTTTGGTGAGGAAGGTGGCTGGCGGATCCTTATGTTTCTTACCTATATGAAGCAGTGCGGCTGGCCAACGACCGCTATGCGTGTAGGCGCATTCTATACGGCCGCGAACCTCAGCAGTGAGGGAACAACAGAGAAGAAGGTTCAATGGAAAAGATTCCTAGTGGGTTAAGTCCGCCTTTGTACACAGTTTTATTCCTATTTTGCTGTTAATTTTGGTACAATAAAGCGTTTACAAGCCTCCCCAACCCGTCTGGCCAGCGCGGGGAGTATAGGTCAAATCCTCCGTCTGTCTCCGGCAGATGAGAGAGGGTTGTGCTCCCGCAGTGGAGACAACAATAACCTGATGATGATGATGAAAGCGTCTTGTTATTCTAGTTCTAACATTGTAGAAAATTCTAGCACTTTATTGACTTTAGTCAAAATGTAGAGATTCTCTTTCATTCTTAGTTCACTATTGAACATAAGCCTCCCCAATAAAATGCCATTTTTGGTAGGCTGTCCATTGGGATGTTTGCCATCACCACGCTTTGCAGGCGAATTGTTGATCGCAGTAACGATTTTAATATACACAGGAGAACGATGCTTCCCATCCCTGGTGCAATCCCTTTGTCGCCTTGACGACACCCACGGAAAGATTAGCGGTGGGCCTATTCTAAGCTGGTAGTCACACGATTTAAACACATTCGCCTCAGATATATTTTTGAGGCCTTTTTAATTGTGATCATCAAACTTCAAAATAATAATTATAATGGGAAAGTGTCGATGCTTCGATGTTTGGATGTTTGTTACTCATTCACGCTTCAACCACTGGACGGATCGTGATGAAACTTAACACCATCGAAAGTACATAGAGGTCGTTGCTTAACGCACATATAGGTTAGGTCCTGGAATAGGACAAGTTCTTAGAATAGTTTTTATCCCGAAAAATCGTCTCATTCCTACGAGAAATGAAATCAATCGTTAAAATCAGTGAAGATGTGCAAATATCGAAACCTACGCGGACGAAGTCGCGGGCAAAATATAGTTATTTATTACTATATATCAAAAGGGGCTTGGTGTACGTTTCTCTCTGCTACTCTAGACGAATGGGGAAAAAACCAGTGCACAGATAAGGAAAGTAGACCGATGGGGAAAGTAGACCGATGGGGAAAGTAGACCGATCGCTCCTAGGGTTCTATAGTAACTGCAAAGCAATGACAAACAACCTGTCAAAACAAATGCTAAACCACCGATTTTTACAGCTTCTCATTTTCTGTTGCAAGCGGCTCGATTGTGGAACTCGCTACCACCAGACATCCGTAATAGTCAATCCTTTTTAATTTTCAAAAACCGTGTTAAAGAACACTATCTATCGCTAAGTTAGGATTGGAATCCATATCTTATATATGAATATTTGTATATTACTTATATTATTATTTAATAATGTATATTATATTTATATATTATTAGTAAATATTTATTTATATACTTACGAGTATATTTTTTATCGTGTAGGTTATAATCTATGTAAGTGGGTATATAGTTTATATTAGTGTATGTGTGTACGAGTATATGTTTTTTTATTTACGTACACACTATGTCTGCCTCTCTCATTTCAATTATCTCTCTCGCTGGTCTGCTGGAAGAAATCTCTCTCAGAGATAAGTTCGCCCTTTGTACTTGTGTTTCTTTTTAATGTATTATTTTTGTTTTATCTGTGTGTGTGCGATAAAGAGTTAAATAAATAAATAAATAAATAAATGCAAATGAAAGAGTAATTTAAAAATACTTCACAGATGACAATGGAAGGAGACCCGACGGTATGTCGTTAGTCCCATGGAAATTGGGACGGCCGCTCGTGTGGGACGCAACGTGTGTCGACACACTGGCGCCGTCCCATGTAGCCCAACGGAGAGGGCGGCGGGTGCGGCGGCGGTTGGCGCTGAAAACCTTAAAAGGCGCAAATATGCAGCCATCGGCGATGGCTACATATTTGTGCCTTTCGCTGTGGAGACGATGGGACCGTGGGGGCTGGAGGCGCGTCGCCATGTCGCCGACTTATCGAAGCGCCTAGTCGACTTGTCGGGCGACCGGAGGGCTGGTGCGTGCCTCAGCCAGCGCATTAGCCTGGCCATTTAAAGGGGAAACGCAGCCAGTGTTCTGGGCACCCTACCGCAGGGCAGCGACCTAGAGCCCATTTTTATCTCTAATTATTTATCTGTATTTTTTATTTATTTTTATAAGACACTTAATATGTAATCCTAAAATTGTAATGCGACATTGGGCCCGATCCTGAAGGCACACCTTTAAAATTTGACAGCGCTAAAATTGGTTTCGTCTTTATCTTCATAATACTGTGTGACAAGGATAGCAACAGTTTTAGTGCTGTCAAATTTTAACATTGTAGGCACAATGTTAAAATTTGACAGCACTAAAACTGTTGCTATCCTTATCTGAAGGCGAATCCAGCCCATTAAGTTGTTAAATAAAATAAACAAATGACAAAATTACCAAGTCCGTTGTATTCAATAACAAAATTACCTCGCGCAACGCTCTCCGCCTACATACTGTTCTCCGCAAAGATGTGGTAGAAGCCTAAGCTCTCATTTGCTGGTAAAAAGGTTCGTGAAGCTAACGTGGGTTGTCACTTTGCGTACTTAGAGCAATTTGCGTGGAAGTGATGTTGAGCAGAGGGGTGAGAGGGTGAGAGCATCATGAAGTTAGGTGTTGGGTTCGAAAATGTTTAGGATGTTGGAGTAAGTTTAGATATTCAGGAGATGTAGCTTTTGTAAGCAAGATTGACAAGATAAGATAAGACTTTATTTGCCATAGAATAGGGTACAGTTCATTAGATGGTCATTATGAGGCTACGATCTCTTAATTCTGCTATTTACAAGAGCATGCAAATATTTACATTACTAATAAAAATAATACTTAATGAAACTAAGACTAAAACTTTTCAACTACTTGTAACGTTCCCCAATCCCTCGGAGCCGGGAAACTACTAAAACTACCTATAACACGTACCTATCTTCCTACTATCCTATATGTCGATGTAGGAGGAGAGTATAACTTAATGAATATATTTATTAAATCTAACCGAGAATGAATTTATCATTCTAACCGTAATTTAACGTCTAATTTGGCCAAGTGATCGTCTAGTCCCCTACGTTGTGTTTCGAAGTAACCCGTGAACTTTTAGGATTGGGAGCTCGACTCAAGTAATTGGTTTCTTAATAGCTTACACTCTAGTAAAATAAGAATATAATAAATAAATACATAAAAATACTATAAATAAACAACTATGAACTTTTTAGTGAGGTAATTTAATATTGGACTAACAGATTTCAGGTATTAATAATAAACTAGATATGAATTAAGATGATGTTGAAAGACAATAGCAGTATGAAAACCCCCTGACGCGTAAAAGAGTGCCCGCAGCCTCCTACCTTCCCCAATAGCTGCGCCCATCCACCTGGCTAATAAGCTACTTCCAGTCCTTAGGGTTTTCATACATACTCACGCCTTCCAACATTATTCATGCGGAGCTAGGTACGAGACGTGGGTAATAGTTTCTTTTCAAAAGCTTAAAAGTGAGATTCCATCACTGTGGTATTCACTCTTCACTTATTTCTAAGTGTCAAATGATGTCCAGCCCTTCCTCGAGATTCACAAGTATCTGATGGATAAGAGGGACCTCTACCAACTCACTATGAGAAGTTAAATAACTAATAAATAAGCTTGTTACTCACTCTCGAGTATTGTTGACTAGTAAAATCGCGATATTTATAAACTAAATAAATATCGTGCTAATTTCTAACTATACTCTTTGAGATAAAGTCAGAATGGTTGATGAAGTAAGGTGGCGGTCATGCCAATTGTTTTAATGTAAGTTGAAGTACAGTATAGCCTCGGCCATTGACAAATGTAGGTAACAGGATCCTCGGATCGTGTACAGACTGAATCTACTCGTAGGTCAAGATACTCAGGCGAATGGCTATAAGTGACGATGGAAATACAGGTGGCCTCGACCAGCTGTCAGATCCAATAAACTATTCTTTCAGTTTATCTCATAACCATAATATAACCCTCAGATTATAAAAATACCTTCCCCTCGGAGTCGGTAAGAGCACCTTGAACCACTCATAGACAGGTTCTGTAATTGTATGACTTAGAGCCAAATGACGAGTATTGAATCAATATGTGCCCTTGGGCCACATATAAGTAGATTAAAGAAGATATAATTGTCCTGTGGACTTCGACGATACTGTACTGAAGAGTAAAATGGTTGAATAGACTTCATGTACCACATCGACTGTATTCTCAAAGGTTATCTACAAATGAATGTATAAACCAAACTTTATGTCTCGAATTTAAGTAGTTTATAAATATATTAAATATTTTGCAAACATACACATGACTATCATTAATTAATAAAGAAGTTGTTTACTTCCTTTCTTTACTATCTAAGATCCTATAGGTACCTAAGTTATTAGACTCCTATTTGAAGCCAATTGTAACTAATATTAGTTCAGCAGTGAACTTCCTCTTCCACTGATCAGAGGACTTTGTCATAACATGGAATAGCCAAATAGCATCCGGTACTACATATTTGTTATGTAATGAAGTTAAGAACTTGAATTCATTTTATGTTGGTAATTAAATAAAGTGGGTATTTAGGTATATTTTGTATACCTAATATTTGCAGTGTATTGACCATTTATGCACATTACTATTAGATAGTATGGATGTTTTGTAAAACTAGTAGGAATAGAATCCAATTTCAATTAACAAGGTCTTAACTTATACATATAAGTTACTTATTTTACCTCTATGGAGATAGACTTAATCACTAACTTACAAGCTAGGTCCTAACATTGCAAATAGTATCAACCTAATGCAATTCCTAACTCCCTAGTCCCTACTTAACTTACAATTAGAATTTAATAAACATTACCTAAAGGTTTAAGTTATAACCTCCAATAGTGGGAGTTATTTTGCCTACAATGTACCCTAACAGCCCTGCCTAATTCCCTACCATCCTATTACCTAGATATTATGTTATGTTAATTATGTGATTGAAGTCAACGCTTATGTCCAACATTGGGCATTACCATCATCCTACATACCTAGGACTATACCATCTGTACTTAGAACCTTATTCCTCATGTACAATAATTACAAACGCTTTGTCTGCTTCAGCAGTGGGTAGAACTTACTTAATACGCCTACATCATAACATACTTAGAAATCTACCCACCTATTTTATTATTAAAATGTGTATTTAAAATAATGGATTAATACCGACTATGGGCATTAACAAACCTAATACGTCCTAATGCACAGCCCTATATCCCTATTACGGTTCCTACCTAGTATTCCCTATTTGAAGTTAATAGTTAATACCAACTATGAGCATTAACAAACCTAACACGTCCTAATGCAAAACCCTATATCCCTATTAAGGTTCGCATCTAGTATTCCCTATTAGAAGTTAATAGTTAATACCAACTATGAGCATTAACAAACCTAATACGCCCTAATGCAAAACCCTATATCCCTATTATGGTTCCTACCTAGTATTCCCTATTAGAAGTTAATAGTTAATACCAACTATGAGCATTAACAAACCTAACACGTCCTAATGCAAAACCCTATATCCCTATTTGAGGTTAAGTATAGCCTACGTCCAGCGAAGGACCATACAGGCATAACCAACCCTATTTCAACGTCCTATCCACCTAACGTTCCCTATTTGAAGTTAATATGTATAGCCTATGTCCAGCAAAGGATCATACAGGCATAACAAAACCTAATTCAACGTCCTATTCACCTAACGTTCCCTATTTGAAGTTAATATGTATAGCCTATGTCCAGCAAAGGATCATACAGGCATAACAAAATCTAATGCAAATCCCTATCAACCTACGTTTCCTAATTGAAGTTAATATGTATAGCCTATGTCCAGCAAAGGATCATACAGGCATAACCAACCCTATTTCAACGTCCTATTCACCTAACGTTCCCTATTTGAAGTTAATATGTATAGCCTATGTCCAGCAAAGGATCATACAGGCATAACAAAATCTAATGCAAATCCCTATCAACCTACGTTTCCTAATTGACCTATGTTCTCTAGCTGCTAATAAAACCCGCTCTTGACTTAGAGCTTATTGAATTGTCCACGTGTGCAAAAGAAAGCCCCATTTACTTTATGTGTGGTGTGTGTGTGTGTGTATATTTACCTGACCCTAGCTACAAAAATCTAAATCCCGTAAAGGGCCTAACGTCCATACGCACGTGCTAGCGCATTTGGGTGTGTATTTCCCTACCAGATTGTGACAATGTCTTGAAAAAGACAAAGGGCGACTACATCTGAACAGCCGCGCCCACCAGTTACGGTGTTAAAACCAAGTACACTTCCGTTGTCACCGTTAGGAGGTCAAGAGTACTGTGGTCCATTGAATAATTCAATGTAAGCATCAAACCTATCCTACAATAACCTAAAGCTAAAGAAACGGAGGAGGAAGGAATAAAGGTTTTAGGAGTGTAACGCTGAGATCTCCCAGGCTCAAGAGATCACTCAATGATAGAGGGCTAAAGGGGTCTTGGCCCAGCGAGAGTTTGTGTGTGTGTGTGTGTGTGTAATGCGGTGTTATTAGCACCTAAAGTTGTAAGTGTACGGAAGGAATGGGGTAGGTATACTTCAGCCAAGGATGTAGGAACTTTCCCTAAACCTCGTAGTTGAGAAACTAAACCATCACTGTCAAAACTTATTGACGAATTAATCAAAATTACCTCTTCTAAAAACGCGCAGCGTAACGTCTAAACTGTTAGACGAATAAAATAAAATGCGGTCCCGAATACTGGCTCCCTTATCTTTTATACTCCCCGCGCGTAGTCTTGTTGAAAACGATGCCCCGCCCACTTTGCTTTCGACACTTGCTTTCAACAACCAACTTTTCCTTTCAATCGTTTTCGCGTCGCTTCCATTTGCTTTCAACAGCCAACAGGTGTTCCATGACGCGTACTAATCGCTTTCAACATCGCTTTCAACAGCCAACTTTTCCTTTCAATCCTTTTCGCGTCGCTTTCATTTGCTTTCAACAGCCAACAGGTGTTCCATGACGCGTACTAATCGCTTTCAACATCGCTTTCAACAACCAACTTGCATTTCGCATCGTATATGCTTGCTGAAATAACACCTTTCTTTCGAATATCCCTTATGTTTGCACACAAACATACATACTTACATGCCCATATCCATTCATACATACATACATACATACTTACATGCATACATACATACATACATACATACATACATACTACGAGAATTTAATAAGAACCTTTTAGCCAGCCTCAAAGCAGCTACAGTAGAAAACAGCTGTTTAAGACGCTCTTAATGACAAATCTAGGTAATCCTAATTCCACTTACACTACTTAAACACCGACGGTTCAATAAACAATCATACCTAATTTACTTAACCAAAGACGCAATATATGCGGTACTATGCTCGCTATATAGTAACTCTGCCTACCCCTCCGAGACCGGAGCGCGTGCCTTGTGTAACTATGTACGTATTCACAAATAAGTATCTGGATTATATTTTAAGTACTATAGACAATAATTATAATGAATTACGGCATTCACCATCAGTCTAAATACGTCCCCTGCCGGATATAGGTCTCCCTCTCGGCAAGCTAACCTTCGCGGCCCCGCCATAATCCCCACGCTTATCAGTTATTCCTCTACCTGTCGCTAGCTTCTATTTCATTAAATTGACCCTATTAAAGTATCTAATGTCTGATCATTCTTGAATATCAATAACATTCTTGTAATTTACTATTATCTATAAATAATAGTATATATTATATATATATAAGGCAAAACGCATCGTGAATCAGCATGGGACGAGGCTGTCCCGTTACAATTGCCCCTAAAATTTGAAATATCTACAAGGGATAATTGAAATTTTACCCTAAATCCTCGTTAAATTCACGATATGTTATGCCCAACATAGTTTTATTATTCTAACCGTATGCTTGCAAACATAACCTTAACCTAGTTGTATAATATAGTAAGTTTCTTACATTAGATTTCACGTTACTACGTTAAATAAATTTTTATTCAAATCTCAGAATAACTTTTAAATTTAATTTGTCTACTTAAAGTTTATTTTAGCCTTATTTATTCCAAATCTTTCATTACTGTTAACCGAAATTAACGTATTGTTTCCCAAATATAATATAAGAAACCATCAGATAAAAAAAATTTCTACATTCTTGATTGAACAATGTATTAGTTCCTTACTTAAAATATAACTTAACCTACAGAAGCAATCTTCTTGAACGCTTCTACTGAATTCTTCTAAGTATTCTGCAACAGAAACTGGGTTATATTTGATTAATTATCTAGATTAATTGATCGCAGCAACAGTAAATTTCTAAACAAACATACGCAAAATTGACTGTTTCATAATCCTATTGAGCCTACGCGCAAATGCTTAACAATAAATTACGCCTGATCATGCTAAATCTTATAGTAAATAATTTATGTTATACGCCAATGCTTCGTTCATCATCTCACAGCATTGAGTGGAGTGGTGGCCATGTATATCCTGACTTACTTAATTTATCTACTCGTATATCTTAAATTCTATTCCTTATTAACATAAAATCTCAGAAGTGTGTGTGTGTGGTGTGTATTTAAACCAGGCATCACATAACTCAACGGGAAGAAGAATAGGTAATCACCAAATAAATCTGAATGCAACAGCAACCCCATCACCAGTACATGACAGGCCTGGATTCAAAAACCCTATGGGATCCTAGTTTGTGAGGCTAGAACTTTTAGAAGAAAATAGGCGAAACCTGTCTCCTGCCGCCACCCAGAAGAGGTTGCCTCGACAAGCTCAGGCTTTAGCCAAGAGACTTGCAATGCCCACCCTTCCAAATCCATACCTATCGCCGGTTCTGATCTTACTGCCTCATATAATCTATCGCTAAACTACCCATTTCATAATCCTAAAGAGACTATATTATACCAGGAGAGTGTAAAGTTGCCGAATTAAAAGTGTTTGCAACGTGTGGAGTAATTAACCAGTTTGCAATCGTTGACCAGTTTTTTATAAATTTACTGATTCTAATCCTAACTCCAATGTCTATACAAAATGGTTAATTGGCCAGTGTAATGTTCCTTAGATTATACGCCAATAAGGTATTTACACAATATCCGTCATAGAATACCTCAAAGACTACTCACATACTCGAGGGTTTTTTTTTTTTTTTTTTTTTTTATTTTATTATTATTATTATTATTTTTTTTTTTGTTTTGTTTTTTTTTCTTTTTTTTTTTTATTACCGTTTAGCTCATGAACATTCACTAACGTCATCTTTCATACTATCTTTGATTTACCCATATCAAAACATTGCGTAAACTTATTAACTTAACAATAAGTATATTAATAAAAGTTACTATTATCCTTTGCTAAGGACAATCAGGGACCTAGGCACACATCCATCACTACCAATGGAATAAGAACCTTCAACATACTACGTTTTAATTACGCCTTTAGTTCATCTACGCAAAATTTAACTAATCTGTAGCTATCGCTAAAAAGTTCTCGCACTCGTGCAATTTACGCAGCTCTTAATATTAGTATTAATTTACAAACATATAACAATCTACACTGACTTGTCAGATTTTTTATATTAACACCCTAATATGAACAATAACTAATCAAAAAACTAATATAATTTCCTTACTGAATATTCAGTTAAACTATCCAAACTAGACCTACACTTAATTTATGCTATAAAATTAACTATAAAATAGTGAACAATAACATCTACATAACTATTGAGAAACATAACTTAATATTACTGTCATTTACAGGAAGGACAAGCTCTCTCTATATTACCTATTAATAATAAACACTAAATTCAGTTGCCCGTTTTGCTACCTACTTAAACTATTATCTTATTATCTAGAAATAAATCAAGACTTGTACCAAGAAGGTTCAAATGATGTCATTTTCTGGTTTTGAGGAAATGGAAGTCATACCTAGAATGTCAGTTACCATACCTTTAGTCACAACATACCACACCTTTTATTGCTACCTTACCTAATTGTCCCCCTTTTCCCCAAGTCATACCCCATTTCAACCTCCTCAATATGAAATAATGACAGACTATTTTATTTTATCTCTTTAATATTTAATTAACATTAAACCTCCCCTAATTTATTAATATTGACTTAGTAGTAACTCAATACAACTTTCAACTATTCTAAGTTCAATCTTCAATTTTCTTTCCTTATATTTATATAAGACTTCTTTTTCTTGCTATTTTAATCATTTCCTTCCTTTTCCGCCTATAAAATGTGATTAAAGTTCCTGAAACCTTTAAATCTAATATTAGCATTATGTATGTAATTAAGACATATAAATTTAGTATCAATTAATAGTGCATTCAATAGAACCATTATTGTTCTTCGGGCGTGGGCGATTTGCTTATACGTTTTACTTCTTTCACTTATCGAAAGCCCTAAATTAAAAATACGAGCCACCAAATATTTCACCAAAATACCAGTAGGTGTCATATTATTTATATCCTATGTATAACATCCCAATAGTCTATACAATAAATTAACTAATTATCGCCGTAGTAGCACGATCTCAAATTTAGAAATTACTTTCTTATTTTCATTTCCGTTTCCTATCAAAGAATCCAATTCTTAAACCGGCCAATCATATGTGTTATCTAAATTCAAACTAGAGGACGCTACCTATTTTCAAGTGAAAACTAATTTTTTGAAAATAGAATTGGGTTCAGTAAGCTTCAAGTACTGTCCAGACATCTAGACTTCACGCGAAGGTAAGTAAACCGCTAATATTTCTTCTTATAATGCTAAATTCCTTTTGTTCGTCCTATTTCATGTGCTATATTGAGTCAACAAACTATTTTATACATATACATTTCAGTGTTTTGGAAATTTCAAGGCTTATAGTATTTTTTTTTTTTCCCTTTCAAGAAACCATGGACGACCTCCATCGCTGTTTTATCTCAGAATGGGAGAGCAACCCCGTGCTTTGGAACCCAAAACACCCGCATTACTACCACAAAGCTTCACGTGACACTGCATATTTTAATTTGCTTCAAATTATGCAATTTTTTGTCCCTTCGGCTTGCTCCAAGGATGTTTTGAAAAAAATAAAAAGTCTTAGGTCCATATATTCCCGTGCCAAGAAAACCCGCTCTTCCCACTGGTTGCTTGAACCCCTAAAATTCCTGGAGATTGTAGGCATTAGAGTAAGTGATCAACCTTTAATCCCCTTACTATACTTTAGTCGACTTTAAGTTTTACAAACACTATCACTACTTCCGCAATATATATATATTTTCCTAATGTCCGCATGCTCCTTAATGACTAATAATAACTATAAACTAATAACAATTATATCTATTTTGGCCTAATGTTTCCTGTAATTTCTATTTTACAGAGATACAACCGAGTACGTCCAAGGATTCCCCAACCTGAAGTACCAATTCAAGTAAGAATGTTCCTACATAATTATTATTCTCTAGTAGCGATAAACATACCCTTAATTTTATTCTCAACCTATCTTTACTATACCAACGATGACTGCCAAGTATGGTTATTAACGTCAATTCTATTAACATCTTGCACTGTACTGCATATAACCAGCCTACTTAGTCTCGCCAACCAATTCCAAACCTTATATATTTTACCAATTGTAACCGTCTTTTATAACACGATTGTTTGTTTTCATTTGATTCACAGAAGGTTCAACCGTCTACCTCATTCTCTCATCCGACCCTACACTCTGTACATTTACTTAATATAACTAGGCTCACAGTATAAAATTAAACTTGCTAAAATTAATTCTATATTATCCTAAACTTACTTATTAATTTTTATAGATGGATGAATTATTATCATTTCCCGGCGACCATCCGCCAGCGCCTATACTACAACCCCAAGATCCTGAGCCTCCATTGGATGCGTGGTTGTTTTATCAGTAAACTTGGGTTTTTCCAAATTTAAATTCTGTATATTGTAGATTATTTTTTTCCTGAACAGGAACTGAGACCTTCTCCATATGCTGATCTAAAGGTGAGTGGCCTTTGGGTGGCGTCACACCAACTGGCGGAGTTTCTGAACCTGTGTTAACAGTAGACTCTGCATTTTCAACTGACGTAGAACTATCCATACTAGCCACTAATCCTGTATTCACTTCTAAATTATCGCTTGCCGATTTATGCGTCATATTCTTCCTAACTTCATCCCCCAATTGGGCGATTTTCGTCGTAAAAACTCCTACTGTACGTCTCAACATTCTGTACAACAATTTAACGTCTTCACCCCTTTTCCTTTTGGGTTTTGATACAGAAGACGGCCCTGCCTGTGCTTCGTGAGCCTATACGGGAATTAATGATTCCACCTGCCCCACGGGCGATACTACATCTGGCGAATCTGCTATGGTAACTGGCGAATGGGCCCGTTTCCTAGTTCTTCTGGGCTTCACTATTTTGAATTTTATTTAAATCAACTTAAATCAGCAACTTACTGTAACAAGGTAATAGACCTATTAATTGTACCCCTCCCCTTAATATCCCTTGAATAAAACTTAATTATCTTATACTAGTTATTTTATATAGCCGTTTACAAATTATTATTACTTTAAATTCAAGCCGCCAGTAATAATAATTAGATGTATTAATTATGGAGGCCTATCGCTTATAAATTTTAACTATAATTATAAATTGAGTTTAAATCGTTTTATAATAATCAGTAATTTATCACCCTACTCTATTCCTTAATATAGTTTACTTTGTTTTACCTAAAACCTTACCAAACCTATTTTGTTTTTTAAAATGCCTATTACCAAGAAGCTTCTTGATTGGTACGACTGTAACAATCCGAAAGGACTGCTTCAGAGCCAAAAATTAACTTAACCATTACTAGGACTTAATAATAATACCTTTAACATTAACCGTTACTTTCATAATTGATATTGATTACATAACTGGACTGTATGAAAACAGATACCTTTGCTTATTTTGTTAATTTCGTTTTAAGTATTAAATTATTGAAAAAATGAAACAAATGCAATTCGATTTACCATAGTAACTAAATATACTATTGTTCTCTGTCTAATGTACAGGTTAGAACATATACGAGTATTTTAACCCTAAAGTCAATCTGCCACTTAAGCTGTATGCATAGTGCCTTTGCAGATTCCAGGGAGAACTGATTAAGAGACAAAACTTAGATTCGCTTGTCATTGATTTAATATTGATTTTCCAGTTGCCTCGAAATTCGTAATTATTCTTAACTATTCTACCTTGTTCCTAACGTTTAATCTACCTACTTCGTTTTAAACCAACCATGGATCATTACCACCATCTACAAAGATCCGTACACATGAGAAAACATGTAATTTATTTCACCAACAAGGTAAGTTAATTTTCCAACAAATACGCCTTGTTATTTATACGTTTACGCATCTCTTTCGTGACTTAAATCTCATTTCCTATCCCTTAACCTTACTTGAGTAGTATTTTACTTAAGTTAAAGAACGATTAGAGTCGTCTATTTTAAAACTAATTGCGTAGTTTTCCTAACCTATTAGACATAAATACGCCTTCAGTGGATCAAATGCAAACTTATGATGATAAATAGTTGCAACCTTACATTAGATATCATTTATTGAATGACACTAACTCATTGTATCTCTTTCAGATTACAACAGAAATGTAAATAACACAGTCAAGAATTGAATGTCAAGCCCAGCTTTTTTCATTGTCGACTAAACATAATGAAAGCCCTGTCTAAAGCCATTATTTACATGGACACCGTATTTAGACACTAACAGTGAAGAATATTTACTACTGGCTGTATCTCAAGACACTTTTAAAATTGCCTAATTATCAAGTGATGGATATTCAATATATTTAAGTAAGAAACTGCACATAACTTAACCTATAAGCCTTCAAGGCTGTAGTAATGTATATAAGTTTGGCTATTTAGTACTCTTATTTACTAAACTCTATTCCAGCACATAAGCAACCCCCAAACTATTGAATTTTCTGAGTACTGTACTTACAATCCCCAGTTGCTAAACTGCTCAAGACATTCTATTTAACCTGAATTATATATAGCAACCCCTAGACTATTATGACTAAAACCAATTGTTTAAAATGTAATTACTTGTGTCGAAGCTCAATCCTTCCATTTCATACGGCAGCATTTTGTGAGCACTAAACTCACACTCTTATATCTAATTTACTTACTGACTAATTATTCTAATGTATTAAGATAAACATATATCGATCTCCGTAGTAACACTGGTTCATATCCTGGTAATGGCCTACCACTTTGTATAACATATATACTGCTCCCTCGGAGCCGGTAAGAGCACCTTGAACCACTCATAGACAGGTTCTGTAATTGTATGACTTAGAGCCAAATGACGAGTATTGAATCAATATGTGCCCTTGGGCCACATATAAGTAGATTAAAGAAGATATAATTGTCCTGTGGACTTCGACGATACTGTACTGAAGAGTAAAATGGTTGAATAGACTTCATGTACCACATCGACTGTATTCTCAAAGGTTATCTACAAATGAATGTATAAACCAAACTTTATGTCTCGAATTTAAGTAGTTTATAAATATATTAAATATTTTGCAAACATACACATGACTATCATTAATTAATAAAGAAGTTGTTTACTTCCTTTCTTTACTATCTAAGATCCTATAGGTACCTAAGTTATTAGACTCCTATTTGAAGCCAATTGTAACTAATATTAGTTCAGCAGTGAACTTCCTCTTCCACTGATCAGAGGACTTTGTCATAACATGGAATAGCCAAATAGCATCCGGTACTACATATTTGTTATGTAATGAAGTTAAGAACTTGAATTCATTTTATGTTGGTAATTAAATAAAGTGGGTATTTAGGTATATTTTGTATACCTAATATTTGCAGTGTATTGACCATTTATGCACATTACTATTAGATAGTATGGATGTTTTGTAAAACTAGTAGGAATAGAATCCAATTTCAATTAACAAGGTCTTAACTTATACATATAAGTTACTTATTTTACCTCTATGGAGATAGACTTAATCACTAACTTACAAGCTAGGTCCTAACATTGCAAATAGTATCAACCTAATGCAATTCCTAACTCCCTAGTCCCTACTTAACTTACAATTAGAATTTAATAAACATTACCTAAAGGTTTAAGTTATAACCTCCAATAGTGGGAGTTATTTTGCCTACAATGTACCCTAACAGCCCTGCCTAATTCCCTACCATCCTATTACCTAGATATTATGTTATGTTAATTATGTGATTGAAGTCAACGCTTATGTCCAACATTGGGCATTACCATCATCCTACATACCTAGGACTATACCATCTGTACTTAGAACCTTATTCCTCATGTACAATAATTACAAACGCTTTGTCTGCTTCAGCAGTGGGTAGAACTTACTTAATACGCCTACATCATAACATACTTAGAAATCTACCCACCTATTTTATTATTAAAATGTGTATTTAAAATAATGGATTAATACCGACTATGGGCATTAACAAACCTAATACGTCCTAATGCACAGCCCTATATCCCTATTACGGTTCCTACCTAGTATTCCCTATTTGAAGTTAATAGTTAATACCAACTATGAGCATTAACAAACCTAACACGTCCTAATGCAAAACCCTATATCCCTATTAAGGTTCGCATCTAGTATTCCCTATTAGAAGTTAATAGTTAATACCAACTATGAGCATTAACAAACCTAATACGCCCTAATGCAAAACCCTATATCCCTATTATGGTTCCTACCTAGTATTCCCTATTAGAAGTTAATAGTTAATACCAACTATGAGCATTAACAAACCTAACACGTCCTAATGCAAAACCCTATATCCCTATTTGAGGTTAAGTATAGCCTACGTCCAGCGAAGGACCATACAGGCATAACCAACCCTATTTCAACGTCCTATCCACCTAACGTTCCCTATTTGAAGTTAATATGTATAGCCTATGTCCAGCAAAGGATCATACAGGCATAACAAAACCTAATTCAACGTCCTATTCACCTAACGTTCCCTATTTGAAGTTAATATGTATAGCCTATGTCCAGCAAAGGATCATACAGGCATAACAAAATCTAATGCAAATCCCTATCAACCTACGTTTCCTAATTGAAGTTAATATGTATAGCCTATGTCCAGCAAAGGATCATACAGGCATAACCAACCCTATTTCAACGTCCTATTCACCTAACGTTCCCTATTTGAAGTTAATATGTATAGCCTATGTCCAGCAAAGGATCATACAGGCATAACAAAATCTAATGCAAATCCCTATCAACCTACGTTTCCTAATTGACCTATGTTCTCTAGCTGCTAATAAAACCCGCTCTTGACTTAGAGCTTATTGAATTGTCCACGTGTGCAAAAGAAAGCCCCATTTACTTTATGTGTGGTGTGTGTGTGTGTGTATATTTACCTGACCCTAGCTACAAAAATCTAAATCCCGTAAAGGGCCTAACGTCCATACGCACGTGCTAGCGCATTTGGGTGTGTATTTCCCTACCAGATTGTGACAATGTCTTGAAAAAGACAAAGGGCGACTACATCTGAACAGCCGCGCCCACCAGTTACGGTGTTAAAACCAAGTACACTTCCGTTGTCACCGTTAGGAGGTCAAGAGTACTGTGGTCCATTGAATAATTCAATGTAAGCATCAAACCTATCCTACAATAACCTAAAGCTAAAGAAACGGAGGAGGAAGGAATAAAGGTTTTAGGAGTGTAACGCTGAGATCTCCCAGGCTCAAGAGATCACTCAATGATAGAGGGCTAAAGGGGTCTTGGCCCAGCGAGAGTTTGTGTGTGTGTGTGTGTGTGTAATGCGGTGTTATTAGCACCTAAAGTTGTAAGTGTACGGAAGGAATGGGGTAGGTATACTTCAGCCAAGGATGTAGGAACTTTCCCTAAACCTCGTAGTTGAGAAACTAAACCATCACTGTCAAAACTTATTGACGAATTAATCAAAATTACCTCTTCTAAAAACGCGCAGCGTAACGTCTAAACTGTTAGACGAATAAAATAAAATGCGGTCCCGAATACTGGCTCCCTTATCTTTTATACTCCCCGCGCGTAGTCTTGTTGAAAACGATGCCCCGCCCACTTTGCTTTCGACACTTGCTTTCAACAACCAACTTTTCCTTTCAATCGTTTTCGCGTCGCTTCCATTTGCTTTCAACAGCCAACAGGTGTTCCATGACGCGTACTAATCGCTTTCAACATCGCTTTCAACAGCCAACTTTTCCTTTCAATCCTTTTCGCGTCGCTTTCATTTGCTTTCAACAGCCAACAGGTGTTCCATGACGCGTACTAATCGCTTTCAACATCGCTTTCAACAACCAACTTGCATTTCGCATCGTATATGCTTGCTGAAATAACACCTTTCTTTCGAATATCCCTTATGTTTGCACACAAACATACATACTTACATGCCCATATCCATTCATACATACATACATACATACTTACATGCATACATACATACATACATACATACATACATACTACGAGAATTTAATAAGAACCTTTTAGCCAGCCTCAAAGCAGCTACAGTAGAAAACAGCTGTTTAAGACGCTCTTAATGACAAATCTAGGTAATCCTAATTCCACTTACACTACTTAAACACCGACGGTTCAATAAACAATCATACCTAATTTACTTAACCAAAGACGCAATATATGCGGTACTATGCTCGCTATATAGTAACTCTGCCTACCCCTCCGAGACCGGAGCGCGTGCCTTGTGTAACTATGTACGTATTCACAAATAAGTATCTGGATTATATTTTAAGTACTATAGACAATAATTATAATGAATTACGGCATTCACCATCAGTCTAAATACGTCCCCTGCCGGATATAGGTCTCCCTCTCGGCAAGCTAACCTTCGCGGCCCCGCCATAATCCCCACGCTTATCAGTTATTCCTCTACCTGTCGCTAGCTTCTATTTCATTAAATTGACCCTATTAAAGTATCTAATGTCTGATCATTCTTGAATATCAATAACATTCTTGTAATTTACTATTATCTATAAATAATAGTATATATTATATATATATAAGGCAAAACGCATCGTGAATCAGCATGGGACGAGGCTGTCCCGTTACAATTGCCCCTAAAATTTGAAATATCTACAAGGGATAATTGAAATTTTACCCTAAATCCTCGTTAAATTCACGATATGTTATGCCCAACATAGTTTTATTATTCTAACCGTATGCTTGCAAACATAACCTTAACCTAGTTGTATAATATAGTAAGTTTCTTACATTAGATTTCACGTTACTACGTTAAATAAATTTTTATTCAAATCTCAGAATAACTTTTAAATTTAATTTGTCTACTTAAAGTTTATTTTAGCCTTATTTATTCCAAATCTTTCATTACTGTTAACCGAAATTAACGTATTGTTTCCCAAATATAATATAAGAAACCATCAGATAAAAAAAATTTCTACATTCTTGATTGAACAATGTATTAGTTCCTTACTTAAAATATAACTTAACCTACAGAAGCAATCTTCTTGAACGCTTCTACTGAATTCTTCTAAGTATTCTGCAACAGAAACTGGGTTATATTTGATTAATTATCTAGATTAATTGATCGCAGCAACAGTAAATTTCTAAACAAACATACGCAAAATTGACTGTTTCATAATCCTATTGAGCCTACGCGCAAATGCTTAACAATAAATTACGCCTGATCATGCTAAATCTTATAGTAAATAATTTATGTTATACGCCAATGCTTCGTTCATCATCTCACAGCATTGAGTGGAGTGGTGGCCATGTATATCCTGACTTACTTAATTTATCTACTCGTATATCTTAAATTCTATTCCTTATTAACATAAAATCTCAGAAGTGTGTGTGTGTGGTGTGTATTTAAACCAGGCATCACATAACTCAACGGGAAGAAGAATAGGTAATCACCAAATAAATCTGAATGCAACAGCAACCCCATCACCAGTACATGACAGGCCTGGATTCAAAAACCCTATGGGATCCTAGTTTGTGAGGCTAGAACTTTTAGAAGAAAATAGGCGAAACCTGTCTCCTGCCGCCACCCAGAAGAGGTTGCCTCGACAAGCTCAGGCTTTAGCCAAGAGACTTGCAATGCCCACCCTTCCAAATCCATACCTATCGCCGGTTCTGATCTTACTGCCTCATATAATCTATCGCTAAACTACCCATTTCATAATCCTAAAGAGACTATATTATACCAGGAGAGTGTAAAGTTGCCGAATTAAAAGTGTTTGCAACGTGTGGAGTAATTAACCAGTTTGCAATCGTTGACCAGTTTTTTATAAATTTACTGATTCTAATCCTAACTCCAATGTCTATACAAAATGGTTAATTGGCCAGTGTAATGTTCCTTAGATTATACGCCAATAAGGTATTTACACAATATCCGTCATAGAATACCTCAAAGACTACTCACATACTCGAGGGTTTTTTTTTTTTTTTTTTTTTTTATTTTATTATTATTATTATTATTTTTTTTTTTGTTTTGTTTTTTTTTCTTTTTTTTTTTTATTACCGTTTAGCTCATGAACATTCACTAACGTCATCTTTCATACTATCTTTGATTTACCCATATCAAAACATTGCGTAAACTTATTAACTTAACAATAAGTATATTAATAAAAGTTACTATTATCCTTTGCTAAGGACAATCAGGGACCTAGGCACACATCCATCACTACCAATGGAATAAGAACCTTCAACATACTACGTTTTAATTACGCCTTTAGTTCATCTACGCAAAATTTAACTAATCTGTAGCTATCGCTAAAAAGTTCTCGCACTCGTGCAATTTACGCAGCTCTTAATATTAGTATTAATTTACAAACATATAACAATCTACACTGACTTGTCAGATTTTTTATATTAACACCCTAATATGAACAATAACTAATCAAAAAACTAATATAATTTCCTTACTGAATATTCAGTTAAACTATCCAAACTAGACCTACACTTAATTTATGCTATAAAATTAACTATAAAATAGTGAACAATAACATCTACATAACTATTGAGAAACATAACTTAATATTACTGTCATTTACAGGAAGGACAAGCTCTCTCTATATTACCTATTAATAATAAACACTAAATTCAGTTGCCCGTTTTGCTACCTACTTAAACTATTATCTTATTATCTAGAAATAAATCAAGACTTGTACCAAGAAGGTTCAAATGATGTCATTTTCTGGTTTTGAGGAAATGGAAGTCATACCTAGAATGTCAGTTACCATACCTTTAGTCACAACATACCACACCTTTTATTGCTACCTTACCTAATTGTCCCCCTTTTCCCCAAGTCATACCCCATTTCAACCTCCTCAATATGAAATAATGACAGACTATTTTATTTTATCTCTTTAATATTTAATTAACATTAAACCTCCCCTAATTTATTAATATTGACTTAGTAGTAACTCAATACAACTTTCAACTATTCTAAGTTCAATCTTCAATTTTCTTTCCTTATATTTATATAAGACTTCTTTTTCTTGCTATTTTAATCATTTCCTTCCTTTTCCGCCTATAAAATGTGATTAAAGTTCCTGAAACCTTTAAATCTAATATTAGCATTATGTATGTAATTAAGACATATAAATTTAGTATCAATTAATAGTGCATTCAATAGAACCATTATTGTTCTTCGGGCGTGGGCGATTTGCTTATACGTTTTACTTCTTTCACTTATCGAAAGCCCTAAATTAAAAATACGAGCCACCAAATATTTCACCAAAATACCAGTAGGTGTCATATTATTTATATCCTATGTATAACATCCCAATAGTCTATACAATAAATTAACTAATTATCGCCGTAGTAGCACGATCTCAAATTTAGAAATTACTTTCTTATTTTCATTTCCGTTTCCTATCAAAGAATCCAATTCTTAAACCGGCCAATCATATGTGTTATCTAAATTCAAACTAGAGGACGCTACCTATTTTCAAGTGAAAACTAATTTTTTGAAAATAGAATTGGGTTCAGTAAGCTTCAAGTACTGTCCAGACATCTAGACTTCACGCGAAGGTAAGTAAACCGCTAATATTTCTTCTTATAATGCTAAATTCCTTTTGTTCGTCCTATTTCATGTGCTATATTGAGTCAACAAACTATTTTATACATATACATTTCAGTGTTTTGGAAATTTCAAGGCTTATAGTATTTTTTTTTTTTCCCTTTCAAGAAACCATGGACGACCTCCATCGCTGTTTTATCTCAGAATGGGAGAGCAACCCCGTGCTTTGGAACCCAAAACACCCGCATTACTACCACAAAGCTTCACGTGACACTGCATATTTTAATTTGCTTCAAATTATGCAATTTTTTGTCCCTTCGGCTTGCTCCAAGGATGTTTTGAAAAAAATAAAAAGTCTTAGGTCCATATATTCCCGTGCCAAGAAAACCCGCTCTTCCCACTGGTTGCTTGAACCCCTAAAATTCCTGGAGATTGTAGGCATTAGAGTAAGTGATCAACCTTTAATCCCCTTACTATACTTTAGTCGACTTTAAGTTTTACAAACACTATCACTACTTCCGCAATATATATATATTTTCCTAATGTCCGCATGCTCCTTAATGACTAATAATAACTATAAACTAATAACAATTATATCTATTTTGGCCTAATGTTTCCTGTAATTTCTATTTTACAGAGATACAACCGAGTACGTCCAAGGATTCCCCAACCTGAAGTACCAATTCAAGTAAGAATGTTCCTACATAATTATTATTCTCTAGTAGCGATAAACATACCCTTAATTTTATTCTCAACCTATCTTTACTATACCAACGATGACTGCCAAGTATGGTTATTAACGTCAATTCTATTAACATCTTGCACTGTACTGCATATAACCAGCCTACTTAGTCTCGCCAACCAATTCCAAACCTTATATATTTTACCAATTGTAACCGTCTTTTATAACACGATTGTTTGTTTTCATTTGATTCACAGAAGGTTCAACCGTCTACCTCATTCTCTCATCCGACCCTACACTCTGTACATTTACTTAATATAACTAGGCTCACAGTATAAAATTAAACTTGCTAAAATTAATTCTATATTATCCTAAACTTACTTATTAATTTTTATAGATGGATGAATTATTATCATTTCCCGGCGACCATCCGCCAGCGCCTATACTACAACCCCAAGATCCTGAGCCTCCATTGGATGCGTGGTTGTTTTATCAGTAAACTTGGGTTTTTCCAAATTTAAATTCTGTATATTGTAGATTATTTTTTTCCTGAACAGGAACTGAGACCTTCTCCATATGCTGATCTAAAGGTGAGTGGCCTTTGGGTGGCGTCACACCAACTGGCGGAGTTTCTGAACCTGTGTTAACAGTAGACTCTGCATTTTCAACTGACGTAGAACTATCCATACTAGCCACTAATCCTGTATTCACTTCTAAATTATCGCTTGCCGATTTATGCGTCATATTCTTCCTAACTTCATCCCCCAATTGGGCGATTTTCGTCGTAAAAACTCCTACTGTACGTCTCAACATTCTGTACAACAATTTAACGTCTTCACCCCTTTTCCTTTTGGGTTTTGATACAGAAGACGGCCCTGCCTGTGCTTCGTGAGCCTATACGGGAATTAATGATTCCACCTGCCCCACGGGCGATACTACATCTGGCGAATCTGCTATGGTAACTGGCGAATGGGCCCGTTTCCTAGTTCTTCTGGGCTTCACTATTTTGAATTTTATTTAAATCAACTTAAATCAGCAACTTACTGTAACAAGGTAATAGACCTATTAATTGTACCCCTCCCCTTAATATCCCTTGAATAAAACTTAATTATCTTATACTAGTTATTTTATATAGCCGTTTACAAATTATTATTACTTTAAATTCAAGCCGCCAGTAATAATAATTAGATGTATTAATTATGGAGGCCTATCGCTTATAAATTTTAACTATAATTATAAATTGAGTTTAAATCGTTTTATAATAATCAGTAATTTATCACCCTACTCTATTCCTTAATATAGTTTACTTTGTTTTACCTAAAACCTTACCAAACCTATTTTGTTTTTTAAAATGCCTATTACCAAGAAGCTTCTTGATTGGTACGACTGTAACAATCCGAAAGGACTGCTTCAGAGCCAAAAATTAACTTAACCATTACTAGGACTTAATAATAATACCTTTAACATTAACCGTTACTTTCATAATTGATATTGATTACATAACTGGACTGTATGAAAACAGATACCTTTGCTTATTTTGTTAATTTCGTTTTAAGTATTAAATTATTGAAAAAATGAAACAAATGCAATTCGATTTACCATAGTAACTAAATATACTATTGTTCTCTGTCTAATGTACAGGTTAGAACATATACGAGTATTTTAACCCTAAAGTCAATCTGCCACTTAAGCTGTATGCATAGTGCCTTTGCAGATTCCAGGGAGAACTGATTAAGAGACAAAACTTAGATTCGCTTGTCATTGATTTAATATTGATTTTCCAGTTGCCTCGAAATTCGTAATTATTCTTAACTATTCTACCTTGTTCCTAACGTTTAATCTACCTACTTCGTTTTAAACCAACCATGGATCATTACCACCATCTACAAAGATCCGTACACATGAGAAAACATGTAATTTATTTCACCAACAAGGTAAGTTAATTTTCCAACAAATACGCCTTGTTATTTATACGTTTACGCATCTCTTTCGTGACTTAAATCTCATTTCCTATCCCTTAACCTTACTTGAGTAGTATTTTACTTAAGTTAAAGAACGATTAGAGTCGTCTATTTTAAAACTAATTGCGTAGTTTTCCTAACCTATTAGACATAAATACGCCTTCAGTGGATCAAATGCAAACTTATGATGATAAATAGTTGCAACCTTACATTAGATATCATTTATTGAATGACACTAACTCATTGTATCTCTTTCAGATTACAACAGAAATGTAAATAACACAGTCAAGAATTGAATGTCAAGCCCAGCTTTTTTCATTGTCGACTAAACATAATGAAAGCCCTGTCTAAAGCCATTATTTACATGGACACCGTATTTAGACACTAACAGTGAAGAATATTTACTACTGGCTGTATCTCAAGACACTTTTAAAATTGCCTAATTATCAAGTGATGGATATTCAATATATTTAAGTAAGAAACTGCACATAACTTAACCTATAAGCCTTCAAGGCTGTAGTAATGTATATAAGTTTGGCTATTTAGTACTCTTATTTACTAAACTCTATTCCAGCACATAAGCAACCCCCAAACTATTGAATTTTCTGAGTACTGTACTTACAATCCCCAGTTGCTAAACTGCTCAAGACATTCTATTTAACCTGAATTATATATAGCAACCCCTAGACTATTATGACTAAAACCAATTGTTTAAAATGTAATTACTTGTGTCGAAGCTCAATCCTTCCATTTCATACGGCAGCATTTTGTGAGCACTAAACTCACACTCTTATATCTAATTTACTTACTGACTAATTATTCTAATGTATTAAGATAAACATATATCGATCTCCGTAGTAACACTGGTTCATATCCTGGTAATGGCCTACCACTTTGTATAACATATATACTGCTCCCTCGGAGCCGGTAAGAGCACCTTGAACCACTCATAGACAGGTTCTGTAATTGTATGACTTAGAGCCAAATGACGAGTATTGAATCAATATGTGCCCTTGGGCCACATATAAGTAGATTAAAGAAGATATAATTGTCCTGTGGACTTCGACGATACTGTACTGAAGAGTAAAATGGTTGAATAGACTTCATGTACCACATCGACTGTATTCTCAAAGGTTATCTACAAATGAATGTATAAACCAAACTTTATGTCTCGAATTTAAGTAGTTTATAAATATATTAAATATTTTGCAAACATACACATGACTATCATTAATTAATAAAGAAGTTGTTTACTTCCTTTCTTTACTATCTAAGATCCTATAGGTACCTAAGTTATTAGACTCCTATTTGAAGCCAATTGTAACTAATATTAGTTCAGCAGTGAACTTCCTCTTCCACTGATCAGAGGACTTTGTCATAACATGGAATAGCCAAATAGCATCCGGTACTACATATTTGTTATGTAATGAAGTTAAGAACTTGAATTCATTTTATGTTGGTAATTAAATAAAGTGGGTATTTAGGTATATTTTGTATACCTAATATTTGCAGTGTATTGACCATTTATGCACATTACTATTAGATAGTATGGATGTTTTGTAAAACTAGTAGGAATAGAATCCAATTTCAATTAACAAGGTCTTAACTTATACATATAAGTTACTTATTTTACCTCTATGGAGATAGACTTAATCACTAACTTACAAGCTAGGTCCTAACATTGCAAATAGTATCAACCTAATGCAATTCCTAACTCCCTAGTCCCTACTTAACTTACAATTAGAATTTAATAAACATTACCTAAAGGTTTAAGTTATAACCTCCAATAGTGGGAGTTATTTTGCCTACAATGTACCCTAACAGCCCTGCCTAATTCCCTACCATCCTATTACCTAGATATTATGTTATGTTAATTATGTGATTGAAGTCAACGCTTATGTCCAACATTGGGCATTACCATCATCCTACATACCTAGGACTATACCATCTGTACTTAGAACCTTATTCCTCATGTACAATAATTACAAACGCTTTGTCTGCTTCAGCAGTGGGTAGAACTTACTTAATACGCCTACATCATAACATACTTAGAAATCTACCCACCTATTTTATTATTAAAATGTGTATTTAAAATAATGGATTAATACCGACTATGGGCATTAACAAACCTAATACGTCCTAATGCACAGCCCTATATCCCTATTACGGTTCCTACCTAGTATTCCCTATTTGAAGTTAATAGTTAATACCAACTATGAGCATTAACAAACCTAACACGTCCTAATGCAAAACCCTATATCCCTATTAAGGTTCGCATCTAGTATTCCCTATTAGAAGTTAATAGTTAATACCAACTATGAGCATTAACAAACCTAATACGCCCTAATGCAAAACCCTATATCCCTATTATGGTTCCTACCTAGTATTCCCTATTAGAAGTTAATAGTTAATACCAACTATGAGCATTAACAAACCTAACACGTCCTAATGCAAAACCCTATATCCCTATTTGAGGTTAAGTATAGCCTACGTCCAGCGAAGGACCATACAGGCATAACCAACCCTATTTCAACGTCCTATCCACCTAACGTTCCCTATTTGAAGTTAATATGTATAGCCTATGTCCAGCAAAGGATCATACAGGCATAACAAAACCTAATTCAACGTCCTATTCACCTAACGTTCCCTATTTGAAGTTAATATGTATAGCCTATGTCCAGCAAAGGATCATACAGGCATAACAAAATCTAATGCAAATCCCTATCAACCTACGTTTCCTAATTGAAGTTAATATGTATAGCCTATGTCCAGCAAAGGATCATACAGGCATAACCAACCCTATTTCAACGTCCTATTCACCTAACGTTCCCTATTTGAAGTTAATATGTATAGCCTATGTCCAGCAAAGGATCATACAGGCATAACAAAATCTAATGCAAATCCCTATCAACCTACGTTTCCTAATTGACCTATGTTCTCTAGCTGCTAATAAAACCCGCTCTTGACTTAGAGCTTATTGAATTGTCCACGTGTGCAAAAGAAAGCCCCATTTACTTTATGTGTGGTGTGTGTGTGTGTGTATATTTACCTGACCCTAGCTACAAAAATCTAAATCCCGTAAAGGGCCTAACGTCCATACGCACGTGCTAGCGCATTTGGGTGTGTATTTCCCTACCAGATTGTGACAATGTCTTGAAAAAGACAAAGGGCGACTACATCTGAACAGCCGCGCCCACCAGTTACGGTGTTAAAACCAAGTACACTTCCGTTGTCACCGTTAGGAGGTCAAGAGTACTGTGGTCCATTGAATAATTCAATGTAAGCATCAAACCTATCCTACAATAACCTAAAGCTAAAGAAACGGAGGAGGAAGGAATAAAGGTTTTAGGAGTGTAACGCTGAGATCTCCCAGGCTCAAGAGATCACTCAATGATAGAGGGCTAAAGGGGTCTTGGCCCAGCGAGAGTTTGTGTGTGTGTGTGTGTGTGTAATGCGGTGTTATTAGCACCTAAAGTTGTAAGTGTACGGAAGGAATGGGGTAGGTATACTTCAGCCAAGGATGTAGGAACTTTCCCTAAACCTCGTAGTTGAGAAACTAAACCATCACTGTCAAAACTTATTGACGAATTAATCAAAATTACCTCTTCTAAAAACGCGCAGCGTAACGTCTAAACTGTTAGACGAATAAAATAAAATGCGGTCCCGAATACTGGCTCCCTTATCTTTTATACTCCCCGCGCGTAGTCTTGTTGAAAACGATGCCCCGCCCACTTTGCTTTCGACACTTGCTTTCAACAACCAACTTTTCCTTTCAATCGTTTTCGCGTCGCTTCCATTTGCTTTCAACAGCCAACAGGTGTTCCATGACGCGTACTAATCGCTTTCAACATCGCTTTCAACAGCCAACTTTTCCTTTCAATCCTTTTCGCGTCGCTTTCATTTGCTTTCAACAGCCAACAGGTGTTCCATGACGCGTACTAATCGCTTTCAACATCGCTTTCAACAACCAACTTGCATTTCGCATCGTATATGCTTGCTGAAATAACACCTTTCTTTCGAATATCCCTTATGTTTGCACACAAACATACATACTTACATGCCCATATCCATTCATACATACATACATACATACTTACATGCATACATACATACATACATACATACATACATACTACGAGAATTTAATAAGAACCTTTTAGCCAGCCTCAAAGCAGCTACAGTAGAAAACAGCTGTTTAAGACGCTCTTAATGACAAATCTAGGTAATCCTAATTCCACTTACACTACTTAAACACCGACGGTTCAATAAACAATCATACCTAATTTACTTAACCAAAGACGCAATATATGCGGTACTATGCTCGCTATATAGTAACTCTGCCTACCCCTCCGAGACCGGAGCGCGTGCCTTGTGTAACTATGTACGTATTCACAAATAAGTACCTGGATTATATTTTAAGTACTATAGACAATAATTATAATGAATTACGGCATTCACCATCAGTCTAAATACGTCCCCTGCCGGATATAGGTCTCCCTCTCGGCAAGCTAACCTTCGCGGCCCCGCCATAATCCCCACGCTTATCAGTTATTCCTCTACCTGTCGCTAGCTTCTATTTCATTAAATTGACCCTATTAAAGTATCTAATGTCTGATCATTCTTGAATATCAATAACATTCTTGTAATTTACTATTATCTATAAATAATAGTATATATTATATATATATAAGGCAAAACGCATCGTGAATCAGCATGGGACGAGGCTGTCCCGTTACATACTTAAATTAAACCTATTTTTTTTCTTTGTGCGACAAAAATATGCTGAATCAGCCATTTCCGAAGAGAGTTTTTAAACCTATTTAGTGGTAATTCCTTTATAGATGCCGGTATATTATTGAATATGGTTCTGCCCATCGCGTAACAATTCTTCTGGAAGCGCGTAGTTTTTGATACGTCACTAATCACGAGCCTATTTGGATATCTCGTGTTTAAGGACAGGACATAGGCATAGACATATTTTTATTAATAACTTTTGTTACCTGTAATCAAATTACATATGAATTAATTATTAATGACTATTAGCCTTACCGAATCATGCGGGGCTCTGATGAGGTGGACAATTATTCCCTAGCTAATCGTGGTACCTCAACAAGGCGGCGATGCTGTTCGCAACACATCACGTCAAGGGGTATCACGGGGCGAAAAGCGGACGAAGGAAAGACGCTTTGCGACATTAGATTGCGCAAAGTGGCGATACATCGTCTCTGCCTACCCCCATGGGACCAAGGCGTGAGCATTATGAATGAATGAATAAATCAAATTAATTACAAAATAAAATAAAAAACACAATTAAATTGAATAAAAATGTGTATTTTTATATCACCTCTTGTTTCTATTAATATATATTCTGACATCAGTAATGATTTATAACATAATAAAAATTAAATTAACTTAAAGTAGAAAAGAAATTTAATACAAAAAAGTCAAATATAATGCATAAATTAGAATCTAATTATGTCAATAAGCTCGGTGTAATTTCATATGTATTCGCATATCACTACGACAGTTCAGCATGTGTGTGTAACTCTTTAAATAGCTGTATTTCGATTATTCAATTCAGTCACAAATAAATCCCCATACCATGAACATCTTGTATAAATCAAAAATACTTTCCGAAAGTTAAAACATAATCATCAGGTTATTTTTGTCTCCACTGCAGGAGCACAACCGTCTCTCATCTGCCGGAGACAGACGGAGGATTCGGCCTACACTCCCCGCGCTGGCCAGACGGGTTGGGGAGGACTGATTGATGTTTTCCAATGTTAAACCATAATACCAAAACACAATGAGTTTGGAAAATCTTGACAAGCCAGGCGCACAGCATACCTAGTCCAGTATTCAACCACACTCTTTCATAATGCAAACTGCTAAGGAACTTCCTGCCAGCTTGAGTATTTCCGGACAAGTATAATTTACATCTTTTTAGAGGAAGAGTGTAGTGGCATCCTCTGGGTAAGCGCGCTCCTTAGGCCCCATCGTCACTTACCATCAGGTGAGATTAAGGTCAAGCGCCAACCCATCAATAATAAAAAAAACACAGAAGACCTATCAAGATAGAGCGGTTATATCCACTTGTTTACTTCAATCTCGCGCGTGCACATTTTCAGACACAGCGCGCGCCTCGATCGCTCGTATTATGCCGCGCGGTTCTAATGAGGACATACAGTTATGCAGTTAGAAATTGAGCAACTTGACTCGACGCGAAACGAGTAAGCGTTTGATAGTTTTTGCAATATATCGCAAATTGTTGGCACGCGTCTCGTGCCTACTTCACCATTCTACCTGGATAGGATTTCTATGCTACCACCCCTCTCCCTTACTCTTTTTAAATGTTAGAAAACATTTCAACCTCCTAAACATTCATCGGTTCCTGGTGCTTTCAGCTTATTTTATGTATTAGTTATGATAGCAAGAAACCTTGCTGTTACAGCTGGGCGCTGAGGAACATTTCTTAACAACATGAGACTTTTCTTAAACATGCTCGGAAAGTTTTGCGTTACTTTCAAAAAGAAAACAGGAAGTCTCAGCTATCTACACCAATAGATGTGTTCCCCCTTCCCTCCTCCACCGGCCCCCCGCCTCCCTCCCTAAATCGCCCCCTGTCAATATCTATAGTTCTAGCTCTTCGATTTGATCCTAATCCCTCTCACCACACTCCCTTTTCACACTAATGAGATGTACGAGTATGTGAATTTTTTAATACTTTAAATCTGTTTATTTTCTGACTGAGTCGATTGTGATGAAATAAAGACTAAGTGTTACTTTAAGTTCAGCCCTATGTTTTTTTCTGAAAACTTATATAATGTATAGATGAATTTATAGATATTAATCTTTTGCAATCAAAGCTGAAAATATCTCTAATGAACTATGATAACCAAACAAACATTACAGCGAACCCAATGCGCATGCGCAATGGAATAATAAACATTTCCTTCTCTTTTTATGACGTGAGACAGACAGACTTTTATACGGATATATACGTACTGGCACGCACTGGATTTTACGTCTTTGAATGAGTAATTAATACGTTGGGAGGTTTAACTGGTTACTTATCGTTTTCAGTACTAATTTTTTAGGATTAAATAAAAACGACATCTTCGCGTGACTGTACATTACAAATATTTAAAGAAAGAAAAAATTGAGGTCTAAGGATTAGTAATAGAACGATCATTTTTGGAATTTTTGTGTGTTTTCTGTTTGTTTGTTAGTTTGTGCGCGCATCGCGTAAAACTACTGAACCGATGTTGATGGACTTTTCATAAAACATAGGGTGGAGTAACATTTAGTACCTATGACGCAACAAGTTAGTTTGGAGTAACAAAAGTCATGGCAATTTTTAATTTTCAAATACATTAGTATGCAATAACAAAGAAGTATAATTATAATGTTCAGTGCAATTCAGATAGCGATGAGTTTGGACTACATTTGGAATGAAAAACGCATGTGCCTAAAGTATCTAGTTTTTATTATCAGTGCTGTCAAAAAATGTGGCGCGAAAATGTTATCCTTCATGGAATAAACAGAGAAAATAACAATGAAACAAAATATATATATATATATATTCATTTCTACATACTCAGTGATTTTACATAACGTAATAAAAACAAATGTCTTATTGCGAGACTAACTTTACAAGACAGCGTTATGGTCGCGATTTCACAGGCGTTGACATAAAAAGCTTGTTTCAATTCAAATTAGCTGTCATCGCGAATGGTCTTTCCAAGGTGGGATCAGACAAGATGGCCGCCCGCGGAAAAGAGCAGCGATAAAACGCTGCATTGTGAATCTTGCTTCACAATCACGACTTTCTTACGATCCTACAGCGTGACGTGAAGCGAAATTGCATCATTTTAAAGGCACTCACAAAATTTACACTGGGATAACCCACTCTGAGTAAAGCAAATTCACAAGCAATTTATTGCAAGAGAAACGCAGTTTGGGATCTGAGAGAATTTAAGTGCTGCTGCGCCGTACGCGAATGAGAGAGGGACAACGTCAAAAACATAAGTGCTTCTCTTTCTAACCTATAACATCGATGTCAAAAATAAATAGCTGTTTCATCCCATTAATATTATAAATGCGCGAGTTTGGATGTTTGTTACTCAATTACGCTTGGACGTATCGGGATGTAACTTGGCACACATATAGGTTAGGTCCTGGAATAGGACATAGGATAGTTTTCATCCCGAAAAAGCATATCATTCCTACGGGAAATCTATACTTATAATAAAACTGTAACTGGTCTATGTCTGTACATGAGAGATATTGTATGAGGGGTCTTTATAGGGCCAATAGAAGCTAAAACAATTTTTTTTAGAATTGTTGTCTGACTTTCTGTCTGTCTGACTGTATGTATGTATGTTTGTTACCGCATCACGCAAAAACGACTAAATGTAATTTGATGCAGTTTTCACAGTTGTCTTGCTGGTGGTTTAACTTAAAATCTGGTGCATGTTTCATCTTGATACGCCACTCAGAACCTGAGATATTAATAAAGTAAATTTTTCTAGAAGCCATTATATCGGATGATAATAAAACGACTGTTGATATTTCTTCCAGTAACTCAGTATCACATTTAGAAATCATTCATGAGAAATAACATTTCTTTTTTACGAAAATTTTGATAACAAAAATGCAACGGCCGCGGTGCGGCGAACGGCGCGGCGCGTATAGGATTGAGTAAAATTTAGTTTTTAGGGATAGGGATGGGGTTAAGGTTGGGATTGGGATTGGGATATCGAGAGTCTCGAGTCTGAGTGGGAGTGGAAGTAGAAGTGGGAAGAGAACGGGAGCGGAAGTGGGAACGGGGGCGGATTCTGTAGTTCACGCGAGCGGACCCGCGGGCACAGCTAGTACATAATAATTTGTGATATTAAGTTGTCCACGCGGACGAAGTCACGGGCAACAGCTAGTAAAATATAACCCCCACTTCCCCCTCCATACTTACCATACCATACCGTGTTTGTTCGAATATAAACGTCGAGAATTGTGAAGAACACACGCTCCACATGCGTCCTACTTATCAATTCCATACATCAAAATGTCAATAACCATTAGTATGGGAAAATCCATTAAATATTATGGGTGCTTAAACGTGTCAATTTGTATATTTGATCCGCGTCGACATTGTTTATTGAAGCGAGAGGTGCTTTATAATATAACTAGGCCCCTGAACCCGATCCTCGGCTCTTCTCATCCAGTCACTGCCAGTGAGACAGCCGCTTCATGCAGATCGTTGCTTCATCTAGCTAGATGCTCGTCTCACTACGCCTGCCCAGTCGCGGTCTCCACTCGAGAACTCGTTTACGATAATCGGCTCACTTACAGATGTGACCAGCCAACTGCCACTTCAAGTTTTCATGCTCAGAGGCATTTCTTTCTATACCCACAGGCCATGCGGTTTATGTCAGAAAATGTAGGTAAATGGCGGTTAAAATCGGTATTTTATCGATAATTTAATACCGGTATGTAACTAGAACCGGTATTTTGGCCTAAAGGTATAGGACCGAGTACCAAAATGGTTTCATACTTATTTTTTCATTATTCTTCATCATCAGGTTATTTTTGTCTCCACTACAGGAGCACAACCCACTCTCATCTGCCGGAGACAGACGGAGGATTTACATGGGGATCATTATTCTTATTATCGTACTATTTTCATAACTTGTAATTTCGACATTGAAATATATAAGATTTTATGTAGGTGATAAATAGGGCTTTCGATTGTCTTTAAAAAAATACCCTTATGGGGAAAAAATGCTTTTATTCGGGTACTTTTTCGGTTTTTTTTTTGTTTTTAGTTACATCCCCAGGACCCTAGTAGCTGTATCACTTTGACATTTTAGGATATCTTTATTAATTAAGGTATATTCGGCTGGTGGCTTATTCGGTTTGCGGCGTGGTTTCCTGTAGAGTAGAATAGGACCACTCCAACTCTTCCCGTGGATGTCGTACAAGGCGACTGAGGGAATACATTATAAAACATCAATCAGGCCTCCCCAACAAGTCCGGCTAGCGCGGGGAGTGTATGCCAAATCCTCCGTCTGTCTCCGACAGATGAGAGAGGGCTGTGCTCCTGCAGTGGAGACAAAAATAACCTGATGATGATGATTCGGCTGGTGAGACTTTTCTGTTCCATTCTGTATATAAGGGATGAATAAAGCAAGAGAGCCCAGTGATCATCGTTCCAAATTTCTTCTAATACAAATTTTCAGAAACCGGTACCACGCTGACCTTATATGATACCGGTTATTATCTATGTGGATACCTAAAAGAGACAGATGTATGTACCTATATATATTATTTAGTATATGTTTTATGTATAAAGATGTCTGTCTTAACACTAAGTTTTCACTGTCGCTGTTAGGCTGGTAGAAATCTCTCAGAGCTAAACATTTTAAATAAATAACTATGTTTCTAGAACTGATGCCAAATAAATTTGTAAGTGGACATAAACTTAACGTTATCCGCATCTATCCATCCAATCAAACTAAACATAAAATCCGATCCAATCTCAACACAAACTATAAAACCATTCAGGATATCTATAGTAATAAGGAAGCAACATTTTAGCAACCCATTTATTTTCACCACTAATTTCGGAAAAATAAATAATTTATTTTTGTTCCTGATGGGTTTGCGCTTGACCTCAATCTCACCTGATGATAAGTGTACGGCCTAAGGTGGAGTTATCCAGAAGATGTCTACTCACTCTTCCTTTAAAAAGATCCAAATAATACTTGTCTGGAAATACCGAAGCTGGAAGGGAGTTCCATTTCTCAGCAGTTCACATTATGAAAGAGGAAGCAAAACGCTTCGTGCGAGAGCGTGGTATGTCTGCTACATAAGGATGAAGGCCCTCACCACACCTGGTAGTCAGATGATGGAAGGGTGATGAGGGAATCAAATCGTGCAAATCTTGGGCACTCTGACACTGCGATGATGTTTGAGGCTCTGTAACTTTGGTATTTACCAGAACATTGTTACCAATGAGCCTTCGGGAACGACGCTCAACCGCGTCCAGAGCAGCCAGCTGACACTTGGCAGAGCCGTCCCAGAGGTGACTGCAGTACTCCATATACGAACGCACTTGTGCTTGGTAAAGCTTGAGAAGCTGTGCCGGTGAGAAGTACCGCTTAACCTCGAAGAGGATACCAATAATAATTGTGTAATTTAAAAGAAAAACAGAATAAGAATGTGTAAGGAGATATTTTCTATTACGATACAGCATATGATTTGTGAACAACGAGATGTAGATGAGATTAGTTTATTTAAAAAAAAACTCCACGATCTGTTGATAGAAAAATGTTATTATAGTTTGGAAGAATTTCTTGGTGACGGTTCAATTTAAGGTTTCTATTTTTATCTAATTAACTATTATTTTTTTTGTAACTTTGTTTTTAAATGCATGCTTTACTGCGACACAATGTTGTATGCCCACGTGGCGGGACATAGCTGAGCTCTAACTATGACATTTAATCCTTTATATACCTATGATCCACAATAAAGATATTTCATTTCATTTCATTTGAACAAAAAAAAATGTGACCATTTTCCAAAGCAAAAAAAAACATTTGGAAAAATACTTTGAAATGAAATGAAAAGAAAACAGTTGTCTTTTTGAAGGCAGTGGTGACTCTCGACTGATGGCAAATGAACTCATCTCTAGATTGTGTTCCTCTGCAGACTATACATCTAGTGAGCAGCTTATAGAACATCAACATAATAGAATACTAATTTAATAATCAAGTTTGAAGGAACAGCTTCTAAAATCTTTGTCATTTAAGCCGGAGTGTAGGAACGTGGACACAGCGTGTCATTCATGAGAAGGGACGGGAAATTGCCTGTTCTCTTAAGCCTGAAACTTCCATCCTAATTGTATTCTCAGAATTGAATTATTAAAGTTTATTTTTAGGTGTAAGTAAGACTTGTCCTTTAAATTCGGCCGGGCCGGTAGCTAAAGTTTGGAAACCAAATATTATACTCGTAAATATGATATTTCGTTGTTAGTATGTCTTACAAGCCTCTATGGTAAATTTTAATTAAAAGACGACTTCAAAGTCAAAACCCTTAACATGAATACACTTGGTAAATTTTTACACGTGAACTGTTTTATCGACTACTGCTTCCTAGGTGTTAGCGCTGTGAAGAAGAAACGGCGCAACAAATTTCACGCAACACATCTTTAAAATCATGTTTGCATACAATTATATAAAGATTGTGCGAAGTTGAATCAACATTAGTACCAGACATCTTTGTCATTCAAATAATCGTTTATTTTATAATAGGATTTCTTACAAAGTTATTTTAATGTAGTTCTTAAACTTTCTGTCTGTCATATTTGATATTTCCTCTGGTAGTTTGTTGTAGAATCGTATAGTATAGCCCCGTGAATGATTTACTTAGAACTATCATTATACCGACATTTTATTTTATTTTATTTATTTAAATCGAAAAGTAGCTTATAGCTGGAGCTTCCATACAAACAAACATTGGTTTTTATGGAATTTGACATGTATAAATACTTAGGGCTACTTGGCAAAACAGAGTGGGGACCACTGATGGTTATTGTAGGTAAAACCTGTGTCATAAACACCAGCTTCTCATTTGCACAAATAATTTGTCAGATTGTTGTCCTGAAAATATTTGTAGGACATTTGGAAATCTAAACTAAAACCAAAAGAAAAAACAACGTATTTAACTGAAATATAACTATCCTAACAAATGTAGATTAACTATAAATAATTTAATTAATATATGAAATGATAAATACTAAAAATACAGTAATTATAAGAAAATCAATTATTTACAACAGGTGTACGCCGTCCAACCCCTCGTGGTGAGGCATAGTCCCTAGGACGCTGGCGCTATTACCTCGCTGGATTGCCAGGCTCACACGTTGTGCGAGGTAGGCGCCAGCCCTAAGGTCTTTGGAGGCGTGGACCAGCCTGGTCGACAGAGACACGAACGCCTTCGTGTCGGCCGACCACGGGCCCAGGGTCTCTACAGCGAGCGCCGCGAACGCGTAGTCAGCCGTCAGGTTAGAGTATTTGCGGCGCTTAAGACTCGGTGCCTTGGCCGCTGCTGCACCGGCCAAATAATTTGGGTTTGTACGATGTGTGTGTGTGTGTGTGTGCGCGTGTGTAAGTATATCTCTGTGTGAAGTGGTGTGTGTTGAATTACGTCAGTGGTTGGAGAAGATGTCTCATCGTCGTATGTAAACTTTTATAGCCAGTTTGATGACGTTTTTTTGCAGTTTTTTTCTATCTATCAATCCATGTTGATGGCCATTCCAGAATAAGCCCTACTATCTGATTGATGATTAAAACTTTGAACATATTCCATCTATGGTGTAAGGTCAAAGAATACTCTACGTAAAGAAGCGACAGTCCCCTCACCCCGCCAGTTTTACGTCGCCAGCAAAGTACCTAGTTATATGCGACTACAGAGCTGCCGCCGATTTGTATTTTAGTTTGATTTGTTTATCTACCTACTGATGTTTTAATTTAAGGTATATTGATATATTATTAATAATAACCTTCTTTAACGTTCAATGTCAATATATATATAATCAACGATCTCTGTGTACTACTAGATGGAGCGTTCCAAACAATCGCTCTGTTCCACGCAAGCAGCCACAACTCTTTCACATAAGAAAATTGCACCAGGGACGGGCAGCAGCGTTCTCCTGTGTGTGTATGTTAAGATCGTTACTGCGATTACCAATCCACCTGCCAAGCGTGGTGATTATGACAAATCCCCCAATGGACAGCCCACCAAAAGTGGCATTCTAAATGGGGAGGCCTATGTCCTGCAGTGGACGTATTTAGGCTGATGATGATATATAGGTATATCAGCCATAAAGATTTCATTCCCATCCCAAAAACGTACATCAGGACGTTACGCGGACAGTAGATTAAAGAAAATCACTCGTTTTTCCATAAAAAGTAACATAGCTACATTGCTGCGACATAATTCACTACTTATGCGTTATATAGGCTTTTATGAAACATTTCTACCCTTTCAACGCTGTGAGGCAAGACATAATAGCCAGCCCTTCCTGTGGAGAAAAGCCTGAAATCCTTACAGTGGGTACAAAAAATTTCAGCACATTTTTAGATTATTCACACGTGCTACTTTTCACTAGAGGTGATCGCAGGTCAAAAGTCAAAGTCAAAATCATTTATTGCATATGAGTACACTTGGTACATTTACACACGTCATTTTTTTTATCGACTACCGCTTCCTAGGTGTTAGCGCTGTGAAGAAGAAACGGCGCAACAAACTTCACGCAACACATCTTTTAAAAATCAAGTTTGCATACAATTAATAAAGATTTTGCGAAGCTGAATCAACATTAGTACCAGGCATCTTTGTCATTCAAATAATCGTTTATTTTATAATAGGCTTTCTTACAAAGTTGTTTTTTAACGGGGGGAGTTCATTCAATTCGAATGTCGATATCTCAGTGTACTATGTACACAATAATGATTACAATGAAATGTAACCTCCTACGGACTTCTAATGTCCTAGTATGTATTCCTTATGTAAAGGTAACAAATCTTTAGTGTTTAAGAAACGCACATTTAGGGAAATGATGTATGAAATTTAGAGTCAGCGTGTGTACTGTAATGTTAGTTTCCCTGTATGTAGGTAACCTCCTTCGGGCTTCTATTACCCTAGTATTTATTTCCAAATTGTTACAAATCTTTCAAAAGTTTCTGTTCAACAGAAGCCTCCCCAATAGTATGCCACGTTTGGTTGATTGTTCGTTGGGGGATTTGCCTTAAAAACCACGCTTGGCAGGCGGATTGGTGAACGCAGTCGGAAACCACACGACTAAAGCTAATTTGTAGGGTCCAACCTTTGGGAAACAATACATGATAAGTCAAAGAAAACAATGGAATTCTTAGGAATAAATATATTTGTTTTTAATTTCCCTTTGGAGCCGGGATCGAGAATGGCTATTTTCGTATTACAAATATTAGTGATTCATTCCGTAACTAATCGGGTTTGAAACACATTATCGATTCCATCCTATTTATAGAATACCCATTACGATAAAATTGCATTTTATTCCGGCGATAGTATATTTTAATTTGTTACATAGGTAATTAAAATGTTTTGCAAATAATATACAAATAATATAACTTTTTATTCAGATTACAAGATCCATAATTGTTAGTAGACAAACTTATAACTATGTTAGTATTTATTTCTTACTTGTTTTTGTTACCTTACTGCGCCAATAACTATGCCCATCCATTTATTTACAATGGGGCAGTAAACCATTTCAAGAATAACCCCTGGGATGCCCCCCTCTTGCGTCTGATGGCGTAGAAGTCATCTGTGCGCGCTTCGACAAACATCCCCGACGCACTACAAACGCGGGGCAGTCGCTGCAGAACTCTAAAGACATTGTATATCATACTATCCTATCCTACTTCCTACCAATATTATAATGTGAAAGTTTGGATATTTGGATGTTTGTTACTCACTCACGCATCAACCACTGGACGGATCGCCATGAAACTTGGCACACATATAGGTTAGCTCCTGGAATAACATAGGATAGTTTTTATCCCGAAAAACGATCCCATTCCTACGGGAAATACATAATAATTTGTGATGTTAAGTGGTCCACGCGGACGCAGTCGCGGGCAACAGCTAGTTACAAATAAATCGTTGACGCTCAGTTTACTCAGTGGATCAAATTAAATCAATTTGCAAGTTTTTTTACTTACGAAAAAGGCTCAAAAATAAATATAAGTTTTCGCAATCATACATTAGCAACTGAGCGAAACTTCTTTTTGCGAAAAAAAGAAAGAATAAAGATCCATCCCCAATATTTCATATTACATCCCCAATATCCCCCCCCATTCGGAGGGTCGACGCTCGATCTCTCCATGCGTTTTATTTATAGGTCATGCTTGAAGGGCTGAAGTACCGATGAAAGGCACTCAATATAACCGTACGCCTCTTTTATGATACAATGGACCATCTGGTTTCGCTGATACGGTCAACAGTCTATATCTGGCCAGCTAGTTTCATGGTGACTGAAGTGTTCCGGTTTTCTTTCGTTGTGTCTTGGGTAACTTATAGATTCGTATCTTCAATGGGTATCCCACTTAGCCTGCCTTAAGTTCTGCCGCTTGCGCCTCGTAAGAAAAATTAGATAATTAACTGATGTTACTACCGCAAGGTTAGTGTACTACTTCCACAGTATATGGTATCCCATTGTGAGGTTAAGCAGCAGATATAAAGACCATTTTAATTTCGCAAAATAGAACTTTTGGAGTAATCTATAATCGTTGTTGAGGGTCTTTATAAGAGAACAGTTTATTTTTTAATTATTTTATTTTTAATGTAAAGGTAGCTTATAGCTGGTGCTTCCATATCAGTAGTCGATCTGGTTATTTTCTTTTAACAAATCGTCTAGTCTGTTCTTAAACATGTTTACTGATATGGCACATACAACAGGTTCTGGCAACTTGTACCATGTGGATATAACACTGTAGCTCAATAAAATTACTTGAGGGTCCAGGTGAGAATTTGTTCTTTGTAATCTTAAATTATGTCCTATGAGTTTAAAGTCAAAGTCAAAATCATTTATTGCATATGACTAGATGATAGTGTACACTTGGTACACGTCATTTTTTTATCGACTACCGCTTCCAGCGTTGTGAAGAAGAAACGGCGCAACAAACTTCATGCACATCTTTTAAAAATCAAGTTTGCATAAAATTAACAAAGATTTTGCAAAGCTGAATCAATATTAGCACCAGGCATCTCTGTCATTCAAATAATCGTTTATTTTATAAAAGGCTTTCTTACAAAGTTGTTTTTTAATGTGAATCTTAAACTTTCTGTCCGTCATATTTAAGATTTCCTCTGGTAGTTTGTTGTAGAAGCGTCTACATTGCCCCGTGAACGATTTACTGACCTTACTTAGTCTTAACCCTGGTAAAACAAGTAAATAATTAAACATTGCTATTTAATTTATTTTGATAATATTATGTATGTCCGCAATAATATCAGCCTTGTATAGTTCATCACATCAGCTATTAGAACGTCCACAGCTGGATATAAGCCTTCCACAGTGAACGCCAACAAACACGATCGTCCACCGCTTCCGGCCACCGTTTTCAGGGCGTCCCAACCAGTGCCTGTCGATCGTAGGTCTCCACTCCAAAACTCGTCTGCCCCAACGGCCGTAGAGGCCGGCTCAAAATTTTCAATAAAAAAAAAATTCCACAAATTTAAAACTCATAGTAGAATAAAAACATTGAAACATAAAAGTTATGAAAAAAAAAATTACATTTGTACATTACGTGTATTTTTTTATCCTGTGACAAGGGTAAGAGAAATTTTTTATGCGGTGTTTGATCTTTTAAATTGATTCCTAGAACTCGTATGGCTTGGGATACATAGTAAGTTGGGACTAACAGGAAAGGATTTGTGGTTTTATATATGGAATTCATCATTTAGACTTTTCCTTCGTATATGTTTTTTTTTTGCAAACATTTTACAGTACATTCTCAAAATAGATTTTTTTTAATAAAAATATTTATTAAGGCCAGCAGGGCTCACTTTGTTAGTATGAATTAATACAATGTTAGGTAAATAGTGGCATGGGCCCGATTCTGAAGGCACAACGTTAAAATTTGACAGCGCTAAAATTGGTTTCGTCTTTATCTTCATAATACTGTGTGACAAGGACAGCAACAGTTTTAATGCTGTCAAATTTCAACATTGTGCCTTCAGAATCGAGCCCCATGTTCGATTAAATTTAACAAAATGGTCTGTTTAGACAACAGCAGCGTTTTCTGTGTATATTCTTAAGATCATTATTGCTACCACGAACACGCCAAGCGTGGTGATGTCGAATCGCCCAATGAATAACCCACCAAAAGTGGCATTCTATTGTGGAGGCTTATGTTGTGCCGTGTGGTTTCCGGTAGAGTAGAATAGGACCACTTCAACTCTTCCCGTGGATGTCGTACAAGGCGACTAAGGGAATACATTATAAAACATCAATCAGGCCTCCCCAAACCGTCTGGCCAGCGCGGGGAGTGTAGGCCAAATCCTCCGTCTGTCTCCGGCAGATGAGAGAGGGTTGTGCTCCTGCAGTGGAGACAAAACTAACCTGATGATGAGTGAAAAGAATTGGTTCGCTGGTTCTTTTGGAAAATTCTTTATTAACAACTGACTATCAAAACATAAATGTCAAAATGATAGAAAAACAATAATATTATAAAAGAGGTGCGATTCTGCACATTTCTCCCCTTTAGAACAAAGTAAAAGAGGGGGGGGGGGGGGGGGGTCACACATCGACCTTTATTAGCTTTCGCACCGGCCTCCTTAAGGTTCCCGCGCTCGTGCTCACATCTGCCACACGAACGACTCCATCTTGACCTGGGAATGTCGCTGTGACTCGTCCTTTAGGCCAAGTCCCACGAGGCAGGTTCCCATCTGCGATAATTACGATGTCACCAACAGTTAGGTTTTCAACCTGTCCCCGTCCTCTGCGTGGCAACAAGGTAGGCAAGTACTCTGTCATCCACCGTCTCCAAAAATGATCGGTGAGTCTTACTGCCTTGCGCCAACCCAATCTGCAATTAAGGTCTACGTCGCTCAAGGTAGCTGGAATTGGACGACTCGATGAAGACCCCAGTATGAAATGAAACGGCGTGAGAGCCTCTGGACATACAGAATCGGATGACACGTGTGTCAGTGGGCGCGAGTTCACCAACGCTTCCGCTTCTGCAAGAAGTGTGCTTAATATCTCTTCGGAGGGAGCGCGTTCTCTCAAAGTTACCTTTAGTGCAGTTTTAATACTTCTGACTAGTCGCTCCCATGCTCCACCCATAAATGGGGCGGCTGGTGGAATAAAACGCCAATTAATCTTCTCATTACTTGCGAATTGATCAACTGATTCACCATAAAGGGCTCTTAGCTGACTCTGAGCACCGACAAAGGCTGTCCCGTTGTCAGAATACATCTCACTTGGCGTGCCGCGTCGAGCGATAAACCTCCTGAGACTCATCAAGGCGGCATCAGTAGACAGGCTGCAAACAATCTCGAGATGGACAGCGCGCGTTACCAGACACGTATATAAAGCAACGTATCTCTTTTCTCTTCGTCTTCCAATCGTGACTTGTACTGGACCAAAATAATCGATACCAGTGAACGTAAAAGGTCGTTGATGATGTGACAGTCTTGCTTCTGGCAAATTTCCCATTGGGGGTTGAAGGGGAGAAGCTCGACGTAAGCGGCAGAGACGACAACTGTGGGCCACAGATCTTACAGTGGATCGTAAGTGGATGATCCAATAGTATTGACGGAGCTCGTTTACTACTAATTCAGTGTTGGCATGAGCGGCTTTCTGATGGTAATTCTCAACTAGCAGGCGTACGGCTTCATGTTTTCCGTCAAGTATTATAGGGTATATCTGGTCTTCATTAACGCTGGCGACAGCAGCTATGCGCCCAGAGAGTCGAAGTAAATGATCGCTGCCAATAATTGGGGACAGTTCAGCAGTGGACGTATATAGGCTGATGATGAAATAGTATAGGCAGTAGTTATATAATGTAAATTAATATCTTGTCTTTACCACAGCTGACCCGACGAATGAATGTCGTGTTAACTTTTAGCAAACTAAAATATTTTTTATATATTTCTATATATGTATTTCTAGATTTCAATATGCTAATTTCTATTATATAATGTATAGTAAGTCACTGATTTGCAGTGGACATCAATGATTAAAAATAAGCTATAAGTAAGCTATAAGCGTGCGTGACGTGAGCTGTCAATTGCGGAAAATTGCGGATTCCAAACCTAATTTATTTAAAAATTAATTTTCTATGTAATTTTTTTCTTCGTGAAATTTTCATAATATTTTAGCAGTTATTCTGCGATTCGGGGCGCAGACGAATCCAACAAATCTGATATTGTTAAAATCGATTCAGCCATTCTTGAGTCATAAATGTGTAACTAAGCACTTTTATTTTATTTGTATTATATATATAGGTAATTAGTATTAAATGCCTGTTTCGTCTATAGTATAAAAGTTATTGTAACGCAATGGAATAATAATCTGTAATGTTTCTTCAATATTTTTAATAAATAAATGTCTAAATGCAATAGCTTAGGTAAATAATTTAAATGTGAAGTCTGTAATAACAATAATTTGATTGTGTAACCTTTAATACACAATAAATTTCATTTCAATTTCATTTCATTTCAATTAAACATCATTTCTAGGGTTTTATTTAACCCTTGTAGCGACACTTTTTAACTCAAAAACTAAGTTGAAATTTGTAACACATAAGTACCTATGTGAAATGAAAAAAAATTATGGAGATTTCACATAAAAAAAATTCATAGATATTAAATTAATACTAAAAATAATATTATTTGTCGACTACTATGCTGTTTGCAAACTAAATTACTATTAATTAGAAAAAAAATTAGTAGGTATTTTAATTTTACATTTCCTAAGATTAACGTCCATGAAAGGAGGTGCATGAAAAGGTTGATGAATGTGAGTGAGGCTAGTGAGGTGTGTCGATCCGATCCGAAAGTGGCGATCCATCGTCTCTGCCTACCCCTCTGGGACCAAGGCGTGAGCATTATGTATGTATGTATGTAAGATTTATTGTAATAAAACAGCCTGCATATTACTTAAAGCTAGTATGCGTCTTCAAGGTTTTTAGCTACTGTTCAATAGGAACGTAAAATGTTACCGTGGTAAAAAAATTACCTAAATAAAATCTCGAAAGTTGATCGACTTAGCACTTAATCAATATTTAAAAAAAACAGTAATGGTTATAATTCCACAAATAGATTTATTACGCTGAAACACATTTTTGGAAACAAACCTTCGTTAAAACAGAAACAAGCTCAAGAAAAACAAGACAAACTAATTACTTACATTACGTTCCGCAGATGTCAAGATGCCGCCGCCATTAAAAACAACTAACGGCCAGACGGCCTGTGCTGGCAGAAAAATAGACACCCCTTATCTTATCGTGACATTTAATACACTTTACACAATCAACCTGTATATATCCCAACTTTACTACACTTTAAAAAAGTTATGCAAACTTTTTCGAATAAAAAAAAAACAAAATAAATTAAAAGCAAAAAAAATTAAACGTCACTTTTTGATTTTTAAACTGAACAGCGAGTTACTTTTGAACGAAGGAGATTTTATTTATAATTTCGTTGTCACGAACTCCCGAAAATTCAAAATGGCGTTCCGCACGACCGCACGCTACGGGGATTTCGCTGTAACTAAACCTGGTCTGATTCTATTCGTCCGTCCTCCCAGCGATAAGGCTGAGAGGTTGTAGCGAAAATTGGTCTGTCATGACTCCTCGTGAAATCATGACGCCGATAATAAATACTTGAGGGAAGAAATGTGTGCTTAGTAACGAAAACTGTACATGGCAAACTTATACTCGATAAGGGTTTGAGGTAAGTGCGAAGCGTTTTCCTGTTTTGCTGTGATTTTCCTTCTTATTCTCATTATAGTGGAAAACATTTCTTGGCGAAATAGTTTGGGAAAAGTTTACATTACATCGACCATACATATATAATGCTCACGGTTTTTCCCCAGAGGGATAGGCAGATACGATGTATCGCTTTTGCGCAACAATGTCGTAAAGCGACTTTCCTTCACCTCCTTTTCGCTCCGTGATACCCCTTAACGTGATGTGTTGCGAACAACGTCGCCGCCTCCGTGTCGAGGTACCACGATTATCTAGGGACATAATTGTCCGCCAGTAAATTCATTAATTCAGTCAGCCAGTCCGCATTAATCGGTAAGGCTAACAGTAGGAAAATTTTAATAGTTTCAGTCCTTAGTTAGACACTTAGGTTTGTTTGCGTGTTATATTTTGTGGTTCAGATGAGTTGAGATTTGGATTGCTGGTTATCTTTTCTTATCTTATCTTCTTAGGGGGCCAGGAAGACCTGGCGACACTTCGACCCTTCAGGATCTTTTGTGCCAAACCCCTGACCACCAACGGTGCCCCATACCGATTTGGTGGACTTCACATACGCCTCAGAATTTCTTCTTTGTCATGTGCAGGTTTCCTTAAGATGTTTTCCTTCACCGAAAAGCCTGTGGTATTATAAATAAACCGTACTTAAGTTTCATAAAACTCCTTGGTACGGACGGGGTTTGAACCCACGACCTCATGAACGTGAGGCGAGTGCACAACCAACCGGCTACCACGGCTCTTTGGATTGCTGGTTAAAAGCACATGTATGAGCATCACCTCAATGTACCGGCAGAGCGACAGCTTGTCCATCGTCAGCTGAAATACGTCCACTGCTAAACATAAGTCTATAGAATGCCACTTTTGCTGAACTGTCCATTGAGGGATTTGACCTAATTACCACTCTTCACAGGTGGAATGGTGATCGCAGAAATTACTTTAATATACACAGGAGATCGCTACCCCTCCCTGTTGTGATTCCTTAGTCTCCTTGACGACACCTCGAGAGGTTCTCATCTAACTTCGTTATTGCAAAAGTGCATTGCTAGACAATGAGAGGGAGCGCCGGGCGTTGGCTGTCAGATGTAATATTATATCGTCAGTGGAAAGGCAAAAACATTAAACGACACATTGGTCGAAAATGAGTTATATATACCATTCGACTGTATTTCTTTTTCTGCGTCGATCTGTCTATGTATAAATAAAATAAATATCTCAGACATTCACACCAATTATCCAATCCCAAACTAGGCAGAGCCTGTGCTATGGTTACTAGATAACGGATAGACATACTTAAATAAATATATAAACATCCAAGACTTGAGTACTAACATTCATATTCATCATACGAACATTTGCCCCTAGCGGGATTCGAACCCGCAACCTCCGGCGTGGCAGTCCGAGAGCTACTCGTTCCTTCTCGAGCCGTCGTATATGTTTACCGTTTTTTACCTGACTAACATTTTTTATATGTTCAGGTGATTTTCGCTAATGCGACATATATATATATATCTCGTAAAATAAAAAACCTATAATGATTCTTTGTTTTACATAATTAAGCAGTTATTAGACAATCGTATTTTTTTCAAGTTACATAAAAATACTCCTCGTAGAAAACGAGATATTAATTTTTTCCCCAAAAAAACTTTAAACTTCTCTCCTGTAAAGTTGTCAAATTGGCGCTTTAGCGTTTTTTTTTTCAACTTGTAAAGTTGTCAATTCGCGCTTTAGCGTTTTTACCTTTCCACTGACGATATGTTAGCTCGTTGGACGTTGCCAGGGCCGGCCTGTTCATATAGGGGAACAAGGCGACGGTCTAGGGCGCTCAGATTTAGGGGGCGGCATGCCAAGCGTAGATTCTAATACTAGCTTTTGTTCCCTCTTCAAAATATTATTCTAGATCGCACAGTTGAAGTATGTAAGTCATGTGGAACAATTAATATTTATTCCTCTTAAGGACACTGCTTTAACCGCTTATGGACGATCATGTGATGAAGAATATAAACTTCCCAGAACAAAATTCAGATTATTTGATTGAAAATTATATACTTAATTTGTTTCACATGTGTACTGTTTTATTCTGATGTTATTTTTTTTAAAGGGGCGCCGTCCTTTGCATAGGGCGTCGGATTTTTGGATTTTCAGAGCCGGCGCTGCACGTTGCATTAAAGCAGAAAAGGTTGTGACTTTAATATTTTTGCCAGTCCTTTTATATATTTCATTCCAGATTAATAGTCCTATGAAAACCAACGCTATTTACGTCTCGGTAACATATACATGAAAGGGTCACCAGCAGCAAAAACAGGTTTGTATTACCATGTAAACTTTGCAGTCCACTTAGGAACACCATCTATTGTGTATTTTGTTTTCGAGACGCAAATGCGTTTGTTTTCATAGGACTATTAATCTGGAATGAAATATACATATGTTCAGTCTCTGTGTCAACTATACACAGAAGACCGTCAACGCCCTGCGCGTTCAGTACAATAACGCGCTCAGGATGTTGTTGGGGCTGTCGAGGCACTGCAGCGCTTCAGGCAGGTTTGCTGAAGCTCGCGTCGATGGCTTTCATGCCATCTTGAGAAAGAGAGCCGCCTCGATGCCAAGTCGTGTTTTCGACAGCATCAACTGCATCTTATGCGTTATAGCGAGCCGAGTCCACTGCCCCATATTGTGGCACTCGATTCGGTTACGAATTGTGAAATTTTTATTTTTATATTATTTTTAATATCAAATACATACATAATGCTCACGCCTTGGTATTTGTATTTATTTATTTAATCTTTAGGTACATAAAGTACACTTAGACATGTCATCACAAAAATGGATTACAGTTATATTATAAAACTAGCTGTTGCCCGCGACTTCGTCCGCGTGGACAACTTAACATTACACATTCTTATGTATTACGTGTTACTAAATCCTAAAAGAAATCTATTAATCTGGTTATGCATTAATAATATTAATATACATAAAAAAACATACTATCCAATTGAGAACCTCCTTTTTTGAAGTCGGGTAAAAATTAGCGTTCCGGCGGCGGTTTCGCCCGTTGGACCACAGTTTTTTAGGTTTCCGTAGCCAAATGACAAAAAACGGAACCCTTATGGATTCGTCATGTCTGTCTGTCTGTCTGCCTGTCTGTCCGTCTATCATATCACAGCCACTTTATTCCGAAACTATAAGAACTTACTATTGAAACTTGGTAAGTGGATGTATTCTGTGAACCGCATTAAGATTTTCACACAAAAATAGAAAAAAAAACATTAAATTTTGGGGGTTCCCCATGCTTAGAACTGAAACTCAAAATTTTTTTTTCATGAAACCCATACGTGTGGATAGGTCTTTAAAAATGATATTGAGGTTTCTAATATCATTTTTTTCTAAACTGAGTAGTTTGCGCGAGAGACACTTCCAAGTGGTAAAATGTGTCGTCCCCCCCCCCCCCCCCCCCCCCCCCGTAAAAAATATATGATGTACATTGTCATGCAAACTTCCACCAAAAATTGGTTTGAAAGAGATCTAGTAAGTAGTTTTTATTTAATAAATATCATAAATCATAAATCGTAAACCACAATACTATTATTCAAACATCGATCAAAGTTACAACGAACTACAATAACTTTTATATTATGTTACTTGCTGCTACGGAACCCTTCATGGGCGAGTCCGACTCGCACTTGGCCGCTTTTTTTTAAATAAAGTTGACATTTACATTTATCATGAATTAAAAGATTATCATATAATCAATAAAAAAAATTATATTTTAATATTGTGCAAATTAGGTGATATTACCTCCCCCCCCCCCCCTCCAATTTGTCCTTTCCATACCCTTTCTTTCTTTCCTTCTCCATTCCCTTCCCACAACGTTGAAAACCCTTTCCCCCACCCCTTCCCTCTCTCTACTCCTACCTCTCCCCCTTCCCTTAACCCACCCCTTCCTACACCCTTTATTTACCACTGCCCCCTCATCTTTCCTCTCTTACCCTAATCCCTCTATTCTTTTCCATCCGACTTCCTTCCCCTCCTATTCCCTTCCTATGTTGCATATCCAATTAACTGTACAACAAAATGTCTGTCAAACTGCTGGACATGCCTTCCCCAATGAATGCCACAACGCCCTACAGATCCAGCCGCTTCCGCCACCATCTTCAGGTCGTCCATACACCTGGCGGCAAGGCGTCCCACCCTGCGCGTGGGACGTCGCGTCCCACTCTAGAACCTGTCTGCCCCAACAGCCGTTCGGTACTACGACAGATGTGACCTGCCATTTCAGCTTACTAATTCTTTCGGCTATGTCGGTCACCTTCGTTATTAATAGGATCTCCTCATTACGAATCATATCCCTCATGAGACCCCGAGCATTGCCCTCTCTATAGTTCGCAGAGCCACTTGAATCTTGTGGATCAGGCCCACCATCAGTGTCCACGTCTCCGCGCTATCATGACAGGCAGGACGCACTGATTAAAGATTTTTGTCTTTAAACATTGTGGAATAGGTGACGTAAAGACTTGACGCAGTTTTCCGAATACTGCCCACCCTAATTGGATTCTTCTGTCAGCTTTTGAAATTGATCCTACCCAACTATATTGTCTGTCCTAGGCAGACGTACTCCTGAACAGCTTCGATATTGACATTGTCGACGATCACCGGTCTAATACAGGGCCACTAATTTATCGAATAGCGAACTTTTTGTATCGAGACTTGTGGAAATACCTGAAATACATCAGCTAAAATAAATCTATAAATGAGCTTTAAAACATCTCTGTCACTTTCTGTCAAGTTCTTGCCACGACCAGTAATGTTGAACTACACTTTCATACAAATGATATGATATGAGAGGTCAACTTGTATATCAGCATCCTGACATTTTATTGAGATATGACTTATACCAGTATGAGGCCCGAACTCAAAGCTATTAAACAGTGAAAACGCCGTCAAATTCTGTTCAGCAGTTTCCAAGATTAGCCCGTACATACATACATACATACAGACAGATAAGAATTTTTTAAATTATATTTTTGGACTCTACTGGTCTTCAGTAACGTCCGGGCAGTGAAATTTTTTTTTTAACTTCAATGTACAGATTCGCTTTTCTTTTGGTTTTTCTACTCTTTTATTATATGTATAGATTAATTATTAAAATCATGTCAGTACAATGTCAAAATGAGTAAAATTAATTACAAAATAAAAATAAGTCATGTAGATTACAAATGTCGGTATAAAAAATTAATTACAAAAAAAAACATAAATGTCATAAATAATAAATCAATTGCAGATAATATACCACTTGGTACAAATATTAAAATGTCAAAATAACAAAGTCATACATCAAATACTTATAAAACTAAAACTGGTCTCAGAGGTGTAGGCAGAAACGATGTATCGCCACTTTGCGCAATCCAATGTCGCAAAGCGACTTTCCTTCCCCCTTTTTTCATTTAGTTTCTACTAACAAAAATATGGATAAATTTCTGAAATATTTTTTTTATCCAATTTGAATTGCACTCCGTTGCAAAGCAGACGAACTTAATGCCAAAGGCATTCTCTATAAGTCAACCTTTGGGTCATGCTGAGATATTTGTGGTTTTTTAACCGACTTCAAAAAAAAGGTGGTTCTCAATTCGCCGGAATCTTTCTTTTGAGTGTTTTGTATTACCTGGATTACAGGGACTTCTGTCGGCCTAGTCTAGATCATTTTAAAGTCAGATTTTGAAAGGTATTTAATCCAGCCTGTCTAAAGCACTCAAGCTAGCTAAGCGCTCAACTTAGCTTAACATTTCGGTTCTAGTGGCAGCCTCTGTTAGAGCAATAAATGTTTTGTATTTCATTGTTACTTTGGGCATAGCATATTCCAGTGTATACTTACATAAGAAGTACGTCGGTAAGTATATTTCATTCCAGATTCATAGTCCTATGAAAACCAACGCTATTTACGTCTCGGTAACATATACATGAAAGGGTCACCAGCAGCAAAAACAGGTTTGTATTACCATGTAAACTTTGCAGTCCACTTAGGAACACCATCTATTGTGTATTTTGTTTTCGAGACGCAAATGCGTTTGTTTTCATAGGACTATTAATCTGGAATGAAATATAATTATTTATTCTCAAACGCAACATTTTACATAATTTAAACAAACACGCCGTGTGGTTTCTGGTAGAGTAGAATAGGACCACTCCAACTCTTCCCGTGGATGTCGTACAAGGCGACTAAGGGAATACATTATAAAACATCAATCAGGCCTCCCCAACCCGTCTGGCCAGCGCGGGGAGTGTAGGCCGAATCCTACGTCTGTCTCCGGCAGATGATGATACACATTATAACTGATAACCTGATGATGATACACATTTTACAACATTAATAAATTAGTACGTGATAGAGATATCTCATATTAGGGTGAATATTCGAGCGTCTCAACCGCCGTCATTATCCTCACCACCAAAAGTTGATGAAAAATAATATATATAATTAAATATTTCACCTGTGCAGAATCTGTGCTCGGACCAGAAACTTATTTTATAATATAAACGATGAACTGGTGTTATCTCTTCTACTTTGAAGGGGAGGATAATGACGGCGGTTGAAACGCTTGAATATTCACCCATCAGCGCTTAGACGGCCTTTGCTGGGTATTATAGACTTTCCCCAACGATCATCACCACACCCAGTCCTCCGCATCCAGCCGCTTCCGGCCACCTTCTTCAGGACGTCGCGTCGGTGTACCTGCGCGTGTCGATCCGCGGTCTCCACTACAGAGGTCGTCTGTCCCAACGGCCGTCGGTTCTGCGGCATATGTGGCCCGCCCACTGCCACTTCAGTTTGCTAACTCTTTCGGCTATGTGGGTCACCCTTCGATCAGATTTAATTACCTACTAGGCGCACCAGCCTATCCGTACAAGTGTGCGTAAATTGATGTAGGGCTGTTTCACCCAGCTCGCGAACTTAGTCGATAATATACTTCAACAACATAAGTGCTTCTCTTTCTAACTTATTGCGTCGATCTCTCGGCGCCAGTAAATAGCGCGCTGGCGTAGCAACTATGGTACCGGCGCTTACTGCCAGCCAGGTGAATGTCGATTCTTTTCTGCCCCGAGCATAGCACCGTCCATAGCTCGCTGAGCGACCTGAAACATGAGGATCAGGCCCACCGTCAGCGTCCACTTTTGTGATACAATTGCAAAGACAATAAACAATATATATGTCGGCGAAATAATAAAAGAGGAGCTGATTTGAAGGCACAGTGTGTGCCCGTTCGGCTTGGTTCGGCGATCGTCGCGAGCACGCGCTGACGGAACGTCGGGTATAACTGGCGCAACCGCAGAACCGAGAGAGTCTTCGATGGAAAGGCGTGCGGTGCGCAGGCGTTACGCTGACGGATCGTCTGCCTTCTAAATCGTTACTTGTTGATGTAGTGTAATTTCATGTAGTGTTATTAAAGCTAGTAAATGTGTTAACTTTGTAACGGCGTTAAACTCAATTTGGGAGCCCACATTTTCGGCGAAGCCAGGAGCCTACGACATCAGAAGTGTGATCCGAACCCCACGCCCTCAGAAGAGGCACCTACGACATATATATTAACGAAACTAAGATCGCCAGCGATTGCGCCCCAAATTAATTATCTGGAAGAATTCCCGGTAATATTCCGTTTATTCGCAGCTAAACAATGGCGTCGACCCATTGTTGGTGTTGTCACATGAAATGAAGGCTCCAGACGTGTGTGGGGGGGGGGGGGGGGGAGGAGAAAGGGACGAAATAATTGTCGGGCGCGCGTCATCTGTTTTCGTGGACTGTTGCGGGGGGAATCATAGCGGTGTTATAAATAATACATATGGTATTGCGTAAATAGGTTACGGTTCTATATATATATATACCTTTAGACGTCCACTGCTGGACATAGGCCTTCCCCAATGAACGCCACCACACCCGGTGCTCCGCCCTCCGCATCCAGCCGCTTCCGGCCACCTTTAGGTCGTCGGTCCACCTGGCGGCGGGGCGTCCCGCCCTGCGCCTGCCAATCGTCGTCTCCACTCCAGAACTCGTCTGCCCCAACGGCCGTCGGTTATGCGACAGATGTGGCCCGCCCACTGCCACTTCAGCCTGCTAATCCTTTCGGCTACGTCGGTCACCGTCGTTCTTCGTCGGATCTCCTCATTACGAATCATATCCTTCAAACAACAATATAACTTGACCACTTAGTATGAAAAATAGAGAAGTCAGATTTTTATAAAATTAGAAGTCGTCCGTACTATTGGTAGCCAGTTTTTGCTCAAACTGACTGTATCTCACCTTGGAGGAACATGACAAATAAAAAGTCATGCACGAGTTGGGAAGGAAATAGAAAAATCTTTATTGATAACGTGCAAACGAGCGTTTTTGACTTGGCGTTTTTACAGCGTTTCAACCTATCCTTACCAGCTATTCCCCTGCTGGGGAAACACCCCCCTGGTAGGGATAGGTGGTTATTGTTTCTACTTATTCCTACTTAACGAGTATCTAATAACCTATTGTGTCTATCCAGTTCAACCACTAGGCGTAACGACAGAATAGAATAGAATAGAATATTCATTTATTGGCTGCAACAAAATCACACACAGTGCAACATTAGATATAAACAGAAATAATACAAAGCTACAACTAAGAGTCGGGTGCACAGTCAGAATCACGTCACACGACTTGTCGGACGATAATTTAGTATTACATTCGCTTGCACGAGGAGCAGAAACAACGCGAGGAACTTATCCGACAAACCGGGAGTAGAACCAAGGCGTGTGACCGACCTGTAGGGGAGGGGACAACAGTACAGTGTGGCGACACTGTAGTAGACACAGTATGTGTGCTGCAGCAGCAAACAGGCCCCAGCTCAGCATGTTGCTTTGCCTGTGAGGGCAGAGCACTGATTTTCAGCTGATACCTAACAGTGTCGGATAACCGAACATTACAACGGGGATGTAGTTATAATAAACAGTTTAAATAAGAAACAATAATACGACAGGTAAGTAAACAGCCTACTCTTCCCATTGTTGACTCTTTGGTCAACGCAGAAGACGGGCCTATTACCACACCCGGACACTCCATGCAAGCGAATCGATTTAATCACCTACAACTATTACTACAGGCGCATCAGCATGGCCATATACCTGTGAAAAGTCGACACTGTAAGTTAGAAAGAATAGCTCTTATGTTTTTGACGTATAACGTTATCTCTCTCTACTGTGATCGTGTCCTCTCGGTGCAGCAGCCCCACAATAATTTACGCACACACACACAAACCTACACAGACAGTCTTGTTGCGCCTGTCACTTTTTTTTATAGTTGATGGGTTTGCGCTTGACCTCAATCTCACCTGATGGTAAGTGACGAGACCTAAGGTGGAGCGCGCTTACCCAGAAGATGCCTATTCACTCTTCCTTTAAAAAGATTCAAATTGTACTTGTCCGAAAATACCCAAGCTGGTAGGGAGTTCTATTCTTATTCCTCTGACGTTTAATTTAATTTGTGATAACTTAATACCAAGTGTATTTTTAAATTTTTATTTTAATATTATATACTGACATAGATAGTATGTTATATACTATGACATTATTTGAATTGTTGACATTGTAACTTATACACTATTTTATTTTATGACGATCCCTTTTACCATATTAGAATGACATGTAAAATTGAATTTTTAAGATGTAAAAGTGAAATAAATAAATCTAATCTAATCTAATCTAATCTATTCCTTAGCAGTTTGTATGGAGTTCAGGGATATGACTCTTCAAAAAGCTTTTCCATCCTATCCTACTAATATTATAAATGCGAAAGTTTGTAAGTATGGATGGATGTTTGTTACTCTTTCACGCTTCAACTACTGGACGGATCGTAATAAAACTTGGTACACATATAGGTTAGGTTCTGGAATAAAACATAGGATAGTTTTTATCCCGAAAAATAGGCTGTTCCTACGGGAAAACATAATAATTTGTGATTTTCAGTTGTCCACGCGGACGAAGTCGCGGGCAACAGCTAGTTAAGAAATAAGGCTTACTTTTACATTGGCAATGTATATATGTTGCTATAAAAAATGCATATGAAAGTAAATTTGAAAAGCCGCTCGTTTGCAACGACGCCGCCGCTACAAAAGCTCAGAGTATCGCTTAGCGTGGATTTTAATAATAATTTTTAATATCACAACCTTTCCGACCTGACATTCAACGAGAAGGTTACAGAACGTTACATAAACGTTACGTGTACGCGACGTCTACGTGACGATGTCGTACGATCGCAGTAACAACATGCAGGTAACCAACCGCGGTTGCGGTTAAAGTAAAAAATCAGACAGAGTACAACTTAACTATTTTAAAGCTGAAAGCATTGACGAGAATCAGTGAATGGCTGACGTCACATTAAAAAAGAAATTACTGTTGTAGCCGTGTGGTTCCCGGCTTAGAACAGGGCCATCCTCAATTCCATCATAACATTCATTAAATGTATAAGTGGCGGCCTTATCGCTTTAAGCGATTTCTTCCAGGCAACCTTATAGCTAGAATAATAGCTAGTAATAAATAGGTTATGATGTTTCCGTGGGTGTCTTCAAGGGATTGCACCAGGGACGGGCAGCGGCGTTCTCCTGTGTATATTAAGATAATTACTGCGATCACCTGCCAAGCGTGGTGATATAGTAAATCCCCCAATGGACAGCCCACCAAAAGAGGCATTCTATTGGGGAGGCTTTATTTTAATCGCATACGTGGGGATAAGTCCGCCTTTGTACACAGTTTAATTCCTATTTTATTATTGTTGATGTTGTTATTTTTGATACATAAAACTTTTACATACATACATACATACATACATACATACATACATACATACATACATACATACATACATACATACATACATACATACATACATACATACATACATACATACATACATACATACATACATTTTGGCTATAGTAGTTTGAGGATAGATTGTGACGTCAACAACTCAAGCAATCGCTTATTACGAGTTATATTATATTTGCTTATGATCATACGTTTCATAAAAGGGCATTGGACCCTTTACAATACCTCTGAATTTCAGCATGGCAACCCTATTCCAATGTTCATTATTTTAATCCTATCCTACTAATATTATAAACGCGAAAGTTTGTAAGTATGGATGGATGTTTGTTACTCTTTCACGTAAAAACTGCTGAATGGATTTTAATGAAACTTTACAATAAAATAGCTTATACATCAGAATAACGCAAAGGCTACAATTTATAAAGATATTGTGTGAATTGTCCAAAATATCAAGTAAGTAGGAAATACATAATAATTTGTGATGTGAAGTGGTCCACGCGGACGAAGTCGCGGGCAACAGCTAGTTGCTCATAATTTCACTTGGTGGTTGGATGACTTCCTAATTTTCGTCCTTATTAAATACAATTCTTTTATTATTTCTATTAAATTTGCGGATTTATTGATTTTTTTTTATTGTTTGTATCGTATATTCATTTAGTTTTCAATTTATGTAACAAAATGGCATGATTTTTCAATTTAGTCGGGTTATAGAAATTGGCTGCCAGCTTCACACTTTTTAGCAGACATTTTTTTGACTGCTAACTTCACACCGGTCTATGACCTCTTGCGCTAGAGTCATCATCAGGTTATTTTTGTCTCCACTGCAGGAGCACAACCCTCTCTCATCTGCCGGAGACAGACGGAGGATTTGGCCTACACTCCCCGCGCTGGCCAGACGGGTTGGGGAGGCCTGACTGATGTTTTATAATGTATTCCCTCAGTCGCCTTGTACGACATCCACGGGAAGAGTTGGAGTGGTCCTATTCTACTCTACCGGAAATCACACGGCATTGTAATAAAATGTTATGGTGATATCCTTTGATCTGAGCGATAATCGTTTAGTACTCTGTCATACATCAGGCACTCCTCATACGCGTAAAGATTAAATAACCAAATACTACTAAACCAGCCTGTACGTACGTTTGTATGTGTGCGTTAATTGATGTAACGCTGCAGCACCCAGCGCGCCAACATAGTCGTTCGAGAGAGGGACAACTATTTAAGTAACCACATAAGTGCTTCTCTTTCTAAAGTGTAGCGGCGATCTCTCGGCGCCGGTCTGTAGTGCGCGCACGAATATATTCGAAACAGAGAGACAGCTATAAGTTCAATATGACAACTTTTTTTTTTTTTCTTCAAAATGATCACTTCCCAATATCACCACTACCCATAATGACCACTACCCACATTGATCACTCTCAGAATGACCACTTCCCATATGATCCCTTCCTATAACTAAAATAACCACTTCCCATAACGACCCCCTCCCATAATGATCTCTACCACTTCCCGGTTCCTGTATGGTACTGGTTTTCGTTTACATATGTGCTTCTCTTTCTAAAGTATAGCGTCGATCTCTCGGCGCCGGTCTGTAGTGCGCGCGCGAATATAGTCGAACGAGAGAGAGACAACTGTAAGTTAAATATGACAACTTCCCATAATGACCCCTTTCCGCAATGATCACTCTCAAAATGACCACTACCCACAATGATCACTCTCAGAATGACCACTTCCCATAATGATCTCTACCACTTCCTGTATGGTGCTGGTTCTCGTTCACATAAGTGCTTCTCTTTCCAAAGTATTGCGTCGATCTCTCGTCGCCGGCCGATAGTGCGTGCGCTGCCGTAGTAACTTTGTACCGGCGGTCAGCTCAGCTAGCGTAGCAGCGTGGTCTCCGTCCTTGTATTCTTTCTATACACTTGACATCCGAAGAAAAACGAAGGTGACCGACATAGCCGAAAGGATTAGCAAGCTGAAGTGGCAGTGGGCGGGCCGCATCTGTTGCAGAACCGACCGACGTTGGGGCAGACGAGTTCTGGAGTGGAGACCACGAATTGGCACGCGCAGGGTGGGTCGACGACCTAAAGAAAGTGGGCGGGAACGGCTGGATGCGGAGGGCGGAGGACCGTGTTTGGTGTCGTTCATTGGGGAAGGCCTACATCCAGCAATGGACGTGTAAAGGCTGACATGATGATGATGACTTGACATCGATAAAATCTTAAGGAAGTCCATTTTAGGAAGAAGAAATTTAGCAGTCATGACCATTATCTGAACATGTGGTCAGATCGTCGTGTTACTATTATACTCATATCGTCGGCTAAACATGTAAACCTGCCAACTCCATTTTGGCTGATGTGCAATCATATACCTTAACGCTTACAAAATAGCGTTCGTATAACAATAGCAGCCAAAATGGAGTTGCTAGGTTTACGTTTTCAACCAGCGATATGTAATCTGTGGTGTTACTTACAAGGGTTGACGGACAGACTCCCAAAGGGATCCAAACTGTTTTTATTTGGTCTACCGATCCCTTATAAACATGTCTTATAAAGGTTTAATGTTTTATTCACGGGGCAATGTACTCGTACAAGCTTCCACAACAAACTATCAGAGGAAATTTTCAATATGACAGATGGAAAGTTTTTCTTTCCTTTTTATCTTGTATAATATTGTCTACCCAAAGGTTCATCATCATCAGGTTATTTTTGTCTCCACTGCAGGAGCACAACCCTCTCTCATCTGCCGGAGACAGACGGAGGATTTCAACCCAAAGGTTGTCTGGAAGAAATCGCTTAAAGCGATAAGAACGAATAAATTGTAATATTTTTTTTTACTTTTAAAGCTCGTAACTGTATTTGTTTGGGCAATAAAGTGTATTGCAGTGTATTGTGTTGTGTATCGTATCGTATGGTATCGTATAGTATCGTATGGTATCGCATAGTATGCTATGGTATACTATCGTATGATATCGTATGGTATCGTACGGTATCGTATTGTTTTGTAAAGTTTAAGAATCACATTAAAAACAATTTTGTTATTAATGTTGCTTCAGCTTTGCACAATCTTTATAGTATCGTATACGAACTTGATTTTAAAACTGACTGAGAAAGCGGTAGTCGAAAAAAATGGACGTGTATAAATGTACCAAGTGTACTTATGTGTTATAATGCTTTTGACGTTGACTTTTATCTAAGTGCAGTGTTGAAGCGTGTCATTAAGACCGGGTTTTGTGTTAAATAAACGTGACAACTTGTCAGACCCTTTTTGGCAACGCTTCGCCAGCTGCCACTGGACAAACAAAATCACTTCTGAGATTTAAAAAAAAGTCGCATCCAATTTGACTATTTAAATCCGTCTACATAACAGACAGCGTTTTATGTATTTATTATTTACTTCGGCTTCGTCCGCGTGGACAACTTAACACAACAAATTATTATCGATTTTTCGTAGGAATGAGATGTTTTTTTCAGGATAAAAACTACTTTCACCATATAAGTTAGGTCCTATTCCAGGACCTAACTTATATGGTGACAAATTTCATCACGATCCGTCCAGTGGTTGAAGCGTGATTGAGTCACAAACATCCAAAGTTTCGCATTTATATTATTAGTGGGATTTGACGTGTGGTTCCCGGCTTAGAATAGGGCCACCCCCAATCCCGTGGGCGTCGTCAAGGCGATTAAGATATTGTACCAGGGACGGGCAGCGTTATCCTGTGTGTAGTAAGATCCGGGTAGTCCATCTTTGCTCTTAAAGTATTTCCCCCAGGAGCAATGCAGTGTGGTTTCCGGTAGAGTAGAATAGGACCACTCCAACTCTTCCCGTGGATGTCGTACAAGGCGACTAAGGGAATACATTATAAAACATCAATCAGGCCTCCCCAACCCGTCTACAGCGCGGGGAGTGTAGGCCAAATCCTCCGTCTGTCTCCGGCAGATGAGAGAGGGCTGTGCTCCTGCAGTAGAGACAAAAATAACCTGATGGTGATCCAAATATCCTTATCTACTATATTATAAAGCATGTTGGATTGTAGTAGTAGTACATTGATATAATAATACAGGTTATTTTTATAATATTAATAATAATACTTTATTGAGTTCAACAGACTTTCTTTATCTTCTAGGTACATGGGTCTTATGTCTACATTATGGTATTAGATAAATAAAGAAAGAAAAAATGCATAGTTTTCCGTTACACGTGGCATCTGATGTTTAAAATGGGACAAAGCTGTACTATAAACGCCAGCTAAAGAATGTGGTATCCGACGAGAAGGCTAGCGGATAGGCAATGTCGAGTGAGTTAAGAAAGGGGAAATGTAAATTAAACGGTATTTTATCTTTAAAAGAAAATGAAGTTATAAAGAGCTGCGTTTACGAGTGTGTGCATGTATTTTATTTCATAAACTTCACAGCAGAACAATAAGATTACTATTAGAAATTATTATAAAATTATACAGCCAATAATGAAGTTCAACATAATTACACAATTTACATTAAATACAAACTAAGAAGAAGATACAGATAATAGTAGATACAATGATCTTATCTTATCTTCTTAGGGGGCCAGGAAGACCTGGCGACACTTCGACCCTTCAGGATCTTTTGTGCCAAACCCCTGACCACCAACGGTGCCCCAAGCCGATTTGGTGGACTTCACATACGCCTCAGAATTTCTTCTTTGGCATATGCAGGTTTCCTCACGATGTTTTCCTTCACCGAAAAGCCTGTGGTATTATAAATAAACCGTACTTAAGTTTCGTAAAACTCATTGGTACGGGCGGGGTTTGAACCCACCGGCTACCACGGCTCTTAGATACAATGATAAATAGGATGTGTGTGTTTGTGTGTGGGGGGGGGGGGAGGTATGTATATGTATTATGGGTACTATGTAACTTTGTATTTGCATGAAAACACTTATTATTTTCAGTTTACTAAAGTACAGCGTTTGTAAGCTTTGTATGCGTGTCAGGGCTGCCTCACGCGAAATAGAGGCCGTCATTCATAAGAATGAAGCGATTATTTTAATTTTTGTCAAATCCGTCCATCTGTCTGTTTTTACAGTTTTAGACCCATGTGAACGAAAAAATGGACCATACAGGAAGCGGGAAGTGGTAGAGATCATTATGGGAGGGGGTCGTTATGGGAAGTGGTCATTCTAAGAGTGATCATTGTGGGTAGTGGTCTTTATGGGTGGTGGTCATATTGGGAAGTGATCATTTTGAGAGTGGTCATTGTGGAAAAGGGTCGTTATGGGAAGTGGTCATATTGGGAAGTGATCATTTTGAGAGTAATCATTGTGGAAAGGGGTCATTATGGGAAGTGATCATTTTGAGGGTGACCATTATGGGTAGTGGTTATTCTGAAAGAAGTAATTAGAAGTGATTATTTGAAAGTGGTCATATTTGGAAGTGGTATTTTTAAGAGTGATAACTGTGGAAAGGGAAGTGGTAATTTAGAGAGTGGTCATTATGGAAAGTGGTTATTCTTAGAGAGGTTAATGGAAGTGGTTATTTTGAAAGTGGTCATTATGGGAAGTTGTCGTGAGGAGTCGAAACATTGTAACACTTAGCACTTGACTTTTACGGAAAGAATATTGTACCAACCCTCAAATGTGAAGTTAACTTCAACCTTACTCATTTCAATTCAAACCGCACCTACACGCTAAGTGAATAATAATTATATATGGAAATTATTCTAAGTACCAGATTGCCCACTTCAAAAATGTTATGTAGAGGTGAAACTGTTAAATATGTAAAGTTTAATAATGATTAAAAAACACCTTGACCTGTTTAGGGGGGAGGGGGGAGGGGGAGGGGGTCATCAAAATGCCACGCTTGGTCACATGGGGTTAGGTTTTTGACACGTAGTCAATATCCTTTAGGGAAATCTCGCGCTTTTACGAGCTATATTCAAATATGGCGCGCAGTTTTTGTGGCAGCACGAAGTGGAGGATTTGGCCTACACTCCTCGCGCTGGCCAGACGGGTTGGAGAGGCCAAATCCTCCGTCTGTCTCCGCCCCCCCCCCCCCGTGACCAGTCGTGGTATTTTGAAGACCCCTCCCCTATACGGGTCACGTAGTTTGGGTACGTTCCCTTATTGTGCATACTGCTAAGGAATGGAACTCCCTACCAGCTTCGGTAGTTCCGGACACGTTCAATTTGGATCTTTTTAAAGACACTTGAATAAGCATGTTCTGGATAAGCGCGCTCGACCTTAGAAAGAAAGAAAAACATTTATTTACTACCATAATTGGCACATACAAAGAAAAAAATCAACAAAGCAAGAAAAAGGAAAAAAGAAATATAAGAACTAGAGAAAACAATTAAATTTTTTTTAACATACTTAAAATAGTATGTATGTGCCGTGGCAGCAGAAGGGCAAACGACTCAGCATATGCCTAGACCAAGTAAGGTTAAGCCTCATGGTAATTTACCATCAGGTGAGGTTGAGGTCAACCGCAAACCCATCAGGAATGAAAAAGAAAATGCCTACTAGCATTACTGGTGAAAAATTCAGCCATAAGCTGTAAAGTAGGTCCATAGTGGGGTTATATAGATATACCTAAAAAGCTTCCGTATTGAACCCCATATTCCAGACCTTGTTAGTTCTTTTCACCGAGTGCACCTATAATATAAAACACAGTCTAATATACCTACGCTTAAAAATGGAAATGTTGTAGCCCACACCACAAATTGTAATTTTTGTTGTTGTTGTTATTTTTTTTATTCCGAATTGGCAAAAGTTTTACTGTTTTAGTTTTTTTGCGTCGATATTCAATGAGAACACTGATAAGCAGATTCTAGTCGGTAGATAAAACAGACATTTTATCAACGCAAGATACGCAATCAATATAAGCAACTTCAAGGGAATTGTTTGTATGAAAAAGAGTTGGCAGAATGCCTGTTTCCCTTGCCTCCCGCCAGTCCCATCGGAGCTTCCATGGACACCATGTCCACATATTCCAGTTTATTCTTTTATTTCGGTGTAAGTGGTCAATATAAAAAATCTAGCGCAATTTTACAAACTACTTGCAATAGTTTTGCAATTTATTATCAATTTTTGTGGCCTTTGCTTTTTATTTAATCGCAATCTCATTTTTGAATATTTTTCACGCGCATGCGAAGTGTGTTGTTTTTCCCGCGTGGTGATGTCATCTTTCGATGGATGTTTATGGCAACAAGTAAAGTAGGTCAGAGTGTTGTAAAGAGCTCGGTGTTGAGTGCTTGCTTTTGTGTTTAGTCGAATAGCAATTTAGTTTATGGATTTCGTTTGTTTTGGTTTGGTCTGACTGAGATTCAAATGCGTTGATGTTAATGAGTTTGATTCAGCGAGTGTGAAATGTGTTTAACTTTGTAAATGAACTCAACGTATTACCGATTTTAATTTGAATATATATATTCGTATTACAGCTGAAGCTGTATTTTAATTATAATATCTGCTCTTTTTACAACTATTTCCATATTAATTATTTATTTTATTTTATTTATTAGGTTACCAACAGAATGTACATCAATTGTTGCTTAGGGGAATCTTACAATTGTACATTGGCCAGATGCCACCTCAATTATAAGCAACGACAGCATGCCTAGTTTGTGTTAGGTTAATTATAATTATACATACTAGTCTAATATTATACTTACCTATACTGGTATTAATAGGAAATTTCTGTTAGATAATATCGTGTACAGTACACATATTATGTGGAAGTAACTACAGCTTTGGGGTGGTCCTAGGAGGATGTTCAAGGATCAAATTAGTGACGTCCTCAAAAAGTCTGGGGTCCGCAGTGAGATGAATAAAAGAAGGTGCATGAAAAGGTTGATGAATGTGAGTGAGGCTAGTGAGGTGTGTCAGGATCGCGTAAGTGGCGACACATCTGCCTACCCCTCCGGCGTGATAGTTATATAAGTTATATTATATATATGCTACACATAGTAAACGTATATAAAACTAACAAATATATTCAATGACAAAACTTACATACAAAACATCATTTTTTTTGTTTAGACACGAATGTACCGATACTAGCTGTTTACCCGCGACTTCGTTCGCGTGGATAAGTTACGTATTGTCAATGACCTCTATGTACTACTAGACGGAACGTTTTAACCAACCGCTCTGTTACACGCACTTGCGGCTACGTTAGCCGCAGCTCGTTCATATTCACTTTGACACTTGTGCAGTTACTACGCAGAACATTTAATTATTTACTAAATATTTACGCTATTTGTGAGTAATTTTACCCGTGTATAATACGTTTATGATAAGTATTAGCAACAATGCATAATCAGTTTAATGTTAGATTGCAGTTATATTGCACAACTACGAGTAAATTAAATTATTAAGAAGTCATGGACAAGTCAATTGCCAAGCTCTTTCTCGCTTTTACAAGCGTCCAAGTGCACGCGTCAAAAGGAGACAAAGCTCTGTGCTCTGTCTCCCTCAGCGGTCGATGGTAGATTAAATGTTTTGCAGAACTTTAAGTAGGTAGAATACTGACAAATGCATATAACATTTTAACTTAATAAAAACGGAGGTGATTTGATCATTGTATTCTATTTATTCTTTGTTTGTTTATGTATTTTAAAAAGCAAAAGCTTAGTTTATTGTTTTAGGTTAGAATAACTATTTTCCTATAACATAAAAATGCGATCGAGCGTACTTTGGTACTGCAAAATCATCTCAAAAAAAAAGTCAGTAAAGCTGCGGGTATAACTTTTCATAAGTACTTCACGTACAATAAGATTACACTAGGAGGCTAAAACTGATCCAAAAATAAGTGACGAAAACTGACGAAACTCGTCTTGTTCCAGGGTAATTATTTTTTAATTACCTTAGTACTTATTTTTTCTCTTTTTTTCCTATTTTCTTTTTCCATTAAATAATGAGGTTAAATTTAGCTTAAAATATTTCAAAATTTTTCCAATAAATATAATAAATTATATAACACGTGTTTATTTTTTATTTATTATTCGTTACAACAATAGTTGTGTAGAATTATAATAGGTAAAACTTAGGATATACAATACAATACAATAGTCAATGTACATTTCAAATATAAAATTTGTCAAAACGAATTAAAAACTAATTATTTAAACAATGTCAACACTTATTTTCTAAAAACTCCCGTAAATTATAGGGGCACATTTCAATAAGATATTTTTTTAACATTATTTTAAATTTCTTATCTGGCAGTTCCCTCAACTCCATTGGCAGCTTGTTGTATACTTTAACCGCATTATACATCGCGGTGCGCTGAAAGAATGCAGTGTTTGAGGTAGGGAGACGCAGTTGCATATGGGGCTCATGTATCGCGTTTAACCTACTGCTTCGAAAGGAGGGTGCGGACGGGAACTTGTCGGGGTATCGCCGAACCAGCTTGCACAGCTCGCCGATATAGACAGAAGTGACAGTAGGAATGTTGAGCCGCAGAAAAGTAGATCTACACGAGTCGGTTCGCTTGCGCAACCTTCCCAAAGTTCGTATACACCTTTTCTGCAGCTTTGATATCTTGTCAAATTCAACGGATCCTCCCCAGATGGCGATTCCGTATGCAATGTGAGACTGGAAGAATGCATAGTACGACTGAAGAGCTGCTTTTTGGGTTGATATTTGCATAATATTTTTGATCGCATAGCTGAAGCTACTCAGTTTATTTTCCAGGTGTTCGACATGCTTCTTCCAGTTCATGTGTGCATCGATATGGAGTCCCAGGAACTTTGCTTCATTTACCAACTCGATAGTGACGCCGTTTGATTGGATTACCATATCAGTACGTAATACCGTATTATAGTTCTTGAAGCACATTATTTTAGTTTTCTTGGTATTGCATTGTAGGTTAAGCATTTTAAAGAAATTTATTATCGACTCTATGGACTCTTCCACGATTGTACTTATGTCTGGGTCTTTTTTTCTATTAAATCTAAATAGTATGGATACGTCGTCTGCAAACATGATAATTTTTTTTTGTATTACCCGAGGTAAAGAGTTTATATACATAATGAATAGTATTGGCCCCAAAATGCTACCCTGCGGAAGGCCCTGAGAGACATTACAGCAGTTCGATTCAATATCAGTAAGACAGTTGGTTTCTGGATTTAGCGCCTGTACGCTTACAGTTTGATAACGACCCTGAAGGTAAGATCTAAACCATTGGTTAGTGTTTCCCCTGATTCCATATCGATGCAACATCTCTAAGATCGTGGCGTGGTTGACTGAATCAAAGGCTTTGGAAAGATCCAAGAATACAGCCAGGACATTTTCGCCCTCATCAACCGCCCGGCATACATATTCGTTCATATCGAGAATAGCGTCGATTGTCGAGCGACCCTTTTGGAATCCAAATTGTTCCTTTACTAGCAAATTGTTAGACCCAAGAAAGAATCTAAGTTTCTCTTCCATTGCCTTCTCAAACACTTTAGAGATTGCGGGGAGTAGAGAGATGGGGCGGTAGTTTTGAATTTGTGTTTTCGTTCCCGATTTGTGAACTGGCTTCACAAGAGCTTTCTTCAATTCATTAGGGAAACTTCCGTCAATAAAAGTTTTATTTATGAGGAAAGTTAGCGGGTCCAATATAGAATCACCCAATTGTTTTAATACTCTAGCCGAGATGCCATCATATCCACATGAGTTTTTATTTTTGAGATTTCTTAATATATTTCTTAGGTCACTTGCATTTATGGGACTGGCAAACATAGTTCTGAAATGATTTGGGGGTAGAGGGACTGATGGATCTGACCTATTATTGTTTAAGGTGTTTAAGGGTGCAGCATTTATAAAGAAGTCGTTAAAGAGATTAGGAGCATCTAGATTCGACAAAGCTGTCGTCTTTCCGTCCGTCAATCCCGTGTAGTCAGCAATTGGTTTATAAGTGCGGCCCTTTACCGTCTCATTTATTAATTTCCAGGTGCTTTTTACTCTATCTCTAGCGGTAGCTATTATCTGTTCGTGGTGTAATTTTTTTGCGAGTTTAATAACGGAATTTAGAATACGACAATAATTCTTGTAATAGTCTAGGACAAATTCATCGTTTACATCCTTGGTGTAGACAAAAAGCTCCCGCTTAGTTACACAGGACCTCCTAATGCCCGGTGTTATCCAGCCGCGGTTTTTCGCGTCTTGTTGTGCTCGGACTTTTTTAAAGGGAATATGTTTATTGAAGGCTGAAAGTAATGTGTTATGAAAAGATTTGAAACTCTCATTTAAGTCTTTAGTTAGGTACACCTGGTCCCAAGAAGTTCCAACCAATTCAGATTTTAGACGTTGAATATTTTCTTCTCTCAGATCGCGGACTACCTTAAAGGTTTTGTATTGAGTTTCAGTAACTTTTATTGGAAGATCTGCGTATTGTAGGGTGTGGTCTGATAAGCCTAAGTCTATTACTTTAGGATGCTTTAGTTTGGAATGACTTATTATATTATCCAGGCACGTACGAGTGCTCTGGGTTATGCGTGTCGGTTCCGCTATGCTAGTATGCAAGTCGAAGCTAAGTAGCAAGTTGTTGAATGCTCGTGTTTCTGAATCGTCTTTTAGGATGTTGATATTAAAATCACCACAAATAACTGTATTTTTATTGCTATTACAACCGAGTAGCGAGTCCAGTAGAGCATCCAAATTATCAAAAAAATTGTCATTTGGTATTGTATTAGGTCTGTAGACACACACAACTGAAAGCTGATTATCAATTTTAATACCACAAACTTCGAAAGTGTATTTGACTGATTGAGATTTAATCTTTGGAAGATCCTCGAAGGTCACTGATTGCCTAACAAAAATACATGAGCCACCTTTTTGCTTTTTACTCCTACAATAACAACTAGCCAGCACAAAGTCAGCAATTTTTACAAATTTTAGTTCGTCTGCACTGCGATGGTGCTCTGTAATACATAACACTCCAACTGAGCAACCCTCATTGCTATGCAGCCATACCTCTATTTCCGAAAGTTTTGACGCGCTAAGACTACGAACATTCAAATGTGCGATTTTTGCGCTCTTACAGCGCACGTTGTCCTTCTGTCTAGCCGTACATTTACTGGTTCTTATTTGGGGCACGAAAAAACTGTGCCTGTGGAGTTAAGGGAATTGTATTCCTGAAATAAAAAGGTATTGTACCTTTTTTTATTGCACATGTCAGTTTAGATTCCTTTAGCCTACTTGCAATTTTCTTAGGGCATAAGAATTGTTCGCTATAGTTACGACTGTCAATGAATAAATTAATGTTATTACATATACATTTCAAATAGGCAGTCTTACTCATATTATAGTTAAGATCATTATTAATGTAATTACAATTTTCAAGATTGCTTGCCCAAAGATTTAGGTGATGATTTAGAGTTTTTACATTTAAATATCGGTTCTTTAATAAAGGTGCTATTATGACAGTCGCTCTACATATACTCTGGAGGGCTATACAAAGATTTCTATGTAGTATTGTGGGGTTTGAGTCATGAGAACCCACACCAATGACAATGAAATCGCGTGTAGTAAGGCTGTCCTTGATACTAGCGACATAACTTAATATATTAGTGCTATCAGCACCCGGTATGATGAATGAGAAGGTTTCGTACACATCGTTCCATTTGCCGCGTCTTGAGTCCAAAATTTTTGATGATAAGCTTGATAGGCCCTCATCTCCAATAATTAGAATTTTCGGTTTAATATTAACCTCGCATTTAGGTTCTCCGCTTGAGGTTGATGGAGTCTTCAGCTTCGGCGGCGGCGGTGGTGACGGCAACAACGGTGGTAGGCTTTTGATGTCTAATTTGGGATTAGGTAAGTCACCATGTGTGTTTATGTTCGAAGCTGGAGTCGTACCCGAATTTATGTGATCTTCTAATAATTCTAATAGTTTATCTCGTGGACTGGACATCGTGTTTGGGGAAAACGGGCGAGAGTCAGACAATCCAATTATCTTATTATCTGCCTCAATGATAGTTTCGTTTAGCTGATCATTTTCTAGACAATCGGCGTAGCTCTCGAACTTGTTTGTCTCTCTGTGCACCAGGTCTCGATAATCCAGCGTTAATCCTACTAATTTTATAAATGCGAAAGTTTTGATATTTGGATGTTTGTTACTCAATCACGCTTCAACCACTGGACGGATCGTGATGAAACTTGGTACACTTATAGGTTAGGTCCTGGAATAGGACACAGGAAAGTTTTTATCCCGAAAAAACATTCTATTCCTACGGGAAATACATAATTTATTAATAAATAATTTGTGATGTTAAGTTGTCAACGCGGACGAAGTCGCAGGAAACAGCTAGTATGTTATATAACTTATTATATTAATTTTGAGTTTGTTGTGAAAGCCCATTTTAGAGCCTCCGACTAGCGCGTAATTTTTTTTTTATTACCGTCTTTATAAAGGAATCAATCACTTTTTCGAGTTAACGCAAGCGCTCACAAACAAATATGATACTAAGTGAAAACAGGAGGGGAGGTCTTAACATATACTACCAGTGGTCACGGGGAGGGAGGGAGGGAGTCAGAAGGTGCAAAATAAGGGTCACGTAGTATTCAATTATTGTAGCATGTTTAATGTTTTAAGGTAACATATTCATTTAGTATTAAATTTATGGAACAAATTGACATGACGTATTTCCCTTACTCTGTTCTATTTTTTCCAGCTTTACCTCCTCTTCATGCTGGGATTTTTCATCATCCTGTGCCTGATCTGCGTGGTCACACTCCTGTGGTACCAGAGACGATGCTCCTCAGAACAAAATTCAGCCACGGAACCTAAGGAAGACACTCCAATGAGAAGACCGTGCTTAAATAACTTTTAGCCATTTATATCTAGAAAAGAAGAGAGTTTCAAAAGTCTGAAGAGTTTTTAAAGTGTGAAATGTGTTTCAAGGGCATGAAACATCATCATCAGCCTGCAAAGCCAAGTTCTGTACATAGGTCTCTCACAAGACGCTCCACTAAACCCGATCCTCGGCTCTTTTCATCCAGTCTCTGCCAGCCGCCTTACGCAGACCGTCGCTCCATCTAGCCAGGGGACGTCCCACACTATGCCTGCCCAGTCGCGGTCTCCACTCGAGAATTCGTTTACCCCAGTGGTGACCAGCCCACTTCCACTTCAACGTACAAACATTAAACTATGTCTAAGACTTTAGTTCTGTCCATAGCCCGCAGAGCGACTGAGTTTTCGAACTAGTCCCACTGTCAGTGTCCACGTTTCGGCGCCGCAGGTCATTACGGGTAGGACGCACTGGTTACAGACTTTCTCTGCAGGAACTGTAAGTGTCCACTGCTGAACGTAAGCCTCCCTAATAGAAGCCACATTTGGTGACCTGTTCATTGGGGGATTTGCCATAACCACCACGCTTGGCAGGCGGATTGGTGATCGCAGTAATGATCTTAATATACACAGGAGAACGCAGTTGTTCGTCCCTAGTGCAAGTCCCTTAGTCATCTTGACAATACCTAGGAAGATTGAGGATTGTCTTATTGTAAACCGGAAATCAGACAGCTTGAAGGATATGATTCGTAATGAGGGGATGTAACGAAGAACAAAGGTCTCAGAATAGATAAGATTAGACTTCTTTATTTCACATTACAAATTTTAATACATAGATTGACTTACGTAAAAGGTCAAGGTTAATGTGATCGTCAAAAAATAATAAATAGCCGAAAATATTAATAATAATTAGAAGTAGGTATGTTTATACCAAACTATAATTAGTACATATATTTGCTATTGATCTAATATAAATATAACAATAAACCGTCCTAATGACAGTGTATTATTAATTTAAGATATTATTAATTATTCAACAGCTATAAAAGTTATATTTTTGGAGATATACAAAAATATCTTCTCATTTTGTAGTGGAACAGAAATACATATACACGATGAAAAAAATGCTACGTCCGTCATACAGATTACTACTGTGTGAATTCTGTATGTTACAACAGTAATTTAGTTGACACATACGTAAGAATGTTGTATTTCAATGACGCGTTTATGAGATACAACATGCTCCATAATGGGCACGGCGCCTACTATGTATAAGTAGGTCACACAATTACTAAGGATGTTACATCTTTAGTAATTGAATTACATCCTTACGTAAGTAGCTAAGCAGACGTGTGGAGACGCAGTAATAATGTTACAGACACAGTACAACGTTGCAACAACAGGCTACGTGTACTGCTCACGTACTACCGGTGAAACATACCGGCTACGTACTACTGTGACAAAACATCCACTCGTAGTACGTAGTCCGACTACGTACTGCAAACTACGTACGCAGCATGTTGACGGCCCATGCCTTACGAGTGGATGTTTTTTAACAGTAATTACGTAGGTTATAACAGGAATTACTTTAACCGGCTACTTATTTTTTTCTCCGTGTAGGCAGTATAGATAAATCATCTACCACCTCTGTTATATTAAATTCTCTGGTAAATATACTTTAGTTCTTGAAGTTGACAATAGATGGCATTGCATTGAAAAGACACGACCCAGACCATTCGAAGTATTAAATTGGTTTTCGGATTTCGAATTGTTTTACATCGTTGTGGGTTACAGCCAACGATCTCATTGTATTACTAGATGGAGCGTTCCAAATAATCGCTCTGTTCCACGCAACTGCGGCTCCGAGAGTCGCAACTCGGTTACATTCACAATGAAACTTGTGCAGTTACTACGCATTTAATTATTACTAAATATTGACGCTACGGGTAAATAGCGTCAATATTTAGTAAATAATTAAATGTTCTGCGTAGTAACTGCACAAGTTTCAAAGTGAATGTGAACGAGTTGCGGCTCCCAGAGCCGCAGTTGCGTGGAACAGAGCGATTGTTTGGAACGCTCCAGATCGTTGGTTACAGCGTTTATGTATGTTCCCTAGAGAGATATGAACCTTCAAAAGTGCCACATAAGTTTAAAAGTTAGCTTAAGTGTAGTTTAAACACATTAGGTGCCGTTAAAGGATTTGGGGGCAATTCTAGAAAGTCCCGACATACTTTTCTTTTAAAAAAGTTTTTATGAGTGTTATTTTTACAGAATAATGTAGGTAACGTAGGTATTTTAAAAAGAAGATATTTTTGTTTATAAAAAAGGATAACTATTAAAATACAGTGAAATTCCGCCTCCATAACCAGGTTATGTAACAGGATATATTTTTCTTAGTACATTACTAGTAATGTAACTTGGTTAGGTACGGGGAACAAGCGGAACAGCAATGAATTAGTTAATAATATTTATCAAAATCAGACTTGCGGTCTTTGAGTTTTTTTTATTGTTGATGGGTTTGCGCTTGACCTCAATCTCACCTGATGGTACGTGATGATGAGGCCTAAGGTGTAGTTAGTATATAATTAAATATACTAACTCAACTTTGATTACAGCTGTGTGAGTTCGTGTGCGCATGCAGTCGTGCGAAGAGCCTAGTCTTTGTTTAACGATGTAATAGAGTACCGTATCTTTCCTGATTTGCTTTAATCTAAAATTAAATGTAAAATTTTCCAAAATGAGGGTAAATGCTTTGTGTAATGGAATATTCTATATTTCCGCTTTAATAAAAAATGCGAAAACTAAAATTAAAAAAAAAAATTTGACAATGGGCTCGATTCTGAAGGCACAATGTTAAAATTTGATAGCACTAAAACTGTTGCTACCCTTGTCACACAGTATTATGAAGATAAAGACGAAACCAATTTTAGCGCTATCAAATTTTAAATGTGTGCCTTCAGAATCGGGCCCATTGTATGCATTAAGAATGACACTATTTTAGAATATTTCATATAAAAGTAATATTGCATATATAAAAGTGTACAGCTTAAATTTTAAGAACTTAAGAGTTAAGTGAAATAAATTTTTAAAACAAATGATGCATTTCAATGTGTAAGTTAATACCGTGTGTCTGGGAGAAACCTGAAAAGTCAATTGCCGTACTTTCAGGCATAAGTGTTTTAAATACACATTTTAAACACGAGTCTAGAAAAAAAAAAATCTACCAAAAAGTTAAGTGGTAGATTGGTTTTTTATTTATTTTATCTATTTTTTTTAATATTGTTGATATTTTATTTTTTAATCAATAAAACATAGACCTTACATCACAAAAACCAGATTTGTTACAAATTATAGGTATATTAAACATAACTAGAACTTTTACGGGGCAATACGTGCAATTGCTCACTCCCCCTCCCCCCTCCCCCCACCCCCCCCCCACCCCCCCCCCCCCCTTATCCCCCGGGCTTCTGTGGGTCACTCCGGAGAAATTGGGGATCTGGAATATTAAAGTGTTATGATTATCAACAATGCAACTGTTGGAATTTGTTTAGATATTAGTGGTGTAAAAGTTGTGGTGTAATCCCCTTCCCACTCCTCCTACCCCCCCCCCATACCCCCCCTTCATTCCCCCTAATCCTCCTCCAAGCGACTCACGACCGAAGGCATTATCATATAGATTTTTAGTTCGTATACACCGACTAATAGCAACCAGTTACAATGATACGCAAACGGTACTAAAAGGACCATAACGACGAAAATACAGCGAACTAAGATTAGCCCCCATAATAACTATTGTTCTACTTAATAAGACCTTTTCAATGGCGTATCACTTATTTGGTGGCTGGGGCCAAAACGCCCATCAACCTTTACTAGTAACCTTTATTCCCACGCATTAAAAATAAATATTGCAACCAAAATTCACAATTACCTTTCCTGTATTTAAATTCCATTCTCTTTTATGGAAAAAGGGAACATAATGGAATTACTACCTTCCTGTCCCTATTTTTGTATAATTAGCAGCCTCATTTTCAATTTAAAAACATCAGGCCAGACATCTTTACAAATTATATTATGTATTTACATCTGGGACTGCAACCGGTATTATGACTAACGGTAGAAATAAAAAATAACAGTGTTAATTTCATTTCACTTTGATATACCCAAAGGTTGTCTGGAAGAAATCGCTTAAAGCGATAAGACCGCCTAAATTGTACTCTTTGTAACTTTTATAACTTGTAACTGTATTTGTTTGCGAAATAAAGTGTGTTGTATTGTATCTTATAACAGGGGGCAGGTGTATCCGGCGACACGTCGACCCTGTGGGATCTTTTGTGTCAGCATCTTTGTCTATGCTGTGCGTCCATCCCCCACAGTCTGCTGCATAAAAACTATTAGGCAGCTAAGGGGCAGTAGCCTGTAGTCCTTGGGTTCTGGATAAGCCACACCCGGGAACGGAGGTATTCGGGAGCAGAAGGATAAGTCAGAAAGAGAAGCACCTATGTTCTTGACATATAACGTTGTCCCTCTCTCGATCGAGTAAAGGCTGGTACTCCTTTAATAGTAATTGGTCTGTTCGTTTACATGGGGTTCTGGAGTTTTGGTTATGGCGTCTCCCGACCCCGTGTTTGTTGCTTTAAGGATTAGAGCATAAAGCTCCCATTATTATGTCCAACAGTGGGTTATTATTAGCTGTTTTCGTTGATATAAAACAGTGAAACCTGACCAGTACGCAAAAACAAAGAATTTAAATTACATTACTTTAAACTGGAATTTTCATTACGAACAGAGTTTGCAAAAGGTAACAAGATTTTTTTTTTTTACGACTGCTTTTTCATTTCATTCTTTCTAATTAGCTTTTACCACAGATTAAGTCATACTACAAGTACAGAAGGCGCTCTCCCTGAAACAGCTTGTTCAGTTTATCAAAAATTACCTACTAAGTTCAATGTAAGCCAAATTAAACCCTACGCGCATGGAAGACAGTCAATATTACTCTGAACCTGAACGATACGAGATAAAGTGAGATTAATTTATTTAAAAAAAAAACTCCACGATCTGTTGACAGAAAAATGTTAATATAGTTTTGGAAGAATTTCTTGGTGACGGTTCAATTTAAGGTTTCAATTTGTATCTAATTAACTCTTAAAAAAAACTTTAATATATATTTTTTTACTTTGTTTTTAAATGCATGCTTTACTGCGACACAATGTTGTGTGCCCACGTAGCGGGACATAGCTGAGATCTACCTATGACATGTAATCCTTACCTATGATCCACAATAAAGATATTTCATTGAATTTCAGATATTTCATTTCATTTCATTTCCTTAGATTACTCATTAACGTACACTCGGTCAATTTAATTTCTGACCCAAAAATCTCTATTGCATTCTCACACAACCAACAAGTGTCATTTTTGTTATCATTTCAAATACCAACATATAAAATTTCTGAAAACTAACAACTTAAGTAATTATCAAATTTCACAATCTGTCACACGGACAATTTTAAGAGAAAAATGCACACAACTTGCAAAAACTGGACAAAAACTTAGAGGGATCAGAAATTAAAATTGTCGACAGTACCTACCTCAGTGCAATTCAAATTGAATTCTACGCGCATTGAAAGAAAGCCAATGTTACGCGAATTTTGTAGGTAAATTTTAGAGAAATTTAACAAGTTTTCTTAGGGAGTGCGTCTTCTGTACGTGTACTATTTATTCTGTGATTAGGGAGAAAAGTTACGTCCAACAGTGGACATCAACATACTAATGAGTTATTCATTACACTATAGATAAATGTTTGTCATAGGTAATCAAATAAATCAAAGGAAGTTATTCCACGTGAAAAATCACATATTAAACTAATATTTGTAAAAAATATATTTGTGGTTGTATGTGTGTCTGTTTGTATGCTGTCTGTTTGTATGTTATAAACTACTGAACCAATTTTGATGATTTTTTATTAGTTAGATGATTTGTTGTAATACAGCCCGAAGCTCCGCTCGCGTGAACTACAGAATCCGCCCCGTTAACACTTCCGCTCCCGTTCTATTCCCACTTCTACTTCCACTGCCACACAGACTCGAGACTCTCAATATCCCAATCCCAACCCGAACCTCAACCCCATTATGACTCAGTTTACACAGATGACAATACATAATACAATTTGTCACAGCAAGTTGCGTAAGCAGTAAATTACTGGAACTAGTCTTTACTTCATTGCAATCGACTTACTCAGTTAAATCGTGCGATTTGTAGTTTTAAAAATTTACTTTGGTATATACTATACAACAGAGAAGTGTAATTCTCGGCAGAATTCAGATTGCGATGAATTACGACTACTTTTGGAGCGAGGGTAAAGGAGTTTTAAAGCCACAGTAGTCCACGCGAGCGGAGCCGCGGGCACAGCTAATATATAATGTCACCTCGAAAAATGCATTGTTAAATGCAGAATCCAGTTGCTAAATCTTTTTCCTTTTTGCTATTTTGGACATGTCCGCTTTATCAGCGAGCCCCGATTTGCCTTTCAAATGTAACAAGATACGCGTTCAATGAGATTCCCCTTTTCATAAGGATGTGGATGTAGTTCTAGCGGAAACAAAATAGAATAGAATACTTATCTATTGATTATAACAAAGTTCTAAGTTCGTTGCAAATAAAATTCAATATTTTACGTAAATCCCACTAATATCATAAATGCGAAAGTTTGGATGTTTGTTACTCAGTCACACTTCAACCACTAGACGGATCGGGACGAAACTTGGCACACATATAGGTTAGGTTCTAGAATAGGACATAGGATAGTTTTTATCTCGAAAAAACATCCCATTCCTACGGGAAATCTTATAAATAAAATCGTAAACTTCGCGTGTCTGTACATTGAAGATATTTGCAAAAAAAAAATTGGGGGGTCTAAGGATAAGCAACAGAACACATTTCGATCATTTTTGAAATTTTTGTCTGTTTATCTGTTTGTCTGTTTGTCTGTTTGTCTGTGAGTTTGTGCACGCATCACTTAAAAACTACTGAACGGATTTTGATGGACTTTTCACAAAAACATGGTGCTTAACTTAACTTAACATTTAGTCTTTATTTCATCGCAATCGGCTAACTCAATCAAAAGTTATGGACATTTTTAGTTTTCAAATACATTAGTTAGGTAAGGTTATTATGCAATATATTGCTTAAAGTAGTATTTCCTTACCTACTATTCAGATTGCGATGAGTTTGGATTACATTTGGAGCTGCGAGTAGGAATTGGAGTGGGAGTGGGAGTGGGAGTGGGAGTGGGAGTGGGAGTGGGAGTGGGAGTGGGAGTGGGAGTGGGAGTGGGAGTGGGAGTGGGAGTGGGAGTGGGAGTGGGAGTGGGAGTGGGAGTGGGAGTGGGGGGTGGGATTGAGAGCGGAAGCGGAAGCGGAAGGGGAGCGGGAGCATAACCGGAGCTGGACCGGAGCGGGAGCGGGTATGGTACCAGTGTAATTTGAGTGTTTGAAAATTCGCATAACTTTTGACTGAGTTACCCGATTACGATGAATTTGTGGTATAGGTATGCAACAAAGTAATGTTGGTCGGAATTTGGACTGCGATGGATTAGGTACGAGGACTACATTTGGAGAGACGAGGGAAAGAGGTTTGAGGGGAGGGATGAGGGGAGAGCTGAGGATCTGGATCTGGACCTGGAACTGGAACTAGGCCTGGGCCTAGGCCTGGGCCAAGGGCCTGGGCCAAGGGCCTGGGCCTGGGCCTGGGCCTGGGCCTGGGCCTGGGCCTGGGCCTGGGCCTGGCCTGGCCTGGACCTGAACCTGGACCTGGGCCTGGGCCTGGGCCTTGGCTTGGAACTGGACCTGGACCTGGACCTGGACCTGGACCTGGACCTGGACCTGGACCTGGACCTGGACCTGGACCTGGATCTGGATCTGGACCTGGACCTGGACCTGGACCTGGACCTGGACCTGGACCTGGACTTGACCTGCACCTGGACCTGGGCCTGGACCTGGACCTGGACCTGGACCTGGACCTGGACCTGGATTTGAAGTCTGAGTGGAAGTGGGATAGGGAGCGGAAGTGGGAATGGGAGCGGACCCTGTAGTCCACGCGAGCGGAGCCGCGGGCACAGCTAGTACATAATAATTTGTGATATTAAGTTGTCCACGCGTACGAAGTCGCGGGCAACAGCTTGTGTTATATATAGGCAATTCAAACAAAACATGGCCGTGTGGTTCCCGGCTTAGAATAGAACCACCCTCAATGACAGCGGGTTCAATCTTTCCGTGGGTATCCTCAGGGCGATTAAGGTATTGCATCTGGTGCGGTAAGGAGCGTTCTCATGTGTTTATTAAGATCTTTACCGCGATCACCAATCCGCCTGCCAAGCGTGCTGATGATTATGGCAAATGCCCCAATGGACAGCCCACCAAAAGTTGCATTCATTGAGGACGCTTATGTTCAGCAGTATTAGGCTAATGATGAAAGAATTAAATTTAAACTTTGCGTGTCTATACATTGAAAATATTTGCAAAATAAAAATGACTTTGGAGTGTTAAGGGGACGGGAAGAGGAGGGGGAAGGGGATTAACACTACGTAAAAACAATAATTTGTAGAACATGCGAGCAGAGTAGACTAACAATTTTTCTATTTATATTTATTATAACTTCAATGCATGTATACAACCATTACACACACGCACGCACACACACACACACACACAAACCCTGCACGTACACATTCTCAAGCATGTTTTTATTTATATTTCATTCCAGATTAATAGTCCTATGAAAACAAACGCATTTGCGTCTCGAAAACAAAATACACAATAGATGGTGTTCCTAAGTGGACCGCAAAGTTTACTTGGTAATACAAACCTATTTTTGCTGCTGGTGACCCTTTCATGTATATGTTACCGAGACGTAAATAGCGTTGGTTTTCATAGGACTATTAATCTGGAATGAAATATATACCTATTTGCAGTTTTTATTTTACTTATAATTTTTTTGATTTTTTGTTTACGTTATGCTTAAGTTCCATCCTTTATTGAGAGTGAGAGCCTGGTGATTTGTCATACAGGTGTCTACCTAGTACAGACATCAGTCTCTCGCGAAGGTTTTTTTATTATTTTGTGATTGCTCTTGTTTTTTCTTTATCTGTAACTTTTGTGTAGAGAAAATAAAGATATATTTTATTTTTATTTATAGAGTCGCGGGCACAGCTAGTTAGGAATAAACACATTCATCACTCAATATCAGCGCTGGAGTTCGCGTAGTAAGATGCTGAGTCAGCGCCATTTTATTACTGCGACACATACCTTGATTATTTTTTAAATTGTAGTTTATAATCCTGTTCTGTATATTTCTCATGAATAAATTACCTTATTCTATTCTATCGTAGGCAATGGCACCCTACCTTTATGTATTCAAAGCAGAGAAACACGTCCAACGTCGGAGAGCCAGTTGGAAAAAGTCTTAATGTTTGAACGAGGCTAGGTGAGGGGATCTTCAAAGTTGCCCCTTATCACTGAAGGTTTTGCGTAAATCATAAACAGGGTTAGCAATTTGGGTTCGCAATTTGGTAGTGTTATACCATCACACTAATATTATAAATGCGAAAGTTTGGACGTTTGAAAGTTCAGGGAATAAAATAACATTAAGGAAGGTAAAAGAGGTTTGTCGATCATTTACGCTACATTCTTTCTATTTTTTTTTGTAATATCCTCAAGCAGCAAAGAGATCGTGGAAGTAATTCCTTGGTTTTTTTTTACCTGGCAACCTTTGAGTGGTGGGTAATTTATCGAAGAGTGGAAGTGCTGGGTGCAAAGATTGACGAAAACGATCTCTATGTACTACTAGATGGAGCATTCCAAACAATCGCTCTGTTCCACCCGACTGCGGCTCCGGTAACCCAACTCGTTCACATTCACTGTGAAACTTGTGCAGTTCCTACGCAGAACATTTAATTATTTAATAAATATTGACGCTATTTACCCGTTATGTAATATTTAGTTTCATTGTGAATGTAACAGAGTTGCGGCTCCCGGAGCCGCAGTTGCGTGGAACAGAGCGATTGTTTGGAACTCTTCATCTAGTAGTACATAGAGATCGTTGGACGAAACGGAAGCCTGCTCCTTAAAACGTTTCGATTGCGAGAATAAAGAGTCTCCCCTCTTGCGCACTCTTTTTGTCTCGTGGTCACGTTTCTAATGTAATGTGCAATATGGCACTTTTGACCTTGACTCGTCGTGAAACGAGTAATCGTTTGACAGTTTCTGCAATATATTGCAAATTGTTGCCACGCGTCTCGCGCTTACTTCGCCACTCTATCTCATTCATTTCTATGGTTTTAAGCATAATTTTCTTTGTTACTGGTTTTGCTTTGCTTTTGGCCTCAGCAGCAATTTGATAATTCCGTACTCAAACACACTTCAGAACTAATTTTATTTATTTTTTATTTATAACTCACACATAATAAACTTCTTGGGTTTGTCCTATGTGCGGTGAGGCCGCTCGGTCACAGCGGGCCATGCTAACGCTCGTTATACATTATAAAGAGAGTTAAGTACAGAACAGATGACAAAATAAATGTATCTATGCAACCTTGAATTAATATATATATCTTTACCTTAGTTCCGTCCCGTTTCCACAAAGGTTAATTAACGGTTGGTAATTAGACACATTTGTATGAAAACCACATTCCTGACTAAGATTTAGGCTGACAATTTGCTTTGTTACAAATGGCCTTGAAGATCAAAGCTGTTTTCACAATCAAGGTATTACAATATTTATTTTAGATTTAACATGATTTACCTTGTCGGTATGGTAAAGACTATAATGAAGGTAATTTTCAACTAATTTAAATCTAACATTTTGTCAGCAAAATACTCATCAACTGTGTAATAACATTTCTTTACAATGCGCGGCGCGGTGGTGCGATCGGTCATCTACCTCCGCGCGCGCGCGATGTATTGTCCATAAAGTCTCATATTTTTCGGATAACTTAGAAAAAAAAAAATTCAAAATTCAAAATAGTTTATTATAAATTACCAGATACATAGATTTTTACAGTCATACTTAAAATTGTATGATTACATCAATTGAGTACGATTAAAATATAAAAATTGACAGGACAATGCATATTAGAGCTCCCACACTAGACCATGCAGTCTGTATCGGGGAGCCTGAGATTACAGGTTACATTGAAAACTGTGGGACAGAATAAATAAGCGTCATAACTTTTTATTTTTTAACCTAATTCATAAAATACATTAATAATTTTTTTCTAATTTTCATTACAGATAATGTTCTCAAAATATCCACTAACATTTTCTTTCTATTCCATATAAAGTTGCCGCTTAAGGGAAAGGGACGCGCGCGGTGGTGCGGTCGGTCATCTACCTCCGCGCGCGCGCGATGTATTATCCATAAAGTCTCATATTTTTCGGAAAACTTGGGAGCGTCAAACTTTTTATTTTTTGACCTAATTCAAAAAATCCAAAACAATTTTTTTCTAATTTTCATTACAGATAATGGTCTCTAAATATCCACAAACATTTTCTTTCCATTCCATACAAAGTTGCCGCTTAAGGGAAAATGACGGATATAGGTGAGAATTGATGGGAACAATAGTTTTAACTTTAATTGCAACTAACATATTTATGGTATTTTGCCTCAATAATAAAATTATATTTTAGAAAAAAACAACAACCGACTTCAAGGCTATACCTACACGTACAAACTTAAACTAAAAAGTAGAAAATAATAAAGCGCTGAATGAATTGCGATAAAATTTATATGGGACCACCTCTGAAGGAGTAATCGCGTAACAGACATACAAAAAAAAAACATACCGTCGAATTGAGAACCTCCTCCTTTTTTGAAGTCGGTTGAAAATACACGATTTGATGTCATTTATTTAAGTCTAGGCAGGAAGACTTAGTTATCTAAGAAACCCCATCTAAGTGATATGAAAGGACCAAGTTTCTAATAACTCCAGCAAATTGTTCCGACCCACGTCCCCTGGACACTCGACTGCTACCAACGATCTCTGTGTACTACTAGATGGAGCATTCCAAACAATCACCTTCACTCTGAAACTGGTACAATCATTTCCTAATCAGCGCAACCTACAATTTCTCTGACATAATATTTTCTACCCAAAGGTTGTCTCGAAGAAATCGCTTAAAGCGATAAGACCGCCTAAATTGTACTATTTTTAACTTTTATAACGTATAACTGTATTTGTTTGTGCAATAAAGTGTATTGTATTGTATTTAATTATTTACTAAATATTGACACTACCGATAAATAGCGTCAATATTTAGTAATAATTAAATGTTCTGCGTAGTAACTGCACAAGTTTCATTGTGAATGTAACCGAGTAGCGGCTCCCGGAGCCGCAGTTGCGTGGAACAGAGCGATTGTTTGAACGCTCCATCTAGGAGCATATAGAGATCGTTGACTGGTACTAATCATGTAGCAACTTTACCTAAGTGCTTTTGTATTTAATTATGGAATCACTTTGCGTCCGCATAATGTCCCACGTACATAGAAAATGACACTACATTGTTAAAAGGGGTAATTAGGGAGATACGGAGGAACTGGAAAAAACTAAACAAATTATCCCAGACTTCTCTAATAATTCTATCCTACTATCCTATTCTACTAATATTATAAATGCGAAACTTTAGATATTTGGATGTTTGGATTTTTGTTACTCAATCACGCTTTTAAAAAATCTTTATTAATTGTATGCAAACTTGATTTTTAAAAGATGTGTTGCGTGAAGTTTGTTGCGCCGTTTCTTCTTCACAGCGCTAACACCTAGGAAGCGGTAGTCGATAAAAAAATGACGTGTATAAATGTACCAAGTGTACTCGTATGATTTTGACTTTGTCTTTGGCTTCAACCACTGGACGGATCGTGATGAAACTTGGCACACATATAGGTTAGGTCCTGGAATAGGACATAGGATAGTTTTTATTCCGAAAGACATCCCATTCCTACGGGAAAAAAATATAATTTGTAATTGTAAGTTGTCCACGCAACAGGTAGTAAGGTATAAGTAAAATAATGCAGAACCGAAGATCAGGTTCAGTGGCGCATCTTGGGAGAGGCCTATGTCCAACAGTGGACTCTTTCAGGCTGATGATGATGATGAAAAGAATGCATGAATGAATGAATTTTAGAAATTTTTGTCTGTATGTTTGTGCACGCATCGCGTAAAAACTACTGGACCAATTCTGATGAAGTCTTCAAAAAAACATAAGGCTTAGTTTGTTGCAACATTTAGTCTATTTCGCAATCGATTTACTTAATCAAAAGTTATGCTAATTTATAATTTTCAAAAGCTCACGATACATTTAGTATACTATACAACAAGGAAATCAGATTGCGATGAGTTTGGATTCGCAGCGGAGGTAAGAGGAGGCGGGAGCGGGAGCAGAAGCGGAGGCGGGAGCGGGCCAAAGCCTCAACGCCAAATCACGAATTATATGATATTTTTTTATTTCATGATTAACTATAAGTAAACTTCAACTTTATTGAAATAAAAAAAGGGTGTTCTTGGACTTAATTCAGATTTATATTCTCTACTTACAACTTTACCAATTATTTATTCTGACTGATACACCAGGGTTACAATTGTTTTACCAGGGTTAAGACTAAGTAAAGTCAGCAAATCGTTCACGGGGCAATGTATACGCTTCTACAACAAACTACCAGAGGAAATCTTTAATATGACGGACAGAAAGTTTAAGATTCACATTAATAACAACTTTGTAAGAAAGCCTAATATAAAATAAAAGATTATTTGAATGACAAAGATGCCTGGTACTAATGTTAATCCAGCTTCGCAAAATCTTTATTAATTGTATGCAAACTTGATTTTTGAAAGATGTGTTGCGTGAAGTTTGTTGCGCCGTTTCTTCTTCACAGCGCTAACACCTAGGAAGCGGTAGTCGATAAAAAAAATGACGTGTATAAATGTACCAAGTGTACTTGTAGTGTTTTGGGCCTCAATAAAACACGCTTTTAGTGAATACTTGGGTAGGTAGAATATGCGTCTTTGCTACGCCTGCACTCGCCGGCAGCTCACTGACGAAAGCCGGACGCCCCGCGCCGGCGCATACACTACAGTACTCATATGCAATAAATGATTTTGACTTTGACTTTGACTTTACATGATTTAGCGTTTCTATCACGAATCAAGAAACAATCAAGGAGGCTTGAATAGATGAGCTTAGAGAATAAAATAACATTAAGGAAGGTAAAAGAGGTTTGTCGATCAGTTACGCTACCGTCTTTCTACCTATATACGGTCATGGGTATGATTCCCACTGGGGACAAATGACTTTGTACAATTTGTACAAGTTATATTTGCGAGTTTGTCCTATCCTTGTATAATTTCCATAGCACAGGAGAAAACACTAGTTAACTTAATTGGCGTCGCAAATAATACGCGAACATCTAGCGGTACATACATCTGCCGTGTGATTTCCGGTAGAGTAGAATAGGAGCACTCCAACTCTTCCCGTGGATGTCGTACAAGGCGACTGAGGGAATACATTATAAAACGTCAATCAGGCCTCCCCAACCCGTCTGGCAAGCGCGAGGAGTGTAGGCCAAATCCTCCGTCTGTCTCCGGTTGTGCTCCTGCAGTGGAGACAGAAATAACCTGATGATGATGATGATCTACTGGTAAAAGTTGGAAGCTGCCTAAAAAGTGTAAACATTTTGAAACACAGCAAAACACAATAACAAAACCTTACTGAATATAGGAATATACCCTAATAAGTTTGATTTAATAATCTGTTACCGGCACCTGAGCTTCATATAGCTTCATGAATACAAAACTGGGGAACGTACAATATTCAGCAACTGGCGTCGCAACTGTTATTGGGTCTCAGAACAGTTTGAGGGCTTCTGGTTATTGCATATTGAATTTTAGGAACCTCGCACAGTCAAGGCCGAAAACATGAATACACAGGTTATATACTTATACCTACGGCCCCGATTGCCGGGGCCTATCGGTTGGGTGTCGCGAGAGCGATATGACTAAAATCCCGTGCCGCTCTACAATACGAAAGCGTAGATACATAGATAAACTCTTTATTGCACACAAATGAAGTATAACAATAAAAAATAGTACAGATTTTTGGAATGTGTACAAAGGTGTATTTATCGCTTAAAGCGATCTCTTCCAGGCAACCTTTCAGAAGGAAAATAAGAAAGACATAGCGACAGAGTATTGCAGGTAAAATAAAAGATTTTTTTTCAGCTATAATGCGTAAGAAAGCGAGCTCCCTGGTGAACAGGCTGCGGGGCGACGCTACGGGGATACCGAAGATGATTGAAGAGAGGTTTGACGGCCCCACCGTCAGACGCTGGGCGGGGTTGTGGAAACCTGTGTATATAAACGGTTTATTGTACCAAAATTAACAACAACAACAGTAAATGAAAAAATAAACAAAATAATTATGTCTCTCAGACGATGGTATAATAAAGAAACTGGGTAATAAGTTTACTAATACAGTCTTAAGGTTTTTGCTTATGCGAAACATATGGGTGTGGGAGCGTCCATTAGGCAAGGCCTATGTCCACAAGTGGACGTCCAATGGCAGACATGATGATGATGATGATTTGACGCATTTGTGTAAATCCACAATCCGAAAGCGTAGCGTAGGTAGCCCTAGGCGACTCGCGTACGACTGTCGATGTGTGCGTGATTTAGCGGTGCAGCGTAACGTTGACTTTATCCCATGCGCTTAAGATTCAATTTGGCTTGCACAGAATAATATGAAAAATATAATATAAATAAATAAATATTGGGCCCGATTCTGAAGGCACAACGTTAAAATTTGACAGCACTAAAACTGTTGCTATCCTTGTCACACAGTATTACGAAGATAAAGACGAAATCAATTTTAGCGCTGTCAAATTTTCAATGTTTGCCTTCAGAATCGGGCCCATTACGAGTACATATATAAATATACTTGTCAAATCCCAAACTAGGCTTTTCTCCTGTGCTATGGGAATTAAACAAGGATTGGACAATTCACAAGTATAACATCCAGACCGGGACCAACGTGTACAAAATTCTGTCCCCAGTGGGAATCGAACCCAACGCCGCAACGCCGCAAAAAGGGCAACGCCGGTAACTGAATTTTCATTCCAAACCAATATGTATATAGTCATAAGAAAACCAACTCAATTTGCATCTCGGTAACATCTGCGTGAAAGGGTCACCAGCAGAAAACATAAGTTGGTATTGCTTTCCACTTAGAAACACCATCTATTATTCATTTTTGACGACCTCCGTGGCGGAACGGGTAGCTCTCGGACTGCCACGCCGGAGGTTGCGGGTTCGAATCCCGCTAGGGGCAAATGTTCGTATGATGAATATGAATGTTTGTACCCAAGTCTTGGATGTTTGTATATTTATTTAAGTATGTCTATCCGTTATCTAGTAACCATACCACAGGCCCTGCCTAGTTTGGGACTGGATAATTGGTGTGAATGTCTGAGATATTTATTTTATTTTATTTATTTATTTTGATTTCGAGACGCAAATGCGTTTGCTTTCATACGACTATAGATTTGGAATAAAATATAGGTACGTTTATGAGAAATCGAACAAACTTTTTAGGGAATGCGCCTTCTGTTCTTGTAATTACTTATCTTATCTTCTCAGGGGGCCAGGAAGACCTGGCGACACTTCGACCCTTCAGGATCTTTTGTGCCAAACCCCTGACCACCAACGGTGCCCCAAGCTGATTTGGTGGACTTCACATACGCCTCAGAATTTCTTCTTCGGCATATGCAGGTTTCCCTACGATGTTTTCCTTCACCGAAAAGCCTGTGGTATTATAAATAAACCGTACCTACTTAAGTTTCGTAAAACTCATTGGTACGGGCGGGGTTTGAACCCACGACCTCACGAACGTGAGGCGAGTGCACAACCAACCGGCTACCACGGCTCTTTGTAATTACTTACTCTGTGACCAACTGTAACAATGTAGAATCGTATTGCTTTTAAAACTCCGCAAAACATCACAGAAGTGAAATTATAAAAAAAGGCTTTCAAAGGAAATACGGCCTCGATTTTCGTGCAGTCAAAAAGCATTTATGTAAATAAAGTAAATGGAGTGTGAACTCAAACGGCCTGTGTAATTAAACGGTTGGAACGTTACAGATATTCTATAGAGAAAACAAATAACGGAAGCTTTTGTATGCGGCCAACGGAAACTATATATATATGTCGGCGAAATAATAAAAGAGGAGCTAATTTGAAGGCACAGCGCGTGTTCGGCGCGCCGTTCGGCTTTGTTCGGCTATCGCCGCGAGCACGCGCTGACAGAACGTCGGGTATAACTGGCGCAGGCGCAGAACCGAGACAGGCTTCGATGGAAAGGCGGGCGGTGCGCAGGCGTTACGCTGACGGATCGTCTGCCTTCTAAAATCGTTACTTATTGATATAGTGTAATTTCATGTAGTGTCATTGAAGCTAGTAAATGTGTTAACATAAGTAACGGCATTAAACTCAATTTTTGAGCCCACACTTTCGGCAGAACCAGGAACCAACCAAATAAATGAATATATATATATAAGGAATATATATATATATTCTTTACATTATAAAACATCAATCGGGCCTCTCTATCTCTTTCTCTGTATCTTATTCATTACAATCATTAAGTCTACCTATGCTGAGCCATCAAGCACTCCATGGACTTTTATCATTTAAGTAGTCATCTAACTTATAGTAGGCTTTCTTGCACAGATTAACTTTTATAGAAGATTTGAATTTTTGTTCAGACAAGTTAATAATTTCATTCGGAACCTTATTGTAGTAACGCACGCACAGCCCCACAAAAACCCGGATACTCCATCTCGTCGGAGAATCCGTCGTACATCTGTCGGATAACCGATTACCGTTGAGGTAAACGAGTTGCCGTGTGGTTTCCGGTAGAATAGAATAGGACCACTCCAACTCTTCCCGTGGATGTCGTATAAGGCGACTGAGGGAATACATTACAAAACACCAAGCAGGCTTCCCCGTCTGGCCAGCGCGGGGAGTGTAGGCCAAATCCTCCGTCTGTCTCTGGCAGATGACAGAGGGTTGTGCTCCGGCAGTGGAGACAAAAATAACCTGATGATGAATATTTTTTACAAAAACTTCATAGTTATTTATCAAATTTATCTATACTAATATTATAAAGAGGTAAACTTTATGAGGTTGTACCAGGTAATCTCTGGATCTACTGAACCGATTTTGAAAATTCTTTTACCGATAGAAAGCCACGTTATTTATGAGTGTTATAGGCTATATATTAACTAGAAAAATGAAAAGAATTTTTCGTGGTAGTCGGATTTGCAAAGTAAGTTAGAGAAAAAACGGTCGAACGAAAATGTTTCTTACGAACGCTGCCTTAACTATGAGAGATATATGATTGTGTTCTGAAGAAAAGTTGTAGAGCTTGATAATGCCTACAAAAAAGTCAGCGACAGCATATGTCTATTTTCTATATTTCAGTCACAAATTCTAGTTTTTTAAGTTAAAAAAAATTTAAATCGTTGTCAGGTTTATTGATAATATTATCAACAATTATGAATTCTTATCAAATTAAGTACATTTATCGTATCATAGCACTCAGTAGTAACCAAACCACAGTCTGAATTTCAGCACAAGTAAAAATGTTTACCGCCCAACGAAGTGGGCACGGGTCAGCTAGTCATGTATAAAATTTTGGTGGAGCGTTAATAATTTATCAACCTAAACAAACTTAAGTTAATAAACAAACAAACAAAAATTGCCTACGACACGTTGGCAAGGCGGTATTGCCTACGCCGCATGTCTACGTCTCGTAGGGCTGACGCCGTAGGCCCTACGTCACAGATGAGTTAATATTTAAATTTGTTACAGATGCCCCACTTCCTGGTAAAGTGAAAATACAATACAATACACTTTATTGCACAAACAAATACAGTTACACGTTATAAAAGTTACAAATAGTACAATTTAGGCGGTCTTATCGCTTAATAAGCGATTTCTTCCAGACAACCTTTGGGTAGAAAATATTATGCCAGAGAAATTGTAGGTTGCGCTGATAAGGAAATTTAAATGACAAATAGGTACTTATATTTCTATAATAAATAAAATAAAATAGCGAATAAGTCATAAGTATTAAGTTTTTATGGTTCTACACATATTACATATACAACAAATAAATACAATAGCTACATTCAATACTAATACAATAATAAAAAACACAATACAATTATATACACTTTTCATCATCTAGTCATTCCGACTGTCAGACAATACACGCAAAAATCTGTCTAAGGCGCTTGACTTAGCGTTGTTATTACTTCGTACAACGCGTGATATGTGGGCGGAGCGCAGTGGCGATTGATGTGCCGGCTGCGCGCGAAAATATGTCTCAAGCGCTCGACTTAGCGTTTGTTTACTGTCCGTACAGCGCGCTATTTGTAGGCGGACCGCTACGCGTTTGATGATGCCGACAGCGCCCGAAAATATGTCGTAAGGCGTTCGACTTAGCGTTGTTATACTTGGTAGAGCGCGCGATGTGGGCGGGGCAAGTGAGCCGTCGACGGTGCGTGTAAGAGTAGGTATTTATCGCGATAGGGACGTACCAGTGACGGGGGCCTGCCTACGTATTAGCCTTGTGGTTCCCGGTATAGAATAGAGCTACCACTGATCTTCTCGTGAGTGTCATCAAGGCGATTACTCGCACCATGGTCAGGTTCACCTGAGTATATTAAAATCGTTACTGCAATGACCAATTTGCCTGTCAAGCGTGGTGGCATCATCCTCCAATGGACAGCCCACCAAAAGTGGCATTCGATTAAAGAAGCTTATGTTCAGCAGTGGGCGTATTTCGGCTGATGATGTAGGGCCTACGCTGTAAGGTCTACGGCGTAGTTATCAAACGCCGTAGGCCCTTTGTAGCATTAAAGTTGTATTAGGTGCTACAGCACGAATCCCAAATATCGCCATTTTTTATTTTGTACAAAGAAAATAATGTAGTATAATCAAACATGATAGACACCAGTATACCAGAACTAGTAATAAATATTCATCATCATCATCATCATCAGGTTTTTTTTGTCTCCACTGCAGGAGCACAACCCTCTCTCATCTGCCGGAGACAGACGGAGGATTTGGCCTACACTCCCCGCGCCGGCCAGACGGGCTGGGGAGGCCTGATTGATGTTTTATAATGTATTCCCTTAGTCGCCTTGTACGACATCCACGGGAAGAGTTGGAGTGGTCCTATTCTACTCTACCGGAAACCACACGGCAAATAATAAATAAATATAATAAATATTACTTCTTAGTAATAAATATTTTAAACCCATGTTTGTTACTACTTAGGTTAAATTTAAGTACATTAGGTATGTAATATTTGTATATTAATTGTCAATAAAGAACTTTATAAAACAAAAACAAACAGTATACCAGAACAAAAGGGATTTAATGTAAGACAATCTTTTGTATTTAATTCAGATTAAGCATTAAAATCTTTTCTTATTAAACTTTTTTTTATTAATTAATTAATTTAATACTTTATTGTGAACACAAACATATAAAGAACAACACAAAGAAAAGAATTGTAAAAAAAAGGTTGAGCTTATGTCTACAGAAATTTCTTCCTGCTAACCTGCGGGTAAGACAAAGGATTACAGAGAGGCAGTATTCGCGTAACTACTATAGTTTTGATGTTTGTTACTCCATCAGGCTTCAACTACTAAATGGATCGAGATGAAACTTGGCACACATATAGATTACGTTCTATGTATGTGGATAGTTTTTATCCCGAAAAAACATCCCATTCTTACAGGAAATATATAATAATTTGTGATGTTAAGTTGTCCACGCGGACGAAGTCGCGGGCAATAGCTGGTATTAAATAAGCATACAACAATATAATTAAATTATCTTTTCTCATGTTCGTGTCTGTTCTTCGTAACCATTTCATATACTCTATATTTCATTTACTTTAAAAATACAGCCTGAAAAATGTTTCCACTCCATTAATTAAAGGCAACAGCTGAGAAAATTTAATGTAAAAAAGGTAAATTACTTTCTCAACTCACCTGTGAGGTTTACTTGCGTTCGCTTCGGAGGCAGTCGACGATATAAATCTCGCAATCCTTAATTAAGTATGCAGTTAAAAAATGTATTAGGGCCAACGATCTCTATGTACTACTAGATGGAGCGTTCCAAACAATCGCTCTGTTCCACGCAAGTAGCCACAACTCTTTCACAATCACTTTAAAACTTGTGCAGTTACTAACTGCACAAGTTTCAAAGTGAATGTGAAAGAGTTGTGGCTATTTGCGTGGAATAGAGCGATTGTTTGGAACGCTCCATCTAGTAGTACATAGATATCGTTGATTAAGACATACTAGTATCTGTAAAGTTTAGTATCCACGGAAGTATTTTTTTTATCGAAAAGCCTTCCTCTGAATTTTCCGTATGAAAACTAAAGTATTCGACATACATGTCGTAGTTGCTAAGAGGAAAACAGCACTAGCTTACTCTTGTGACTCATACTAATCGGTGTACTAACTAATCTAGTACCTACCTATCCTAGCCGGAGCGGGCTGTCAAATTGAGTTTAACACCGTCTCATAGTTAACATGTTTACTATGATGAATATGAATGTTTGTACCCAAGTCTTGGATGTTTATGTATTTATTTAAGTATGTCTATCCGTTATCTAGTAACCATACCACAGGCTCTGTCTAGTTTGAGACTGGATAATTGGTGTGAATGTCTGAGATACTTATTTATTTATTTATTTATTATTATTACTGGCTTAAATGACACTACAGGAATTTACACTACATAATCAAGAAACGATTTTAAAACTGTCCCTCGCCCGTGCGCCTGCGCCGGCCCTGTGCGATGTTCCGTCAGTATGTGCTCGCGACGATAGCGCCACCGAACGGCGCCGCAGACACGCACTGTGCCTTCAAATCAGCTCCTCTTTCATCGTTTAAAAAAAAAAATGTGGGAACAAAAATTTATATATGAGCGATATCTATTTACGTATCTATCCGACTGTATTGACTGAATTTCACTCGATATACTGACTGAGCAGCCCGAGGACGAAGCCGTCATCGTGATGTCGCGCCCCTGAATGGGGAGAGTTGCCGTATAGAGGTCCAAGCACAGAATTACTTATTTGTAGGGGGATCAAGCAGGGTGCTCCGACAAAGAGCACCTGAGCAAGTACCGGGCACCTCCCCCGTGATTCGGCCTGTGGGACCTAGATGTCGAAAGGGTCCTCTTTTATCGTTTCATTTACATCGTAGATACATATAAGTAGGCTGGTTGCGGAGGGCGGAGGACCGGGTGTAGTGGCGTTCATTGGGGAAGGCCTACGTCCAGCAGTGGACGTCTAAAGGCTCATATAATGATGATGATTCGCATTGTGTAGAAACGGAACAAAGCACTTGGAATGATCAGAAACTAAAGTCTACTATCTAAGTACCTACTTATCATTTTAATGCCTACCCTTTTCTCTGGCTTAGATTCATATCCCTCCAACGGTCCCCCACTGTACTTTTGTTATCCATTTCAATTTAATAACGTAGGATAAAATCGTTTCAGTAGAATTTTTCCGACAAAAAGAAACCCACAGCCTTAATTGAATTAATTCTTTTCATTACCTAAAGCCATTAAAAATGTAACCAGGACGCATTCTAAAGAAAGGTTTATTTTCCTTGTTCAATAATTTCATAACGCCTGCCATGGGAGAGCCCGAATTTAATATATTACTAGTTTTTGCCCGCGACTTCGTCCGCGCTGGTATCTATATTTACACATTTTCACTGCTTTTAACGATTAATTTGCTTTCCCATAGGAACGAGATGTTTTTTTCGGGATATAAACTATCCTATGTCCTATTCCAGGACCTAACCTATATGCGTGTCAAGTTTCATTCCGATCGGTCCAGTGCTTGAAGCGTAATTGAGTAACAAACATCCAAACTTTCGCATTTATAATATTAGTGGGATTTTTCTCGCTATGTAATTATTTTTTTAAACAACGATATTTTACCAATACCGGAAGGTAATATCACTCCGGATACTCCATCTCGTCATAGAACCCGTTGTACATCTGTCGGAGAACCGATTACCGTTGGGGTAAACGAGTTGCCGTGTGGTTTCCGGTAGAGTAGAATAGGACCACTCCAACTCTTCCCGTGGATATCGTATAAGGCGACTAAGGGAATACATTACACAACACCAGTCAGTCTTCCCCAACCCGTCTGGCCAGCGCGGGGAGTGTAGGCCAAATCCTCCACCTGTCTCCGGCAGATGAGAAAGGGTTGTGCTCCTGCAGTGGAGACCAAAATAACCTGATGATGAAACGAGTTCTCGAGTGGAGACAGCGACGACTGGGCAGGCGTAGTGTATGACGCCCCCTGGCTAGACGGAGCGACGAGAGGCGTAGGGCGGCTGGCAGGGACTGGATGAGAAGAACCTAGGATTGAGTATCTTAGTGTACTAATGCACACATTGATGATTAGTGCGTAACGATAGAACTAACGCATACAATGAAATGTTATGTGACAGAGTGACGAATTCAGTGATACGTGAGAAGTGTGGTTTAAAAGAAGATGTAGTAACGAAGGTAAAGCAGGGTATATTGCGTTGCTTTGGACATTTAGAGCGTATGAGTGAAAGAAGAGTGACAAAGGTAATATACAGTGCGAATGTGGAAGAAACTACAGCTAGAGGTCGTCCTAGGAGGATATTCAAGGATCAAATTAATAACGTCCTCAAAAAGGCTGGGGTCCGCAGTGAGAAGAATAAAAGGAGGTGCATGAAAAGGTTGATGAATGTGAGTGAGGCTAGTGAGGTGTGTCAGGATCGCCTAAAGTGGCGATCCATCGTCTCTGCCTACCCCTCTGGGACAAAGGCGTGAGCATTATGTATGTATGAATGTATGTACAATGAAATGTTTTTCATTTTCATTTTCATTTCATTTATTTCCCATAAATTGTAGGTACATACAACTGTATTGGATATTTTATACTTCCTGTACAATTTTACCCCTTTAGGAGTGTAGCATTTATAATTGTCTGTCTACTTAGAACTACATAAAAAAATTTATTAAATTAAAGAATAACATTTTAAATGGAAGATGTCATATAATAATATATTGCTATTGCAAAACTCATTGATATCATAAGGACAGAGGTTCAGCAATAGCTCTCTGACTTTTAAAGACTTGATATCATCTGGTAACGCATTATACACCCGGATCTCGTTGTACTTAGCAGTTCTTTGCATTAGTGCAGTATGACAGGTGGGGAGCTGCAATTCGCTCTTGTGCAGCTGGTTCAGTCTACTACTTCTGAAATCTGCTCTATTTGGAAACTTTAAGCATGGAAATTGAAGCTATTTAGTGAAGGAGTGGGGCGTGCCTTAGTGAACTGAATGATCTATACTGATGACAGTGCTTTCTGGTCCCAAAAGCAAGTGAAAACAATTGCTAGATTAATGTCTTTGAAAACAGGAATCAAATGTTTTAAGTATCTGAAAAAAAAAACATAATGACGTATAAGAGCCGCCTTGCGACCGAGTTGAGTGGAGGCTGTCCGGAAATGAAGGGTCCAGGCACTCAGCTACTTCCGGTCGCCATTTTGGATGTCGTCTAAACGTAAAACGAAAGTTTCTCCCCTTATTTAATTTTATTATGCAAATTTATTTAGACGGAAACGTAATTTTAGATAAGTTTTATTTATGACATTAAATGAAACAGTGGAGATACAATTTATAGAAAAGATTTTTGTAAGTCAGTTTGCTTCCGAAGGCAAGACTTCGTCACTCGAACGAACTTACCGCTATAGAGCACGCCCGCCCCACCGTGGTTTTTGTCTCGTACTAAGTAATAACAACGTTAAGAGGTTTGTTACATTTGTTACCAGATTTTTATTGGCTGACCTAATTGTTTTAGAAGTCTTACTCTAAAACGACAATGTTTCTAGTGAATCATATATGCCAACAATATACACCGTATGCTATTATTGCCCTGTGGCCGAGCAAAATTTTGAAAAAAACTACTGTAAATTAATTAAAGAACGTTTCTTTACGCCAAATTTTCGGTCAGCACTATAACGTATAACTTTGGTAATGTTTCGTGGCTAATTAAAGGGACATTAACAGCTGAAAATCAGACATAACTGGGATATAGCCACATTGACCTGGGACCAGCCATATTTTGTCTTTGTCTATTTAATTGGGGAGGCTTATGTTCAGCAGTGGACGTATTTCATCTGATGATAATTAGAAATATCTAATTACTTATAGAACATCATTGAACGAGAGTGATTTTTTTTTCTTTTACTTACTTTTACTTACATAATGCTCACGCATTGGTCCCAGAGGGGTAGGCAGAGAGGATATATCGCCAGTTTGCGCAATCCAATGTCGCAAAGCGGCTTTCCTTCTCTCTCTTTTCGCTCCGTGATACCTCTTGACGTCATGTATTGCAAACAACATCTTCGCCTCCGTGATACGATTAGCTAGGAAATAATTGTCCACCTCGTCAGAGCCCCGCATGACTCGGTAAGGCTAATAGTGCCCGAGTTTGCCCAGTTCCGGGATGTCAGCACGCTTACGACCAGGCTAGCCCCTGGACACGCATCCACTGGCACGGCAGACCTTGGATTGGCGGACGGGACAAGATCGAGTTAGGCAGGAAAGTATAGGTTAGGAATGGGATACCGCTATTACGGTAAGATAATGTAATTGTACTAGCGATAACTGTCTTTTTCATTCCTTATTTCACTAAACACTTGTTACGTCCGTAGTAATATTGCGTTTAGATTAGCCCAGAGTACACTGACCAATAGCGGCGTGTTTGTCTGCGAGTCTAATGAGACTAGACGGTCACGTATCTACTAAATAACAAAACTTTCCCGAATGGTCGACGATTTGCCGACAGTATGACGTCACATGTTTACTTTTACTCTTATTAGAGACTAGCTGTGCCCGCGGCTCCGCTCGCGTGGACTACAGAAAAAATAAATATGAACACATTTCAATGTAAATGCCTTTTGATATGTGAAAGCCTATACTGTATTGTTCGATCACATATTGTTTTACAGTAAGAGTGGTTAGACATGATTGACATGAATAAGGTAAAAGGAGAAATTGACGTCACCCAGAGGAATGCTATTAATGCTTACACTACACTAAAATCTTTTGTTGTATAATGAATTTTATTCTGTTGATAAATTTTTAAACTTATATTTCTTAAGATACATTTTTGTATACCGACATTAATATATTTTGACTACAATTTAGACATTACGTGATTTTATTCTGATTTTTATATGACATAAGATTTATTGTATTCAATTAACGATCCCTTTGTGGCTAAGATGGTATATAATTTTGTATATTGTTTTATGGTATATTAGCGAAATAAATAAATCTAATCTAATCTAGAACGAAAGAAATCATTTATTTGCTCTTAAATTGGTACAAATGCCAGATGATAAAATTAGCCTAAAGTAACACCAATTCAGCCATTATCAATAGCATGCAAATTTATACAATTATTCAAACAATAAACATTAACAACACTGAAATGTCAAAGTTAAAAAGTACAGTCAAAATAAATAATTTAAGTATTGCCAAACGTCATCTAAATCTATATGACGTAATGAGGAGTGCCAAAGAAGAACGAAGCTCACCGACATAGCTCAAAGGATTAGCAAGTGGCAGCGACAGAGCCACTTGTGTCGCAGAACCGACGGCCGTTGGGGCAGACGATTTCTGATTGGACCAACGATCTGAATAAGGTGGCCGGAAGCGACTGGACGCGGAGGATCGGATGTGGTGGCGTTAATAGGGGATGGCCAGCAGTTCAGCAGAGGCTGCTATGATGACTACACGATCATCCATCTCTCTAACTCCAAACCCTTCAAATCCACAACACAATTATTACAAGTATAATAACATTCGTGTTGTGAAAAGGATTATTTTAGATTAGGAAAAGGTTCTCTAATATAAATTTAATTGAATCGTATTGTACGACTCCAGAGGACCGTGAAAATGAGATAGAACGCTTTGGTCAAAAACATTTTATTATATTATAAATCCAGTGCTCTAAAATATAATATAAAGATAATAATGATAACGCGTAGCAAAAATAAAATTCTTTCCATATTTACGGGTTTAAACGAATAACAGCGAAAATAATTGAATTGAATCTATGTTAAAAATAAAGAAAATGAGGAATAAAATCGCGCATCGTCACTTATTTCAAAGAATGAAAGATTTGACCGACTTTATCACATTTTTATCACATTTTAAATAAATCCAAATATCAGAAAGTTATCTCTCATCAATTGGCTCAGAATGTTCTATACTATGTTCATCACCATCACTTAGAATACTATCAAGGATTTTGTCGTCTTCAACCTTAGATACGTCGTCATCATTCGCGTCCAGTACTTCATTAATTATTTCATCATCCCGTGGACTGACTACTTCATCAGTTCTAAAACTAATTTCTTCAAATGTGTCATCGTTTGTATTCGGGGGCACATCAGTTTCTTCAACTAAACCGTCTTGAGGATTAATAACTTCGTCCGTTCTTGAGCTAGTTTCATCGACCATATCATCGTGTAGATTCATGGCTCCATTACTTTGTACTTCGTCTATTGAAATGTCATTTTGAGAATTCGCTGAGTCCTTTTTAATACTTTCTTCTTCCACTTCGGGTATTTTACCTAGATTTCCATTTACGCTATTAATATCGATTTCATTTGCATTGCTATTTACAGTTGTATTCTGGTTTTCATCTACATCATTGTTATGACTCTCTTTACTGTTACCATTTAAAATTGGTTCATTGTCATTGGCTACGTTTTTATCTATCTGCTCATTATATTTAGTTTCCGCAGCCATTTTATCTTTCTCACTCTTTTTACTCTCCAGGACTATGTCTTCTTGGGTTCTGAGCATTGGTTGTACCGAGAACTTGTCTCTGTGAATTAAAAGTTAACTTCAGAACCGGTAGAATTCATTTCTTTGGATATTTCGTAGATTTTATTTAAAATTGTTTGATACATACCTGTGTGCAGTCTCGTATTTGCTCGGCACCATGAAGCAGTTGGATTCTCTGTAGATGACTCTTCGTTTGCTCACCCAGGGCCACTGTAAGCTCCAGTAAGAACTCTGTTAAAATAGGAAAGTTTACATGAGTTCCAACATTCTAATCGTTTATACTTATTTTAGCTAGCTGCGCTTCTATACATATTGATAGATTGATAATAGTTTCTAATGAATTAGTAACAATATTTTAATCAACAACAATAATAAATATTTAAGACTGTCTTTAAAAAGCATTGTTCCAAAATGTTATCTAGTTAGATGATGGAAGTTTTGAAAAGAATAGATTGACTTCATCTTATCTTAATAAGGCGCCAGGTAGACCTGGCGACACTTCGACTCTGTGAAATGTTTTGTGCTAAACCTCTGCCCACCAATAACGTTGCCCTAAGCTGATTTGGTGAACTTCATACATGCCTCAGAATATCTTCTTTGGCATTTGACGTTTCTTTACGATGTTTTCCTTCACTGAAAAGCCTGTGGTATTATAAGTAAGCAGTACTTAAGTTTTAAAGGCTACCATGGATTGACTTACGACATCATTTGACAATGACAGAACAATGATTTACACTTCTTTAATATACCATCGTCTAAACAAAAAAGTAATAACTTCATGTTATTAAGGCAGTGAGTGAAACCTAAAACTCAATTGATAGGTTGTTTTGGAAAAAACATGTCTGTTTTACAACAATACATCAATTACAATACAATAGACTCATTCTCCATTATCATCCCTTTCTTTGACAACTCCTTCACAAACCTTTGTAGGGTTCAGTGGTCAAATACTGAAACCGGCGCTGTGAAATTTCCGATAAAACCGATATCAGCGGCCGTGATTTGTTATTGTGACGAATACTGTTTTCTTCCAGCTCAGTGGTCATTTAACAGTTCAATTGTTAATGATTTCATCATTGTCTTTGCCTTTATATTTATTCAGCAGAATAATGTTTAACCAATCAGAATATCAAAGTTAAGAACAACTAATTACGTACAACAGTTATCAAAGTGCCTTTGACTATATCTCATATCCTACTAATATTATAAACGCGAAAGTTTGTAAGTATGGATGGATGATTGTTACTCTTTCACGTAAAAACTACTGAATGGATTTTAATGAAACTTTACAATAATATAGCTTATACATCAGAATAACACATAGGCTACGATTTATAAAGATATTGTGTGAATTGTCCAAAATATCAAGTAAGTAGGAAATACATAATAATTTGTGATGTTCAGTTGTCCACGCGGACGAAGTCGCGGGAAACAGCTAGTTAACAATAAAAATATTTAGAGGGCCAGGAAGACCTGGTGGCCAACTAGTACACTGGGGAAAATATACAGCCTTAAGGTATAAAATAGTGTCCGTAATGGGAGTATATCGGTATTAGTGCATATAGTATATCCCCACTAAGAACCTATTAAGCTATAAAAAACCTGAATAACTTGCTAGTATGCTAGTTGGGGACACTTAGACCCTTCGGAATCTTTTGTACCAAACCTCTTTTCACCAAGCCGATTTGGTGGACCTCACATATCCCTTAGAATTTCTTGGTTGGCGTTGGCTTATGCAGATTTCCTCCACCGAAAAGCCTTATAGAAAATATCAATAGTAGATAGTTTGATGTCTATATAAATCTATTTCTCTGCCACTTTCAAACAAATGCCTTTACTGCAACTGACATACCTAGTTATGATTTTTTAATGTTGTATTTTAATTATATAGATACTTTACAGTGGCTGATAATGCTTATCTATTGATATTTTTGTCATCATCATCAGGTTATATTTGTCTCCACTGCAGGAGCACAACCCTCTCTCATCTGCCGGAGACAGACAGAGGATTTGGCCTACACTCCCCGTGCTGGTCAGACGGGTTGGGGAGGCTTGATTGATGTTTTATAATGTATTCCCTTAGTCGCCTTGTATGACATCCACGGGAAGAGTTGGAGTGGTCCTATTCTACTCTACCGGAAACCACACGGCAAGATACTTTTATAAATCTATTTTATTTTCACAACGCCACTTTCATCATCATCATCATCAGACTCCAAAAGACTCTTCAACGTCAGCCATGTATAAAGTAAATACAAAACAAAATATAAACAAAACAATGTCGACTCAGCCTAAGTGTTCTCAATGACCCAAAAACTTGAAATAAATGAGTATGAATATCCTGAAAATAGGAAGTGTGGACGACGAAACCCACACATTTAACACAGTTTAAGACGTTAACAACTTTTTGTTTTGTGAAATAATTACTCACAACTTTAGCGTGGACCCGTCGTTTCCTCTCCAACTCGTCCTGTTTCCGTCTCTCTTCCTCGCTGTCGTACCCATCCTCCTGGGAACAAGGACAACAAGTGTCATCAATCGTCCAAAGGTTAGGTTGGCACCATCAATCTATAAGGTTTGTGTATAATTCAATCTATTGGTGGAACGATCGATCACTTATGTTCACAGCTTCATGTTCTTGGGAAGAAAATATTCGAGCAGACAAAAATAGAAATGTATGTGTTTTTGGTGTTATATTTATTATGCCTCCAGTCGCATAAATGACAAAGTTGATTTCGTGTCATTTTTTTCATCATCATCATCAGCCCGAAAGAGTCCACTGTTGGACATAGGCCTCTCCCAAGGTGCGCCATTGAACCCGATCCTCGGTTCTTCTCATCTAGTTACTGCCAGCCGCCTTACGCAGATCGTCACTCCATCCCATACTACGCTTGCCCAGTCGCGGTCTCCACTCGAGAACTCGTTTAATAAATAAATATTACATATATATATATACACTTGTCTAATTATAAACTAGGCTTCTCCTGTGCTATGGGAATTAAAGGATTTGACAATTCACAAATATATCATCCAAACAGGAACCAGTTGTCTGTCCCCAGTGGGAATCGAACCCACGACCTCTAGCGCTCGAGTCTAAAGACCAAGTCACTAGGCCAACGAGGGGGATTAATGATTAGGTATAACCAACGATCACTATGTACTACCCGATGAAGCGTTCCAAACAATCGCTCTGTGCCACGCAAGTAGCCACAACTCCTTCACATTCACAATGAAACTTGTCCAGTTACTACGCAGAACATTTAATTATTTACTAAATATTGACATTATTTAACCGTAGCTTCAATATTTAGTAATAATTTTTCTTCTTCACAGCGCTAACACCTAGCAAGCGGTACTCGCAAAAAAATACGTGTATAAATGTCCCAAGTGTACTCATATGCAATAAATGATATTGACTTTAATTTACTATCTCCATACATTCGAAAATTACATGGTCTGTTATTTTTCAGTGTTCTAAATGAACCAAATCGAACTTTGACACCTGGAGTCCTTACCTAGTAAGTCAACAAACATTTTGACTACGTATTACATAGTGCGTAGGCCCTAATTTTGCTTACCATCACGATTAAGTAAATTGCCTGTGAAATCACACCGTTAGCCACAGAGTTTGCTTGTGCCAAATCGATAATAATTTGCTGATTATTAACGAATAAATTGGTACGAAACTGGGCGAACACAGGGCTTAATTTAAGCTGGGTAAGTAATTAGAGAATTACAGATTTAATTAATGGAAACAACAATAGTTTGGATAGTAGTTAATGATCTCTTAATTGAATAGACTAATTACTACTTGTTATTTTCACGTTTATGCAGGTTTTCTGGTTATTTCGATTTCGGAGGAATTTCGTGGTGTTATTGCGCGTAACTATATGTCATTTCGCATGTGTGTCATTTCGCATAACTAAAATGTGTTCATTCGCGTGTAACCCTAATAAATATTAATACTGGTTATTTACGTACTCTGAGAAAAAAATAAGTAGCGCTCCTACTTACGTAAGGATAAAAATATACCACTATTACATAAGTAGCCGCCCCCATTATAAATGGTGTGCCGGTCACATTATTAAGTAGTTTGGTTACTTAGTAATGTAGCCGGCTACTGAATCAGTTGTAGGTGACACCATTTATAATGGTGTCACCGTACTTTTGTAATAGTGGTATATTTTTATCCTTACGTAAGTAGAAGGGCTACTTATTTTTTTCTCAGTGTAGGTATGCCTTATTCTGGCATACGAATATGACGCGAAGAACGCTTCTCCCAGGAATAACCCTTTAGCGTCTAAGATGTACCACAATAACTTAACAGTCCAGTGAGTTACAATCATAACTTTACAGTTCTCAAAAAGCAGTCACTCTTGCTGATTCAATCGACGCACTGTTCAAGAAAGGCAATAAAGGTTATTGTCAACAGAAGATACTTACAACGGGATCTTCATAGCAGTAGTAGCTGTCTTCCTCGTCTTCTGGCCTGGAAAGGAGAGAAACAAAAAATGTTTATCTATGAACATTTTTATGGACATGCGTCGCTCGAAGCTGAAGGCGGAGGAGGAAGAGGAGGCTCTCCTCGCTGGCGAGCTGAAGCCCTCATGGCGGTTCAGGAACGAGGGCATCCATGTGAGGGTCAGCTTCGAAACACCATCTGGGGCTCTGATTAGCTGGTGGTTCATACTACAAGACAGCTTTGAGGGTAGTTGCTGTATTTTTATATCTTCAATCCCTAAATAGAGAGCGAGTGTTCTCCTGTGTATATTAAGATCATTACTGCGATCACCAATCCTCCTGCCAAGCGTAGTGGTTATAGAAAATTCCCCATAGAACGCTCAGCAAAAGTTGCATTCTGTTGGGGAGGCTTATTGTCCAGCAGTGGACGTATTTCGGCTGATGATGATCTTATAAAACTAGCTGCAATCGTAAATAACTTCATTTTTCCGTCTGTCTATCTATCCGGTGCATAATGACGAATGAATTGAAAATTTCAGTAAAAATATATACATTATGAGTAATTACAGAAAAACTAAAGAATCCAACCTTAACGAGAAAGACCGCCCAAGGGGTAGAAATAAAAGCTAGGTCATAATTTATATATATTATATATCAGCCCATAGACGTCCATTGCTGGACATAAACAATCGGTCTTCCGCCCTTCGCATCCAGTCGCTTCCGGCCACCTTCATCAGGCCGATCAGGCTTGTCGATCCGCGGCCTCCACTCCAGAACTCGTCAGCCGCAACGGCCGTCGGTTCACCGACAGATGTGGCCCGCCCATTACCACTTCAGGTTGCTAATCTTTTCGGCTATGTCGGTCACCTTCGTTCTTCATCCAGTTTCGATCCAGGTAGACTTTAATTAAAGCACCCACTTCAAATTCAAGCAGCGTACTGTGCGAGAGTAGATTAGGCGGTAGGTTCCATCAATCACTGTTAAGAGACTCCTGAAATGGGCCTATTCACCTTTGGGAAGGTGGCAAAATGAAATGAAGGAACGAACACCGAGGAAAATAATGGGAAAATCATGTATGATGTTGGGTACGCCCTTCACTAAATCTTGATGGTATATAGACAACGATCTCTATGTACTACTAGATGGACCGTTCCAAACAATCGCTCTGTTCCACTCAGGAGCCGCCACTCGGTTACATTCAAAATGAAACTTGTGCAGTTACTACGCAGAATATTTAATTCTTTACTAAATATTGACGCTATTTACCCATAGCGTCAAAATTTAGTAAATAATGAAATGTTCTGCGTAGTAACTGCATAAGTTTCAAAGTGAATGTGAACGAGTTGCGGCTCCCTGAGCCGCAGTTGAGTGGAACAGAGCTATTGTTGGTTTTCTAGATTATAAAATAGTTACACTCATAAATGACGTTGAAATGACGTTCGTTAAAATGACAAACCAAGGAGTTTTTAACTGTTTCTATCAAATATGCAATCCTTAGAAGCGTTCAAATGGAAAGTCAGGAATCACTTTCTTTCTGCCTGATCATCTCACTCTACTTATTCCTTTATTTAGAACTTAGTCGCTATCAATCACATTGTGTAACTGTGTTACATAATGTATGGGTATGCTCTTACTGGTATAAACTATTCAAATTCAAATAGTTTATTATAAATTAACAGATACATAGGTTTTTACAGTCATCCTTAAGGTTTTATGATTACATCAATTGAGTACGATTAAGATATAAAAATTAACAGGACAATGCATATTAGAGCTCCCACACTAGACCATGCAGTCTGTACCGGGGAGCCTGAGATTACAGGTTACATTGAAAACTGTGGGACAGAATAAATATTGTTAGAAGGAAAAAGAAAGTTATAATATTATTAGGAGGGTGAGAGAGTGATTGTGAGTATGGAGGTTATGAAAATAATGTATGTGTGATGTATGTGTGCGTATGTGTATGTGTGTGTGTGTGTGTGTGTGTACACTATACTCCTATCCCGTCAACCTAAGCGTGTTTCAGCTCCCGAAGTGCTCTCCATCATGAGGAGTAGGTGTGTCTGTGTGTATGAGGGAAAGGGGAAGATGCTCTGCAGCTGAACAGCTAACTGAGATTATTATTGCTATTAGTGGGTAGCCAGGCTCCATACCGAAACGCCCATCGTCCTGTGTTCCCATTGACTTTCAGGAACACCACCTCCAGAGTGCAGATATATTTTTCCTTAAACGCACCGAATACATTAATGAGATTAAGAAAGTGTTGATAGACCTGTAACCACTAAATTTATACTCTAACACATCACCCTCACACCACTCCTCTCACTATACACACATCACTCACATCACTTACTTCACTCATCATCATCATCATCAACAAATATATCAAACAACAGAGCTAATAATTTTGTCTATATAAATGTGTTTGTTTTTTCTCCTTGTTTAAATCTTATATTTTAATTATTTTAATTTCGTAATTGGCATATTTTGAATTTTATAATAACTTGTGTTGTATATAATAATGTAATTGCTGTGAAATTAAATAAATATATAAAATAAATAAAAATAAAATATATAATAGATACTCACGCAGATACAGCAAGCCTTAGATGGATGCCGGATTCCACGATGATGTCATGGGCCTCCTGGATAGTGAGGGTTGAGGTGTCGATGTCGTTGATTCTGGTCAGCTTGTCACCCATCCTGATGCCCGCCTTCTCGGCACGACTGTCCGCTTTCACCTAAGTGGACATAGAAAGACCTTAAAAGGAATCCTAGAAAAGTTATTTAGGTAGGTTTTATTATCACGCAATAAAGTTCATTTTTAAAACCGTATAACTACGTTTGTTTGTGAGGGATTCTTGATGATTTCAAAAAAAAACTCTGGTAGATAGAGACATCGTTTTATTTTTCCTGTAATATATACAAAAACATCTATCAACTCTAATTATTTCAGATTTTTCTCTGTGCAAGCTTTGAAAATAAAGGGGCTTGTATTTTTTTATTACATATTTTTCATTATAAGTCGAAAACTAAGCGGCATACTTTTTTACTGTTTTTACTATGGTACGGAACCCTAAAAATATGTAAAGAAGTCCTGAATACGATCCCAGTCACATCATGTAGCAATTAGTTAAAATGCTTCTGGTAAATGGGGGCACCATGGACTTTCCTGCCGAAGGAGCGCGGGCCGTCTGTCGCGCCACGCTTCGTTAAATGACACCATTCGCAGGGCTCTTTCCTCCGCGAACGTCCCTTCAGTGTTGGAGCCAAATGGTATTTTACGTTCCGACGGAAAGAGACCTGATGGGTTGTCGCTTATACCTTGGAGGCAAGGTAGATGCCTGGTGTGGGACGCTACCTGCGTAGATACGCTGGCTCCATCTCACATTCGGGCAACTGCCTGTTCTGCGGGCGCGGCAGCGGCCTCAGCGGAGGACAAAAAAAAAAGTAAATATGCCGATCTTGGGCAAGGGTATGTATTTATGCCGTTCGGCGTCGAGACTCTGGGCCCCTGGGGGCCAGATGCCCTATTACTAGCTAAAGACCTTTCAACGCGCCTCATCGAAGCTTCGGGAGACCGTAGAGCTGGCAGCTTCTTCGCCCAAAGAATCAGCTTGGCGATTCAGAGGGGGAACGCTGCCAGCATATTGGGAACCCTGCCCCGGTGCGGTGCGTTGGAAGACATCTTCTATTTATAATTGTTCCTTGTTATTGTTTATTTATAATTATGTACAACTATCTTTATTAAAATAAATGATTACTGACAACTTAGTGTCAACGTTAAAATATATATTTAATTGTATTTACTGACTGCTTTTCATTGAAACCCGGAAAAAAAACATTATTACAAACAAAAAAGCTCAAAATACATACATATGATCAAGCCTTGGTCCCAGAGGGGTAGGCAGAGGCGCAATTTAATGTCGCAAAGCGGCATTCCTTCGCCCGCTTTTCGCCCCTTGACATTGTGTTACGAACAACATCGCCGCCTTGTTGAGGAAATAATTATCCAACTCAAAATGTTGTGGAAAAATAAGAAAAATGCGAAATAATATTTTTAACATTACCTGATTCGATTTTATAGACAATTACGTCACTGTAATTGGTCATTGTTTGCCCTCAGGTAAAATTTTTAACATGGTTAGATGGCTTCAAATAGAGGACAATTATGACTTCGGAACCTCGCTTTGTGACCAGAATGACAACTTTTCTGTGACGCGAAAAATCATTTAACTGTTAGTATTCTTCAAATTCAAATTACTCTGCCTACTTTTAGGATCAAGGCGTGATCATTATATATGTTAAATTCAAATTGTTTATTTTGCGAATATGGGCAATAGAGTAACGGTAGGATTCGTACACTCGACCATCGCTGGTGTACAAAATGTAGAAATATATTAAATTATACATTTAATAGTTAATACAATTCAAACAAATAGTACACATTTTATAAGAATTAAAAATAGACATGAAAAACTCGTGCAAAGTCACAGAATAAGTAACAGTAAGAGTACAGAAGGCGCATTCCCTTGAAAGCTTGTTTTATCCTGTCCTATCGTATTATAAATGTGAAAGTTTGGATATTTGGATGTTTGTTACTCAATTACGCTTCATCCACTGGACGGATCGTAATGAAACTTGGCACACATATAGGTTAAGTTCTGAAGACATAGGATAGTCTTTATCCCGAAAAAACATCCCATTCCCGTAATTGCGTGATTTATCGATTCAACGTAAAATAGATTTTCTTGCATAAGGATATAATGTTGTAGGTAAGTTACTTACCATCACAAATTATTGGGAAATACATAAACTTACCTACAACATTTTATGCAAGCCAAATTGAATCCTATCCTTATGCAAGAAAGTCTATTTTACGTTGAATCGATAAATCACGCAACATTGACACCTTTCGCCCTGACAGTGGGAAGGAGTACAGTAGGTGATTATGCGTAGGTATTTTCGTTTTATTAGTATAATGTACTTATCTGTTACGTAGTAACTATTATGTAATTTGCCTAGATGCCCCGGCAGTCGGGGCCACGCCGCATACTTTAGGTATAAATATATACAAACACAAACACACACACACACCCCCACACACCCCACCATGCTCATCAACACTTCACATCACACTACACTTTCCCTACCCTAACCTTCCCACGGATCAGGATGAAACTTGGCACACATATAGGTTGGGCCCTGGAATAGGACATAGGATAGTTTTTATTCCGAAAAAACATCCCATTCCTACTGGAAATACATAATAATTTGTGATGTTAAGATGTCCACGCTGACGGAGTTGCGGGCAACAGCTAGTACTAAATATTACTACGTACTACTACAGATTACTTATCTGTTCCTATATAACAGATACATTACTCCCTAGTAAAACGAAGATCCGTGTGGTTTCCGGTAGAGTAGAATAGGACCACTCCAACCTTGATAGGTACTACTGGTACAAAGTTATTATGTCTGCTCTATTGACGCTAACAGTTAGAAAGAAAAGCAATTATATTGTTGACGAATAACTTTGTCCCTCTCTCGATTGACTATGTCCGCACTGGGTACAATAGCCCTACGATAATTTACGCACACAAACAAACGCGTTCGCCTGTATGAAGTGCCAGGGGTGTGACAGTAGGTAGAATTTAAGTAACGCGAGTGAAACCGTGTTTGAGAGCTGCTTTAGACACTACATATTTTCGCTTATACCTCGACCCTGACTCAGCAAATGTTTCAGAGAAATTTGCAACCCTAATCATCCTGCCTGACTTTTCAGAAAAAAAATTATATCATAAATACATTTTACTAAACATGAATACCGATGCCATAGAAATCCTATCAAGATAGAATGGTGAAGTAGACGAGACACGCGTGCCCACGATATGCAATTATATTTTAATTCATCATGAAAAATAAAGATCGTATACACAACTGTCCTATCATTGTTTAATTTCCATAGAACAGGAGAAAATCCTAGTCTGGGATAAGACAAATCACCGGGTAACGGCATGTTCAATGACGTCAATAAAAAATTAGAGAAAGGGAAGAGAATCAGATCAGGTTCAGATTACTGACAGTCGAAATTCAGTAATCTGACCTAGGTAGGATTTAGTACAAATTATGTACATTATAAAACATCAATCAGGCCTCCCCAACCCGTCTGGCCAGCGCGGGGAGTGTAGGCCAAATCCTCCGGCAGATGAGAGAGGGTTGTGCTCCTGCAGTGGAGACAAAAATAACCTGATGATGTACTGTTTTGTACTATTTCAGATTTTGTCCTTAAATAGATCAAAAGATACAAGAGAGTGTTGAAGTACCTGAATTCTGATCACACCAGGATACATCTCCATTAAAAGATTTTAGATATGTACGAGTTTTTACCTAATAGCCTATCTATGTCTCATATACTCCATGGTTGTTGGCGTTATCCGTTATGTAGCGTCAAATACCTATTCATTATCAGCCGAACCACGTCCACTGCTGGACATAAGCCTCCTCAATAACTCTTCTATTGCTGGGCTGTCATTGCCAGTGGATTTGCCATAATCACCACGACTGGCAGGCTGATTGGTGATCGCAGCAATGATCTTAACATACCTGGTGCAATCCCTTAGTCGCCCTGACGACACCCACAGGAATATTGAGGATTGAAGAAACTAATACTTACAGCAACTACCCTCAAAGCTGTCTTGTAGTATGAACCACCAGCTAAGTCGAAGCCCCAGATGGTATCTTCAAAGCTGACCCTCTCATGGATGCCCTCGTTCCTGGACTGCCATGAGGGCTTCTTCAGCTCTCCAGCGAGGAGAGCCGCCTCCTCCGCCTTAAGCTTCGAGCGACGCATGTCCACAGCCATGTCTGGTGGCATAACCCTGGGTGGAGAAACATAAATAATAGTATAAAATTGTAACTGGTTGTCTTCTTTTTATTACAGTTTGATGGTCCGTACACTAAATTCTTTCTTAGCAGATACTTCTATGTGCCGTGTGGTTTTCGGTAGACTAGAACAGGACCACTCCAACTCTCCTCGTGGATGTCGTACAAGGTGACTAAGGGAATACATTATAAAACATCAATCAGGCCTCCCCAACCCGTCTGGCCAGCGCGGGGAGTGTAGGCCAAATCCTCCGTCTGTCTCCGGCAGAGAGAGGGCTGTGCTCCTGCAGTGGAGACAAAAATAACCTGATGATGATGATGAGATACTTCTACGTAATAATGAACGGACAGAATGACACGGTACAAGTACCTACAGAAGACGCACTCGCTATGAAAGCTTGTTCAATTTCTCATAATGTACCCACAAAATACAATAAGAGCAAAATTGAATTCTACGCTCATGGAAGAAAGTCAACTGAACAACTAATCACGGAACATCGATATTCGTACGTGATGCGCCAAGGTGCCCCGGCAATCGGGGCCGCGCCGCGTATGTAATTTTTTATACCTAAGTGTAGTGAGATGGACCTGACGACAGTAAGCACTTTGTTGAATCTGTTACTTTACTTATTTGCTAATAACTCGACAACCACTAAACAATTTTTAAAACAGTGTACAGTTTTAGTTGAAGAATACTTTGACGAAGATTTTGCTGTATAAACCATCAATCTGTAAGATAAGGGAGCAGAACAATATAGATATTCGTACAAGAAGTCATTTATATAATATTCATTATGTAAACTTACGTAGTAGCTTTGATATCTACTATATAATCATAATTTTCTTTACCTGCAATACTCTGTGGCTATGCTTTCTTATTTTCCTTGGCCAAGGTTGCCTGGAAGATATCGCTTAAAATATTATAAATGTGAAAGTTTGTATATTTGGATGTTTGTTACTCAATCACGCTTCAACCACTGGACGGACCGGGATGAAACGTGGCATACATATAGGTTAGGTCCTGGAATAGGACAAAGGATAGTTTTTATCCCGAAAAAACATCAAATTTCTACGGGAAATACATAATAATTTGTGATGTTAAGTTGTCCACGCGGACGCAGTCGCAGGTAACAGCTAGTTTTCCATAAATCTGTGTACTTGTTATTTTTAAATGCAACACTTGCGGCAGGTCGCAGCGACATGGTCGCGCGACCTCGGTCCGCGGTCGTAGGTCGTGGTCGCATGAGTTCGACATAAAACGAGTGTAGCAACCACTGCTTGACATGTGAAATTAATACGAAGACGTGGGCGTAACAACCCCCTGAGTATCTAATCAGTAAAAGGCTCTGACCCCAATACGTTTCCATGGTAACGAGTGTTGCCAGGTGACCCGATTTACTCAAGGTTGTCAGGGGTCCAAAGATTTGTCCGTTTGCGGGACGGAAGTTTAAAGAAAGTGGGAATGTAAACTACTGAAACGCCGTTTTTGTAACTACGTATGTTCATAAAAAAATGGAATTCGAATTAAACCCGTTACAATATACCATCTAAGTAATCGGTGTCATCGTCGGCCGAAATGCGTCTAAGTCAAAGTTAAAATCATTTATTGCATATGAGTACACTTGGTACATTTATACACGTCATTTTTTTTATCGACTACCGCCTCCTAGGTGTTAGCGCTGTGAAGAAGAAACGGCGCAACAAACTTCACGCAACACATCTTTTAAAAATCAAGTTTGCATACAATTAATAAAGATTTTGCGAAGCTGAATTAACATTAGTACCAGGCATCTTTGTCATTCAAATAATCGTTTATTTTATAATAGGCTTTCTTACAAAGTTGTTTTTTAATGTGAATCTTAAACTTTCTGTCCGTCATATTTAAGATTTCCTCTTGTAGTTTGTTGTAGAAGCGTATAACATTGCGTCCACTACTGAACATAAGCCTCCCCAATAGATTGATACTTTTGTTGGGCTGTCTATTGGAGTTGCATGATCACCACGCAATATTGGTCTTAACATACACAGGAGAACGCTGCGACCCTGCCCCACCTCGCCTTGACGATACCCACGGGAAGAGTGGGGTGGCCCTATTCTAAACTGGGAATTAATTCTAATTATTAGAAGTAGAATTGCTTTCTCGCAATTTGACAATTCATGCGAACTAAATTAAGTAGGTTATCAAATGTTTCAAAAGTACAGTAAAATTTGAAGTGTAACTGATAAAATTTTAAAATTATTTAAGTAAAACCAGTAAGTTTTTTAATTTTTTTTTTGTATTGATTCTTGACATTTAAATCTTGACATTTTTACATTTAGTTGATTGATTTTACATTTTAACTTTGACATTATGTTTAATTTTTTGGTTTGAATAGTTTATTAATTAATGTATTAGGAAAATTTTCATAAATATTGCATGCTTATACAAAAGGCAAGACATAGCGACACTAATCTATAATATAACATCTTCTGTGTATCTGTATTACCTATGCTTGGCAATAAATGATTATGATTATCTATATAATGACTAATAGTAGTAATAAGATAATGTGCAAAGGCTGTTTCTGTGAATATATTTCGGATTGTTTTAAAATTTTAAGTGTACATGGGCTAAGTCGTGTTGGAGTACATAATTTTGGATATTACCTACTGCTGTATTGTATTAGGATATGAACCAATTTACCTGTTGTGTTGTGTTGTCTTTAGGTTATTTTTGTACTACTACAGAGTTAAACTTAAATTGATTGAAACACCTGTTAAAATTTTTAATGAAAGAATGGCTACCCATAAAACAGGGATTCCTAGTTTGTGCGCCAGGCTACTGCTTGTAATAATATATCTACATAGATATGTCTAGTATAAGGACACAAATGTTCTTGTTTTGTATTTATTTGTACTAGTATCAATAGAAATAAAAACTGAAATATAAACATACAGAAATTCTAACTTGACTTTCCATCTGTGTCATTTGTATATTTTAACACAGTTCAATTTCACTTAGCAAAATTAATTTTTGTATTCCAGATGTATTGGCGAGCGAGTTGAATCTATAATTTATTCCGACCCCAGTCGATAAAAGGGACTGAAATCTATAGTCAAATTTAAATCAGACTAATGGAACAAAAAGCCAAGAACTCTGTTATGTTGATGAATTCTTAATTACAGAAAGCTTAATACAGGGCGGATCTTCAAGACCGGTCAGTATGGTGAAATCAGAAATTAAAAGAGATAGAGTTCTTGTTCTAAGAATTGAAAAGATTTTTTATATTATTGTTTTAGATATTAATTTGTTATGGTTAATAACCATGTCAATAGAGTTGTTTTTAAGTTACTCAGTAAAATAAAATAAAATGTTTTAATTCAATTCAATTCAATTACACCTTATTGTACATAAAAAAAGATACAATAATAAAGTAACTTACATATGTACATCTAGGCTGTCTTATCGCTAAAAGCGATTTCTTCCAGACAACCTTTTAATTGTTATAAATCAACTTTTATTTATTCTCATAAAATTTTAGACTAAATATTTATGGTAAGGAAAGAAAACAGAATTTTCTTAAAGTCTTAAGAAACTAATAGTATTAACATTTTTCATTTCTTTAAATAAAACAGAAGTACTAAAGTATACGCTTTTAATAAAATAAAAAAATTACCTTTTAAGAAACTAGCAAGCGGTGACTAGAAAACTATAAAAACCCGGACTACAAATGAAACCCCGCCCGGATGCTCCCCGGACGCCCCGTAAACTAGGACAAATCCGGGGAAACCCGGACGGATGGAAACCCTATATGAATGAAACACACTTTGTGCAATCAATGACTTTTTTTGGCTTTTTTACACTGTAATGGTGTGAACTTATTTAAATAAACGAAATATGAAAATTGTTACCACTCTTCGTATGTTATGTATACTTAATATAAAAAAATATAATTTTTAATTACTCTCTTCAATTGAACTGCACACCTTATTCTTATCCTCCAAAGCTTGTCTGGCAGAAATCGTTTTTAGCTTTAAGACCTTCCAGATGTATATTTCATTCCAGATTAATAGTCCTATGAAAACCAACGCTATTTACGTCTCGGTAACATATACATGAAAGGGTCACCAGCAGCAAAAATAGGTTTGTATTACCAAGTAAACTTTGCGGTCCACTTAGGAACACCATCTATTGTGTATTTTGTTTTCGAGACGCAAATGCGTTTGTTTTCATAGGACTATTAATCTGGAATGAAATATAGTAATGTAAGGTACATTATAATATTTGTACCTGACACAGGGCGACTTAGTTTAGGCTCTATGTACCACATATTTACACTGTTCACTATTCCTTAACTAATTTAAATTACTGTCATAAATTTTGTCTTATGTGAACTTACTGCTCAAATAAAGTTATTTATTTATATTTTACAGCGCAATAGAGAGGAATTGAAAGCATTGAATTAAATTTTTTCTTCACTTTATATATTGTCTAGCATTAATTACTATTTAAATTTATTTTTATTTTTAGGTAAGTATTAGAATTAGCTTTAACTTTTGTTCAGCGATAGATTTTTGTTGCGTGTTTTTATAATTTTTTTATTTTATGTTTTATATAATAAAAAAAAATTTCATGATCTAAAAAAATTGCAAAAATTAGCCAAATTACGGCAGAATTACATTGCTATATTTTCATATATTCCAGTAAATTAGTTAAATTAAATTTAAAACAGCATTAAAATTCATTATTAAATTAAATATAATAAATCAATGTATATGACCTAAAATACTTTATGATGTTGACCTCGATAAAGACCTCAGACGCCACTGCAACCCCGCTCCTACCGAATCTAACCTACAAATGAGCAGTGAACTTGAACTAACCTTCAAGGTGTCCAACGCCCAGGGTCCCTGGTCAGCCTGATCACTCAATATGGCGCGTGCGCACCGACTGAACCAATTATACTGATTTAGGGCGACGTAGGCGTGCGAGCCAATGATTGTTGGGACGATGCGTCGCAGTGCTGTCCAGTAGCATCGATGTGTTAATCAAAGGTTAGCTGCTCGAATTAAGTTGGTGCTTATAAGCAGTTATATCGGTGTCATCATAAGCCTAAATACGTCCACTGCTGAACATAAGCCTCTCCAATGATACTTTTAGTGGGCTGTCCATTGGGGGCAACGACCTCTATGTACTACTAGATGGAGCGTTCCAAACAATCGCTCTGTTCCACGCAAGTAGCCACAACTCTTTCACATTCACTTTGAAACTTGTGCAGTTACAACTCAGAACATTTAATTATTTACTAAATATTGACAATATTTAACCGTAGCGTCAATATTTAGTAATAATTAAATGTTCTGCGTAGTAACTGCATAAGTTTCATTGTGAACGTGAAAGAGTTGTGACTACTTGCGTGGAACAGAGCGATTGTTTGGAACGCTCCACCTAGTAGTACATAGAGATCGTTGGAGATAATAATCTCTTTAACCACATTATAATCTCATTGTTAAGTTCACTTTGACGTAACCCTTTAAAACATTAATATAGATTTTTAAAACTGAAGGTTCGCTTTGAGCGATTTTTTCTAGGCAACGGACAGCGAGTTACCTAAGTTACTACAACCGGCCCTGATATTGACTTATGAATGGAGGTGACAATAGATGGAAATAAATGGTCCAATCAAGGCCCTGCGCTAAAAACAACACCCTCAAACTTGACAAGTGCACGGATTAGGGTGACGGGGGCTGTGGTGGATACCCATGGAAAATTTCGCAAATAACACCCACGGGGATTGCTCTCAAAGTATCGATTAGAGGACGCTCCGCAAAATATCGTAAACCGAGTCAAATCGTAGAAGTCGATTCTGCTTTACAGGTCTGCTGGTGTGAATCTAATTTCACTATCAAAGTATCACTATCATTTATTGCATATGAGTACACTTGGTTTATTTATACACGTCATTTTTTTTTATCGACTACCGCTTCCTAGGTGTTTGCACTGTGAAGAAGAAACGGCGCAACAAACTTCACGCAACACATCTTTTAAAAATCAAGTTTGCATACAATTAATAAAGATTTTGCGAAGCTGAATTAACATTAGTACCAAGCATCTTTGTCATTCAAATAATCGTTTATTTTATAATAGGCTTTCTTACAAAGTTGTTTTTTAATGTGAATCTTAAACTTTCTGTCCGTCATATTTAAGATTTCTTCTGTAGTTTGTTGTAGAATCGTATACATTATCTTATACATATATTCGATAGTTTTGAAGGGCAATTTCCCCACTTATCATGATTTTGGGCCGGTAAAAAAAAACATCATCATAAACCTGAAAGAGTCCACTGTTGATCATAGGCCTATCCCAAGGCGATATACTCGGTTCTTCTCATCAGTCACTGCCAGCCACCTTCGCTCGCCATACTGCGCTTGCCCCAGCGGTAATCGGTTCTCTGACCGATGTGGCTCGCCCACTGCCACTTCAACGTACTAATGTTTTGAGCTATGTCGATGAGTTTAGTACTCAGGCAGATCACGTCATCGGATCCTATTTTAAATGCTCTGCACATATCTTAAAACCAGTCTAGTCGAAGGAGTGAATTCTGCATTACATGTAAAAATCTGATTTCACTATCTGCATACATTCGATTTAGGACATGAATTTGGGCTCAGTAAAAAATTACGTATCGGTCATTTTATATTACTCTACGATCTTTACATACGAATCAAATCGAAGGAATAATCTGATCATTTACCACAGGTCGATGCTAGGCCATAATGGCTGGCCACTATCCCATTTACCCTACAAATTTCGTAGCATTATGTCGCAAGATGCAATGAGTTGTATCGAGCCAAGACGTACCAACACATACCAAGTCCAAATATAACACATATAGTCCACTAACAAAATACGACAAACTTACTTTGCACTTCGGAAAATAAAAAAGCAATATACACATAACCTGTTTTTTGTACCGATTTAAAGGGCTTCGGATGTATGAGGTGCGAGGTAGAACTTCAAACTTATATATATTTTTGTCTAAATATTCTTTATTAAAACTAAATACAGTAATAAATGTTGTGTACTCGTACAAAGGCGTGCATATCTCTAAAAGAGGTCGCTTCCTTCCAACCTTACAGAGTGTGAAACGAGGTAGTAAGCGCAAGGGGGGTAAGGGGGGAGGGGAATAAGTGCATAATAGACTACATAATAACTAAATAACTTGAACGACTTATATTATTTTTTTTTTTTTCAAAATAAATATAATAAATACTTATAAATATAATTAACTTAAATACATCCATATCATATTATACTAAGTGAGACCGATAGTGCTCTTTTAGTTTAGTGTTAAAGGATGTCACCGACGTACGTATCGCACAACGGTATTAGATACCTGTCACATACCTCCGACGACGGTTCCTTAACTCCCCCTCCCCTTCCCCTTCCTCCTCCCCTCCCCCTCCTCATCCCCTCCCACTGTACATACACTTGTCTTATTATTTTTTTACATAAATATGAATCCACGACTTCTGACACTCGAGTCTTACCAACCCACGAGTCCAATTAGGCATTCATTTTGTTCATTAAGCGCAAATAAAAGTTTGTTACCAATTTCATTGTAAATAATTTTATGAATAAGAATCACGTGCTAAAACAAAGACATCTCAGTTATTTCCTTTTGAACAAAATGATTGACAGAAAGTGCATGGCTAGTTGATTAATCATTTAGCCATTGATCATACCAATTCAATTTTGCAAGTGGTTTTTTTACTAAATTATATATTGTATTTGGTAAAAATATATATACAATTTTCACTTTGTTACTTAGTTATGTTTTTTCACGTTAAAGACTTAGGTCGGTAAATCATAGGCGTTTCTGCAACAAACTACCAGAGCAAATCCTACTAATATTATAAATGTGAAAGTTTGCATATTTGGATGGTTGGATATTTGGATGTTTGTTACTTAATTACGCTTCAACCACTGACCGGATCGGTGTGAAACTTGGCACACGTATAGGTTAGGTCCTGAAATAAGACATAGGATAGTTTTTATCCCGAAAAACATCCCATTTCTACGGGAAATACATAATAGTTTGTCATGTTAAGTTGTCAACGCGGACGAAGTCGCGGGCAACAGCTAGTCTTAAAAATGACGAACAAAAAGTTTAAGAATGCCCATTATTTGAATGACAAAGATGCCTGGTACTAATGTTGCTTCAGCTTCGCACAATCTTTATAATATTGTATACAAACTTATATAAAACAGGTGTTGATGGAAGTTTATTGCGCCGTTTTTTCTTCACCTAGAAATCGGTGAACGATAAAAAAATGAGTGTATAAATGTAAATACCAAGTGTCATCATCATATAGGCCCTTAGACGTCCACAGCTGGAGGCCAATGAACACTACTATACCAGCTCCTCCGCCATCCGCATCCAGCCGCTTCCCGCCACCTTCTTCGTCCCGCCCTGCGCGGGCCGATCCGCAGTCTCCACTCCAGAACTTGTCTGCTCCAACCAACGATCTCTATGTACTACTAGATGGATCGTTCCAAACAATCGCTCTGTTCCACGCAAGTAGCCACAACTCTTTCACATTCACAATGAAACTTGTGCAGTTACTACGCAGAACATTTAATTATTACTAAACATTGACGCTACGGTAAAATAATGTCAATATTAATTAATTATTATTAATTTCCATCATCATCATCATCAGGTTATTTTTGTCTCCACTGCAGGAGCACAACCCTCTCTCATCTGCCGGAGACAGACGGAGGATTTGGCCAACACTCGCCGCGCTGGCCAGACGGGATTAATTTCCATAGCACAGGAGAAAATCCTAGTTTGGGATTAAACAAGTATATTTATACATGTAAGATTTATTTATTATTTAAAAAAAACTTGTGCCCTTAATATATATTGTACTAATTGTAACTTTTATAACTTGTAACGGCTGGATGCGGGGGGCGGAGGATCGGGTGTGGTGGCGTTCATTGGCGAAGGCCTATGTCCAGCAGTCTAAGGGCTGACATTAAATAACTTTTAACTGTAATAGTTTTCATAGTACAATTTAAATTGGCGAGTTGGTATTGCATTGCTGGTATGGTTTCACCACCTTAATAAAATACACACACATTTACTCTCATACATAAACACACACACCTCACCACTCACCCACAAACACACACACACACCCACCCACCCCCACACATACTGTACACGCGAGATTTGATTCAGTTATTTTTGTTTAATTTCTAAGTTTTCACTCCATTATAATATAATATGTAGAAATAAGTATTACTTGTTAATATAAGAAGAAACGATGCTATATTTATATTTACAATACGAAACAATATTTGTAAAGAAGAGCGGTGCCTCCTAACACAGGCTCTGGGAGCCTAAAAGGAGACACCTGCCTCCGAATTTTTATGTAACTTTTTCTAATGAAATAAACAAATACATTAAAATGTATCGTATCGTATTGTATTGTGTAAATCTTGTTCCATGGCACTTACTCAGCTTGTTAACTTGATCACGATTTTGTTTCAAACGATCATAAAAATGATTACATTAGCTAACATACATTCTTTTCAGTGTAAGTGTATGTTAAACAGAAGTACAATACAGTGACTCACCAAAAAACATACACAAATCTATTCCCAACAAGTTGCGTCATTGAAAACAATAAATTAATCAACAACTTCTTAAATATAACCTCTGTATATAAATAGGGTACAGTACAATTTGTCCCAATAAAACAATGGAATACCGAAACGTCAAGAGCGGCGCGTTAAAGGGAAAATCACCAGAAGGGAATGCTGCGCACGCGCACCCATCCGCATGCGCCGCATAGTCGGGAGGGATCGCAACGCCCAATTTGCCGCAGAGATAAATGGCACGTCGGAGCGAGCGGACGTGTCTTTGAAATGGTGCATTCTTGTGTCATAAAAAATAATTCTTCAATTCAATTTAAATACTCTTTATTGCACATGTACATCTAGGCGGTCTTGTCGCTAAAAGAGATTTATTCCAGACAACCTTGGCGTTCATTCTTCCCAAATGAACGCCATCACACCCGGTACTCAGTCGCTTCCGGCCACCTTCTTCAGGTCGTCGGTCCACCTTTCGGCGGGGCGTCCCATCCTGTGCGTACAGATCCACTGTCTCCACTCCAGAACTCGTCTGCCTCAACAGCCGTCGGTTCTACGACAAATGTGGCCCTTCCACTGCCACTTGAGCTTGCTATTCCTTCGGCTATGTCACTGACCTTCGTTCTTCGTCGGATCTCCTCATTACGAATCATATCCTTTAAAGTTACTCCGAGTTTCAAGAGGAGAGGATAGCCCTCTCCAAAGCTCACTGAGCGACTTGAAACTTGTGGATCAGGCCCACCACCAGTAAAAAATAATTACAATCTGTCTTAGTTTTCAGTAAATGTTTCTATTTTCCCGTTTTCTATTACCGGAAGTTTCTAGAGCAATAGGTTTGGAGACTACTACCTTCGAACTCCATTTTAGCCCCTTAGGGGATGGTTTTTCAAAACCTGTGAAACATGTGTTATATCATTAAGTTTTTAGAGTACTCCTACAAAGTTTCGAATTGATAGGAACATCTAATAGTTTTTCTCCATACACACTTATAACCCCAATTTTACCACCTTAGGGGTTGAATTATGAAAAACCCTTCGATAGTGCATACCGGAGATACATGAAGAACCTTTGTGCTTTTCAAGTTTCTAGAGCAATCGGTTTGGAGACTACTACTTTCGTATTCCATTTCAGCCTCTTAGGGGATGATTTGTCAAAAACTATAAAACACGTGTTGAATCATTAAGGTTTTAGAGTATTCCTACAAAGTTTCAAATTGATAGGAATATCTAATAGACGTTCTCCATACAAACTTTGAAACCCCATTTGACCCCCTTAGGGGATGAATTTCGAAAACCCTTCCTTAGTGCTTGCCTAGACTGTATAAGGACCTTTGTGCAAAATTTCAAGCCTCTAGACTCAGAGGTTTGGGCTGTGTGTTGATATGTCGGTCAGTTTCTTCTTTTATAGGTATAGATATCTAATTCATCAACATTGTACTTCATAAATAAATTCCTGAAAATGCTCTGTCAATCAAACAAACCCGGTACGCGTGCGTGCCTCTCGTTTTTTCTACGTTTCTGTTCCTTACCCAATCAATTATGTGTCAGTAATTATAAGAATAAACACACCCACTTGTTTGTAGCACAGTGTAGACACTGCACGGATACACAGTAAGACAGTTTTAAATGTAGAACACCTTAGGAAACGTATCCAAACTACGTGACCCATTTTTTTAACAGGAACTCCCTGCCAGCTAGGATATTTTCGGACAAGCACAATTTGGATCTTTTTAAAGGAAGAGCCAATAGGCATCTTCTGGGTAAGCGCGCTCCACCTTAGGCCTCATCATCACTTACCATCAGGAGAGATTAAGGCTAAGCGCAAACCCAACAACAATAAATAAAAACTATGTAATTCCTGAAAGTTATTGGAATCCATGTAAAACAATTCCAACCACGGTTTAATACTTATTACGAAAGGCATTCTCATTTTCCTTAAGCTCTTTATTTATTTTTTATTTAAAAACTTTATTGCACAGTATGTACAAAAGGCGAACATAATGCCAATATGGCATTCTCTTCCAGTTGACCTTTAGGTCATGCAGATAATGAGTGGTAGGCGCAAAAAAAAGTAATATAAGAAAATTGGTTATATACTATACTATACTTACATAATAAATACAAACTAAAATATACTAAATGTAATCTATAAGTTATACATATACCTACACATTACTATGTAGAAGATATATACGACATATGTAATATATGAATCTTATCTTCTTAGGGGGCCAGGAAGACCTGGCGACACTTCGACCCTTCAGGATTTTTTGTGCCAAACCCCTGACCACCCACGGTGCCCCAAGCCGATTTGGTGGACTTCACATACGCACACTTCACATAACATATGTATTTATTTATCTTTGTAATCTAATAAATAAAATCGTAAACTTCGCGTGTCTGTACATTGAAGATATTTGCAAAAAAAAAATTGAGGGGTCTAAGGATAAGTAATAGAACACATTTCAATCATTTTTGGAATTTTTGTCTGTTTGTCTGTTTATCTGTTTGTCTGTTTGTCTGTTTGTCTGTTTGTCTGTGAGTTTGTGCACGCATCACTTAAAAACTACTGAACGGATTTTAATGGACTTTTCACAAAAACATGGGGCTTAACTAAACTTAACATTTAGTCTTTATTTCGTCGCAATCGGCTAACTCAATCAAAAGTTATAGACATTTTTAGTTTTCAAATACATTAGTAGGTAAGTTTAGTATGCAATATATTGCACAATAGTATTTCCGTACTATTCAGATTGCGATGAGTTTGGATTACATTTGGAGCTGCGAGTGGGAATTGGAGTGGGAGTGGGCGTGGGCTCGGACGTGGGTGTGGGAGCGGGAGCGGAAGCGGGAGCGGAAGCTGAAGCGGGAGTGGGAATGGGAGCGATTCTGTAGTTCACGCAAGCCGAGGTCACCTGGACCTGGACCTGGACCTGGACGATAATTGCGAAGAATGTAGGGTGTAAATGTTCGACTGAATTCGTGAGCGGTAGCTTGAGCGGGTATGGTACGAGTGTCATTTGAGGGGAGAGCTGAGGGGAGGGTTGAGGGAAGAGTTGAGGGGAGAGTTGAGGTACTGGACCTGGACCTGGGCCTGGGCCTGGGCCTGGACTGGACATGGACATGGACATGGACCTGGACCTGGACCTGGACCTGGACCTGGACCTGGACCTGGACCTGGACCTGGACCTGGACCTGGACCTGGACCTGGACCTGGACCTGGACCTGGGCCTGGGCCTGGGCATGGACCTGGACCTGGACCTGGACCTGGACCTGGACCTGGCCTGGACCTGGACCTGGACCTGGACCTGGACCTGGACCTGGACCTGGACCTGGACCTGGACCTGGACCTGGACCTGGACCTGGACCTGGACCTGGACCTGGACCTGGACCTGGACCTGGACCTGGACCTGGACCTGGACCTGGACCTGGACCTGGACCTGGACCTGGACCTGGACCTGGACCTGGACCTGGACCTGGACCTGGACCTGGACCTGGACCTGGACCTGGACCTGGACCTGGACCTGGACCTGGACCTGGACCTGGACCTGGACCTGGACCTGGACCTGGACCTGGACCTGGACCTGGACCTGGACCTGGACCTGGACCTGGACCTTATATTTAAAGTTTGAGTGGAAGTGGGATAGGGAGCGGAAGTGGGAATTGGAGCGGATCCTGTAGTCCACGCGAGCGGAGCCGCGGGCACAGCTAGTAAGTAATATATGAATACTTATTACAAAGATAAATAAATACATATGTTATATAAATAACAAATATATACATAAATATTCTGCAATCATAACAGTAACCATACTGTCACTAATGGACAGGTGATAGGTACCTACCTGCATTTGGCCGACGTGATGTTAGCCGCATGGATTGTCGCCTGGACTGCGGCCAACCAATACCAGTAGATTAGAATAGACAGCTTGCTCCACCCACACGCGTTTGTCAGCATTCATGCACGTATGAGTAAGAGGCATCGTCACATCTAAGTATGTGTCCCAGGTAGGAGTGTAGAAACTTTCTACATATTACTTTTCTTAGTCCATTACATACTTCCATGAACGCTTTCGTTTATACATTAATCAGATCATAATGTAAGTATTGTGTACCAGCTGCACACTTCATGTTGTCATAATATACATATGGGATATTATTGACACATGTCCCAGGTAGGAGTGTAGAAACTTTCTACATATTATGTTTCTTAGTCTATTACATACTTACATGAACGCTTTCGTTTATGCATTAATCAGATCATAATGTAAGTATTATGTACCAGCTGCACACTTCATGTTGTCATAATATACATATGGGATTTTATTGACACATCTGTGTGTCCCAGGTAGGAGTGTAGAAACTGTCTACATATTATGTTTCTTAGTCCATTACATACTTCCATGAACGCTTTCGTTTAAACATTAATCATATCATAATGCGAAATACCAGCTTCACATTTCATGTAGTAATCATACGCGCATGAGAGATTATTGATATATCTATGTGTCCCAGGTAGGAGTGTAGAAACTTTCTCCATATTATTTTTCTTAGTCCATTACATACTTCCATGAACGAAATACCGCTGCATACTTCATGTAGTAATCATATGCGCAGGAGAGATTATTGACATATCTATATGTCCCAGGTAGAAGTGTAGAAACTTTCTACATATTATGTTTCTTAGTCTATTCTCTGCATATTTTAATGAACGCTTTCGTTTATGCATTAATCAGATCATAATGTAAGTATTGTGTACCAGCTGCACACTTCATGTTGTCATAATATACATATGGGATATTATTGACACATCTGTGTGTCCCAGGTACGAGTGTAGAAACTTTCTACATATTATTTTTCTTAGTCCATTACATACTTACATGAACGCTTTCGTTTATATATTAATCAGATTATAATGTAAGTATTGTGTACCAGCTGCACACTTCATGTTGTCATAATATACATATGGGATTTTATTGACACATCTGTGTGTCCCAGGTAGGAGTGTAGAAACTGTCTACATATTATTTTTCTTAGTCCATTACATACTTCCATGAATGCTTTCGTTTAAACATTAATCATATCATAATGCGAAATACCAGCTTCACATTTCATGTAGTAATCATACGCGCATGAGAGATTATTGATATATCTATGTGTCCCAGGTAGGAGTGTAGAAACTTTCTCCATATTATTTTTCTTAGTCCATTACATACTTCCATGAACGAAATACCGCTGCATACTTCATGTAGTAATCATATGCGCAGGAGAGATTATTGACATATCTATATGTCCCAGGTAGAAGTGTAGAAACTTTCTACATATTATGTTTCTTAGTCTATTCTCTGCATATTTTAATGAACGCTTTCGTTTATACATTAATCAGATTATAATGTAAGTATTGTGTACCAGCTGCACACTTCATGTTGTCATAATATACATATGGGATATTATTGACACATCTGTGTGTCCCAGGTAGGAGTGTAGAAACTGTCTACATATTATTTTTCTTAGTCCATTACATACTTCCATGAACGCTTTCGTTTAAACATTAATCATATCATAATGCGAAATACCAGCTTCACATTTCATGTAGTAATCATATGCGCAGGAGAGATTATTGACATATCTATATGTCCCAGGTAGGAGTGTAGAAACTTTCTACATATTATGTTTCTTAGTCTATTCTCTGCATATTTTAATGAAAGCTTTCGTTTATGCATTAATCAGATCATAATGTCTGTACCAGCTGCACACTTCTTGTAGTTATCATATGTAATCTCTCATTACTGATATATTTCTTAGTCCCACGTAGTATTGTGTATCAAAGCAACAGCGGCAAAACACAACAAGTTACGTTCTATCTGCGAGACGTGACAGTATACTGTCTATGGGTGAAAACTTTTGACAGAAAGGTTTAAGCACTACGTGTGTTTGGCGCCCACAAATTATAATAAAACTTGATAATTATTGTTTCATATCTTACAGTAGGAACATTCTAAATTTTCTGTTTCTTAGTCTATTTTCTATACTAATTCTCATTCTTATATTTAAACAGGTCTTACCACAAAAAAATAAACAAGCATTAGACATGTGTTTTGCCGCGTGGTTTCCGGTAGAGTAGAACAGGACCACTCCAACTCTTCCCGTGGATGTCGTACAAGGCGACTAAGGGAATACATTATAAAACATCAATCAGGCCTCCCCAACACGTCTGGCCAGCGCGGGGAGTGTAGGCCAAATCCTCCGACTGTCTCCGGCAGATGAGAGAGGGTTGTGCTTCTGCAGTGGAGATAAAAATTTACTTGATGAGATATGTGTTTAACAGTTGTTTCGAGAAAGTGATACCACATAAACATGTTTAGCCGTATGGTTTAAACGTTGTTCGAATTCACACGGCCAACCCCGTGTTTATCGTCTATTTACCCAGCGCCATATTGAATTATTGGCAACCTTTCTTTCTCTGCTTGCGTAAATTGCCATGGATATCGTCGATTATGGTGATTTTTATGTATTGCAAGATATGGAATTTATGAATAACTACCGTGATCGAGTCACGTGAAGTTTAAGAATGAGGCCAACGATCTCTATGTACTACTAGATGGAGCGTTCCAAACAATCGCTCTGTTCCATGCAAGTAGCCACAACTCTTTCACATTTACAATGAAATGTGTGCAGTTACTACGAAGAACATTTAATTATTACTAAATATTGACGCTACGGGTAACTAATGTCAATATTTAGTAAATAAATAAATGTTCTGAGTTGAGTAGTGACTGCACAAGTTTCAAAGTGAATGTGAAAGAGTTGTGACTCCTAGCGTGGAACAGAGCGATTGTTTGGAACGCTCCATCTAGTAGTCCATAGAGATCGTTGAATGAGGCATATTGCAACCAGCTTGACTTGGGTATCTGGCTGTGGTGTCTTGTCTTATCTATGGGCGGTTTACCAAACCACCGCCGTTACGTTACAAACAACTTCCCCCCGGTCTAATATCCCCCATACATAGCAGAATAGCCGTAAACTCCCCGCCGCACTAAACAATTACGGCAGGTTTACCTTCTAATTACCCTGTGGTTGCGGGGTGACCAAACTGTAAGACGTTTGCAGAATAAGTCCGCCTTTGAGATGGTAAAAATAATTGTGACTCCCGCCAACAAGCTAAGGTGACCAAGTGTCCTCTGGCTTTTTAAAATAAATAAGACACCTAAAGATGAAGCTGAAGAAAAAAAACACCTGTTTTAAAATCCAAGTTTGTATACAATATTATAAAGATTGTGCGAAGCTGAAGCAACATTAGTACCAGGCATCTTTGTCATTCGAATAATGGGCTAGTCTTAAACTTTCTGTTCGTCATATTTAAGACTAGCTGTTGCCCGCGACTTCGTCCGCGTGGACAACTTAACATCACAAATTATTATGTATTTCCCATAGGAATGGGATGTTTTTTCGTAATAAAAACTATCCTACGTCCTATTCCAGAACCTAACCTATATGTGTGCCAAGTTTCATCACGATCCGTCTAGTGGTTGAAGCGTGATTGAGTAACAAACATCCAAATATCCAAACTTTCGCATTTATAATATTAGTAGGATATTCATCCACATATTGTTAGTAACAAACTTAAGCTAAGTGTTAGTAACTCACTATCCCACGAATATTATAAATGCGAAAGTTTGGATGTTTGTATGTTCGGCCGTCGGTTCTGCTACAAAACGAGAATAATGTATTCCAATTCTGAAAATAAATATTTTGAATTTGATTTGATTTTGACAAATGTGGCCCGCCCACTGTCACTTTAGTTTCTATTCTAGCTCACTACGCTACATAGGCGGTAATACGACAGTGGTGTTCAACTAGGTGGCCAGGCTTATCTTGACCACACCAAACCCCCAACCTCCTGATTGACCACTCCGGTCATCATATCTTTGCTACACTTCCATCTATAGAGGGGAAGTGGGACCTCTATTCTTGCTTTGACTCTTTATTATCTTTAATTTAATTTGCTTGGAGCCCAAGGTAGCGTAGATTCAGTCCTTGGGACTCTCCCTACCTTCACTGGTATGCGTTATGTGTTGCGTACCTCCGTTGATCTTCGCTCAGAGGAGTTGCGGGGGGAAATGCCGTTTTAGTTTGCTAATCCTTTCGACTATGTGAAACGATTGGAGCGTTCCAAACAATCGGTCTGTTCTACGCAAGTAGCCACAACTCTTTCACATTCACAATGAAACTTGTGCAGTTACTACTCAAAACATTTAATTATTACTAAATATTGACGCTGCGGTTAATTAATGTCAATATTTAGTAATTAAGTAAATGTTCTGAGTAGTAACTGCACAAGTTTCATTGTGAATGTGAAAGAGTTGCGGCTACTTGCGTGGAACAGAGCGATTGTTTGGAACGCTCCATCTAGTAGTAGACATTATTTAACCGTAGCGTCAATATTTAGTAAAAATTAAATGTTCTGAGTAGTAACTGCACAAGTTTCATTGTGAATGTGAAAGAGTTGTGGCTACTTGCGTGGAACAGAGCTATTGTTTGGAACGCTCCATCTAGTAGTACATAGAGATCGTTGGCTATGTCAGTGGCCTTTCTTCGTCGTCAGATCTCCTCATTGTTCAAGTCACGTGCAGCCAACTATACCGTGTAAACTTTTTTGTATTGACGAGTTTGAAGTTCCCATAGCCACCCTATTAGGCCGTGCCGTCTCAAGTATTAAATTTTCTTCTCAAACAAATACATGCCTTGCGCCTTTGTAGTAAGGTCTGTAATTGCACGTAGATATTCTGATGACGAGTGTACGAATTGTTCGCATTATTTGCACTATTTTATACCCTCTCACGAAGTCAATATAAAGCTGTAATTGGATTGAGAAAATTGTTGTTTTACTGCTGTGATTAAAATGAGATTTTCTAGAATTTCATTTACAAAGTGACGTACAATTAATTCAGTATTACCAGCCGCACTTTGATTGCTGAACATCCTACTAATATTATACATGCTTCAACCACTGGACAGATCATAATGAAACTTGGCACACTTATAGGTTATTGACGATCTCCGTGGCGGAACGGGTAACTCTCGGACTGCCACGCCGGAGGTTGCGGGTTCGAATCCCGCTGGGGGCAAATGTTCGTATGATGAATATGAATGTTTGTACCCAAGTCTTGGATGTTTATATATTTATTTAAGTATGTCTATCTGTTATCTAGTAACCATACCACAGGCTCTGCCTAGTTTGGGACTGGATAATTGGTGTGAATGTCTGAGATATTTAAATTTATTTATTTATTTATTTATTTATTTATTTATTTGTTTGTTTGTTTGTTTGTTTGTTTGTTTGTTCGTTCGTTTCTGTTTCGCAATCAACCATTTTAGCTTATTGATTGCTGTATGTTGCCTAATAATCCTATCCTTCTTCCTACTATAATAATATATATATATTATTTGGATATTTGAATGTTTGTTACCCAATCACGCTTCAACCACTGGACGGATCGGGATGAAATTTGGCACACGAATAGGTTAGGTCCTGGAATAGGACATAGGATAGTTTTTATCCCGAAAAACCATGTCATTCTTACGGGAAATACATCCTAATTTGTGATGTTGAGTTGTCCGCGCGGACGAAGTCGCGGGCAACAGCTAGTAAACAATACAGAGACGAGAGAGAAAGGTTTATGTCCAGCAGTGGGCTCTTGTAGGCTGACAGATGATTAAATGTTTAAGTATTAGAATGGGGAAGTAGGCGCGACCCGCGTGACAACAATTTCACTAATAGTATAAACGCGAAAGTTTGGATGTTTGGATGTTTGGATGTTTGGATGTTTGGATGTTTGGATGTTTGGATGTTTGTTACTCAATCACGCTTCAACGGATCGGGATGAAACTTGGCCCACATATGGGTTAGGTCCTGGAATAGGACATATGATAGTTTTTATCCCGTATTAATATCTCTTACCTACGAGAAACCAAATTAATCTTTAGAAGCAGTGAATTTGCTCACTACGTGGCGCCACTTTGTATGGAGATATGTACATAATAATTTTGTAATGTTAAGTTGTCCACGCGGATGAAGTCGCGAGCAACAGCTAGTCTGCAATATTTTGCAGACTATGGCACTTTGCAGATTTTGAAAAAACATCTGCAAAGTGCCATATTGAGCGGTTTCTAACTGCATTACTGTATCGCCTCACGTGACCGCCAGGCATAAATATACCTACATACATACATACATACATACATACATACATACATACATACATACATACATACATACATACATACATACATACATACATACATACATACATACATACATACATACATACATACATATATTTCATTCCAGATTCATAGTCCTATGAAAACCAACGCTATTTACGTCTCGGTAACATATACATGAAAGGGTCACCAGCAGCAAAAACAGGTTTGTATTACCATGTAAACTTTGCAGTCCACTTAGGAACACCATCTATTGTGTATTTTGTTTTCGAGACGCAAATGCGTTTGTTTTCATAGGACTATTAATCTGGAATGAAATATACATACATACATACATATATACACACAGAGTTTTAGTTACACTACCTAGTTCCAAAATGTACCTAGTTAATACTCTAAGTGGCGGAGACCTGGTGACCTGTACCACAGGCTGCAGCGCGCGACCTACTACAGGCACCAGTCTCAGCAATCTGAATCATTTGTTGAAAACTTATGTAACAATACTTTTTAGACAAATTGTAAGATTGTGATGGGACAAATAAAATTTATTATTATTATTATTATTAAAAAAAAAAAGAGTCGCGCTGTGTCCGAAAATTTCTGCCATTGTACTGCCATTCTTTCTTGATAGGATTTCTCTGGTATAGATTCTGTAACTTAGGTAGTAACTGAATCCATGCTATTTCCATTAAATGTTATGGTTTGCCGCATTGAGCTGAAGTTCGCACCCGCGGGCCGCATGAACCAGTACCAACGATCTCTATGTACTACTAGATGGAGCGTTCCTAACAATCGCTCTGTTCCACGCAAGTAGCCACAACTCTTTCACATTCATAGAATAGAATAGAATAGAATATTTATTTATTGGCTGCAACAAAACACATATAGTGCAACATTACACATAAACAAAAATAATATACAACTAAGAGTCGGGTGCACACGCCGGGATCACGTCACACGGCTTGTCGGACGATAATTTATAATTAATAATGAAACTTATGCAGTTACTACTCAGAACATTTAATTATTTACTAAATATTGACATTATTTAACCGTAGCGTCAATATTTAGTAATAATTCAATGTTCTGCGTAGTAACTGCACAAGTTTCATTGTGAATGTGAAAGAGTTGCGGCTCCTTGCGTGGAACAGAGGGATTGTTTGGAACGCTCCATCTAGTAGTACATAGAGATCGTTGGCCAGTACCGGTCCAGTCATTGGTCTTGCCTGTGAAAATCCTGCACGTCGCGTTCTTGAAAATCCTGCCTACCCACATTCCTAAGAAACGTCGGTGTGAATATTAATTTGTGTGCGTAGGATATGTGCACAAAGACACGAAGTGTTTCGTACACAAACCCTTTGTGTCTATGTACACTAAAGACTAGACAGGGGAGGAATACTCAAATATGTCAATTTGATATAATAATAATAATAAATATCTCAGACATTCACACCAATTATCCAGTCCCAAACTAGGCAGAGCCTGTGCTATGGTTACTAGATAACGGACACACATACTTAAGTAAATATATAAACATCCAAGACTTGGATACAAACATTCATATTCATCATACGAACATTTGCCCCTAGCGGGATTCGAACCCGCAACCTCCGGCGTGGCAGTCCGAGAGCTACCCGTTCCGCCACGGAGGTCTTAAGAAATTTCTTGTACTCAATCTTAGATGAAAATCAAAGAGAGAAAATACATTACTTACTTGTCTTCCCGTGGATGTCGTACAAGGCGACTGAGGGAATACATTATAAAACATCAGTCAGGCCTCCCCGACCCGTCTGGCCAGCGCGGGAAGTGTAGGCCAAATCCTCCGTCTGTCTCCGGCAGATGAGAGAGGGTTGTGCTCCTGCAGTGGAGACAAAAATAACCTGATGATGAAGTGGTCATTTTGGGAAAGAGGTACTACTCTACCTGAAGATTAAACTAAAAAAAACAATCAATCATCAATCATATATTTATTTGCGAACATTATTAAAAATTATGGTGTTAACAGAAGGTAGTTATTTTTGTACTTTATTATTGTATTTTTTTTATTTTATACGTTCAATAAAAAGTAATTGCATTGAATTTAATAGTGTGACAATCTATGCCGCCATACGGCATACAAATACATTACTTCATCATCAGCCTAAATACGTCCACTGCTGGACATTGGCCTCCCCAATAGAATACCACTTTTGGTAAGTTGTCCATTGGGGGATTTGCCATAATCATCACGCTTGGCAGGCGGATTGGTGATCGCAGTAATGACCTTAATATACACAAGAGAACGCTGCTGCTCGTCCCTGGTGCAATACCTTAGTCATAGACATCGATATTTATTGTTGGTTATCAGCAATTACACCTTAGCACCTGAACACCACGGTATAAAGTTTGAACAGTGATGAATATCACGGTATGCCATAAAGTTATTTAACACTAGCTGTTGCCCGCGACTTCGTCCGCGTGGACAACTTAACATCACAAATTATTATGTATTTCCCGTAGGAATAAGATGTTTTTTCGGGATAAAAACTATCCTATGTCCTATTCCAGGACCTAACCTATTCGTGTGCCAAATTTCATCCCGATCCGTCCAGTGGTTGAAGCGTGATTGGGTAACAAACATCCAAATATCCTAAAAATATATATATATTATTATAGTAGGAAGTAGGATAGGATTATTAGGCAACATACAGCAATCAATAAGCTAAAATGGTTGATTGCGAAACAGGGCCTGAAACACCTTGTCTCGCCTGTGGTGCAGCAATCAAAAACATAAACTTCTATGTCGTGCGGGTGGTGTAACTTCTATTTGGTTCAGTGTACAAAAGAGATAAATATACAGGGTTACAGGAAAAGTCGTGCTAGATCCCTTAAGGGTGTGGAGCACCCATCATTTCTGACTTATTTCACTATGAAACACCCTACCCTAAACTTAACCCTTTTCGAGATATTCGACTTTTAATTTTTTTATTGAAAATTGCTGATTTTTAGGCTACTACATTTATTTTTGTTTATTTTGTGTATCTTATTATTATTATTATTGCATTTTTACATGTGTAGTAAGATGCTTTAGGACGTCAATCATTAAAATAGTGCACAAGTTAATTGAATAGACTGTAGTAGACAAGTGAAAGAAAAGAAATAAAAAACATATTAGAAAGTTTATTTTTCTCTAAGGGATATCTAAAAAAAATGTTATGGTAATTGTTCGGCAGATGTTTTTTAAAATATTTACGTTTCATCAGCTATCTAACGAGGTGTAACAATCTAGGGTTTGTATTACATTTCGTGGAAAAAAAGTAGTTGGGACGCTCCAGGTAGCAGTTCTAATACATAACTCGCTACCCCGGTCGTCGAGTGCCGGATGTGGCCGTTTTTGACAGAGTTTATCGAAGACTTCGAGAAACTGGCTCTGTTTTGAGACGAAGTACAGACATGGGAAGACCACGAATTGACGACGAAGAACAGGACAATGAGATAGTGCAACGCTTTCGAGCGGATCCGACTACTTCCACTAATATTGTTGCCCGTGATCTGGGGCTTTCGCAATGGAGAGTGTGGTTTACAGTGCATACTGCTGGCCTATACCCGTACCATTACACGCCAGTACACGTTATTGAAGAAGGGGACCCCGCGAGAAGATTGGACTTTTGCAGATTTATGCTAAATGCTGATGTAGAAGACCCAGATTTTTTAAGAAATATCTTGTGGACGGATGAGTCCAAATTTGATAAAGATGGCATAACTAACTATCACAACGCCCATTACTGGGCCCTAAAAGAACTAAGGAATCCCAATAAGAAAAGAGTGAAGGGGTCCCAACGAAGATTCAGCGTGAATGTGTGGATGGGCATTATCTCCAATCATTTGATTGGACCTTACTTTCTCCCGGATAATCTAAACGGGGAAAGCTACGAAAATTTCCTGAGAGCAGACTTGAGTGATTTGCTGGATGATCTGCCACTCAACCTGATCAGGGACATGTGGTTCCAACACGATGGCTGCCCTGCCCATTTCAGGAGAAGTGTCAGAGACTGGCTGGACACAAATTATCCAAACAAATGGATTGGACGAGGTGGGCCATTGCCATGGCCAGCAAGAAGTCCGGACCTAACCCCCATGGATTTTCATGTGTGGGGCTGCATGAAAAGTCTCGTGTACAGCGAGCCGAATCCAGTTTCGTCTGTGGAAGACTTAAGAGAAAGGATTGTGGATGCAGCAAATAAAATGAGGACCACATTGACCACTGGCGTAGTGAAGACCGGTCTCCGTAGAAGGATGCGACAATGTATTAGAAATAGAGGCGGCCATGTTGAACATGAACTGTAGAAAAAGAAAAAGTTGTGAGAAAACCTTTAATAAATGGCATTTCATGCTTACCTATTGTTTTATTTTACTTTTTAGGGCTAAGTATACATTTTCTTCTCCACTGTCGCCTATGAAACTAAATTTTTTTGAATGCATTTGAATAAAACCCTACATTATTATACCTCGTTAGATAGCTGATGAACCGTAGATATTTTAAAAAACATCTGCCGAACAATTACCATAATATTTTTTTTAGATATCCCTTAGAGAAAAATAAACTTTCTAATATGTTTTTTATTTCTTTTCTTTCACTTGTCTACTACGGTCTATTCAAATAACTTGTGCACTATTTTAATGATTGACGTCCTAAAGCATCTTACTACACATGTAAAAATGCAATAATAATAATAATAAGATACACAAAATAAACAAAAATAAATGTAGTAGCCTAAAAATCAGCAATTTTCAATAAAAAAATTAAAAGTCGAATATCTCGAAAAGGGTTAAGTTTAGGGTAGGGTGTTTCATAGTGAAATAAGTCAGAAATGATGGGTGCTCCACACCCTTAAGGGATCTAGCACGACTTTTCCTGTAACCCTGTATATCTGAGATGTACTATTGATCACGAGTTGTGTTATACATACCAGAATATCGGGTTTCTTAAACCTTGTGCCGCAGTGAATAAATAAAATTTAATACAGTGCGAAAAAAGGTGGGGTTTAATAAACCTTGTGCCGCCACAATGTCGGGTTTCGAACAAGGTTCAAAACGCCCCGTACCGCAGTAATGGAAAGTATAACTTAATCATTGCCGCAGTAAGCGTGTTAATATTCAGTAGTATATTCAATAAGGTACTTAAATATTCAGATATTTAAGCATTTAATACAATTATGTTGCAGTACTATGCCTCCACGTTATACTGTGATAATGTTCTCCTACATATTTATTAAGGTACGGTTCCACCCTCAGATATTGCTGCTCGACTCTGATATTCAGCCAAACGGGTGTGCATACCTTAATTAGAACTGAGGGGTTCAGATAGCTTGGATTTCACGGTATTTAGGCCAGCTGTTGATGAGCTCTCAATATACTGGGCTAGGCTAGGGTTTGAACAGGCTGTAATTACAGGCAGACAATTGCATTCCAGAATTCCTTAGGGTAGAAACCATTTTAGTTTATTGACTGTTGTACGATGCACTAATATTCCTATCCGACTTCCTACTAATATTATAAATGTGAAAGTTTGGATATTTGGATGTTTGGATGTTTGGATGTTTGTTACTCAATCACGCTTCAACCACTGGACGGATCGTGATGAAACTTGGCACACATATACATTAGGTCTTGGAATAGGACATAGGATTGTTTTTATCTCGAAAAAATATCCCATTCCTACGGGAAATACATAATAATTTGTGATGTTAAGTTGGCCCCGCGGACGAAGTCGCGGGCAACGGCTAGTGCTAAATAACTTTGTGGTAGCAGTCCATGATGTTGACGTAACTTTATGACATTTCATATGTTTTTTGTATATTTAAAGTTTCATTTGATTCAGTTCAATTTAACTACTCTTTATCGCATGATTCTTTAAAGGATATGATTCGTAACGAGGAGATCCGACGAAGAACGAAAGTCACCGACATAGCCGAAAGGATTAGCAAGCTGAAGTGGCAGCGGGCGGGCCACATATGCCGCAGAACCGACGGCCGTTGGGGCAGACGAGTTCTGGAGTGGAGACCGCGGATTGGCACGCGCAGGGTAGGACGCCCCGCCGCTAGATGGACCGACGACCTGAAGAAGGTGGCCGGTAGCGGCTGGATGGGGAGGGCGGAGGACCGGGTGTGGTGGCGTTCATTGGGGAAGGCCTATATCCAGCAGTGGACTTCTGGGGGCTGATATGATGATGATGCATGATATAGACAAAGATACAATAATAAAGTAACTTATGTGCATCTAGGGTGTATTATTACTAAAAGCGATTTTTCCAGACAACTTTTGGGTAGGGGATAAGAAAGAAGAATAATAGCAGAAAAAGATAGGTTGTGCAGTTAAATAAGGTAGGAGTAGTATATATACCAATTAGGGCATACCCATACAGATATACATACATAAATATATATCATCATCTGCCTAAATACGTCCACTACTGGACATAGGCCTCCCCAATAGAAATAACACTTTTAGTTAGATGTCCATTGGGGGATTTGACAGATCAATATTTGTCCTTTCGAACGCCATACTGACAGAGCTCACAATCCTTGGCCTGGTATCGCCCGACCTATAGCTAATCAGTCAGCCGATAATGGCGCTGGCCTTTGCGATACGCTCTTCAATTCTCTTTTTCCATTCTGGGATAGCACTACCCTAACCAGCGATATCGCGTCCAGGTGCTGGAGTTTTAATACCTAAAGAGCAGCATGTAGCCGAAGCGGCCCCAAAGAGAATTGAATCCGTATCGCTGAGGTCCCGGCTGGCCTCCAAGTATCGAGCCAGCATCTGGTCCAGAGCCATCACGACATCCCGTCTGCTCAGTGGGATGCGGGAGAGTCGCGGTCTGTCCTCGAGAGGTGGTTCTCGAAACTCCAAAACCGCCTCCTCCAGTAACCTCCTCATTCGCTCTAAGTCCTGGGCGACTATATCTTCATCAACCCCACCTGTCGCTTGTGAAACAATTGCAGCTGCTTCGTTATCCCTTGATTGGTCTGGAAGGAGTGAGGCAGCTTTATCAACAGCAACAACAGGCAGAATCGATGAAGATATAGCCTCGCGTCTTAGTCCTTCGAGTTCGGCACCATTAAAAAGCCATGATCTCAGAATGTACCGAGCTCTGTCTGCAAGGTTTTGCTCCGTAGAGGCTATCGATAGTTCCAGCACTGAAAATTCCCGGTGCATGATAGCCCGGCTACCTAAACCCCTGGTTTCTCTCTCTGTCGCAATGTATTATGCTCGCAATGCGTTGGTATTCATATTGATTGACCAACGCATTCGGCGCATTCCACCAGCGGCGGGTGCCGATTGAATAGAATAAAATAGAATAGAATAGAATAGAATAGAATAGAATAGAATAGAATAGAATAGAATAGAATAGGTCATTTATTCATAGCTACGACACACACATACATGAAAAATAAACAGAACAGAATTAATAAATTACAATTTAAAAATAATCAAGGTACCTATGTGTCGCAGCAATAAAATGGCGCTGACTCAGCATAATGCTGCAGCACGCTACGCGAACTCCAACGCTGGTATTCTGTCAGCACCAGGTCAAGTCAAGCTGGGTCCGCGAGGGCCGAGGGCCAGGCCAAGTGGTCGGGCCAGTCTACGGGTGTGGCTGACGTCCCGCATGCTGCCGCGTCCAGCGCCAGCCCCAGACAATTATTATTATTATTTATTTTATTTTATTTTAACTCTTTATTGCACACACACAGATAAAATAAAAATAATACATTAAAAGAAACACAAGTACAAAGGGCGAACTTATCTCTGAGAGAGATTTCTTCCAGCAGACCCGCAAGAGAGATATTTGAAATAATAAAGGCAGACATAGTGTGTACGTAAATAAAAAAAAAAACATATACATACATACACTAATATAAACTATATAAATAAACACTTAAATAGATTATAAACTACACGGTAAATATATATATATATATTTACCAATAATATATAAATATAATATATATTATTAAATAATAATAATAATATACAAACATTCATAAAATACATATAAGATATGGATTCCAATCCTAACTTAGTGATAGATAGTGTTCTTTAACACGGTTTTTGAAAATAAAAAAGGATTTACTATTACGGATGTCTGGTGGTAGCGAGTTCCACAATCGAGCCGCTTGCACAGAAAATGAAAAATTGTAAAAATCGGTGGTATGGGAAGGGAGTTTCAAAAGGGAGCTAATGTGGGATCGAGATAGTTGAGCAGGAGACCGCAAGAAGCTGAAACGCTCACGAAGGTAGGAAGGAGAAGATGGATTTCTGAGTAATTTGAATAAAAGAAAAAGGATATGAGTATCCCTGCGATAACGGATAGGGAGCCACTTGAGTTTAGACCTGAATTGTGATATGTGATCATACTTACGAAGTCCGAAAATAAAACGAATGCAAATGTTTTGTAGTCTCTCAAGTTTATTCATGAGCTCCTCGGTGGCATCCAACAAGCAGACATCAGCATAATCAATTATGGGAAGTAGTATTGACTGGGCAAGGGTAATCTTAGTTTTCAAGGGGAGAAAGTTTTGGAGACGCTTGAGAGAGTGAAAAGAGAAATGAACCTTCTTACTATTTTCGTTCACATGGGCGCTCCATGACAGGTTCTTGTCATAGATAACCCCCAGGTTTTTAGCCGTGTTCGCTATGGCAATAGGCACACCATTGTAAATAATAGGAGTGAATGTGTTATCTAGTAAATTACACATGTACCTACTACCAACGAACAAGGTTTGAGATTTAGTAGGATTAACCAACAGACCATACGATCTGGCCCATGCACTAATCCGTTCCAGATCATCATTCATGGCAGCAATAGCATTAGTGGTATCACTGACATGAAAATGACGGTAAAGCTGTAAATCGTCTGCATAGAGATGAAAGTTAGAAGAAATAACATTGGTGATTGTGTTGATGAAGACTGAGAAGAGTAAAGGAGAAATAACGCCATTATTATTAATCTCAATTATAGAAAATGTATGGGTCAGTTCACTTTTTTCTAATAAAATCCATTTACATTGTTAATAACTTCAAAGCCGTTTTCTGAAGTAATAAAATTGCATTATATTTTTTTTTAATGGATTCGTCCTTCCGTCTAATGTATCTTTAATTATTTATTAAGAACACCTTAATAGGGAAAGTCAGCTAATATCTTTTAAACATCAATTATAACTTTTAAATGTAAAATGTATAAAAAGGCACTTCAAACAGGAAAATTATAAAAATTTCGAGCAAGAGAAAAAATATTTTTTGTTTTTTAATTTTGTAAAAATATTAATTTTTTACTGAAATACACTTTTTTTTAAAATACTAAGGCTTGCATTATACGCTTCTGTAATGTCTAGAGGTCTATGCGGGAGTAATTAATACCAAGTCTGGGTAGACAGGTCGGCCTAGTACCGATGTCGCTGCTACCGTCACCTGTCTACGGAGATTGAACCTAACTTGGCTCACATGTAGGTTAGACCCTGGAATAGGACATAGGATAGTTTTTATCCCGAAAAAACATCCCAGTGTCAAAATTTTTTCATAGTTCCAAGGGATTGCAGAGCTGAGTATTTTATATTAATTTCAATTTGATACCTCTGCGCGTTCCTGAGAAAAATGGCCTGGACAGACAGACGGACCACGAAGTGATCCTATAAGGGTTTCTTTTTTCCTTTAGAGGCAAGGAACCCTAAAAAGATTTTGAATTCTTTATAATAAATAAATAAATAATATCTCAGACCACACCAGTTATCCAGTCCCAAACTAGGCAGAGCCTGTGCTATGGTTACTAGATAACGGATAGACATACTTAAAAAAATATATAAACATCCAAGACTTGGGTACAAACATTCCTATTCATCATACGAACATTTGCCCCTAGCGGGATACGAACCCGCAACCTCCGGCGTGGCAGTCCGAGAGCTACCCGTTCCGCCACGGAGGTCGTCAAGTTTATCAGATGGCAGAGAAATAGGAGTTGGGAAAGAAGAGATGTGCTTCACTGGACTTCAATATAAGGCGCAACCACGTGGCGCCCCAACGATACCCATATTTTTTTATGAATTAATCCCTAAACAAAGTCTTCATACAAAGCGAGGACAGATTATGCAAATGACATTATAATATGTAAATCATTGGAGCAGATGCATGACAGGGCAGCCGCGTCGCGTGGCGGGAATAAAATAAAAGCCTTGGCAAATATTATGGGCTATACGAGGTAGGCAGCGTACGTGTTGTTTATGGCTAGGTTGTGTCTGGAATTGTAGAACTATGGCCTAGGACATTGTCAGGGGTGCGTCTGCACAGGGGATGGAGGTAGGGGGGATGGGGAGGGGAAGGGGTGGAGGGGGGATGGGGATGGGGGATCGTAATGCAACGACAGATCTCGGTCGAGAAAATAGAACCATAGGAAAGCCATAATCAAACTTCTTAGTGGACTGGTTATTTTTCTATGTGTCTATAGTGTTTGTGTTTGCACAGCTCAATAACGAATAAGCAATTATGGAGGAGGGAGGGGCGGGGGGGGGGGGGGTAATGAGATCTCGCTTCAGAACTTATATATTTAAACAACGGCAAATGTAACTTTGTTTTTTTTACTATAAGTGTAATAACAAGTATTTCTGGAAGAAATCGCTTGAAGCGATAAGACCGCCTAAATTATAGTATTTGTAACGGTTATAACTTGTAACTTTATTTGTTTATGCAATAAAGTGTATTGTATTGTATTGTAACAATAGTTTTTCATCAAAACCTCAAAGTATAATTTTTGCACGATTATAATTTCGGTGATAACAATTTACTTCGCTCGCTACTCTATTGTCGGTGTAAAAAGTAAAGCGATCCATATCGGTCTTCGAATAAAAATGATGGATCTACGAGTATGGACTGCTTGGAAATCCTCCTTAACGGAAATATATTTTATGGCTTTTAGAGGCCCTGTTAGGGAACTAGTATTGAATACTGTTACTTTGTAGTGTTAAGTAATAACGTGACAAGTATCCTAGTATTCCAGCATAAGGTTAAGAAGCCAGAGTGATCCAATATAGTTTACATTAGGTAGAACTCTATTAAATTCATCCCATCGTAATTTATCTCATGCTTTTTATGCAGGCAAATGTTGTTTCTATAATTTCTACAGGACAATATTTCGAATTCCACAACGGCACTCATGTAGAGACCATTTCAGAAGGTTGTAGATACAACGGCGCTCTGTCTCTACATTCTAGTGCTAGTGGAAAGCGAGGAAGAGAGAGACAAACGACTGTCGACACGGAGAGCACGGTAGAGCTGCTGTATAGAGGACGAAGCACAGAATTACTAATTTGTAGGGGGATCAAGCAGGGTGCTCCGACAAAGAGCACCTAAGCAAGCACCGGTCACCTCCCCCGTGATTCGGCCTTAGTGACCTAGATGTCGAAAGGGCATGGGAGGTAGAGGGTCTGTCGACACGTAGAAAAGACATGCCCAACACTCTTCAACCTAAACTACGCATAGCGGGACATTGTGTTCGTTATCAGGCAACTAAAATATTTAATTCTCTACCCATGGAACTTAAAACATAATATGCTTAGAGCCTTCTTGTTGGAAAAGGGTTTATATCTTATGAATTAGGTAATTAGTTTTATTGAACTTGGTGCAGCAGCGGCCAAGGCACAGAGTCTTAAGCGCCGCAAATATTCTAACCTGACGGCTGACTACGAGTTCGCGGCGCTCGCTGTAGTGACCCTGGGCCCGTGGTCAGCCGACACGAAGGCGTTCGTGTCTCTGTCGACCAGGCTGGCCACGCCTCCGGAGACCTCAGGGCTGGCGCCTACCTCGCAACGTGTAAGCCTGGCAATCCAGCGAGGTAATAGCGCCAGCGTCCTAGGGACTATGCCTCACCACGAGGGGTTGGACGGCGTACACCTGTTGTAAATATTTGTTTTTATTATAATTACTGTATTTTTAGTATTAATCATTTCATAAATAAATTTCTTATTGTTATTATTTAACATATTATTGTCATTTAATTACACTATTGATATATTTTTTATTCAGACTGTTATTTATAAATACTATGTTAAGTGTCCAGCACAATGAACTGATGAATTATAATATTATAATATTTAAGTATAATATGTATATTTCATTCCAGATTAATAGTCCTATGAAAACAAACGCATTTGCGTCTCGAAAACAAAATACACAATAGATGGTGTTCCTAAGTGGACTGCAAAGTTTACATGGTAATACAAACCTGTTTTTGCTGCTGGTGACCCTTTCATGTATATGTTACCGAGACGTAAATAGCGTTGGTTTTCATAGGACTATTAATCTGGAATGAAATATATGTTTATTTATTTTGTCCTCTTTGACGCCTTTACGCCTCAAAGGAATTTCATTATCTTTTGTTTGCAACGGAGTGTGAGAGAGGAAGTTGAATAACGTACAGCACAAAATAAAATACAAGGAAATAACAATTTCGGGTAAAAACTCAAACAAATCCTGTGGTAGAGAACCTAGTAAATAAGTATTTACAAAAGTAACAGTTAAGTATAGCGTTATTTCCACATCTGCCCATCTCTAGTCATGTTCTTGAATTACATTCCACTCCGTTGTCTATGTCTGAGATATATTAGTGGGTACGGTCTACGGGTACGCAAAGGGCTGATTTTGGGACCGGGTTTGATGAAGTACGATGAACAGCCCAATTTGTATTCCTTATGGAATCGTTTGGGATTAAAAGGCATGGCGGATTTTGTGCGTAATTTTTTTCACTTTATCGTTTTATGAAAACTAGCTGCGACCCCGGCTCTGTTCGAGAGCTTTACTATTTTATTGTTCAATCTGAAAGACGTCCGTTCTGAAAAATGACAAACATTCATTCAAAATGACAATCATTCTGAAAGATGTTCATTTTGAATATTTTTGTTCTAACTATTTTGGAAATTGCTAAGATAAGAGGCTAAGATAAGAGACTGCCATTTGTACACTAGATTCATTCATCAACGTTAATTTCTCTTTAACATTTCATAATCATCATCAGCCTGAACAGTCCACTGCTGGACATAGGCCTCTCCAAATCATCGCTCCATCTAGCCAAGGGGCATCACACTCTACGCTTGCCGAGTCGCGGTCTCCACTCGAAAACTCGTTTACCCCAGCGGTAATAGGTTCTCCGACAGATGTAACCAGCCCACTGCCACTTCAGCGTACTAACTTTATGAGCTATGTCGAAGACTTTAGTTCTCTGGCGGATCACCTCATTTCTTATCCTGTCCTTTAGAGAAACTCCGAGCATAGCTCTTTCCATAGCCCGCCCCCTTTCCTTTAACTTTGATTTGACATTATTCAATTTGGTCAAAAATGCAAATGAGTACACTTCGTATATTTATAAACATATCTTTTTTGCGACTTCTCCTTTCTAGGTGTTAGCGCTGTGAAAAAGAAACGGAGTAACAAATTTCAAGCAAGACAACTTTTAAAATCAAGTTTGTATACAATATTTAAAAGATCGTGCGAAGCTGAAGCAACATTAACACCTTTAACATCTTTATCTTATATTAATCGACTGCTTATAATAGGTTTTCTTACATAGCTATTTTTAAAGTCATACCAAAATTTTCTGTTGGTCATATTTAAGACTACCTCTGGTAGTTTGTTGTAGAAGCGTATACATTGTCATGTGAACAATTTATTAAGTTCTTAACTGTGGTAAAACAAGTTTATTTTTATTTCTTGTATCATAACTGTTATTGTCACGCAGTGTCTCAAAAAGAGAGATATTTTTGCTGACATCCTACTTCCTACTAATATTATAAATGCGAAAGTTTGAATATTTGGATTTTTGTTACTCAATCACGCTTCAACCACTGGACGGATCGTGATAAAACATGGCACACATATAGGTTAGGTCCTGGAATAGGACATAGGATAGTGTTTATCCCGAAAGAACATCCCATTCCTACGGGAAATACATAATAATTTGTGATGTTAAGTTGTCCACGTGGACGAAGTCCCGGGCAACAGCTAGTATAAAATATTATCTAAAATGAATTGACTAGCTATTGTTAATATGCTTATTTCTTTAAACTTTTCTCTTACTGACTCTCTACAACGCAGATTATAGATTGCCCTAATAAGCTTTCTTTAATAATGTATCCACTCTTCGTATACCTTTAACTACCCTGGTTCTTCTACCCTTCAAACGGAACACATCAATGCTGGCATTGTTGTTTCATAGCAGAAATAAGTAGAGGAAGGTTGATGACAATCCATCTCTTTCATCGGTAAATATAACTCAGAAGCAATATTGCGGATTCAATTTTCAAACTTTTACGAACCGAATTCTCCAGCTCCCATTGTTGAACGACCTATAAAGTCACTTGAGGAGTAATAACTCCGAAGCTCGTAAGTTTCAAACAGTTGTAAAGATAGATCTTGAGCTTGGGAACTCAATAATACTTCCATTGAAGTCGTAAATCATGATAGAATAGTCACAACATTTTGATGTCAAGATACAAATTCTTCAATCAGTCTTTAGACATTAATGTATGTAAATATATAAATTGAGAGCCGTAGTAGCCGGTTGGTGGTGCACTCGCCTCACGTTCACGAGGTCGTGGGTTCAAACCCCGCCCGTACCAATGAGTTTTACGAAACTTAAGTACGGTTTATTTATAATACCACAGGCTTTTCGGTGGAGGAAAAAACATCGTAAGGAAACCTGCATATGCCGAAGAAGAAATTCGAGGCGTATGTGAAGTCCACCAAATCGGTTTGGGGCACCGTTGGTGGTCAGGGGTTTGGCACAAAAGATCCTGAAGGGTCGAAGTGTCGCCAGGTCTTCCTGGCCCCCTAAGAAGATAAGATAAGATAAGAAATATATAAATTATTTGTATATTTGGTGTTTGGATGTTTGTTACTCAATCGCGCTTCAACTACTGGACGGATCGTGATGAAACTTGGCTTATATAGGTTAGGTCCTGGAATAGGACTTAGGATAGGTTTTATCCCGAAAAAACGTCTACACTCTGGTGCCTTTGTAATACTAGAAAGTGATTAAATCTGTTCCCTCCCTCACCTCAACCCACCTTATTTACACAAATATACTAAATTTAATTCAATTTACAGATTTCTAGCGCCCTTATTCTGTTTTGAGTTTAGTCATTTTCCTTTATGATAAATACAATTGTATAACAAACTCTTTAGAAAGTTATGAAAAACTTTTAACTTTGACAGTTGATAAAATGTTTCTTCCGTCTTAGCTGACGTAATCTTCTGTATAATGTAAGCCGTTTGTTTAATTACCTTTTCTTAATTTACTTTTTTATTTTCTGTGAAAAATAAAAAACTCATTTTCATACATACATACACACATAATGCTCACGCCTTGGTCCCAGACGGGTAGGCAGAGACGATTTACCGCCACTTTGCGCAATCTAATGTCGCAAAATGGCTTTCCTTCGTCTGCTTTTCGCCCCATGATACCCCTTGACGTGATGTGTTGGAATTTTCAAATTGAGAAAAAATGTTTCCTAAGTTTAAGATAACGTGTTTTAGTCATAGAAATATTTATTTATTCCATGAATGTGATGTTCTTAGAACATTACAAATTTTACTTATATATTACAACTAAACTGAAAAAGAAAGAACTTTTCACTTTGACAGTTGTTAAACTGTTTCTTTCATCTTAGCTGAAGTAATCTTCTGTAATTATACAGAAGATTACTTCATCTACATTACATTAGTAAGCCGTTTGTTTTACTACCTTTTCTCAATGTTTTTTTTTTTATTTTCTATTAAAAATAAAAAAGGAATTTTCAAATTGAGAAAAAATATTTCGTAAGTTTAAGTCAATGTGTTCTTGTCAAAGAAATATTTTTTTATTCCAATAGTGTGATGTTCTTAAAACATAACAAATTTTACTCATATAGATATTACAACTAAACTGAAAAAGAAAGTCTTATTCTAAGAAACTCAAGAATTAGAACACTACTTGTTCTTAGCTGAAAAAACATTGTCCACGATTAAGTGTCACTTGTTTTCACTCAAAACACTATCAATTCAATACTTTTCTTTCAACAAGAAAATATTTGTGGAAATGTAGCACCATATTCTTAGTTCAGTTCAAGTCTTATTTCGAGAAATTGATTTTATGCGTGAGTGATCATCATCAGCCGAAATACGTCCACTGCTGAACTTGAGCCTCCTCAATAGACTGACACTCTCCGTGGGCTGTCCATTGGGGATTTGATATAATCACCACGCTTGCCTTGGGATTGGTGATATGTAGTAATGATCTTAATGTACACAGGAGAACGCTGCTGCCTGTCCCTGGTGCAATCCCTTAGACGACTTGACGACACCCATGGGAAGATTGGGGGTGGCGCTATTCTAAGCCGGGAACCACACGGCTATGCGTGCATGCGTGAATCACTATTACAAACTGCCATCAGAAGCTTATCAAATGAATATCATCGAATCAGTACTTTACTAGATTCTCAATGGTCGCACGTTAGGCGCCAGTATCACGAAATGGCGCCCAAACTGGGACCAAATAATATGCGAAATTTTGTGAGACGAAGCTCGAAAAAGTTCAACGATTCCGGATTAAAACGGATCTCGACAGCAATGTCCGGGACTTGTCTCGGTTAAACGGATGCCGGATAATCCTGACGGATAACGTCTGCAATACGGCTTTTTAAACTCTGAGCAGTGAATTTCAGCACCGTTAGATTACGCTGAGAACGGATTATGTGTTGTGAGGTAAGCGACGTCGTTCTACTATTGTAACCGATGACGCATACCTCGCTCCGCACTTTAGGTATAAAAATATAGAAGAAGAAGAAGAAGAAGACACTTACAATCGGTCAGATGTTGTGAGAGCGATACTTTAAGTCCTTGCTCTTTAAACCGAAAGATGTCACGACTGTGCGTGCGTGATTTTGCGGTAGAAAGTAATATTGACTGTTTGCCATACGCGTAGGATTCAGTTTAGCTTGCATTGAATTCTACAGAATGCTTAATAATTCTTACCTACAGGTAAGTTTCTGAGAAATTGTACAAGATTTCTTATGTTCGCCTTCTTTACTCGTACTATTGCTGATTTTGTGGCAATTTCTGGGTTTGCAGTAAGAAGAGTTGACAGTTTTCAATAGCCTAAGACATGTTTGAGCATTTTCGTAATAATATTAAACGATTTCATTCCCCCATCACCGGACTACCAGGCGTGGTGAGGGACTTCATCCTTATGTAGTAGACATACCATGCTCTTGGACGAAGCGTTTTGCTTCCTCTTTCATAAAGCGAACTGATAAGGAGTGGAACTCCCTGCCAGTTTGGGTATTTCCGGACAAGTACAATTTGGATCTTTTTAAAGTAAGGGTGAATAGGCATCTTCTGGATAAGCGCGCTCCACCTTAGGCCTCATCATCACTTTTAATCTGGTGAATTGAGGTCAAGCGCAAAACCATCACCAATCAAAATCATTTTGCCTAATGTCCCTCATGTTTTTTCATCGGATGCACAAAGATACGGAAATCATCGCGGCTCGCGCGCGTCTCATGAATGTACCACACATCGGCTCTATGTAACGGGCGCGTTGCGAAACGCCGTGTGTCTAGTACGTTCCTGTCAGTCTGTCAAACGGACGGCTTATGCACTGGCCTGGGGGAGACAGTTCAGTTTTCAGAAGCGAGCGATACGAAACTCTTTAAAAGAACTACGAGCGAACTATTTATTAGTTTTTTATAGTACTATACTGACACACTACTAAGTGTGTAAGTATAGAGTGTGATTTAGAATTTTATTGTTTTTAAATAAATTGAGTGCCGTGTGGTTTCCGGTAGAGTAGAATAGGACCACTCCAACTCTTCCCGTGGATGTCGTACAAGGCGACTGAGGGAATACATTATAAAACATCAATCAGGCCTCCCCAACCCGTCTGGCCAGCGCGGGGAGTGTAGGCCAAATCCTCCGTCTGTCTCCGACAGATGAGAGAGGGTTGTGCTCCTGCAGTGGAGACAAAAATAACCTGACGATGATGATGAAATTGAATCTCTCCCAGGGATGGACAGCAGCGTTATCCCGTGTATAATAAGATCATTACTAAGATAACCAATCCGCCTCCAAGCGTGGTGATTAAGGCACATCCCCCAATGAACACCCCCACCAAAAGTGACATTGTATTATAAAGGATTATGTTCTAAAGTGGACGTATTTTGGCTAATGATGAGGATCAGTAAAGCTACAGAATATTCGTTAAATCTGTACAGTACGGTATTGGTTATGACTTGCTAATTATTTATCTTTTTAAATAATTGAAATCGGACCAGTAGTTACAAAGTTATGGAGTATTAAACATTTGCCGCCCCAGCCCCGATCGCTAGTACGCCACGGATATGTGTGACATCACGATCTCCGTTCCGCTCGCTCGCCGCCTCCCAAAACGCACTAGGTATTTATTTTTACAGAAAACATATTTAAAATAATGGTTTTACCTAGATCCAGTACATCAGGGGGCCAATTCTACTAACGCATTTTCGCATAAAACGCAATTCAACTGCAGCTGAAACGCAAGTGTTAACACTATTCGTACTGCGCACAACGTTCGTGCTTCAGCTGCGCTTCAGCCGTAGCTAACGTTTAAACAAACGTCAGACGTAGACGGAACGAACGTTTTTCTACATTTTGACAGTTGTCTCAGGTAAAAACGAGACGCATTGCTGTCAAAACAGCGTCTGTTAAATACTGTAACTTAAACGTTGTTGTTTGTTTGTTTAAACGAACGATAAATGTTGAAAATAGTAGAATTGCCCCCCAGGTCATTAAACACTATTTTCCGTTCTCTCTTTAAATTTCATTACAACGACGGTTGTTTATTGTCAATTTATGTACAATAATGAGTGTTCAATAAAAAAAAACTCAGAGTTTTGTCGTTTATTTTAAACTGAAATACAATTTTTTACACAGTCGCGAATTTTTTCGCACGTAAAATATTAGTTGTTCTGGCATTTTGACTGAAGTTTTCGTACTTGCTAGGACTACACAATATTTACACGTAATTAAATAGTCAAGCAGACACTTTTCAATGCAAATAACAAGCATAAACAGAGTACCCTAACGAAACTAACGAAAACTGACGGTAGCGGACGGCGCGCGCGATTTAATCGGAAATCGTGACGTCACTTTCTCCGCGCGCGGTAGTCAGATGGTTATTACATTCATTTGATTGCTGTGAGCTCATTTTTGGTCGTAGGACAAAAATAATTACACCGATGTTTAGCATTTTTAATGTACTACAATACTATATTTAAAACAAAAATACTCGTTGATCCTCATCAAATGGCGTTGCTATAGTAAGCTAGATAGATAGAAATACTTTTTAACGCACACAAATAAGAAAATAACAAGTAGGTGCAGATTTACAAAAAGTGTACAAAGACAGCCTTATCGCTTAAAGCGATCTCTTTCAGGCATAATTTGAAAAGGAAAATAAGAAAAAATATATAGCGATATTGTGATAATTTTCGGATAAACCGTACCCTTGGTAGACAATCATATTTTCATACATTAAAATAAATATGTCAGACATTCACACCAATGATCCAGTCCCAAACTAGGCAGAGCCTGTGGTATGGTTACTAGATAACGGATACACACACTTAAATAAATATATAAACATTCAAGACTTGGGTACAAACATTCATATTCATCATACGAACATTTGCCCGTAGCGGGATTCAAACCCGCAACCTCCGGCGTGGCGGTCCGAGAGATACCCGTTCCGCCACGGAGGTCGTATTAAAGGTACCACTATCTGCTATTAAGAGTGTAATAGCTATTCCGCTGTCTCTTTTACATTGCAACATAGATTAGTTTCATGTATTCTAGTCATGGCCGCGGCCGGTGAAATAAATCGCTTATTCTCTGGCTTTACGCTGTTTGAATCTAAAATTCTTGCAGTTTGCCAAAATCTTGCAGTAAATCGCAATACCATTTAATTTTTAAATATCACCAAATTCGGAATAATGTTACGGAACAATATTAGTTATTTACCATACATTTGTTTTCCCACGATTTAGATTTTTTTTTCGTATAGCAACACCATTACTATTGTGTTCAGTCGGGGATTCCCTACATTTGTTATCAATTGTGATTCTGGATTTGTGTGCAAAAATTTACAATATCATCATCATCATCAGGTTATTTTTGTCTCCACTGCAGGAGCACAACCCTCTCTCATCTGTCGGAGACAGACGGAGGATTTGGCCTACACTCCCCGCGCTGGCCAGACGGGTTGAGGAGGCCTGATTGATGTTTTATAATGTAATTTATATAAATATAATATTAAATTAAAAAAAATGTAATATAATCATGACCAATTATTAACTAATTAATATTAATATTTGATCAGGATTACCATAATCAAGGTCCGGAATTTTCATAGCGAAAACAAAAAATTCATAGGGATTAAAAGTTGTAGTATAATGACTTTCGAAAATAACAACCTAATTTACAACTTAACTTGTCGTAGACTTGTCAATTTCATCTTTAAATAAAACTATTTAAATATCTAATAAATAAAATCGTAAACATCGCATGTTTGTACATTGAAGATAATTTAAAAAAAAATTAGGGGTATAATGATAAGTAATAGAACACATTTCAATCATTTATGGATTTTTTGTCTGTTTGTTTGTTTATCTGTTTGTCTGTGAGTTTGTGCACGCATCACTTAAAACTACTGAACGGATTTTGATGGACTTTTCACAAAAACACGAAAGCGGAAGCGGAAGTGGGAGCGGGAGTTGTAATGGGAGCGGATTCTGAAGTTCACGCGAGCGGAGCCGCGGGCACAGCTAGTATTGTAATTTAACTATAAACTAAACTCAGTGCTGTTTTTAAAGTAAAAGTTGTTTTCCTTTGATTTTTTAATACTTAATAGTAATCAATAACATCGATCCTTCAAAAGTTGATAAAGATCAATGTTCATTTTAATTTTCGCTACAAAAATTCCGGACCCTGATCATAATAATTGTGATCAAGGTCCGGAAAATTGGTTAATAATTGGTTTTATTAATCCTGATTAATAATTATTACACTGGCAAGGGGTCTAAGTCCAACAGCGTTAGCTGACAGGCTGATAATTATGCAGGATCCGTTCTAACCTCAACATGACTTTGCGATTTACATAACAACTTTAATATCTTATTAATATGTTTCAAAGTCTTTTAGTTTCTTTTGAAAGTCATACATAAGCGCAAGATCGAGTAGAGTAATTAAACTGTATTCACAATACAATTTTAATGTTATAGCAACGTTATTATCGTTCCAATTTCACGTTGTAATGAAGAAGCTTAATAGAAGCCCTCTCTACGCTAGGATCCATTGACAGAATCCATTAATGGATTGAAGTGGACATTTTGCAACTCAAATCCGTCCTTATTTACTAATGGATTGAAATATACTTTTGGTCCAAACGCTAGCATTTCGTCGTACTGCCTGCTGTGTGGTTGGTCGATTCAGTGACAAATTCGACAAGGTAGCTGGCTGCGTTTTTTTTTTTTTAATCTTTATTTAAAGAGCTTTGTCATAAACATGACTATGTCGCTCTATAAGTATTCTACTTTATAACTATCTATTTCTAATGGCTATTTTATATAATTTATACAATTTCACAGCCAAAACTGACAGAGGAAAGGCCAAGACACTGTTACAGCCACCTACTTGCCAAAACATCTCATTCTCAAAAATTTGCCTCCTGTACGACTCGTTCCGGACGCACTCCACCAACACGTGGTAGGCGTCCTCCACCACGCCACATTCTGTGCAATGTGGTGATGGGACCTTTCTCATCAAATGTGCGAACTTATTCAGTGGAACGTGTCCGGAGCGAAGTCTTAATGCTATAACGATGTCCTGGCGACTCAGTGAGCAGCTGTTGTCAATCCAGGGACAATTCATAGGTTCCGTTTAGATGGTCTTGTACCATATACCCTTAACTTTAGACCTTTCATCAAAGTATTCCTTCCATGCCTTGAAACACATATTTTTACATAGCATATGCAGTCAGTAAAAAACGGTAAAACCACTAGTGGGACTCCATCACAACACGCTTCCCTGGCCAATTCATCAGCTCTATCATTGCCTGCTATACCTACGTGAGAAGGGGCCCATTTAGCTGGCTGCGTTATAACGCTGCCACGGCTTTGTGAATCTAACTCAAAAGTCTGATACAGAGAGCACTTCAGCAGGGAGAAGAAAGTTTAAACATATTACCAAGAGCCACCCTTGTCACAGAAGCGTTAATCTTTTGCATAATAGAAAGACTTTAAGCCTCGTTCAAACCAATGCGGCACGTCAGCGAGGCGTGCGAATTCGTTCCCATGTGTTGTCGCGTAGACTCGCAAACGAATACGTCAGCGAGGCATGTGAATTCATCATCAGGTTATTTTTGTCTCCACTGCTGTACAACCCTCTCTCATCCGCCGGAGACAGACGGAGGATTTGGCCTACACTCCCCGCGCTGGCCAGACGGGTTGGGGAGGCCTGATTAATGTTTTATAATGTACTCCCTCAGTCGCCTTGTACGACATCCTCGGGAAGAGTTGGAGTGGTCCTATTCTACTCTACCGGAAACCACATGGCATATGAATTCATTCGCATGTTATTGGTCTCGTATCCTCGCTAACCAATACGTCAGCATGGCGTGCGAATTCGTTCCCATGTCTTGTTGCGAAACGAATACGTCAGCGAGGCATGTGAATTCATTCGCATGTTATTGGTCTTGTAGCCTCGCTAACCAATACGTCAGCAACGCGTGCGAATTCGTTCCCATGTCTTGTCGCGTACACTCTCAAACGTATACGTCAGCGAGGCATGTGAATTCATTCGCATGTCATTGGTCTCGTAGCCTCGCTAACCAATACATCAGCGAGGTGTGCGAATTCGTTCCCATGTCTTGTCGCGTAGACTCGCAAATGAATACGTCAGCGAGGCATGTGAATTCGTTCGCATGTTATTGGTCTCGTATCCTCGCTAACCAATACGTCAGCATGGCGTGCGAATTCGTTCCCATGTCTTGTCGCGTAGACTCGCAAACGAATACGTCAGCGAGGCATGTGAATTCATTGGCATGTTATTGGTCTCGTAGCCTCGCTAACCAATACGTCAGCTAGGCATGTGAATTCGTTCGCATGTTATTGGTCTCGTAGCCTCGCTAACCAATACGTCAGCGAGGCGTGCGAGTTCGTTCCCATGTTATTGGTCTCGTAGCCTCGCTAACCAATACGTCAGCGAGCGTGCGAATTCGTTCGCATGTCATTGGTAGCGTAGGTTCGCAAACTGTCAGTGAAGCGTCCAGATAGTTCTTAATTAGAAGCGGACGGTAATTTCTTTCTTATTAGATATATATATATGCCGTGTGGTTCCCGGCTTAGAATAGGGCCACCCCTATCTTTCCCGTGGGTTTCGTCAAGGCGACTAAGGGTTTGCACCAGGGACGGGCAGCAGCGTTCTCCTGTGTATGTTAAAATCATTACTGCGATCACCAATCCGCCTGCCAACCGTGGTGATTATGGCAAATCCCCCAATGGACCACTTACCAAAAGTGGTATTCTATTGGGGAGGTCTATGTCCAGCAGTGGACGTATTTTAGGCTCATGATGAGACGCCCTAGTCAGATAAGACGCTACAGTATCGACTTCGTTTGGTGTGAGTCGACGCACGCGAATTCATACAAACTCCATTTGCAGTATTCGTCCGTCTGAATTCGGATGCTTCGCTGTCGCATTGGTTTGTTTAAGCCTTTATTCGTAAAAGAAAATTTACCTACTTTTGTAAATGTCTCAAGAACTTTAACAATAGATTCGTTTATTGTAGTTGTTGAAAAATTGAAATATATAAGTATGCTGTAATATTAGAACTACTTTGCATTTCAAAATTGAGTTTCATCTTCATCAACCGACAGCCAATAGAATGCCACTTTTGCTAGGTTATCCATTGGGGGATTTGCCATAATCATCACTCTTGGCAGGCGAATCGGTGATCGCAGTAACGATCTTAATATACACAGGAGACCGCTGCCCGTCCCTGGAGCAAACCCTTAGTCGCCTTGAAGACACCCACGGGAAGATTGGGGCTGGCCCTATTCTAAGCCGGGAACCACACATTTTGTATAAATAATTGTCCAAATTGCACTAATTATTTTCCAGTGTGACACAACCCATGACGTCATCACTCAATTAGTCGAGACATAGTAATTAGAATGCAAATCAGACAAATTTTGTATAATATACTCTGTTACGAACAAAATGAATATCATTATTCCTTAAACATCATTATCACGGCGCACCGAACATCATTAAATTACGTCTCACGTACAAAGGATACAAATTTTGCATAAAAACGGTTCCAGAGTCACGTCACGTTTACGTTAATCCACAACTACAGCTTACTTGCGTCCGAGAGGCAGGTTACTAACGTGTCAGAGAATATGAAGATGGACATACTTAGATAGGACGACGTTCGGACATAGCCTCATAACTAATCATGTCAGCTGATAATAGGTTGCCGTGTGGTTTCCGGTAGAGTAGAATAGGACCACTCCAACTCTTCCCGTGGATGTCGTACAAGGCGACTGAGGGAATACATTATAAAACATCAATCAGGCCTCCCCAACCCGTCTGGCCAGCGCGGGGAGTGTAAGCCAAGTCCTCCGTCTGTCTCCGGTAGATGAGAGAGGGTTGTGCTCCTGCAGTGGAGACAAAAATAATCTGATGATGATAATAGGGAATTACATTTTGAAGAGTGTGCCCAGGAATTACACGATTTCATTCCCCCATCGCTGGACTACCAGGCGTGGTGAGGGACTTCATCCTTATGTAGTAGACATACCATGCTCTTGGACGAAGCGTTTTGCTTCCTCTTTCATAAAGCGAACTGATAAGGAATGGAACTCCCTGCCAGCTTGGGTATTTCCGGACAAGTACAATTTGGATCATTTTAAAGGAAGAGTGAATAGGCATCTTCTGGGTAAGCGCGCTCCACCTTAGGCCTCACCATTAGCGCACTTCTCGTGTCTGTACATTGAAGATATTTGCAAAAAAAATAATTGGGGGACTAAGGATAAGTAATAGAACACATTTCAATCATTTTTGTCTGTTTGTCTGTGAGTTTGTGCACGCATCACTTAAAAACTACTAACTTAACATTTAGTCTTTATGTCATCGCAATCGACTAACTCAATAAAAAATTATGGACATTTTTAGTTTTCAAATACATTAGTAGGTAAGGTCAGTATGCATTAAATTGCATAAAAACTGAGCGGATTCTGTAGTTTACGCGAGCGGAGCCGCGGGCACAGCTAGTAATAAATACGTGACATAACTTTTAACAGTGTTGCCAGGCAGTATGTTAGGAGATAACCCGTTTTATAGATATAATTTCAAACATAACCATTCGCTGGAGTACTTATTCCATCAAATACCATTTTCATATGCGATTTGAACAATGAATATCCATATTTAGTGGTGCTGTCGCCAATTTTTATTGCTTTATGGAAATAACCAGAAGGTAGTCAACAATTTTACTGCCAGTCTCTTACTGAAAAGTTAGGGTAGCGAAAACTAACTACCAGAAGTCTGACTGTTCTAAATTTCACAATAACCTGGACGTTATAAAGAAAGAAAGAAAAACATTTATTCACTACCACAATTGGCACACACAAAGAAAAAACCAACAAAGCAAGAAAAAGGAAAAAAAAACTTATAAGAACTAGAGAAAACAATTTAAAAATTTTAACATAGTTAAAATAGTATGCGTGTGCCGTGGCAGCAAAAGGGCAAACGACTCTAGTCTTATAGTCCGTAAGCATTTCGTAAAGAGACATTTTGTACCCTCTAAGTCATGTGATATATTCGGATATGCATTTGGGGTGTAACTACGTCAATTAGATAGACCAGACCTAGACCCCTTATAAGCCCCTGACTTTTTCTTCAAATTCGACTGTTGTTTAGATTAAATTGATAACAAAAAGTATTAACTTCCAGTAAAAAATAATTTTCAACGAAAGGCCTTTTTTTATTTCTGTTGATACGTTCAATAATGTAATACTTATGAAAATTTCAAATACTGATTCACTTTTGAGAGTCGAGGCTCTGACGAGGTGGACAATATTTATTTATTTAACTCTTTATTGCACACACACAGATAAAACAAAAATAATACATTAAAAAGAAACACAAGTACAAAGGGCCAACTTATCTTTGAGAGAGATTTCTTCCAGAAGACCCGCGAGAGAGATATTTGAAATAAAAGAGGCAGGCATAGTGTGTACGTAAATAAAAAAAAACATATACATACATACACTAATATTATTATTTTGACGACCTCCGGAACAGGTAACTCTCGGACTCCAACGCCGGAGGTCGCGGGTTCGAATCCTGCTAGGGGCAAATGTTCGTATGATGAATATGAGTATTTGTACCCAAGTCTTGGATGTTTATATATTTATTTAAGTATGTTTATCATACCACAGGCTCTGCCTAGTTTGGGACTGGATAATTGGTGTGAATGTCTGACATATTTAATTTAAATTTTATACTTTAAATTCCAAATCGAATAAGTACTACACATAATACTCTACTAAGTCTACATTGCTCACGTCTCTCCCGCTATTTTCCTAACACTTACGTCTGTAAATATATTATTACAAGCCCGCTACATTCGTTAGATAATTGCAAGCACAAATTAAATTTAAGCCAGTTTCACACTGCAGCTGCACTGCAGGCGTTTATAGTCTACTACAAGGAGCTAACGAAGTTACTCACGCTAGACTTCTTGTAACAGCGTAATTAGTATAGCGGTATGAAACTGGCATTATGAAACAGCTTTGGTAGATATGAGGCATTCAGAGAAATTATAAGCGTACTAAGCCACAGTTTTTCTATAATTGAATTCATGATACCAAAACACTCGAAGTTATAATGAATGTTAGGCGAAATATGTCCAGTTTCCGTCGACGTATAGGCGGAGGGCACGAACTTCGTAACGAAGGTCGATTAAAGACAGTAACGCGCCGCACTGCACTTGCCACCAAAAACCCCCGCGTCATCGGCCCCACGTACTACGAGCACCTGCCCGCAGATCTACGTAACGAGACCAATGACGAAACGTTTAGTCGACGACTGAAAAACCTTTTGTTGGAAAATGAATATTAATCCATAAATGCATTTTCTAAAAAATTAAATTGGTTGGCACTCTGACGTTTAATTTAATTTGTGATAACTTAATACCAAGTGTATTTTTAAATTTTTATTTTAATATTATATACTGACATAGATAGTATGTTATATACTATGACATTATTTGAATTGTTGACATTGTAATTTATACACTATTTTATTTTATGACGATCCCTTTTACCATATTAGAATGACATGTAAAATTGAATTTTTAAAATGTAAAAGTGAAATAAATAAATCTAGTCTAATCTAATCTAATCTTTATGCATTTGTATGTAATTCAAAGTCAAAATCAGTGGATTGAATAGTGGCCGCGATTTCGACAATTTTTAAAATATCCGACGGTAGATATGCCAGAATGGTTATATGGTTTTTGAGTGTGTTCTTAGACTTTCGTAGCTGATTGTACAGTGAGTGTGTACTAACTATCTATACGAGCTTCTTTTCAAAACTGATCACGCCAGCTCACCCCCTGTTTTCTTTGTAGAATCCCCTGTGCTTCAAATAAGATTATAATAAGATACTTAGACCTTTTTGTTAGTCCTGCCATGCCGCCACACCCTGTGCGTGAGAGCCGCGAGCATTCGCTATAGGCTTACCATCTACCTTCTGAAGCACTGGTTGTCAAACTTGTATACCGCGCCTCCTTCTACGCGTGGGAAATACTCTCGTAGGCCACACAATTTCAGAGAAATATCTTATGGTGTGTTGTTGTTGCCGTGTGGTTTCCGCTAGAGTAGAACAGAACCACTCCAACTCTTCCAGTGGATGTCGTACAAGGCGACTGAGGGAATACATTATAAAACATCAATCAGGCCTCCCCAACCCGTCTGGCCAGCGAGGGGAGTGTAGGCCAAATCCTCCATCTGTCTCCGGCAGATAAGAGAGGGTTGTGCTCCTGCAGTGGAGACAAAAATAACCTGATGATGATCTTATGGTGTAGACCGCGGATCGGCACGCATGGAACGCCCCGCTGACAGATGGACCGACGACCTGAAGAACTCGTGATGGCGTTAATTGGGAAAGGCCCATGTCTAGCAGTGGACATTCAAGGGCTCATAATTATGATGACTTAAACTTTATCTGACTCTAAATATTTTTTTAATAAATAAATAGCCACACTCAAATTTACTACTGGAAACATTACATTACATTCATTAATATTTATTCGTTTTAGTCCTATTTGTTATTGTTGTTGTTATTGTTGGTACATTAAAGCGAGTATATAAAATAAATATGTGGGAACATTTTACACACGGCCACCTGATCCCAAACTAGGCAGAACCTGTAATATAGGTATCAGACAGCTGATATACATACATAGATACATAATATAATATATAAATAACATCCAGCCACAAGGCAAACACAAGTGCTCATCACACGATTGTTTGCCTTGGGCGAGGTTCGAACCCGCGACCCAGAGATTCGCAGGCAGGTGTACTACCGACTAGGCTACAGGGCCGACAATAATATAATATAATAATATAGAAATATACTCACTTCAAGTTTTATTTTAAGTAAAATTTTAGGTTATGGTATTTTCGTTCTAATTAACACTTCATTGGTGCTTTAGTCTCACAACCCACAGTTTTACTCAGATAAAGTGTGCTATCCATTTTTGTATTCGTCTTATAATAACACTTGACATTGGCAAAATACTAAAGAAGGCTTATTAGACCCTGCTAGGGAGTCGTATCTCACACTTTGAGAATCTGTGAGCTACGGGGTGATGGCAGAATATAAATCAGCGTTACGGTAAGCGCGGGTTACGAATAAATCCCAATTATCCGAGAGACGCGTTCAGTGGCACGTTGCAGGTACGCACTGTTTACTTTCCAGTTTATTATAAATAGACTAGCCCTGCCCCGTGGCTTGGCTTGCGTCGAACTCGGCATGTTACATATCGCACACCCGCGACACCCCAATACTGACCTCTGTTTCCCTCTTTTGTCTAATCTACACATATAATAAAACTGTAACTGGTCTATGTCTGTACATGGGAGATATTGCAGAAAAAAATGTATGAGGGGTCTTTATAGGGCCAATAGAAGCCAAAATAATTGTTCTCAGAATTTTTGTCTGTCTGTATGTATGTTTGTTACCTCATCACGCCAAAACTACAGAATGAAATTTGATGCAGTTTTCACAGTTGTCTAGCTGGTGGTCTAAATTAAAATCTGGCGTATGTTTCATCGTGATACGCCACTTAGAACCTGAGATATTAATAAAGTAATTTTTTCTAGAAGCCATTATATTCAAAATTCGTATTGCGATTGGTTTGTACTATAGTTGGAGCGGGAGTGGGAGTGGGAGTGGAATTGGGATCGGGATTCTGTAGTAATAAATAATATATATAACACTAAAAATCATACCAAATACATAAATATGATGAATAAATAGGACTAGGAAAAATTAAAATTATGAATAAAGATGTACATTATATATTTAATGTATATACAAATGACAGTAAATATTAAATAAAGTAAATATGAGATAACTATATAATAATAAGCAACATATGGATCAGTTTACACAATACAATGTCACATACACATACAATGCATTGTACGAACACAATAAATACACTTTCAGTCATGAAGGAAGAAAAATTTTGACGCCGATCAGGTGGAGTAGTAATCATGCCTATTTTGTATCGAAACCTATGCGGCCGCTTAGAGGGGTGGGAGGGTAGAGTCTCCCGCTTCCACCTACCCGCCCACCCGTAGAGTTAAAACTCTATCACACATCTTCCAATACATCTGGGAGGCGTAACAAAATTTCTTCCTTCATGGGTTCAGTGGTTTAATTTTATCGTCTAATGGCAGTTTGTCATAAATCGGTTTGTCTTTAGAATGTGACATTTAAAATGACAGAAACGAAACAAAATCAATTGTAAACATTGGAATAATACATTTGAATTCAGGTTTTCTTTCTATATTTTTCATTGAAATGGATAACGCAAGACATGAGAAAGAATCTAGGTCGGATTTCAGAAAAAGCACTGCCACATTGCTTGGAAGTGTGTTGTCTTTAAAAAACCCTGAATCGCAAAGTCTGAATGATCAAAGTGGTACCTCGTCCAGCGTATTCGGGGACAGCGCGTGTGGTGAGCCCCTCACAGCCCAGCATGTGATCATAGACTTTACTCTAGACGAAGAAGTGGACACAGAATATGCTCAGAAGAAATGTTGCGCGTTTTGGGAGTTCATAAACAGCCATCCAGAGTTGAACCATCTGTGTGTTATGCCGGTTAGTTTCATTATTATCTAAACCTACGTCCACTGCTGGACATAAGCCTCCTTAATAGAAATGCTCCATTGGGGGATTTGCCATAATCACCACGTTTGGCAGGCGGATTAGTGATCGCAGCAATGCTGCCCGTCCCTGGTACAATCCCTTAGTCGCTTTGGTGGCCCTATTCTAAGCCGGGAACCACACGGCCATTTTTAGGGTTCCATACTAAAATGGTAAAAACAGAACCCTTATGATGCGACTCTGTCGTCCGTCCGTCTGTCTGTCACAGCTGATTATCTCAGGAACTACTAGTGCTATCAACTTAAAATTTGGAATGGTTTTAAAAATGCCCACCCAATTTTATTACGAATGATTAAAAAAAATTCAGACATTCACATCAATATCCAGTCTCAAACTAGGCAGAGCCTGTGCTATAATTACTAGATAACGGATAGACACATCAGCATCATCATCAGGTTATTTTTGCCTCCACTGCAGGAGCACAACCCTCTCTCATCTGCCGGAGATAGACGGAGGACTTGGCCTACACTCCCCGCGCTGGCCAGACGGGTTGGGGAGGCCTGATTGATGTTTTATAATGTATTCCCTTAGTCGCCTTGTACGACATCCACGGATAGAGTTGGAGTGGTTCTATTCTACTCTACCGGAAACCACACGGCAATATACTTAAATAATAGGATAAGGATAGACACATATACTTAAATAAATATATAAACATCCAAGACTTGGGTACAACATTCATATTCATCATACGAACATTTGCCCCTAGCGGGATTCGAACCTGCAGCCTCCAGCGTGGCAGTCCGAGAGCTACCCCGTTCTGCCACGGAGGTCGTCAAATATGATGTGCAGTATGCTTTAAACAAAATGCTGTCATTTTTGTAGATACTATTTTAATGTAGTGATTGTAGGATTCGGATCAGCTTATGGAGACGCCAGAAGAATCTACTGAGACTTCAAGCTCGGAGTGGAAAACTGAAATAGTTCCAGAGATAACGGAACCGACTGCAGTATCCATGCTGTCCCTTGTGGTACAGAAAGGTGACATCTGATACTATTATAGATGTAGATCACACAATCATATGCACCCACACAAATCCCTCTCCACACACATCCAAAGCGCGCGCGCACATCACCCACCTACACACACACACACACACAAACACACACACACGCACCACTCACACAAGTTGATTAAATTTATATATAATAAGATATAAGTATGGAAGAGCGAGGTCCTCTGGCACAGACATTTTTATGTCTAAAAGAGGGCCCCAACTATCCTCTGTAAGATAGGCACAAACACAACATACCTGAAGCTAGCAAATGGTAACGTACGTAAAGAAGGAAAAGAGCAATGTAACTTTTGATGATGGCCAAATGTAACTCTAATGCTGAACTAACTTGAGGAGGAACTGTCTCCTGAGACACAGGTTTATACCTAGTTTAGGAAGCAGGGATCCCTATCGCATGCCGTAAATACATTGTTATATATAAGTACCCACTGTAATCTGAAAGAAATATGTATTTTTTAATTATTTGAAATAAATTATTATATTATATTATAAATTATATAGATTTACCGTCAAAATCTTTCAGGAGCAAGTGGTCTGCCTTCCGTAATAACCACTTTCTTATAAGGTACAAAGGAATTATTCATCTTACTAAAATGTCCGACGAAGAACGAAGGTGACCGACATAGCCGAAAGGATTAGCAGGCTGAAGTGGCAGTGGGCGGGCCACATCTGTTGCAGAACCGACGGCTTTTGGGGCAGACGAGTTCTGGAGTGGAGACCACGGATTGGCACGCGCAGGGTGGGATGCCCCGCCGCCAGATGGACCGACGACCTAAAGAAGGTGGCCGGAAGCGGCTGGATGCGGAGGGCGGAGGACCGGGTGTGGTGGCGTTCATTGGAGAAGGTCTATGTCCAGCAGTGGACGTCTAAAGGCTGAACATGATGATGATGATGCTTTTCAGGCGGATTGCCCCTGGTGAAATTCCTTAGTCGCCTTAACCTAACGGGATGGTTGGAGGTAGCCAGGAGCCACACGGAAGTTCTTGCTTAATATTATTTCTATGTTTAACCCAGATCTCATCTCCCGAGCCTTCGAGCCGAAGCTGTGTCAGTCCCACTGCACGCTGGGTCCTCGGGAGTACGTCGAAAATAGAGCCAACAAAACCGGCGTTTCGAGTAAATGTGGTAATGCGAAGTCATTTTGCTTGTAAACAGACACATAATATTATTTTTGAAATCTCCCAAACTAGCAGTCAGCGCCTCCCCCATTACGACCTGAGACTTGTCTCAGTTAGAGTTACGGACACCAGGCGTGGGGAGAAAATTCGTCCTTATGTACTAGAGTAAAGGTTGTCTGAAAGAATGCCTAAATTGTAATATTTTTAACTTTTAAAACTTGTAACTGTATTTATTGCCGTGTGGTTTCCGGTAGAGTAGAATAAGACCACTCCAACTCTTCCCGTGGATGTCGTACAAGACGACTAAGGGAATACATTAATCAATCAGACCTCCCCAACCCGTCTGGCCAGCGCGGGTAGTGTAGGCCAAATCCTCCGTCTGTCTCCGGCAGATGAAAGAGGGTTGTGCTCCTGCAGTGGAGACAAAAAAAAACCGATGATGAACTGTATTTGTTTGTGCAATAAATTGTATTGTAGACACACCACGCTCTCGTACGAGACGTTTTGCTTCCTCTTTCATAATGCGAACTGCTAAGGAATGGAACTCCCTGCCAGCTTGAGTATTTCCTGACAAGTACATTTGGATCTATTTAAAGGAAGATTGATAGACATCTTTTAAGTTATCGCGCTCCCGCTCCACCTTAGATATTATCGTCACTTACCATCAGGTGGGATTGAAGTCAATCGTAAATCCATCAAGAATTAAAAAAAAGTAAAACAGGGCGCCGCAGTTTCAAATTTCTTAACTGAAACTGTGAACGTCGTCAGTTTCAATAAAATACACGTAATTTCTAAAGAATAAAGAGTCAGAGACAGAATGCCTACTGTTTTCGTAAATAATGAACACATTATTGAGTTCCAATGGTATAAAAAAATAGGAATTTGAGGACGCAATTCGCTCTGATTTCATTTTTTCCTCCCCTCGTCATAAATCTTGCGGCAGATTGAAGGCAAACATAAATATTATTGTTTTGTTACCAACGGCGGCGGAGACTCTCAGGGTGTGCTCAATTTGACAGCTCGACGTCTTGAGAAATTCCTCCTACGCTTTTGTATTACCTACGTACAAAAAATCTACTTATCCATTGTTCAGCCTGTCTGTTTTCTCAGAAATCTGAGATACAGAACTACAACATAAGCTTCCCCAATCGAATACCACTCTTGGTGGGCTGTTCACTGATGGATTTGCTATAGTCACCACGCTAGGCAGGCACATTGGTGATCCTAGTAATGATCTTAATATACACAGTCGCCTTGACTATACCCACGAGATAATTGAGGTTGGCCGTAATCTTACACAGCTAACTAATTAATTGTAAAAGACTAATTACTTGTTCGCTTGAAGAGTTCCTAATCGTTCGCTTCCGAAAACTGGTCTATCCCGGGTACATAATCTCACTGCTTAAACCCCTGGGTCAGATTGATAGGAACATTCTAGACGCATGCAATTGTTTCGTAACGCGACGGTTGCACAGAGCCAACGATCTCTATGTATTACCAGATGGAGCGTTCCAAACAATCGCTCTGTTCCACGCAAGTAGCCACAACTCTTTCATATTCACTTTGAAACTTGTGCAGTTACTACTCAGAACATTTAATTATTTACTGAATATTGACATTATTTAACCGTAGCGTCAATATTTAGTAATAATTTAATGTTTTGCGTAGTAACTGCACAAGTTTCATTATGAATGTGAAAGAGTTGTGGCTACTTGCGTGGAACAGAGCGATTGTTTGGAACGCTCCATCTAGTAGTACATAGAGATCGTTGCACAGAGCCGATGTGTGGTACATTCTCGGGACGCGCGCTAGCCGCGCAACTATCTCTGCTTTTTTCTTGCATTAAGCAATCCTAGTCACGCCCCCTCTCGATTGTACAGTAGATTTTTACATGCCTCGAAATCGTTTCGTTATTTTGTAACAGTATTTTGCGTTTCATTGTTCCATTAGTTACATTTAAGCTTGGTGTATCTACATTTCAAGCGTAGTAGAACTGTCGGAGGTAAATGAGTATCGCTTCTTTACGTATGGTTTCCATTCGGGTTTCCCCGGATTTGTCCTAGGTTACGGGGCGTCCGGGGAGCGTCCGAACGTATTATTTATAGTCCGGATTTTAACGTTTTCAATAAAAAGTTGATTATGTTGTTCATAAAAACTAATTTTTAATTATAATGAGTAAGTTAAAAAAACTCTGTAGACATGTCCGGATTGTGAGCTACAAAATCCGGGGTTTCATGCTGCTTGTAGATTTTAGAGATGGCAACTCTATCTTTACGTAGTATTTTTCTTGGCATGGCATCCTCACAGTAAAGTAAAAGTGTTACAAAGGGACGCGAATAAACTCCATGTCTTATGAATAACACCTGGCATTTCGTATAATATGCTTCGGAAAAAAACATAGTGTTTAGAGGTAAATGGACAGACCCTCCATCTCATATAATCTATCGACGTCAATGTCATACAGGCCGAATCACGGGGGAGGTGCCCGGTACTTGCTCAGGTGCTCTTTGTCGGAGCACCCGGCTTGATCCCCCTACAAATAAAATAATTCTGTTCTTGTACTCCGTACCGCAACTCTCCCCATTCAGGGGCGTGACATCACGATGACGGTTTCGTCGTCGGGCTGCTTAGTCAGTATGTCGAGTCAAATTCAGTCAATAAAGTCAGATAAGTAAATAGATATCGCCCCTCTCTTAATTTTTTTTCTCTTAAATTCCTCTAAGAGGCGATCTGAGAGGCGTTTGAGGTTGAACTATGATAATCCAAACGCGTATCACAATATGCTTGCCGCATGATCCGTCATGATGCCGCTGGCTCTATTATATACTGTTGGTGATCTGTTGTTGCAGCATGCGCCTGCGCTGCCACATGCTGTAATCCCTGCAAGTTAGCCCAGGAACAGGACGCGATCGACTCGCGCGTAGACGTGGAAACCTTATGCAAGAGCATGCAAGAGTTTGACTTGAAACATCCCCAGTCAGTACTCTATCTTATTGACGCCCTCTGTTTAATATTGGTCTTTCGCCTGAGAGAGGGAGAGATGTAGAGAGGGAAAGAGCGGAGGGACTAGCAATAGTTGGACTTGAAGCCTCCCCAGTCAGTATTCTATCCTGTTGACACCCTCTGTTAAACATAGGTCTTTCGCCTGAGGGAGAAAGGGATGTAGAAGGAAAAGAGAGGGAGAGACTAGCAATAATTGGACTTGAAACATCTTCAGTCAGTATTCTATCCGGTTGATACCCTCTGTTAAACATAGGTCTTTCGCCTGAGGGAGAAAGAGATGTATAAGGAAAAAGAGGGAGGGACTCGCAATAGTTTGACTAGAAGCATCTCCAGTCAGTTTTCTATCCTGTTGACGCCCTCTGTTCAACTAGGTCTTTCACCTGAGGGAAAAGGGAAAGAGAAGGATAGAGAAGAAGGAAGGGAAAAAAGAGGGAAGTAACGTAAAATGCTGCCTTCAAAAATATTTATACTTGTGTGGCCTCATTATTCATGATTTTGATGATCATGCATAGGAACTTTTGACGCTTATCAAAATCTTTTCACTCAGGTCTATGGAGCCACCTGGTCCAACACCAACTCTCATTCACGCCGTCATGCAGCGGAAGATTGAACCTTTCTGAGGATGAAGAAATTGACTGTTTATTTTTATTTACATTAGGTTGATTTTATCATAAATAATTAGGTGAGGTGAACAATGGTTTTCTCTACCAATTATAATTTGCCGTGGTACACTAACTTCAAGTACTGTTGACTGGTGTTTCTGTTTGACTTTTATTTGATTTTTTTATTTGCTTAATACATAATAATGTTAAAATTTTGATTAAAATCGTTTTCAACAATTATTTTTTATTATTTTCATCTCATTATGCATATATAAGTTCATCACCTACACGATGGTGATGATGCGAGAACAAATAAAGAGCAAAATGTGATCCCGATAGCTGGAACACATCCAATGAGAATATGGGAAAAGGTGAAAAGCAGCTACTTATCTGTTTTAAAATTATTTTGTTAAATGCAGTAAAAAGAAACTATAACAGAAGAGAGATAGAAAGAGGAGATATGAGGTGAGGTGAGGGTAGTAAGGAGAGGCGAGGTAGGCAAGGGAGGAGGGGATAGTGAGGGGTTCTTACCAAACAGGTGAGTTGCATAGGAGCCGAAGGATTCTAATTCAAGTCTATATTTAATTATAATTTTTTCATTAGACGGCAAATACCACGATAATAAAATAAGAAGGTTGTTCCTGCGTTTTTTTAATTTGCTGTGTTTTAAAACAGAGAACTTCCGAAACTCAAACCTCACAAAAGTTTACTATCAAATTGAGTAAGCGAATGAACCATGGATAAACTAAAGAATAATGGAAGTTATAGACAGGCTACAATGGGCTCGTTCCAAAGGCCGTAAAACCTATTATAAAAAACATAACACTAGTAATTATAATTAAATTCATTGAAGTTTAATAAATACAAATGTCATTTTGTGCAAAATAATAGTTATGTCGAAACATATCCATTACATGTCAATGAAATTTGATGTTTATTTATAAAATGATAAAATTACCAAAAAATAAAAGAGACCCTAAGGAAACTGAAGGTCTTTGCAAGTAAGTTACTGTGTTTATTGAAATTATTAGTAAGTGACTATTAACCTAAGATATTACTAACAAAATCATAAATATAACAGCACCGAAATAAGTCTGATCTTTCAGAACCTGACTGACTGCTCTAGCAACAAAAGGAAAAAATTCTTATAATTTGAAGATTTTTACCATAGGGCAGGGTGTGGTAAAATCCATAACTGGTGGTCGACCGTCAAATCTCTCAAAAGATTACCTGTGGTTACTGTAACAAGATATTGGCAACGAAATCGTTTCTCTGTAACGGTACCTAACTGTCCTTTTTCTCAGCAACCTTTTTAAGTTTTGTTAAATTAGGAAACCTATTAATATCTCCTGTATAAGTAATATAGTTAAGTTTAAGATTCTTATTGTTAAACAGCTGTTGGTTATCTAAATAAACAAAAATAAAATAAAATGAAAATGACTTCGATAACGTCTTATATCTAAGGGTCGCAACACAAAACCCTTTTTCTAATACCGGTATTTTCGATATTTTCAGAAAAAGTTTTAAAAATATGTAGAACTTTATCTTTATAAGGGAAAATTGCCGTGTGGTTTCCGGTAGAGTAGAATAGGACCACTCCAACTCTTCCCGTGGATGTCGTACAAGGCGACTAAGGGAATACATTATAAAACATTAATCAGGCCTCCCCAACCCGTCTGGCCAGCGCGGGGAGTGTAGGCCGAATCCTCCGTCAGATGAGAGAGGGTTGTGCTCCTGCAGTGGAGATGAAAATAACCTGATGATGATGAATAATGCAAAATAATAGTAATTATTTAAAGTAGTAATAGCTTCATCTAGAAATAAATTACAAGGTAAACATAAAATATGCTTATGAATTAAACTTTAATCAGATATAACGAAAACTTGTACCTACATTTTTAATGTAACAGAGCTCCTAAATCACAATAAAAACTTAGTAGGATAGTAGTCTACACCGAAATTACCGAAAATCCGGGTTTCTGTTAACCCAAACCCGGTATTACAAAAGCTTTGTCTTGGTCCGGTATCCCGGTATTTTCGAGATTCGGGATCTCGGTTAGCGACCACTAAATAAAAATAGTTAATTCATAGGTATGTCATTATTAATTAATAATAAAATATGTCTATGTCCATTACATAACTTAATTTGCCTCCTTACAAGTTGATTAGTTTTTAAACATTTTTTTTTGTTTTCTTCGTGTTCTTTTCAGTAGCGCTATTACGAGCGTATGTCTTTTCCAAGAATTGACCTTTCTCTGTCCTGTCTTCTATTTCCCTGTGCCATGCTACATCTCATACTTTTTTTACTTGCGACAATTTATTCCTTTTATGTTTTTTTTTTACTTCGTTGTTTTCACATTTGTTTTAACTGATTAAGTACTTACTTGCTAAATTCCACTAAAGTTGCGGGAAACAGATAGATCTAAATAAATGACTTTCCAGATGCCGTCCTATATGCAAGAGTCGCAGGCGGGAATGGAAAGGGCAAACACAAAACACATCCGCTGAATTACTTCTGGATAGGAAACCCATTGCCGAGTGCTTCAGACGGTGGCCAACGGTACGTCTATGCGTGTATCATCAAGAACGGTCAGCATGGAGAAGTCAAAAACTACGAAGAGAGTAATTTGTTCTAAGGAACTATGACGGTTATTTCTAAAAAATAAGCAACAGTTCAAAAAAATAATAATAAAATGAAAAAAAAAAACAAAGATAAAAAAAATATTTAAATACAGCATTTAGTTTTAATTGTAGACATAATATACCATAACAACATGTATTTCATAATCATAATCCACACTGTATAACAGCAAAACTAGTCAGTATGGAGGAGTCAGTAACTGTAAGAGATAGAGTAATTTGTTGTAAGGAACATGACGTCGATTTTAGAGATAAGAAAAACTGCCTTCATAGATTTTCTGACAAACTCAACGCGATAAAAAAAGAAGACAAAAATTGATAATCTATCAATTTTCGTGTATCTCTAAAATCAATGTCATCTTCCTTACAACAAGTTCATGTATCTCTTATAGTTTCTGATTCCCCTATACTGAATAGTCTTGCTGTTACACCACGTGTAATTTCGATGGGCAGTTACCGTCACCGATGAACATAACTTGGCAATCTTACAATACAAATTTCTTTATTGACTCCACAAATTATTTTTGTGAAGTCTGGCACCTGAACTAGGTTGCACAGTAACCTGTAAATCCAGGTCGCCAGGCTACACCTCCGAACCGTGGTGAATCAACGTGGTGATTAAAGCTACGACGTGTAATTTCAGAAAGTATACCCAAACAGCCCCTGCCCGCTATTCTCGAGATCTAAACGAGTGATCATCCAAGAGCGTAATGCTGAGCCTCCTCCCCCTGTCGTGGTGAGGGTCTGCCAGGCGCCCATAGATGACATCGTGGTCACGCCTTACTTGAAATACAAGGCGATGGCTTTACAAAATGGTTAATTTTATATATTTATCTATTTAAAAATATTACAGAGACAAAGGTTTGTTTGAGTTTTGTATATATGTTTTTTGAAATTACAACTCTAAGGCATTTAAAACCATAGCTAGTATAATCATTTGGAGAAAAAACGATTTCTAAAATAGGACAATGGTTAAGTAGCACTATTTCTTATTCATTTCTTTTGAACTTAGACCAACCGAACTCTGCACTTTAAGTCTGGTATGACTTACAACTTTTAATCTCCGGTATATTATTGTATTATAATTGGTCGATAGTAATTTGAAGAACCTGTTGCTATGATGTTTTAGGTACTTGCCTACTTTCGTTCTTTGGCGTATATTTTCTATTTCATATTATCCCCAGCGGTCCAACTGTTTTTCGTTTGATGTTGTATCAAGCTTCCTTAGACACTGTAATGTGCGTTGATGCTGACGTAACATTATTCGTATGTGCTGACGTTTGATCCTTGTTTTAAATTGTGGTTCACGCCCTTGCTGTACTTGTCAGCTTTCCTGTACCGCTGCAAAGACATTAAGCTTCTCAGTTTCGACATGGAATCTTTTGTGTCAGCCCTATTTTTATATGATTTTTCCATCCCCAAGAATCCGCTGCATAATATCTATTATGCAGCTAAAGGATAGGAGTCTGCAGTCCTTGGGTTCAGGGTAAGCCACACCCAAGACACTCATTAGCCTTGCAACTAGTGCATTGCATTCACACGGCAATACTTCTTGCATTATTAAGTCTTCGATCATTATCTTATGGTTTATTATCACCCCTATTTCATTTCCTCCCTATATACTTTCCGACAGGTGCTTGGAAAGCTGCGAGTGCATGCTGCCCATTTTGCACGTGCTGCGCGTGCTGCCCGTCGCGCAACTACGTCCTACAAGACTCCGAGCGCGAGCATGCGCGGCGCGCAGACATGCGTCAGTTCGACGACCGAGTCAAGCTCGACTACCAGACCATGAGGATCATGTACGACAACCCTTAATCTAAGGATAAAGATATCAAGACATGATTAGATCAGCTGTTGCTAAAACTTAGGGGTGAAATTTCAAATATCCTTTTGTTTGTGGTTACCTACGTCATTTGAGAAACATCTATCTAAAATTGCAAGTTCGTAGACCAAGAAATTTGAACAGTGCCATCAAGGTATCTTGTAGAAGATATGAAAGACAAATGTAAGTCTCTTCTACATATTCCTTTAGTAAATGTCCTAATATGAGCAACATAACATTTAATATCAACTAAAATAAATGATATTTTATTTGCAAACGAGCTCTTTTATTATTTCCTTGCATTGTTTTGAAAAAGCACTACATTTTAATGATAATAGTATAAATCATAAATATACAAGGCATCCATTTAATCCCAGAATTTCCACTTTCTAAAATGAAGAGTTTCCCGAAATAACACTTCCCAAAATGATCACTTCCAAAATTGACTATTTCCCCAAATAACCCTCATAGATTATGTTTTTACAGAAGCTGACATTTTGGGAAGTGGTCATTTCGGGGATTTCGCCAAGTTGTCATTCTGGGAAGGGTTCATTCTGGGAAGCGGACATTTTGGGATGAAAGGAAGTCCTCGCCGTGCAGCTCAGCCTACTAACTCATACTCGTCATGCAATTGTTAACTTCCCGGCTTCGGCGGTAATGTAATAGAAAATGTAATATAAGATTTTATATTATGTTGGTAGTTCATTCTATTAATTTCGTGAGCTTAAGACGTTTGAGTGGAATTGGTAGACTGAATGTATCTTTATCCTCTTCGGCCTTTTCAGTGTCACAGGTTTGTATTTTCATTTCGCATATGAACGGCACCGCGCGGTTGCAAGGGTCGTCGAATAGCAAACCGTTGCGACCCACGGTTCCACATAACTCGTCTCCTCTGGCATTGTTCGGTTCTCCTGGTGCCCATTTCTCATAACCAGACATCGATAAGGGATGACCTGCAAAAACATCAGATTCGTTGCATTATCAAGGAGAGTAGCCTATAGACGAAGGTCTGAACAATGGCGGAAGTATAACCAACAAGGCCTGTTAAGGTGATCAGCGAAGAATTTCTGCATGACTCCAGCATGAGGAAAGATCTGTCCATCAGGATTAACAGACTTATTATGAAGACTCGATTTCATTGTCTAGTATAAGATATATGCTCTTGCGTTTGATTTAAAGCAGTAAAGGTAAAAATGGATATACACCCAGGATCAAAGAAATACAATGAATAGAATAATAATTAGGCCTTTTTCGTAAAAAAAATTAGGTAATTTGAGCTGAATCTTAACTGGGGAACGATTAAGATCAAAAGGTGTCTGTCTGGAGAATGGGTTAAGGAGGTCCAGATTGCCAAACTCTTGATCTACATTTATCTAAAAATAACATAAAAATGTATGGAAATTCAAACACCCAGGACTGAATAGTCAGTGATGTTAGCTTAGCCTTTCTTGCTTGCTTTGTATATTTAGGACTTCAGATCGCCACCATATTTCAGGATATCTCATCCAAATCGTTATCTGATGGAGAGTCAAGGGCTTAAAATGATTTTAATGTATGAAAAAGGTCACCATTCACTGATAGATCCATTGGTGGACCGGTCATGCCGACATATTCTTCGCTTAGGAGACTGAGTTTTCCAAGGTCCTAGAACTAGAAGAAATCAGATATTTAAGAGCAGCTTACCATTAACAGTTTTCCAAGCCCCACCATATTCACTGCTGAACCCGATAAATGCTGAGTCTTGCCAGGAAACTCCGGGAATAGTAGCAGTAGGATTCCTAGCAAATACGTCCATGATGACCTGAGCTTCGGTTTCACTGTTGATCATGGCCAACGTTCCTCCTTCATGTTGGCAGATTTCTAAAGCACGTGACCAGGTGTTACGGAAACGGTGAAACTTGTAACAGTGGCCTGTTCTGTTGTCGAGTGTATATTCTGTAATGGAAAAGGAATATTATAGCGTTCTTAATACATAATTACTGACTTGTATGTGTGGGAATGATGAGAAAATGACCAATATATAATAAATTTTATTAATAATAAATTGTAATGATTAGATGAATAAGATTTTTAGCGTTATGTACACTAGAAATAATAATAATTATTGCATGCTCCAAGGCAGATCACAGAGCCCATGAGCACAAATATACTACCTGTGTATCGCAATAAAGTTTTTTGAATTTGAATTTGAAAACGGCTGAAAATGATATACTTTTTGGGAAAATTATTCTAAAAAGAGAATATGAGCGAAGCGAGCGAGAATATTAAGAACCAGGGGGAGGAGGCGACACAATGAGATCACGCATCACTTAAAAACGTTCTATTTAAATTTAATGGAAAAGGTTTCAAGAGTTTATTGGCGTCTGAAGCTTGCTCATTTTCCTCTACAATATTTTAACTTTTGTGAAAATCTGGTACATATTAATCATTTAGAAATACCTTATTCCAGATCTTTTTCTTACCATTATCCACAGTGCCACACTCGTTCAACTCCATGCTTAGCCCCCCTTTCTTGTGACAAATGAAGGGGTACTGCGCCAGGGCAGAGCTGCTTTTAAAAGTTCTGTCCCTTGTCATAATCCAAATTTCCTTCGCTTCCTCGTCCGCATTGGTTATTTCGTTATCTCTCAAGAACTGTGGTACTGCAAGTAAATTATTATTTAATGTGGAAAATGCATCCGAAATTCATTAATAGACAAATTGTTTGCGAGGTAATGTTATTTGACTAATATGATCTAAACTAGCCACATCACTATCAGTTTATTGGTAGGTCGAACTGTATATCAAATTAAACTTAAAATAACGACAGATTATGACTCAAATTAGAACAATCAGAATCAATCGAGAATCAAAGGTATCCTTTCCAGCAGAAAGGATATCATCTTACCAGCTGATCAATATAAGATGTATTCAATGGGTCTACAAAAAATTAACAAAATTATTGTACTTACCTTTATTTTTTTCACCTACTGTCTCAAAGTCAATATGAATAGCAGAAATTGTTGTATTGTCGATTAGCGATATAATAGCTGTTTCAATACCATTCGTTGTTGGTGCTACCAATTCTCCACCTGCAAATGAAAAAAGAACAATTATATATGCAACCTGATAATGATCTTGTCAGAATAGAGAGGAAATAAAGTCAGTGGAAAAAGTATATGATGCTAAAAGAAGAAAAGAAGCAAGGAAACAGGTCATCACCAGTCAACTCCAAATCTGACCTAAAAAGAAACTGATGAGCATAAAACCTGTCCTACTCCGTCCGAAGCATAATAATGTCACAATAGGAGAGAAATTTTCAGTAGTACAGCTACAAAACTATTCTACACTGCCAATGGAAGCGCAAGAATTTGACAACTCACTACTACTAGAGAAGAAAGAGCCGCCCGTACCAATGAGTTTTACGAAACTTAAGTGCGGTTTATTTATAATACCACAGGCTTTTCGGTGAAGGAAAAAACATCGCAAGGAAACCTGCATATGCCGATGAAGAAATTCTGAGGCGTATGTGAAGTCCACCAAATCGGTTTGGCACAAAAGATCCTGAAGGGTCGAAGTGTCGCCAGGTCTTCCTGACCCCCTAAGAAGATAAGATAAGATACTAGAGATAACTAGAATGAGAGAGTTATGAGTAGAGATGAAAACCCCGGAATAATAATAATAATTTATTTAATTCGTTCATAACAATTCGTACAACTCATAAAGCAATTAGTACATAAAGTATTTCAGTAACTAACACAGATACATCTAGACCTCACACTAGGGTACCATGTGTTGTGCGGATACACTATTTGCATTTGATTTAGCAATGTGTGTGTGTGCATCAATGGGAATGTATGTTGGTGTGTGTGTATGCGTTAGTTGATGAATATTTCCGAAACTTTCCGGCAATTTTGGTAAACTTCGGGAATAACAATAGGGCTTGTTCCTAACCCTGAACTCCCCGCCTTCGGATGCAATGCACTTCTTAATTTACCGCCCGTTTCCTTACCGAATACTCCCTTAAGGAAATTAACCGGCAGTTTTCAACTCTAGTCATGAGAGACCAGGTCTGGTGGTGTTAATTAGGGAAGGCCTACGCCCAGCTGTGGACGCTGAAAAGCCGATACGATAATAATAGAACTTGCCTTCAATGAGACATATCCGTTGTGCGAGAATATGATGTGTTGGTATGTGATGTAGTTTGAGCCAGCCCTCAATATGCGGCATGTAGGTATAATCACAGCGGAACCCTGCTGCTTCTGTAAAAGAAAATAAATTGAAGAATGTCCTGACACAAAGTTGCAAATATTTCAAAGGAAGAAGATTTCACTACAAAGAATCTAGTTCACATAGATCATCTGAAATGAACCATATCAAAGTCATTCCAATCAAGAAATATATTTTTTTCTGTTCCTTATTTTCCAGAAATCTGTCTATAGGACATTTAGCGAGAGTTTATGATTGTTTATTGGTCTTGGATGGTATACGCGCATTGACGTATCCATATATAATTTATTTGCTCATCTATTAAGCAGGTTTCATGCAGGCAGAAATATGCGTCAGATTGAGAAACAAATAGTTGAGATTCCAGTGGTGGAAACCATTATGGTTTTCTTATCTTATCTTCTCAGGGGGCCAGGAAGACCTGGCGACACTTCGAACCTTCAGGATCTTTTGTGCCAAACCCCTGACCACCAACGGTGCCCCAAACCGATTTGGTGGACTTCACATACGCCTCAGAATTTCTTCTTTGGCATATGCAGGTTTCCTTACGATGTTTTCCTTCACCGAAAAGCCTGTGGTTATTATACATAAACCGTACTTAAGTTTCGTAAAACTCATTGGTACGGGCGGGGTTTGTACCAGGACCTCATGAACATGAGGCGAGTGCACAACCAATCGGCTACCACAGCTCTTAACCATTATGGTTAATTGTCTTTTGGGTTTATTCAGTTCTAGCGATATTTAGTGTGTAATGATCACCACAGTACTCATAAATATTTATGAATAATCAAAATAAAAAAATCAAACTATTTATTTTCAAAATTGGAATACATTATTCTCTTTTTGACGTCAAATTCTGCCTAAAACTACTCCACTTCCACCTGTATAACCGAGGGGAAGAAGTGGCAACAAACAAAACGGCACAGGGCCCTACCTTTGATTTATCTTATTCATTACAATCATTAAGTCTACCTATGCTGAGCCATCAAGCACTCCATGGACTTTTTATCAATAATTCAAATAACTTCGTGCAATTACAGTATCTCCTATGCATTTCTGCAGCTGTATAGGTTCTCTACAGAAATCCACCGACACTCCCTAGTGGGACAACGCACAGCTCTACTCCATTAAACCTCTCCAAGTTTATGTTCATCGTATACACTGAACAACATACTTTAAGAAATTTTTATGTTTATATATTAGAAATCTGTTAATGGCTAATGTTTAATTTATATTATACTGTATTATATATTTTTGTAAATTAGCTGTAGTTTTCAGAATTAATAAATAAAATAAAATAAATAAAAATAATATAACCAAGAAGGTTATATGTAAAGTAACGTACAAATATAGCATTTTATTATTAAAAACTACATCATCAGGTTATTTTTGTCTCCACTGCAGGAGCACAACCCTCTCTCACCTGCCGGAGACAGACGGAGGATTTGGCCTACACTCCCCGCGCTGGCCAGACGGGTTGGAGAGGCCTGATTGATGTTTTATAATGTATTCCCTCAGTCGCCTTGTACGACATCCACGGGAAGAGTTGGAGTGGTTTTATTTTACTCTACCGGAAACCACACGGCAAACACATTAAAAACTACGCGGGTATATAAATAAAAAGTCTGGAACATTACAGTTATATAAATAATTGGTACATTGTTGCCCCAACCAGTATCAATAGAGTACCAAAAAACTGTCATAACTTTAGATATAATTAGCTAGTTACTAAATGACTCGAAAGGATTAAATCTACTCTTCTTTTGATAACAGAAAAAGGTTTCTTACATATTAGATTACACAAAAAATTTTTGTAGAGGCACACCGCATACCGGATGATATAGCGTGAGATAACCCCAGCCGGAAGTGGCTAGGCCTATATGCAATATGGAGGTTTCTGGGCCGCGAAGTGGGTAGAGTACAACGATATCAATGTACTACTAGATGGAGCGTTCCAAACAATCACTCTGTTCCACGCATGTAGCCACAACTCTTTCACATTTACAATGAAACTTGTGCAGTTACTACGCAGAACATTTAATTATTACTAAATATTGACGCTACGGTTAAATAATGTCAATATTTAGTAAATACTTAAATGTTCTGAGTAGTAACTGCACAAGTTACAAAGTGAATGTGAAAGAGTTGTGGCTACTTGCGTGGAACAGAGGGATTGTTTGGAACGCTCCATCTGGTAGTACATAGAGATCGTTGGTAGAGTAAGAAAAAATCAATGATTATTTTAGCAAAGAAATAGAGCTTGTACGAAGAATATTATAAATAACTCACCATATAGAGAAACTAGCAGTAAAAAAGATGCCAAAAGAGATTTCATGGTTGCGAGATCTGCTGACACTGATACAGTGTAGTTTAATGATTCCTATTTATACCTAATTGAGTTGGGACAGACTGCCGCTGATAAGCTGTAAACAATCAAAACAAGTTCTTGGGACAATTTTGTTTTGTTATTAATGGACTTGAGTCTATGTCTTTGAAAAACCCAAAGTTGTTATGAGTTCATAAGAAACCCTCAATGTAGGGCAAATACATTAGAAAGAAAAACAATATAAATCTCAAATCATCATCATCAGGTTATTTTTGTCTCCACTGCAGGAGCACAACCCTCTTTCATCTGCCGGAGACAGACAGAGGATTTGGCCTACACTCCCCACGCTGGCCAGACGGGTTGGGGAGGCATGATTGATGTTTTATAATGTTTTTGTGTGCCGTGTGGTTTCCGGTAGAGTAGAATAGGAACACTCCAACTCTTCCCGTGGATGTCGTACAAGGCGACTAAGGGAATAAATATCTCTATTAAATATATAACAGATCTCAAAATACATTGCACAGCACTGCAACTGAAAGTTGGACTTTCCCTCCTATTTCACCGCACCCTAATTCCTCGAAGTCTTTTAACTCGATCCCCAACTGCATGTCAATGTTATACTCTGTCAAAACTTGAAGCACCGGTGTTCCTAGATTTGACTAGCAAATCACTGTAATAGGCCAAATCAGTAAGTCAAAATTAAATTAGATAACCACTCAAACGTCCCGGGTACTACAGTACCCAAAAAGCAGTGACAGCACACTCGACTTCTGCGCGCATAATAATTGCTTTTTCGGCCGATGACATCGATTAGATCTAGCCAACGATGTACTACTAGATGGAGCGTTCCAAACAATCGCTCTGTTCCACGCAAGTAGCCACAACTCTTTCACATTAACAATGAAACTTGTGCAGTTACTACGCAGAACACAATATTGACGCTACGGTTAAATAATGTCAATATTTAGTAAATAATTAAATGTTCTGAGTAGTAACTGCACAAGTTTCAAAGTGAATGTGAAAGATTTGTGGCTACTTGCGTGGAGCAGAGCGATTGTTTGGAACGCTCCATCTAGTAGTACATAGAGATTGTTGGATCTAGCCCTTTGTAGGCAATCCTATGATTTCATCGTAATAGAGTATCAAACAAAAACAAAGCACTTGAGTCTTGGAAACAATATTATACATGTGCATAAAACGGACCCTAGCAGCAAATTTAAACTTTGCGGTCCACTTCTGAACACCATGTTTTATTAATTTTGTTTCCAAAACGCAAATAGCGTTTGTTTTCGTTTATCACAGGACTTCCATATGTGTATAACAATCATAAACAAAGTACCTATAAATCTATAATACGCTAATAATCAATGTATATGCTTCTACAACAAACTACCAGAGGAAATCTTAAATATGACGGACAGAAAGTTTAAGATTCACATTAAAAACAACTTTGTAAGAAAGCATATTATAAAATAAACGATTATTTGAATGACAAAGATGCCTGGTACTAATGTTAATTCAGCTTCGCAAAATCTTTATTAATTGTATGCAACATGATTTTTGAAAGATGTGTTGCGTGAAGTTTGTTGCGCCGTTTCTTCTTCACAGCGCTAACACCTAGGAAGCGGTAGTTGATAAAAAAATGACCTGTATAAATGTACCAAGTGTACTCATATGCAATAAATGATTTTGACTTTATATAATATGTTATCTGATTTTATTAGACAAAACTTCTCACAGATTTATCCTGCACAAAAAACTGTGAAGCGGAATTAGTCGATGACATCAGACGGCGTGAAGGTCGAATATGAATTTAGATTACTGAGTACCGGGCGTGGTGATTTGCACGAGGTCTATGACTTACTCGTATTCGTCCAAAACAAAAACGCTATTTGTATAGCATTGGTTCACACATTTAGAGCGTATGAGTGAAAGAAGAGATGTACATTATAGTGTAGAATCATTAAGAGAAAAGTTTAAAGAAATAAGCATATTAACAGTAGCTGGTCAATTCATTATATATAATATTTTATATGTCAGAAATTTTATTTCTCTCTTTTTGAGGCACTGTGACAATAATAGTTATAATACAAGAAATAAAAATAAACTTGTTTTACCAGGGTTAAGACTAAGTAAGGTCAGCAAATCGTTCACGGGGCAATGTATACGCTTCTACAACAAACTACCAGAGGAAATCTTAAATATGACGGACAGAAAGTTTAAGATTCACATTAAAAAACAACTTTGTAAGAAAGCCTATTATAAAATAAACGATTATTTGAATGACAAAGATGCCTGGTACTAATGTTAATTCAGCTTCGCAAAATCTTTATTAATTGTATGCAAACTTGATTTTTAAAAGATGTGTTGCGTGAAGTTTGTCGCGCCGTTTCTTCTTCACAGCGCTAACACCTAGGAAGCGGTAGTCGATAAAAAAAATTACGTGTATAAATGTACCAAGTGTACTAATATGCAATAAATGATTTTGACTTTGACTTTACAACATGGATATAGAAGGAACTACAAGCTAGAGGTCGTCCTAGGACGACGTTCAAGGATCAAATTGGTGACGTCTTCTATAAGGCTATTTGTCCGCAGTGAGAAGAATAAAACGAGATCCATGAAAAGGTTGATGAGTGTAAGTGAGGTTATTGAGGTGTCAGGATCGCGCAAAGGGAGATACCATCGTCTCTGCCTACCCCTCTAGGACATAATGTATGTTATGTATACAAAAGCCGATCGTTAACTCGTGGTAGATGGTGATATCTGACGCTAGTGTTTTCTCTTCCCGTGGTAGAAGTCAATACGGAAACAGTTCTAGGTTACTTGCCTTTTGGATTTATTAAGTTTTAGCGATATTAAGTGTAGTAATTAATGTTTGTGAATAGAACTAATTTATCGATAATTCATATAACTTGGTGCAATTGCACCGATTGTAATCCAAACGGGCAGATAATTTTTTTTGTGATATCCTTTGATCTGAGCGACACACCCTCGGTGCTCTAGCGGTATAACCCACATTTACTCTGTTGAAGCGTGGTATCCGTGTTGGTGTTCGTCCTAAACACACACATTGTCAAAATCCTACAACGATCTCTATGTACTACTAGATGGAGCCTTCCAAACAATCGCTCTGTTCCACGCAAGCAGCCACAACTCTTTCACATTCACAATGAAACTTGAGCAGTTACTACGTAGAACATTTAATTATTACTAAATATTGATGCTACGGTTAAATAATGTCAATATTTAGTAAATAATTAAATGTTCTGAGTAGTAACTACACAAGTTTCAAAGTGAATGTGAAAGAGTTGTGGCTACTTGCGTGGAACCAAGCGATTGTTTGGAACTGACATTGTGCGATCTCCCAAGCATGACCTGGAGAAGCTCATCATTCTGGGACAAGTGGAGGGCAGGCGTGCCAGAGAACGAGCTCCGACGAGGTGGTTAGACCCGGTGAGGAGGGTGACTGGCGGATCCTTATATGAAGCAGTGCGGCTGGCCAATGCCCGCTACGCGTGGAGGCGCATTTTATACGGTCGCGATCCTCAGCAGTGAGGGAACGACAGAGAAGAAGAATATCACATGAATACAATCCAAAAAAACGTATATGAAAAGTCGAGAACATGAGAGCACGAATATGTTGACTGTCGGCTGATCCAAATACAATCATTTGTATATTTACAAACTGTTTTCAGCTCGTGCCTTCATTTCTCACAGCTACGTTTGATTGAACAATTTTAAGATACTTCGCACAAACGAACACGTTTTTGTCTATATAAGAGATTCGCAACTCTGCCATGGAAATGACGATATTTCCATAGGGAACCGCCCATGCGTCAATCGTACAACTAAACTCCATTTGACAGCAGTAAACAACATAGGTTATCTATGGGTTACAAAGTATAGGTACTAACAACAGCAACGGTTATGTCAGGGTTAATCCATAGCAGATAACAGAGAGGAACTGGAGTGGGTTAGCGACACAAATAAAAGTAATGATGCGATAACATTGACGACACTTATTATTATAAATACACTCCAACGATTCATGCAAAATTAACAGTTCAAACATAAATTTTGTTTTGGTTTTATTAATATTTCCTCTTATCTATATGGTAATTGATCTACAAGTTCAGGGTCACTAAATAAGTGAGCTATGGTCGTGACATGACTATCAGAATCTCATAGGTGATTTTAAATAAGGAAAATCAGTTGTTCCTAGTTATATTGCAGGCTTCGTTGACTTTGTGATTAGACCCGAACGCCAAAAGTCGTAAGTACGATTCCCACCGGGGACAGGCAACTTTGTATAATTTGTACAAGTTGGTCTCGGTCTAGACGTTATAATTGTGAATTGTCCTAATCTTGTTTTATTTCCATAGCATAAGGGGAAATCCTAGTTTGGGATTAGACAAGTGTAAGTACTCAAGTGTAACTACTCAGAACATTTAATTATTTACTAAATATTGACTTTATTTAACCGTAGCGTCCTTAGACAAATGAATAACATTCGTCTAAGGTAGCGTCAATATTTAGTAATAAGTATATAATTATCTTTGGTAATAATTAAATGTTCTGCGGAGTAACTGCACAAGTTTCATTGTGAATGTGAAAGAGTTGTGGCTACTTGCGTGGAACAGAGCGATTGTTTGAAACGCTCCATCTAGTAGTACATAGAGATCGTTGATCTACACTAACTAGCTGTGCCCGCGGCTCCGCTCGCGTGAACTACAGAATCCGCTCCCATTCCCACTCCCGCTCCTGCTTCTGTATGTGCTACTACGATATACTTTTATATGTGCAATATATTGCATACTAACCTTACCTACTAATGTATTTGAAAACTAAAAATGTCTATAACTTTTGATTAAGTTAGCCGATTGCGATAAAATAAAGACTAAATGTTAAGTTAAGTTAAGCGCCATGTTTTTGTGAAAAGTTCATCAAAATCCGTTCAGCAGTTTTTATGTGATGCGTGCACAAACTCACATACAAACAGACAAACGGACAAACAGATAAACAGACAAAAATTCCAAAAATGATTGAAATGTTATCTATTACTTATCCTTAGACCCCTCAATTTTTTTCTTGCAAATATCTTCAATGTACAGACATGCGATGTTTATGATTTTATTTATTAGATAGGAAACATTTGAATGTTTGTAACGAATTAACTAAAAAACTACTGATCCGATTTCAAAAATTCTTTCACCATTAGAATGCTACATTATCCTTTAGTAACATAGGATATATTTATTTCTATAAAAAATTAAGAATCCCTACTAAAACTTCAATAATGTAACCCAAGGTGTAAAAATGCAATATTACAAAGAAGGATTGGGATTGAGAGTCTGAGTAGGAGTGGGATAGGGAGCGAGAGTGGGAACGGGAGCGAATTCTGTAGTCCACGAGAGCGAAGCCGCGGGCACAGCTAGTTTGTAATATTGATATTAATCGTAAAACACACGGTACCTTTATTTGATTTGATTCGATGACCGTCTTGGGTTAAGAAGAAAGGAGAATGCCCAAAACTGTATGGGAGTTTGCCTTTGAACTTTGAACCTTGCGTCTGGATCAAATTGTCGTCAAAATACAGGCAAAATACTAAGGATTATTATAAAAAGAAAATCGTTTAACTATTTAGTGGGAAAATTGAATAATCTTACTTGAAATGAAATCTTCGTTGGCGCACAGTTTTCACAACACCAATATGGCCACGATTAACCGTTCCCGATCTTGATGTCATAGTTTGCTTATTAGTCGGCGACGGTATATTGCGTTCGACACTACATTAGACTCGTTAAAATATTTTTTTTCACCCAAATACTTAGTGTAAACAAACGGAGACAAAACAGGTGTTGACATCATATCGGATATGACGTAACAGTACGAAACCATAGTGCATATCAATAGTGAGGTTCTACTAAATCGATTTAACAAATTGAATAGTCGATATTTCGGATACGTAACAATATTTTCATAAATATTTTTTAAGAACGTGTGTATTACTTTAAATCAGTATAAATACCGTATTTCCAGTCAGTAAATGAAAAACGTGATAGGTGACAAATATCGATTATAAATATATATCGATTTTAATTCTGCTTTCACTACTCTAGTTGAAAAGATGCCGGTCGGCCGGCGGAAATCAATCAACGTATTTGTTATATGTTATTTTTAAACTCCCTATTCCATTAGCTTTAAAAAAATTCAGAGGAGATTCATAATTCAGACCAATATTTTTGAAGAATGGGAAAGACGCATCCTAGGCCCACTTTTGGGCATTCTCCTTTAAGGTCATCCATGAAGAGGTATGTTACAAAAAAGGGGAACTTTCGAGAGCTTCGAGTAATTAAAGTTTAAAAGTTACAAATTTAATAGTTATACCATTGTAAAGACAAGATACCGACAACTTCAATTTTAAATAGCTAACTGTATTATCTACTCTTGCAACACAAACCTATTAATTTAATATTCCCTTGTCTAAATAGGATTAGAGCTATTAACATAGATCATTTATTGTCATTAATCTCTCTAATGATCGGGTTTAACGCCCCCTCCATTTACTACCTCCTCCTAGTTGACATAGTAAGGTTATTAGATTATTATTTGATTAGTATTATCTGTAAACCAAGGCGCAGTTTCAAAATTATGAACTGAAATTAAATATCTTTATTGTGGATCATAGGTACAGAGAGGATTACATGGCATAGTTAGAGCTCAGCTATGTCCCGCCAAGTGGGCACACAAATTGTGTCGCAGTAAAGCATGCATTTAAAAACAAGAAAATATTTAAGAGTTAATTAGATACAAATTGAAACCTTAAATTGAACCGTCACCAAGAAATTCTTCCAAACTATAATAATATTTTTCTGTCAACAGATCGTGGAGTTTTTTTTTTAATAAATTAATCTCATCTTTATCTCGTATCGTTTTAGGGATTTTATTATAAGTATATATGAGGTATCCTGCAGAATAGGCTTTTGTGTAACAATTATTAACATCACAGAGGACATAGGCACATCCCCGACAGCACATACTAATGAACAGAGTTCATCAAATACTACAATTACAGGCGTCCTGAAAAACATATCAATTTTGATGTACTATAACAATAAATGAGGTGATCCGCCAGAGAATGAAGTCTTTAACATAACTCAAAAACTTAGTAGGTTGAAGTGGCAGTGGGCTGTTATATATGTCGGAGAACAGATTACAGCTGAGGTGAACGAGTTCTCGAGTGGAGACCGCGACTGGGCAAGCGTAGTGTGGGACACCCCCTGGCTAGATGGAGCGACGATCTGCGTTAGGCGGCTGGTAGTGACTGGATGAGAAGAACCGAGGATCGGGTTCAGTGGCGCGCCTTGGGAGAGGCCTATGTCCAGCAGTGGACTCTTACAGGCTGATGATGATGATGACAATAACAGCGATGATACAAGAAATAAAAACAAACTTGTTATACCACGATTGAGACTTAGTACGGGTTCAGTTGGTTTATCGGCTTGGAATAGAATAGTTTATGCGCATACACAAACGTCACTAAAATAGATATATATGTCGGCGAAATGTTAAAAGAAGAGCTGATTTGGAGGCACAGTGCGTGTTCGTCGTGCTGTTCCGCGTGGTTCGGCGATCGTCGCGAGCACGCGCTGACGGAACATCGGGTAGGACTGGCGCAGGCTATAGTGGAGAACCTTCGTGGGATATGCGTGTGGTGCGCAGGCAATACCCCGACGGATCGTCTACCTTTTAAAATCGTTACTTGATGATGTATTTATTATAATTTACTGTATTTTCATTAAAGCCAGTAAACGTGTTAACTTTGAAACTGTGTTGAAATCAATTTGATAGCCTGGCCCGACTAGGATAGATACTAGATTCTCGTACACAGACGAGTCTGATTCGCAAGAGTAACCTAGTGCTGTATTCCCCCTGTGACAACCACGACCTCAATAGAAAAGGGTCACGACATCAGACGAGAGAGATACGACATATATTTTTGAGGACATAACATATAAAATATTGTTAAAAATGAATTGACTTGCTAAACTTTTCTACAATGGAAATCATAGGATGTCTTGTATCATAGCAAGATATAAGAGTTACGTACTTAAGACCTGTTCACCATTTTGAATATTTGAAGCTAACCGCTTCGACCTCCTCGTCGGGGTAGTGGTTTGGCCATTGTACTCGAGTGACAGTGTCTGATTGTTAGATTCTCACCGGAAACAGACAACTTTGTACAAGGCAAGGGTCTGGATGTTATATTTGTGAATGTATCCTTGTTTCATTCCCACAGTACAGAAAAAAACTCAAGTTTGGGATTAATAATAATAATAATTCATTTATTTCAGATTAATCCATAATTAGTGTTAGTGACAGACCTAAAAGTAATGTTAGTAAATATTAAATTCAAATCAAATAGAATCATATAAAACATATTATTTTACATTAAATATTGTGGATCTGGACTCCACATGTTTCTGGTTACAGAACCTCACAACTGGGCAGTTCGCCCGCTCCAGTATGGTGTTAAGGAGGCTGCTGGGACTGTCCCGCACGCGACGCATCAGGGAGGCTATCCGTTTTCGCACTATGGACGGAAAACTGTCAACGCGTGCCTCAGCAAACATACCTGATGCGCTGCAAAAGCGGGGCAGTCCCAACAACATCCTTAACCCATTGTTGCATTGGACACGCAGGGCATCCATGGATTTGCGCGTACAGCTGACCCACAGGCTGCATGTGTAAAAAGTCTGGCAGTACGCCTTAAAGAGAGTTATTTTAACCTCTCTTGTACAATGTGCAAACCTGCGCGCCAGCATGTTGCTCCTCACTGCCAACGCCCTGCGCTCCCGCTCAACATCTAGCTCGTCAGAGAGGTCCTCGGTGACCCAGTGCCCCAGGTATTTAAATTTGGTGACTCTACTCAGCACAGTTCCTCCAAATTCGATTGGGGGAATCGACTTCGGCTTTTTGTTACCTGCCTTATAGATGAGTAGTTCACTTTTCTTGGAGTTATACCTGATGCCATGGGCCACCGCGTACCTTTCGCAAATCCTCAGTATGGTCTCCATGGCTCTGATCGATGGACTTAGCAATACCATGTCATCGGCGTAGCTGACGTTGTTAACAATCTTCCCATCCATTGAACACCCAATGCCAGCCCTGCTGAGCTCATCGATCAGCCCATTTATGTACATATTGAAGAGCCGAGGAGAGGTCAGGCCACCCTGTCTCACTCCGCACTCCAACCTGTACTCTTTTGAGTAAGAGCCTGCCCACCTCACAGCATTGGTATGGTTATGATACCAGAACCTTAACAACTGTACGCATTCTTTGGGTGTGCTGGTTTCTCTCAGAAGCTTATCCCACAGAATATTGTACGAAACAAGATCGAATGCCTTCGACAAGTCCAGGAAACACGCATATACCGGCGTTTTACGCGTAATATAATACTGGACATTATGCTTGAGGCGCAGGATCGCTGTTTCAGTAGACAGTACGGGTCTAAAACCGAACTGGGCTTCATGCAACTGTACATGCTTAGTAAGCTGGCGATCAAGCAAGCTATCTTGCTTGATCGCCAGCTTAATAAGCTTAATATCCCGACTAATTAAATAAGTGTATGTATATTTATTTATTTAATAGTATTTATATCGCTTCGGCACTAAATTAAAAATGAATTAAAACAACATGAAACTGTTAAAATTATTTAACACGAGGCATTTTGTTGGCTATCATATTCATCATCACTTTGTGGGCTTCTTTCGCAAATGAATGCAAGCAGGACCTCATCACACCAAGTGTCATCAAGTAGTCCCGTACGGAACATTGCTCCGCAAATCTGCCCAGCCTGGCCAGTTACACTATTCGTATTATCTGGCTGACCAGGTGACCAGGAAGAGTATCCTGCTTCTTGCAGAGATTGCCCTGGAAAGAAGAGAGATATCTATAGGACCAGTCAGTATGGGGCAATCAGAAACAATAAGAGATAGAGTACCTAATTTATTCTAAGAACATATATAACTACACACGCCTTAATGAAGTACACACTTACCATGTATAGTTGACCACGCTCCACCCCAGTGCAAGAACCCCAGAGTTGCAGAGTGTTTGTGCTGTGACAAAATAGTACTTTCTGGATATTTAGTGAAGAGCTCCTTAAGTATCTCGGCTTCGGTTAAGCTATTGATGATGGCCAAATGTCCACCTTCCATTGAACAAGTCTTGAATGCTTGATGCCAAGTTTGACCAGCGCGGTGAAATTTGTAACAGCTTCCGGTTTTGTTGTTGAGGTTGTATCCTGTAGAAGTACATTTGTTAAGTATAATAATACTAAGTGTTCTCGGGTGTACCCGGCGACACATCGACCCTGTGGGATCTTTTGTGTCAGCCCCTTTGTCTATAGGGTGCTTCCATCTCCCACAGCCTGCTGCATAAACACTATTATGAAGCGAAGGGATAGGATCCGTAATCCTTGGGTTCAGGGTAAGCCACACCCAGGACTCATCGTCCTTGCAGCTACTGCATTGTATTCACACAGCAAGTGCTTGACCGTCTCGTTGCCCTCTCCACAGGCTCTGAAAACGGTCCCATCTTATTATACTAGGTGTTTGATAAATGTATGCATGTGCATGTTCGTTCCAGAGACTCTTAGACATATTGTATTGAAAGAATGTCACGATGATGTCACCGCGGGTCACTTTGGTACCCGGAAAACATCATTTAAAGTAAAACAGACTTACTATTGGCCAAATATGTTGAACGACATAAAAAACTACGTCAGAAATTGTGATACCTGTGCTAAGTTTAAAGTTACTCAACAATTACCTCTTGGTAAGATGGGTCAACATAGAGAAGTCACAGGTCCCTGGCAATTAGTCGCACTGGATTTAATGGGACCATTTCCAAAAAGTAAATCTGGTAATACAATGTTGTTAGTAGTAACATGCTGCTTCAGTAAATTTTCTTTATTGTTTTCATTGAGAACTGGCAAGGCAGAAAAGATATGTGAAATTTTAAAAAATCAATTTTTATTATTTGGCTTTCCTAGAACGATAATTTGTGATAACGGTAAACAATTTCAATCACATATCTTTAAAGACCTCGCTCAAAAATATAAAATCAGTATTTGGTATACCCCTAACTATCATCCACAAAGTAATCCAACAGAACGAGTTAATCGAGTGATTGGCACTATGATTTCATCATACACAACACTGAAAAAACATAATGAGTGGGATGTTCACTTACAGGAAATTGGGCATGCCATACGAACAGCAGTACATGAAACTACCGGTTATACCCCCTCCCTTTTATTTTTCGGCAGAGAAACGTCTTGGTCCAGATTTAATGTTTCAAATAATGATTCTCAAGACACAAATCCTCCCATTTTTAACTTGCAAAATTTTATTGCTGCTTTGAATGAAAGAGATCGCTTATATTTAGAAGTACAAACTAAATTAAAACAGGCCCATGAGAGTAGTTCAAAAGTTTATAATCAAAAACGCAGACCAGCTACCTTCGAGATTGGTGATGTTGTGTGGAAAAGGACAAAATACCTCTCCAATGCAAACAACAAATTTATGGCTAAGCTGGCACCAAAATTTGAAAAAGCTATAATAACACGAAAGTTGTCTACCAACGTTTTTCGCCTAAATAATGTTTACGGAAAAGACATAGGAATCTGGCAAGCTAAAGATTTGAAGCCATATCGTGCGGCGTAAAAAAAAAATATATATCAGAAAGTACGTTATGTTATGATATTTTTTTTTTTGCGTAGTTGAAGGAATATGTGCTATATGTGAATATAAGGAAGTGCTTCACCGTCTCGTTGCCCTCTCCACAGGCTCTGAAAACGGTCCCATCTTATTATACTAGGTGTTTGATAAATGTATGCATGTGCAATAAAGGATTTGACTTTGGACTATTTGTATAGAACCATTCAAATATTATTTAGTAGATAGTAATATAATAAGAGCGGGAATATGTTCTAGCTAGCTAGATAACATCGCATTTGCCAACTCCAGCTATAAGTCAATAGATCTCTGTCTGATTGCGCGGATTGCAAATCAGATCATTTTGCCACCTTTGCAAATCGACCAGAATCAACAATAACCAACAATACCAAACCTCACATCTGTAACACAGTATCGCTGCGATGCGACTATCATGACCTACGGCCCAGAAATGTGGACACTCACAGTGGAGTTGATCCACAAGTTTAAGTCGCTCAGATAGTTATGGAAAGAGCTGTGCTCGGGGTTTGTCTGAAGGATATCATTCGTGATGAGGAAATTCGACGAAGGACGAAGGTCACCAATATATCCGAAAGGATTAGTCGCAGAACCGATGGACGAGTTCTGGAGTGAAGACCGGGGTGGTGGCGTTTATTTGGGGAAGGCCTTGGAACAACAGTGGATGCCTTATGATGATGATGATTCAATTGAATTATTCTTTATCACTTACCAGGGTCCCTGGTGCCACACATACAATTAATCTTCTTTAAACTTCTCTTTTTATGACAAACGAAAGGAAAGTTGTCATTGCAATCCGCATCGCTGAGGGTTCCATAAGGGGAGATTAGAATAAGACAATCTTTGAAACTCTGCGGACATGTAGCTTTGTGCTGTATACTTTTAGGGTCGTCTGCTGCCCACTTAGCTGATATTTGGGATAGTGGAACTCCTGGAACAGATAATTTGGGAACCTTGTTAAGGGCATCGCCAAAGGTAGGGTAGGGATGCAGGATTGATTAATCTTCTTTTCCATTCATTTTGTTTCTCAACTTGGCTTTGGTGACTGGCAGTGACTGAATGAGAAAAACCAAGGATTCGGGTTCGGTGGCGCGCCTTGGGAGAGACCTATGTCCAGCAGCGGCTTGCAGGCTGTTGATGATGAAAGAACTAACCATTAATAGTGTAATAATCTCCTTTAGAGAAAGTGGCGTGTATTCCGGTGAAGACACCACATGGGAGAGTTCCATTTGCATTTAATAACTCATTGATAGATGTCAGCATGGATTCCGTTGTAGGGGACGCAAGCATCGCACCTGTAATAAAAAGTTAAAGTTAAATAAATCGCTATGGAGAAGGCTATGATTTTTGAAAGAAATTCTTTGAAAGATATGATGAGGAGATCCGACGAAGAACGGAGGTCACCGACATAGCCGAAATGATTAGCAAGCTAGAGTGGTCGCAGAACCGACGGTCGTTGGGGCAGATGAGTTCTGGAGTGGAGACCGCGTATCGACACGCGCGGGATCAAAGCTCCGCCGACAGATAGACCGACTACCTGCAATAGGTAGCTGGAAGCTGATGGATGGGGAGGGAGGATGGCTTTTATGGTGATGCCATAAAGTCATAAAACTACAACATGACATTGTCACATTGGCAGCATAGTTCTAGTTTATTAAAGCCTAATATTTCGGGCATAACTCTTTTATTTACTAGCAATGAGCATTACAGCTTTAAATTGTTAGCAAGTGAGGTTAGCTTGACACTTGTTCTGCGCTGGGTTCCAGGGCATGCAGGGATCGAGGGCATTGAAAATGCAGACAAACTTGCAAAGGCAGGGAGCTATGCGGTCCAGAACCATGCTGTGGCGTTCCAATAAGCCTGGCACGCCTCAGGCTCAGAAACCTTAGCCTAGCTACAATTGCACGCTAGGATTAAACCACTCCAAAGCACTAATCAAGGCTTACAATCGTAAGTCTGCTCAAGAAACTTTAGCGCTTAGCAGGAACAACTTACGCATAGTAGTGAGAGCTCTCACAGGACATTGTGGCCTGAACAAACACATGTTCAACCTCAAGATCAGTGTGTAGGCTCTGTGAGGAAGCAGAGGAAACCCCCATGCACCTCCTGTGCGAGGGTGGACCACTGATGCGTAAAAGAAAATACACACCTGTGTAACTACTTATTTCACCCTGACGAACTAAAACAACTAAGTGCTAAAAGCATAGTGCAGTTTCTAACTGATGATATGACGGAACTATAGTATGATGCCTATCACAATAGACTAATGGTTGCAGTGATACAAAGTCTAGACTGAAATAGGCCCAACTCGAATATAAAATAATAATAGCTTGACACTTCTAGCGTTGAAACAGCCAACGGACGCGATGGTACGGACTCTTTTGCAAGAAACTCCATTGTAGCCTGTAGTTATCTTTATTAATTAATTATGTTTACCTTCTGCCTGGCATCTAAGACGGGCATCTTGCCAGTTAGTTGGCACGCGGTGCAGTTTCAGCCACCCGTCTATGTGCCTGAAGTACTTGTAGCCCGAGCTAAACTTTAGAGCATCTGACTCTGAAAGGGAATATAAAAATAGGCATAATACAATTCAAATAATGTTATTTATTAATTCACTGACAAAGTGTACACTCGCCCAGTTTAATCTCTGACCCATAAAATTAATGATGACAACGACTGGAAACAACAAAAAAACTACCTAATTAGTCATAATATAACCCACCCAGAGTCGTACCCGGCTGGAAAGTACCCATCACGCTGGTAGCGTTTCCATACTGGATCACCAGGAAATGCGCCTCACCAGTTACGACTCCGCGCGAGGGAATGAACATTGTAAATTTTGCAGAAGACAAACATACAAATAAGATGCAATAAAAAATTATAACGCAACGCCAACGATCTCTATGTACTACTAGGTGGAGCGTTCCGCATCATCGCTCTGTTCCACGCAACTGCGGCTCCGGGAGTTGCAACACGTTAACATTCACTTTGAAATGTGTGCAGTTACTACGCAGAATATTAAATAATTTACTAAATATTGACGCTATTTACCCGTAGTGTCAATATTTAGTATATTAAGCTCGCTCCACCTTAGAAAGAAAGAATGAAAAACATTTATTCACTAGCATTATTGGCACACACAATAAAAAGGAAAAAAAATAAAATTAAAATTATAAGAACTAGAGAAAACAATTTAAAATTTTTAACGTAGTTAAAATAGTATGCGTGTGCCGTGGCAGTAAAAGGGCAAACGACTCAGCATATGCCTAGACCAAGTAAGGTTAGGTTAAGTATATTCTGCGTAGTAACTGCACAAGTTTCATTGTATGTGTGCCCGGAGCCGCAGTTGCGTGCAACAGAGCGATTGTTTGGAATGGTACGTCTAGTAGTACATAGAGATCGTTGTACAACGCATACATTCACATCTTGCAAAAACGGGACTTAGAAATTAAATTGGTGGACTGTACCCACAACATCAATTTTTGCATAAGGGAAGCCTAATTGGCTAGATAACACGATAATTAGCCAAAAAGTAAAAGTCAAAGTTGACAGGTCTTAAAATTAGGATTTCTTTCACCTTGTAAAGAATGCTTCATCATCAGGTTGTTTTTGTCTCCACTGCAGGAGCACAACCCTCTCTCATCTGCCGGAGACATTCCCGCCTCCTCACCATTCTCCCCCCGCAACTCCTCTAAGCGAGGATCAACGGAGGTAACTGCAAAGACACCTACCAGTGAAGGTAGGGCAAGTCCCAGGTCTTGAATTTACGCTACCTTGGGCCCCAGGCAAATCTGCCGAAGACAGACGGAGGACTTGGCCTACACTCCCCGCGCTGGCCAGACGGGTTAGGGAGGCCTGATTGATGTTTTATAATGTATTCCCTTAGTCGCCTTGTACGACATCCACGGGAAGAGTTGGAGTGGTCCTATTCTACTCTACCGGAAACCACACGGCAATGCTTAACACGAATGCTTAAGCACCAATAATTAATATATATTTCTATGATGTGATTATGTTTCATGTTTCACTCATATTTATTGTCAGATTCGGACGAATGATGTTTTTTTTTGTTGACGGGTTTGCATTTGACCTCAATCTCACCTGATGGTAAGAGACGATGAGTCCTAAGGTGGAACGCGCTTACCAAGAAGATCAACTCTTCCTTTAAAAAGACCAAATTGTCCGGAAATACCGAAACTGGTAGGGAGTTCCATTCCTTGAAAGAGGAAGCAAAACGCTTCTTGCAAAAGCATGGTATATCTACTACATTTTAGACGAAAGTTAATACATAGATACAAAAGAGTGAACATTTAATTATATTTATTAAAAAGAGAGTATGTAGAAGTACCTTTGTGTCACTTTGTTTATGAATATGAGATATTAAATATTAAACGTTCACTTACGTATTAAAGTTGAGCACACCAACAACGTATATAATCGAAACATAATTACAAATTAATTTTAAACGACAGTTAATTTAAATTTAAAATTGACATCATGTAGTGTTCCATAGCCAGGATCATCAAATACTAAACAAGAATTTATAAGTATCCTTGTATTCTGTCAAATTTTAACTTTATAAAAAGTTTACTTGTAAAAAGAAGCCCAAGTCTCGTGCATATCTACATTAATTTACATTATTTACATCTACACTATAATATTATAAAGAGGAAAGATTTGTATGTTTGTAACGAATAAACTCAAAAACTACTGGACCGATTTCAAAAATTCTTTTACCATTAGAATGCTACATTATCCCTGAGTAACATAGGCTATATTTATTACTTTAAAAACTTAGACATCCTTACTAAAACTTCAATAATGTAACCCAAAGTGTAAAAAATAGCCATAAAATGTCTTTCATCGCATGCGCTGCGGAAACTATTGATGATAGAACAAAAAATGTTCTACAGTATTAAAGATCATAACAATATCTACTTGGAGCGGGAGTGGGCGTGGGCGTGGGCGTGGGCGTTGGAGCGGGTGCGCTAGCGAAAGCGCGAGCGGAGTCGCGGGCACAGCTAGTTTAGCTATAACAAGATACGACATCTCGTTCAAGGAAAAAGGACGAATTAGCAAGAGGCAAATATAATATTCTTAATTTACGACCCGAGATCGGAATGAGGTAGTGTCATTTACGTACTTGCGACAAAAATATGTCACGGTAGATTAATATGGACACTCCTTTTAATGGGATTTTATTAATTGTTGTAAGATGTAATCGTCTAACCCAAAGCCTGTGTGTGACTCTACTTGAATACAAGTTCCATACCTACTTTACCTTTACAAAGACTTTTATTTATTTATTTAACAATATATTGCACTCACAAAAGAAAAAAAACATACAAAACAAAAAATTTAAGGAAAAATAATATGTAATGGTAATGCTTATCTCTTTAAGAGATTTCTGCCAGCCTGCTAGAGACAGAGAAACCTTCGTGAACTTTATTTCCGGAATTGTAGATTTTAATTAAGCGATATAGAATATCTATATTAATATTAAGTACTATATGAGTTTAGTGTATAAAAAAATGCCCAACCGATATACCAGAATTACAAAACAAACGTTCAAATGAATCCCAAAACATCCCGGAAAATCCATATTAACATTTCGTAGCAAGTTCATTTAAATGTCACTACCTGATTCCGATCCCTTATGATTTTGAGGCAAATCGTGTTTGGGTATTGAGATTTTCTCATAATTGTTTATCATCATCAGGTTATTTTTATCTCCACTGCAGGAGCACAACCCTCTCTCATCTGTCGGAGACAGACGGATGATTTGGCCTACACTCCCCGCGCTGGCCAGACGGGTTAGGGAGGCCTGATTGATTGTTTATAATTTTCCTTATTTACTCCGCCTGAGTGGTATATTTTGTTTTTATGCTCTTTTATTGGAATAGGCAGTGAATGTATTAATATATGTGCTCACTTTCATCTACTACCTCTGTACATGCGTAGAAAGATTGCTGACATATGCTTCCTCATGAACATTCCTCAGAGCAAAATAGATCGTCCTGAGCTCCTGGCGAAGGTTAAGAGTTCCATCTCGTGGGTTGCTTGGTAAGTCATTGCTTCACGTCCCTCTATCCCTTACTAATTATAGAAGAAATAGCGTCCTGTTGCGGTCTTGTGTGGACTTTAATGAGCTGAGAGTTGATTTTGGAATAGATCTGTTTTGTAGCCCTTCGGGTACTGCCAAAAGGAAACTCACTAGTATATATAAGTATGTGAGTGTTTGTGGGCATGTATTATCTATACATATAATAAAATCGTAAAAGCAATAAAGTCTGTACATTGAATATATTCGGAAAAAACCAACCAGGGCGACTTAAAACAAGTAACTATACATGATAGAACAGTTTTTAAATTTTTTGTTTGTTTGTTTGTTTGTTTGTTTGTTTGTACGGGCTTCACGCAAAAACTGCTGAACGGATGTTGACGAAACTTTGTAAAGTTACAGAGTATATCCCGGAATAACATAAAACATAAAAAAAACTCAAAAATTATCCAAGAAATAGTAGACCAGCAATAAAAAACTTTATTACAGTACAAAGATAATATATTTAAGATGTCTACTAAAACCAGCTGATTTAATCTTTGATGCAGTACATTTTCAAAATAAAATAAAACGAAAATTGTAAATGAGAAATCTAAAAAGAAAAAGAGGGAAAGTATTTATTCAGGGAACGTGTTGAAAACTCTTTGCAGAAGAAACTCCTAGCGTTCTTCAGACTGTCAAGATGATTTTGCCAAAAGTCTTATGTTGTCGTTGTACTTTAGGCAGGATGTACACGGTTCATTCCAGATGACCGAAATTGGGACGAGACCCTCGGTGATGGAATCGTAAGCCATTTGCGCCATTTGTAGGCTATGTTGTGTGGGCTCTCAAACCCAGTGCAACTGTGGGAGAAAGTATCGTCTGCGTCTCACCAAAGATGGCCTGCGTGCTCTAAGGAACGCTGAACTGGACGTGGACGTATCTGATGAGAGGATACTAAACCACTGCCCTGCATTCACTAAGATGTTATCATTTAGATCGGCGGCGATACGCTCTGCTTGGACAGTTACAGTACAGCTGAAATGTCAGCGATAGTGAGTTAAGTTGATAACTTTCCAAGACTCATAGTTGGGCAAAGAGTGGTTTTCATCAAAGTTGTAAGAAGCGTGGAGCTTCAACTTGGATAAACATTTTCCCTTGGTGCACCGGGAGGCACCGGAAAAATCGTTCCTCACGGCATATTTCTGGTGAAAATCAGACGACAAGGGAAGATCGTCCACGCTGTATTGAATCGCTGCTACACTACTTCCCGGCGGTAAAACGGCCCATACTACCTTCAAGATTCCCATTGATTTAGACAGCACGGAAACTCCTGTGTATCACGTCACGTAACAGTGACAAAGCCTGGGTGATCCAGTACTACTGTCTGATCCTTTGGGACGAATGCACTATGGCGTACAAGAAAGCTGTAGAAGCTGCGAATAGAAATCAACATGAAATTAAAAAAATTAAAGATGAATTAAAGTTATTAACTTCATTTAATAAAGAACTGAAAACAACATGAAACGGTTAAAATTATTTAACACGAGGCATTTTGTTGGCTATCATATTCATCATCACTTTGTGGGCTTCTTTCGCAAATGAATGCAAGCGGGACCTCATCGCACCAGACGTCATCAAGTAGTCCCGTACGGAACATTGCTCCGCAATGCTGCCCAGGCTTGCCACCAGGACTCCTCGCATTATCTGGCTGACCAGGTGACCAGGAAGGGTACCCTGCTTCTTGCAGAGATTGCCCTGGAAAGAAGAGAGATATCTATAGGACAGGTCAGTATGGGGAAATCAGAAACAATAAGAGATAGAGTACCTAATTTATTCTAAGGACATACATAACTACACACGCCTTAATGAAGTACACACTCACCATGTATAGTTGACCACGCTCCACCCCAGTCCAAGAACCCCAGCATTGCAGAGTTTTTGAACTGTGACAAAATAGTACTTTCTGGGTGCTTAGCGAAGAGCTCCTTAAGTATCTGGGCTTCGGTTAAGCTATTGATGATGGCCAAATGTCCACCTTCCATTGAGCAAGTCTTGAATGCTTGATGCCAAGTTTGACCAGTGCGGTGGAATTTGTAACAGCTTCTGGTTTTGTTGCTGAGGTTGTATCCTGTGGAAGTATAATACTAGGTGTTATCGTATAATATGAGGTCAGGTGTTTCCGGTGACATGTCGACCCTGTGCGATCTTTTGTGTCAGCCCCTATACTGTGCTGCCATCCACCATATAGTCTGTTGCATAAAAACTGGCCAGCGTGGTTAATGTAGGCCTAATCCTCCGTCTGTCTCCGGCAGATGAGAGAGGGTTGTGCTCCTGCAGTGGAGACAAAAATAACCTGATGATGATGGTGATAAAAACTGCTAGGAAGCTAAGGGGAAAAGCCTGTAGTCATTGGGTTCAGGGTAAGCTGTTCTCAGGACACTCATTCGCCTTGCAGCCAGTGCATTGCATTCACACAGCAAGTACTTCTTGCACTATTAAATTTTCGATCATAATCTTTTGCTTGTGGGTCTGATCCACACGTTTGAAGTCGCTCAGCGAGTTATGGAAAAGGCTATGCTCGGGGCTTGTCTGAAGGATATTATTCGTGATGAGGAGATCCGACGAAGAACAAAGATCACCAACATAGTCAAAAGCAGAACCGACAGACGCTGAGGAAGACGAGATCTGGAGTGGAGACCGCGGATCGGCACGCGCAGGTTGCGACGACCTAAGGACCTGGGGTGGTGGCGTTCATCGGGGAAGGTCATCCAGCAGTAGACGTCTGATGATGATAATTACCCTTTATGACCTATGGCGCAGAAATGTGGACACTCACAGTGGAGTTGTTCCACAAGTTTAAGTCGCTCAGATAGTTATGGAAAGAGCTGTGCTCGGGGTTTGTCTGAAGGATATCATTCGTGATGAGGAAATTCGACGAAGAACGAAGGTCACCAATATATCCGAAAGGATTAGTCGCAGAACCGATGGACAAGTTCTGGAGTGAAGACCGGGGTGGTGGCGTTTATTTGGGGAAGGCCTTGGAACAACAGTAGATGGCTTATGATGATGTTGATTCAATTGAATTATTCTTTATCACTTACCAGTGTCCCTAGTACCACACGTGCAATTTATCTTCTTTAAACTTCTATTTTTATGACAAACGAAAGGAAAGCTGTCATTGCAATCTGCATCGCTGAGGGTTCCATAAGGGGAGATTAGAATAAGACAATCTTTGAAACTCTGCGGACATTTAGTTTTGTGCTGTATACTTCTAGGGTCGTCTGCTGCCCACTTAACTGGTATTTGGGATAGTGGAACTCCTGGAACAGAAAATTTGGGAACCTTGTTAAGGGCATCGCCAAAGGTAGGGTAGGGGAGCAGCTGGCTGCGCCCCCCCCCCCCCCTCCCCCCTCCATCCTTCCTAGAGATTCGGATATTTGTATGTATAAAAATGAAAAATATTGTGTTTAAATTAATTTTCTTTCCCATTCATTTTGTTTCTCATCTTGCTTTGGCGGCTGGCAGTGACTGAATGAGAAGAGTCGAGGATCGGGTTTGATGGCGCGCCTTGGGAGAGATCTATGTCCAGCAGTGGCTTGCAGGCTGTTGACGATGAAAGAACTAACCATTAATAGTGTAATAATCTCCTTTAGAGAAAGTGGCGTGTATTCCGGTGAAGACACCACATGGGAGAGTTCCATTTACATTTAATAACTCATTGATAGATGTCAGCATGGCTTCCGTTGTAGGGGACGCAAGCATCGCACCTGTAATAGAAGTTAAAGATTAATAAATCGCTATGGAGAGGGCTATGATGGAGGTTTCTTTGAAAGATATGATGAGGAGATCCGACGACGAACGAAGGTCACCGACATAGCCGAAATGATTAGCAAGCTAGAGTAGTCGCAGAACCGACGGCCGTTGGCGCAGATGAGTTCTGGAGTAGAGACCGCGTATCGGCACGCGCGGGGTTAGAGCTCCGCCGACAGATAGACCGACTACCTACAATAGGTGGCTGGAAGCTGCTGGATGGGGAGGGAGGAGGGCCGGGTGTGGTAGTGGACGTCTAAGGGCTGCCCTAAAATTGTTAGCAAGTGAGTAGAGCTCGACACTGGCGTTGAAAAAGCCTACGGACGCGACGGTACGGATTATTTTGCAATGAACTCCATTGTAACTTGTTATCTTTAATAATTAATTATGTTTACCTTCTGCCTGGCATCTAACACGGGCATCTTGCCAGTTAGTTGGCACGCGGTGCAGTTTCAGCCACCCGTCTATGTGCCTGAAGTACTTGTAGCCCGAGCTAAACTTTACAGCATCTGACTCTGTAAGGGGATATAAAAATAGGCATATTACAATTCAAATAATTTTATTTATTAATTCACTGACAAAGTGTACACTCGGCCAATTTAATTACTGACCCATAAAATCAAGCTATCCCAATTGCATTCTCACATAACCAACTAGTGTTGGATTTGTGTATGCGTCACTCCAGTTCGGACGAGTCGAATTTTAGTAAGCTGACTTAGTATCTGATACGTACTATTTTGTACTCAAATTTCCGGTTTTTGCACTTAAATAGATCAAGAAGCTGGAGTGACGTCACCCCAGCTCCGACATATTGAACTAAGCCACGTGCTCTGGTACGAAAAAAATATTGCAACGCATACATTCACATTTCTCAAAATTGGGACTCGGAAATTAAATTGGTGGACTGTACCTACAACATCGTTTTATTATTGCATAATGGAAACGTACATTGGCTAGATTTCACGTTATGGAATTAGCCCTCATTAGTCAAAAAGTCAAAGTTGACAGGACTTAAGTCATAGAATCCTACTTATTATATATTTATATGTAAGTATTGATGGATGTTTGTTACTCTTTCACGTAAAAACTACGAATGGATTTTAATGAAACTTTACAATAATATAGCTTATACATCAGAATAACACATAGGCTACAATTTATAAAGATATTGTTTGACTTGTCCAAAATATCAAGTAAGTAGGAAAAAATCTATCATCTGCGAGCTATTCTGGCGTGCGCTGCCAAAACCGCTAGAGTTACTCATATGTAATGTATGATGAAAATGTTTATCTTAAATAGTCCTACAAAAACAGTCCACAGTATATACCTATATCTTATGTGTATGCTATTATAGCCAAAATATTAAACCATCGTGATGAAACTTGGCACACATATAGGTTAGGTCCTGGAACAGGACATAGAATAGTTTTTATCCCGAAAATACATCGCATTCCTACGGGAAATACATAATAATTTGTGATGTTAAGTTGTCCACGCGGACGAAGTCGCGGGCAACAACCAGTACTTAATAATACTACGTCTTAAGTGCAGTATTTCATTCACCTTGTAACGAACGCTGAAGCACGAATAATTGAAATATATTTCTGTGATGTGATTATGTCTCAAATTTCACTCACACCTATTGTCAGATTTGAACGAATGATAATGTTTTTAGACCAGTGTTTCTTAATCTGGTGGTGCGCGGACCCGGGGTCCGCAGTGTCATCCATGGACCATTTAACAATAATAAATAAGTAAATGCCACCAAAAGTCACGCAATCGATACGCTTACTTAGCATTTTGTTGCAAAAAAGCAACACCAACATTTCATAGGGGTCCATGGACAGAAAAAGTTTAACAAACGCTGTTTTAGAAGAAAGTAGCTACTTCTTTAATATACAGATAGGAAAGAGTGAGCATTTTATTATATTTACTAAAAAGAGGTTTGCCGTGTGGTTTCCGGTAGAGTAGAATAGGACCACTCCAACTCTTCCCGTGGATGTCGTACAAGGCGACTAAGGGAATGCATTATAAAACATCAATCAGGCCTCCCCAACCCGTCTGGCCAGCGCGGGGTGTGTAGGCCAAATCCTCCGTCTGTCTCCGGCAGATGAGAGAGGGTTGTGCTCCTGCAGTAGAGACAAAGTAACCTGATGATGATTAAAAAGAGGGTATGCAGGAGTAAGTTTGTGTCAGTTTGTTTATGAAAGTGAAAATATTCATTAATATTAAACGTTAACTTACGTGTTAAAGTTGAGCACACCAACAGCGTATATAATCGAAACATAATTACAAATTAATTTTAAACGAAACTTAATTTAAAATGTAAAATTGACATCATATAGTGTTCCATAGCCAGGATCATCAAACACTAAACGAGAATTTATAAGTATCCTTGTTATCTATCAAATTTTAACTTGATAAAAAATTCACTTGTAAAAAGAGGCCCAAGTCTCGTGCATATTTAGCTATAAAAAGGTACGAGATATCGTTCAAGGAAAAAGGGAGAATTAGCTAAGAGGCAACCCATCACGCCAAGTGGTATCACGGGGGGAAAATGGACGAATAAAGTGGCTTTGCGACGTTGGATCACGCAAAGTGGCGATACATCGTCTCTGCCTACCCCTATGGGACAGAGCATTGTGTATGTATGTAGCTAAGAGGCAAATATAATATTCTTAATGTATGACCCGAGATCGGAATGAGGTAGTGTCATTTACGTACTTGCGACGAAAATATGTCACGGTAGATTAATATGGACACACCTTTTAACGGGATTTTAGTTATTGTTGTAAGGTGTAATCGTCTAACTCAACGCCCACAGTCCACATGTAGCTTTTTCATACCCTATTATAGTGAAATGAAATGATATATATTGTGGATCATAGGTATAGAAACGATTACATGTCATAGTTAGAGTTCAGCTATGTCCCACCACGTGGGCATACAGCACTGTGTCGCAGTGAAGCATGCATTTAAAACAAACTTACAAAAAGATAACATTTAAGAGTTAATAAGAGGTAAGAATAAAATCGTGTTGTAATGTCATCAAAGTTGGACTTGGTCAATGCACTCCGGTGCCCTCAGATAGCGTAGCAGGGGCACTACCATATTCCTGATGGCGGGGCACTCCCATGCTACAAATATGTAATCGCTTGAACCGGAAGTCCTCCCATATAAGCTACTAGTTGTTGCCCGAGACTTCGTCCGCGTGGACAACTTAACATCACAAATTATTATGTATTTCCCGTAGGAATGTGTTGTTTTTTCGGGATAAAAACTATCCTATGTCCTATTCCAGGACCTAACCTATATAGGTACCAAGTTTTATCCCGATCCGCCCAGTGGTTGAAGTGTGATTGAGTAACAAACATCCAAACTTTCACATTTATAATTAAGTGAAATGGGATATAAACAATATAATTAATTTACGTAACTTGTAAAAGTATAGAAGCACAGGGCGGACACTTGTGCCAAAATGTATGCGATGGCGGGAAATCGACTACCTATTCTTACACAAATACAATAATCGTGTCCGGACACGGCAGAGCACGCACACATGCGTAAGGCAATCGTTAGGGGTGTCAGACCGCGCGGACCGGGCGCGGGCACCAGTAACTTTGTGATGGCGGCGTAAAGTGTGCATAAAAATAAAAATAGTTTATATAGGTGGTTGATTAATTGAGATTTAAGTCGTAGGTATACAATCTTTTTCCAACTTTCGATATTTACGTGCAAAATCTCTATGCAACCATACAAAACTGTACGAATTCGTGATAGACTAGTTGGTACTGCGCTCGCCTCACGTTTATGAGGTCGAGGGTTCGAATCCGGGCACAGGCCAAAGAACGAACTAAGAACGTTTTTAGTGAAGGAAAATACCTTAAGAAACCAGCCAAAGAAGTAATAATTCTAAGGCGTATGTGAAGTCCACAAACCCGCATTGGGCCAGCGTCGTGGACTATTGTTATGGAATAATTCCTACTCGCATGTAATTTTTTCTTTCTTTCATTGTGATTTAAATATATCACTAAACATGGCGCATGTGCTAAAATAAAATATTTTTCAACATACAGGGAAAAAATACGACACTCATCATTGTGCACATTATATATTTTTTAAATCTATACATATATCAAAACAGTAAAAAGGCATTTCTGTACATTAAAGTAAAAAAAATTCAGACCTTAAGACCAGTGGAGTCCAAAAATATAATTAAAAAAATCGTGTCTATGTATGTATGTACGGGCTAATCTTGGAAACTGCTGAACAGAATTTGACGGCGTTTTCACTGTTTAATAGCTTGTAGTTCGGGAACTGGAGAGAAGGGGTATACTTAACAAAGGATGTTTTCGAAATTTCCACATTTGTTTGAGTAAATTTTGTGTTATCACAGGAGTTTTCTGACTGTGGTAACATCAAAGTTGGTAGGTACTGCGTTTCTTTTTAATTTCTTTGCAAGACGATCCGAAGCACAGAAATGAAGATCGCAAACGCGGTAATTCTTTAAACTTTTATTGTTTAAGTCGGATCGTCCAATCACTTGAATCCAGTATATACATCTGAGAAACAATTTTTTTTAGTACGAGTATATACATCTGAAAAACAAAAAAGATTTTATACCCCAACAAAAGGAACTGCGGAAACGTTCCTACAATGTTACGTTGTAAGCTCACGTCACACGCCACTGTATGACACATGTCATTTTTTTTCTTTTTATGCTGCAATTACACATCCGCGCAAGTCGGTAGACAATCGCTCATTGAATTTCGATTACATCAAAAAGGTGAAAATTCAAACGTGACGTCGGGTCCGTCTTCAGATCAGAACGTCTCATTCTCCTGTACCATTGAAATTAGATAAGGACCAATTCACTAATATAGTACCCAGACTAAGACGAACTCTAAAGATGTCTATACATAAAAGGAATCGAACTCACGTATTCTGGTAGTTGAATCCAATAAGCAAGCCACTAAGCCAACGACGTGGTCAATAATCATGATATCTTCAACAGAGGGAGTCCAAACATTTATTTTTGTATGCATGACTGCCATAAATTAAAACTTAACCGAATTTTTTACTAGCATGAACGCTTGGCAATTATGCGAATGTATGTACGGTGGACCACACGCTAAAGTCTAAAGTGTACAAAATATAAAATTTGCAACTAGGTGTTTTTCCAACTTTACCTACAAATTTTTAGAATTCAGGTATCTTCTTACACGCTACAATTAAACCCCACGTTGGGCGCTAGAATGTAATAAGTTCCTGATGATCTGCAGGTTCCTGAATAATTCATGGATATGATCAACGTGGGGTTTAATTAAAGGCGTGACTAATACTACTTAAATTCTTTAAGATTTAATATGTTTTGTCACAAAACATATTTAATTTCGCGTGACAAGTTACCTAATTCAAAAAGACCCACATCGATGCGAGCGTCTCGCGACTTAACGCAAATGTGTAAATGTCGTACAACAAACAAATAAATATACATTTGATTAAAATTGTAGCAATGTCTATCCCAAATAACATTTTATTTACATTATCAAACAGAATAAAATAAACCAAAACGTATAAAATTATATTTGTATTACTTATAATACCAAAATTCAATCCTACAAATTGTTTGAATAAATAGGCAAAATATGTTACTTACCTCGATTCTTCTGGAGGAAAAGAATGAAATCGTCTCTTTTTGTCATTACTGTTAATCAAACAACCACCTACAGCACAATACTTCACAATTATTCTTTTAATTATCTTTCAAGCAATACAAACAGCCCTGACGGCTAGTGCCCTAAACGCTACCCAAAACTGCGGCGCGGGGTGAGGAAGCTGTGATTGGCGGGGGGAAGGGAGTGTCCATTCTATACGTAGTATTATTAGGTATTCTATGATAGAAGTATGATTTTTTAAATACAGATGTCTAAAATCTGTGACGTATATCTACTTAAAAATAAAAACGTAAACTTCGCATCTGTACATTAAATAAATTGAGTAATAGAACATGAAGATCATTTTTGAAATTTTTCTCTGTTAGTTTGTGCACGCATCACGTAAAAACTACTGAGCCGATTTTGATTGAAAAATGATAAACAGTCTAAATTAATTTTAACCAAGTATTTATATATAAGTGGTACCAACAATGTTAAACATAGGAAATATGTGAACACTACTACACAAATAAAAAAAAAAAACATTATACCAAAAAAGAAAATTCAATTTATTTCCTATGTTTAACATTGTTGATACCACTTATATGTAAATCCTTCAAAGTTTGTCCAGATATTTTTGAAAGACATTGTATATGCAGGTTTACTGTATAAAATGTAATGAAAGATAAATTACATAGCACACGTCCGCCCGCGTCGGCGGCTCGGCCACAAATGAGATTGTCGCGACTGTGGCGCCGGCGGAGGCGACGCAAACTTAATTTCCTGGGCTACCACTACATCGCCTCCGCCTCGATAATTAGAGTAAATTGGCCAGAGCACGCCATATTCTCGGCTCCAGTGATGTTCTATATAAGTAAGTAAAGATCATATGCACATATACCTACATCTTTATTCATTACTAGCTGTGCCCGCGGCTCCGCTCGCGTGGTCTACAGGTTCCGCTCCCATTCCCACTTCCGCTCCCTATCCCACTTCCACTTCCACTCAGACTCTCAATCTCACTCTCAATCCGACTCCCGCTCCCGCTCGCGCTCCCACCCCCTTTTTCCCACACCCACGCCCATTCCCACTCTCATTCCCAGCTCCAAATATAGTCCAAACTCATCGCAATCTGAATAGTACGGAAATACTATTATTTGCAATATATTGCATACTAACCTTAATCTACTAATGTATTTGAAAACTAAAAATGTCCATAACTTTCGATTGAGTAAACTGATTGCGATGAAATAAAGATTAAATATTAAATTAGGTTAAGCCCTATTTTCTGTGAAAAGTCCATCAAAATCCGTTCAGTAGTTTTTAAGTGATGCGTGCACAAATTCACAGACAAACAGACAAAAATTTTAACATTGTGCAACATAAGAGTATGTATGCATTTAACTATCTGAATATAAACAATTTATTTATTATTTAAATGACCTAAGAAATCCGCCTGCCAAGCTGGGTGATTGTGATAAATGTACCAAAGGTGGAATTCTATTGGGGTGGATTATGTCCAGCAGTGGACGTAGTTCGGCTGATGATGAACGCAGATTAATTATCACTTATGCAAGACGCAGGACGGGTTGCTTTGGTCGGACCTATTATCTAAAGAGATCATCTTCGAAGGTTGCAGTAAATGTAAAACTAGTTCCCGGGACACACACGGGTGGCGCTTCAAATCGACACACTAAATTAGCTGTCAGTTGTACGGGACAGCCAGAGTTGAGGTCAGTTGCAGTATATGCACAACCTATTTAGGTCAGAGGCGCGATGAAATCGTCAGGGCTCTTAATTCGAAACTTTTTATATCTTTACGGGTTGGGGTTATATTCAGATAATGACGTGTGGTTTTCGGTAGAGTAGAATAGGACCACTCCAACTCTTCCCGTGGGCGTCGTACAAGGCGACTAAGGGAATACATTATAAAACATCAATCAGGCCTCCCCAACCCGTCTGGCCAGCGCGGGGAGTGTAGGCCAAATCCCCCGTCTTTCTCCGGCAGATGAGAGAGGGTTGTGCTCCTGCAGTGGAGACAAAAATAACCTGATGATGAATATTTCTATGAATAAATCACATAGAAAAAAAAACAAAGAGGTTGTTATTTATAAGTTAGGTTTTCTTCTGACATTTTGGCAGATTTTGACATCTGCGTTAAGAAAAAGCTTTTAAATTCCCTTTTTTTCTTCAAAATACAATGTTTAGATGTAATTAAAAGCAATGTTACTTGCAAATCAATGCTGACTATTAGCTGTTACACTTTTCATCCACTTATCGCGAGGTTTGTGACCCTATGGCGGTATGTCCAGGTGATCTCCGCTTGGTTATCCTGCTTCATCGTCACTGTGTGCTGTCCTTGCTGTGGAGAAATGCCCTTCGAAGGATCCGAGGCCAGCGAGAAGCCTTCGTTTGAGGCTTTCAAGGTCAGTAGTTTGAACTACGAAGATACGTGAATTGCGTGATTTCGCGGTTCAGCGTAACATAGACTTTCTTCCGTGCGCATTGGATTCAATGTTGCTTCTATTGAACGTTGTAGGTAAGTTTTCAGTAATTTAACAAGCTTTATTAGGCAGTGAGCCTTCTTTACTTGTAGTTTCATTTTATTTTTTATTTTATTTACTTTTAGGAAGACTTACAGACTAATGACAATAATAAATAATAAACTTAAATATACATATGCTGATAACAAGTCTTCACATATAAATGACATCACACAATTCACGAACAATAGGAACAGTAGGAACAATAGATACAGTTAAGAAAAGAATTAATATATATATAGTAATTTAAACAAGTAAATAAGACAGAGATAGTTAAAGCAGTGCAGTACGGATTTAAGTGTCGTTGAAAAATTCTTTACTATTCCTATTACGTTACTATTCCTTCATCATCAGGTTATTTTTGTCTCTACTGCAGGAGCACAACCCTCTCTCATCTGCCGGAGACAGACGGAGGGTTGTGCCTACATTCCCCGCGCTGGCCAGACGGGTTGGGGAGGCCTGATTGATGTTTTATAATGTATTCCCTCAGTCGCCTTGTACGACATCCACGGGAAGAGTTGGAGTGGTCCTATTCTACTCTACCGGAAACCACACGGCAGATCTACTATTCCTTATTCTGTGGCAAAGTTGTTTGTCGAATCCACGACCTCTGGCGCTCTCGTCCAACGACCAAGCCGTTAAATCAACAAGACGGTTAGGTCAAGCAGGAAAGAGCACTTCCGCATGTACCGGGAACCACTCCCGCAGTTTCGGCAAATATAACCCAGATGTCGAGTGGCCATGTGTTGGGGGAATATATATCTCGGATGTGTGTATAAGCTCTTTCAAAATTAACTACACAAATTTTGTGGGATTTATATTAAACTTGCTAAGCCCGCAACTTACCATTCCAAATTATTATGTATTTCCCGTACAACGATTTCTATGTACTACTAGATGGAGCGTTCCAAACAATCGCTCTGTTCCACGCAAGTAGCCACAAATCTTTCACATTCACAATGAAACTTGTGCAGTTACAACGCAGAACATTTAATTATTACTAAATATTGACGCTACGGTTAAATAATGTCAATATTTCGTAAATAATTAAATGTTCTAAGTAGTACATAGAGATCGTTGTTCCCGTAGGAATGGGATGTTTTTTCGGGATATCCCATTCCAGAACCTAACCTATATGTGTGCCAAGTTTCATCACGATCTGTCCAGTGGTTGAAGCGTGATTGAGTAACAAACATCCAAATATCCAAATTTTTGCATTTATAACATTAATAGTTAGTAGGATTACAAACAGATTTTTTTAAATAAAGTTAAAATTTACTTACTTACTTTTAATCTTCTTCCCCCTCCCCTACCGTTCCTCATTCCCCCTTTCCTCTCGCGCGCTGCCGCTTCCGCTCCCTGCCTGCTTAAACTTAAATTTATAACCACCAACCTTTATTCGCCTTGAATTCTCGCACATTAGTTTCCAATTTTCTGATATCAGGCGGATAGAAGGACAAAATACTTCTCTACATCATCATTATCAGCCTGAAAGAGCCCACTGCTGGACATAGGCCTCTTCCAAAGCACGCCACCGAACCAGATCCTCGGCTCTTCTCATCCAATCCCTGCCGCCTCTCGCAGATCGTCGCTCCATCTAGCCACACTACGCCTAGTTACGGTCTCCACTCGACAACTCGTTTACACTAACTTTCGGCTTCCCTGCAAATGCACAACTTAACCACAACTCTGTTTTATTGGAATCTTAATTTAAAATGATCTTACAGATAATAACTAAGCCGATGGCAGCCCCAACACGGAGTCAGCACCTGATCATTGACTTCGATCCTCAAGCTGGTGACACGGATAACAACAACAGGCATCAGACTAAGCCGGAGGAGGTAGAGTATCAGCCGGTAAGTGACTACAAGAGAAATACCTTTATTTTCATTATCAGCTGAAATAAGTCCAGTGCTGAACATAAATAAGCCTGCCCAATAGAATACCACTTTTGGTGGTTTTCCATTGGGGGATTTGCCATAGTCACCTCGCTTAGCAGGTGGATTGGTGATCGCAGTAACGATTTGGTCTGCTACTTTCTTTTCGGAGATATTCCAAGATTTTTTTAAATATATATGTCGGCGAAATAATAAAAGAGGAGCTGATTTGGAGGCACAGTGTGTGCTCGGCGCGCCGTTCGGCTTGGTTCGGCGATCGTCGCGAGCACGCGCTGACGGAACGTCTGGTAGGACTGGCGCAGGCGCGGACTCGAGACAGTGTTCGCTCGATACGCGTGCGGTGCGCAGGCACTACACGGACGGATTGTCTGCCTTCTAAAATCGTTACTTGATGATGTAGTGTTATTTCATATAGTTTCATTGAAGCTAGTAAATGTGTTAACTTTGAAACGGTGTTAAACTCAACTTGGGAGCCCACACTTTCGGCGGAACCAGGAACCTACGACATCAGAAGTGGGATTCGAACTCACGCCCTCAGAAGAGGCACCTACGACATATATGTAATCTTTGATTGTTAACAGGCATCTAGACAAGAGGAGAGAGAACTGTTTGATCCACCAACGCAAAAATTACTACAGTCGCCGTTGAAGTGGAATGACCACAATATTCCTGCTGTACACAGCACCAGGATAGCGGAGGGAAACGGTGAGGTTCTGGGACACTCTCTTATACTACCGTCTAAACCATAAACAGAGATAGTCAAACCGTCCTAGCTATGAAGCAGTGCATGTTGCGCAAGGCATGCCAGGGTTAATCCATAGCAGATAACAAAGAGGAACTGAAGTGACACAAATAAAAGTAATGATGCGATAACATTGTCGACACTTAATATTATAACTACACTTCAATGATTCATGCCAACTTAACAATTTAAACATATATTTTGTTTTGGTTTTATTAATATTTCTTCATGTATATATGGTATTTGATCTACAACTTCAGGGTCACTAAGTAAGTTATGGGCATGACATGACTATCAAAATTTCATAAAAGGTAATCAGTTGGTCCAGGTTATATCCGAGAAAGTCCCTAAGAGAAACTCCGAGCATAGCTCTTTCCATAGCCCGCTGAGCGACCTTGAGTTTTCGGACTAGTCCTATTGTCAGTATCAGATTATTTGTGTATGTGCCTATTTTATTCCAGGTACCTCTAAGCTTGTTTTGGAGTATTCCCATTCCCACAGACATTATAAGTGTGATACTTAAACCCAGTATGTATTTTCATTTTCGTATATATTTAGATAGGGGTCAACTTTCATAATAAATCAAAATATAGCATTGTTTTGTTGGTTTATTTTGTGCCAAACGCCATGCATTATATCATTATATTTATTATTATATAAAATCAGACCAATTATCCAGTTGAAGACGAACAATTTCGATAGGTAAGCTGACAGAATAATCCAGTTGGACTGGGTAGCATTTGGTATATTGAGCCAAGTTTTCACGTCGCCCATTCCATAATGTTTAAAGACCAAAGTCTGTAATAGTGCGTGCTACCTGTCATGACGGGTACGGATCCCTACGCCATCTATGTTCTCCACCTTTGTGAACCATGGGGTACTTACAAGTCCCCGTGCTCCAACCACCACTAAGTACAGTCTCATGTAACAATCTCATATTTTGATACATATTTTATCTTATTGACTTACGGCGCAGAAACATGGACACTGACGGTGGGCCTGATACACAATCTGACGCACAAACATATAAAACAAAACATGAGAGGCATGAGAAACTGAGATGGAGTAGGAATACTCAACGAGTGAAGATAGCAACAGTAGAATGCATCCCGATCCAGCATCTCAGATACTGCCTTATATCTTACTCGCTGCTAACTCTCGGAAAGACCTAAAATATCTGGGAAAGAAATTTTTTTGCAGTTTTTTTTTATAATCCTTAATTGCAAATTTTATAAGTATATAACTTTTTTTAAGCTCAATGGGTTTGAGGTTTAGTTAGAATTTGACAGATGGATCAAAAAGTTTAGCTATAAGGGTAATGACGGACCTTCAAAAATAGCATATCATTTTGTATGACCAATTAATAGGAGAGAAGCATGATAAATGTAAGAAGATGGTTAAAATATTTAGAAAAAAAAACTATAGTTATGAACTGCATATACGAGAAAAAATTGAGATAAGGGGAGCATCTGTTGAGAATGAATGATGCCAGATGGACATAGAGAATGACAGAATGGTAAATCCAAGACAAAAAGCAAAAGAAACGTGGGACGTCCAGGAAAAAGAAGGATTGATGTCATAAAAAAGGAATTATATGACGCATGGCACAGAGAAATAGGGGACAGGAAGAAATAGCAGTTCTTAGAGGAGACCTACGCTCGTAATATAGCTGCTGAGAAAAACGAAGAAAACCAAAGATATAAAAGCTATTAATGTAATGACTATAAAATTACAATAACTTAATATAATAACAATTGTAGGGGTGGTTTAAATGAAATCACGTGAACTGGTTGAAATAACGGATTTAATGACCGAACAGAAGGCACACTTCGGATACGAACAAATTACAAAAACAACAGGCACTCGGGAGATTCGAGAGCGCGCAGGAACGGAAATACGGAACGACTCTAACGTCTACCGCTCAGAGCCTCCGCCAGCCGACTGTCTAAAATCGCGTCTGCGTAAGCGCGAGGGTGAGAGAAGCAAGGTCCTGAACATTTCCGAGCGGTCCCGAAACTAATCGGCATAACGCCTAGGATGCTTTCCTCCACCAATGCGCAAGGGAGGACAACCCCAAGATCACTCGATACACAATCTAATGAAAATGACGTAATAAAGACAAATAAATAATTACATACCTAATGATAATGATAAATTCATCATCAGCCGAAATACGTCCACTGATGTACATAAGCCTCCCCTATAGAATGGCACTTTTAATGGGCTGCTCTTTGGGGAATTTACCATAATCAGTATGCTTGGCAGGCGGATTGGTGATCGCAGCAATCATCTTAATATACACAGGAGAACGTTACTTCCCGTCTCCGGTGCAATCCCTTAGTCACGACTCAGACGGTGGGCCTATTCTACGCCGGAAAACACGCGGCAAATGATAATTTAAATTTATTTGTTTTATATTATAACACTGTTGTCTATGCCAACTCAAGTTACTTCGCAAACGCGATTCAACTGTCATTTTGACGTCTATTCATTTTTATATTTTATCGAGTTCGCTGTCAAGTGTCAAGAGATATACGACTACGATGTAACTAGCCTCTGCATTAAAATCATCTCCAAATTTCAACTATTCCTTTATTTTGTTAATCATCGTTAACAAAAAGTGGCGACCGTGACAGGACGAGAAACTGCAATCTCGTGTCTACTTCCGAAGTGCAACTTGAAAACAAGAGCCAATATCGACGTGCCGCTTCCTACCTACTTCGTGCAAAAACAAAGAAGAAACGTGGTCTAGCTGACAATCAGCTTCCAACAAGCTACAGCGCCGCGATCACTACAGCATTGCGAAGCCAAACAAAAAGTGAGCTCGTTCCATTCCATCCACATAATCCCAAATTTCCACTTTGATTTGCGCAAATAAAGTAAATTTTAGTAATCTACCTACATTACATTTTAAAAAATACCTATATTTATGATAAGAACAGGATATATCCTTGCTATTACCTTATGCTTTTGTGCTTTGCCATCCCAACACAATTTAAGAAAAACTATTTACATATTCAAGTGCTTGCAACCCTCTATTTAAGCTGCTTCCGGCTCGCACCAAATTCACAACGCGCACCTACCTTGCTTGCTGCTCTTCGAGTGCCTCCTGCCTGCTGGCCCTAATATCAACCGATGACTACGCTTCTGCTGAGCGAACACCGGCTTGCCTTCAGTGCTACATCAGAGTGAGGAGCGTATCGTATGCAAATTTAAACTATTTTATTAACGGCTAATTTCTAAATTCGTGTGCCAATTCAAGCTGTCATGTCGGAGTTCAAGTTAAAGCAATTAATTGTAAAGCGCAGTTCAATTAAAGGACGCCTTACTAAATTTAAAAATCAATTGGATGAACTGCACGACACTAAGTTAGACTCACTTGAAACTGGCAAACTGAATGCTAAATTAGCCAAGTTTGAAGCTTTGTTCAATGAATTTGATGGGCTGCAGGATGAAATTGAACTGTTAGATCAGGAAAATTTAAGTTCAGAATTAAACGAAAGAGATGTAATCGAACAAGATTTCTTCCATTGTATTGCTACTGCTCAGGATATTGTACTGAGTTCCAATCATCAGTCTAAGGAGGAGTCTGATCATCATAGCTCTGCTTCGTCATGCGACAGCAATCATTGTCATAATGTGTTAGGATTTCGTTTACCTGTTATCAAAATTCCTAATTTCGATGGCACATACTATAAATGGCTTGAGTTTAAAGAAACCTTCACTTCTTTAGTTCATGATAATACTAAAATCAAAAATATTCATAAATTTCATTACTTGAACTCATACTTAGAAGGTGAAGCAGCTCGTGTGCTCTGCAATTTAGAAGTTTCAGATTCAAATTACCCTGAAGCTTGGAAACTGTTGTGTGAACGATATGATAATCCGCGCCAGCTAATTAATAATCATTTAAAGTCATTATTTAATTTTGAATCAGTGCGAGAAACAGACAAATCCCTACGATTTATTATTGATCATATAACCAAAAACTTAAGAGCTCTAAGCACGCTAGGGTTGCCTACAGACAAGTGGGATGTTTTAATAATTCATCTGGTCACAGCAAAGTTGGACAACAGTACATGTTTTAAATGGGAGGAACATAGGAATGTCTTACCTGATATACCCACACTCAATAACTTTTTCAGTTTTTTGAAAAATAGGGCTGACGTTTTAGAAACTGTCAACCGCAATAAACAGGATAGGCAACAGACGCCTAAATATTCAGCATTGTCTAATCAACACAAAACACAAATAAAGACTTCAATGTTCACTTCTGCTAAGGGACGATCCCCTACTAAGACTTCTCTTGAATGTGTGGTATGTAAACAGAACCACCGCCTATATGAATGTTCTGTCTTCAAGGCTAAAACTCCTGAAGAAAGGATGTCCACAGTTACCTCTCTCAATCTGTGCCAAAATTGTCTTCGTGCAGGCCACGAGACCAGCTCATGCAGGCTTCCAGGTTCCTGCCGCCGCTGTAAAAGCCGTCACAACTCGCTCCTGCATGTTCCAGTAGACCAAGGAAACCCTGATCCTCCACAAGCTATCTCCATGACAACTATATCTTCATCAGAGATATTGCTGTGCACTGCCATATAAAAATTACCAATCCCATTTCCAAAGAAGCTATAACAGTTCGAGCCTTGCTCGACAGCGGGAGCCAGTCATCCTTCATCACTGAAGCTGTAAAGCATAAGTTAAATCTGTCTCCTCAGCCATCAAATACGAATATAGTAGGTCTTGGCGATACGCCACTAAATTTAAATACCAAACGCTGTACCCTACATTTGCACTCTAGTAGCAGCCCTTTTAATGCTGTAATATCCTGTTTGATATTACCTAAAATTTCAAGTAACCTACCTAAAGTTGCTTTAGATATAAGGCATCTTAATTTATCCAATTTTCAGTTAGCAGACCCCAGCTTTAACAATCCCATCCCCTATCGAAATGCTCATTGGCGCTGACCTATTTTGGGACGTGATCGGCTCAGAGCAACACTCCCTCGGCGCCAAGAATCCTATACTACGAAGCTCTAAACTAGGGTGGCTCGTTGCAGGTCCCATGCTACCATCAACCAAGGCTAAACAGTCAAACAATTTAATTCATTGCAACTTTGTCATGAATGATGATCAGCTACCTAATCTCAATGATGAACTGACTAAATTTTGGAACTTAGAAAGTTTTCCAGAGCCTAAGGCTCCTTGTCTAACAACCGAACAAAAGTTATGTGAGCAACATTTTCTAGCTAACACGCAACGTTGCGATGACGGTCGTTTTAGTGTAGCACTCCCTCTGCGAGATGGCCTGGAGTCCTTAGGTGACTCATACAACATGGCTAAGAGAAGATTTCTGAGCTTAGAAGCTCGTTTCAGGAAACTACCTGAACTAAAGGAACTCTACAGCGACTTCTGAGTTTCTTTTCGTTTCTTCTGAGTATGAAAATCTTGGCCACCTTTCTGAAAGCCCAGTGCAGAGGCCTATTAACTCCTATTTTCTTCCTCACCACCCAGTCATAAGGGAACAAAGTGAGTCTACTAAATTACGTGTCGTTTTTGACGCCTCGGCTCGAACGACTTCAGGAATATCCATAAATGACCTACAGTTAGTAGGACCTACCTTACAGGAACCAATTTTCAATATTCTAATCCGCTTCCGTCTCTACAAATACGCCCTATCTGGCGATATAGAAAAAATGTTTCGCCAAGTCCTAATTAGCGAATCGGATCGCAATTGCCAATTAATATTGTGGCGAGACACCGAGAGCCACCCACTGCGAACCTTGCAGCTAAATACCGTTACGTACGGTTTCGCCAGCGCAAGCTACCTCAGCACTAGATGCATATGGCAACTTGGAGAAGAATGTGACAACCCTAAAATAAAGAAGGTCATACAGAAGGACTTTTACTGTGATGACTTGCTTACCGGTGGTGACACCGAAGAAGAACTATGTCACATTCGACGCAAGGTCTCAGACGAGCTCGCTAAAGGGGGGTTTCATTTACGAAAATATAGATCAAATCTACCCGAGCTAATTTCTGACAATATCAATCTAGAGGAAAGCGATCTGATGATCAGCAATGCGACCAGCACCCTCGGCGTCGGGTGGGAGCCTTCATCTGACGAACTACATTTCAATATTAAAAATACCCCAGTTGAAATATTAACTAAGAGGACAATTTTATCCTCAACATTTCAAATTTTCGACCCTCTTGGACTATTATCTTTATGCACAATAAAGCCTAAAATTATCATACAAGAATTATGGCTCCAAAAGCTAGACTGGGACGAACCAGAAATCAAATCTTCTTGGGAAAAATTTACAACCCACTTAGGAGTTCTTTCTTCTCTTAAAATTCCAAGATATGTCTTGAATGACAACCCTAATTCAATAGAAATGCATTGTTTCTGTGACAGTTCACAAAGAGCCTACGGGAGCTGTATATATTTAAAAGCTGTTGATAGCAGTGGAAACGTGGCCGTCAACCTTCTGTGTGCCAAGGCACGTGTTGCACCCATAAAGCCCACTACAATCCCAAGGCTAGAGCTTTGTGGGGCCTTACTAGCGGCCCAGCTGGCCTCTAGCACAATGAAAGCGCTACGTTGCAATGTAACCCGTCAGGTCTACTGGACAGACTCGAGCGTAGTTTTAGCTTGGTTGCGAGTACCGAATAAAACGAAGACCTTCGTTGCTAATAGGGTAACCGCTATTAGTGAACTTACCGACATTTCCTCATGGCGTCATGTGCCTACTTCTGAAAACCCTGCAGATCTCGTCTCTCGGGGCGTGGATCCTCAATTTGTAAACAATTGTACCCTGTGGTGGCATGGACCATCTTTCTTATTACAGCCGGAGTCCTCCTGGCCATCTTCACAGTTCACAGAAGTAGCTGTCTTGCCCGAGGTGAAAGCTCTTCCTTCTTTGGTGGCGGAAGCCGCATCTCCGTCGCACCAGAGAAGCCTCTTCAATATCACAAAATTTTCGAAATTAGCAACACTGCAAAGAGTGTTTGCTACAGTCCTGAGATTTATACACAATTGCAGAAATCCTAATAATAAACTATCAGGTCCCTTACACACAAAAGAGCTAGAGAGCTCTCTCAAATCATTAATCAAAATTGTTCAAAACGAATCTTTCGCAAAAGAGTTAGAGCTTGTACGAAAGAGCAAATCACTAAAGTCACATGTCACCATCTGCTCTCTCAACCCCTTCATAGATTCAGAAGGAATATTTCGTGTTGGAGGACGAATTGACTCGTCAAAACACCCATATGAAAAGAAACATCCTGCCTTACTAAAGGCTGATCATCACTTAACTAAACTAATTTTTCAGCAAGAACATCAGCGTCTCTTGCACTCCGGACCTCAGCACCTTCTCGCTTCTATTAGAGAACGTTACTGGCCTATAGGAGGGCGAAATCTAGCTAGGCGTACAGCACGCGACTGCTTCGTGTGCCGTCGTTTCAAAGGCCAGACGATGAAAAACATAATGGGAAACTTGCCTTCAGAACGTGTAGAGTCTGACTTTCCATTTCGTACTGTTGGCACTGACTTTGCTGGGCCTTTCTTAATAACCGATCGCAAGGGACGCGGGTGTAAAATAACAAAATGTTACCTATGTATATTTGTTTGCTTTCGCTACAAATGCATGCATCTCGAAGCAGTAAGTGATTTAACAAAAGACTCGTTTATATTAACATTAAAACGTTTTATTGCACGCAGAGGCATCCCTAAATTAATTTATTGTGATAACGGTAGAAATTTTGTTGCTGGAGCTAAAGAAATTAATAATTTCATGCAGTCAAATCAAGACTATATTCGAGATTTTGCGGCACATCAGGGCATTGAATTTCGTTTCTCCCCCGCATACGCTCCTCACTTTGGTGGCCTTTGGGAGGCCGGGGTGAAATCAGCAAAATTCCACCTCTATCGTGTTTTAGGAAACGCACATTTAACATTTGAGGAACTCTGTTCTTTATTTGCCCAAATCGAAGCGATCCTCAACAGCCGTCCTTTATGTCCTCTCAGCCCCTCACCTGATGACTTCCAACCTCTTACCCCGGGCCATTTTTTAATCGGTAGAGCACTGACTTCGTTGCCATCGCCGTCTCTGATCGACCACAGCACCCACCGTCTCGACCGATTCCAAAGACTAGAGCAAACCCGACAACATTTCTGGAAGCGCTGGACTACCGAATACGTGGGCGAATTGCAACAACGCACGAAGTGGCGCGTCGCATGCAAGAACCTCCAGCTCAACGACCTGGTCTTGCTCAAAGAAGACAGCACGCCCCCGCTGTGTTGGCGCCTCGGCAGAGTTGACAAACTTTTCCCGGGGACAGACGGTGTGCCGCGCGTCGCCGACGTCTCGACTGCGCACGGTACAGTGCGCCGAGCCATCAACCGCATATGCCTTCTGCCAGCTGCGGACTCTACGGACAGCAGAGCTTCTTGAAAAGAACTTTCAAGGGCCCGGAGGATGTCTACGCCAACTCAAGTTACTTCGCAAACGCGATTCAACTGTCATTTTGACGTCTATTCATTTTTATATTTTATCGAGTTCGCTGTCAAGTGTCAAGAGATATACGACTACGATGTAACTAGCCTCTGCATTAAAATCATCTCCAAATTTCAACTATTCCTTTATTTTGTTAATCATCGTTAACACTGTAATGTAACTGCATGAAAATCAGAATAAAAGCTCAATTTTTTGTTTATTTAATTAATAGCAACCTTAATATTCATAATCGTAAATATTTTTAGTAGTTGGAAAGAATGTAGTGTAAGGCGAATGTACTGAACTTGACTCTTCGATTTCTTCAACTTTTTCTTCTACGTAGTTTTCTGTTACTTGTCTTACCAAGTTACGTAGATAATTATCATTGGATAGATTTGGTTTATTCTCATCTTGTTCTTCTGCAGTTTCAACTAAGCTTTTAGGATCCTTTTCACAAATAAAAGGGTTATTCTGGCCACACCATATATCGTTGAGTCCAATTTTCGAACATCCCATGTCAATGGATCCACAATTTTCACCTACATAGTCGTTTTCAAACATTTTGGCGCTGTTGGGTTCATTTCCCGCCCAATTGGAGTAACCAGCCTCTTCCAGCGTCTGTCCTGTAAATAAATAAATTGGTATTTTAAATATCAGTTATATCAATATATTAACATAGGATAGGAAAAAGGACATAGGATAGTTTTTATCCCGAAAAATATCTCATTCCTACGGAAAACCAAATTAATCGTTAAAAGCAGTGTGTTAATATCGAAACCTATGCGGACGAAGTTTTGCGGGCAAAAGCTGGTCACCTATAAATATATAATTGAAGACCGTCTCGAAAACAAATACTTCTAACTAAAAAAACTATGTCTTCATCAACAGCCTTAGATCTACTGAACCAGACCTCACGTAGAGTGATGTTAATAATGATTATATCCTAGTCACCACACTGGGTATCCGGGGTGATGATGCTGATGACCGCAGTATAATACTATACACAGATGATGCTGCTGCTCACCTATAAAGATATAATTGAAAACCGTCTAGAAAACAAATACTTCTAACTAAAAAAAACCTATTTTCATTTAGTTAGAAGTATTTGTTTTCTAGACGGTTCCTTTTCAATTATATCTTTATAGGTGACCAGCTTTTGCCCGCGACTTGGTCCGCGTAGGTTTCGATATTTACACACTGCTATAACGATTAAATTGGTTTCCCGTTGCGATACTAACCTTGTATAGTTAACCAATACCTTTGGTTTTCTGAAGACCGGAAGCCTAGCAATACAATTTCTTTATCAGAACTGGTCCCGATCTTAGGTCTTTTCTGGAACAGTTTCTTGAAGACATGGGCTTCAGTAGGGCTGTTGGCGATGGCCAGGTATCCGCCCTCCGCGGCGCAGGTCATAAACGCTCCAGACCACGTGCTATCCACGTTGTGAAATTTGTAGCAACTGCCTGTTCTAGGCTCAAACTGGTATCCTGCAGAAGGCAATATCTTTAATTATAATAAAACTGTAACTGGTCTATGTCTGTACATGAGAGATATTTAAAAAAAATGGTATGCGGAGTCTTTATAGGGCCAATAGAAGCTAAAACTTTTTTTTTTAGATTTGATCTGTCTGTATGTATGTTTGTTACCGCATCACGCAAAACCTACTGAATGAAATTTGATGCGATTTTCACAGTTGTCTTGCTGGTGGTCTAACTTAAAATCTGGTGCATATTTCATCTTGATACTCCACTCAGAACCTGAGATATTAATAAAGTAAATTTTTCTAGAATCCATTATATCGGATGATAATAAAACGACTGTTAATATTTCTTCCAGTAACTCAGTATCACATTTAGAAATCATTCATGAAAAAAAACATCTCTTTTTTACGAAAATTTTGATAAAAAAAATGCAATATTTCTCGAACGTACGAGTATGTTCATCATATGGGCGAGGTCAACGGCCGCGGCGCGACAAAAGACGCGGCGCGTATGGGATTGAGTGAAATTTAGTTTTTGGGGATGTTTTTGGGGATAGGGATGAAGATGAGGTTGGGGTTGGGTATGGGATATTGAGAGTCTCGAATCTGAGTGGGTGTGGAAGTAGAAATGGGAAGAGAACGGGAGCGGAAGTGGGAACGGGGGCGGATTCTGTAGTTCACGCGAGCAGAGCCGCGGGCACAGCTAGTCATAAATAATAAGTATTACATACATACACTTGTCTAATCCCAAACTAAGATTTCTCCTGTGCTATGGAAATTAAACAAGTATTGGACAGTTCACAAATATAATATTTTTCTACCCAAAGGTTGTCTGGAAGAAATCGCTTAAAGCGATAAGACCGCCTAAATTGTACTATTTGTAACTTCTATAACGTGTAACTGTATTTGTTTGTGCAATAAAGTGTATTTATTGTATTGTATAACATCCAGACCGGGACCAAATCGTACAAAGTTGTCTGTCCCCAGTGGGAATCGAATCCACGACCCCTGGCGCTCGACTCCAATGACCAAATCACTAGGACAACGAGGCGGTCAAACTTCATTAGCTAACGTGTTTATATGCGATTAGGCGTCTTACCACTATCAATTGTGCCACATTCAGAAATTGCTGGCATATTTTCTGTCCTCTTCCTATAGCATATGTAGGAGTACGTATCATTGCACTGGATGTCAGCCATGGTGTCATTGGGGTGCAGGATCAGACACTCCTCACCGTTTTTGTAATTGTCGGGTTCGTTTGGTGCCCAACTAACTGGTATCTTGGACAGCGGCACTCCTGGAAAGTTAGATTCTTTTATAATAATATATTATTGCAGGCCAACGATTTCTATGTACTACTAGATGGAGCCTTCCAAACAATCGCTCTGTTCCACGCAAGTAGCCACAACTCTTTCACATTCACAATGAAACTTGTGCAGTTACTACGCAGAACATTTAATTATTACTAAATATTGACGCTACGGTTAAATAATGTCAATATTTAGAAAATAATTAAATGTTCTGAGTAGTAACTGCACAAGTTTCAAAGTGAATGTGAAAGAGTTGTGGCTACTTGCGTGGAACAGAGCGATTGTTTGGAACGCTCCATCTAATAGTACATAGAGATCGTTGTTGCAGGCATAAACAAACCATATTTATGTGAACGAGACAAATCCTACTAATATTATAAATGCGAAAGTTTGGATGTTTGTTACTCAATCACGCTTCAACCACTGGACGGATCGGAATGAAACTTGGCACACATATAAGTTTCATTCCGATCCGTCTAGCATTTGATATCGGGAATCATTTTCTCAGAATTTTCATAGGAATTGTCTTCCACACTCACTAACCTTCAATGGAGAAGTAATCTCCCTTGGAGTACGTAGCGTGAATGCCAGTGAATACCGTTCGTGGAGGGTCTGTGCTCGTATTTATCAACTCTCCCATAGCCTTCATCAGCTGAACATTTGTTGGTGATGCTAGGGAAGCACCTGTAGAGTTGAAAAACATATTAAAACTGTGCTTAAGTAACTGTTTTTTTATCTATGTTTTGTCTGAGACAAAAACAATTACTGAATCTAACATTTGGTGTCATTGGGACCAGTAAATGAGATCAACCTTCAAAGGCTAGTATGATGGACCAACGCACAGACGACTGATCGACAGGACCCTTCAGGGGATCATGCTCGTCATCGCATTATTTCCACGACGTCTAGTTCCAACCATAATCACTTTCCCAAAATTTAAAGAACCTTTATCCAGCTGTGTGCAATAGCTTTTAAACAAAACTAAAACTATTAATAAATCATTATATTTATTATGTTTTATTATATTTATTGATGAGTAAGGCGGCTGGCAAACACAGGATGAGAAGAGCCGAGAATCGGGTTCAATGGCGCGCCTCAGTAGAGGCCAGGAGAGGAACATTCCCGCCTCCTCACCATTCTCCCCCCGCAACTCCTCTAAACGAGGATCAACGGAGGTAACTGCAAAGACACCTACCAGTGAAGGTAGCGCCCAGGTAAGTCCCGGGTCATGAATTTACGCTACCTTGGGCCCCAGACAAATTGAATTAAAGAAGTAAAGAGTCAAAGTAGGAAGAGAGTTCCCACACACTACCCTTATGGAAGGGCTAGTCCAACTAGTTCTACGATCGGAGAGATCATATTGAATTTGGAAAGTCATCGTAGGTCATACGATATATTACCTTCGTGCTGGCACCTGAGCTGAGCATCAGGCCACGTGGCTGGAACGAGGTGGAACTTGAACCAGCCATCCGCTTCCTGACTGAACTGGTAATCCGAACGGAACTGGGCGGCATCTAAATAAGTACAAACCCATCCCATTAATATTATAAATGTGAATGTTTGGATGTTTGTTACTCAATCACGCTTCAACCACTGGACGGATTGGGACGAAACTTAGAACACATAGGTTAGGTCCTGGAATAGGACATAGGATAGTTTTTTATCCCGAAAAAGCATCTAATTCCTACGGGAAATATATAATAATCATAATCATCATCAGGTTATTTTTGTCTGCACTGCAGGAGCACAACCCTCTCTCACCTGCCGGAGACAGACGGAGGATTTGGCCTACACTCCCCGCGCTGGCCAGACGGGTTGGGGAGATTGATGTTTTATAATGTATTCCCTTAGTCGCCTTGTACGACATCCACAGGAAGAGTTGGAGTGCTCCTATTCTACTCTACCGGAAACCACACGGCATAAAAATATACAAAAAAAACATATATTTACCAAGAAATGGAAGAGACAGGCTTAACACAAAAAGTCCGAAAGACAGCTTCATATTTGCGAGACTACAGTTTCCCAACTGTTTGCAATTCGCCTGTTCTGTGGTTTTATATTAACTGTCTGTAAACACTGTTATCATTTAATTAAAAATTAAGACAAAAACATTATAATTGAACATGTAAACAAGTCAGTTTATCCAAGAATTCAGTATAGTGATACCATTTGGACTATTAAATTCTTGAACTGCATTTTAAATGTCTTCAGCATTTTTGTCTTTCATATGTACGCCGTGTGGATTCCGATAGAGTAGAATAGGACCACTCCAACTCTTCCCGTGGATGTCGTACAAGGCGACTGAGGGAACTCATTATAAATCATGGTGTCATGTTGATGGTGTCTGCATCAACAACATTAACTATGCTGATGACATGGTCCTTATGAACCCAACGATCAGTGCTCTGAAGAAGTTACTGAGCATGTGTGAGTCCTATGCAGAGGCCCATGATCTCAAGTATAATGCAAGCAAGAGTGCGTTGATGGTGTTTAAGGCGGGCAGTAAATGCTACTCAAATGTACCAAGCGTCTCACTCGGGGGTACTCCTTTGAGTCGAGTCGATAAGTATAAGTATTTGGGCCACTGGGTTACGGAGGATTTGAGAGATAACGTGGATGTTGAAAGGGACCGTAGGTCGCTGGCTGTCCGATGCAACATGTTGGCTCGCAGGTTTGCACGTTGCATTAAACATGTAAAGGCTACGCTTTTTAAAGCGTATTGTCAATCCTTTTATACGTGCAGCCTGTGGGTCAACTATACGCAGAGGGCATACAGCGACCTGCGGGTTCAATACAACAACGCGTTAAGGGTGCTGATGGGGCTGCCGAGGTACTGCAGTGCCTCCGGTATGTTCGCGCTGGCACAGATTGATGATTTCGATGCCATCATGCGTAAACGGTGCGCCTCTATGATGGCTCGGGTGCGCGCCAGCCCCGACAGGATCCTGAACGTGCTGGCTGACCGGTGGGACTCTCCGATGCTGGGGCGGTGGATACGACTGCATGCAGTCAAGTAGCCTCGCCGCCCAGTATCGGACAGCCAAATTATATTATAGTTTTAAGTATTTTTAATATTGTGTAATATACTAACATTAGTGAATAAGATACTTGTTACTAACACAATTTATTCTATTCTATTCTATAAAACATCAATCATGGCCTTCCCAACCCGTCTGGCCAGCGCGGGGAGTGTAGGCCAAATCCTCCGTCTGTCTCCGGCAGGTGAGAGAGGGTTGTGCTCCTGCAGTGGAGACAAAAATAACCTGATGATGATGATGATGATCTTTACGCAATTCAACAAAATTGGTGAGGGGCATTACCTATTATGAATTTTAAAAGCACCTCTCAGCCGATTAGGTGGTTTTAGGGTAGTCAGAAATATCAGTGCCAAAATTAATCAAATTACCAAAGCTACATACAGCTAAGGGAACCTCGCGAGGTATCACTTACCGAGTACCGACTTTGACGCAACTTGCTACAGATACCTATTTGAATCATCATATCAGTCCTTAGCCACACGGGATACTATGCATAAAGAAATTGACAGAAGAATCGCCAACACATGGAAAAGATTTTGGTCTCTTAGCGAAATTATGAAAAACAAAAACATGCCAATTAAAGATAAAAGAAAAGTCTATAACACGTGCATTTCGCACTGTTTAACATATGGCTGTCAAACATGGGCATTAAAAAAGACACTAACTAACAAAATAATCGTATGTCAAAACGGAATAGAGAGAAGTGTAATCGGAGTAAGAAGAAGAGATAAAATAAGATTAAACAAAATTAAAAAGGTTACTAAATTTAAAGATGCGAACAAAGTATGCAAAACACTTAAATGGAAATGCATAGGACATATGCTGAGAGAGAAAAATGAGAAATGGAGTAGAAGAATATCAGAGTGGTACCCCAGGGATGGTGAAAGGAGAGGTCGACAAATGAACCGTTGGGAAGATGACCTTAAAAGAACTGCCGGTCCAGAATGGATCAAAATTGCAAGAGACAGAGATAAGTGGAAGTCTTTGGAGGAGGCCTTTGTCGAAGACAAGCTGTTATTTAATAAACCGATCGTCATTAATAAAATGTAATACTTAGTATTTATGTCAAATTATGGTTTAACAGTAATAATGGCTTATTATTATTATCAGTCCTTAGACGTCCGCTGCTGGACATAGGCCTTCTCCAATGATCGCCACCACACCCGATAGCTCTGCCCTCCGCATCCAGCCGCTTCCGGTCACCTTCTTCAGGTCGTCGGTCCATCTGGCGGCGGGGCTTGCCACCCTGCGCGTGACGATCCGCGGTCTCCACCCCAGAACCCGTCTGCCCCAACGGCCGTCGGTACTGCGACATATGTGACCCGCCCACTGCCACTTCAGCTTATTAATTCTTTCGGCTATGTCGGTCACCCTCGATCTTAGACGGATTTCTTCATTAAGAATCAATCAAAGAAGAATCCTTCAATTCAATTCAATTCAAATATTCTTTATTGTGCACCCAAACATATACATTTTTTAATGAAAACAAATCTTACATATAAGGATGAATTTAGTGTACAACGGCGGCCATATCGCTTTCAGCGATTTCTTACAGGCAACTTTTGGGTGGTGGCGAATTTTTTGAGGAGTGGAAATACTGGATGCAAAGAGTATACAATTTATATAACAAACTTGCATGAATACTTAAATAAATATATGCCTACAAACCGATAACTAGTAATACGAAATATAATCCATATCGTGCCAATAATCCTTCAAAGAAACCCCGAGCATAGCCCTCTCCATAGCTCGCTGAGCGACTTGAAACTTGTGTATCAGGCCCAACGTTGCATTAAAAATTAGTAAGTGATATCCGCGAGCTTCCCATGTCTTATGATACTCGTAGATCTTTCAATGTTCGAAGAAAGAGTTCCGATTGTTTAATGTATGCAAGTATAGAGTTGCCATTATCGTCAGGTTGCCCACTGTGTTCTTTATAATCCTTCTTAGTGCGCGTGTTTCTCTACGGAGCTCTAGTTATACTGTGCTATTTATTAAGGTTATCATTATCACATATGTTACAATAAAATTCTACAGGAGAATACGTCGATATAGATACCAAGAAATGAAATACCTAATTCATAATTGTATCGTCATAAGAATTTCCAAGCTGGTTTTATGTTTGACGTATTAGAACAAGTTTTCAAAACAAAACTTATCATAACCCTCGCCGCTGGCATCATGGGCCTTCAGAAGCAACTGGTCTACTTTCCCAAAATGACCACTTTCCAAAATGACAACTTCCCAAAATAACTATTTCTCACTAACATTTTAGAAATTTAAATATTCACCGAATGTCCTCATATAACATTACTAATAAGCTAGAGCCGTGGTAGCCTGGTTGGTTGTGCACTCGCCTCACGTTCGTGAGGTCGTGGGTTCAAAACCTTTTCGAAACTTAAGTACGGTTTATTTATAATACCACAGGCTTTTCGGTGAAGGAAAACATCGCAAGGAAAACCTGCATATGCCAAAGAAGAGATTCTAAGACGTGTGTGAAGTCCTCCAAATCGGCTTGGGGCACCGTCGGTGGTCAGGGATCTGGCACAAAAGATCCTGGTGGGTCGAAGTGCCCCCTAAGATGATATGATAAAAATAAGAACCTTACTAATAATATTTCTTTAATTCAGATAAAGGACATATACATTATAATTACAATCTACAATGTAAATCATATCTGTAAAATAGAATTACAGCGAATTACAGCAAATGTATGTATGTATGTAAGTAAACGCTTTATTGTACCAAAAATAACAACAACAACAATAATAAAATAGGAATTAAACTGTGTACAAAGGCGGACTTATCCCACTTAGGGATCTCTTCCAGTCAACCTTAGAGTAACCGAAAGGACAAGTATAATGCGTTTAGTACCAAATTTGATAAAGAAATGTACCTACTTTTAATAAAATTTAATAAATGATTTACACCTGTCAACTCTGGCCATAAATTACGCTATTCGGTGCATCGCAATGGCGTTAAACGTGTCCACGTCAGCCTTAAGAAACATACGTGTCGCTGTAATCCCATCAACTGCCGAAAGTAAATAAAAAAAAACTGTGTTTCCAGTCCGTAAATGAAAAACGGGATTGTCGTACAGTAACTGAAAGGCAGTATCAAATATTTTTAAAAATATCGATTATAAATATATACGTCTGAAAAACCTTTTGTTGGAAAATGAATATTATTCCATAAATGAACTTTCTAAAAAATTAAATTGGTGGGGCCCTCTGACGTTTAATTTAATTTGTGATAATTTAATACCAAATGTATTTTTAAATTTTTATTTTAATATTATATACTGACAGTATGTTATATACTATGACATTATTTGAGTTGTTGACATTGTAATTTATACATTATTTTATTTTATGACGATCCCTTTTACCATATTAGAATGACATGTAAAATTGAATTTTTAAGATGTAAAAGTGAAATAAATAAATCTAATCTATATCGATTTTAATTCTACATAACGACCATTGGCTTAAAAAATTAAAGCGATTCTTAATTCACACCAATATTTTATCTTTAGCCCGGTTTTAGGCATTGTTCTTTCAGCTCAATCGGTTGAGCAGTTTTCGAGATATCCGGGGGACAGATAGACGAACAAAATATCTTCGCCTTACGGGTATCCGTTTTGACGAATCTAAAAAAAAATATGTATAAAAATATGTAAAAATTTTTTTTTGTACAATAGTAAAATGTGTAACATACTCGTATATATTTTAGATCAGTCAAAACGGGTGTTATATATTCTCATAGAATTCACGGATTATGTAAGTAATATAAAGACGGCATAATTTAATTTTAATCTAAAATATTAGCACTATTTACTTAGACCGGTCTACTTTTATGTCAGTCAGTACCATGCGCAAAAAGACGGCGCGGCAACTTCAGAGATATTTAGTTATTTGGCGACACTATAGCTACAGTGGGGGATCTTAATCATCATCATCATCAGGTTATTTTTGTCTCCACTGCAGGAGCACAACCCTCTCTCATCTGCCGGAGACAGACGGAGGATTTGGCCTACACTCCCCGCGCTGGCCAGACGGGTTGGGGAGGCCTGATTGATGTTTTATAATGTATTCCTTAGTCGCCTTGTACGACATCCACGGGAAGAGTTGGAGTGGTCCTATTCTACTCTACCGGAAAATACACGGCAATTATATATATCTATATTGTATTTATGTACTCGTATATATAATACTATTATTAACCTCTCTCTTTCCAGACATGGTTTGGCTGGAAGAAATCTCTTTTTAGAGATAAGCACACCTGTGTATACGTCCTCTCCTTTTATGTCTTTATTTTTATATTTTCTGTGTACAATAAAGTTATAAGAGGTAAAAAATTGCTTCGGGGAATGAGATGCGGTGAAGTAGAAAGGTCTATTGCATAACTGTCTAATTTCTCCAATGGGCCTTTAACTCAATTCCCTATTGTAGAGAAACTGTAAACATACATACATATATTTGCCCTCGACTGTACACGTATCTCTCTCAGCGAGCTATGGAGAGGGCTATGCTCGGCGTATCTTTGAAGGATATGTTTCGTAATGAAGAGATCCGACGAAGAACGAAGGTGACCGACATAGCCGAAAGGATTAGCAAGCTGAAGTGACAGTGGGCGGGCCACATCTGTCGCAGAACCGACGGCCGTTGGGGCAGACGAGTTCTGGAGTGGAGACCACGGATTGGCACGCGCAGAGTAGGGCGCCCCGCCGCCAGATGGACCGACGACCTAAAGAAGGTGGCCGGAAGCGGCTGGATGCGGAGGGCGGAGGACCGGGTGTGGTGGCCTATGTCCAGCAGTGGACGTCTGAGGGCTGACATGATGATGATGATGTACACGTATAATCTTTACACCAATGGTATAACTACTTTGACGGTATTTATTCAATTTACTTGATTTCAGTATATCATACTGTTGCAGTAGAACTAATGGGAAGGCCTTTGTTATATTTATTCATTTCCAATATATTATACTAAGCAGTACGACTAGCTGGACTTTTTTTGTCCAATCTGTCCGATCGTTGAACTAATAGTATAGACTGGTTGGACTAACCCAGTTCCTCTTTATTCTATACATTAGTTACAGATGTTTTATTATGATCAAGATTCTTATCCAAAATAGGTTGTTGCGTAGAGCTTGCTTCTTTAATCTCTGCAGCTTCCAGTTCCAAGCCTCTTGGAGTCATCTCGCAAATGAAAGGTTGTCTATCACCACACCACAGGTCTTTCAGTCCAATGTTATCTCGTCCCATGTCTATGGATCCGCAGAATTCGCCGTTGTGTTTCCTTTTGTTCTTCTTTAACTTCTTGGGTTCCTTTTTTGCCCACTTGTCGTATCCAGTCTCCTCGAGGGGTTGTCCTGAAAAACAACCATGATATATATTGATCTAACCTGTGGCATCTTCAATGAGAACTTATGACTGCATTCTTAAAGAGCTAAATATAACGCAGCGGCTCTCCACTATCCACAGAGAAAAGACACTAAGCTTCTTCGATCACATAATGCGGTCTCTCAAGCACAAGCACGACCACTGCCGTGTGGTTTCCGGTAGAGTAAAATAGGACCACTCCAACTCTCCCCGTGGATGTCGTACAAGGCGACTAAGGTCTCACTCGCGCGTCTCTCTCTCTCGCGTCTCACTTCACACCACCAAAGAGACCCAACAGTCGACTACTGCTCAAGTTACGTGTCTTGAACTGTACAATAAAATAAAAATACATTATAACAATCAGGCCTCCCCAACCCGTCTGGCCAGCGCGGGGAGTGTAGGTCTCCGGCAGAAGAGAGAGGGTTGTGCTCCTGCAGTGGAGACAAAAATAACCTGATGATGATGAAGCACGACCTGGAGAAATCATAATCCTTGGACAAGTGGAGGGCAGGCAATCCAGTGGACGAGCTCTAACTAAGTGGTCATACCAAGTGAAGAGGGTAGTTGGTGGATCTTTGTATGAAGCGGTGCTCTTAGCCAACGACCGCAATGCGTGGAGGTATTCTGTTCTGTTCCTCAGCAGTGAGAGAACGACGGAGAAGAGAAGATAACCTTTTCAAAACTAAGTCACACCATTTTGCTACCAGAAGTTTTACGGTACGAGGTAATTTTTTGTCTGTGTTACTACTAACTGCTCCAGTTTCAACATGGGATTTTTTCCAATAAATTCTCGTATAATCGAATAGATAGGTCTATATGAGGAAACCTGCATACACCAAAGAAGAAAGCCTACTTGTTAAAAAATGGACTATTATTGAATGACAAAGATGCCTGCCATCAATGTGGCTTCAGTTTCACACAATATTTTTAATATCGTATGCAAATTTGAATTTAAAAGATGTGTTGTTGGAAGTTTGTTGCGCCGTTTATTATTCACAGCGCTAAAACCTAGCGAGTCGATAAAAAAAGCGGCCAAGTGCGAGTCGGACTTGCCCATGAAGGGTTCCGTAGCAGCAAGTAACATAATATAAAAGTTATTGTAGTTCGTTGTAACTTTGATCGATGTTTTAATAATAGTATAGTGGTTTACGATTTATGACGTATTAAAAAAAACTACTTGCTAGATCTCGTTCAAACCAGTTTTCGGTGATATTTTTTAGGATATTAGAAACCTCAATATCATTTTTGAAGTATCCATAGATGTACCCGTATGGGTTTGATGATAATTTTTTTTTTAGTTTCAATTATAAGTATGGGGAACCCCCAAAATTTATTGTTTTTTTTTTCTACTTTTGTGTAAAATCTTAATGCGGTTCATAAAATACATCTACTTACCAAGTTTCAACAGTATAGTTATTATAGTTTCGGAATAAAGTGGCTGTGACATACGGACGGACAGACAGACAGATAGACATGACGAGTCCATAAGGGTTCCGTTTTTTGCCATTTGGCTACGGAACCTTAAAAACTTACTTATATAAATCATGTGCAATAAAGGATTTTGATTTGTACTTTGCTCAACTTAGGGACGTATTTCTAAGCTGGAGATTGATGGACGCTGAGAGGCAAATGACGATGATAAGTGTGATGACGCTACTTACCATGAATCGTCAACCATTCCTCCTGGTAACGAAAGCCCAAATATACCACAGTGTTATGTTTGTCTACCCCTGTGGACCTTGGGCTTTTCTCGTACAGACTCTTGAGAATCTGCGCTTCACTCGGGCTGTTGATGATGGCCAGGTATCCTCCCTCAGCGGAGCAAGTCTTGAATGCTTGAGACCACGAGCGAACTACATGGTGATACTTGTAGCAACTGCCTGTTCGGTTGTCGTATCGGTATTCTGTGAAATAAACACAGTAACTTTGTTCAAACTGTCAGCTTCCTGCTTCATCTTTACTATACTTATAGAACAGACTGCAGAGACTCTATTAAAATAAATTTTAAATGTCCTATCATCAGTCTGTAAGAGCCCACTACTGAACATAGGCCTCTTCCAAGGCGCGCCACTAAACTCGATCCTCGGTTCTTCTCAATCAGTCACTGCCAGGCACCTTACACAGATTATCGCTTCATCTAGCTCATCATAATGTAAAATTTCATTCGGTGGTAATCCTTTACTGTCTTCGGGAGATTTAACATCTTTATCTACTACATTTTTTGTAGATAATTTTAGCTCATCGTAGGAATTCATGTTAAGCACATAAAATTCAGGATCTTTTGTGTCGTCTACCGATTTCCTAGATACTTTTTGTACCCCCGAAGGTTCGTTGTGTAATTGTCATGCAACTCAGCGGTTAAAATTGAACAAGTATCTTTTGAAAGGTTCCGTCAAAATACCCAGATACCCTAATTGGAATGGCATTGGCAATGGTAATGCCTTAAAGAAACTGACAATGATGAATAAAGGTAAGATGATGGATATTATCTGTAATAAAAACTATTACGAGATATTAGACGTTAGACAATTTATAGCAAACTTACTGGCAGCAACAGCAAAAGCAACTATATGTGCCAATCTAGAATTTTCCTCTGTTTTGGAAGGAAAGTGTTTGACTAATTGTTCCAATTAGTCAAACACTTGGTTCTACATGTAGGACTAGTTGTACAAATAATGCCAAGATGGAGTTAGAAGTAGAGTTCTAAAGGTACTATCTTGTTGGCAACATTAATATTAAATATTTTTAATGGCAACACCAAAATAGTAGATATCATTTACCACCTAAGTTCTTTTCTTCTCGCCGCTCTCTCCGTACCGACAAGTGCTCAATAAAAGTTTTCATACAATTTGGCCAATTATTCATTCAAAACAACAGTCCACTCTGCTGCAGCCCCCACCAATGTAATTTGGACATAGGAAAACATAACATCTAGGTTCTAGACCACGAGTACCACGACCAACTTGTACAAAATGTATAAAGTTGTATGTCCCTACGAGAATCTAACCTAACATACGAAGGGTACAAGGGAATAAGGATCAATGTTACAAAGCCATAGAGTTTAATTTGTATAGTTACAAAATCAAATTCAATGGATTTTAAATACACTCGCAAGATCTCCGTTATTTTAATAAGGAGCTTACTGTTTTAGGATTTTTATCGTTATTTGCCTGTACCCTTCATATGGTGCTTGAGTCTAACCAAGCCACTAATTAAAGCCAACGAGGCGGAATAACATTGTAGCAATTGCTTAAGAACCGATCATTACAAGTGTTATTGTCTCACCAGGGTCGATTGTGCCGCAAACAGACATCGTTGGCATGTCGTCTGTCCTTTGTCTGTAGCATATATAAGGGAAGAATCCTTCGCAAGTATCATCAGCCATGGTGCCATTCGAGTGTAGAATCAGACAATCTTCATTGTTATAGAAGTTGTCCGGCTCATTCGGTGCCCAAGTGACAACGAGCTTGGAGATTGGGACTCCTGAAAGAATAATATCAAATGAAAGTTACATTGATTTGGTTATCAGAAGTTTTGTGTATATTTGATATCCTTAGTTCTAACGTTAGTTTTACTTGTATTGCAATGGGTTACGAGTCTTCAGTAATGATGAATCCATATTTTAAATAATTATAAGTCAAGAGATTTTTTAAATGTAATTTATAGAATTATACATGGATATTAAATTATTATATTATATGAATATTGTATGATATAATATGTTGTGATACGTGGTTTAATGTGTTGTGTTGTGATATTGTGGATTTTTATAAATGGATTTTTATATACTGATGTGTCATATAGTGTACAGCATTAGGAGCATTTTATCCATTACTTGCCTTTATCTGCATTTTCAAAATTAATTGTTCCAGTGATTTTTTTTACTGTTTATTCACAGGAATACCTGCTAAGTTTTGCAGTATCTTTTTTTTTTCATTATTCCTGATGGATCTACGCTTGACCTCAATCTCACCTAATGATAAGTGATGGCGAGGCCTAAGGTAGAGGGAACTTACCCAGAAGAAGCATATTCACTCTTCATTTAAAAATATCCAAATTGTACTATCCGGAATACCGAAGCTGACAGGGAATTCCATTCCTTAACGCATTCGCATTATAAGCGAGGAAGCAAAACGGTTCGTGCGAGAGCGTGGTATGTCTACTACAAGCGGATGAAGTCCCCCCCCCCACGCCTGGTAGTCCGGTTGAGGGAGAGAATCAGGATGAAAGAGAGAATCAAATCGTGCAATGATATTGTTAACTCAGTTGTTTGGGCCATCGGATGGGGCTTGATATTGTAAGCTATTTTAAAATATACCAGACTAGCTGTTGCCCGCAACTTCGTCCGTGTGGACAACTTAACATCACAAATTATTATGTATTTCCCGTAGTAATGGAATGTTTTTTCGGGATAAAAACTATCCTATGTCCTATTCCAGGACCTAACCTATATGTATGCCAAGTTTCATAACGATCTGTCCAGTGGTTGAAGCGTGATTGAGTAACAAACATCCAAATATCGAATTAAATTAGTAGGAAGTAGGATATTATTAGTAGGATAGGATAGGATTCTTACCGTCAAGATTTGTCAGCCGTCATCAGATGCAAATGTACCGGTACAATTGTAGAATTTAGGACTACTATAATGGAGTTTAGCACCAAGCACCAGCCTCCCAATCTAATAACAAAATTGTCTCCTCACCCTTGACAGTGAAGAAATGTCCTTTGGCGAAAGTAGCGTGGACTCCAGTGAATATCGCTCGTGGTGGATTCTGGTTAGCCTTCATCTGGTCTCCCATAGCCTTCAGCATTTCCTCATTTGCTGGTGATGCTAATTCGGCTCCTGTTAAAATTCAAATTCCTGTTCTTTTGAGTATGCTGTCAGATGCTAAAATTAATTTGACTCGTCTGTAGAGTAGGGGACCCAGTTAAATGGCTTCAGGGAATGAGGTGGGGTGAGGTAGGAGGGGTCGTCAGACGGACGTATCGCACCATCCTTACGAGGTGTTTTAACTAGGTCCATATCAGATGCTGAAGTTAATAAGACTAGACAAATATAACATCTAGACCGGAACACGACGTCCCCGGTGGGAAGCGAACCCAGGACATCTGGTGCTCGAGTCCAATGACCAAACCACTAGGCCAACGAGGCGGTCAATATTATGGAGTTAAATATTTGTTTACAAACAGCTTGACGTCTCGATGTTTATTTGATGGCAATGGAACGTTATGGGCGCCATATTTAAAAATCATAACTGTAAATTTATTTTAATAAAGTTGCATCTTAGAGGCAAAAACTAATAAAAGATACGATACTATTATAAAAAAGTTTTCGAGAATTTGACAAACGCCCTATAAGTCATGTTATATTCAATGCAAATCGATACTTAAGTATAATAAATAAGGATTCTTTACCTTCGCGCATACACCGTAGCATTGCATCTTTCCACATAGCAGGCAGGGGCTGGAACTTGAACCATCCATCCGCCTCCTCGTTGAACTGGTAATCGGTACGGAAATCTGCAGCACCTGGAAAAAAATCATGGTCATCTCTGGTCATGACACAGTAGAAAATGCTGGTCAACTAAGTGGAATTTGGTCTTGGTTGCTGTATCTAATAAATAAAATCGTAAACATCGCGTGTCTGTACATTGAAGATATTTGCAAAAAAAATTGAGGGGTCTAAGAATAAGTAATAGAACAAATTTCAATCATTTTTGGAATTTTTGTCTGTTTATCTGTTTGCATGTTTGTCTGTGAGTTTGTGCACGCATCACTTAAAAACTACTGAACGGATTTTGATGGACTTTTCACAAAAATATGGGCCTTAACTTAACTTAACATTTAGTCTTTATTTCATCGCAATCGGCTAACTTAATCAAAAGTTATAGACATTTTTAGTTTTCAAATACATTAGTAGGTACGAGGTTAGTATGCAATATATTGCACATAATAGTATTTCCGTACTATTCAGATTGCGATGAGTTTGGATTACAATTGGAGCTGCGAGTGGGAATTGAAGTGGGAGTGGGCGTAGGCGTGGGAAAAGGGGAGTGGGTGTGGAAGCGGGAGCGGGAGCGGAAGCGGAAGCGGGACCGGAGCGGAAGGGGGAGCGGGAGTGGGAATGGGAGCGATTCTGTAGTTCACGCGAGCGGAGCCGCGGGCACAGCTAGTGTTACCTAAAATCATTGTTATGATCATCATCATTAACCTAGATACTTCCACTGCTGAACATAAGTCCCCAATGGATGCTACTTTTGGTGGGTTGGCTGTCCATTGGGGGATTTGACATAATCACCACGTTTGAAACGCGGATTGGTGATCGCAGTAATGATCTTAATATACACAGGAGAACTCTGTTACCTGTCTCTGGTGCAATCCCATAGTCGCTTTGAAGACATCTATTTTAGACCAAGAATCATACAGCAATCCTACTTTCTACTATTATAAACGCGAAAGTTTGTAAGTATGGATGGATGTTTGTTACTCTTTCACGTAAAAACTACTGAATGGATTTTAATGACACTTTACAATAATATAGCTTATACATCAGAATAACACATAGGCTACAATTTATAAAGATATTGTGTGAATTGTCCAAAATATCAAGTAAGTAGGCAAAAATCTACCATCTGCGAGCTATTCTGGCGTGCGCCATAAAATTATAATTTTACTGTCATAGTGTTAGTTATTTTCTACGCCAAGCTAATATAAGCTACTCGAAATACTAATCCTGCGCAGACGAAGTCGCGGGCACCACCTAGTGATATATAATCGTTTGAAAAAAAAACTGTGGTCAAGTTAATAAGTTGATTTAGTGCAAGGTGACAAAAATACAAGATATTGGTGAACTCGTATGAAGTTAAAACTGATTTACTTTTAACAAGATCTTGTTCAAATCAACAGCTGTTACAAAACTAACAAGGAGCTGAGGTTGCTGAGTATCGAAAAATAACAGACATACACTTTTTTATACACGTACAAGTGTATTGGAAGAAATGTGCATTAAAAAAATTCGAATTTCCATAAATTCGAAAATTTTCATAGTGAAATCAGATACAGTTAATGCAGAAATGAATTTAACTAGAGCTAGTCTTTCATCATCATCATCAGGTTATTTTTTTCTACACGGAAGGAGCACAACCCTCTCTCATCTGCCGGAGACAGACGGAAGTTTTGGCCTACACTCCCCGCGCTGGCCGAACGGGTTGGGGAGGCCTGATTGATGTTTTATAATGTATTCCCTCAGTCCGACATCGACGACATCCACGGGAAGAGTTGGAGTGGTCGTATTCTACTCTACCGGAAACCACACGGCAAGTCTTTGACCTATCTCAATTGGTTAATACGTGTCAGAGAACCAATTACCGTTTGAGTAAACGAGTTCTCGAGTGGAGACCGCGACTGGGCAGGCGTAGTGGGGGACTGGCGTCCTGGCTAGATGGAGCGACGAGCTGAGCCTGATGATGTTAATGAAGATGCCAACTTGCCTTTTGGTTTTCTAAGTGCCTACTTAGTTAAAAGCCAAGCAATTATAGATTTATACTAATTAATAGCAACAAATTGATCATTCGCAACAATCCGATTAAAAAATAAAGAATGACGTAAATATTTACCAATTATTGGAAGCACAAGTAACAAGAAATATCCCGAAGACGGTCTCATGCTTGGTGGAATAGGGATCCTTTGAAGAAGGCTTTTTCTTTCTGCAATATTTATACCTTGCAGGCTACACACCGCGCGATTTTAGGACAGTTTGGTCTGACGGACTAAAAAGTCGTTCGATCGAATCGCACGTATGTAGCATGCGTTGCATTCTGACGTACTGTTTGACGGTCTTCGCTCAAACCAATGCGTTCTGTCCACGTCCGCTTACCTGCTGTAGACGACAGACAAATGAGCGCCTTCCCTGAAAAATAAACTTAATACTAAATTAATAAAACTTTAAAACTTTCTTAATAATAAATGTGTAACGTACTTACCTACATACTAACCTGGCAGCTCTGCGCAGCTCCACAATTTCTTCCAGTCAATAAATTACAAATGAACGCCAAGGATGCCTGTCTCGTGTGAATCAAATATTATGTTTTACTTGTCGCTCGCAGCGACCTCTAGTCCCCGTCATACCGTTGACAGGTGCGCACACGCAACTTTGGCTTTTATAATTTCAATCACGATTCGGACTTTTCATTATTATCACCCCACAGTACTCACCTTATTCATTACTAAGTTGGCACCATCACCTATCTCCTACACCTGCTACTTCCCATGTTCTTGTTTGGGAGTGTTCACTCCGAACATTGCTTTCAGCGTCCTGTGCAGCATTCACACGCAACGATAGCGTATCAGAGATACTCGTATAGACATCAAGGAAACATTTATCAATCTTTTTATTGATAGCCACAATAGCCACTGATTGGACGTGGAGTTGAACGCGGGCGTCAGTTCATTTTATTTATTTATTATACAATTTAAAACACATTATTCTAACATCCTTACCAGGTAACAGGTAAACCATTATTTGGTTTGTCGTAGCACCAGACCTCGTGCTGTCCATCGCTCACACGATGCACACGGGCACAGACTCTCGTACAGTATTGCGGGTACATCTAAAAATGGGCTCACAATATCTCGCATAAACATGCAGTGCAGGTAGGGTTGCCAGGTCTTAATACGGCGAAGCCGGACTGGGCAGGCAGTTTACCCGGACTTTAAAACCGAAGTGAAAAGTGATCAAGGCCGGACACTCTAAAAGCCAACGATTTTAGAACTCCATCCGACTCGATTGACTCGTGCATGAGCCGTAAGATGGCGACTCGATTAACTCGAGCTCGTGCAGATGGCCCAAGATGTAAAAACCTAAAAAAAACCGGACGGACCGGACACTGGCGAATTTGGCCGGACAAACATGCAAAAAGCCTGACCCTGTCCGGCTTTATCCGGACGTCTGGCAACCCTAAATGCAGGGTTCTTTCTGTCAAACCAAATCAGTCCAAGAATCGTGTGGTGTGTAGCACGCATAATACAACTATGTACACAATATGCAACCGGTTGAGCAAAAACACAGTATAAGTTAACGGTAGAATTAGTAACGCGACATCTTTCCAGTTTGTAACTGTTTTTTATACGAATCGTTTATATTTCGTTTAGTCGGTAAGTTACCTGTATTTGTTATTGAAATCTAACTTTAAAAAACAATCATTATCAGCCGCTCGCCGTGTGGTTTCCGGTAGAGTAGAATAGGACCACTCCAACTCTTCCCGTGGATGTCGTACAAGGCGACTCAGGGAAAACATTATAAAACATCAATCAGGCCTCCCCAACCCGTCTACAGCGCGGGGAGTGTAGGCCAAATCCTCCGTCTGTCTCCGGCAGATGAGAGAGGGTTGTGCTCCTGCAGTGGAGACAAAAATAACCTGATGATGATGATTATCAGCCGAAACACGTCACAAGCCTCTCCAATAGAATGCCACTTTTGGTGGGCTGTCCATTGGGGGATTTACCATGCTTGGCAGGCGGATTAGTGATCTTAATATACACAGGAGAACACTGCGGCCCGTCCCTGGTGCAATCCCTTAGTCGCCTTGACGACACCCACAGGAATATTGGGAGTGGCCCTACTCTAAGCCGGGAACTATACGGCAATAACATGCTGTGATCCAAACGAATAGATTTCATTAGTAACTACACTATGTACTACTATAGGGACGTTTGTGTGTGTGCGTAAATTATTGTAGAGCTGACTGCACCCCGCGCGCGAACATAGTACATCGTGAAAGGGATTCAGTTATACGTCAACGCCATAAATGTTTCTCTTTCTAACTTATATCGTCGATCTCTCGGGAACGGGGGTGGCCCTATTCCAAGCCGGTAAGCACACGGCCAATTCCTTTCCATTGCGTGCTGATATTATCCTGTCTTAACGTGGTCAATAAGATAAAACGATGGAAGGATCCTAGTGCAGGATCCGTCTAAAGGGTCATCTTTTTCTGCCACCAAACAGCATTGTGTTCTGGTTTGAGGGGTAGGAGAAGAACCACCGCTTACCACTGTTCTTTTACCAAAATGAGAAGCCGTTTGGAGCGAGAAAATCAAGCCTGAGATTAATAATGAGACTAAGAAGACACAGGAACAGTTTATTAATTTGCTTATTTAAAAAAAGCGGCCAAGTGCGAGTCGGACTCGCCCATGAAGGATTCCGTAGCAGCAAGTAACATAATATAAAAGTTATAGTAGTTCGTTGTAACTTTGATCGATGTTTTAATAATAGTATTGTGGTTTACGATTTATGACGTATTAAAAAAAACTACTTACTAGATCTCGTTCAAACCAATTTTAAGTGGAAGTTTGCATGGCAATGTACATCATATATTTTTTTAGTTTTATCATTCTCTTATTTTAGAAGTTACAGGGGGGGGGGGGGGACACATTTTACAACTTTGGAAGTGTCTCTCGCGCAAACTATTCAGTTTAGAAAAAAATGATATTAGAAACCTTAATATCATTTTTGAAGACCTATCCATAGATACCCCACACGTATGGGTTTGATGAAATTTTTTTTTTTCAGTTTCAGTTCTAAGTATGGGGAACCCCCAAAATTTTTGTTTTTTTTTTCTATTTTTGTATGAAAATCTTAATGCGGTTCACAGAATACATCTACGTACCAAGTTTCAACAGTATAGTTCTTATAGTTTCGGAATAAAGTGGCTGTGACATACGGACGGACAGACAGGCAGACAGACAGACATGACGAATCCATAAGGGTTCCGTTTTTGCCATTTGGCTACGGAACCCTAAAAACACAGCCCGAAATGAAATAAAAGTATTAAAGAGCAAGACGAAATTTATTTCACGTTTTGGGATGGCATGCCATCTACATTCTATCTTTGGACGAGTACATTATTTTCGGCTAATGCGGTGGGCAGTTAAGTTGCTTATCTGCTCAAGTTCTCTGTTCCACGCCTTTTGGAGTCATCTCACATATGAAGGGGTTGCTGTGACCACAGTACATGTCATTGAGACCTATTTCAGCGCATCCCATGTCAATTGATCCACAGTTCTCGCCACCATCATAATTCTCGCCGTTGTTGGGTTCGTTCTTTGCCCACTCCGCGTAGCCAGTTTCCTCAAGGGTCTTTCCTGAAAATACATCGGAATCTTTCATTTCTTACAAGGGAATCTCGCGAGGTGTCATTCACTGATTTTGATGAAATTATTACAGATGTAACCTTTAGTCACCATCATCATATCAATCCTTAGACGTCCACTGCAGAACATGGGCCTTCCCCAATAAACTCCACTATACCTAGTCCCTCCGCATCCAGCCAGTTCCGACCACCGTCTTCCTTAGTAAGCTTTAGTGAATTAATTAATTTTGATATTCATACTTTTATCGGAAAACCCCCGGAGCTATACAGTCATCTTTATCAACCTCCAGAGATGTTTCATTTAGCAACAACACTGGAGAAAACTTCTGACTGATATGAGCGTTTCTTTACCAAGTTTACATCTGTACAAGTTTCCTGGAGGTAACTGATATACAAAGTCAAGTTAGAACTATATTTCATTCCAGATTAATAGTCCTATGAAAACCAACGCTATTTACGTCTCGGTAACATATACATGAAAGGGTCACCAGCAGCAAAAATAGGTTTGTATTACCAAGTAAACTTTGCGGTCCACTTAGGAACACCATCTATTGTGTATTTTGTTTTCGAGACGCAAATGCGTTTGTTTTCATAGGACTATTAATCTGGAATGAAATATACAGTTTGACGAGAACTGAACCGTTTGCATAATACACATAATTAAATAAATAAATATGTGGGGACATTTTGCACACGGCCACCTGATCCCAAACTAGGCAAAGCCTGTTATATGGGTATCAGACAGCTGATACACATACATAATATATATATAAATAAATAACATCCAGTCACAAGGCAAATACAAGTGCTCATCACACGAATGTTTGCCCTGGGCGGAATTAGAGTAAGGTAGAAGGAACGAGAGACTTTCGGACTTGAGACCGACGACAGGACTACGTGCCATGTGGAAAAGGTTACCTGCAATTTACTGAACGGAAAAATGTGCTATGAAGTCATTGACGAAGTCATTAGATTTTGTGAAGTTGTATAAGTATCTTTTGAATGAGTTGATAAATGCTGAATAAAATTAAATGCTCCAAGTTAATCCCTGTGGTTTTCTGGAAACTCTATACTAATTAGATTAGAAGTTTTTGTGTGAATGAATTCCAAAAGATCTATCTATCTTATATGTCGCGGGTTCGAACCCCGCCCAGGGCAAACATTCGTGTGATGAGCACTTGTGTTTGCCTTGTGACTGGATGTTATTTATATAATATGTATTTATGTATGTATATCAGCTGTCTGATACCCATATTACAGGCTCTGCCTAGTTTGGGATCAGGTGGCCGTGTGTGAAATGTCCCCACACATTTATTTTTATTTTTTATTTTATGTATTTTATGAATGTTTATATATTATTATTATTATTTAATAATATATATTATATTTATATATTATTGGTAAATATATATATATTTTTTAACCATTTAGTTTATAATCTATTTAAGTGGGTATATAGTTTATATTAGTGTATGTATGTATTTTTTTTTTTATTTACGTACACACTATGTCTGCCTTTATTATTTCAATTATCTCTCTCGCGGGTCTGCTGGAAGAAATCTCTCTCAGAGATAAGTTCGCCCTTTGTACTTGTGTTTCTTTTAATAAGTTATTTTTTATTTTATCTGTGTGTGTGCAATAAAGAGTTAAATAAATAAATAAATAAATAAAGCGGACCGTCAAAGTTTACGAAACGCAACTTACCATGAATCGTCAACCATTCCTCCGTGTAACGGAAACCCAAATATACTATGGTCTTATGTCTGTTAACCCCGGTATGGCTAGGACTTTTCTCGTACAGATCCTTGAATATCTGAGCTTCTCCAGGACCGTTGATGATGGCCAGGTATCCGCCCTCAGCGGCGCAGGTCTCGAACGCGCGAGCCCACGTGCGAACCACTCGATGGTACTTGTAACAACTGACTGTTCGATTGTCGTAGCGGTATTCTGCAACAGAAACACGTCAACTTGATCAATAATTGAATAAACAGACATGTTTCTTGAAGCAAAAAGTTCCTTCAGGTCACGAGAACACAACCTTCTGTACACAACCGTAACTTAAGGTCACGCGACAAGTTAACGCTACCTAAGACTACTTCGGACATGTGCTATAGGAGTGCCTACTTCACAGCCATCCGAGTGTATAACCACATTCCTGATGACATTCGTAGGGTGGAGGGTAAACATTTTGGCAAAGCACTAAAAAAGTGGCTGCTGAGTAGGTGTTTTTATGACTTAAATGATTTTTTTGACTATAAATTGTAAAATACACGCTATTATTTATAATTAATAAATTAAAATTTGACATACTGATTAATTTTAAATAACTTATATTGTATAAAAGTGTAATTTTAAATATTGACATGTAGAATAAATTTTATAGCACTTTTAATTATTGTATGCCCCAAAGGGTAGATTGTGAGGATTTTTTTATTTTTTGTAAGACCTACATTTGTTAACCACAATTTCAACAATAAATCTTATCTTATCTTATTAGTTCCTCCACTGCAAATGTTTCATATTTGAATTTAACAGTGAGTAAACTTTTGTAGGGGCCAAATCTCACAATTATCAAATTTCACTTATTTTTATACATCTTACCAGGGTCGATGGTGCCGCAAATAGACATCGATGGCATGTCGTCTGTTCTTTGTCTGAAGCATACGTAAGGTAAAATATTGTTGCAGTTTTTGTCAGCTATGGTGCCATTAGCGTGTAAAATCAAACATTCCTCATTATTTTCATTGTTGTCTGGTTCATCTGGTGCCCACGTAACGGGTAGCTTCGAAAGTGGAACTCCTGGAATCATAAATGATCAAGTCTGGTAAATGTTTCTTTCTATTAACTTGAAAATTCATCTATTTCGAATTAGTTTTGCATGGAAGATAGAAGTAATCATCGGTATCAATATTCATCAATGTGTGAATCAAGGTTAGTTTCTAGTTACTGTTGTAGAGAAGAATAGTTACCCATATCGACAATTACTCGAAGTACATTGACAAATATTCACTGCTTTGTTGATTTACCTACTAAACGCCTTTGTCTTTCATCATCAGGTTATTTTGTCTCCACTGCAGGAGCACAACCCTCTCTCATCTGCCGGAGACAGACGGACTTTCTATCTAAGACGGCCTTTGTCTTTAACATTCTGATTTCCATAACAATTAAAAGAGCCTTCATAATCTATCTTACCTTTAATAGTAAAGTAGTCTCCTTTAGAGAAAGTTGCGTGAACTCCAATGTGTACTGCACGTGGTAGGTGCTGGTTATCTTTGATCTTTTCTTTTAGAGCTGTCAGCATTTCCTCACTTGTTGGTGACGCTAATTCGGCTCCTGTTAAATTTAAGATTTCTTAATTTACTTTACCTTTATTTACTTCGTTGTTAGGGATAGATCTAAAATCAATCGTTGGAATCGTTAGCCGATTAGTCTCAACTATCTGATACGTATAATCTATCACTAAGCTTATGATGATTTTCAAAAATTGAATATTACTTCCCACTTTTCTAATGATTTCCGCAAATGAAGGTTTGCCAGAAACTTTAGATATTGGGTCTGGTCTGTGGCCTGGTCCAATCGTTTGATTTCAACCAGGCCAACTTCTCCAAACTTTATATAGGGTTCATCCATGGTATGTATGTATGTATGTATGTAAACGCTTTATTGTACCAAAAAATAACAACAACAACAATAATAAATAGGAATTAAACTGTGTACAAAAGCGGACTTATCTCACTTAGGGATCTCTTCCAGTCAACCTTAGAGTAACCGAAAGGACAAGTATAATGCGTTTAGTACCAAAATTGATAAAGAAATGCATCTACTTTTAATAAAATTTAATAAATGATTTAACACTTAATAAAGTTATGTAAGTTATTATGTTTGTTGTATGTATACGTAAGCATATATATATATGTCGTAGTTGTCTCATCTGAGGACGTGGGGTTCGGATCCCACTTCTGATGTCGTAGGTGCCTCGAAATGAGGGCGTGGGGTTCGAATCCCGCTTCTGATGTCGTAGGGTCCTGGTTCCGCCGATAGTGTGGGCTCCCAAATGAGTTTAACGCCGTTACAAAGTTAACACGTTTACTGACTTAAATGACACTACATGAAATTACACTACATCAACAAGTAACGATTTAGAAGGCAGACGATCCGTCAGCGTAACGCCTGCACACCGCACGACTTTCCATCGAAGACTTGTCTCGGTTCTGCGGCTGCGCCAGTTATACCCGACGTTCCGTCAGCGCGTGCTCGCGACGATAGTCGAACAAAGCCGAACGGCGCGCCGAACACGCGTTGTGCCTTCAAATTAGCTCCTCTTTTATTATTTCGCCGACATATATAATAAATTACAGAAATTACACAGCCTTAAACATCGTCGCAGTGTTGCCTGTCTTTCGATTTTCTATAGGATACATTTTGGGGAGTGTGCCCAGGAATTACACGATTTGATTCTCCCATCCCCCTTCCATCACCGGACTACCAGGCGTAGGGAGGGACTTCATCCTTATGTAGTAGACATAACACGCTCTCGCACGAAGCGTTTTGCTTCCTCGTTCATAATGCGAACTGCTAAGGAATGGAACTCCCTACCAGCTTGGGTATTTCCGGACAAGTACAATCTGGATCTTTTTAAAGGAAGAGTGAATAGGCATCTTCTGGGTAAGCGTGCTCCACTTTCGGCCTCATCATCACTTACCGTCAGATGAGATTGGGGTCAAGCGCAAACCCATCAATATTAAAAAAATATGTATTTATTAATTATTTATCCGCAGATTAAATCAAAATTAAACCTTCATAATTATGATAACTTGGAGATGGTGAACAACCGACATTCATTTGGAAATTGGGCCACAATTTATTCAGTTCATAATCCAGTTTGCCGTGTGGTTTCCGGTAGAGTAGAATAGGACCACTCCAACTCTTCCCGTGGATGTCGTACAAGGCGACTAAGGGAATACATTATGAAACATCAATCAGTCCTCCCCGACCCGTCTGGCCAGCGCGGGGAGTGTAGGCCAAATCCTCCGTCTATCTCCGGCAGATGAGAGAGGGTTGTGCTCCTGCAGTGGAGACAAAAACAACCTGATGATGATGATAATCCAATTAATAAAGATATACTATACCTTCGAACTGACACCGGAACTTGGCATCCTGCCAAGTGGCCGGTATGAGATGCAACTTAAACCATCCATCCGCCTTCTCATAGAACTGGTAATCCGCACGGAATTCAGCTGCAGTTGCTGAAATAAAAATAGTATTAAAACACTTAGACTTAGATGACCATTTAGACTTTGTGCGTCTTGTTTTTTTAAAGTCTTCTCTTAAACTACTTCAACTGGTCCAATTTCACATAATTAATTCAAGAAATTACTAGATATACCAATTACCATCATCAGCTGAGCCCCAAGCCACTTGAATGCCACTTTTGGTGGGCTGTCCATTGATTCATTTGTCATAATTACCACGCTTGGCAGGCGGATTGGTAATCGCAGTAAGGATCTAAATATACACAGGCGAACACTGCTGTCCGTCCCTGGTGCAATCCTTTAGTCGCCTTGACGACACGTAGTAACTGCACAAGTTTCATTGTGAATGAGAACGAGTTGCAGCTCCTTGCGTGGAACAGAGCGATTGTTTGGAACGTACCATCTAGTAGTACATAGAGATCGTTGATTAGAAGAAATATATTTACTTACCGATTATTGGAAGTGCAAGTAACAAAACATATCTCAGAGACGCTCTCATATTTGAGAGAATAAGGATCCTTTGGTAAAGGATTTTTCCTTGTCTGATATTTATACCAGTTGTATAAAACTTTTTTGTATAACACTTTGCTGTTGGGGCAAAAAAACCTATATATATATTGTACTGAGTAACCGGTTGGGCCAAAGCCCAGTATAAACATATATAACAGTACGAGAAGTCCGCTCGACATTAATATAGACTTATAACTGCCTTTTTTTAAAGTTTTAGTAGGTAAGTTACCTGTTTTCCAAAAATAAAATGATATCTTACTAATATTATAAATGCGAAAGTTTGTATGGATATTTGGTTGTTTGATTCAATCACGCTTCAACCACTGGACGGATCGTGACGAAACTTGGCACACATATAGATCAGGTCCTGGAACAGGAAAAAAACCGAAAAAACATCCTATTCCTACAGGAAATATATAATAATTTGTGATGTTAAGTTGTCCACGCGAACGAAGTCCTATACCTAGAAATATATTTTTTATTTTTGGAATACAGGCAACGGATTATGGGCCAATCTCAAACAAACGATAGGAAAACTAATAATGGAAAATTATGTTTAACTATCAGATAGTTAAAGACTTCATGAAATACCTTGGGAAATTATAGAGAGCCATAGCTATCTGTCATGGCTTCGGCCCGTGACAATAAGTTATTGTTTTCTGAATATTCTTACCACCTTCCTAACAAGACGCTACTTAGACTTTACAAAGACGTTACTTATGTATTATTATCTTCAACTCTACTTACCTCTCGCCCTTCCTATGAAGTGTCAGCTGATGATCGTGGCTTCGCCCCCATGAAATGAGTTTTTGTTTCTGGCGAGGCGTTCCCCCTTTCTTGCCACTTCCCCTGCCCTCCATCACCCCTAACCCCTCTCTTTCAAAATATACATTACGTATTTTGTTCTTCGCAAACCTACCTATGCGCTGAGAGTTGATTTTGGAATAGATCTGTTTTGTAGTGCTTCGGGTACTGCCAAAAGGAAACTCACTAGTGACTTCTCATCTATATTTAAGTAGTGGTTCGATGTGCATATACATATTTTGTGAATATATAAGTATGTGAGTGTGTGTGCATGTATAATCTTTATATATAAATTAACTAATAACTTCTCTTGTTATGTATGCTGTGCGAGTCAAAACAAAAAAAATCTGTAACTTGTTATATGTGGTAGCTGTTAATTGGCTTTTAGTTTCTGCCTTAAAATGTATATTGTAAATGTAGCTGTAAGCTCCCTTAGAAATAAAATAAAATAAAATCTCTCGTCCCTTTCCTACCACTTGCAGAAATATATGGATTTATGACACGTCTTTTACATTGGTCATTAAGCCTAAGTTACACGTGTAAGTTTCCCTACTGTACCTAAATATCTATCCTATGTCTGTTATTATATGCTTTTCCGAATTTCTAGTATTCATCGACATTGTTAGAGAATACTTATAATAATTAGAAAATAAAATGCAGGTGAAGAAGGTGGCCGGTCGTGGATGCGGAGGGCGGACGAGCGGGTGTGGTGGCGTTCATTGAGGAAGGCCTATGTCCAGCAGTGGACTTCTAGGGGCTGACATGATGAAAATTCAGGCATCTACCATAACTACAGGATGCTGTCAGATGTAAAAAGAAAACAATATCTGTATTTTAACCTTATCGAATATAATTAGATAAATGACGTCATATCGCTCGATTGCTATTTTTTTTACAGTAACTTAGGAAGTAAGTATATAAAGTGTAATAATAAATCCCACTAATATTATAAATGAAAAAGTTTTGATGTTTGGATATTTTGATGTGTGGATGATACCGGGATGAAACTTGGCACACATATAGGTTAGGTCCTGGAATAGGACATATGATGGTTTTTATCCTACGTATATCATTTTTTTTATGATGCCTCCGTGGCGGAACGGGTTAGCTTTCGGACTGCCACGCCGGAGGTTGCGGGTTCGAATCCCGCTAGGGGCAAATGTTCGTATGACGAATATGAATGTTTGTACCCAAGTCTTGGATGTTTATATATTTATTTAAGTATGTCTATCCGTTATCTAGTAACCATACCACAGGCTCTGCCTAGTTTGGGACTGGATAATTGGTGTGAATGTCTGACATATATTTATTTATTGATCCCGAAAAAACATCTCATTCCTACTGGAAATACATTATAATTTGTAATGTTAAGTTGTACACGCGGACGTAGTCGCCGGCAATAGCGTTGAATATATTTCCCAAATAAAATTGGGGGTATACAGATTAGTGCTTTTTTTAATTTTTGTCTGAAAACAGAAATGAAATTTATTTGCCTAGAATATGGTGATAAAATTGATGACATATTAAGGGTAATGTTTCCTACATATTCTGCCGAACTACAGCGTGCAAATATTAATAACACATAGGTACCATACAATAACAGTATTCGGGTTACCGTCCAGAACTAAAATGTAATCTATTCTGTGTATCTAATAAATAAAATAAAAGATTAGAATTGAAATACAAATATAAATTACCAAATATTGCAAATTAACAAGTTAGTTTGTGCAAATATTACGTAAAATCTACTGAGTCAATTATTATGGAGTTTTCAGAAACAAATAAATAAGCTTATCGGGTAATTTTTATTTATTTATTTATTTACAAAACTTTTTCTCAAATGTTTTTACATAACTATATCAGTTGTCATGGTTTTTCAGTAGAACTTGCTTCTTGGGTTGCTGGTTCCTTGGTAACCTGGTTTTTGGGGGCCCTCTCACAGATGAAGGGTTTGTTGATGTAACACAACAGTTTCCTGAACCCTATCTGATAGTTCCCCATTTCCATGGACCCACAGTATTCTGGTGGCTTGTTGTTGAAATAATAGGGTATTGTGGCCGTGGGAAGTATGTGTTTTATCCATACGTTGTAGCCAGCTTCTTGCAGAGTATCTCCTGAAATAATTTTATCAGTGTTTAGTGCTTTTTATTAAGTAAAATAATCCGTCGCTGTCTTTTGATTCTTGAATACAAAGCCTTCCCTAATAAAAATCTTTGAGGCAATCTACATACTATGTGCATCACCCGAGCTCGCACATTTTGAACTGAGACACGTAGGTACTTAAATTCTGATCACACATACGCTTATTATATTAGGTATACGCTTCGTACTCCAAAAATCAGAATAGATCTAAAGATAGTTCCAGTTCATAGCAAAAATTGAAACAAATGAATCAGGCTATAGTGTGAATAACAACTATCATGTTATTTTTTAATTATTACTTTCTTCGTAGAATATTTTTAAATATGGTCGTTCAAGGCTTTTTCTCTGAAATTCTGATCCAATCCGAATCAGTAGAAAAGCGTGCTCGACTGACTGGTCTCCCAAAAATCGTCTACAGAAACTTACTTTAATAACCCATTACATAAAAATTGCACGCCGTGTGGTTTCCGGTAGAGTAGAATAGGACCACTCCAACTCTTCCCGTGGATGTCGTACAAGGCGACTGAGGGAATACATTATAAAACATCAATCAGGCCTCCCCAACGCGTCTGGCCAGCGCGGGGAGTGTAGGCCAAATCCTCCGTCTGTCTCCGGCAGATGAGAGAGGGTTGTGCTCCTGCAGTGGAGACTAAAATAACCTGGTGATGACATACAAATTAACGTTAACTAATTTAATAGTGTTATTAAGCGTACTACACTATTTATACCCTCAACTCATTTATTTAAACTTTTGCCATGAACTAACCGTTCCCTAAGATGATTGACTGATGATAAAATAACTCACCATTTCATCATCATCAGGTTATTTTTGTCTCCACTGCAGGAGTACAACCATCTCTCATCTGCCGGAGACAGACGGAGGATTTGGCCTACACTCCCCGCGCTGGCCAGACGGGTTGGGGAGGCCTGATTGATGTTTTATACTTAATGTATTCCCTTAGTCGCCTTGTACGACATCCACGGGAAGAGTTGGAGTGGTCCTATTCTACTCTACCGGAAACCACACGGCATTTAACTCACCATTTATTGTCTTCCAAGTTTGCTGTCCATCCCACTGACGGAAGCCCAAGAAAACACATAAGTTATTGGCGTCATATTCACGCATATACGTGTCTTCGCTTTTGTTTTCAAAGAGTTCCTCTCGAGGATGATCGTCGTAGAGGTCCTTGAATACCTGGGCCTCAGCTGGGCTGTTGACGATGGCCAGATGGCTGCCTTCTGCGGTGCAGGTCATGAACGCTCCAGACCAGGAGTTTGATGTACTATGGTACTTGTAGCAGCTGCCTGTTCGAGGCTCGTATTTGTATTCTGTTGAAGAGGAATTACAGAAGAAATTAACTTTTATTCCAAAATGTACTATGCTTAACGCAACAAATATCTTTTTTATTTTTGAAATTTGTTCTTTTGTTTTTCTTTTGGAATTAATTCATCTGTTACTTTAGTACAATCTGTTAGTGAGCCGTGGTAGCCTGGTTGGTTGTGCACTCGCCTCACGTTCATGAGGACCTGGTACAAACCCCGTCCGCACCATTGAGTTTTTTCGAAACTTGAGTACGGTTTATTTATAATACCACAAGCTTTTCGGTGAAGGAAAACATCGTAAAGACACCTGCATATGCCGAAGAAGAAATTCTAAGGCGTATTTAAAGTCCACCAAATCGGCTTGGGGCACCGTTGGTGGTCAGGGGTTTGGCACAAAAGATCCTCAAGGGATACAATTACAGTTAGTAATTAGTACAATCTGAAACTGAGTTAAAAATACATAATCTAATCAAGCAATACAGCTTAACTTGATCTATCACCATCTGTCTGCAGTAGTGCTATTCTCTAAAATACAAACTCACGTGCGAGTCTCACTCAAGTGACTTCACTCACTTCGAAACCTAATCCATTGGTAATTCTGTAAACATTCCAGAGCACTATCGAAGTGAACTGAACAAAGAACTCACTTCATCTTGACAGGGCAGGACATGGATTAGGTTTCGAAGTGAGTGAAGGCACTCGAGTGCATATATTGATGACCATATGTTAAAAGATATTAGCAACTGAATAGCCTAGACACTTCTGGAAACACTTCCGACTTATACAAGACCCTGTGCACCAATCGCGCTCAACGTCATCTTAGTTCCAACCAATCATGATATGGCGTGACCTTGACCGGGCCAATCAGAGTGCAGTTTCCTCTGCCCCCCGCAGACCTCAGTACTACATATTGGGCTTCTTAGTTGCAAAAAGATATTATCATCTGGAGGGACGATCTGCGTAAGGCGGCTGGCAGTGACTGGATGAGAAGAACCGAGGATCGGGTTCAGTGGCGCGCCTTGGGAGAGGCCTATGTCCAACAGTGGACTCTTTTGGGCTTATTTTGTGATTATTATTGACTTACCAGGATCAATAGTGCCACATTCCGAAACCGGTGGCATGTCATCTGTTCTTTTCCTGTAACAGATGTAAGGGAAATCCGAGCTGCAGTTGACGTCGGCCATAGTGCCATTTGGATGTAGAAGCAGACAATCTTCGCTATCCGCCAGATTATCCGGTTGGTTAGGCGCCCAATGAACAGGTATTTTGGAGAGGGGAACTCCTGGAAAAATATTTTATATTAATTATTAAATTTGCCATGTGGTGTCCGGTAGAGTAGAATAGGACCACCCCAACTCTTCCCGTGGATGTCGTACAAGGCGACTAAGGGAATACATTATAAAACATCAAACAGGCTTGCATTTCATGGTTCTTGGTCCCAGAGGGGTAGGCACCTCACTAGTCTATTATTTATGTTACAATAACGTAGAAAAGTATTTCACACTTACCTTTAACAGTAAAATAGTCTCCTTTGGAAAATGTGGCGTGAATTCCGGTGAATACCGGAACTGATTCTGCTTTCATCGCATCTTTCATAGCTTCCAGTGTTTTCTCATCTGTTGGTGACGCTAATACTGCTCCTGTAGGATACAAAATGGACAGACAATGACGTAGTTGTGGTTAATATGGCCATCATAATCATTATTTGGTAACAAATTTTTTTGTGTAACAAAGTTACGTCATGTACAATGCGCAGATCAAGGTTTTTTTTAGAAAAAGAAAGAAAGATAAAATATATATTCACAAACACAACAAAAACATTATATACACATTCATTAACATTATTCATACTGGTCACTGAAAGAAATTATGAAAAGCAAGGACTTAGGAATGGCAATTAAAAGAAAGATGCTTGATTCCTGTGTACTGGCTTATGGCTGCGAAACATGGGCACTGACCGAGTTGCATAGAGACAAACTCCGGACCTGCTAACGAGCCATGGAGAGAAGTATGTTAGGAAAAAAGTTGATAGACCGAATAAGAGCTTCTGAAATTCGAAAAATTACCAAAATTACAGATATCAACATAAAAATTGACCAACAGAAATGGCGCTGGGCAGATGCAGGACCATATGCTCAGGGACCAACAGGACAAATGGTGCAAAGTCGTCACAAACTGGTACCCGAGAGATGGGATTAGGAACAGAGGCAGGCCATGCAGGAGATGGGAGGACGAGCTGAGGGACGCAGCGGGACCTACATGGAGGGCAGTGGCCCGGGACAGACAAGAATGGAAGGGGCTAGAGGAGGACTTTGCTAACAGGCACACTGACAAATCTAATCCAACATTAAATTATAATGGAAATAATTAATACCTTTGAAATGTATTTAATTTAATCAATTTATCAATGTATGCATGCAAGTCAGTAATAAAAGGCTATTTTATTTATTTATTAACATTATTATAAATATTATTAAATTAAATTATTACATATCTTAAAATTAAGGGGTGGACGATGCTGCAAGATGCTGCAACTGCAAGTGAGAGGTCCCCAACTTAGCGAAGTGCTGCACCCGGTAGTCCTGGTTTTCTGCTGGGGCTTGGACTAGGGTGTTGTGTGTGTGTGTGTGTGTGTGTGTGTGTGTTTGTGTCTGTGTGTGTGTGTGTGTGTGTTATAGAGTGATAATGTGGAGATATATATAAATGTAATAGACAATATAATGAGTAATAAGTAAATAAGTAACTAATTAAAATTGCGTTTATGTAAATATTTACACCTATGTGGTCAAGGCATCATGGTTAGGATTGCAGATCAAGAGGTATGTTGTCTTAGTTGTTTTAGTTCCTGGAATTTTATAAAAACCTGAAGTTTCCGGGCAATTTCACATATCTATTCCAATATAGGTGAATCAGTTATTGAGTTACCCGGCGGACAAACTGACATACAGACAGACACATTTGTTCGGAAAGTTCTGGTTGCACGAGCTCATTTTATAAAAGCAGGCCACTGAATGGCCAGGTCTCAAGTTTCAAATCTGAGTTTTCAACACATAATTTTTAAATTTTCCCTGAGCATGGGGTTGTACGCTTTATAATTATAAATTTATAATTCCATTTCGTATTTTATAAACAAAACTTCAACATAACTATGATCGATACACTTTGTAGATGTACAGTCCACCAACTTGAAATGTAGGTCACTGTAGAACCTTGTCACTATCGTATACAACATGATCGAGCACTCGGGTATCGGGGAAATACGTATAATGGAATAAGACCTATGTTATTTATATCTTGGTCACACCGTGCTCATGCACGTGATATTTTCTTCTATTTTGTATATGGAGTCGCTAAAATTGGACTTGATAATAAAATCATGTATATTTCATTCCAGATTAATAGTCCTATGAAAACCAACGCTATTTACGTCTCGGTAACATATACATGAAAGGGCCACCAGCAGCAAAAACAGGTTTGTATTACCAAATAAACTTTGCGGTCCACTTAGGAACACCATCTATTGTGTATTTTGTTTTCGAGACGCAAATGCGTTTGTTTTCATAGGACTATTAATCTGGAATGAAATATATACAGGATGACGTAAACAGAGACTGATCTGACAAATTATATTTATTTTATTGTTGATGGTGTAAGTTAATATTAACATTTCTTCCATGTTAACTCTTTATAATAATATATAAATAAATAAATATAAACTCCTAAATATAAAGCTGGACATCTTCTTCTTCTCTGTCGTTCCCTCACTGCTGAGGATCGCGACCGTATAAAATGCGCCTCCACGCATAGCGGTCATTGGCCAGCCGCACTGCTTCATATAAGGATCCGCCAGCCAACCTCCTCACCGGGTCTGACCTCCTAGCAGCTCTAGAGCTCGCTTCTTCTCTGTCGTTCCCTCACTGCTGAGGATCGCGACCGTATAAAATGCGCCTCCACGCATAGCGGTCATTGGCCAGCCGCACTGCTTCATATAAGGATCCGCCAGCCACCCACTCACCGGGTCTGACCACCTCGTCGGAGCTCGTCCTCTGGCACGCCTGCCCTCCACTTGTTCCAGAATGATGAGCCTATCCAGGTCGTGCTTGGGAGATCGCACAATGTGACCGAAGAAGCTTAGAGTCCTTTCATTGCAGATAGTGGAGAGCCGTTTTGTTATGTTGAGCTCTTTAAGAAGGGAGTCATTTGTTCTCATGGCTGTCCATGGTATACCAAGTAGTTTTCTCCAACACCACATCTCAAAAGCTGGACATAGGCCTTCCCAATAGAATACCACTTTTGGTTAGATGCCCATTGGGGGATTTGCCATAATCACCACGCTTTTCAGGCGAATTGGTGATCGCAGTAACGATCTTAACATACACAGGAGAACGCTGCTGCCCGTCCCTGGTGCAATCCCTTAGTCGCCTTGAGGACACCCACGGGAAAGTCTGAGGTGGCCCTATTCTAAGCCGGGAGCCACACGGCTTCAATGAATATAATACCTATTAATAGGTTTAAAATTTGCAGTGAAGAACGAAAGTCACCGACATAGCCGAAAGGATTAGCAAACTGAAGTGGCAGTGGGCGGGCCACATATGCCGCAGAACCGACGGCTGTTGGGGCAGACGAGTTCTGGAGTGGAGACCGCGGATCGGCACGCGCAGGGTGGGACGCCCCGCCGCCAGGTGGACCGACGACCTGAAGAAGGTGGCCGGTAGCGGCTGGATGCGGAGGGCAGAGGATCGGGTGTGGTGGCGTTCATTGGGGAAGGCCTATGTCCAGCAGAGGACTTCTAGGGGCTGATATGATGATGAAATAAATCTAATCTAATCTAATCTGTACATGTACGTAAATATATAAGTGTGTTTAGTTAATTTTGAATAAACTTCTAAAAGCCTATTAATGACCTTTCGTCACATTTGGTAACAGGCTACGAAATGGGAAATGTAATTTGCCTGTTCGAAGACAGTTACAAAATGGGACTCCTTCATCCAACGATCTCTATGTACTACCAGATGGAGCGTTCCAAACAATCGCTCTGTTCCACACAAGTAGCCACAACTCTTTCACATTCACTTTGAAACTTGTGCAGTTACTACTCAGAACATTTAATTATTTACTAAATATTGACATTATAGCGTCAATATTTAGTAATAATTAAATGTTCTGCGTAGTAACTGCACAAGTATCATTGTGAATGTGAAAGAGTTGTGGCTACTTGCGTGTAACAGAGCGATTGTTTGGAACGCCCCATCTAGTAGTATATAGAGATCGTTGCCTATCCCATGATGCTTTTTCTTTACGAAACATACCTTCTAGATCACATCTAAATTGCGCCCTCTGCCATGTGGCTGGCACGCGATGGTACTTGATCCATCCATCCACCTCCTCTTTATATTCATAGTCCGAACGAAACTCTACAGCATCTAAAATAAAGAAGTAACATAAAATAAATTGCCGTGTGGTTGCCGGTAGAGTAGAACAGGACCACTCCAACTCTTCCCGTGGATGTCGTACAAGGCGACTAAGGGAATACATTATAAAACATCAGTCAGGCCTCCCCAACCCGTCTGGCCAGCGCGGGGAATGTAGGCCAAATCCTCTGTCTGTCTCCGGCAGATGAGAGAGGGTTGTGCTCCTGCAGTGGAGACAAAAATAACCTGATGATGATGAATATTATTTGAATTCGAATTCCGTTTATTTATTAGTACACTCAAGCATCTTTCCTTCCATAACTCTCTTACACACATGGACACTCGTGTGAATGCATGAGTTGCATCACAAAATTGAATGGCGTTTAATTTTGCTTATTTTTCTACAGAAATTTATCAATTTGTTATGAAGATTATGTTTTTTGATAATTAATTATTTTGTTAATTTTCCAGAACAATATTAATGACATAATAATATTAACAATATTATTATTTTTTACTTTGTGATGTTGTCTAATGTATAGATATTTAATTTAATTTATTTAGGTATTTGAATACCTTACGGCACACAATTCTGGATTACATAAAGTTGCAATAATAAATCTGCAGACCAAAAAGAGGTTTCACATTTTACAAAATTCTAGCATTACAGCATAAATACTAACTAAACATCTAATGTTACACAAAACATTAAAAAGTATCAAACGATATCAAATAATATAAAACTACAGTGTATGCAAGCGTGTGGGGGTGTGTTGGGGTGTGTATGTGTGTGTGTACATTATGCGTAGCGGTGTGTTTGCATAATTGTAAACAATGCACTAACGCTGATGGCTTGTATATTTATAACCTATCCTATCCTACTAATATTATAAACGCGAAAGTTTGTAAGTATGGATGGATGTTTGTTACTCTTTCACGTAAAAACTGTTGACTGGATTTTAATAAAACTTTACAATAATATAGCTTATACATCAGAACAACACATAGGCTACAATTTATAAAGATATTGTGTGAATTGTCCAAAATATCAAATAAGTAGGAAAAATCTACCACCTGCGAGCTATTCCGGCGTGCGCTGCCAAAACCGCTAGAGTTACACATATGTAATGTATGATGGAAATGTTTATCTTAAATAGTCCTACAAAAAAGCTACTCGAAATACTAATCGTGCGCAGACGAAGTCGCGGGCACCTGCTAGTGAGTAATATTTTTAATATTTTTTATGTCTGTATTTTTATTTGACTTGGTGTCGTTATAGATTGTTACTGTTAGGATGCAAATTATAACAATAAATTAAATTAATTCACATAAAGTACGAACGGGACAATAACTTGGATGGGTCAGAAATTAAATTTGTTGACAGTACACTGATTTTTATTGTTCATGTGACTTAACTCAGTACGAGCACACCACGATATTATTCCCTCGAACAAACATAAAATTATAAATAGATTAAAATATTTACCTAGAAGTGGCAGAATCAGTAATAATCCTGCAACCAGTCTCATGTTTGGACGATTATTGAATGAATACCTTCAACATTTTTCCTTATCCGATATTTATAGCTGGTATAATCATTTTTTACACCTGTTCGCCGAAATACGTAATTCTTCTTCGGTGCTTTACAAACCTAGTCGAGTAAATACGTATGTATCCGGTTGGCCTTAGACACAGTATAAAGATAACAGTAAGGTTAGTTGGCATAGGAACGTCCTTTTGTTTACCTTACGTGTCGGCTATATTCGCAGCTTTGCTCTCTTAAATGTATAATCAAACGAGAGTACCTGTAAGTGAAGTTGATTTGAAATTATAGTCTTGCTGCTTCTCCGAATGTGGAAGTGAACACGACCTAGGGACGGGATAATAAATAGTAAACTTATAATATGCAATATAAAGGAGAGGCAGCTAGATAATTTTCTATCCACAGAAGAGCTTATTTTAAACAATTTTGCGTAACATTTAAATTTATATTGGGTGCTATTCTGAAGGCACAATATTAAAATTTGACAGCACTAAAACTATTGCTATCCTTGTCACACAGTATTATGAAGGTAAAGACGAAACCAATTTTAGCGCTGTCAAATTTTAAATGTATGCTTCAGAATCGGGCCCAGTGTCTTTATAATCATGATGGTTTCCTGTAAAAAAGGTATCCTCTTGTAATCAAATGCAAACAAATAAGTTCATTGTTTATCTACAAGCAAAGAGGCAGACAAAAGTAGAACGTTAACATCTTAGCCGAGACCAAACGTCAAATTTTTTTGTTAGATATAACTACTTATTTTGTGTTATAAACACGTTTAGTCTGAGCCCATGCATTTAATCTTCGAAATATTCAAATGGCCAGAAACTCTAGTGTACGGTTGATCATACAAAACTATTGCAATGACGTTATCTTAGCAATACGGTCATCTGTATGTACATACTTACTCGATACATCATGTGAATATATGTTGTTATTATTATTATAACCTCTTTATTAGTTAATTAGCATAATAATATATTTAATGACAATACAATTAACTTAGCTTAATATGACATCGGGCCCATGCCTGATTCTGAAGGCACATATTTAAAATTTGACAGCGCTAAAATTGGTTTCGTCTTTATCTTTATACTGTGTGACAAGGATAGCAACAGTTTTAGTGCTGTCAAATTTTAACATTGTGCCTTCAGAATCGGGCCCAATGTCATTTTAAACAGTAAAAATATATTATTGTGTCAAATTCAATGTCAGCTTCATTAAATACCTATTTCAATTTAACTGTTTATTAATAATATAAACAATAATACAATTAAAATAAATATAACATGTAATTTCATTTCAAACAATAAAAATCGTATTTAATAAAGAACAATGAACATGTGTACAGTGCCCCTACTGCTCACGTATAGGTACGTAAATATATTAACATCTTTGTTTCTAAATGAGGGAAAGACCCGTATGGTAATTCCGTCTGGCATTAAAACTAGTGTGGAAATAACTATCGATATTGTGACTGATTTACGAGGCAAACTATCAACAGTGAAGCCATGATACTCGTAGTTGCCTCGTTAATCACTCACAATATCACTCTAAATCTATCTCCTCGTAAATCAGTCATAACAGTTTCACTATCGATGGGTTCCTCGAAAATCGTTGTTTCGATAGTATTGATACGTGTCAATTAAATCGATAGTCTCGATGGTGCAAAACGAACAATACGGCAACGGTTAACGGCAATATTATACCCCCAACACTTCGTACAAGTGTACATATTGCCCAGCCTGTCCGTACACATGCGTGTGCGCGCGTTAGCTATCAAGAAAGGGATAACGTTTACGTCAACACATAAATGCTTCTCTTTCTAACCGGCTGCGTACTACACGCTGTGATTTATTTTGCGGGCAACGTTAAACTAACTGAAGAAAGTGAGTTTATGTATCGCTTATTTGCGTAGTAATATTTAATATTATCTGTCAGTACCATCCATAGTTATTATGTGTAATACCTCGATACAATCGATAGTGTCGCAAATTATGTCATCTATGAGCTAAAACTATTGATAATATCGATAGTTCTACACTATAGATAGTCAGCGGCTGATATCGATAGTGTATCGCTAGCAGCTACTTGCATTTTATTTCTTTTTGCAAGACTGCCGTTTAAGTACTGTTTATTTTGCACCATCGATACTATCTATAATATCGATTTTATTGACACGTGTCGATACTTTTGAAACCACTAACGATATTGTGACTAGTTTTCGAGGTCACAATGTTATCACGAAAGTATCGATAGAATACTTTGCAACACTAATTCTTAACAGCTGGTCTAGCAAACCATACAATATCTTACAATACACTTTATTGCACAAACAAATACAGTTACACGTTATAAAACTTACATATAGTACAATTTAGACGGTCATTGAGTAGAAATATTATGCCAAAGAAAATGGTAGGTTGCGTCGATTAGGAATTAAATGATAATTACTTTACTCTATCTTACTGTAATCTAATCTTTACTTTAATCTAGATTTAAATAAGTAGTCTGACAACTTTTAATTCTTTTCGGGTCCAGCATAATAATAATATATATAAATATAATAATAAACTTTATTTAAGCATTAAGTTCACGTAAGACAACATTTACATAAATTTATTACAGTCATTTAAATTAATTAAGGAATAGTTAAAAGTGTAAATATGTGGTACTTAGAGCCTAAACTAGGTCGCCCTGTATCAGAGGCTCCAGGTCTTGTTTTGTATGTAGTTTTGTATGTAGTGAGATTACGGGTAAATATCGTCAATATTAAGTAAATAATTAAATATTCTGCGCAGTAACTGCACAAGTTTCAAAGTGAATGTAACCGAGTTGCGGCTCCTTGCGTGGAACAGAGCGATTGTTTGGAACGCTCCATGTAGTAGTACATAGAGATCGTTGGGAGGGACGCAAGGAGTCTTAGATGGCTGCATCTACATAGCTGGTTCGATCAAAATAACACTTAAATTACCTTTGTTAACATCAATAAAAAGAAAGTACGACGAAAAAATTTACGTTTCGTCGATGTCGTTAAATGAAATATTTATGGCAACATCACGTCGTATTTTCAGACTTCGAGGGTAGTAAAGTAAGGGTAAGCCAGGGAAATCTTTTACCAAAAACATGTCGAATCTCCAATCTCCAATCCTAATGTTTGGAATAAGGGTGTGAAAATGATAGGATCATAAAATGGGTGCATTATTGTTTTTATTATAATCTAAAGGTACTTTACACCTAAAAAATAAAATCTTTTTTAGAAAAACTGTAGAATTTTAGGACATATTTCATACTACAGAGTGGACCAGAAAAGAGTCACCAGACGATTCATCATCAGGTTATTTTTGTCTCCACTGCAGGAGCACAACCCTCTCTCATCTGCCGGAGACAGACGGAGGATTTGGCCTACACTCCCCGCGCTGGCCAGACGGGTTGGGGAGGCCTGACTGATGTTTTATAATGTATTCCCTTAGTCGCCTTGAACGACATCCACGGGAAGAGTTGGAGTGTTTTCTTTCTTAACTAATAAAGATCCGAAAAATGTATACCTAAGTAGTCTGATGCTAAAAATGATGTAACTAAAAATAAAACAAATCATATAAAAACTAGTACCAGAACAAAAGCGATTTTGTCACCATAAGGACTATTTTTTAACGCCAATCGAAAGCCATATCATAAAATATATAATCTACATAAAAGATTATGTACTATAAAAAACTTAAATCTGCCCTTTACATTCATACTCGTACATAGATAATTATAGCCAGAGACGATGTATCGCCACTTTGCGCGATCCTGGTCCTTCGTCCGCTTTTAGCCCCATGATGCCACTCGGCATGATCTGTCCTTTCTTTAATTAAATACTCGTATTTGATGAAACTTTAAGCTAATGCTTAATAAAGGTGGTACTTTTCTAAGAACTAAAGAGAAAAACAAGACAAATGTCCCAAAATCTTTATCCTTTAAGCATTTGCTTGGATCCAAGGGGTGAAGCGCGACACGCGGACGTTAACTGTAGGGTAACGAGCTGCTCCACATCCAGCAGAGAAAGAGGTGATTCCGACGACCACGCCGTTGTGGAGAAGTGGACCACCAGAGTCCACCGAGCACTGACCACGACCGCCGACATCCAGCCAGCCGGCGCAGAGCATCTCGTCAGTGATTGGCCGACCCAGCTCAGCGTAACGCTCTCTGCAAATCGCCTGGTTAACACTCCAGATCTGGACGTGGCGCAGTTGCTCAGACAATGGTCCGCTTGTCTGAAAAAATAATAAGTTTTTACCTTATCAAAGTCAAAATCATTTATTGGATATGAGTACACTAGATACATTTATACACGACTTTTTTTCTGCGACCTCAATAACCTCACTTACACTCATCAACCTTTTCATGGATCTCGTTTTATTCTTCTCACTGCGGACAATAGCCTTATAGAAGACGTCACCAATTTGATCCCTGAACGTCGTCCTAGGACGACCTCTAGCTTGTAGCTCCTTCTATATTCACGTTGTAAAGTCAAAGTCAAAATCATTTATTGCATATGTACACTTGGTACATTTATACACGTAATTTTTTTTATCGACTACCGCTTCCTAGGTGTTAGCGCTGTGAAGAAGAAACGGGGCAACAAACTTCACGCAACACATCTTTTTAAAATCAAGTTTGCATACAATTAATACAGATTTTGCGAAGCTGAATTAACATTAGTACCAGGCATCTTTGTCATTCAATAATCGTTTATTTTATAGCAGGCTTTCTTACAAAGTTGTTTTTTAATGTGAATCTTAAACTTTCTGTCCGTCATAATTAAGATTTCCTCTGGTAGTTTGTTGTAGAAGCGTATACATTGCCCTGTGAACGATTTACTGACCTTACTTAGTCTTAACCCTGGTAAAATAAGTTTATTTTTATTTCTTATCTATCAAAGGTAATATATCAAATTAATATCACCACTTCACTACGAAGGAGGATAGAAATGATCCTGGTCAGTTACTCCCCTAAATATTCATAAAATTACGTCAGAGCTATCCATACTCTGTATAGCTTGTCACAAAGCTCTCGTACTTGGAAATCAGAAGCTTGGAGATCAGGGTGAAATCAAAAGCTGTTGATAAGGGTAAGGTAAACCAGCCTATTTTAGAAAACTAGATGACACGTAGAAAATAGAAGGCGATTGGGGTAAAATCATCCTCCGTCTGTCTGCGGCAGATGATAGAGGGTTGTGCTCCTGAAGTGGAGACAAAAATAACCTGATGATGATGATGATGGGGTAAAATAAGAGTGCCTAATGTTCTAAAAGAATGGAAGCTTAACAGGAATTCCTTCATAGTTCAAAATTATCCATAAAAAATAAATCACAAAATAGAATAATAAAAGAGACACCGCAACAGCGTTATCTGGTAGGAAATTAAGGCTTCACAAGAGTAACTGGAATTTATTAGAGTTTGCATATAATGTGGTGGACCGTGGATCTGCACAGGATGAGACGCCCCGCTGCCAGATAGACCGGCGACCTGAACAAGGTGTCCGGAAGCGGCTGGATGCGGAGGGAGGAGATCTGGTTGTGATAGCGTTCATTGGGGAAAGCTTATATCTAGCAATTGACGTCTAATAGCTGATAATGATTGTTCTATTTGATTTGCAACTGAAAATTACTTACACTAATAAAACCCCATCCTATGGCCCAAACAACTGAGTTATCAGCGAGGTTGTAGTTGGGGCCGGCGATACTGGCTGGCTGCACGGCGTTGGGGACGAAGCCTATGGTGGTGGCACTGCGCAGGATGCCGATATCGCTATCAGTGATGCTTGGTATGTAGTTGGGATGGTTGATGTAGAGAGCGGCGTTGTGGACGGTTCCACCGCTGCTTGCGTAGCTGGACCCGACTCGGATACGCCACTGATTCACAGAAGTGGACCTGCAATTTTAACCATTACTGTTAACGTCGTCAGTAACGTTCAAGATGAAATTGGCGTAATTGAGAAAAGAAAATATATTTCTCTTTGTTAGCATGAAGTTACCTTTTATAGTTTTTCCATATTTGTTGTTTAAGTTTAAAATCTTTTATTCTTTGCCATCCCTATAGCCTCAACTTTAAAAACGACGTGTAATTATAAGGTAGTGTTCAGTTCACGTCGTTTTCCATCAAGGAGTGGTGGATGGAATTCATGAGTGATCATGTCCAGAAGTTGCTAAATCCAGAAGTGACAAAATCAAGATGTGGACAAATCCAAAAGTGACAAATATCCTACTTCCTGCTAATATTATAAATGCGAAAATTTGGATATTTGAATGTTTGTTACTCAATCACGCTTCAGCCACTGGACGGATCGTGGTGAAACTTGACACACATACAGGTTAGGTCCTGGAATAGAACATAGGATATGTTTTATCCCGAAAAAACATCCCATTCCTACGTTGTCCACGCGGGCGAAGTTTCGGGCAACAGCTAGTAACTAATAATTCGGTAGGTACTTACAGAAAACAATGAGCTGCAGAGAGAATAGATCTGTTATTAAGTATGGAGCCACCGCATCCTTGGGTGAAGGTGACCAGATTGAAAGTGAACAGCAAGGAGGCGCCGAACGGGTACTGGCTGATGGTGGTCACAGTACCTCCCACGATCCTCTCTGGTGTATTGCTAGGGACAGGATCGGCTGATGAAAGAAATGTCTTGAAAATAAACACGAAACAGTACGCGAAGTGTAGGACACTCCGCCGCCAGATGGACCGACGACCTAAAACCTATTGTATCTAAACTTAATCGTCTTTCTGTCCCCAGGCTAACGCAAAAACTAGTAAACCGAAAACTTAAAGAAAATTCACGTACCTTTGATTTTTGTTTCATAGAAATTTTGTTCAATTCTCAGTTTATTTTCAGAGTTATCTCTGACTTATACCTCATACCATGAAGCAAAATAATTTTATCGTAGCTCATAGTTTCACCTCAAAATGTTTTCCTTCATGACTGACACTAATTGTAATTGTATCTTATCTTATCTTCTTAGGGGGCAGGAAGACCTGGCGACACTTCGACCCTTCAGGATCTTTTGTGCCAAACCGCTGACCATCAACGGTGCTCCAAGCCGATTTGGTGGACTTCGCCTCAGAATTTCTTCTTCGGCATATGCAGGTTTCCTTACGATGTTTTCCTTCACCGAAAAGCCTGTGGTATTATAAATAAACCGTACTTAAGTTTCGTAAAACTCATTGGTTCGGGCGGGGTTTGTACCAAGACCTCATGAACATGAGGTGAGTGCACAACCAACCGGCTACCACGGCTCCAGTTGTAATTGTAACTGTAACACTAAATGTATTGTTATGTAACATCTTATAAACTATATGAAACAACAAATGAATATGAATAATTGGTTATTAAATTAGATAACAGATGATTTTAAATTGTGCATCTGTTATCTAATTTAAGAAGCAATTAGTGTCAATCATGAAGGAAAACACTTTGACGGGAAACTATGAGCTACGAAATATTATTTTGCTTCATGGTATGAGGTGTAGACAGAAATAACTCTGAAAGTAAACTTAGAATTGAACTAAATTTCTATGAAACAAAAATCAAAGATACGTGAATTTTCTTTAAGTTTTCGGTTCACTAGTTTTAGAGTTATCCTGGGGACAGCCGACCGGGCGATTGGTGTAGGTATGATGATTTATATGAGATTCTTATGTTATAACATCCGAATATACCTTATATTAATTTCAGATCAAGTGCTCAAATTACACTATTTACTGTAACAATCAAAGTTACGATCAGCTTTTAATACATACCCGCTATTACTGCAAGACCAACTAACAGTAAAATTATGGCACGCATCTTCTCTTCTTCACCAACATAATGTAGGTTATAATCAATGTATTGTAGTATTTATAATGATATGTCTTGTTCTCGACTGATAACACGACGATCGATTAATCCATAATCATGATTTCTAAACAGAATATACACTGCAAGATACGGATAAACTCGTTAAGTGTGAAACGATCTGAAAAGATACCTGATTACATAGGTAGATGATGATTCCTGGAGAGGAAAGTTATTGGATCGGCTCCGGATCTGAGAGGGGGGGCAACCGGGGCAAGGAAAGTCGCTTAGCTACGTGTGTCAGGATCGCGCAAAGTGGGGATACATCGTCCCTGCCTACCCCTCTGGGATCAAGGCGTGAACATTATGTCTTGTATGTATCAAAGATAGACAGTTGTATGGGCTTCTGGGTAAGCGCGCTCCACCTTAGGCCTCATCATCACTTACCATCAGGTGAGATTGTGGTCAAGCGTAAACCTATCAACAATATAAAAAGTTTTAGTAGTAGTTTTTTTAGTTAGTAGGTTTTTTGGTATTTCATTGTAAACGTAATCATTCCTGATAAATATAAGATACTGACTGGAATTACCTATTAATGGTTTTTCCCACGATCATTAATTAGTATTACAAGTAAGCAGTATGACAACGCTAAATAATGGTTTTACCGAAAATTGATTTGCGATAGATACCGATTTATCTATGCAGGTACCTCCAAATGTTACAGATGTTCAATTCAATTCAATCTTTATTGCATAACAAAAATATTCAGTGTATAAATAATAGAGTAGATTACAATAGAACATAATAAAATAGAATTCCCCACGTATTTAATTCCCTAATTTTAATTTTATTTTCCTAATTATATTTTTCTGACTTTCAATATTTAATTTTTTTTAATTTACATTGTATTCATTTGACTATGTAATTTATTACTATTGAAAAAATATTCAAATTTTAATTTAACTTATATATAGGTAAGTATAATATTAGACTAGTATTCATCATCAGGTTATTTTTGTCTCCACTGCAGAGCACAACCCTCTCTCATCTGTCGGAGACAGACGGAGGATTTGGCCTACACTCCCCGCGCTGGCCAGACGGGTTGGGGGGGCCTGATTGATGTTTTATAATGTATTCCCTTAGTCACCTTGTACGACATCCACGGGAAGAGTTGGGTGGTCCTATTCTACTCTACCGGAAACCACACGGCAAAGAATATGTATAACCATATTTTTAATTAACCTAACACAAACATGGCATGCTGTCGTTGCCTATAATTGGGGTTTGTTTTTGTGAAGTCTTTATTAAACATATATTTAAATATAGTACATTGCATGACACAGTCAACAACACACAGAGCTGAAAAACTTAAATATTTCACCAGCAACACGCTATTTGGAAATTTATAACAATGTTATGGCATACAGTTTTCAACACAGTGTTCAACATAATAATGGGTTCAGGATGCTGTTGGGGCTGCCACGTTACTGTAGCGCGTCAGGTATGTTCGCCGAGGCGCGTGTGGATGGATTCCACGCCATCCTGCGCAACAGAATTGCCTCCCTGATGCGCCGCGTGCGGGGCAGCCCTAACAGCTTCCTGGCCACTATACGGGAGAAGGTGGATAGCCCAATACTCAGGCACTGGGTGACTATCCACCTTCACAAACTAAACCAATTTTAAGTTAATTTTATTTTATTCTATTTTATTGTCCGCTTTCTAACATAGACTTAAGTTTTATTTATACTAACAACATTTTATGGACTAACGTCTGACTTAATAAATGATTTGATTTGATTTGATACAGAACAATGAAGTTGTGCTTATTAACTTACGGTGATACGTAATACAAATGATGTATTTGTTTATGGACTCCTTGGAGAGTTACATTTATAATTGGGGTGGCATCTTGCCAATGTACAATTGTAGCAACAATTGAAGTACACTTTGTTGGTAACCTAACAAATAAAAAATTACATCTGGCCGGTCTTATCCTGGAGCAAATCACCAGTGAGATGATTAGTCAGGTAGGAAATATTTCTAGATTTTCGCTTGAACGCGTCTAAGTATTGCGTATGTCTGATCGATGTTTGTTCATTTTGTCATAAATATTACACAAAAAAAAATATATGGGGACAATTTACACACGGCCACCTGATCCCAAACTAGGCAGAGCCTGTAATATGGCTATCAGACAGCTGATATACGTACATAAATACATAATATAATATATAAATAACATCCAGTCACAAGGCAAACACAAGTGTTCATCACACGAATGTTTGCCCTGGGCGGGATTCGAACCCGCGACCCCGAGCTTCGCAGACAGGTGTACTATTTATCGACTAGGCTACGGGTCCGACTACACTAGGCAACCTTCTTTCCGTCCATACAGTATATCCATCCATTAGTGTTTTCTTTAATCTGATTCATATAGTTTTCAGAAAACGCTATTATTATATATCATTTTGGTATTATCTGGTATTTGCTTTATTCACACAATCGTGGACACTAGTATTGACGTCCCTGCCCTGCTACCAAAGGTCTCTAAGTGTTTTGGAAATTTACAAAAAGGGATCAAACTCGTTTTCCAGAATTCTATGAAAATTACTGAAGTTTCTTCGCCAATTTAAGAATTAGAGTTGATCAGTCATACAAATCAGGGCAGTACTGATGTACTGTCCACGAACTGTCCACGAACGTGTTAAGCGAAGGAAATAAAAACGTCATGTAATAGGTATCATACGTAAGCGTATATTTCTGAAAAGTATTCACAGTTGCATATTATTTATGCATTGGCCTGGATCCAAGGAGTGAAATATGATACACGGGCATTAACCCCAGGAAAACGGGCCTGAGCACATCCAGCTCCCCAAGAGCAAACACCAACGACCACGCCGTTGTGGATGAGGGGACCGCCGGAGTCGTTCTGGCACTGGTCACGACCGCCGACATCCAGCCAGCCCGAGCACAACATTCCATTGGTGATGGGCCGACCGAGCTCAGCGTAACGGCTTCTGCAAATCTCCTGGTTAACTGTCCAGATCTGGACGTGGCGCAGTTGTTCAGATAACGAGTTTGCCTGATTGGGCTGAAAAGGCGAGCGATAGGTAAATATGGTGTAGTCGAAATTTCGAGACAAATATTGTTAATTGAGAAGTCATATTGAGTAACACTAAAAAAATTCTGGTCAACTAAGTAGTATTGGTTTTGTATGCTGCATTTTATGATTATTTAAAACCAAACCATGATCAAGTTTGTAAATTGTGTTAGGCAAGGGCACAAGAATTTAGTTCAATGGAACAAGATCTTGGTGAGCTCGAATAGAGTTTAGATGGCTGTAACGTTCATCTATTGGATAAAGATCTACCTGCATAATAGTTCACTGTTCATAACAAACCATACAAACAACTGTAAATAATAATAATAATAAATATGTCAGACATTCACACAAATTATCCAGTCCCAAACTAGGCAGAGCCTGTGGTATAGTTACTAGATAACGGATAGACCTACTTAAATAAATATATAAACATCCAAGACTTGGGTACAAACATTCATATTTATCATACGAACATTTGCCCCTAGCGGGATTCATACCCGCAACCTCCGGCGTGCGTACTGAATGGTAACATATAGAAAAAGGGCAAAAATAAACTATTGCAAATGACTTACAACAGTCAAGCCCCATCCGATGGCCCAAACAACTGAGTTATCAGCGAGAAAGTAGTTGAGGCCGGCGATGCTGGCTGGCTGCACGGCGTTGGGGATGAACCCTATGGTTGTGGCACTGCGCAGGACGGCGATGTCATTGTCTGTGATACTCGGATTGTAGCCTGGGTGGTTAATGTACAGAGCGGTGTTGTGCACGGTGCCACCACTGTTCGCAAAGGTGGAACCAACACGGATGCGCCACTGGTTGAAAGTTGTTCCGCTGCAATAAATATTACACATAACAGACTCCAAGCGACATTTGATAGTAAGGAAAATTATGTTATTGAACATGACTTCATATCGCCCAAAAATATATTACTTACAAGAAGCAGTGAGCTGCAGAAAGAATCGATCTGTTGTTCAGTATGGAGCCACCACAGCTTTGGGAGTACGTGACCAGGTTACTAGAGAACAACAAGGAACTGCCAAACGGGTACTGGCTGATAGTTGTCACTGAACCGCCAACGATCCTCTCCAGACCGTTATTTGGGATCGGATCAGCTGCTTAATGAAAGAAAAAAAAGAAATTAAAGATCCTATTGTTAAGATAAATACTATAAGCAAGTGTTAAGATAAATATGTACTAGAATTTTGTAATAAATACTGTAAACATACCTGCGATGGCAGCGAGACCGGCTAGCAATAAAATGGGAACACGCATTGTGACTATGTAGAACTTCAAAGTAATTAGAAATTGATGTGCTGTAGTATTTATATTGTACGTTAAGTTTATTATCTTTTTGTCATCATGATAACGTATTAATCAATTACTTTATAATGAAAAAGAATATCTGTCTGGTTGTATATTATACATATATGTAAAAGGACATAATGAGTAAGTTTGTCTTTATTTGTATGCCTTTCATATCTGTCTTCGTTGGTCTTCAGTTTTACAACTGATGTCATCATCATCATCAGGTTATATTTGTCTCCACTGCAGGAGCACAATCCTCTCTCATCTGCCGGAGACATTCCCGCCTCCTCACCATTCTCCCCCCGCAACTCCTCTAAGCGAGGATCAACGGAGGTAACTGCAAAGACACCTACCAGTGAAGGTAGGGCAAGTCCCAGGTCATGAATTTACGCTACCTTGGGCCCCAGACAAAGTTAATTAAAGAAGTAAAGAGTCAAAGTAGGAAGAGAGTTCCCACTTCCCCTCTAGCAAATGGGAGTGTAGCAATGAAACGATGACCAAAGTGGTCACGTCGGGGGGTTGGGGGTATTGGTGTGGCCAAGATAAGCCTGGCCACCTAGTTGAACACCACGGACGTATTTAGCGCCTTTGTGACGCAGTGAGCTGTGACGGAGTAGCAGAAGGCTACTTCGTATAATAGTGCCAGTAGTAGGCATGGCAAAAACGCTTGAACGCTCGGAAATTGTGACGGTTCGCAACCAGATCTCCATAGTATACCGGACGGTTCACGTAATTTAGATCCGATAGCATGAGTTCACGTTCCCGATCCCACCGTGTGCACTCCCACAGAATGTGATGAGCGGTTTGATCCGACTCACCACATTCGCAGTCGGGAGATGCGACCAGCTTCATGGAGTGAAGCTTCGCCTGGAAGTTGCCGTGACCGGTGAGGAACTGCGCGACGCAGTGATCCACCTCTAGCCACCGTTTCTCCAATCTCTCCTCAACGCTTGGGAAGAATTTGAAAAGGTGCCTGCCCTTTTCAGATTCCTCCCATCTGCGCTGCCAATCGGACACCAGAAGGTCGTCCACAACCGAAGCTGTCTCCCCGAACAGTCGACATGTGCGGTCCCTGTCTCCAACCCCAAAATCGGTCCAAGTGAGTTGTCGAGCTCTGAAGTGAACACTGGCGCGCCGCTGAATCTCCAAGTCTATCGGCCAAACACCGGCCATGACTGGCAAGGCGTCGGTGCTGGTCGTTCTGTATGCCTTGCACATAAAGAGCAAGGCCATACGCTGACTCTGGAGCAATCTTCGGCGCACCGCAGCCATGGTGGCTCTGTCCACCCAGGTTGGAGCCGCGTAGCACATACTGGCTACATATGTCGCCAGATATATCGTGCGGAGGACGGGGAACCGGAGTCCCCACGTGGCCCGAGAGATCCTGGAGAAGGCGTAGAAATTCGACCGGGCGCGTTCGCCAACGGTACGAGTGTGCTCAGTGAATGCAAAGTTCCTCTCCAGGACTACTCCCAAGTATGTCACGTAGGTCTTGCTAGCGACAGGCACACCCCTGAAGCGAATGCGCGGTGGTTCCTTGAGGATACCCTTCAGCAATAGCTGTTGGGTCTTGTGCGGAGCAAAGTCCAGCTTGTTCCTCAGTCCCCACTCACCCACTCGCTCCAGGCATGTCCCTGCATGCCGCTCCAGCTCCGCCCTCGAGTTCCCCTCAACGATCAGGAGACCATCATCTGCGTACGCCAGCAGTTGACAACCCCTGGGGGTTGGGATCTCCAGGAAATCATCAAAGCATACATTCCACAGATAGGGTCCCAGGACTGATCCCTGAGGGCATCCCCGCGTGAGCTCTTTTGGCAATTCACATTGTCCCAATCGAAGCACAATAGAGCCGTTGTTAAAGTACTGCAGCAACATCCGATAGATGTTGCTGAAGCAACCCCTAACTTTCAGCTTGAGCATAATCATTGGCCACCATGCATTGTCAAAAGCGCCCGATATATCCAGGAATATGCCAATGACGTACTTACACGTCGACTGTTCAGCAGTTTTCCTGACCAGGCCTATGGCGTCCACCGTCGATCGTCCCTTAGCAAAACCGAACTGCCTGTCATGGCCTGAAGGGCCCCCCGGAAGTAGTCTCGGCACTATCAGCCTCTCCAGCAGCTTACCCAAAGCTGGGAGAAGCGTGATTGGCCGAAAGGATTTTGGGTCATCGAGAGGTTTATCCCCACCTTTGGGGATAATCCTAACGACTCCCTGCCGCCATACTGAGGGAAACACACCGGATTCGAGGCAGCGATTCATCACGTATAGTACGGATTCGGGGGCTGCCTTGATGATTTCCCTCAGCATGCGGTTGTTGATCCTGTCTACTCCCGGGGCTTTGTTCGTGGCTAACGAGCGGGCTATAATAGCCAGCTCGTCAACCGACGCTAGGGTCGAAGTTGGCGCTTCGGGGACAATCGGCAGTACACGCCGTATCTCCTGGTGGTGCAATGAGTCCTCTTCCGGCACGTCGTCCGGCATGAGGACTCTCAGGAGTTCCTGGCCAGTTTCTTCAACGGTTGTGGTGTGACCCTCCAGTGTCCGCAGGTTGTTAAAATACGAGAGATTCGGCTTGTATGAGGTTTTATACTCATGGTAGAGGTGAGACCAAGGGTCGGCATTACCAAGAGCATCTGCAACTTCGCGCAGCTTGTTGCTCTTGGTATTGGCGACCGACGCCCGGTACCTTGACCGAGCTACTCGTAGTTCGGTCAAGGCACCCAGCATCAGTTCCTCACCGGCCTGCTGCCGTTTCAGCCTATTGTACTTTCGGCGTGCTTTGCGGAAGCTCTTCCTGAGCTCCGTCAACCCCCCATGCCACCAGTCGCATCCTCCGCGCCGCACCAAGGACTTCCTCCCGATGATGACGTCTGCGCAAAATGTCAGTGTGTGGGTCATCAGATTGGCACATTCGTCCGCCGTTAGGTCAGGTTTTGTGAACTCATGCGATAGGCCGCCGAAAAGGTTACCAAACGAAGGCCAATCTACATTGGCCTTGCGGTAAGTGAATCCGTCGCAATAACCTGCAGAGTCTGCCGCTCCCCATTCCAACTCGAAAACGATCAAGCGATGGTCGCTGCATGAGGCGTCCGGGAGGACGCTCCATGAAGTAATCGGAACGTCACCTAAGGTGAAGGTGACGTCGATGTAAGACTCGCCTGAAGGGCTACTATAGGTGGGTGGTGTTCCAGGGAGATTTTGAACATTAAGGTTGAACTCCGCGACGAACTCCTCAATTGGCACCCTACGCTCCGAGTCTGAGGTCCTAACAGGACCGTGCCAGAACGGAGAAGAGGCGTTGGTGTCAACGCAGATTAAAATGTTCTGACCACTAAGGGTTCTAATTACGTGGCCTAGATGTGCCAAATGAGGAGCAACGGAGTCCATGAATTTAAAGTAGCAGCTCACTGCGTAGAAGCGGTGGGAGTGATAAACAACCTCCACAACCGCGCAACAGGGGGTCGAGAGATGGCGCAGAAATGTGAAGGTAATGGACTGGTTGATAACCAGTATGCCCGCAAATGCGGACTCGTTTAGTTCAACAATAGACCCTCGCAGGTCACGGGAGTGGTACTGTTCCTGACACAGTAAGAAGTCTAAATTTAGACTCTTTGCCGTTTGAATAGCCTCAGGGGTTGCAGTTTTGTTGCAATTCAGGTTTAATTGGCCAATTCTTATGAGATTAGACCTGGCCATATTCTGTGTTTTTAATTAAAATCTCAACACGATGCCTTAGAGCGGGACATTCAGCGCTGCCAGTCTTATGGTCGCTTGGTTTTTTAAAAGTGAAGCACGTAGCGCATTTGGGCTTGAAGCCCTCTTTGTTTATTTCCAGACATTCTCTAGAGTCGTGTTTGCCCGCGCAGTGCCCGCAAGTGCTGTCTTTCTCGATGCAGTATTTGTGGACGTGCCCCAGCATCTGACATTTCATACAGCGGACCACCTCGAAGTCGTCCTCGATACGGCATGTATTCCACTCTATGTGGACCTTAGGCTTGGTTTCAATGAGATGTTGCCTAATGCGTGAGGACACTTCGAGGCCGTACCATTTTGAGTTGGACAGAGTTCTTCTTCTGACTATGCTCATCTCTTTAATAGCTGTTTCGTGAGGGATGTCCATTTCGTTATCGCCAGAGATGTTCTGAGCGATTAAGACTCTCAAGAATTCGTCTTCTGTCAGGTCCTTGGGTATGTCCTTAATTAGGATGCGGGGCAGTCTGCCTTTTGGTCGTTCCAACGTGAGTCCCGCATTTTTGATGCCTTCGGACGCCTGGAGTTTCTTGATCTGGGCTTCGTTCGTTACTCTAATGAGGACTCCACTCCGCGAGGTCTTGCGGACGCCCACAATCTGGTATCCCTCATCGGCAGGATTTACCGCTTTCATGAGGGCCTCCTTTGTCTGGGTGGCGGTCTTCATTTCCCCCTGCTTGTCTGCCGATGGGTACGCCACGATACATGGCAGTGGAGCTCTCACTCCAGCTGCCACAGCCACCGTTGCTGCGTTTGCCGTCTTTGGCAGGCGCAGCTGTAGCTTCTGAGCGTAGGAGGCCTGTGTTGTTGGCTCTGAGGCCGACATAGCTTCGGCGGGGCGATTTGCCAGCACTCTGTTCTGGCCCGTCAGTGAGGCCACCTGCTCGGACATTGCACGCAGGCGTTCTTCGGCGACCGCCCTTTTCATCTCCGACTCGGTGACCAAAATCCCTAGGTGTGCGGTGACCGCCGAGATCACGTTGGCGTGGGTGTTAATTGCCGCCAGGTTAGACTTGTTTAGTCGCGCGTTTTTGTCTCCCGTCACCACTTCGTTGATCCCCGCAAGAGCACGCTGGATTTTGTCAACGAGTTGCCTCTTGGAGGCGTTCGACAGCTCTGACTGGGGTTCGTCTCCTGAGTCGGGAGATGACGACCTGGAGTGGGCCGACATGTACTCCCGCGGTGTGTCAAGGTGTAGGGTTGGCGGCAGTGGGTTCTTTTTAGAGGGCAATCTCCTCTTGGAGGCTCTTGGGGTTCTCAGGGAGTCAGGAGAGATATCCTCGATGCACCTTTTTCCTCTTGGCCTGTCGGAGTCAGTCGCAGTGTCGGACTGCACCGTAGTCTTGCCGGTTGTTGGAGCCACTTCGGTAGTCTCCTTCATTGCGCTCATAGCGGCCGCCATCTCTAACATAGCCTCCTGCACGCGCTCCTGAGGGCTTCGGGGGGTCGCAGTACTCTTCTGAAAAGGGTCGCTGGTCATCGTAAGGGGCTCCTCCTCCATGCCTGATGCAGCGCCAGCCGTCCCTCTTAGAGAGGGGGGGGTGCGGTGGATGCGCGACATCCGGGGCCACTGGTGCGCGAGCACCGTAGCCGGGTCAGCGCAAAATTAACAAGGCGCACAAATTTATACGCACAATTGATAAAAAGATAGAAAAATTTTTCACCAAAAAATAAAGTGTGGTAAAAAGACTTAGAAAAAATATCGCGGAAAATTTGAAAGTCACAGAAAATAGTCAAAAATTGTTTATTTTAAAATAAGGTGGTGTCACTTAATGCGTCTCGTGGAGACGCACAGAAAAGGTTCAGTACGTTCCTGTCCTAACTACAGCCGTTCCAGAGTTATTCCACTTTTTGTTCAAAAAATGCCCCGGCTGAACACCATTACAGTGCGTGGATATATATATGGGCAAGGCACATATCCGCTTTGCCGAAATTTTTCTAAGTCCAAGAAATTTTTGGACTTAGAAAATTTTTGCGTCGCTCGACCAAGAGGACGCAGCCTAGTGGTCCGGCGACTATGTCCGGGCCTGACAACGCCCAAAATTGGACGATGGGCAAAAAGTCTAGAAAGGCACACAAACCACTATGGCACACAAAAAAGTCAAAAATAAGGCCTGCCAACGCCCAAAATTGGCCGTAGGCAGAAAAAGTCAAAAATGTCAAAATTGTGTGCAAGACACAATGGCACAAAACAAAAGTCAAAAAGAAGCCTGCCAACGCCCATAAAAGGCCGTCGGCAAAAGTCTAAAATAAAGCGCTTAAAATTACAAGAAAAACACACAAGTACACAGAAAGCGTCAAATTCGCGAGAAATAAACGGTCCGTGAAAACAAAATGGCCGACACAAAAAATGTACGTTTGACACCTGTCAAAGTGACAGATGTCAAAGTCACTAAAAACAAAAACGTCACTATCGCAAATGTCAAATAAATGTACAAGTGACAGCTGTCAGAAGGACAGATGCCACTGTCACTAAACGTCACTGTCGCACACAAGCACTCAAAATGTACAAGTGACAGCTGTCAAAAGGACAGCCGTCACTGTCATAAAAACGTCACTGTCGCACTGATCGTCTGTCTCACCGATCTTGGTACAAATACCAAGATGGCCGACGCGATATATGGGCTCCTCCCGTGGAAGAAACGAGAGGAGTCTGAGTACTCACAGTTTGAGTCCGATTTGCCGTCTCACCTATCTTGGAACTAAATCCAAGATGGCCGCCGGCGTATATGGGTTCCTCCCAAGGAAGGAACGAGAGGAGTCTGAGTTTTCACTGAGGCTAATAAATATATAAATAATGAAAAATAAAAACACGGAGCGCAAAGCAACACACGTCCGACCTCGACGAGAGCCAGAGAGGAAGTGCCGGAGACAGACGGAGGATTTGGCCTACACTCCCCGCGCTGGCCAGACGGGTTGGGGAGGCCTGATTGATGTTTTATAATGTATTCCCTTAGTCGCCTTGTACGACATCCACGGAAAGAGTTGGAGTGATTCTATTCTACTCTACCGGAAACCACACGGCACAAAAATACACTTGGTATTAAATTATCACAAATTAAATTAAACGTCAGAGGGCCCGGCCCACTAATTTCAATTTTTAGAAAATTCATTTATGGAATAATATTCATTTTCCAACAAATATACAAATAAATAAATTATGTGAGATAGACCAACCACAGCAAGATACGTAATTGCGTTAATTACAAGGCAGTAAAAGAAAAATAAACAAAGTCTCATAATACTGTATATAATTTAATCAGATAATAATAACTGTATTCAAGCATTAGCCTGGATCCAGGGAGTAAACCGAGATACACGAGCATTAACTCCGGGGAAACGGGCTTGACCACAGCCAGCCCCCCAGGAACAGACACCGACGACAACGTTGTTGTGGAGGAGAGGGCCGCCAGAGTCTTGCTGGCACTGGTCACGACCGCCGACATCCAACCAGCCAGAGCATAACATGTTATCGGTTATGACGGCACCGATCTCGGCGTACCGGCTTCTGCAAATCTCCTGGTTGACTGTCCAGATCTGGACATGGCGCAGTTGTTCAGATAATGAGTTGGGTTGACCAGGCTGCAAAGAAATGATATTTCAGTTAACAACACTAAAGACAAAATAAGAAGTAAGGATATGAAGAAAATTTGATGATTTTGTGATATCAAAAATTCAAAGATAGATTTGGGAGCAAAAGTTTTCGAAGGAAAATTTAGTTACTTACAAATCTTACTGACACGTCTACGTATTACAGAGTTCAATATTAAATATATACATGATACTACTAATTCTACTAATATTATAAATGCGAAAGTTTGGATTTTTGGATATTTGGAAGTTTGTTACTCAATCACGCTTCAACCACTGGACGGATCGGGATGAAACTTGGTACACATATAGGTTAAGTCCTAGAATAGGATATAGGATAGTTTTTATCCCGAAAAACATCCAATTCCTACGGGAAATACATAATAATTTGTGATGTTAAGTTGTCCACGCGGACGAAGTCGCGAGCAACAGCTGGTCTGGTATATTTTAAAATAGCTTACGATAGTCAAGCCCCATCCGATGGCCCAAACAACTGAGTTATCAGCAAGGAAGTAGTTGACGCCGGCGATGCTGGCTGGCTGTACGGCGTTGGGGATGAACCCTATGGTGGTGGCACTGCGCAGGATGCCGATATCATTGTCAGTGGTGCTCGGAACATAGCCAGGGTAGTTGATGATCTGAGCAACGTTGTGGACTATACCTCCACTACTCGCATAGGTAGAACCAACTCTGATACGCCACTGGTTGAAAGAGGTTCCGCTGTAATCAACGTTGTCATTTTATGAAACTACGCAAAAAGAAATTCAGAACATTTACTCAGTTTTGTTCAGCAACATTAATGATATAATTTGAAGAAATAGACACAACGCAGTAATGTTTATATATTGAGTGCTATCACATTATCACATTGCATTATATTGAAGTTCACTACTGTACTGAAATAAGAGTAAGACGATACATAGATATCTAAGAAAATTTAACACAAAAAGCGATTGATTGCATATAACGTAATCAATATGGCCAATTAGATAGAAAAAAAAATACAATATTTTGACCCTGTTATGCTTAGTAATTTTCAAGATAGCAAGCTTTTATACTCTAGTTTTGGATGCATATATAATTCATTTGTTAAACATGGTCAATTTATTATTATTTATAGTTTATTTAAAATTACTGGCCCTTTTTGGGGTACCTATAACGAAGCAGTAAGTTTACTTAACTCTTTTTTTAATATCGTATGGTTTGGATATTGCATCCACTTAAAACTTTACATAGAATAACAGAGTTACAAAATCGAGATTCAAATTACCAAAAATATACTTACAAGAAGCAATGAGCTGCAGAAAGAATAGATCTATTGTTTAGTATGGAGCCACCGCAGCTTTGGAAGAAGGTGACCTGGTTGAAGGAGATCAGCAAGGGAGTACCGAATGGGTACTGGCTGATGGTGGTCACTGAACCGCCCACGATCCTCTCAGGCCCATTGCTAGGGACGGGATCGGCTGGTAAAGAAACAGAAATCATTGTGGTACCTTTTCAAAACAATGCACTGAAAGAAATGGTCAACTAAGTGGATTTTATTTTGGTTACAATTATTATGTTAGCTAAAGTAATCAACATTGTAATCAGATCGTGATCCAGTTAACAAGCTTAATCAGTGCAAGGAAACAAGAGTTAGTTCAAGGGAAGCATATATTGGTGCGTTCGTATGGAGTTAAGATGATTGTTCACGATTAACAAAGTTGTTCAAATCAACAATCGATTTTTTTCAGCATGATTTTAAAAGAGGCTTTAATAATCTTAATATTAGAAATGCGAAATGAAATCAAAAATATTATGCTAATTAATAACATCATCATCAGGTTATTTTTGTCTCCACTGCAGGAGCACAACCCTCTCTCATCTGCCGGGGACAGACGGAGGATTTGGCCTACACTGGCTGGCCAGACGGGTTGGGGAGGCCTGATTGATGTTTTATAATGTATTCCCTTAGTCGTCTTGTACGACATCCACGGGAAGAGTTGGATAACATCAGTTAACTATGCAAATTCTTCCTTTATTAATTAATATTCTGTCTATTAAATAAACTGCCCTATTCCAGAATCTGGACTATACCAAAGATAATATATTACTTCTATACCGATGAGACGTATATGTGTTCCTCAAGAAGCAGCTATTTTAATTGAGTCTATTTCAGGAATCTTTTTATTGTGTTCCATACCTGTAATAGCAGCAACCACTGCCAGCAATATAATGGTCACACGCATCTTAGCTTCTTCAGTATACTCGTATCAGCACAATGAAATATATAACAAATTTGTTGTAGTATTTATATTCGATGTTAATTATATCTCTTTATTATCATGATAACGAGTTGATCAAATACACCAATGTAGTATATGTTACAAACAAATGTTATTATGAAATAGACTGTCGGTCTGATTATCCTGTGTACACATATTACTTATACGAGCTCAAATATATAATACATAATAAACATCACCATCATCTTTATCATTTATATTGTTCAGTCCTAGACATATCTTATGCATTCGATCAATATCTTTTGAGACGTCTGTAACCATTCCCTTTGCACCATCTAACATCAAACACCGAACGTCTCCACGATCTGCATTAGTCTCGCGTCTTTTGCTCATCATCATCAGGTCAGGTTATTTTTTTGCCTCCACTGCAGGAGCATAACCCTTTCTCATCTCCCGGAGACAGACAGAGGATTTGGCCTACACTCCCCGCGCTGGCCAGATGGGTTCGGGAGGCCTGATTTGTTTTCTAATGTATTCCCTCAGTCACCTTGTACGACATCCACGGGAAGAGTTGGAACGGTCCTATTCTACTCTACCGGATCCCACACGGCAAGTTTCCATTTTTACTCTAGTTTCAAAATAATCACTAATCGTTTTAGTACAACTAGTCTAGTGGTTTTCCTAGAGTCTGCTTTTTAGTACTAACTATAATCAAATGTTTTCACGCAACGCCACGAATTACCTACGTACTACTAATTATCGCGGTATAGATAGAGATTATCGACTAAATTTATTCATCGGTTGCGAATTTTCCTTTTCAGGGGTCAGTTGTAATAAAAATAATTTGTAATTGTTGGACGTTACCGTCAATCCTCCTATCCAGAGGGACATTAAATGATAGGAAGACTACACAGTTAACTCATATCTATATGTAAACTCAAAATATACACTTCCAGCCGTTCCACAATAAATATTCTACTCCCGATGACGTTCGCTTTTAGAATGCCGCACCTTGGTCGTGCTGTTGCTGGAGTGGCCTCTCCCCCCTCTACCGTTTGTCGCGCCATAGATCAGAAAGAGAAATCGCGGCAATCAAACGCCAAGTTATGTGAAGGAGCTTTATTGTTGATGGGTTTGCGCTTGACCTCAATCTCTCGATGGTAAGTGATGACGAAGCCTAAGGTGGAGCGCGCTTACCCAGAAGATGCCTATTATCTCTTCCTTTAAAAGGATCCAAATTGTACTTGTCCGGAAATACCCAAGCTGGTAGTGAGTTCCATTCCTTAGCAGTTCGCATTATGAAGGAGGAAGCATCGTACAAGAGCGTGGTATGTCAACTACATAAGGGTAAATATTTTACTCCTATATTTTTTTTCGACGGAACCGATCAAAATATAATAATCGCTGCAATAATCCTGCCCCAAACTTATATAATAATCAGTAAATGTAATTATAATTAGCTATCTAATTATTACGGATATGGTATTTCCCACACTGATATAATTCATTCTACTGCAATGGTATTCCCCAGGATTTTCATAATTAGCTTAATTGAGAAAACCTAATTTACCTGATAAAGTACTGATAAATAGATTTTAGCTTAAATAATCACATAAAATGTCATGGAATGATAACGGAAGGAAAACAAGGAAAATGAGAAGGCTATGGACACGTTTGGACCGTACAATTCACGATGGCACGCATCGCTACTTTTCGCAAGGGGTGTGCTGGACGCGGGGAGTTAATTCGAACGTCGGTATTTTAGACTATGTATGCCCACATTACGAAACGATAGACTAACACAGTAACAATATAACGCATACAATGAAATCTAAGCGATTTAGAGTACGCTATAGTCCTACTTTTATTTTAGTGTCCGACCGAAGATTCGGTATCGGCCAGTTTCGGCCAGAAATCAGCCGAAACTCAATGTTCGTAAATTGTCGCGCTCTGTTAGGGTGAGTTCGTGTAGAGTTTACTTACAAGAGGAACATTGTTTATTATATTTGTTCATGTTAAATTACTATTTTAACTTTTAAAACTTGTAACTATATTTGTGTGTGCAATAAATTGTGTTGTACCTAGTGTAACAATACAAATCTATTTTATATTACATACTTTGTTATTTATTATTATTTCATTTAACACGAATTACTATATAACATGTAAAACACACTAGATTTCAGCATACAATAGAAATTTTAACATGTCTAAATAAGGTTCGGTTTCGACCGAAACTGTGACCGAGGCCGAAGATTAGGTTTCGGTTTCGGCTGTAAATCCTGTTTCGATAATCCCGCCAGGTGGACCGACGACCTCATGAAGGAGCGGCTGGATGCGGAGGGCGGAGGACCGGGTGTGGTGGCGTTCATTGGGAAAGGCCTATGTCCAGCAGTGAACGTCTAAGGGCAGACATGATGCTTTGAGCCGTGTAGTTTTAACAAGCTTCTTCTTCACAGCGCTAACACCTAGGAAGCGGTAGTCGATAAAAAAATGACGTGTATAAATGTACCAAGTGTACTCATATGCAATAAATGATTTTGACTTTGACTTTAACAAGGAGCGAAGAAAGGGACAACGATATACATGCTTCTCTTTCTAACTTACGGCGTCAACCGCTCGGCACCGGCAGATCGAACTGCGACAGGCCTGTTGTAGTGTGTACTCCCAGCCATACTTCTACTTTGCAGGCAACGTAACACACTGTAGAGTGAATTATGATGTAGGATAAAGTGTATAAGGATTGAGAAAGATTTATAAACACTATATTAAATTCTTTGCAAATATTTAAATACTTATTTCTTTAAAAACTTATTTTATTAACATAACTAAGAGTAAAACACTGTAATATACTGCGTAAACTTTGCAAACAGCAATTTTTAAAACTACGTATAAATTACAAGCAGATTTAAGCAAAAACTATTATATAAACATTTGACAAATAAAATGAAATATTTTATTTTAATTGTCATCAGCAATTGAAAATTTAATTATCAGTTTAATTCAGAATAGTTAACTATTACAAATAGTTAATTGTATTTGTTGATTTATGCAATTACAATTTTGTTTTTCATGTTTGTTTAGAGGTAATTTCAATTATTTTTGCATGATTATATTGCAGTTAGATTGCAATTAACAAACATTCTCTTTTTACAGTAAAATGTGGCAAACGTTCAGACAAACCACCGGGCATAACTTTCTCCTAAAATTAATTACAAAATAACAAAAATTTCTGTTTCTTAAAAAATTTCAGTCAGATGATCAGTGTTTTTGGGATAATTAAAAAATTTATTGTAATTAATTGAGTTGCGAGTTAAAATTTAATAAATTAATTGGAACGTGCAAACTAATAATTGCAATTATTTTTTAATCAATTACATAACAAAAAGTTCAGTTGACTAATACCCAACATCATCATCATCATCAGGTTATTTCTGTCTCCACTGCAGGAGCACAACCCTCTCTCATCTGCCGGAGACAGACGGAGGATTTGGCCCACACTCCCCGCGCTGGCCAGACGGGTTGGGGAGGCCTGATTGATAATACCCAACACCGTTTTATTTTTTATTTGACAAAATTTTCCGTAAATACATATAGTGTACTTAGAATCGTCAATTTCAACATTTCATAACATTGGTATGTCACAGTTACTTCCTATTAAACTAACGTGGAAGAGTGCCACAATAAATGTTTTTATTTCATTTAGTCAACGTCAAATTCAATTAATAATCCAAAATTAAAACTATCCTACTAATATTATAAACGCGAAAGTTTGTAAGTATGGATGGATGTTTGTTACTCTTTCACGTAAAAACGACCGAATGGATTTATAATGAAACTTTACAATAATTTTTTATTTATAGCTTATACATCAGAATAACACATAGGGTACAATTTATAAAGATATTGTGTGAATTGTCCAAAATATCAAGTAAGTAGGAAATACATAATAATTTGTGATGTTAAGTTGTCCACGCAGACGAAGTCGCGGGCAACAGCTAGTAATCCATAGTCACAAGTATATCAATAGGAAAGAAAAGATTTACTTCGCTTCCTTTTAAGCATTGGCCTGAATCCATGCTGTATAGCGCGAAACACGAGCATTAACAGTAGGGAAATGCGCGTTACCACATCCTACTCCAAAAGAGGTGACGCCGACGACCACATTATTGTGGAGGAGAGGACCTCCGGAGTCGTTGTTGCACTGTCCGACACCGCCGACATCCAGCCAACCAGCGCATAACATGTTGTCCGTAATAGTTAAAGCCCCGGAATAACGCCCTATGCAAACCGCTTGATTGACAGTCCAGATCTGAACATGACGCAGTTGTTCAGATAGCGTCCCGCCAGCCTGAAAAGAGATATTAGATTCATATACTGATATACACTTATCTGATGCCAAACTACAATGTTCGCCTGTACTATATGGGAAAAGAAAAGACAGAAGAAAAAAGATTACGATTTTTTTTCTACACAGTCCAATGACGAATCCATTAAGCCAAAGATACGGTTACTTAATAGAAATATATCGTTACCTACATTGACTTTTTTTAAAGAATAGCTCGATCATCAACATAGAAAATACAGTATTTATAGAATAAATAGTAATTGATAAAGAACAGTGCATATACAGAAATAGTTCCCAAAGATATTTAGAATACATTATAATAAAATACACATAGCAAGAAGAAGCAGAACAGCGGAAAGTTAATTAATAAAGAAAGGATTCAAATGAAGCAGCAATGAAAACATAACATTAAAATATAATAAAAACTTGGGATGAATTAAAAAGAGAATGATAAGACAGAACTGGGTATTATAGTTGCCATAAATAACTTACAGAAGTCAAGCCCCATCCAATAGCCCAAACAACTGCGTTATCAGGGACGATGTAGTTGGAACCGGCGATGGCTACCGGCTGCACGGCGTTGGGGATGTACACTATGTTGGTGGCACTGTGCAGGATGGCGATATCGTTGTCAAGGGTGTTTTGATTGTAGTTGGGGTGGTTGATGATCTGAGCGGGGTTGTGGACGGTGCCCCCGCTGCTGGCGTAGGAGGACCCAACACGGATACGCCACTGGTTGAAAGAAGTGTTGCTGCAATCATAGTAAAAGTTCAAATATTTTAGAATAGAACACATGTTCATTACATATGTCCTATAACTTGCAACTGGTACAAAGTCAAAGTCAAAATCATTTATTGCATATGAGTACACTTGGTACATTTATACACGTCATTTTTTTTATCGACTACCGCTTCCTAGGTGTTAGCGCTGTGAAGAAGAAACGGCGCAACAAACTTCACGCAACACATCTTTTAAAAATCAAGTTTGCATACAATTAGTAAAGATTTTGCGAAGCTGCATTAACATTAGTACCAGGCATCTTTGTCATTCAAATAATCGTTTATTTTATAATAGGCAGTTGTTCCTCTGGTTGTTTGTTGTAGAAGCGTATACATTGCCCCGTGAACGATTTGCATATTTCATGCCTATCTAGTCATTTCTATAACAGCGTGCAAATGTTAATATTATACATTACAAGTTAAACTTAATTTATAACAATGTTCAAATATGATATGTCAACTTAATTTAAGAGATTTTCACTGTCAATATTTTACGTGCCTACTGAGTATGTCTTTATATTTATGCATGTTCCCAAAATTTCTGAACCGGTACCGTGGTGTTCAAATTACCTACTTGATCGCCTGGTCCTGTCTGTGTAGGTATTTATTTGATTTATAGCTAGATGAAGCAATGATCAGGGTAAAGCGGCGGACACTGATAGATTCGGGGTAAAAATCTGATTCAGGGGCAAGTTTTCGGAAAAGCCTAAGGTTAGCAGTGACTGATGATAATCAACTCTTACACGATGTTATTGAAGTCAATCATAAACTAGTTGAGTTCAGTGCAAAAATATACTTACAAAAAACAGTGAGCAGCAGAAAGGACAGATCTGTTGTTGATTATAGATCCACCGCAGTTTTGTGTAAACGTCACCAGGTTGAAAGAGAATTGCAAGGGAGTACCGAATGGGTACTGGCTGATGGTGGTCAATGAACCGCCCACGATCCTCTCTGGCCCACTGCTAGGGATAGGTTCCGCTGATGAGAGAATGAACATTGTTCTAAAATATTTTATGAATACATCTCATTATCAGGTTATTTTTATCTCCACTGCAGGAGCACCACCCTCTCTCATCTGCCGGAGACAGACGGAGGATTTGGCCTACACTCCCCGCGCTGGCCAGACGGGTTGGGGAGGCCTGATTGATGTTATATAATGTATTCCCTCAGTCGCCTTTTACGACATCCACACTGAGAAAAAAAATAAGTAGCCCTCCTACTTACATAAGGATAAAAATATACCACTATTACGTAAGTAGCCGCCCCCATTATAAATGGTGTCGCCTACAACTGATTCAGTAGTCGGCCACATTACTAAGTAACCACACTACTTAGTAATGTGACCGGCTACTGAATCATTTGTAGGCGACACCATTTATAATGGGGGCGGCTACTTATGCAATAGTGGTATATTTTTATCCTTATGTAAGTAGGAGAGCTACTTATTTTTTTCTCAGAGCACGGGCAGAGTTGGAGTGGTCCTATTCTACTCTACCGGAACCACACGGCAAATGACACTAATGATAATATAGAATATTTCTTCATTTCGCTTGCATAATTGGGGAAAAAAAACTAATTAACTCCCAAAAGCCGCTGGATTGCGGCGCTTGGGGAAGACCTGTATCCAGCAGAGGATATCAGAGCTGATATGATGATAGATAACTCTAATATTACATCTAACTCACCTGCAATAGCGGCTAAACCAGCCAACAATAAAATGGTGACACGCATCTTCAACTTTTAAAAATTGAATATGATGTATATTGATATGCTGGGGGTTTTATATTGAATGCTAACCTTATACCTTGGTCTTGATAACGATTCAATCAGTTTTAATATCACTAATTCTACATAGATATTGGGCTCGATTCTGAAGGCACAACGTTAAAATTTGACAGCACTAAAACTGTTGCTATCCTTGTCACACAGTATTATGAAGATAAAAACAAAACCAATTTTAGCGCTGTCAAATTTTAAATGTGTGCCTTCAGAATCGAGCCATTAGTGTTTGAAATGCAAAACTGTACGTCTGTAATTTTGATTGTCTAAAGAATCAAAGAATAATGTTCACCTTAATTTGAGGATCTTAGATAATTTTAGAGTTTCAGTGCTGCGAAATACATCCACTGCTGATTTTTTTTTTATTATTGATGGGTTTGCGTTTGACCCCAGTCTCACTTGATGGTAAGTGATGATGAGGACTAAGGTGGAGCGCATTTACCCAGAAGATGCCTATTCACTCTTCCGTTAAAAAGATCCAGATTGTACTTGTCCGGAAATACCCAAGATGGCAAGGAGTTCCATTCCTTAGCAGTTCGCATTTTAGAAGTCTCCCAATAGAATGCCTCTTTTGGTGGGCTGTCCATTGGGAGATTTGCCCGTTTGGCAGGCAGGAGGATACACAGGAGAACGCTGCTGCGTTTAATTAGTATATTAAATTAGCGATGTGGATTGTCCATATTACTGTTCTAGCTGTGCCCGCGGCTCCGCTCGCGTGGACTACACACTCTCAATCCGACTTCGACTATGACTCCGACGTCCACTCCCGCTCCCGCTCCAGCTCTCCCACCCACCCTCACCCCCACCACCACTCCACGCCCACTACAGCTGCAAATGTAGTTCAATACGAATTCCGTCGAGCATTTTATAACCTACACTTCTTTGTCGTATACTAATGTAGTGATTGCGAGTTTTCGATTACTATAAATTCGCAAAAATAAAGCCTGTATTTTAACCGAATTAAGCACTATGTTTCTTTGAAAAGTCCTTCAACATCGGTCCAGTAGTTTTTAAGTGATGCGTGCACAAAAGTCAAAGTCAAAATCATTTATTGCATATGAGTACACTTGGTACATTTATACACGTCATTTTTTTTATCGACTACCGCTTCCTAGGTGTTAGCGCTGTGAAGAAGAAACGGCGCAACAAACTTCACGCAACACATCTTTTAAAAATCAAGTTTGCATACAATTAATAAAGATTTTGCGAAGCTGAATCAACATTAGTACCAGGCATCTTTGTCATTCAAATAATCGTTTATTTTATAATATGCTTTCTTACAAAGTTGTTTTTTAATGTGAATCTTAACCTTTCTGTCCGTCATATTTAAGATTTCCTCTGGTAGTTTGTTGTAGAAGCGTACACATTGCCTCGTGAACGATTTACTGACCTTACTTAGTCTTAACCCTGGTAAAACAAAAAACAAACAAACAGATAAACACACAAAAATGATCTTTATGTGTTCTATTACTTATCCTTAAACCCCTGTAATTTTTTTGCAAATATCTTAAATGTACAAGAAGATGAGGGAAATGTACGAAATGATGAACAGACTTTTAAATAAATCTCGGAAAAATTCCGGAATATCAATATTAACATAAACATTTCGTCGTACGAACGTAAATTGCACTACCTAAGTTCGATCCCTGTATAAATATTACTAATGTAAAGATAATTAAATAAATAAAGTTTCAATATATAGATACATGATAAAACATCAATCAGGCCTCCCCAACCCGTCTGGCCAGCGCGGGGAGTGTAGGCCAAATCCTCCGTCTGTCTCCGGCAGATGAGAGAGGGTTGTGCTACTGCAGTGGAGACAAAAATAACCTGATGATGATATAGATACTATCTTTTGCCAGCGACTTCGCCCGCGTAGGTTTCGATATTTCAAAACACATATCATCTTCGTAATCAAAGTCCCTAAAACTTAAAAAATGAGAAAAATTCGTATAAATTTGGTTTCCCGTAGGAATAAGATGTTTTTTCGGGATAAAAACTATCCTATGTCCTATTCCAGGACCTAACCTATATGTGTGCCAAGTTTCATCCCGATCCGTCCAGTGGTTGAAGCGTGATTGAGTAACAAACCTCCAAACTTTCGCATTTATAATATTAGTGGGATGTATAAAGTAACTTATTTAATACTAAACTACGATTTTCTTCTGTCGATGGGAATCAAACAATTACAGGACAATCTCCAACCTCCAGCCCGGGACCAACTGTACAAAGTTGTCTGTCCCCAGTGGGAATCGAACCCACGACCTCTTACGCTCGAGTCTATCGACAAAGCAACTAGACCGAAGAGGCAGTCAAAGATTCTCATTGAGTTGTAAGTAGAGAATAATACATCACACCTATCAATTCTGTAGCGCCTTATCTTATACTCCTTAGGCTGTAAAGCACCTCCTGCATAAGATGGGACTGTCAGAGACTGTCTGTTGTAGAGCCTGTGGAGAGGACAGCGAAACGGTGAAGCACCTGCTGTGTGAATGCAATGCACCAGCTGCAAGGCGAATGAGTGTCCTGGGTGTGGCTTATCCAGAACCCAAGGACTACAGGCTTCTGCCCCTTAGCTGCATAATAGATTTTATGCAGCGAACTGTGGGGGACGGAAGTACAGCATAGACAGGCTGACACAAAAGATCCCACAGGATCGACGTGTCGCCGGGCGTGCCTGGCAGCTTTGAATTATTGGCGCTAGGGGCGCGCGTAATCTTCATATAGCCAATTTTTTATGGGTAACTGAGTTAGCCCCGCAGCCCCGCACGGCTGGCAAAGTTAAAAGAAAAAAGATATGCTCATATTTGTCTTTATTAATGCGGCGCTTGCCGCGTGACGATAAGCGCATACCTAGAATTACAAGTAAAAAAATATTAGCAAGAAGAAAAACTGTCAGTTTGTAACGAGCCAGACGTTCAAACCCAAAATTTAAAATAAAATATATATATCTAGTTATGGATAGTAGGAAGAAGATCCTTCAATACAAATTATTGAATTAAAAATATATTTAACCCTAGAAAGATAATCATATTTAAACCTACGTTAAAGATAATCATACGTCTCAGCGACGCACCGATTTTCGAATGGCGTATTGGCCATGTTGGCATACTTAGAATGGTTTAAGATATTTAAGTAGTTATTTTAGGGTTTTATATTGTAATAAAAACCAAAATAATATAAAGAAATAAAATATATGTATGAAAATAACATAATGTTGTAAAGCCTCTTACAAATCCAAAAAAAAAACGTTAAATCTTCTTCTAAGACCTAAATATTTTTAAATTAAGATTGAAATTGCATTTATTACAATTATAATTATAGTTTAACTACTAATCAGTCATTAAACTTAAAAACTACTATTAAAATTCCATTTAGGCACAGCCATAACAAAGGTCACTTTTGTGTTCGCCGCAAATCAGATTTTTGCATTTGAAACATGCCATCTTTGACATTCTTCTTACTTTTGACGGGCAGTATGCACAATATCTTTCCTTTTTTATGACTATCTCTTTATTCTGGTTTATCTCAGCAGTATTATTTGGTAGTAGCTCAGAAATATTTGTTCGGACATGTCTTTTAGTTTAGCTTCCAATCTTTTTTTCCATCCAAGGCAAAGAGTGTTCTGTACTATGTTTCTTCATATAATTTTTTCGGCTTAAAGGCTTTTCCTCTTTAGTTAATATGTTGTGACAGTACAGTACAGTAAATTACGTAAGAATTACAAAAGCGATCTTTAGCATACCATAGAAAACCGCCATAGGCCACCTGTTCGTTTTCCTGGAACATGACATAGATGAACACATTTGATCAAATGTGTCTACACCGCCTTTCGTCTGGTTGTAATACATGATAATCTCAGGCTTACCAGTTCTAAGATTACCAGTGCCATTCTCATTACAAGATGGTAATAAATAAACCATTTTAGATGGTTTAGGTCTATATGATACAAGCGTCAAAGGCCCGTCAGTTTCACTCTGTGCATCGTCTTCCATCAATCCATCATCGACTTCACTGTCTGTCACTCTCTTCTAACAACTCTTCAATCTGCCTGGAGATGTCTAGCCATCGTAAATATTCAATAATGTGCCTAAAAAGTCAATAAATTAATTACAACAAATGTTCCAAAAGTTACAGAAAAGGTAATCATACGTCTCCCGGACGTGCGCCACCTCTGTATCTACGTAATTATTGTACTTACCGTAGTGACACAGTCGTCCCACGGAAGTTCTGTCCGGCGACTGAGTTAACTGAAAGAGACAACGCGCTGCGACGCTAAACAAGAAAATGACAGCAATAATTGTGATACGCGTACGTCGCAAAGACGTAGATTATCTTTCTAGGGTTAATAATGATTCAATTGTCGCACAAATTTGATGTATTTGACTCTCGGGAATATTAGAGATCATTTCTATGGGGAAATTTGATTTCATAATAGATTCAAGTAACAAACTCTAATAAAATATTAAATATTACTGAAATTAGGTGAAAGTGAGTTTGTCGTCTGTAGTATGGGTTGTGCTCGTAGTAGAGGGATCGAGGAGATGGTATATTCTTTGAAATCGGAATGTTCGAATCTCATTAGTGGAGTATGACGTTGAAATGTAAAAAAAATCAAAATCAGAATATTTATTTTCAGGATTGGAATGCATTATTATTGATTTTTCTCATGAAGGAAAAAAAAAATTTACGCCGCCCAGATGGAGTAGTAATCATGCCTATTTTGTATCGAAACCAATGCGGCAGCTCAGAGGGGTGGGAGGGTAGGTGGAAGCGGGGAACGGGGTTTGTCTTTTAACTCTATCACACATCTCGAATACGTTACGTTAGAAAAAGATAGATACATTCATGTTATGACATGCCCAATTAAAAACAAAATATCAATAAAGTACGACATTTATTTGTCTTTATTGAAATGTAAAAAAACAAGAAACTTCATGGTTGCTGAATTTGGAAATAGTGATGATTACCTTGTGATATAGTTTCTCGGTTGGAATGGCATCTTTATAAAGTATTTTTTTTCCGGCTTTAGTTAATCCATAACTATTTCTCTGGAAATGAGCTGAGCAGATTCTGCTGTATTTGGTTGGAATCCAATTTTCGTCTCTCCCACATGTTGGCACTCATTTGCGTTTTTGCGCCGGATCTTTTGGAAAACTGCGATAAATAAATGAAATAAAATAATAATAAGATGACGACTCGATTCTATATTATTTTTTATCGACTACGTCACATCACTAAAAATCATCAACATTTTCTACTAAAAATTTGACCACGAAATTTGTGAAAAACCAAGCGGTTTATTACTTACCAGAAAAATGTAACACCAGAAAGCTTTATAGTTTTGCTTGCGGCGTAGTTTCGGCACAATTTCACCGCACAATTGACCATTTTGTGTACTTTATTTTATTAGTGAAAATTTTATGTCAGAGATGATGTCCGTGTCACATGCCGTGAACGACTATTTGAAAGAAAAGTTTGAATTTGTGTGCGAGTTACACAAGTGTATCTCAGCCGGCACCCATAGTACTTTTTGATTACTACTCCATCTGGGCGGCGTAAAATTTTTTTTTCCTTCATGATTTTTCTATTTTCACTCTTTTGTTTAACAAAATTGGCGAGGATATATAAGGCAAGGGGGGGGCGGAACGGGGTCTTTTGATTGACTGTCTTTTTGGGGTAAGGGGTTACGCTGCCCAATTTTTACGCTAAATTTTAATAGAGTCATAGATTGTGATATTGTAAAAATTATTGATTTTGAGCTAGATTGCAAGAAATTGGAATCTAGTTTAGTTTATTGGTGTGCTTAGGCAATATTCTGATTGGTGAGTGAAGGTCTAGGCGGGGACCTGAACATCACAGTGGCGACACACGTCTCGATTCTTCACTAGCTAATCAGGTATTGAACGGTTTCTTGGAGAGAGAGCCGGTCCGTGTTATATTCCACAGCGGATTACATCTCCACGTCATTTGACGGCGATTCAAACGAATTATTCACAATGTCTAGACAGTGATTGTTGTGTTTGATTCCAAGAAGCGTCTGCAACTGCCGTTCCTTATCTATATATTTATATATACACTGTTTATTAGGGCTCGGTCTTTGAGGCGTTTCCTAACCCCTCAGTCTCATTGACCAATACACAGGCCATAGGGATAGGTACACTGGGATTGGCCCCCACGTAGAGCTGTCGAAATAGCATAGTTAGAAGGCTTCCATTGCACCTTGGAACCCTACAGAACACACCTACGAAATTAACGTTAAATGTCGAGGCTATGGTCTCTAGTTGTTGAATTACATTTACTAGCAGCTTAGGGACCGCAAGGTTAGACAATGCTATAGGTAGGTAAAGCCTAAATAAAAGTATTGATTAAATAATTAAATGGGAAGGGATTGTGTAAAATAATCAAGCTAAAACTAAGGTTCGTGCAAATTAACTAAAGAAACTCGGAAATAAATAAATTCGATAAATTGATAAAATTAACTTGTAAATGGGCTCGATTCTGAAGGGCACACATTTAATTTTTCTAAAATTAAAATTGTCTAATTTTAAGTGGCTGTTAAAAAATTTGGCATTCTGAAGGGCGCACTTAACTAAGTTTAAAACCTATTTAAATTTAACTTGTCACTAAAAAAGTTGTTGCTATATTATAAAAAAGGCATGAACAATGGAACGAACGAAATGAATGATTTTATAGAACATTTCGAGTCCTATGCTTAATTTGTCAACGATTCTTATGCTGTTTTGATTGAATTACATTCAAGACATCATCAATATTATTTTAAAAGATATTTGCGTAATACTAGTAAAATATTTTGGATTAATTTTATAAATTCAAACATGACACTTTTCTCTCGTGGCAACACTAGCTAACGCATGCGCATAGTTGCCCGACCGGCGCGCCATTATTGTATGTTAACTGATTTGACATACGACCTACCTACGTACCTATCAAAACATAAAGTTTGTTGTTAATTGTGGTTTTTATCAATTTTATAATACTTTCGCAGCACGTCACCTCAATAGTGCTTAACTGGAGAAATAATAAGGTCTGGAGAAATAAGAAGTGAAACTATATCGCCGGCTTTCTGTATTACAATCATCGATATGAGAGACATTTGTACATTTTGACCATTAAATATACGTTCTACCCATAGAAATAGATTAATATAGAATCCTACTTCAAAACATCAGTCATGTCCCACACGCGGACTGGGCGGGGCTTATTCGGGTGTTCTCTTTATTATAGAAAAAAAAAAACAGATGCGTCATTCTCATGACGCTACCATTTTTACCTATCGGGCGCTATATGATAAAAAATAAAATTTTGTTTGTTAGAAATACCTATTGTATACCTATGTATTAATAAAATTAAATAAGGTATTAATAGCATGTGGACATAATAATTTTATTAACCCTAATTACCCTGGAACAATATGAGTTTCGTCAGTTTTTGTCGGTTTGTTTTGTAACTTATTTCTGGATCACTTTTAGCCTCGTGGTGTAACCTTATTTTTGCATATTTTTCTGTAATAGCTCTCATTAAATGTGCCCCATGGTTTAATGTTCCTGGTTGCTGTAAAGAATGCGAATGTAAGGAATTGAATATATCCGAACTTATAAACCTTTTTAATGTATTTAAAACAATTGAATCAATTTTGCTAAATTTCTCGGGCAAACTTCGTCTTTGTTCTTTCTCGACCTGAGTTCCATAAGGTCGTATGTCAACATACGGCCAAACTCAGTTAGCTCCACCTCGAAGATGCGCAATTTTTTATCTTTTTTTCCATCTAGGAATCATATTTCTATCTCTTTTTAATCAAAAGTTACTCAGTGCAATAAAGTCGGATCTTATACCACCTTTGAAGGCATAAGGCTTTAAATAGTAAAAAAGCATTATGCTCCTGACGAAGGGTATCATTGACTTGGCGGATATTCATATACATACTTATGCTTCGAACTACACCTTTGAAGTTGTAGCGGTTCGAAATAAGTGGACTGTATTTTTGAATATAATATATATTGGGATATTCTTTGCTAAAGGGGTAGCCGGAATCACCAAAAAATTATAATAAATGGTCACGCACTCACCTTTAACTCGAACTCCTTGTGGTTGAAGCACTTTTCTGATATATATCTCGCGACACCGGTGTTTACTTACGCTTATTGTTCGTAACTGACTTGTAACTCACATGTCATTGAAGATGCGACAAATGAGACCCAATTAGACTTTAGTCTCCACCAAAGAGCATGGCTATATAATATAATATTTGAGGGAATACCGAACATACCCCCCTCCGAAAGCAGCTTGAATGCTTTCTTTAACAAAGAAAAACTATAATTATATAAAATTAAGATAAGGTAGATGTAGGAAAATAATTAAAAACAGAATCACAGTTTAACACTGGTCAAGAGAAAAAAAACAATGCTTCTCATTAGCAAGAAATAAATAAATGAAAGTGGTACACTCCGCCACAAGAAATAAATAAATAACAAGTTACGTTAATTAACATAAGGTAAAGGACATAGTTCATTAACAGGTATAAGATATGAGTACGAATATTAACAGCGCTATCTACTTTGTGGGCTGGGTATACAGACTCTACTACCGCACAACTAACACTTGGTCAACCTTTTCAAGAATTAAGGTTCCGATTTTGACATTAAGTATTGGCGTGAGCTTTGGTAAAAAGCAATGTAATTGAAATAATAAAACATTTAATAACAGCGTTCAGATTCCTGTCAATCAGAAAATGATAGTAGAATTTGTTAAGACTTCATATTACAATAGTTATAATATAATAACTATAGACATATTATGTGAATGAAGATTGTACAGAATAATAGATTTACAAATAAAAAACAAACAATTTGTATTCAAAAATAAAATGACCTAGTAACTTATAACCTCTTATTGCAGAAATAAACAAAATATTATCATAAAAGGTCATACAGAATAATGACTGCGACCCCCCTCCATGAGCAAGTCATGTATATATAATAACAACAAAAAATTAGACAATATATTTAAGGTAGGAACTTAATCAGGTCGCTCGAACAGCATTTCAATTTGTTTGTAAAAATCAGAATATTAGTATTAATTTAACAAGATTCTGTAAAGAGTTCTCAATGTTTTCAGTAGCTAATACTGGCTTAGTTTCTATAGACTGCAAAATGGTCTTTAAAGTGACAGACCCAAAAAAAAAACTAGTTGAAGTTCTAAAAGAGATGAGTATCGATGATATGGACATCCACACATTGCAGAGTTGGCTTGCGTTAACAAATTGCATCTTTTGACATTCGATTGAAGTGGTAACTTTTGAGACTCATCTTGTAATGATAATACAAGCCACTCTTCTCTGTTTTTCTTTAAACATAGCTGATTAATGCCATTTATTATTGGCATCGGAAATGTTTCGCATGAATACATACAAGTAGTTGCAAAGAGATTGTCATCAATACCAACGTGGCAACTACAATATGACGGTAACGCAACAACATTTTTTGTAACACGGTTACAAACACAAATTTTAATATTTGCGTTACTTTGTGGTACCAAAGTTTCATTTAAAGTATCATTAGTAAATAGCTCGGCATGATGAAGAGTTTCATACTCTTTCATAAGATCATCATAAGTTTGCTGTAATACTGGAGTGCAAGAGAGCTCACACTTAGTGACTAAGAGAGAATTTATTTCAGCATTGTTGCCAGCATATTCATTAGCAACATTGTTATAGTTTGAAGATTTATCCAGCAGATTCTCAGAAGACTTGAAAGATAGTTGTTCTTCAAGTGACATTGCGTCGAGCAAAGTATTGTCAATCGTTCGTTTTTCACGATTCGAAGGTAAAGTTTGCGATGATTTTGCAGTAGAATATAGTTTACCACTGACAACAAATCCGAGAACAGTATTAATAACACTCGGAATATCAGAGGCGACAGTAAGAGGTTTGTCTTTTACTAATTCGGAAACAATGTCATTTCCTAGCAATATATCCACTTGAGCTGTTTTATAAAAGAATGGATCTGCTAGCTCATAGTACTGATATTTATCAATAACGTCTTCAGAAATTAAGATGTTAGGCATCTCTGATGATACCTTAGACACCACTACCATGTCGACTGTAAAAGTAGGACTTTCAACAAGGCGTGGTTTCAGAACACATGAAACAATCCCATAATTTTCGACCTCTGTACCTCCTAATCCGGAAACAGAGAATCTGCTCTTAGTACGACTTAAACCCAAACGTTGAGCGCAGTCTAGAGAAATAAGTGAGCTTTGAGCTCCAGAGTCTAGAACTGCACGGCAGTCTTGAAAAATCATAACTTTCGCAGATGCATCAGCGACACGTGTACACGCTGTACCTAACACGACTTCGTAGTTTGCTCTTTCATTCACGGAATGAAGTGCATCCCCTGACGGCAACTCATCACAGGCATTCTCACTCACGGAGTGAGAAGCCAAATGTGTCTCCTCACTCATGGAATGAGGCGACATCAACACGGTCTCACTCATCGAATGAGACGGCACAGGTGTCACCCCACTCACGGAATGAGGTGACACAGGCGTCATCCCACTCACGGAGCGAGATGACACTAGAACTTGTGCTTGTCGTTGCACGTCTGGGTGACCAGGTAATTTCGGCACGGCCGATATCGACACCTGGGATTGCGCAGAGTCTCTATGAAGTAAGTAATGGTGTGGTGACGCACACACACCACAAGACAGCTTACTTTTACAATTAGTCGCATCGTGAGATTTTAAACAATTTGTACATAATTTGAGAGCATTGACACGGTCAATTCTCTGATCTATTGGCAGTTTACGAAACTGTTCACAGCGATAGATCATATGCTCAAGATTACAATGAGGACATACTAATTTGGTGTTCTCATTGGACGAGAAACGAGTGGCGGCAAATACCGATTTTGACGCTAATTGTGATTTAAAGTTATGTTTGAATTTATTTTTAGACGCGGGAGTTCCGGATGTAGAACCTGGAAATGTATGTTCTAGAACTTTTATCTGTTTGTTTACGAAACAAATCAGTTCTGAAAAGGTAGGCAACTCCCTCTGATCATGACTTTCTTCAAAAAGTTTTCGGGTATGAATATCTAGCCCTTGTAAAGCTAGATGACAAAATAAATAATCTTCTAAATGTGTCACATCTAATGCCTTAATAGCTTTGAGAGAATAATCAAATGTTTCGAGAAAAGCAGTGAGCCCATCTGCAGTATCTTGCGTTAGAGGAGTGAAACCAAGCATTTTGTCTAAGTACCTTCCTACTAGCGCCCTGTTGTCCTGATACTTATCCACCAGGCTCTGCCACACGAGAGGATAATTGGCAGCAGTGATCGGTAGATTCTTAACCAAATTGAGTGCTGGCCCCTTTACACACGACAACAAATAATGAAACTTGTCGATATTGTCAAACTCGCGATTATGTATTAACGACAGAAAAGTGTCATAAAAGGTGGGCCAGTTCTCGATTCGACCATCGAACTGAAAGAGTGTCAGTTTAGGCAAGGAAGGCGTCGCGATATTATATGAATTTTGTTTCGGTTCAGTTTCAACTCTTGACTCCTGGTCCAATTTCTCGTACTTTAGAGCAACAAGCTTACAAGCGAAATATAAATCATCGAAACTATCTAATTCGCTTGTGCTAGGTTTATATTTTGCATCTGCTTCGATTTCATTCAAAATAATATCCATTACAACCTTTTCGAACTCTTTACGTACTTCTTTTAATTCTGAATATTGCACCAAAAAGGCCGGAATAGAATCTATTTTCTGATCACTAATCTTTTTTGACAAATCATACGTCCTTTGGACTCTCCCAAATAATTGCTCTTTTTTCAAAATCAAAACTGTCAAAATCGGATCTTTTGTAAACGCCATATTGAGTTACGAACAACAAGAAATAGACTGAGCCAAGTGCCGCTAAATTAGATATAAATTGTAAATTATAGAGAAAAATGACAAAATAACATGTGAATACGATTCACTTTGTCGAACTTTATGAGATTCAAAGATATTTATCCGGCTCGAAGGACCAAAAAATGTAGCGGTTCGAAATAAGTGGACTGTATTTTTGAATATAATATATATTGGGATATTCTTTGCTAAAGGGGTAGCCGGAATCACCACAAAAATTATAATAAATGGTCACGCACTCACCTTTAACTCGAACTCCTTGTGGTTGAAGCACTTTTCTGATATATATCTCGCGACACCGGTGTTTACTTACGCTTATTGTTCGTAACTGACTTGTAACTCACATGTCATTGAAGATGCGACAAATGAGACCCAATTAGACTTTAGTCTCCACCAAAGAGCATGGCTATATAATATAATATTTGAGGGAATACCGAACAGAAGTTGAAGTGGACTTATTTGTAGATATACCCTTATGCCGATTTTTTTCAAAATTAACTCAAATTAACCTAGTTCGTATCTTTAGATCAGACTTTCTGCCACTGAGATGTCTCATAAAAAAAAATCAAATTCTGGTTGCAAGTAAAAATATTACCTTATAGTCCAAAACAAAAACAATTATTTTGTAGATCTGATGATCATTTAAGACTTTATGCTTCTAAGATCATTGACGTTTAAGTCAAAAATCAACGTTGTTTGTACAAATGCGATACTATTCCTCAAAACTAGTAGATGGCGCCAGGTACTGTGGCAAAAAGATCGGACATTATCGTTGGACATCGGGTGTATTCGACACCGGCCGACACGCGGCTTTGTTTACTTGATATACCTAGTTTGTGTTTACTTGATTTTTAACCCAATATAGTTGGTTTTACTGACCCTATTTTGCTGGTAGGCCTAGGCAGTCCTCCTAGGACAAGTAATGTACAAGTACCTAAGTGTTTATTTGGATTTATAAGTGAGTAATTTTTCTCTTCTCAAAGACAACTAGCCAAATCAAGAGTAGCGATTACTTACAGCAAAAAAATTATATAGGTCAGATATGAATGAGGACTATCATCATCATCAGGTGAATTACGTCCACTGCTGAACACAAGCCTCCCCAATAAGATGCCACTTTTGTCGGGCTGTCCACTGGGGGATTTGACATAATACCACGTTTGGCAGGTGGATTAGTGTTCGCAGTAATGATCTTATTATTTACAGGAGAACGTTGCTGCCTGTCCCTGGTGCAATCCTTTAGTGCTTGTTTAGGTTAAATCGTGGGCGCGGTGGCGGGAGCGGTCTCAAAATATCAAACATATGGCCTAGTTTCCAAGTGTTCACGTACAACTCGCGGGCGCTGTACGCAGCAGGCCAGCTCGCGACGGGTGCGCGGCACTAAAGCGGCGATATTAAACATATGAAGTTGCTTGTGTGTGTTTACGTCGAACTAGCGGCGGAGCGCTCAATTTCAACCTGGCGGCTAATGTGAACACGAACTCGCCAAGACCGCCGTGCCCGCACCCGCCACCGCGTCCGCGAGTTGTACGTGAACAAGCGTCGCCTTGACGACAGCCTCGGGAAGATTGGGAGTTTCACGATGGGCCGAAAACATAAGTGGAAGAGGTGGGAATGACATAGGATCTTGTCTAAGTCGTTGGTCTGAAGAAAATATTAAGGATTCAGTATTAGAAGAAATAACGTTTTGGTCGGACAACTGTACCGGTCAGAATAGAAATGTAATGGTGATTATGGCGTGTATGTGGATGCTACATGGAAGTTCACTCCATGATCGAGAAAAAAAAAGAAAAAGCTGACTACTATGCAAACATCAGTTCCTCGAGATTGGTCGCAGTTCATACGAACATGTGGAGGAAGACAGCCATTTCAATTATTTGATATGGCACCAGAAAATTTCAGAGACCTTACCACGCTTCATAAAAAACCCGGACCTTTTGTTATTCACAAGAAGAACAGAACAGGCCAAGATATAAAATTTCTGAATGTGTTTCTGAATTTCAGGTACGTCAAGAAAACCCTGGAGTACTTTTTTATAAAACTAATTTTGACCAAGATATTTTTTCTGAAATATCTTTCATGAGATATAAGTCTGCTACGTACCCACAGAGCTTGCCACTGCTACGCACCAGCGAAAAACCTATTTCAACGCAGAAATCATTCAGTCAAAAAAGTATCGGGAATGGATGATTTGTTCATGGTTCCAAATTCAATATTTTTGTTTTTTTGTTGTTGTTGGATTGGCACTACTTTTTTCCATTTTGGCGCGCAGTTTGAGTTGCATCTGTTATTAATATTTAATACAGTGTTGTTTTTAGTTATATATCTAGTGTATGTATATTGCGATTTCAATATGAACAAAAATATCGAACAAAGAGTTTGTCTCAAATTTTGCATAGCCAATGGAATTTCGTGTTCGGAGTCACTGAAAATGTTACAGAAGGCTTACGATGAGTCGACTATATCAAAAACACGTGCTTACGAGTGGTACAAGCGTTCAAAAGCGGTCGAGATGTGATGGAAGATTTGCCTCGCTCTGGTAGGCCATCAACGTCTGCAACTGAAGTTAACATCGCAAAAGTGAAGGAAATAGTGACTGAAAATCCTTATTCAACTTTGAGAGAGATATCCGTTGAACTTTCTGTATCTCACGAATTAATTCGTACCATTTTAAATAATCACTTGGATATGAAACATGTTGCCGCTCGGCTAGTTCCAAAAGACCTGAATTCTAATATTTAATCGCTTACGAGTCGCTGAGGACATGCTAGAACGAGTCAATTCCGACCCAACATTCATGAAACGCATTGTTACTGGTGACGAGACGTGGGTTTACGAGTTTGACATGCAAACTACTCAACAAGCTTCAGAGTGACGCCTTCCAACTGAACCGAAACCGAAAAAACCATGCCAAAGTCGATCGAAAGTCAAAGTCATGTTGACTGTTTCTTTGACTATCGCGGTGTTGTGCACTCAGAGTTCTTGCCGGAAGGTGAGACTATAAATAAAGAATATTATTTGAGCGTTATGCGGCGTTTAAGGGAGCAAATTCGACGAAAAAGGCTAGATTTGTGGAAAGAAAAGTCTTGGATTTTGCACCACGATAATGCGCCATCGCACAAGGCCATCATTGTGAATGAATTTTTGACCAAAAACTCCACAAACATCATTGAGCAACCACCTTATTCACCAGATATGGCTGCATGCGACTTTTTTCTTTTTCCTAAACTCAAATTACCACTTCGTGGCACCCGTTTCCATTCGATAGAAGACATAAGGGAGAATTCGCGGCGAGAACTGTACTCAATTCTACTCAATTCCGTAATAAGCGTTTCAAAAATGTTTTGATGATTGGATTATTCGTTGGCGTAAGTGTGTCGCTTCTGAAGGAGCATACTTTGAAGGTGATGAAATAAAGTTGGATGAATAATTCACATTTTGTGTATTATTGATCTTTTCCCGGTACTTTCTTGACAGAGTAGTATAATGATTTATTAACGCTTTGGCAGCGGGTTCCACAGGAATTCCATAATTTCTACAAATTTTTAAAACACGAGAACAATACTTCTGATGTCCCAGAGCCTGAATGATTTAATTATGATTACTGTGTGTTCAATTTCAATTATTTCAAGTAACGATTAAAATACTAATTTTGAATAAACTATTGTTTCTTATCCATAATTTAAGATATATGAGGCGTCTCTTTTTCTGATAAAGTCTTAAATCTAAATAACTTAAATTTTTAAATTAGTTATCAAGAACTGACTTAAGCATAACGACGGGAATGGAGAAACGACGCATAAAAATACAAATCTGTTTTGAGGTATAAAGGTTTATCTGAAAATACGTCCCCTGTATTTTTACTAAGATCAAAATTCCTTGAAGCATAAGGTCGTTTATGTAAAATTTGGTCAGATTTTTAGCATTTTCTCAAAATCTAACCAACTATGAATTCAATGAAATATAGTTTATAACAGCAACATACCTATTAAAAATTATAATAAAAACTCAGGGCAAGAAAATCACGTATTCTATTGTAAATTATTTTTTTAGTCCTAAAAATTTGGTTTTTTGGCTCTAGTCGAAAACTGTAATTTTCCAGATCCGACCTTATGGAACTCAGGTCGAGCTTTGTGTTTTATCAAATATCTGATGAGTGTTTCAGTCTTTAAACAAATTTGGAATACTTCTTCTGTGGAATAGCACAGCCCCCCCATATCTTTTAGCATGATTAATTTGTGATGCCACATTTTATTAGCCGTAACCAAACTGGAAACACATTTCACACTTCAACTCCTTATTTAGTTTTCTTGAAACATTTCAATTGAATTCCTTGTATTTTTTTATTAAATGTAAAAGGTAAAATAATTAAAATTAAAATAGATATAATTAAAGCAATTACTCCCCCTAATTTATACATACATACATTCATACATACATATATTGGAAGTAATACCTGGGTACTGTAAAACTACTTATTTTTACTGTTTCTGTATGTATAAATAACATTAACTAATAAGTTGTTGGGTAAGAATGACTACCAATCTTGTAAAATAATCCTTTAATTTTCATCATAGTTGGTCCAGGTCCGGATGTTATATTTGCTAATGTCCAATCCTTCATTAATTCCCATAGTACATGAGAAAATCCTAGTTTGAGATTAGGCAAGTGTAGTATGTACATATGTAATATTTTATTTATGTTTATACACAGTCGCAAAAACAGGAAACGCAAGAGAAGTAACTAGTTTTTATGCGTGTTGTAGTTTTTAGTACTGAATGAAAATATGATTGCCGAACGACCTAATAAAAAAAAAAAAAAAAAAAAAACCACAATAGTTCAAAATGAAATAAAATCAACAACATACCTATAGAAAGTTATACCCGAAGCTTTTCTGGTATTTTTAGATGTATTTTTGCAGTACCGAAGTATTCAAAAAGGCATTTTTATATTATAAGAAAAAAAGGTAATAAACCTAAAAGGTAAACAATAAATTAGGTTTCTGCACTTAAAAACATGTAAAGAAACAAATCACAACAGATTTTATCAAGTTAATATGTTATAATCAGTTGTCAGTATTCTACCTACTTGACATTCTGCAAAACATTTAATCTATGATGACAAAAACGTCGTGCTACAGGAGTAGGAAAGTCGTGCTTTCTCTCCTTTTGACGCGTGCGCTTGGCCGCACGTAAAAGCGAGAGGCCGCACGTAAAAGCGAGACAGAGTTCTGTGACAAATGGCAAGAATCGACTTGCAATTACGTCTTAATAATTTAGTTTACGCGTAGTTCTGCAATATAACGTTTAACTGATTATGCATTATTGCTAATACTTATCATAAAAGTATTATAAACGGGTAAAATCACTTATGAATAGCGTAAATATTTAGTAAACAATTAAATATTCGGCGTAGGTTGTGCGTGGTAACTGCACAAGAGCCAAAGTGAATGTGAACGTGTGTGGCTAGCTTAGCCACACGTTTGTGTAACAGAGCGGTTGTATGGAACTTTCCGTCTAGGTACATAGAGGTCGTTGGTTCTACCACTCCAAAACCACAAAAAAGGCGCACAATGAAACATGAGGTGAGCATTCCAACCAATGTCAGTTGAGCCGTATTTAGGAAACTTTGTAGAAAGCTATTCATGTCTTGTTACTTTAATCTGAGGTTGTTACATGGGTAGGTACACTTGAAATAAGGCAGGCAGGCACACAGATTAGATTTATACACACATAAATATGTTATTCAGTTGCAAATAACCTTTTCGTATTATGAAATTTGTTCATCCATAGCAAGAATAATACATTTTACTTTGTTTACTTTCAGATAATTATCAAATTTTCTTTATTGGGATAGTTTCCTGAGAGCATGATAACTATAAGTATAAGTAGTACATAATACATAACTGAAAGTAGAGGATAACAAGACTCAGAATTTATAGTGTGAATGTACTGCCATCAACTACAAGAAAAACTGACTTGTCTATTTCAAAATAAATAAAATGCTAGTGGTTAATTTCATATTTTGATTACTATCCCTAAAATAATTAGCATCATCATCATCAGGTTACTTTTGTCTCCACTGCAGGAGCACAACCCTCTCTCATCTGCCGGAGACAGACGGAGGATTTGGCCTACACTCCCCGCGCTGGCCAGACGGGTTGGGGAGGCCTGATTGATGTTTTATAATGTATTAGACACATGTATAAGGGTACCACATTTTATGTGTAAAGGCATTTCGATAACTTCTTATAATCAAAATCATAACTTATACTAATTAAATTAGTAGACATTAATTATAACTAATTAGAATTCATTGAATTTGTGCATTTTCAGGTCATATCTTTTCTTGTTAGAGAAAACAATCCAGAGAGAATGATGATTGATGACTATATGTGATGTACTATAACATAAATCAAGACAATATATCATTTTGTGCCTTCAGGTTCATGAAAAATAAAGTGTTTCTATTTCTAAATAAAGTAAACCTTAGTGCTTGATTTGTTTTATTTTGATCATATTTATTTTGATTTGTTTTATATGATCACACACTATATGATTACTGAATTATGAGGCCATGTGCCTGTATAAAAGTCTGGTGGAAAAAGTAACTAAAAATCCACTCATCTAACCATTTAATTCAGGTCTCGGTTGAACCATCAGCCAGTAGTTCAGACAAAATGTATTCAAGAACTGTTTTCATGACAATTCGTAGCAAGCTTCCATTATTACATAATATTGAATTCACAAGTTTTACTTCCTTGAATCATTCGAACTAGATGCTGCTGATCGATGACGAGCTACAGCACCTGCAATGACCATCTGCCCAGTGTACTTATTGTTAATAATATGAAACTATTTATCGGTCACAGATCTGTGTCTAGTAGGTGCAGAGACCATCTAAGAATAAGACATGTCCAGCAGTGGTTGATAGGCTGATGATTTAATTTTTGTGAAGACTGGATGTTTGTTGCTAATCATAACTTCTAAACTGATTTTGTTGAAGTTTGGTATAGTGAATAAAAAGGTTTCTTTAGTTTTTAGAGTTGAATGGTTAGTATGTAAAAGGTCTGCTGTATATTATGTGTTGTTAATTTTAGTACCAAAAAGCATTTCCATACATACTAGATGTCACTGCTCGCGTGGTCTACAGGATATTTACACCTTATTTCTTATTATCTTACCCAAAGATCTTTGATCTTACCTAATGTAACAAAATATGTATCTACCAATTAAAACCAATCCAGAGAAAATGTCTATGAATTTTAAAAATATCACATAAATTGAACAGCTTTCTCAAGTTAGAAGTAGACAAACAGAGAGTCATTGCGTTTCATAATATGTAGGGATGAAGTGATAATGAGTGAACAAGCTACTACCGGATAAAGTATTGTGGAAAAACATACAAAATAAATAAAATATTAATTTCTGAGTGTATGTTTATATTAAAATTAATAATTGATTTAAAAATGGTATTCATTTATAACTCAGTCATTCTTCGATTTCAGTGTACCTCTTCGTAAAGGGGATATCTAAGTATCTATCTAACCCTTTGATTTCAGTCTATTCCAGGCCGCTGCCTTCTGCTGTATCACTGAATTCATTCTCCCATATTGGCTACTGCACCTTAGATTGACTTGCGTGATTTTGGTTCTTAGTGAGCATATGTCCTGTCCAACGCCATGACTGTTGATTAGTTCTTTTGTGTCCATGATTTTAGTGTTTGTCGAATTTCGGAAGCTTTTATACAATCTTAAGTTTCTTGCCATCATGCTTCTATCCATGGTCCTGCGGCAGGACTCGAGTTTGATTCTGTGCATTTTAGTGAGTGCCCATACCATGTTTTGCAGTCATTAGTTATGCATACTATTATAGGTTGCTGTTGTTGTTTTTTTTAATGAAGAAACTCACTTGCAAAAACCTTGTTAGGAATGAAATGCATGTACCTACTTATACAAACGGTACACAGGTAGGTTGTGATTTCTATGCATTTAACTGGTCTTCAGGTCTTGGCCGTGCGTAGCAGACTAATTCCCGGGTTGAGTACCTGACAACACGTTTGTTAAAATTTCCGTCTAAGGTTTGGAATATTAAAGATAAATCTCTCAGATAGGGGCCGTAAATGATACGGTGCACACACAATTAATTTCACATCTATGTTGAACTCAATAGGTATATACTTTTAGCCAGTTCACGTTAGCGATGACGTTTACCCTTTTCGCCGAATTTCGTCTCTCCCGTGACGTTTTATTTGCACGTAGTGCTAATCAATTGAGTTTTTTAGGAATTTATATCATGGTACTCCAACAAATTTCTTCGGTGACACTGGTTTCATTGAAAAGTGCTAGATTTAACTACCTAGCTTTAGATTCCCACAATTTTCTAAATGAAAAGTTCGAGTCCTTCTCGAACCGAAAAAAAAATCTGCGATATTTAGAGTAAAAAGTCGAAATATTCCTGTAGTTTTGAGGTTAAGTGTGACCTCTTTAGGTGACGGTTAAATTTAAGTTATTTTAGTTTGACGTTTATAAATTTACATAGGTTTTGGTGACTCCAGAATGCAGATTAACAAAAGTTGTATCTAAAATAATATTAAAAAAAAAAACGCCTAAATTTAAAAACGTCAAGTTAAAATTGGCGCCTTGAGAATGCCAAGTCACGTTAAACTAAAATTAACTCATTTTAATGCATTTTAATGCATTTTAAATTTAAGTGTGTACCTCTAGAATCAGACCCATTTAGTAGTTAATTTTAGGATGTATGTTTTCACAATGGGTCTCGGGTCTTAGCGTTTTCACATTACTTTTAATATCTACTACAGTTCGGCTCTAGTAGTAATAGTAGGTTACCTAGGTAGGTTCAATATAGGAGGGTAATGTATGGGACTAGCTCTTAAACCAACAGGTTTCTATAAATCGTTTATTCAGCTAATTAAATAATGTTAAGGATAAATTAAGTCTAGCTTTTAATTGATAGGTATATTATATTAGGTTTAGAATACCGTATTGTGTTATCTCATTCAAAGTTCGTGGGTTACAATTCTTAAATCACAACGTAGGTCCGTTATTTTCTTTATAAGCACTAGACAATCACATTGGCCAATACATAGTATGTTCAAAGCTATTAGGTAGGTATAGGAATAGTAGGTATAGAATAGAATAGGTAGGTATAATATAGGTAGAATAAAATAGTTCAGTTTGAAAAGGTTAGAGTAGGATTAGTTAGGATAGTCTGTTCAGATATAAAATATATTAAATAAATAAGTAGAAAGTAGAAAATTATAAAGAGGGGGTAGGTTGGGGTACATTTAGTAGAAAATTTTAAAGAGGTAAGAGGGGGGGGGGGGGTACAAGTTTCAATCAGCTGAGGATTGTGCGTCAGTGTTGCCACGTGTGACTTAAAAAAAAAAGATATCGACGAATTGAGAACCTCCTCCTTTTTTTGAAGTCGGTTAAAAAGCGCTAAACGCTTCGCGCCATATTTGAATATAGCTCGAAAAAGCGCGAGATTTTCCTAGAGGATATTGACTACGTGACGAAAGCCCCCTCCTCCCCCCCTGAACGGGTCACGTAGTTTGGGTACGTTCCTTAAGTTAGAAAGAGAAGCACTTATGCTGTTGACGTATAACGCTGTCCCTCTCTCGATCGACTGTGCTCGTGCGCTGGGTGCAACAGCCCTACCATAATTTACGCACACATGCAAACGTGTACGAATAGGCTGGTGCCCATGTAGTAGTACCTAGCAGGTAATTACTAATTAAATCGGCGGAAATGTAATATCACATGATATTAGCATGTGATTGATTGGGTTCGAATCCCGCTAGGGGCAAATGTTCGTACGATGAATATGAATGTTTGTACCCAAGTCTTGGATGTTTATATATTTATTTAAGTATGTGTATCCGTTATCTAGTAACCATAGCACAGGCTCTGCTTAGTTTGGGACTGGATAATTTTTTATTTTATTTATTTATTTAATAGTTTATTGTACACGCAAATATACAAAGAACAACACAAAGAAAAGAAAATTATACAAAAGGATAAGCTTATTTCTAAAGACATTTCTTTCAGCTATAATTAAATAATTGGTGAGAATGTCTAACACATTTATTTATTTATCTATTTATTATTTATTGCCGTGAGGTTCCCGGCTTAGAACAGGGCCACCTCCAATCTTCCTGTGGAACATCCAAGGTAAGGCAACTAAGGTATTGCACGAGGACGGGCAGCAGCGTTCTACTGTGTGTGTATGTTAAGATCATTACTGCGATCACCAATCCGCCTGCCAAGCGTGGTGATTATGGCAAATCCCCCAATAGACTGCCCACCAAAAGTGTCATTCTATTGGGGAGGCTTATGTTCAGCAGTGGACGTATTTCATCTGATGACGATATTAGAACACTTATTGCTACAAAAATAGGTAAATAAAAGTCAGATTATTTTTTTATATCTACAAATATAATAAAATTATCATCCAAATATTAGTATTGAAAATTCATACGCGAAGCGATTTCTACCTGCGTCTGAAATGTTCAACTTTAACGTTCAAAGCATTATGCATATGCTGATCCTTAAACCTATCTGAAGGCACGTTAATTGCCTGTCCAAGATTATTTTAAGCATTAGTCAGGATCCAAGGAACAAAGGATGAAATGCGCGTATTGACTGCAGGTTGTCGGGGAAGCGCACACTGGAATCCGAAAGAGAAGAACCCAACAACCACGCCGTTATGAACAAGTGGGCTTCCTGAGTCGCCGACGCACTGGCCACGACCGCCGACATCCAACCAGCCAGCACACAACATGTTGTCGTTGATGAAGACACCCACGCCAAGCTCAGCGTAACGCACTCTGCAAGTAGCCTGAGTCACTGTCCAGATCTGAACTTGTTGTAGTGTCGGTGAGTTTGGACCACCAGCCTGTTAAAAAAAACACCAATTTGTTATGGGATTAATAAAAATATATTTAAGGCACTCTAAATGACTTAAAAACAAATTAAATAACTTAAAAAATAATGCCTTCTACAAAAAAAATTGCACCATAATCAATTTTGTTTCTTAACGATGAAACGAACGTCATCAGCTTTGTGTCATTTTGACAACTGCAATGTACCAGCCTCAGACTAAGTACCAATAAGTCTATGGTAGCAGCAGATAGATGGGGGAGAGGAAGTAAGGGAAGGAGGGGTAGCAATCCCCGCGAAGTGGAAGGGAATTGCGGAGACGCATGTTTTCGAGATGTTTTTAAATATGGTACCAGCAGCTAGATGGGGGGAGAGGAGGGAAGGGGAGGGGGTAGCAATCCCCGCGAAGTGGAAGGGAATTGCGGAGACGCTTGTTTTCGAGATATTTTTAAATCTATGGTACCAGCAGCTAGATGGGGGGAGAGGAGGGAAGGGGAGGGGGTAGCAATCCCCGCGAAGTGGAAGGGAATTGCGGAGACGCTTGTTTTCGAGATATTTTTAAATCTATGGTACCAGCAGCTAGATGGGGGGAGAGGAGAGAAGGGGAGGGGGTAGCAATGCCCGCGAAGTGGAAGGGAATTGCGGAGACGCATGTTTTCGAGATATTTTTAAATCTATGGTACCAGCAGCTAGATGGGGGGAGAGGAGGGAAGGGGAGGGGGTAGCAATGCCCGCGAAGTGGAAGGGAATTGCGGAGACGCATGTTTTCGAGATATTTTTAAATCTATGGTACCAGCAGCTAGATGGGGGGAGAGGAGGGAAGGGGAGGGGGTAGCAATCCCCGCGAAGTGGAAGGGAATTGCGGAGACGCTTGTTTTCGAGATATTTTTAAATCTATGGTACCAGCAGCTAGATGGGGGGAGAGGAGGGAAGGGGAGGGGGTAGCAATCCCCGCGAAGTGGAAGGGAATTGCGGAGACGCTTGTTTTCGAGATATTTTTAAATCTATGGTACCAGCAGCTAGATGGGGGGAGAGGAGAGAAGGAGAGGGGGTAGCAATGCCCGCGAAGTGGAAGGGAATTGCGGAGACGCATGTTTTCGAGATATTTTTAAATCTATGGTACCAGCAGCTAGATGGGGGAGAGGAGGGAAAGGGAGGGGAGGTAGCAATCCCCGCGAAGTGGAAGGGAATTGCAGATACGAGATTTTTTTTAAAATTTTAATGATGATGATGATGCTGACACAGCAAAAGATATCTTAATTCATAGCCTATAGTAGCTGCTTCAGATTGCAAAACAAAACACTTACGAAACTCGATCCCCATCCGATGGCCCAAACAATCTGGTTAGCGGCAACGTTGTAGTTGGGGCCCGAAATGTAGGCCGCCTGCACGTTGACGTTGAATACTATGGGTGTGCCAGTGTGCATCATGGCGATATCGTTGTTGTAAGTTATCGGACTGAAACCATTATGTATCACGATCGCTTGTGTGGGATGCCAGACGCCGCCAGAGTCCGCCCAAGCAGACCCAACCCGGATACGCCACTGAGTCAATACAACTGTACTGCAATGAAAAAAGTTTCTATATCAACAAAACATATAGGTGTAGAAATCTATACATATAATAAAACGGTAGAAAAACAAAAGAAAGGCGAATCTGTACATTTAAGTTTAAAAAAATTTCACTTCCCGGAAATACGTGACGGAAACCTAAGCCTTCCCGCCCCTGTGACCTAGCGTGGTATTTTGAAGACCCCCCTCCCCCCTGAACGGGTCACGTAATATGGGTACGTTTCCTGAGGTAGAAAACAGTCGCATTTATTGATATTTAGTATGATTTGTATATACTTATGACCCAAGATAGCGAAAAGTCGTATCAGAGATACGCTTATCTCCACTGGTATGTAATGCGATCCTTAATAAAGATTAGTAACATCGTTTACACCAATTATTTATTTTAAAATATGTACTTTTGGGGGACATTACCGCGCCTGCCAAACCAAACACGAGTAATGTTAAGGTTGACTGGAAGAGATCCCTAAGTGGGATAAGTCCGCCTTTGTACACAGTTTAATTTCTATTTTATTATTGTTCGAGAACGAAAGTCACCGACATAGCCGAAAGGATTAGCAAGCTGAAGTGGGCGGGTCACATATGCCGCAGAACCGACGGCCGTTGGGGCAGACGAGTTCTGGAGTGGAGACCGCGGATCGGCACTCGCAGGGTGGGACGCCCCGCCGCCAGATGGACCGACGACCTGAAGAAGGTGACCGGGTGTGGTGGCGTTCATTGGGGAAGGCCTATGTCCAGCAGTGGACTTCTAGGGGCTGATATGATAGCACTGCAGTTGGAGTTTGACGATGACGGTACCTTCCACCTCACCGCACCCTCATTCCCCGAAACCCTCCAACTCGGTCACCCACTGTAGGTAGAAAAAACACAATTTTACTTACTCGAAACAGTGAGCCGCAGTAAGTACTGCTCTGGTGTTAATAATGGTTCCACCGCAGTAATAATGGAAGTTGACCCCGTCGGAAGTTCTTATCAAGGAGGCACTGAACGGGTACTGGTCGATAGGGGCCGGCACACCACCCACAATCCTCTGCGATCCCCGGTCATAGCTCGGGATGGGTTCAGCTGATGAAAAACATATACAATTGCTGATTAAAACATACATAATGTTCATGTCCTGTTACCCTCTATAGGAAGAAACGATGTGTCGCCACTTTGAGCAAGCCTGACACACCTCACTAGCCTTAACAGTTCTTGTGAACCATGAACAATCATCTTAACTCCATACGAGCGGCCTAAGATCTCGTTTCCTTAGACTAACCCTTGTTACTTTGCAATAAGTCAACGTATTAATTTGATCACTATCTTGTTTGAAACATTTACAAAAATGATTCATTTAGCTAAAATCAACGATCTCTATGCACTACTAGATAGAGCGTTCCAAACAATCGCTCTGTTCCACGCAAGTAGCCACAACTCCTTCACATTCACAATGAAACTTGTGCAGTTACTACGCAGAACATTTAATTATTACTAAATATTGACGCTACGGTTAAATAATGTCAATATTTAGTAAATAATTAAATGTTCTGAGTAGTAACTGCACAAGTTTCATTGTGAATGTGAAAGAGTTGTGGCTACTTGCGTGGAACAGAGCGATTGTTTGGAACGCTCCATCTAGTAGTACATAGAGATCGTTGGCTAAAATACATCAACCAAGACAAAATCGCACTTAGTTCACCAACATGTTTTTCAGTATATGGCTAATTCATTTTGGAACAAGTAAGTGTGACCTCACTTCTATAAAATTAAATCGGGTTAACACTGTCCAATACTTTTTTCTTCAGTAAGTTCGCTTAAATTCCAAAGTTTTCACAAAGTAGCCTAGGTATTAGTTGGTTTGCAAAACTCTTATCTATCCTCAGGATGATATGGACTACTTCTCCTTACTGCGTCATCTATATTGGTAATGGGTTTAACACGGAGAAAAGTAACTTCATTTGTTTCCAGCTTTCATATATAACCGTCATTATCAGTCTGTCATCGTTCTTTCTTGTTATATTTACATCAATTCTGTGGGATATTTTGATTTAGACTATCTGTTTATATCTTGCTTCCACTCTCAAGAGTCGACTGCATAAAAGTTCTTATACAGCTAAAGGAGCTAAAGAAGGTCCTTGAGTTCAGTGTCCAGGACACTCATTCGGCTTTCGATCACACAGCAAGTGCTTCATCGTTCAGTCAAAGCATCGACCATATCATCGTCTACTGTACGTTCCTTAAGCTTATCACTAACACAGTTCTAGGTTTGATCATCCAGACACCTACCTGTTTCTTTTCAATTTTCCGATCCATCTGACTGCTGGACATAGGCCTTCCTCAATGACCGCTACCACACACGATCATCTACCCTCTGTATCCAGCTGCTTCGGGCCACCTTATTCAGGTCGTCAGTCCATTTGGCACCATCGTCTCATCCTGCGATGTTCCCTCCATTCCTCTTCTGCGTAGCCTCTTACCTTGCTTATCCTTTCAGCTATATCGGTGACCTTCGTTCTTCATCGGATCTCCTCATTACGAATCATATCCTTCAAAGAAAGAGTAGTTATAGGTATAAGAAAATCAACTTACCTGAAATGGCTACGAGACCGGCTAATAATAAAATAGCGTAACGCATCTTTGCTCCTTTAAAAGTCCAATGTCACATATATTTCCTGTGATTTAGTATTTATATTAAACATCAATTATCGTGCTGTCATTTGTGATAGTGACTCAAACCAGTAATCAATTTCCAGTAATCTTACAAATATATATTAAAAAATAACGTCTGTCTTTCTATGTATATAATCTGTTACATACTCATATTAAATTCTTAATAACATTTTACATTTGGCTCTTGGTTAGAAACCTATTTGTTTTTACTGTGTCATGTTTATCAGATATGCAAAATTAATCCTTAATATAAATAAGGATATTAATGAAAATTATAATACAACTGAATTAATGCACTAAAATTTGTTTTAAGTAATTCCCCCATACCCTTTCCATCACCTGACTACCAGGCGTGGTGAGGGACTTCATCCGTATGTAGTAGACATACCACGCTCTCGCACGAAGCGTTTTGCTTCCTCGACCATAATGCGAACTGCTAAGGAGTGGAACTCCCTGCCAGCTTGGGTATTTCCGGACAAGTACAATCTGGATCTTTTTAAAGGAAGAGTGCATAGGCATCTTCTGGATAAGCGCTCTCCACCATCATCACTTACCATCAGGTGAGATTGGGGTCAAACGCAAACCCATTTATAATAAAAACAAATATGCTCACGGAAAAATTAAAATCTATTTGAGCACTACATTACAATATTTTATACTAATGATTTTGTTAATTCAATTGTATTATAATTGTCATTTATATTAAGGATTAATTTTATTAAACTGGCAAACATTTCTCAGTCAAAAAGTATGTTAATAAATTTAAAAAAAATCTTATCTAATCTGAAGCGTGATTCACCGAAAATAGATATGGTGGTAATGATAATATAATGAGTGGATTAAAATATTTTTCAGGCTAAATTAATATTGTAAAAAAAGAAAGACACGAATTCGGCTGAATGAGGAAGTCGGACGGCAAGGTCTAATGGCATCCATTAAGAAAGGCTTAGAGGTCCAAAGTCAAGTCAAAGTCAAAATCATTTATTGCATATGAGTACACTTGGTAAATACACGTAAAAATTTTTTTATTACTACAGGTTCCTAGGTGTTACCGCTGTGAAGAAGAAATGGCGCAACAAACTTCACGCAACACATCTTTTAAAATCATGTTTGCATACAATTATATAAAGATTTTGCGAAGCTGAATTAACATTAGTACCAGGCATCTTTGTCATTCAAATAATCGTTAATTTTATAGTAGGCTTTCTTACAAAATTGTTTTTTAATGTGAATCTTAAACTTTCTGTCCGTCATATTTAAGATTTCCTCTGGTAGTTTGTTGTAGAAGCGTATACATTGCCCCGTGAACGATTTACTGACTTTACTAAGTCTTAACCTCGGTAGGTCCTTTCACTGTACAGATCATACAACCTGGTCCTACTTTTACGGATACCGGTGGTTGCCCAGTCACTAAATTTAAACTGGTTATTTATATTAATTTTCCTACTTTTAAAAATATTGGCAAATTCTCGAAACAGTGTCATGAAGAAATCGACATAGAAATCGTTTAATTCCACTTGCTCAGTATCAGGGTTCGGCAATTTCATTATAAGAGCATCTTTATATCTCTCTATTCGACTAACTGTGACGGGCCTAGTACATACTCGTATATCGGTAGTTGTATGCTTTGTATTACCCGGAAACGTAACACTTTGCCCACTGTGATCTGATATTACACAATTTATAATAGACTTTTCTAAAAAACCACAATTGCTGAAATTTTATCCCATTCCCCCCCCCCCCCTCCCCCCTCCCCCTCCCCCTACCCCGCTCGCCCTCACACACCCCTGCCCCATTACTGCCACACACCCATTTTGTAATTGTTTTTCGTGATGAAGCTTTTTCCTTCTTTATTATTTCGCCAATGTCAAGTGTAAAGGACGATACAAACATGGAGACCACACTATAACGGAGTTGTGCAACTAGAGCACCGAGAGTGTCGCTCAGATCAAAGGATATCACCATAACCTTTGATCTGACCGCGTGGATTCTCGTCAAGTTCTGCAGCTGCAGAAATGCAAAGGACATTGCAATTGCACAAAGTTATTTGAATCATCACAAACATTAATGAGTACTGTGGCGATCATCATATCAGCCCCTAGAAGTCCACTGCTGGACATAGGCCTTCCCCAAGTGTGACCATTACTTTCACTGTGGTGATCATTACACACGGGTGTAAGGGAGCGCAAAGACATCCGGCGCTCCAAATGTCAACCTCACCTGCACGTGGTGCACCCTGCTGGTTGACTAACGAGGCTCTGGCGACCGACGATGGCGGTATAACCATTCAAAAATTCACTAGGTCATAAACACCACAGACCGGTGGCGGGCAGCAGCGTCACCGGTGCGAGGCCTAGTACTGCGATGGCCAACACGTCTGCCCAGCGTGGCCATTATGGGCAAAACTCCCCAAAAATGAACAATACAAACAAACCACGGCCCCCAGTTCCCGGCAGCCCTACTATTCCTGGCTACGGTAGCGGTCTAGGTAACGGTAGGGCGGGGGGTGCAAAGAATGCCGTTGGGGCAGACGAGTTCTGGAGTGGAGACCGCGGATCGGCACTCGCAGGGTAGGACGCCCCGCCGCCAGGTGGACCGACGACCTAAAGAAGGTGGCCGGTAGCGGCTGGATGCGGAGGACCGGGTGTGGTGGCGTTCGTTGGGGAAGGCCTATGTCCATCAGTGGACTTCTAGGGGCTGACATGATGATCATTACACACTAAACTGAACTGAAGAAATGTCTTTAGAAATAAGCTTATCCTTAACCACTTACCGCTACTTTATTAAAAGTAGGTACATTTCTTTATCAAATTTCGTACTAAACGCATTATACTTGTCCTTTCGGTTACTCTAAGGTTGACTGGAAGAGATCCCTAAGTGGGATAAGTCCGCCTTTGTACACAGTTTAATTCCTATTTTATTTTTGTTGTTGTTGTTATTTTGGGTACAATAAAGCGTTTACATACATACATACATCCTTTTGTATAATTTTCTTTTCTTTGTGTTGTTCTTTGTATATTTTGTGTGTACAATAAACTATGAAATAAAAATAAATAAAAATAAACATCGCTAAAATTGAACAAACTCAAAGTTAAATAACCTTCTTCTTCTCTGTCGTTCCCTCACTGCTGAGGATCGCGACCGTATAAAATGCGCCTCCACGCATAGCGGTCATTGGCCAGCCGCACTGCTTCATATAAGGATCCGCCAGCCACCCTCCTCACCGGATCTGACCACCTCGTCGGAGCTCGTCCTCTGGCACGCCTGCCCTCCACTTGTTCCAGAATGATGAGCTTCTCCAGGTCGTGCTTGGGAGATCGCACAATGTGACCGAAGAAGCTTAGAGTCCTTTCATTGCAGATAGTGGAGAGCCGTTTTGTTATGTTAAATAACCTAGCCACTGCCAAAACGAAAATCCTTTATTTAATCGTGTATAGGTTTTAACATAATATACAGCAACATTTATACAATTTATGGTGTGGATTAATAGATTGAATCGTTATCACTGAGTCGAAAAGATATAACCTAACATACAATGTTAGTACTGCATGCTCTATTAATCAAGTTACTTGCGAAGTGAAGATGCGTGTCATCATCTTACTGCTGGCTAGTATATCTATAGTTGCAGGTTTGTTTGGTTTTTTAATACAAAATCTTTCATTGCACATGAGTAGATGGTAAGTAAGTAAGTAAGATTTTATTTGCTCAAAACATGGTATGTACATACAGATGTCAATAAATTATTTCAGTTCCACATGTTTTACCATAATAATTATATGGCACGCAAAAATTTGAATTACAAATAGAAATTAAAATTAAAAAAAAATAATAAAATGTCACAAGGTTTTAAATGTCATTACCAATAATGTCAACTAAAATTTATAATTTAAAAAGTCATTCACAGAGTAAAATAAGTAGTAAAAAGTTAAACAAAGAGATCTTGAATTTAGTTATAGGTAGATCTTGTAAAGATGCGGGTAGTTTATTATAAATCGACTTGGTTTATGGGCTTATGCCAATAATCCCCTGCGAAAAATCCCCATAAGGGGATTTCTGAAATTTTTGTTCAGAAATCCCCTGCCGATGCTCAAAGGATTGCTAAGGGGATTTCTGGAAAAAAATCCAGAAATCCCCTTAATTTATTTATTTTTTCTTCATAAAAATAACTAATAAGATATTCACAGACTTTTATTTTTATATAAGCATTTTTTAAAGTGTGGAGACACACTTTTCATATGTTTACAGTAAGTAATAAACAAGATCTTGCGTTCATTAAAATATCTGGTAAGTAGGTCTAACGGGTCATTAGAGATATTTTGATAAACGTTTGTCATTCTTATCTGAATATGTCACATACCCCGTAAGAAAGTACAAAATGGATTTTTAATTCGACTGATATTACTAGAAATACTTACTGAATAGGCTCCCAGATGGTTGAAAATCGCTGACGACATATTGCATTGTGAATCTAACTTAACACAGACATATTTTGCATTGTAAATCGACCTATTTTTATTACATTTTGTTTTTTCAGCTGAACCAATTTCGCGTCATGCTCCGGAGAGGATCCTGGGAGGTGCTACAACTCCTATCAGCGAATATCCGTTCGCTGCAGTCCTGCAGTTTGCTCCCAACTTTGTCACCTTCATACAAGGATGTGGTGGCTCCATACTCAACAGCAGATCTATCCTCTCGGCTTCTCATTGCTTCCAGTAAGTTGGCAGTTTATATCTACTTTAAATTCACAGGCATAAACAATTTGAATTGGTCGAGAGCCCAGTCTGCCTAACTGGGCGTTGGAAACGAACTAACTTTATCCTGTCTTTTTTTCTGTGATCGAAGCTTGGAATAAGATCTTTATCTCACCTTGCCGCAGTAACCTTCATCATCATCATCAGCCGATCTATGTCCACTGCTGAACATAAGCCTCCCTAATAGGATGCCAATTTTGGCAGGCTATCCATTAGAGTATTTGCCGTAATCACTACCCTTCATCATCAGGTTGTTTTTGTCTCCACTGCAGGAGCACAACCCTCTCTCATCTGCCAGAGACAGACGGAGGATTCGGCCTACACTCCCCGGGCTGGCCAGACGGATTGGGGAGGCCTGATTGATGTTTTATAATGTATTTATTCCCTTAGTCGCCTTGTACGACATTCACGGGAAGAGTTGGAGTGGTCCTATTCTACTCTACCGGAACCCCACGGCAGTAATCACTACCCTTGGATAGCAGTAATAATTTTACTATGCACACAAGAACGCTGCTGTATTTCTGATGTAGTAACCAGCGCCGTAACCTTGTCGCATTGTAAATCCTTCTTTACTTAAACTCATGCAATGTTAACAGTAATGTTTAATTTGATTGCAGCAATACATTAGTCCAACAGTGGCGTATTCGAGTGGGATCCTTCTTGGCGAGCAGCGGTGGCTTCGTCCACTACGTCCACCTCTTCATACTCCACCCTAACTACATACCAAGCATCACTGACAGCGATGTCGCCATCCTGCGAAGCGGCACCTACATAACCTTCGTCCCCAACGCCGTGCAGCCAGCCAGCATCGCCGGTCCGAACTACAGCCTCCCTGATAACTCGGCTGTTCGGGCCATTGGATGGGGCTTGACATCAGCGGTAAAGACTACGTTAAAATGTTCCACGTTTTCTTTTACAAATTCAAAAGTCACACTGTGGTGTAACTACTCGTATATTCCGAAATTTATTATAGACTAGCTGTGCCCGCGCCTCCGCTCGCGTGAAATACAGAATCCGCTCCCATTCCCTCTCCCTCTCCCTCTCCCTCTCCCTCTCCCTCTCCCTCTCCCTCTCCCTCTCCCTCTCCCTCTCCCTCTCCCTCTCCCTCTCCCTCTCCCTCTCCCTCTCCCTCTCCCTCTCCCTCTCCCTCTCCCTCTCCCTCTCCCTCTCCCTCTCCCTCTCCCTCTCCCTCTCCCTCTCCCTCTCCCTCTCCCTCTCCCTCTCCCTCTCCCTCTCCCTCTCCCTCTCCCTCTCCCTCTCCCTCTCCCTCTCCCTCTCCCTCTCCCTCTCCCTCTCCCTCTCCCTCTCCCTCTCCCTCTCCCTCTCCCTCTCCCTCTCCCTCTCCCTCTCCCTCTCCCTCTCCCTCTCCCTCTCCCTCTCCCTCTCCCTCTCCCTCTCCCTCTCCCTCTCCCTCTCCCTCTCCCTCTCCCTCTCCCTCTCCCTCTCCCTCTCCCTCTCCCTCTCCCTCTCCCTCTCCCTCTCCCTCTCCCTCTCCCTCTCCCTCTCCCTCTCCCTCTCCCTCTCCCTCTCCCTCTCCCTCTCCCTCTCCCTCTCCCTCTCCCTCTCCCTCTCCCTCTCCCTCTCCCTCTCCCTCTCCCTCTCCCTCTCCCCTCCCCCCCTATATGCATACTAACCTTACCTACTAATGTATTTGAAAACTAAAAATGTCTATAACTTTTGATTGACTCAGCCGATTGCGATGAAATAAAGACTAAATGTTAAGTTAGTCGGTGCAATCCCTTGATTGCACCAGAGACGGGCAGCGTGTTCCTGTGTATATTAAGACTATTACTGCAATCACCAATCTGCCTGCCGAGCGTGGTGATTACTGATTACGGCAAATCTCCCAACCCACCAAAAGTGGCATTCTATGTTGAAGCTTATGTGGACGTATTTCGGCTGATTATGCCTAGTATTCCACTGCCGACGACCTGAAGAAGGTGGCCGGTAGAAGCTGGATGCGGAGGGCGGAGGACCGGGTGTGGTGGCATTCATTGGGGAAGGCCTATGTCCAGCAGTGGACGCCTAAGGGCTGATATGATGATGATGCCTATTATTTATTTTAATTTAATTTATTTTATTATTCAGATTACACAGATCCATTTTTGTTAGTAACCTCTCAAAACCTAAGGGTTAGTAAACACATATAAAAATAAAAGTAAAAGCACCAACGATCTCTATGTACTAACAGATGGAGCGTTCCAAAAAATCGCTCTGTTCTACGCAAGTAGCCACAACTCTTTCACATACACAATGAAACTTGTGCAGTTACTACGCAGAACATTTAATTATTACTAAATATTGACGCTACGGTTAAATAATGTCGATATTTAGTAAATAATTAAATGTTCTGAGTGCATGGCACGCCCGGCGACACGTCGATCCTGTGGGATCTTTTGTGTCAGCCCCCTCTGTCTATGCTGTACTTCCGTCCCCCACAGTTCGTTGCATAAAATCTATTATGCAGCAAAGGGGCAGAAGCCTGTAGTCCTTGGGTTCTGGATAAGCCACACCCAGGACACTCATTCGCCTTGCAGCTAGTGCATTGCATTCACACAGCAGGTGTCTGACCGTTTCGCTGTCCTCTCCACAGGCTCTATAACAGACAGTCTTTGACAGTCCCATCTTATGCGTGCTCTTACGGGTGCTTTACAACAACTTTACATTTACTGCTCGTTACTCTGGATGTTAGTGAAGCCTTTTCCCGCATTATAGCTTGAAAGCGCTTCGACAAACATCCCCGACGCACTACAAACGCGGGGCAGTCGCAACAGAACTTTAAAGACATTGTTGTTCTGCACACGCAGGGCGTTGTGGGCTCTCTGAGTGTAGTTAACCCACAGGCTACTCGTGTAAAAGCATTGGCAGTACGCCTTCAATGTTATTTTAACATCTGGTGGAGCAGCGAGTAAACTTGCGGGCCAACATATTACTTCGAACCGCCAACGCCCTGCGCTCAATCGTCATCAACATCGTCTTTTAGGTCATCGGTTGAAATATGACCTAGGTATTTAAACTGATTAACTCTTTTGAGAGGACTACCGTTCAAACAGATGGAGGGGACATGTTTGGCTTATAAGAGTTACAATACAATACAATACAATACACTTTATTGCACAAACAAATACAGTTACACGTCATAAAAGTTACAAATATTACAATTTAGGCGGTCTTATCGCTTTAAGCGATTTCTTCCAGACAACCTTTGGGTAGAAAATATTATGCCAGAGAAATTGTAGGTTGCGCTGATTAGGAAATTTAAATGATAAATATAGGGCCCGATTCTGAAGGCACAAATTTAAAATTTGACAGCGCTAAAATTGGTTTCGTCTTTATCTTCATAATACTGTGTGACAAGGATAGCAACAGTTTTAATGCTGTCAAATTTTAATGTTGTGCCTTCAGAATCGAGCCCATATAATAAATATTGATTTGAGATTGTCTAAGATCAACAATTTTTTGTGGGGCTGTGCGTGCGTTACTACAATAAGGTTCCGAATGAAATTATTAACTTGTCTGAACAAAAATTCAAATCTTCTATAAAAGTTAATCTGTGCAAGAAAGCCTACTATAAGTTAGATGACTACTTAAATGATAAAAGTCCATGGAGTGCTTGATGGCTCAGCATAGGTAGACTTAATGATTGTAATGTATAAGATAAATCAAAGGTAGGGCCCTGTGCCGTTGGGTTTGTTGCCACTTCTTCCCCTCGGTTATACAGGTGGAAGTGGAGTAGCAGTTAGCAGTAGGCAGAATTTGACGTCAAAAAGAGAATAATGTATTCCAATTTTGAAAATAAATATTTTGATTTTGAATAAAATAAAATATGAGTTATTTTCTATTAATCTTTGTTTCAGTCGACCTTATCGGAACCACTGCAAACTGTTCAGATCTGGACTGTAAACCACGCAGTTTGCAGAGAGCGTTACGCTGAGCTGAACTGGCCAATCACTGACGAGATGCTCTGCGCTGGTCATCCAGATGGCGGCCATGGCCAGTGCAACTTCGACTCCGGCGGTCCTCTGCTCCATAACAACGTGATCGTTGGCATCACCTCTTTTTGGGCTGGATGTGGTAGCGCTCACTTCCCAGGAGTAAACACGCGTGTCTCCCGTTTTACTGCTTGGATCCAGAACCATGCTTAAAGAATAGAGGAATGCCTGTTTCGTCTATAGCATAAAAGTTATTGTAACGCAATGGAATAATAATCTGTAACGTTTCAATATTTTAAATAAATAAATAATTGTCTAAGTTCATCGTCGAACTACAATGTGATTTTGTACTTTCTACCGGGTCATTTGAGATATTCGGATAAGTGTTTGTCATATGACTACGATAGTTAAGGAACGTACCCAAACACGTGACCCATTTTTTTTGGTTATGAATTGAATATGTCGCAGTCTGATCATAAAATTGGGCACATCATGATGCGCCTAGCCACACCGTGATCTGGCGCCATTTCATGATGTGCCTGACTTATATCAGGCCGATTGTTCGACACTCATCGTTTGTCGATTTGGCTAGCCACGTTTAGCCATATCGTTTGTAGGAAGTTTGTTGAATGTTTTAGTTAAATATGTAGAGACATTCTTCCTGAACCTCAATAATGTTTATAGAATTTAATAAAATGGCAGGAAATGAGTTATCACATATTAAATTTATTCATCATCAGGTTATTTTTGTCTCCACTACAGGAGCACAACGGTCTCTCGTCTGCCGGAGACAGACGTAGGATTCGGCCTACACTCCCCGCGCTGGCCAGACGGGTTGGGGAGGTCTGATTGATGTTTTATAATGTATTCCCTTAGTCTCCTTGTACGACATCCAAGGGGAGAATTGGAGTGGTCCTATTCTACTCTGACGGATACCACACGGCAAATGTTAACGTTCCTGAGCCATTACTGGCCTGGCTATCTCGTAGTGAAGCCTGTTGCAACAGGAGTCGCCGATATAGGTGATGTTGGGCGACTAAGAAGATCACACAGTCTTCTGTTCCTGGTAAGTAGGCACTCGAACCCCAAAAGTGGGGGTTATTTATTATGGCGGATAGGCGCCTCTTAGAGCGTTTTATTTAACTTGTCCTGTGATATTTAGGGCACCGGAAATTAATAATCGTTGGCTCCTATCTCGCAAACAAAATTCATAAGGCAGGTATCCTGTCGAAACGTAGTTTTGACAATTCACAGGCATAGAGCTTGCCGCTTCTCATTGAATCGACGATCGATTTCAAAATCGATAATCGATTATATTTTAATTAAATAAATTCACGCTACAATACAAATAAAAAAAAGGTGTAAACATTACTTTGCTAACTTGAATAAATAGATTGTTTAAATTGGCTAGATGGAGTGACAATCCGCGTGCGTAGTGACTGGCAGTGTAGTACTCGTAAGAATCGAGAAAAGATAAGATTTTATTGTAAATAGTTGTTTATTTGAACAAGATCTTATTCTCTTGAACTAACTGTCGTCTCCTTGTACTAACTCGTTCACCATCTTATTTGATATGATCATAAAAATGAGGACCGATGACTTGAAGAAGGTGGCCGGTAGCGGCTGGATGCGGAGGGCAGAGGACCGGGTGTGGTGGCGTTCATTGGGGAAGGCCGATGTCCAGCAGTGGACGTCTAAAGGCTGATATGATGATGATGATGAGCCAAAACAGAGTTCCAATTAAAAATACCAGCATATTTCCAATATGTGCATTGCTAGCGGTAATTTAAACTATAAGAAAAATGCAAAAAATTAAAGGTTTGAACATGCGAATTACTCTACACGTATCTAACGTACTCTTCCGAATTGGTCCATCTTTCTGAAGATTTAATTTAAGCATTGTTCATGATCCAAGCAGTATAACTTGATACACGTGTATTGAGACCGGGCCTGAGGCCAGCGCCGCATTGGAATTCGGAGAAGAAGACCCCGACAATGACGTTGTTGTGGAGCAGAGGGCCACCGTCATCGCCCGAGCACTGGCCGCGGCCTCCCAAGTCCAGCCAGCCAGCACACAGCATGCTGTCCGTGACGGTAAAAGCAATACGCTCTCTGCAAACCGCCTGGTTAAAAGCTAAGAGCTGGACGTGACGCAGCTGCTCAGACGGCGGGCCGCCGGTCTGGAAATAGAAACAGATTTTTTGTTCATAACACAAAATATGATTTCAAGTTGCTTGCTGAATGTTGTTAAATAAATCTTTAAGATCGATTTGGTGTTTGTCTGTGAGTCAGAATCTATTACCTATGATGATTCATCTTCTTCAGGTCGTCGATTCATGTTGTAGATATCTTATTTTCTTAGGCCGAAGACCTGGCGACACTTCGAAACTTTAGAAGCTTCTGTGCCAAACCCCTGACCAGCATAGGTGCCCCAAGCCTATTTGGTGGACTTATTCACATACGCCTTAGAATTTCTTCTTTGGTATATAATATACAGGTTTCCTTACGATATTTTCCTTCACTGAACAATCTGTGATTTATAAATAAACTGTATTTAAATTTTGAAAACTGACTGGTACGGGCGGTGTTTGAACCCAATGTTCTTCCACTGTCGATATATCGCTGTATACTTTGTATAGCTTCTGGCGCTGGTTAAAAAATATTCTCGAAGTCCTGATCACCACGTAAGGTGTACAGAAGACGAAGCAATACGATAAACAACTTACAACCACTGAGCCCCATCCTATGGCCCAAACAGACTGGTTGTCAGGGAGGATGTAGTTGGGGCCGGCGATGCTGGCTGGCTCGACGACGTTGGCAATGAAGGCTATGGTCGTAGCGGTTTGCAGGATGGCGATGTTATTGACGCCGGTGTTGACCACGAAGCCGGGGTGGCTGATGAGCAGAGCGGCGTTGTGGACGGTGCCGCCGCTATGGGCGTGGATGGAACCAACCCGGGCACTCCACACGTTGACCTCTGTGTTTACACTGAAATTGAAAATGAATTTCAAGCCGTTAAGTGGAGTTAAAAGCTTGTCTGAATGCAAAAGAATATTGTTCCACTTGGTGTTGTAAGTTCTAGCTTTGTAGTTTAAGATGTAAGGCTCAAGCTGCGGCTTAAAGACACTGAGCCTTCAAAGCTAGAGCAAAACATTGAAGACTTGAGCCTAAAAGACAGAGCATTGAAGATAGCAGGCTCTTATATTTAAACTCGTAAGCGTTTAACTTAATCAAGAATTGAAGGCTCTCAAAGCTAAAGCCTTCAAGGTCCAGCATGCATGGCTGAGCCTTTTCACAACACTAGTTCCCCAGGAAGTATTGGGTTCCTACATTAAATTCAGCTTCTGTATGTCAATACTATTTCTAATAATTATTGTCCTATTAACTTAGTTTTCAATAATGCAATCAATGTTGTATCAAATAGTCCGAGGGGTGGGGACCTGGTGATCTGTGTCACAGGTTCATCCTACTACAGACACCAAATTCTCACAAATAAGTGATGTAACAATAAAAAACATTGTCACTATAGTTGTAACTATAAATAAGATATAAATAAGTGTTTGTAACTATAAATAAGAATTTTAATGTGAAAATATTTGTGGGAATGAAACAATAAATATTTAGTTACTACTTACTTACTTACTAGCTAATCGGACGCATCGCAACGGAAAGAAGCTAGCCTTTAAATGATACTTACAAGCAGTGAGCAGCAGTAAGAATGGATCTGTTGTTAAGAACAGAGCCAACACAGAATTGCAGAGAGGTGAATAAATCCAGGTTTCTCAGCAAAGCAGCAGCGAATGGGTACTGGTCTAGAGTTGGTATCGAACCGCCCACAATCCTCTCTGGAGCATGGTGAATAGGTTCAGCTGATGAAAGAAGAATCAGAATTATTTAGCTAATTACTTGATGAATAATTTTGTAACTTTAAATAGATTTGCCGTGTGGGATCCGGTAGAGTAGAATAGGACCAATCCAACTCTTCCCGTGGATGTCGTACAAGGCGACTGAGGGAATACATTATAAAACATAAATCAGGCCTCCCCAACCCGTCTGGCCAGCGCGGGGAGTATAGGACCAAATCCTCCGTCTGTCTCCGGCAGATGAGAAAGGGTTGTGCTCCTGCAGTGGAGACAAAAATAACCTGATGATGATGATGATGATGAACATAGATTACAGAAAACCGAAACGGTGAAGAGGTGTGATGAGATAGAAGGAAACGTCAAACCATAGAATACCAAATGTAAAACTGTTGTGCAACTGTCACATAGCTCCGACGATCCTTTAACTGTGCTTCCCACTGTATCAATTTACCTAATTTTAATTGCTATAATGCAATGCATAGCTATATGGCTATGGAGCGACGATCTGCGTAAGGCGGCTGGCAATAACTGGATAAGAAGAACCGAGGATCGGGTTCAATGCCGCACCTTGGGAGAGCCTATGTCCAGCAGTAGACTCTTTCAAGCTGATGATGATGAAATTCAATGCAACAGCCACATTGAGAACGCAGGTTTTCAGAAGACCCGTACTAAGAGCTCAGGATTTTGGAGCACCGCACTAGAAGTGAAAAGTTGTAACATGAAAAAAATCGAAGAATGAGGAGATCAAATGTAATGTATCACGGGTTAATGTATTCTTCTTCTTCTCGTGTCGAATGGTTCCATTAGATCATGCGCGACCAGAACGCAGCTGTACCCACTGCCTTATCCGTTGCATTGCGGAGACCCTGCACGTCGCAGGAGTGAGGGCACGCCGGGCACGCCAGGAGGTGCGCCATGGTTTGCGTTGCCGTTCCTAATATGCACTGGGTCTGTTACTGTATTGACCAAAGACTGTAGTTTCATATGACAGAGTGAAAACACTGAACGAAAAATTTAACACAATCGGAGAAAGCTTGCTAGAATCTCTTAAAACAATATACTATGATGAAGTCCCAAATGAAACACTGGAAAGAAAAGACGAAACCAGAAGCTGTAAAAATAATATTTGACATAAGCAAAACGCACAGTAGAATAAAAACACGAAATCAATTGTAAGAACAGCATTAGCATAGATCACAAATTAAAGCTTCATCATCATCATCAGGTTGTTTTTGTCTCCACTGCAGGAGCACAACCCTCTCTCATCTGCGGGAGACAGACTGAGGATTTGGCCTACACTCCCCGCCCTAGCCAGACGGGTTGGGGAGGCCTGATTGATGTTTTATAATGTACTAGCTGTTTGCCCGCGACTTCGTCCGCGTGGACCAACGTTACAATTTATTATGTAAATCCAAATAACTAAATTCTAAAAGAAATCTATTAATCTGGTTATGCATTCATCATATCAGCTCTTAGACGTCCACTGCTGGACATAGTCCTTCCTCAATGAACGTCACTATACCCGGTCCTTGGCCCTCCGCATCCAGCTGCTTCCGCCCACCTTCTTCAGGTCTTACTCCTACACTCCCCGCGCTGGCCAGACGGGTTGGGGAGGCCTGATTGATGTTTTATAATGTATTTTCCTCAGTCGCCTTGTACGACATCCACGGGAAGAGTTGGGATGGTCCTATTCTACTCTACCGGAAACCACACGGCAATAAATTAAAGCTTAACTCTAGTTAAATAAGATACATACCTCCAACGGCGACGACAACAGACAATAATAAAATAGTAACCCGCATATTCACTTCCTCACAAGACAATGTATTCAATAAATGATCAGTTATACACAAATTGATCGCGCTGTCATTTTTGATAGCAACACTATCAATTAATCCAACAAGAGTCGTTAATCAGACAAATATAAAGGTAATATCAGTTTGTACGTACACTAAATTTGATATTATGGATTCAAAGTCAAAATCATTTATTGCATATGAGTACACTTGGTACATTTATACACGTGATTTTTTTATATCGACTACCGCTTCCTAGGTGTTAGCGCTGTGAAGAAGAAACGGCGCAACAAACTTCACGCAACACATCTTTCAAAAATCAAGTTTGCATACAATTAATAAAGATTTTGCGAAGCTGAATTAACATTAGTACCAGGCATCTTTGTCATTCAAATAATCGTTTATTTTATAATAGGCTTTCTTACAAAGTTGTTCTTTAATGTGAATCTTAAACTTTCTGTCCGTCATATTTAAGATTTCCTCTGGTAGTTTGTTTTATTATTATTGTTTGATTAGAAATTGAGTCTTGTAGATTCAGTTTCTAATTCTAAGACGGTGTAACCAGCATTGTCATCGTAGAGGCAGGTCTTATACCAGTTCGCGTAGTGTTGGCATTATTTTCATACTTATGTGAAGTACTATTTATGATCAGTGTGCGATCTGGTAGATTTCACACCGTGACGCTGCTGCCCGCCCCCGACTTATGGTATTTATAGCCTGGTTATACCGCCATTGTCCGTCGCCAGGGCCTCGTTGGACAATCAGCAGAGTGCACTGCGTGCAGGTGAGGTTGGCATTTGGAGCACCGGGTGTGTTTGCGCTCCCTTACACCCAATTCAATAACATAATAATGTTACCATTACCTTAATTAGCCGCAGATATACTAGTGTCGTGTAGTGCCGTGTGGTTTCCGGTAGAGTAGAATAGGACCACTCCAACTCTTCCCGTGGATGTCGTACAAGGCGACTAAGGGAATACATTATAAAACATCAGTCAGGCCTCCCCAACCCGTCTGGCTAGCGCGGGGAGTGTAGGCCAAATCCTCCGTCTGTCTCCGGCAGATGATAGAGGGCTGTGCTCCTGCAGTGGAGACAAAAATAACCTGATGATGATACTAGGTCTTTAACTGGACATCCTAGCTGATCAATTCAAAATAATCAACGCAGACGACGTCGCTGATGAAATCTAGCCATAAATAACCTAAAAGCGACCTAATTAGCTACAAATAGAACTCATTACCGAGTCAACTGAATCTATAATGACAGTACAGTAGGATCAATCAGCGTGCAGTCCGTATTCGACTGCAATTAATTCGACCAGTAATTAATTAGATCGCATAAAGCCCATTGTCGTGAATGGTTCACGCTTGCGAACCGATATGTCAAGTCAGGCGATAACACAAACCGATTAACAATACCTCTATATTATCTCGAATCGATTATTGCGTACTGCATTGCAGTTTTGAATTTCAGACTAAAGAAACATGCAATACAATAAGTGGAGAAACAGTGGTGATAGAAAAAAATATACAATTTGGCATGTACTAATACTAAAGAAAAGGGGGATGGGAGGGGGCGATAACAGTACAGTACACTTTATTGAACAAACAAATTCAATTTAATTACACTTCATTGCACGATAATAAACAAAGATCCTACTAATATTATATAATATTGTAAACGCGAAAGTTTGTAAGTATGGATGGATGTTTGTTACTCAATCACGCTTCAACCACTGGACGGATTGTGATGAAACTTGGCACACATATAGGTTAGATCCTGGAATAGAACATAGGATAGTTTTTATACCGAAAAACTCATTCCTATACGGGAAATACATAATAATTTGTGATGTTAAATTGTCCACGTATAATAAAGACTAATTGTTAAGTTAAGTTAAGCCCCATGTTTTTGTGAAAAGTTCATCAAAATCCGTTTAGTAGTTTTTAAGTGATGCGTGCACAAACTCACAGACAAACAGATAAACAGACAAGAAATTCAAAAATGATTGAAATGTGTTCTATTACTTATTACCCCTCAATTTTTTTTTGCAAATATATTCAATGTACAGACACGCGATGTTTACGATTTTATTTATTAGATTCGAAAGAGAAGCGCGCGAAGCAAAACCGCTTTGCGACATCGGATGGCGCAAAGTGGCGATACATAGTTTTTTTTTATTAGATGTAATACATATGTTTTATTAACTGTATGTATTATTAAGCAAGATATTGTCCTGCAGTGGACGTCAACAGACTACGATAATAGGTTTGTTAACAAGTAAAAAAAGAAGGCAGCTAAAATAAATTACTTATATTCAGATAAACAAATTTAGACAGACAAAAACAAATCACAAAAGTCTTTTAAGCATTGGCTAAGATCCAGGGAGTGAAGCGCGACACTCGAGCATTAACCCCAGGGTAGCGGGCGAGGGCACACTGGTGACCCCAGGAGCAAACGCCGACGACCACGCCGTTGTGGATGAGAGGACCGCCGGAGTCGTTCTGGCACTGGTCACGACCGCCGACATCCAGCCAGCCCGAGCACAGCATATTGTCCGTGATAGCGAATCCGAGCTCAGCGTAACGGGTTCTGCAGACAGCCTGGTTGACGGTCCAGATCTGGACGTGGCGCAGTTGCTCAGAGAACGGACCCCCGAACTGCAAAGAAGAGGAATCATTAATAATATTCATAGAGAAGACCATCAACTGTAAATTAAACATCATGGAGGTGTGTCAGAATCTCGCAAAGAGGCGTCTACCCCCCCAGGGACTAAGGCGTGAGCATTATCTATGGGTTTATGAATGTTATATCTTAACCAAACGTAGACGAATAAAATTATAAACGGTAAATTTGACAATTAGCAAAGCGATAAACAACTAAAAATTCCCACATATCTTAAGAATCTTCATTCTATATGTTGGCGCCATCTATTAGAGCTTTTAGACATTAATTAAACGTTGTTCGAACTGTTTAACGACCACCTTTTTCTACCCTTCCTTGTGCACTAATTTCGCAACGTCTAGCGCCACCCGCAACCCAGTAGTGGTGCGTCGCATTGTAATGGAACTAATGAAGACTCCATTGAAGTGAAGTTCAAGCACGGGGACAAGTACCATCAGCTCGCCCCGCCGTTAAGCATTGTGCTTACATATATATGGACGTAATATTGTTCGGTCCTCGCTAATCCGCAAATCTCCAGTGGAGAAACGTCGTGATTGACTTATACCTATTCGCAAGTGTTTTAGACTAAGACAGGAGCTCCTGTAGGATTGTGCGCGAGTGTCGAACCTTGAGGACTTGCTGTTCAGTGAGAACGCAGTCACTGTTGGACTTTCGGCGGCCATTAAGGTTGGTGCACCTCCTATTTTCCTTGTCTCCTCAATTACCATTTCTTTGTCGTGAAACACTCGTTCATTACTTTTATAATTACCGCTATACAGTCCACTAAAATATCAAATCAAATTCCGTCGCATTACGGCGCCTCCACTATAGTTCCAAAAGTTTAGTATGTATTACGAGTATGAGTTTCCTGGCTGGACATCGTCCTTCATAGTTCTCTCTGAAGAATATTTTTTCATGTTTAAACCCCACTTCACTGTGAAGAATTTCCTACAATTCCTAGAATTCATAGTGGAATCATTTCCTGGACTGATTAACCGGTTTTTATTGCATCTAGAAAACTGGATTACGAAATAAACAAAAATTTATTCCTGTTAGATTGCTGGTGATCAAACTTAGTTTTTTTCGCGGCTGAAGGGCAATTTTCTCATCTCATAAATCAACGCAACATTAATAATGATTGTATCATCATCATCAGGTTATTTTTGTCTCCACTGCAGGAGCACAACCCTCTCTCATCTGCCGGAGACAGACGGAGGATTTGGCCTACACTCCCCGCGCTGGCCAGACAGGTTGGGGAGGCCTGATTGATGTTTTATAATGTATTCCCTTAGTCGCCTTGTACGACATCCACGGGTCCTTGGTCCTATTCTACTCTACCGGAAACCATACGGCATGTGATGATGTGTGCAATGATTGTATACCTAGGTATTTATGAGAATAATATGGCGTTATTAGAATAATATGACTTACATAAGTCCTGCCCCATCCGATGGCCCAAACAACTTGGTTATCAGCAAGGAAGTAGTTTGCACCGGCGATGCTTCCAGGCTGCACGGCGTTGGGGATGAAGCCTATGGTTGTGGCACTGCGTAGCACAGAGACGTCATTGTCGAGGTTGTTTGGGTTGTAGTTGGGGTGGTTGAAGATCTGAGCTGTGTTGTGGACGGTACCACCGCTGTTCGCCCAGGTGGAACCAACTCTTATACGCCACTGACTGGCCGATCTCCCACTGAAATCACAATAAAATATTAATCAGACGCTCTGTGACTCTGCACCATATATCTAAAAGAGAAACTTAAAGACAATGAATGTTTAGAGGATCTTAAGTCAATATTATTATAACTTAAAGAGAACAGATGGTAACTCTATAGAATTTGGTATCAGTGTTCTAACCCTAGATGAAAATTGATGTATACTTACAAGAAACAATGAGCCGCAGAGAGGACAGATCTGTTGTTCAAGATGGTTCCACCGCAGCCTTGCGAGAAGGTGATGAGGTTGTTAGACACCAGCAAGGAAGTGCCGAACGGATACTGGCTGATAGTGGTCAGTGAACCTCCCACGATCCTCTCTTGCGGGAAGCGAGGGTTGAGCTCGGCGTCGGCTGCTGTAACAATGTTAAATCCCATGATGCCAAGAAAAATAATAAAGCATTGAAGATGCTGCGTATTCCGCTAGAAAAATGAGACTGTAGACTTTAGAATAGACATGAGAAAAAGGGTATTAACGGACAGACAGACTAAACGGACAACAAAGTAAGAGATTCGTTGTTTTATTTCGAGGGACATGAGGAAATAACATACCCGCAATAGCGACGAGACCAGCCAGAAATACTACAATTGTGCTACGCATCTTCGCTTCTTCACAGTCCGATGAACCTAATTATCGTTTGACTAGGTGTACTATTTATATTGATTGTTAAGGCTAGTATCTAGTGGTCATCTTTGATAACAAATCAATCAATGAATTAATTCTACTAATCCTCCACATGCATATAAAATGATCAATTTGTCTGTGTGTCCACAAGTTTTCATGATTTTGGCGAAAGCTAACTTATTTAATTTAATTGACTTATAATATATCCTAGTTCCTTAGATTTAGTAGCGCCTATATCAAGATTTCCATCATTTTATGTGAAAAATCTAGATTTCTAGCTTTAAAACCATTTATCTACATTTATTTAGAAAACCACACGGCACTTCCTTGCCGTGTGGTTTCCGGTAGAGTATAATAGGACCACTCCAACTCTCCCCGTGGATGTCGTACAAGGCGACTAAGGGAATACATTATAAACATCAGTCAGGCCTCCCCAACCCGTCTGGCCAGCGCGGGGAGTGTAGGCCAAATCCTCCGTCTGTCTCCGGCAGATGAGAGAGGGTTGTGCTCCTGCAGTGGAGACAAAAATAACCTGATGATGATTTAGAATATAAAGAGTCATCTAGCGACACGTCGACCTTAATGGGATATTGATATTAGCCCTTTTGTATGTCTTTATTAGTATTTTTATATGTTGCTTCCATATCCAAGATTATGCTGCATAGCTAAAAGAAAAGGGATAGTCCTGTAGTCCTTGGGTTCAAAATAGGTTTTACCCAGAACACTCATTTGCCTGCACACAGCAAGTGCTTCATCGTTTCGGTGTAATCTTTACAGGTTCTACAGCTGACAGTCTCTTCTAGTCCTGTCTTATGCAGAAAGTGCGAAGCGTACGGTCCTCTTGCCGTATTTTTAGAACTTTCCTAGTGCAGAGTGTGCTGCCGATAACTCTTTAGCGTGTTATGCTTCCGAAGTGCCCTCCCCTCTACCCCGTTAGGTGCTGCTCTTGGTATATGCTTTTAAAGCAGTTCTGGTGGCACCTATATATGGTTCTGGTCCAGTACGAGCTTGCTCTGACCCTTTTCTAGGTAGTGCATCAGCATTCTCATTACCTAGTATTTCAAAGTCAAAATCATTTGTTGCACTTGGTACATTTATTTTTATAGTCTTAGTAATAGTAATGATATTCTATTATTTTGGAAATATTTACATAAATTAAGTTAATAGAACTCGCATGTAAACCCATAGACAAAAGTTTGTATTGCTTAGTTTAAAAATTACCAGTTTTAATCTAGTTGTGATTGTTGATTCATTCTTTTTCTAGAGTTCTTTATACTTATGACACTGTTGAGTTTCTTTCTTTGTTACTGTTCCTCTTATTTTACTTCCTAGTTCTGTTTGAGTTTCTATGCTATAGTAGTCTTTATGTGAAAGTTCACTAGTTAAGTTCTATGTGCTACTTTTCCTTTTTATCGAATTTGTTCGTTTCGTTTTGCAAATTTCATCTTAATAATTTCAGCAAATTCTTAGGCATCAGATGTAATTATTTTTTTAAATCGTTCTACAGACCCCTATAATACCCGGAACCCTACAAAGATAAAAAATACAATCACTCGCCGAGTTTGGTATTTCCAATTCTAAACCGAAATAACCCAACTCAGCGGTATTTCCCAAGATTTTCCTAAGTAGATATATTTACCTCAAAATATCCAAATTCACTGAAAATAGATATTGAAATAGATACCGGTAATTATTTGATTACAAATTCTTATCTTATTCAATACGAACAGTCTGATGTGATGTCCGTCTGTTTTCTATAGTTTTGACTGCGATACGCAGGTGTAATGGGTATTAGGTTTAAAGATCTATATTCTCATTATGACAATGTCACTTACATGAGAAACAATATACTTAGAAAAAACATATATTTTTATTCTACCTACTCGTTTAACGCATTTCTTGTTAGATATCGTAATTGTCAAGTACATGTTGGGTTTACCTTTGAATGCGTTAAACGACTCGATATTTTTTACGTGTGACGGTAGATTGTTATATAGTTGTGCTCCCTCGTATGTAAACATTATTTTGCCATAGTTTGTTCTTGTCTTCGGTAGTACGATATGGCTCGCACGACGAGTTATGATCGTGTATTGCACCAGGGTGGGCAACACCGTTCTCCCGTCTATATTAAGATCATTACTGCGATCACCAACCCGCCTGCCAAGCGTGGTGATAATGGAAAATCCCCCAATGGACCTCGCACCAAAAGTTTTATTCTATTGGGCAGGCTTATATGTTGAGCAGTGGACGTATTTCCGCTGATAATGATCATTTAGGTACTCTTCAGGTCATCAATTACACTTTTGTAGGGGGGCAGGTAAACCTGGCAATACGTCGACCCTATGGAATCTTTTGTTTAACCCCTCTGTTTATAATTATGTTACTACCAATCCCAAGAGACCGCTGCATAAATGCTGTTATGCAGCTAAGAATTACGAGCATATAGTCCATGGGTTCAAAGTAAACCATACTCATTCGCCTTGCAGCTAGTGCATTGTTTTCACACATCAAGTGCTTCATCGTCTCGCTGTCCTCTCCACAGAGGGAGTGTCTCTCAAATCAAAGGATCCTTTGATTTGAGCGCCGGTCCGATATATATACGGTGTACTTATTTTCTAAATTATGAATTTGTTATAAATTGTATGTACACAAGTTGTGTAAAATTTACATTTTGTATCATCATCAGGTTATATTTGTCTCCACTGCAGGAGCACAACCCTCTCTCATCTGCCTCAGACAGACGGAGGATTTGGCCTACACTGCCCGCGCTGGGGAAACTTGATTGATGTTTTATAATGTATTCCCTTAGTCGCCTTGTACGACATCCACGGGAAGAGTTGGAGCAGTCCTATTCTACTCTACCGGAAACCACACGGCAACATTTTATATACTATATTTTTATTGATATTTTACGATCACATTTACTCTGACTTTTTACGTAAATAAATCAAGTGGCGTGCGTAAGTCTTGAAAAAAACTAGAATATAGCTCGATCGTATTAAATATATTCTTTAGTTTTGTTCGCCTCGATAATGGGATTTAGAAACAAAACAAAAACCCAAAGGAACAGTTGAAAAAAAAAATCTACATTAGTAATTTTGGGAATTGCTACTTCTTTTTAATTAAGCCGCTTGCGAATCTAATAAAAAAAACGTTAACTTCTCGTATCTGTACATAGAAAACTGTAACCATAGCAGGCCACGCCCCGCTGCCAGATGGACCGACGACCTAAAGAAGGTGGCCGGAAGCGGCTGGATGCGGAGGGCGGAGGACCGGGTGTGGTGGCGTTCATCGGGGAAGGCCTATATCTGAGGCTGACATAATGAAAACCCTATATGGCCTGTACTCATCAATCCCAATTATATTTTTGGAAATATTTTAAATATGTCAGACATTCACACCAATTATCCAGTCTCACACTAGGCAGAACTTGTGGTATGGTTACTAGATAACGGATACACATACTTAAATAAATATATAAACATCCAAGACTTGGATACAAACATTTATATTAATCATACGAATTGCTCCTAGCGGGATTCGAACGAGCTACTTCGTTCCACCACAGAGGTCATCTTGGTCGTCTTGAGTGGAAGAGAGGGGAAGGGGAGGGAAGAGAAGGTTCAGGGATGAGGGCATGTGGGGAGAAAGGGAGGAGCCAAGTATTTCAGTGGTATGTGCGTAGGCAGACGCGGGCACAGTTAGTCTATTGTATTTTCTTTTAAAACTTTTTTTTACATCCTACCCTTTGCAGTTTCAATGACGATATGTCCAGCAGTGTACATGGTTGGACTAATAATGACAACCTAGTAACCCTTTCTGTCTACTGATAATAACAACTTAAATAATAATTATAATCAGGTGCGATAAAGCATAATTACTACATAGACAGTGTGCAATTATTATCATAACAACGAGATAGTATGAGTAAAAACAACCAGGGACGAACTAAGGATATTTTTTGTTATTGGCGCCCCCTGTACGCAAAGTTCTTCAATTTTCAACCTTCCCCCACCAACCAGAACCGTAACGCCAGGCAGCCCCAAGTAATTTAAACTTAAAGACCCACACAATAATTAAAGCACAGAAAAAAAAAACTATAATAATTTAACAGGATGATTCGCAGTGTAACTCTATTTCTTTCGCACTTAAATACTAACATGAGTTAAAAATACTGAAAATCCTATATCTTTCCAAAATTTATGTCTGATTTTGAGCACTATTATCAAAGATAATATATATTATACACTTGCGCCAAAAAAATTAGAACCCTGCGTCATAGAAATAGAACTACAATCTACATGCGAATCACCGTCTGTTTGGGATTTGTATAATGCGACCTTACCGTGTGGTTCCCGGCTTAGAATAGGGCCACCCCCAATCTCAGTGCCGTCAAGGCGACTAAGGGATTGCACCAAGGATGGGCAGCAGTATTCTCCTGTATATTTTAAAATCATTACTGCGATCACCAATCCGTCTGCCAAGCGTGGTGATTATTGCCAACCCCTCAATGAACAGTCCTTTAGTGGCATTCTATTGGGGTGGCTTATGTTCAGCAGTGGACGTATTTCGGCTGATGATAGTGAACAATGTGGTATTTCAGCGCTTACTGTATCATCTGTACTCGCATGCAATTAAACTATATTAAAAAGGTTGAATGACCGTTTCCTGAGTCCACCCCTGGTTGATATAATCAGTCAATAAAAGCAGTTATGTTACTGATTTTGTGACGAGGAGTGCTGTGTGATTATTTTAATATGTTAAAATTAAATGTGAAATTCCACTTGTATTAGAAATTATCACATTCTGTAAGGTAAGTGTTGAGATGGAATTATTCTTAATTCGTTTACTAAAATATGCTTTTCTAAAGCTTTGCCCCGCGTGTCCAATTCGCCGAGGCCCGCACGGACACCATAGTGCGCAAACGAGTCGCGTCCCTGATGCGTCGCGTGCGAGACAGCACCAACAGCATCCTGAGCACCCTGGCCGATAGGTACGACAGTCCTATGCTGAGGCACTGGGTGAGGCTTCACCTCTACAGTGCCAAATCAATTGTCAAATAATAAAAAAAAAACTCGTATATACCTTTTTTAAATTACCTTTATTGTATGTTTCACTAACGTAGCTTAGTTTTAGTTTTTAAGGTTTTTATGTTACTAACAATTATATGGACATGAGTCTGAAATAAAATATTAATAATATTTCTACTTTGGATACGAACTTACTGTGTCCTAGTAATAACTAGCTGTTACTCGACCGCGTGGAATAAGTTATTGTCACCCACGGGGATGTTTTTCACATTGTAACTATGACTATATCTTTCAAACAAAAAAAACAAAGCGAACAACGAACGAATGAACGATCGAAAAAACTCGCTTGTTTTTATTTCCTGTTAGGTATTTTCTATTTATAACTTATTCTTCTTTTATTACATTCGCTAGAATCATAAATATAAATACGTGGAGACAACTCACACGCGGCCATCCCAAGCTTGGCAGAGCCTATGCCAGAGACTACGGGTATCGGACAGCTGATATACTCGTACATACATACATATATTGATAAAATACATTCAAACACAAGGTAAACACAAATGCATAACAAACATATATTAACCCTGGATGAAATTTGGACTCATGACCTCGAGGTACCTACCTCGGGGTAGGTGCACTCCCGACTATTCTGCGGGGCCAAAATGAAAGAATGAAGGTTGAAGTTCCCCTTCATCATCAGGTTATTTTTGTCTCCACTGCAGGAGCACAACCTTCTCTCATCTGTCGGAGACAGACGGAGGATTTGGCCTACACTCCCCGCTCTGGCCAGACGGGTTGGGGAGGCCTGATTGATGTTTTATAATGTATACCCTTAGTCGCCTTGTACGACATCCATAGGGAGAGTTGGAGTGGTCCTATTCTTCTCTACCGGAAACCACACGGCAATTCGCCTAATTCAGAAATATTTATTGCATTTTCCAGAAGCCATGACGTGTTTGGATAGTCCGTGTACGGCCTACAGTCAGGGTCCTGCCGGGACAGCATTCTCAAGTCTGGTGACCCACCTGCTAGCCGCCCAGTGTCTCCTCACTGAACCCTGGCCTGATGACCATTTGGACAGAGTTTCCGGTAGGTTTAATAAATCTTCTGCGTAAGTGCGCTGCACCTTATGCCTCGTCATCAGTTACCACCAGGTGAGATTGAGGTCAAGCATAAACCCATCAGGAATAAAACTGATCTATACCTGATACTTAGTTTCCATTCAGATAATTTTTGTCATCATTATTAATATTTATATAATTGACATTAACTGATTTTTTTTATATACTTGTCATTTTATTTTAATCAATTGACATACTGTAATAGAATCATTTCCGCATGCCCATGTGCTTATTATTAAGTAATGTATTTGTATGCCGTATGGCGGAGCATAAATTGCCACACTACCTTTTGTTAACACCATATTTTTACCTATGTTCGCAAATAAATATATGATTGATTGATAAAATTATAATGTTTAGACAAAATCTGTGGAACCGGAAATGAATGATGAGTGAAATGATCAGGTTCTCAGACTCAATAGGCCTCGCTCAGGTCATGATCCTATCTGCTACGGATCTATGAGAATCTCAATATATCAAAAATAAACGAATTCACCCTCGGTCTTCCCTTACGTGTGGTCACGGCGACTAAGGTATTGCTCCAGAAACGCCCATCAACAGCGTCCTCTTGTGTATATTAAGATCTGTGATCACCAACACGCCTATCAAGCGTGCTGATTATGGCAAATCCCCCAATGGACAGCCCACCAAAAGTAAGATGATGTTGTCGCTTTTACCGGATGGCAGCACTTCGGTAACATAACCTCCGGCGGCTGAGTATTTCCGCTATATTTGTTCGGTTGGTAGCACTGTTGATGGCGCGGAACAATAATTTTTTTTAAAATATGTCAGACACTCACACCAATTATCCAGTCCCAAACTAGGCAGAGCCTGTGTTATGGTTACTAGATAACGGATAGACATACTTAAATAAATAAATAGACATCCAAGACTTGGGTACAAACATTCATATTCATCATACGAACATTTGCCCCTAGCGGGATTCGAACCCGCAACCTCCGACGTGGCAGGCCGAGAGCTACCCCGTTCCGCCATGGAGGTCGTCATCAATAATGGTTGGAGCGAAGAAATCCTTCGTGTTGGAAATAGTCAGCCGGGAGCTCATTTCGAAAGTCAAGTGTTGTCCAGGAACGTTACTTAAGCCGAAACTATGTCGGGTTAAATACAGTGTTTATTGGTAGTGTGTTAATAAATATAATGTTCTTTAGTAAAGGGAGATCTCTGTTCAGCAGTGAACGTATCTAAGCTACTGATAACGATGTTGAGAAAAATGACCATGCTACCGGGTTCAATAGCAGCCATCAGATTCAGCATTCAATCTACATTATTTTCCTTACAGATGGCGACACTTTCGACTTTATCATCATCGGTGCAGGCACTGCCGGTTCGCTCCTGGCGAATAGGCTAACGCAGGTTGAGGATTGGAAGGTCCTGCTCGTGGAATATGGTGATGACCCGCCGATGGAAAGCATTGTAAGTATGCAAGCAGAAATATCACTCGTGTTTCTGCTCAATAGTTCCTGGTCAGGTAGATATTTATCCATCTATGAAGACCAATTTAAGTGGCCAGCCCTAGCACCTTATGTTAAAATAATAAATAAATAATAATAAAATATATCTTTATTTTCTCTACACAAAGGTTACAAATAAAGAAAAACAGGAGCGGAAATACAGTCTAAAATAATAAATACCTTTGCGACAGACTGGTGTCTGTACTAGGTAGAAACCTGTATGACCTTTATGATGATAAAGTTCAAATTTCAAAAACTTGGGCATTGATCAATCAGCACATGAACACTGACAGTACTAAGGAACTTGTAAAGGGTGCTGTCCTCATTGTCAAAACAGCTCCCAGGTATAAATAATGTTTTGTGTATCATTAGGATTAGAACCCATGAGTAACCTTATAATTCTTTCCACACCCAAATTACAGTTCATTGTTTAAATGTCATGTGCCTAGTTCACGAATACCTACGAATTCGTCCGACAAATTAAAATAATTGACCAGAATTTAAGGAATGATTCTGAAAACACGTATTAAAATTTAAAACTTTTACACCACCAACAGTTGCATTGATAATCATAACACTTTAATATTCCAGATCCCAAATTTCTCCGGAGTGACCCACAGAAGCCCATACTCTTGGGAGTATTACACTGAACGAGATGAAACCATTAATAGAGGTTGCGTCGACGGCAGATCCTTCTGGCCTCGAGGTAAACTCCTCGGAGGCACGGGATCTATCAACGGCGCCCTCCACATGAGAGGCAGCCATGGAGACTACGAGACTTGGCATCATGAAGACAACGACAGCTGGGACTGGCCTACTCTAAAGCAATACTTTATGAAAAGTGAAAACATGATTGACACTTTTATACTTAATAATCCAAACCTGAGAAAAGATCATGGAACTAAAGGAGAATTCGTTATAGATCAACTTAACTTCACCCACACTCACATAGCCGATAAGTTAATAGAAGCTTATAAGGAACTAGGCTTGAATTACTTGGAAGATATAAATGGCCCGACACAATTGGGTGTGGGAAAGATTTGGGGAGGGAATTATAGAGGAAGGAGAGTCAGCACGGCAACTGCTTTCCTAAATCCTGTACGAGATCGTCCGAATTTATATGTATTGAAGAATACGTTTGCTTATCACATAGACATTGATGAAGCAGATAAGAAAGCTAAAGGAGTAAAAGTTACATTAAGTAATGGTATAGCTGCAACCTTCCATGCGCGGAAGGAGATAATTGTGAGTGCTGGTACTGTCAACACTCCTATATTACTAATGATTTCAGGAATCGGTCCAAAATCACATCTTGAAGAATTGGGTATTAGGGTAAAAGCTGATTTGCCAGTCGGAGAAAATCTTCAAGATCACGTGAGAATACCTATTCCTGTCACTATTGATACAGGAGCTAAAGCTAAAGATGATGCATTTTGGGTAAAAGCAGCAGCCCAATACTTGCTAGAACAGTCTGGTCCACACGCTACAAATTACGACCAACCTAATATAAATGCTTTTCTATCTGTACCTGGCGGAAAAAATCTACCTGATGTTCAAATAGACCATAATTACTTCGTACCTAACACATCCTATGTGTATTCAATGTGTAGAAACACTATGTCCTTTCAAGACGACATTTGCAAGCAATTTTCTGAATTTAATTACGACAAAGAACTAATAATATTCTTTGTTTCGCTATGCAGACCATATTCGAGAGGTAAAATTATGTTACGCGGTTTAAATGCAATAGATCATCCAAAAATTTATCCAAAATACTTTAGTGACGAGCGAGATATGGAGATTTTTGTAAAAAGTTTGAAAAAGGTCATGGAAATTATTGCAACTCCTACGCTTAAAGAAATCAATGCTGAAATAAAAAGGATTTATTATAAAGATTGCGATGATAGTAAATTTGGTAGTGATGAGTATTGGGAGTGTATGGCTAGAACTATTACTTATAATGTTTATCATCCTGTGGGAACAGCAAAAATGGGTAAAGGTGATGATCCTAGCTCTGTAGTGGACAGTAAGTTAAGGGTTCGTGGGATTAAGGGTTTAAGGGTGGTGGACGCCAGTATAATGCCCACGATACCCAGTGTAAATACTAATGCACCAACAATGATGATAGCGGAAAGGGCTGCAGATTTCATTAAATTAGAATACAATGTCTTAGAAAGTAAAAGGGATGAGTTATAAATTGCCTTTCAATTATTTTAATTCTAATCCTAAATGTACTTTGCGTAAGGTAAGTAAGTAATAATTTACGTAATCCGTACGTAAGTAAATATTTTTTAAATAAGTACTAAGATTTGTTTTAAATTGTGATGTGATCTTCTCGTAATAGATCTGATGTCAATCTTCTTTCAAAAAAGTCTGACTGACTGTCAAACTCAATCATGTCATGTCAATCTATTAAAACACAAAAATGCAATGTTTAACGAGAAATGTACATTTATTTATTCACATGCCTTTTCTTAGACGAAGTATTGGCCACCGTTAATGTTCTAGATAAGGGCATATTACCGCTGGAAAGGAATTCGGTAGGAATACAATTGTTTGTGGACGTTGAAAACGACGACTTCGGTGCTTGTACTGTTCGTAGTTGGACGAAGAAGTGCTGTTTAATTGATTCGAAGACAGAAGATTGCAATAAAATGCATGTTTATGGTGCTAATGTCGAAGTGGTAAAGCCAAAAGATCGCGTCACGCTGATTATTGTCTACCCAGCGATAGTCCAACACGATCAAGTGGGCTACTGTGACTTTGTTTTAGAATCTCATTGTCTCAGAGGTACACTGAAACAAAGAGGACGCGTTAACATTCAGTTTGATACTAGAGTAAACGATGCTGACAGATCGCCAGATTTATTGGAAAATTACATCGTAGATCAGAAAAGCACTGAGTGTGATAACTTAGACGAGGATTCGCTAGGCGAGTGTCAGCCAGTGAGTTGCAATTTAAAATATTCAGGTCAAAGGCCTTATTATGATAGTATAAATAACAAATGCATCGAAGCAGCAATATGTGAAGGAGATCCCGCTAAGCAGTTGCCAGATGTAGTGTATGTTCCTAATTCCAATATTTGTAGAGATATGGAAAACCCTCTATCAGTTCAAGATATATACGAAATTAGTACGGGACAATACAAAACGACGGAGGTACCGAGAAGAGAAGAAGGAATGAAAGTGGAATTTAAATCAAATTGTACAACGATATCACAAAATCTGCAGCTGTTGAGGGATTTGATGACTGGAAGACTTTGTCCCGTCGAAGCTAACGATGTTTCAGAGTATGCTCAATGTTGCAAAACTGCCATTCTTGAAATACTAACTTGCATAGTTGGTATAGGCGCTGCATTATTATCCTTTGTTTGTTGCATGCACACTTCGATGTGGGTGTATGAGAAAGCGGCAGATGGTGTGTTTAGAGAGGAATGGCAAAATATTAGGATGAGATTTAGGAAACCTGTAAAAAGACAATGTGAACCAGTATACTCATGTTTGGATACAGATGTTAGAAATACCGTTTTGCGTGAAGTGATAGTCAGAGATATACCTATGGAACTAAGGGACAGTGTTGTAGATGTGTGTGATAGAATGGGCAAGGAAGTGAGGCAAAAGAAGAGGTATAGGAAGTCAGATGTGGGGAGTCAAATCAGCTTGAAAGAGGACACGGCCAGTACCTCAACATGTACGTCGGACGAATGCAATGAAAATGTTAAGTTACTGCGATAATGGAGTTAATAAATGATTTAAATAAGCCCCAATAATTATTTTTAATACCCAATCGTGGTAACAAAATGTGTCTCATCACTGAGGCGGCGATGTTGTTCGCCACACATCACGCCAAATGGTATCACGGGACTAAAAGCTGGCGAAGGAAATCGTCTCTGCCGACTGAGACCTTGGCGTGAGCATTATGTTAACTATTTCTCAGTCAACTATTTTTTAAGTTTCACGCAAAACAAATAAGACAAGTGTTGACGCGAATCCCTTTGTTAGCTCACATCCTTAGTCAACAGACAACAACACTATTCAGAAATCAAAGGAAGACACTGGATAAGAAAACTTACCAGATTACCTATAAGTGCTTGGATGAGCCTTTGCATTTCGCTTAGAATCTATTTAGGTAACATCTGATGCTGGCTTTCCGGAGTATGGATGGAGTAGATTCAGAGTGATAAACATACCTCTTTGATCAGGCAAGCTGTTCAAGATCGTTCAGAATCCTAGGTGTTAGGATTTACGTATATTTTGATGACATTTTATAATGTTTTTCTAGATTAATGAATAATTTTGATATTAACTGTCAATTTTATAAAGGAACGCTTGGCACTCAAGACCCACTCCATGAGCCGTGGTAGCCGGTTGGTTGTGCACTCGCCTCACGTTCATGAGGTCGTGGGTTCAAACCCCGCCCGTACCATTGAGTTTGACGAAACTTAAGTACGGTTTATTTATAATACCACAGGCTTTTCGGTGAAGGAAAACATCGTAAGGAAACGTGCATATGCCAAAGAAAAATTCTGAGGCGTATGTGAAGTCCACCAAATCGGCTTGGGGCACCGTTGGTGGTCAGGGCTTTGGCACAAAAGATCCTGAAGGGTCGAAGTGTCGCCAGGTCTTCCTGGCCCCCTAAGAAGATAAGATAAGAAGACCCACTCCACCCACACTCCGAACAGTTGGCATCAGATGTTACCGAAATCTATTCACGACCAAGCGCTCAAAATTAGCTCGAATGTGTTAAAAAGGCTTTCCAACTTGTTCATTGACTCTACTTGGCATATTAGTATCATCATCAGCCCACTGCTGGATATATCTGCCTCATGCTGCCTCTCCCAAGGCGCGACACTAAACCCGATCTTCGGTTCTTTTCCTCCAGTCACTGCCAGCCGCTTTACGCAGATCGTCGCTCCATCTAACTAGTGGGCATCCCTCACATTTTTAGAATAATTGATATTAACTGTCAATTTGATCAGAGGTATGTTTGGCACTCTGTACTATAGATCAGAGGTATGTTTGGCATTCTGTACTTGATTGCAAAACATATCTCTGATCAAATTGACAGTTAACATCAATTATTCTAAAAATGTGTGGAATGCCCTCAATGGGTAGATGGATCGCTGTACCTACTCCACCCATACTTCACACATAGCGGACAGCGGACATCAGATGTCACCAAAATCAACCCTCGGCTTAGACCCAAAGTGTCAAAATGACCTCAAATTTATGAAAAAGAGCCCCGTATTCATAAGCATACTTACTTTTAGCTTGCTCCAAGTTCATCATCAGCTCCAACTAGTCATTCTTAAACTTAGTTCTATCTACATAGTACATGTTTAATGTACCAGGAGTGTACCCTAGATATTAACATCTCCAGTATTCACTATGTTACCCCAAATATAACCTCACAAAGTTCACACAGTTGATCCTCGTAACCAGACGCGTATCAACTCGGCTTACAGGACTTAAAGAGATGAAACTGTGAAATTGTATTATCGTGGGCTTTGACGATTAATTGGACTTTTAAATAAGCCGAAAAGTTTGGGAGTGTACGATGACATCATATACTACGCAGAGATCGTATTTTTGAATTCGTTTTACCGTCAAGTTTTGCGCCGTTTAGAGTGGAAACCTTACTAAAAGTATATATTCTTTATTGCACATCTTAAAACTAATTACAGTAATAAATGGTGTGCACAAAGGTGAGCTTATCTCTAAAAGAGATCTCTTCCAGCCAAACTTACAGGGTGTGAGACAAGGCAGTAAGAGCGAGGGGGGCAAAATAAGTGCATAATGGACCACATAATAACTAAATACCTGAACTATATATATAATAAATAATAATAACTATAATAAACATACATAAACACATACATACCATATTATACTGAGTGAGACAGATAGTGCTCTTTTAGTTATTTTAGGCTGTGGGGACCAGGCGCTCAGGGACTCTTTCGGGAGCTGTCGCAGCGCCTCGTCGAGGGCTCGCGTGACCGGAAGGCCGGCACAACGTCTACCTGGCACAACGGCTCAGCCTCGCTATACAGAGGGTAATGCATCTAGTGTATGATAAGTTGTCCATTGGGGTATTTGCAACACCACGCTTGGCAGGTGGATTGGTGATCGCAGTAATGATATTAACATACAAACACAGGAGAACGCCCGTCCCTGGTGCAATCCCTTAGTCGCCTTGACGACACCCACGGGAAAGATAGGGGTGGCCCTATTCTAAGCCGGGAACTACACGGCAACAACTATGTTGTACGTCAACAACATACGTGCTTCTCTTTCAAAATAAAAGCGTCGACAGCCCAGTGTACGTACTGCCCGCCGTGCTCTGTTTTTCGGGCGACGATAAACTGTCGGGGGGAGGTAAGGTCGCTTCTTTACGTAGTCATATTTAGTACTAGCTATTGCCCGCGACTTCGTCCGCATGGACAACTTAACATTAAAAATGATTAAATATTTCCCGTAGGAATAAGATGTTTTTTCGGGATATAATCTATCCTATATCTTATTCCAGGGCATAACGTATATGTGTGCCAAGTTTCATCACGATCCGTCCAGTGGTTGAAGCGTGATTGAGTAACAAACATCCAAATATCCAAACTTTCGCATTTATAATATTAGTAGGATAGGATTCTTTGGCTATATTGTTCCATTAATATTATAAATGCGAAAGTTTGAATCACCACTGGACCGATCGGAATGAAACTTGGCACACATATAGATAAGGTCCTGGAATAGGACATAGGATAGTTTTTATCCCGATATATAATACCTAAATTGTAATATTAAGTTGTCCACGAGGACGAAGTCATGGGCAACTGCTAGTTGTCTTTAAATACAAATGTATGTTTGGAATCCTTATTTGGAATTTGTCTAAGGAATCCTAAAGTTGCGTGTTAATGTATTCTCACGGAGATAAACGTGTTTGTGCCAAAGTTGGACCACTGTCGGGACTTAATGTCAGTTTAGCGACAATTGTCAGGATAAACTCAAACTTAATGAGAAACGCGGGAGGAGCTCCTATTGCAGCGACTTAATTAAATAAATAAATATCTCAGACATTCACACCAATTAACCAGTCCCAATTAGCCGCCAGGTGGACCGACGACCTGAAGAAGGTGGCCGGTAGCGGCTGGATGCGGAGGGCAGAGGACCGGGTGTGGTGGCTTTCATTGGGGAAGGCCTATGTCCAGCAGTGGACTTCTAGGGGCTGATATGATGATGATGATGATAAAGCAGTCCCAAACTAGGCAGAGCCTGTGGTAAGGTTGCTAGATAACGGATAGACATACTTAAATAAATATATAAACATCCAAGACTTGGGTACAAACATTCATGTTCATCATACGAACATTTGCCCCGCTAGGGAACATGAACCCGCAACCTCCGGCGTGGCAGTCCGAGAGCTACCCGTTCCGCTACGGAGGTCGTCAACTGGTTCAAAAATTACTCACTTATGGGTTTCTTCTTGTTTTGAAAATCTATTTGATTCCCACATCCCCCTTCCATCACCTGACTACCCAGCGTGGGGAGGAATTTCATCCTTATGCAATAGACATACCACGCTCTCGCACGAAGCGTTTTGCTTCCTCTTTCATAATCCGAACTGCTAAGGAATGGAACTCCCTGCCAGCTTTGGTATTTCCGGACAAGTATCTACAACTTAGATATTTTTAAAGGAAGAGTGAATAGGCATCTTCTGGATAAGAGCGCTCCACCATCACATACCATCAGGTGAGACTGAAGTCAAGCATAAAACCATCAGGAATAAAAAAAAATTACTTATAAGACCTGAAGGGTGAGTTTCAGTCTTAGACTCAAAAAATGTAGGTATTTACACTCCCGACCAATAATATTATGGAAATTCTCTCTCGAGGACATTTTAAGCCCTTGGATGACCGCCGGGGATCGATCTGGGTAATATCTGACGCTGGCTGTTCGGAGTATGTCCAAACATACCTCTAAAATGTCATAAAAATGTAGGTAAACCTAGGATTGTGGCCTGTGTGCTGGGGCGAAGAATGCAGCCACGGTATCCCCTGCCTGTCGTAGAAGACGACTAAGAGGGCTTGTTAGAGACGTGCTCAATATATAAACGTTAATTGGGACAAACCTACCTTATTTTATTATTATATAATTTTGTTAGTCGTAAGAGGATAGTTAATTATTTATATTTGGTCGACCACCCTACGCAAATGTCTGTGACCCGCAGTCTGCAGGTAACCGCCAGCCCAATCGCGCGACTATTCTTTGTAATATCACGTGTATTTTCAATAAACCCTACTTTTTGGTATAATTGTTCGCCTTTATTCCACGAATCCGACACATAAGTAACGGGGGTCATCTGGGACAAGAGTGAATGGAGCGGGGGCTCACCGATGCGTCCGGGGATTGTGGTAGCTAGGGGGTGGCCTCGTTGCTGCTGCATGCACCAAGCGGTGTTAAGGGGGAGCCTTATCTCCCACGAGATGGGCTGCTGACAGCATGCGGCGTGGTGAGTAAGAGGGCCAACGGGAGCGTATGCCTTAGGTGGTCCAGACGTCCCTTGAACTGTTCTCGAATGGTCGCCGCGGGGTTTTAGTCGGTATAGAGCCCGACATAATTCACTCGTCCCCCCGAGGCGAGTGGGTATGCGAAGCATTTCCCCGTGTCAAAAAAAAGAAGGTAAACCTAGGATTCTGAAGTCTCTGGTGTGAACCGCTTTGCCTGATCACAGAGTGTTTCAGATCTACATCGCCACAAGATGAGCTGTATGGCGCTCGTGACCTGTGTCCTCGTCGAGAGTGACACTTCCTTTTGTCTACGACATTTTTAGGTATACCTTCTTACTTTCAATATTCTTGTCATTCTATCTACTATACTTACACTACAATTTTCTTAAAACCAATATTATACTAAATTCCGAAGAGTTGAGGTTTTTATTTCGACTCCTTAATGTCCACAAGAGACACAGAGGTATGTTAGTACTCTGGACCCACCTCTACCCATACTCCGGACAGCCGGCATCAGATGTCACCCAAATTGATCCACCTCGGAGATCCAACTGCTCTAAATGTCCTCAAATTGATGAAATTCCATATTTCTATTCGGGCCGGGAGTGTCTAGTAGCTCGCTGCAAGTGATTCACTGCCCTATTCTCCCAACTTTAAGTTGCTTTTCGAAGTTTAGGTAACTTAGAAGAGCTAGAGCTACATAATTTACGGACTGTACGTTTTCATCACTTTGTACAGCGACGGAAGTAAAATATTGTGTCGCGAGCTCATGCAAAATTATGTTTAATTGTTTTACAACAAAGTTTAAATTTAGATTTCTATAATATTGGCAGGTCACCTGTAGTTCTGGAGTGGAGACCGCGGATCAGCACTCGCATGGTGGGAGGGTGGAGGACCGGGTGTGGTGGCGTTCATTGGGGAAGGCCTATGTCCAGCAGTGGACGTCTAGGGTATGACACGATGATAATTATCCTAGTAATCGAAACGAAAGATTTATTCGAATGTTGGCAATTGCCGTGTGGTTTCCGGTAGAGTAGAATAGGACCACTCCAACTCTTCCCGTGGATGTCGTACAAGGCGACTAAGGGAATACATTATAAAACATCAATCAGGCCTCCCCAACCCGTCTGGCCAGCGCGGGGAGTGTAGGCCAAATCCTCCGTCTGTCTCCGGCAGATGAGAGAGGGTTGTGCTCCTGCAGTGGAGACAAAAATAACCTGATGGTGATGGCAATGCCGTTTCTAGCACTGGTACAAGCAAAAATAAACCTAAATGAAGAAACTTTTCATACCGCTTCTATACATAGGCTAGTTATTAAAAAGTTTAAAAAAAAACTTTCGTTCTCAACATTTTGGAAATTTCTAAAAAAAAACACAATAGGGAAGTAATACTGGTGGTTATACAGGTGGAAGTGGAGTAGTTTTAGGCAGAATTTGACGTCAAAAAGAGAATAATGTATTCCAATTTTGAAAATATATATTTTGATTTTGATATTTTGATTTAAGCTTATCTGGAAGAAATGGCTCATAGTGATAAGACCGCCGACTTTGTATATTTCTTTCTTTTTTGTTTTTCTTTATTTTTTATAGAGAGTTTCTTAAAAGAACATAACCAAGTCGACTACTGATATGGAAGCACCAGCTATAAATAAAAAAATAAAATAAATATGTTAGACATTCACACCAATTATATCCAGTCCCAAACTAGGCAGAGACTGTGCTATGGTTACTAGATAACGGATACACATACTTAAATAAATATATAAACATCCAACTACACTTGGGTACAAACATTCATATTCGTCATACGAACATTTGCCCCTAGCGGGACTCGAACCCGCAACCTAAGCTGCCTTTATGTCTTCTTATAAATATAAACGTTAACTCCGCGTATCTGTACATCCTACTAATATTATAAATGCGAAAGTTTGGATATTTGGATGTTTTTTATGTTTGTTACTCAGTCACGCTTCAACCGCTGGACGTATCGTGATGAAACTTGGCACACATTTAGGTTAGGTCCTGGAATAGGACACATGGTAGTTTTTATCCCGAAAAACATCCAATTCCTACGGGAAAACATAATATTTTGTGATTTTAAGTTGTCCACGTGGACGAAGTCGCGGGAAACAGCTAGTTTAATATATGTAAAAAAGTGGGGTCATAAGTAATAGAATACATTAAGATCATTTTTGGAATTTTTTACTATTACATTGTGCACGCATCACATAATAACTACTAAACCAATTCTGATGAAGTTTTCTGAAAAAATAGGGCTTAATTCGGAGTAACACTTAGGCTTTATTTCATTGCAATCAAATTACCTACTCAATGAAAAGTTATGCGAGTTTACAGTTTTCAAAAACTCGCATTGCGGGGGCGGGAGCGGGATCGGGATCGGGATTGGGAGCGGGAGCGGGAGCGGCAGCGGAAGCGGCAGCAGGAGCAGCAGCGATAGCGGCAGCGGCAGCGGGAGTCGGAGCGGGAGCGGCAGCGGTAGTCAGAGCGGGAGCGGCAGCGGTAGTCGGAGCGGGAGCGGCAGCGGCAGCGGGGGCGTGAGCGGCAACGGGAGCGGGAGCGGTAGCGGGAGTGGCAACGGGAGCGGGAGCGGGAGCGGAGCCGCGGGCACAAATATGCAATGAAGTATATTAGAATTAGACTAAATGCAATCCAGCCCAGATTTATTATGGATTGCGGCAATGCAATATAATATGCATTCACGGAAATACATTCAACCGCAACTGTATTGTTCAGTCTGCGATATAGTACTGCCACGCGAGTACGTGACTCGCCAACCAAGTTCGGGATATACGACGCTATGACGCCATGTCGCTGCACAATGTCAGGGAAACTTGGATGATAGACTAAATTACTTAGTAGATTTACTAATTTCCTAAGTTACAGGTTGCACAGATAAAATACACTAGCAATAATTCCGTGAATATAAAAGATATCAAAAACATCAATAACTTAGAAAAGAAAAGCAATATATCCAAAATTTTGTATTCAAAGACTCCCGTCAATGACCTTCTATAACAAAGGTCTTTGATGGGAGCAACGATCTCTATGTACTACTAGATGGAGCGTTCCAAACAATCGCTCTGTTCCACTCAAGTAGCCACAACTCTTTCACATTCACAATGAAACTTGTGCAGTTACTACGCAGACCATTTAATTATTATTAAATATTGACGCTACGGTTAAATAATGTCAATATTTAGTAAATAATTAAATGTTCTGAGTAGTATCTGCACAAGTTTCAAAGTGAATGTGAAAGAGTTCTGGCTACTTGCATGGAACAGAGCGATTGTTTGGAACGCTCCATCTGGTAGTACATAGAGATCGTTGGATGGGAGTCTTTAAAGTTAAAAATTGAATACATACATTATTAATGTCAAAAGGTTTTTGATATCTCTTGCATTTACGGAATACCTCCCTGACGACGCGGTATGGAAGGTCATTGACCCCATACGCGTTCTATGGTTCTCAAAGAGAAGTTTACGAAATTAATATTTTTAATTATCTCAGTAACCGATTATTTATACCATTGAGATTCAGGGCCTTGGCGCCAGGATGCTGCGCTTGCATCCCCAGGTAGGGTCGTCCCTGCAGACCGAGATTACCTTGCACAAAGTTGTATATACCTGTTGGGACAGATCTTACTCACAAAGGCCTACAGAGGTCTTCAAGTACGGCTGCCCTTCCTGTCGGAGTCCTAACGACCGACCTCGAGGTAACCCGTGCAGGTCAATTGGATATGGCGCATCAGAACCTGGCAAAAATTGAATGCCTTAAGCGGAAACGCGAGATAAAGGATGAAATCGTACAGGTATGGTAAGAGAGATGAGAGAAGGAAGAGAGATCCATCGATTCTTCCCAGACATGGCGGTTCGACTCAAGTCTACTTGGATCGAGCCGGACTATTCAAATTCAAATTCAAATTCAAAATTTTTATTTCAGACATTAGTCCATATTTTTGCTAGTACAGTCTTATTAAACTATGTTAGATGATTTTAAAAATATATTAAAGAATTTAAAAAAAAATACAAACATTAAAATATCACAAAATTTAAAATTATAAATTCCAAGTATATAAAAAAAAATTAAAAAATTTCGACATACATTCATTTATTTATTTATGTGTAATCGAATCGAGTGACCCAATATGGGGCAGTCGACTCGGCTTGCTATAACGCGTAGGATGCCGTTAGTGCTGCTGCGGACACGGCTTAGCATCGAGGCGGCTCTCTTTCTCAAGATGACATGAAAGCCATCGATGCGAGCTTCTATGAAAGATCACAGATTCTGGTAGGTCAAGTCTGTTTCGGAAAGAGACTTCAAGATATGAAGTTGTGCGAAATGAGTGTATGTTACTGTGGCGAAACAGAAGAGGATATGCATCACACGCTGTGGAAATGTCCGCTGTACGAGGAGCTGAGACGAAAGAGATGGATGGTATAGAGCGAGAAGAAGACCCGATCTCGTAAGATCGGATACGAACTTCTGCAGGCTTCACCAGTTTGCGCACAGGTGGCAAGAATTAAAGCTGCTTGGAGCGAGAGAACCCAGTCTAAAATGGAAGAGAGGAGAGGGGAATGAGAGAGAGAGGAGCAGTCTATCTATTTAAAAAAAACAGCAGTCTTAGCTGGAGAAAAAATTATGAGTACAAAGTGAAAGGAACCATATTATTATACCTGTATACTCCAACATACAGCATCTGAGAAACTAACGAGCACTCCCGTTATTTGCCTATATGCCTTAGATGTCGAAAGGCCCTTAGAGATGGAGGGACAGTCTCTAGCTCGAATTATCGTGATTGATGATTGATGATATAAGAATGGAGGTACCATAGGAAAACCTTTGTATAGTTTAAAGTTTTAGTCAGAAAGGTTCGAGTATTTTAATTAAATTACTAGAACTATTGCTACAAGTCGGATTTTGCTAATATTCTGCGATATATTTATATGTAGACTAATCTAATTATGAACTAGGATGTTCTCCTGTACCTACCTTAGGGGAATTCGACAAAGGTAGGAAGATTCACGAATATAATGACAACAACATAATAATAATACGATGCAGAAACGTGGACACTGGACAGCGGGCCTGATCCACAAGTTCCAAATAGCTCGGCGAGCAATGGAGAGGGCTATGCTCGGGGTTTCTTTGAAGCATATGATTCGTAATGAGGAGTTCTGACTGAGAACGAAAGTCACCGACATAGCCTAAAGGATTAGCAAGCTGAAGTGGCAGTGGGCGGGCCACATAGGCCGCAGAACCGACGGCCGTTGGGGCAGACGAGTTCTGAAGTGGAGACCGCGGGTCGGCACGCGCAGGGTGGGACGCCTAGCCGCCAGATGAACCGACTGCCTTCTTCGTGGCTGGACCGGGTGTGGTGGCGTTCTTTGGGGAAGGCCTATGTTCAGCAGTGGACGTCTAAGGGCTGACGAAGAGGTTATTTTTGTCTCCACTGCAGGAGCACACCCCTCTCTCATCTGCCGGAGACAGACGGAGGATTTGGCCTACACTCCCCGCGCTGGCCAGACGGGTTGGGGAGGCACCTGTATACCTCACTTAACCATAATTGCCCAAAGTTTAAAGGCTTAAAACAAGAGGCTTATGTTCAGCAGTGGCCGTATTTCGGCTGATGATTATATGTAAGTGCTGTAAACGACTGTCGTGTCTAATTCTACCTACTCATCCCTAGAACTGTCATTAACTTTGAGGGACCCTAAGTGTATTGCGTCCTTAAGTTTATGTTCACTAAACAAAGATGGTAATGGGTCCTTAACGGAAGCGAACGATCCAGTATTCAATTGTTACATACGATAAAACAACATACTTATTTCCCGCTCTCGCTCCCGCTCTCGCTCTCGCTCTCGCTCCCGCTCCCGCTCCCGCTCCCGCTCCCGCTCCCGCTCCCGCTCCCGCTCCCGCTCCCGCTCCCGCTTCCTCTCCCGCTCCCGCTCCCGCTCCCGCTCCCGCTCCCGATCCCGCTCCCGCTCCCGCTCCCGCTCCCGCTCCCGCTCCCGCTCCCGCTCCCGCTCTCGCTTCCGATCCCGCTCTCGCACTCGCTCTCTCTCTCGCTCTCTCTCTCGCTCTCGCTCTCGCTCTCGCTCTCGCTCTCGCTCCCGCTCCCGCTCCCGCTCCCGCTCCCGCTCCCGCTCTCGCTCCCGCTCTCGCTCCCGCTCCCGCTCCCGCTACCGCTCTCGCTCCCGCTCCCGCTCCCGCTCCCTCTCCCGCTCCCGCTCCCGCTCCCTCTCCCGCTCTCGCTCTCGCTCTGCATCGCCATCTGTTGTACCCTCGTTCCAAACGTAGTCATAACTCATCCTATCTGAATTCCGTCAAGCATCACACTTCTTTGCTGTACAGTGTAAACGTAATGTTTTTGAAAACTATAAATTCGCATAACTTTTGATTGAGTAAGCCGATTGCGATGAAATAAGACTACATGTTACTCCGAATTAAGCCCTGTTTTTTTCTTCTGAAAACTATCAGAACTGGTTTAGTAGTATTTACGTGATGCGTGCATGACCTAACAACAGACAAGCAGATATTTAAATTTCCTTGTCAATTAATATTTTTATGTAAGCGTTTACTTTGACTGATCTTAACCTGTTAGAAAAGCTGCAAATAAGGTTTTGGGCCGGAAACGATGATAACTCTGAAGTTAATTTGCTCTTTTATAGTGGCATCTCATAAAACTTTCCAGTTGAGAGGCTTTTATTGTCCAAAAGAATTCAGTGAACGAGCAACCAATTTGAGTCGTGACGTAAAAGATCTTTTAATATTAGTTGGCGAAAGGCGGGCAGGATAAAATGACTCCGTTTTCCCTTTCGCGGACGATAAATTTTTAATTACGTACAACCGCTTTCCTATAACAATGAGAGTGTCATTAAAAGAGAGTACATTGTTTCTATACAGCGATTATTTAACAAATCGTATGTCTATCTCTGCAGTAAATAACTCGAAAACTACTGGACGAATTCGGACCCACTTTTGTTGAAAACCCTCCCATATCCTTGATACATATTTTGCATATCCAATTAACTGTACAACAAAATGTCTGTCTATCTGCTGGATGTAGGCCTTCTCCCATGAACGCCACCACACCCGGTCCCCTTCCCTACGGATCCAGCCTTCCGAACACCTTCTTCAGGTCGTCGGTCCATCTGACTGCGGGGTGTCCCACCATGCGCGTGCCGATCGCGGTCTCCGCTCCGCCGATCCGCTGTCGGTTCTGCGTCTGCGTCTGTCTGACCCACTTCAGCATACTAATTCTTTCGGCCGGTCACCTTCGTTCTTCGTCTGATTTCTTCATTACGACTCATATCCTACAAACAAAACCCTTGAAACGACTTGAAACTTGTGGATCAGGCCCACCGTCTATGTCCACATTTCTACGCCGTAGGTCATGACAGGCAGGACGCACTGATTAAAGACTTTTGTCTTTAAACATTGTGGAACGGGCGACTTGAAGATTTGACGCAGTTTTCCCTGCTCAGCCTAACTGGATTCTTCTGTCAGCTTCACTATCGAAATTGTTTCTACCCAACTGTATTTCCTGCTTGAAAATTGCTTGGCATTAACAAATTAAATAATAATATTCCCTCTTGTATGTATTTACCTTGTAAGAAGCAATAGAGTTACTATTACTTAAAACTATGTGAACATTAAAAATAAACAAAAAAGGGAAAAACTGAAATTTAAGAAAAAAAATATAACTATTATGGAAAAGAAAAGCTTGCGATGTAAAGTTACGAAGACCAGATTTTCATAACGAATGAAAGTATGAAGAAGTAAGAGCCGTGGTAGCCCGTCACTATTTAGTAATAATTAAGTATTCTGCGTAGTATCTGCACAAGTTTCATTGTGAATGTGAAAGAGTTGTGGCTACTTGCGTGGAACAGAGTGATTGTTTGGAACGCTCCATCTGGTAGTACATAGAGATCGTTGGAGAAATGTTTTTTTCTGTGTACCAGGAGAACATTAAAAATAAACAAAAAAGGGAAAAAATTTATATTTAAGAAAAAAAATATAACAAAAAAGATTACGAAAAAGAAAAGCTTGCGATGTAAAGAACAAAGACGAAGACCAGATTTTCATAACGAATGAAAATATGAAGAAGTAGGAGCCGTGGCAGCCTAGTTGATTTGCACACGGCTCACATTCATAAGGTCGTGGGTTCAAACCCCGCCCGTACCAATGAGTCTTTCGATACTACCAAACCTGCATACCTATGTTAAAGAAAAATTCTAAAGCGTATGAGAAGTCCAGCAAATCGGCTTGGGGCACCATTGATTGACCGGGGTTTGGCACAACAATCCTGAAGGATCGAAGTGTTGCCAGGCCTTCCTGGCCCCGAATAAGATTAAATAAAGTATTTACAATAAAAATTACTAAATAAAAGTTTCTACAAATGTTTTTATACGGAATACTAAACATTAATTTCACAATTGAGGATTCAATCTGGGCATTTCCATTACACTTTAAGTTTCGTCCGTAGCGTTGCTTGACAATTTAACTCTTTGAGTAACTAAGAGACAATGCTTCCTTTTGATTTCTGAGTACACCAATATAAATACTGCTAGAAGAGTGAAGTGTGAATCCCGGCTTACAATAAGGCTAAACCCAAATCTTCCCGTGGGTGTCATCAAGGCGACTAATTGAAGCAGGAATAGGAAGAACACCGATCGATAGCATAACATCCTCCGTCTGACTCCGGCAGATGAGAGAGGGTTGTGCTCCTGCAGTGGAGACACAAATAACCTGATGATGATGATGATAGTATAAATAATATTTTTATTTATAGTCAGGAAGGTTTTAAATACTCTTGTATTCCTTACCAGCGGAGCCGATAAATGGACTTGTACGAGTCACAGGCGGCTCGGATGCGACCATCAGTGAATATCCTTTCGCTGTTCCCTTGCTGAGGATGTTCAATTTAGCCCCATTCTTGCACGCTTGTGCTAGCGCCCTTATTAACAACAGATCCGTCCTCACTGTTGCCTGGTGTTTCAAGTAAGTATTTCTTATAGACAAAAAAAAAATTCTGCGAATTTTTCTTTTTTACAATCTTAATATATATTTATCTTGTCTTAGGCAGGCAAGAGCTACCCCCGCCTAAGGGATTGCAAAAGTGACGCGCAGCATCGTTCTCCTGTGTATATTAAGACCATTACTGTGATCACAAATCCGCCTGCCAAACGTGGTGATTATAGAAAGTACTCCAATGGACAGCCACTAAAAGTGACGTTCTATTGGGGATCCTTCAGTTCAGCAGGACGTACTTCGGCTGATGATGATGACGACGATAAAATAAAAAGAAACAACCGACGAGTTCTGGAGTGGAGACCGCGAACTGAAGGTGGCCGGATGCGGAGGGTGGAGGACCGGTTGTGGTGGCGTTCATTGGGATAGGTATATGTCCTGTAGTGGACGTCTTATGATTGATTTGATGATGATGAATGACGATGCAACTACTACTTTGTTTTCAGGTCGGCTTCTGCCAATCAATGGCGCATCAGAGTCGGCTCCACCTACGCCAACAGTGGCGGCATCGTCTACAACGTCGCTCAGATCATCAATCACCCCAGCTTCAACCCCAGCACCACTGACAATGACATCGCCATCCTGCGCAGTGCCATCACCATAGGCTTCGTCCCCAACTACAACTACAACCTCGCTGATAACCAAGTGGTTTGGGTCATCGGATGGGGGCGATTTATGTAAGATATATTCTTTGCCGTGTGGGATCCGGTAAAGTAGAATAGGACCACTCCAACTCTTTCCGTGGATGTCGTACAAGGCGACTAAGGGAATACATTATAAAACATCAATCAGGCCTCCCCAACCCGTCTAGCCAGCGCGGGGAGTGTAGGTCAAATCCTCCGTCTGTCTGCAGATGAGAGACGGTTGTGCTCCTGCAGTGGAGACAAAAATAACCTGATGATGATAACGATATTCTTAAAGCCCTTTATTATAGTATCTTTCAAATATGAACTTGGTCAAAGTAATCTATTTCTATCTCTTTTTTAGTTTTGCGGCCCGTTATCTGAACAACTGCGCCACGTCCAGATATGGACTGTCAACCAGGCGGTTTGCAGCGAGCGTTACGCTGAGCTGGGTTTCACCATCACTGCCAATATGCTGTGCTCTGGCTGGCTGCCGGGCTGCCTAGACTCATCAGGTTAAACAATATCGACGTAAGCCTAGAAATTATTTTAAGGAAAATCTTTCCTTAAAATAATTGTCTTCTGTTTGTTTTGTGCAATTCTCGGTAATTAAATTAATTAATTAACTTATTATCTTAGATGACAACAAGATAGGTTGATTATTAATATAAATACTATGATAGATCCTTTGTTATGTCATTGGGATTAAAGAAGTAACGATGGTTGTCACCATTCTGTTATTGGTTGGTCTAGCCGCCATTCCTGCAGGTATGTTATACAGGTTGCAACAAAGGTTAAGTGGTAGAGGGTGGGCCCAGACAGCAGTATTGTTCTATACTCTAGTCGGCTCCGTAGCCTAGTCAGTAGTACACCTGCCTGCGAAGCTCGGGGTCGCGGGTTCGAATCCCGCCCAGGGCAAACATTCGTGTGATGATCAGATGTGTTTGCCTTGTGACTGGATGGTATATTATATATATATATATAGTATATCTTATCTGTATATCTTGTCTGATACCCATATTACAGGCTTTGCCTAGTTTGGGATCAGGTGGCCGTGTGTGAAATGTATTATATATATTTATTATTATTATTATACTCTTGTTCTTTGACTTTCAGAAATGTTATTTAGTCCAGTAGTACATACATACATACATAATGCTCAATCCAAGGTCCCAGAGGAATAGGCAGAGACGATGCATCCACTTTTCGCTCGAGTATTAACTGCAACAAACCCAAATTGTCTCATCATATCAGCACCCAGTGGTCCACTGCTAGACCTTCCCCGATGAATGCCACCACACCCAGTTCTCCCCCCTCCGCATCCAGCCGCTTCAGCCACCTTCCTCAGGTCGAGGGTCAACCTGGCGGAGCGGCTTCCTACCCCGCGCGTGCCGATCCGCGGTCTTCACTCCCCCTCCTCGATTCTGCGACAGATGTGGCCTGCCTACTGCCAATCTAGCTTGCTAATCCTTTCGGCTAGGTCGGTGACCTTCCTTCTTCGTTGGATTTCATCATTAAGAATCATAACCTTCAAAGAAACCCCGAGCATAGCTCCCTGAGCATCTTGGAAGTTGTGGATCAGGCCCACCGTCAGTGTCCACGTTCCTGCGCCGTAGGTCATGACAGGCAGGCAGCACTGATTAAATTGTCCTATCTAATACGGTATTTTCGTGTTTACGATACGATAATTAAATCATCAAGATAGGTTATAACGATATATTCGAACACAGCACAGGCTAAACCAAAATATAATATCTTTTAGTGTTTTTATGGAAGTTTTCAATTTTATTTGTCTGTCATCAGCCGAATCTATTCCTAGCAATGGACAGGAGAGGATCGTGGGAGGTTCAGTGACCACAATCAGCCAATATCCGTTCGGTGCCTCCTTGCTACATTCTCCGAACCTAATCAGCTTCTCGCAACACTGCGGTGGATCCATACTGACGGAGAGAGCCATTCTTTCTGCAGCTCAATGTTTTGAGTTAGTATTTTATTGGATTTAGTTCTGACGAGATACGTCACACTGACTACAAGACTGTATTTAGCAAAAAAGCGATCAAGATTTTCATCGACCAATATATATTTTTTTGGCAGGTTACTGCAAATAGCAACTAACTCCTCGCGAATAACAACAGCAATTAGAACCTTAAGGTTTTTAGAAAGAAGTCACTAATTGCTGCAGTTATTTTCGGGCAGTTAGTTCCTTTTTGCAATAAATCGACGACCTTCCCTTTCATTTCGTAGTCAATATACCATAGTAAACTGCCTATTGTGTTTCCAGCCTCATCTTTGAGATTGTCATCATTTACTATAACTATATGGAAAACCCAATTGAATCGTTTCAAAGAGAAAAATTTTGTTCACAGTGGAACATTAGTCAGCCAATGGCGTATTCGAGTTGGATCCAGCTTTGCGAACAGCGGTGGCACTGTCCACGAGGTTGCCTTCTTCATCACGCACCCCAGCTATGACTGGATGACTAGCGATAACGACATCGCCATCCTGCGCAGTGCCACAACCATGACGTTTGTCCCCAACGCGGTACATCAGGCCAACATCGCCAGCGCAAACTACAACCTCGCTGATAACGAAGTTGTTTGGACTATCGGCTGGGGGCGGACCTCTGTAAGTAACAAAACCATCACAGATTGTGATAACTGTAATCAACAATAAAGTGTTATCGTATTAAGATAGTAATCGTGGGCGTTTTTGAAACTTTAGATTAAATTCGACTCTTTGAACACGTGTTGCGATAAACGTATCACAATAAGCACAAATCGCAATGTTTGATAACATTGTTATCATGGGGCGGCACCTACTCTAATTTTATTATTATTATCATATCAGTCTGTCTTGGAAACATTAATATTTTTAAGGTAACGCCAAGTAGTTGTCAATTTTAGACTTTGTAACTTAAAAGTTAAATATTGCCCAATAAAACATTTCCATAAAACTTTGCCCTTCATAATCAATAGATAGACAGATAATCAATTTATTCTTAAATACAGCACAAATATAATGCACATGGGACACCCAAACAAACAAACAAATAAACAAACAAACAAACAAACAAACAAACAAACAAACAAACAAACAAACAAACAAACATACGGACGAACGAATGTACGACCGACCGACCGAACCAACGAACGAACGAACGAACAAATGAACGAACTGACGGAAGAACGGACGAACAGACGAATGGACGAACAGACTGACCAACAAACGAACACAAGAACAACAAAACAGTAACAATGCTGTGCTGTGTGCTGTTCTTCAGGTCGTTGTCCATTTAGCGGCGCGGCGCGGCGCGGCGTCCACCCTGCGACTGCCGATCCAGATCCACTCCAGACCAGGCCCACCGTCAGTGTCTACGAATCCGCGCCGTAGGTCATGATAGGCAGGACGCACTGGTTAAAGACTTTTGTCTTTAAATATTGTGAAATGGGCGAATTGAAGACTCGACGCAGTTTTCTGAGTTTGACGTAGTTATTTTGGTCTCCACTGCAGGAGCACAACTCTCTCTCATCTGCCTGATTGATGTTTTATAATGTATTCCCTTAGTCGCCTTGTACGACATCCACGGGAAGAGTTGGAGTGGTCCTATTCTACTCTACCGGAAACCACACGACATGTTGATGACGTAGTTATAGAGATAACATATTTTATCAACTTTTCCAGTTCGCTGGTCCATTGTCCGAGCAACTGCGCCACGTCCAGATCTGGACTGTCAACCAGGCCGTCTGCAGGAGTCGCTACGCTAACCTCGCCGTGACTATCACCGGCAACATGCTGTGCGCCGGTTGGCTGGACGTCGGAGGTCGCGACCTGTGCGCCAACGACTTCGGCGGACCTCTCCTCCATAAGGGCGTTGTCGTCGGGGTCATCTCCTTTGGGGCTGGATGTGGACTTGCTAGTCACCCTGGCGTATATACGCGCGTATCGCGGTATACTACTTGGATTCAGAGCAATGTCTAAGAAGTGTCTATGACAAATATATGCGTAAATTATATAAACGTGGACTATTATTTTACAAGTTTTGGTTTTAATTTACCTGTCGACTTTGTATTGTTTTTTTTATTTATTAAAACCGAGTTAAAATTTTATTTATATTATCATCAAATAAATAAAATCGTAAACATCGCGTGTCAGTAAATTGAAAATACTTATTTGTAAAAAAAAATTGAGGGGTCTAAGGATAAGTAATAGAACACATTTCAATCATTTTTGGATTTTTTGTCTGTTTGTCTGTTTATCTGTTTGTCTGTTTATCCGTTTGTCTGTGAGTTTGTGCACGCATCACTTAAAAACTACTGAACGGATTTTGATGGACTTTTCACAAAAACAAAAACTTAACTTAACTTAACATTTAGTCTTAATTTCGTCGCAATCGGCTAACTCGATCAAAAGTTATAGACATTTTTAGTTTTCAAATACATTAGTAGGTAAGGTTAGTATGCAATATATTGCACATAATAGTATTTCCCTACTATTCAGATTGCGATGAGTTTGGATTTCATTTGGAGCTGCGAGTGGGAATTGGAGTGTGAGTGGGAGTATGAGTGGGCGTGGGCGTGGGAAAAAGGGAGTGGGAGCGGGAGCGGGAGCGGAAGCGGAAGCGGAAGCGGAAGCGGATGCGGAAGTGGAAGCAGAAGCAGTAGCGGAAGCGGAACGGAAGCGAAAGCGGTAGCAGAAGCGAAAGCGAAAGCGGGAGGGAGCGAGAGCGGGAGCGGTAGCGGAAGCGTGAGCGGGAGAGGGCACGGGAGCGGAACCGGAGCAGGACGTGAGCGGGAGCGGGAGCGGAAGCGGGAGCGCCAGCAGAAGCGGGAGGGAAGCGCCAGCAAAAGCGGGAGGGAAGCGGAAGCGGGAGCGCGAGTGGGAATGGGAGCGAATTCTGAAGTTCACGCGAGCGGAGCCGCGGGCATAGCTAGTAAATAATAATAATACTGTAGATAGAAAATTTTACTCAAAGAAAACATTCCTTTATTTTTGAAAAGAAAGAAAACTTGACCCATTGAATTTATAAATCCGAACTGTATATTCTACCAAAGTTCAAAGTTACTGTACGTATATTTTACACGTGTTTTTGATCTACCGCCTATCTCTCAATCATACGGGTACCTATCAATCAGTGCATGTGTAAAGTATTAATTATATCTTGTATCTATATTCATTTAAGTCATTGCATTATCTTAAAATCTCTTTGAGTCACTAAGTAGTTGGTATAAATGTTATAAATATCTCAAACATTAGATTCCAAGATAAAATTATTTGTCACACAAATACAAAACAAGCACACAACCCTACCCCACTCACGTTCAAGTATAGGAATTTTAGTACCCAAGTGACATAATTTATTAAAGATTATATAATCATCAAATTATCGATCGTTAAATATTTTTTATATATTAAGTCCGTTCTGTCAAAACCTGAGGTGTGCGAGCGGGGAGGACTACACGCTGATTGGCCTGGTCCGATCGCACCCAATAGAGTTATAAAGTTTATTATGATATTCTTTATTGCACAAATTTTAAAAGTAAATACAGTTACAAATTTTGTGTACAAAGGCGAGCTTATCTCTAAAAGAGATCTCTTCCAGCCAACCTTACAGGATGTGAGACAAGGCACTAAGAGCGAGGGGGCAAAAAGTGCATAATATACTACATAATAACTAAATACTGAAACTACTTTACACACATATACATATATATATACATACATATTACATATAGTAAATAAATATGTATAGTAAATAATAATAAATATAATAAACATACATAAATACATACATATCATATTATACTGAGTGAGACAGATAGTGCTCTTTATTAGTGGATGCAACGATTTTGTTTTGTTCGAAAGCAAGGGCTGTGAGAGGCACAGTTTTTAAATATGTGGCATGAGAAGAGAGCAGAGGATCAACCAAACAGTGGGAAATACAGTCTGAAATGACGAAGGTTACAAACAAATTACAATTACAATTTTCTTTATTTACCCCACAAAATTGACTCAATAGTAATTTTGTGAAGTCTGGTGACTGAACTTTATTTACGAAGGGAACCTGTAGATACAGGTCGCCAGGATCCACCTCCGTAGTATGTGGCAAGTAATAATAGTATTAATCAAATACAATAAACAAGGTAAGTTACTTTGCTTATGGGAATCATGCAGAGATCATTTCACCAAGCTCAAGATACTTACCGTACCTAGTCTGTACATCCTGGTGTTGCTCACTACTATGGCAAAGCATCCGGGAAGATACGAACACCCAGATGAGGCTAGTGTAAGACAGCACACAAGGAGGAAAGATTTACTGAACTCTATTAATCCGAGGTTAAGAGTTGTGCAGCACAGTGCTCGTTGTCAAACAGTCAAATTATTTAATAAACTGCCAAATGAATTTAAAATTATTAATAATGTAAATGTTTTTAAACGCCGCTTGAAAGATTTCCTACTTGACAAATGTTATTATAGTATTGAAGAATTTTTAGGACATTAAGTATCTAATTATTTTTTCTCAATTGACATTGTTGATTAATATATATCTAATTTATTTGTATTATTGTTGCATGTAAATTTTAAATCTTATGTTAATATGTTTCCGACACAATGTATTTTGTTAAGGAATAAATAAATTGAAATTGAAAATAAACTGAAATTGAAATTATAAAATATCTTAAAGAACATAAAATAATGACTTTTAAACTTTGAAATAGTGCGCAATGTTGAGTTAGGGTGTGTAAGGATGTGAGTCGTGAGTGTATGTGTTGGGGTGTGTGCGTTTATGAGAAAGAGTGTGTATGCTACCAATTGCTAAATTATAAGTGTGTGATGTTATTATGTGACTACCTACACTACATATGCAATATAGATGTGATAGACGTACTTACAATTTTTTTTTGTCTATATATATATAGTAATTATGTGATTCATAAAATTAGGTTTATCCATTATTATGGTCTCATAATGATCATGCATGAATGAAAGTTATCAGATGTCGGGCTGATATATATTCTACAACCACTCGTTCTAATGTCATTGTACTGTCAAAGGTCTGAAGATGAAGTTCCCAGTTTTGCTATTGGCCTGCTTTGCTGCCGTTACGGGTAAGTTATTTAATTATGGTTGTTGTTGATTTTTGCGTACATTGAACTCTACTAGTTTAGTTCCTTACTATTGTCACAGAATTATTCATGTTATAGTAGGTATCTACAGAAGAAGAGTCAGTACTAATATATCGGTTGAACTTTTAATTGTAATTTATTTTTAATTGGCGAGCTGATATCACTACTAAATTTTATATAGGGATAAATACAGGTAGATTATTAAAATAAATGCTGTTTATAGATCGATCAATTAACGATCGTACGCCCCCCTCCTCTCAAATCACTTACATTTCATCGTACGCGTTATATTGTTACTGTGTTTATACTATAGTTACGCACTAACATCAATACATTAAAATACTGTTTATACTGTTCGGTTTCGCTGCCCGCGTCCCGCGCTCACCCCTTTCAAAAGTAGCGAGGCGTGCCATCGTGAATAGAACGATCTATAATAAGGAATTGAATTTATCTTGCATTGACCATTCCTTCTCGGGCCCACTCTCTAATATACGATTACATTTTGCTTGCTTCGAAGTAGTTACGTTATTTCGATTGCACATAATAATATGAGAAAGCATCTATTGGTATTTTAGCCAGGAATAAATAAAATAAAATAATCTTTATTTTCATTAAACAAAAACAAAAAAGACTTGTATACTCTATGTTAGGAGACACGGCCGTTCTTCATTACAAATATTGTATCTCTGTTTCATTTATTTTATTTCAAAACATACTTATTTCTACTTATTTTATATAAAGTGAAAATTAAACAAAATAAAATGAAATCCCGCGTGTACAGTGTGTTTATAAATGCTATGAAAGATGGTGAATGTGTGTGTGTGGTGTGTTTTAAAAACTCTCGTATTCTTCACCAGCCGAGCCTATCCCGGGAAATGGACCTCGAAGAGGCGGCGATGATACAACCATCAGTGAATATCCTTTCGCTGCTCCCTTGCTGAGGATGTTCGATTCAGCCTTTCTCTTGCGCGCTTGTACTGGCGCTCTAATTAACAATAGATCTGTCGTCACTATTACCAGGTGGTTCTGGTAAGTGTTTCTTATAGATGTCTTGTCTGTTTTTTTTTTGCGAAACTTGTAAATTAATTTTTTCCACAATCTTTATATATTGATCGTGTGGATCCCGGCTTATACCGGCTAGAGCTACCCCCGACTAAGGTATTGTACCGTTCTCCTGTGGAAGTATTTCGGCTGATAATAAATAAATATTATATAATACAATACATACTGAAAAATAAAAATACTGAAAAATCTATTGTTGGATAAAGAATTTTATTCTGTTGATGAATTTTTAAAACTAAAATTCTCTTAGGATATATACATTATTGTATACCTACTGACATTATTTTATTTTGTATTATCTTGACTATGTGATTTAATTCTGATTTTATATGACATAAGGTTTATTATTGTATTCAATTGACGATCCCTTTTATGGATAAGATAGTATATAATATTATATATTGTTTTATGGTATATTAGCGAAATAAATAAATCTAAATCATACACTTGACTAATTCTAAACTAGGATTTTCTCCTGCGTTATGGAAAGTAAACAAGGATAGGACAATTCACAAATATAACATCTAGTTGGTCCCACAACTTGTACAATTATACTGAGTTGTCTGTCCCCAGTGGCAATCGAACCCACGGACTCTGGTACTCGAGTATAATGACATTAATTCTCGAGTATAATGAAAATAATTGCCAAGTATAAATGTAGAATATACATTTATCGAATAGCAATAAAGTCAGAATGAATATTATTATAGTGAAGGCAGGCTTGCTGAAATATCGTTTCGGTTGCAGGGGCGAACACCCCAGTGACTGGCGTATCCGAGTTGGTTCCACATATGGGAACAGCGGCGGTGCCGTCTACAATGTCGCTGAGCTCATCAGGCACCCGGAATACGAGTGGGAATTTGCTCACGACAACGACATCGCCATCGTGCGCAGTGCCACCGTCATACAGTTCATCCCCAACGCAGTGCAGCCGGTCCCCATCGCCGGTCCTAATTACGTGGTCGCTGACAACCAAGAGGTTTGGGGCATTGGATGGGGAGAGCCTGTAAGTAATTAAACCGAAGTCGTCAAAACGCACACATATGTGGTTCTATCAATATTTTATTTAGTTAAATCGCACATGAAATTATAAACCGTCCTATCTCAAACAAGAAAGATTTAAGAAAACACGATATAAAGTTTTAAAAAATTATAAAAACAAATCGACTTAAAAGTAGTACTCAATTTTGACCTATTTACTAAGTCTATGAGTATATATTCTTTATTGCACACATTTCAAAAGTAATTACAGTTACAAATTTTGTATACAAAGGCGAGCTTATCTCTAAAAGAGATCTCTTCCAGCCAACCTTACAGGGTGTGAGACAAGGCACTAAGAGCGAGGGGGCAAAAAGTGCATAATATACTACATAATAACTAAATACTGAAACTACTTTACACACATATATGTAATTAATTACATATAGTAAATAAATATTTATAATAAATATAATTAACATACATAAATACATACATATCATATTGTACTGAGTGAGACAGATAGTGCTCTTTTAGTTTAGTTTTAAAGGATGTCACCGACGTACTATCTCGAATGACCGTCGACAGTTTATTCCACATCTGCGCCGCTCGGACGCTCGGACAGTGAAGGAATTGAAAAAGAATTTGGTGTTGGATTTGGTAGAGTATCTGTTTACATAATGGAAAACAAAGATCAAAATCGAGTATCTTTTTTTGTATTAACAAAGATAATATTTTATTAATACATTTAATAACTCAACACTTCATTTTTTGAGTTATGACGGTCTATAGTTTCATGTGCGAAATAAAAATAAATAAATAGGTGGTGTGTGGTTCCTATGCATAGATAGAATAGCGCCATCTCCCTCGCCAATATTCCCGTGGCTGTCGTCAAGGTGACTAATAGTATTATTATTCGGGTTGGGGCTATTTCAAGATCTCAGTCTAGACCTTGTATCACTGCGACCATTTTTGGTCTATTGTGATCGCCGCCATACTATAGTTCCGTGTAAGGCTTTGCAGCAGTTAGAAACTGCACTATGCTTTTAGCACTGAGTTGTTTTACTTCGTCAGGGTGAAGCAAGTAGTTACCTAGGTATGTATTTCTTTTACGCATCAGTGGTCCACACTCGCACAGGAGGTGCATGGGGGTTTCCTCTGCTTCCTCACAGAGCCTACACGCTCCTGTGGTTCGGTAATTTTTTTTATTCTGCCGTGTGGTTTCCGGTAGAGTAGAATAGGACCACTCCAACTCTTCCCGTGGATGTCGTACAAGGCGACTAAGGGAATACATTATAAAACATCAGTCAGGCCTCCCCAACCCGTCTGGCCAGCGCGGGGAGTGTAGGCCAAATCCTCCGTCTGTCTCCGGCAGATGAGAGAGGGTTGTGCTCCTGCAGTGGAGACAAAAATAACCTGATGATGATGATATATTTTTGCAGGCTGATATTGTAAATGACCAACTGCGCCACGTCCAGATGTGGAAGATAAACCGGGAGTTATGTGCGGCCGGCAACGCTTTGGTCGGTCGCGTGATCACCGACAACATGATATGCGCCGGCCACCCCGTGTCTGGCAGTCTCGAGGTGTGCTCCACCGACCGCGGCGAACCTCTGCTCCACAACGGCGTGCTCGTCGGCCTCTTCTCTTTCTCGTCGTGTGGCCACCCTGACAAGCATGGCGGGTACACGCGCGTGTCGCGGTACACTAGTTGGATACAGAGCAACGCCTAAACATAATTGAAATAAATAGAATGCACTGTCCAATGTTACTACCTGTATTTTGTTCAATATATCAAATTTACAATTACCCCCTCCCGGAAAATATACATACACATGTTGGCAACATTAATATTAAATATTGTTAATGGCAACACCAAAATAATAGATGTCAAATTTACCACTAAGTTCTTGCCTTCTCGCCGCTCTCTCCGTACCGACAAGTGCTCAATAAAAGTTTTCATACAATTTGGCAATTATTCATTAAAACAACTGTCCCTTCAGCTGCAGACCCCAACAAATCGATAAAAAAAAACGAGAAAATATGAATCCGCGACTAATTTCACCCCTAAACATGATAATGAGGCGGTACAATGTAGGTACTCAGTAAATGTTCCGAGATTGACTATTCACCACATACATGTCGCAGGCCAATCATAAAATCACATCGTGATCTGACACCATTTCATGATATGCCTGACTGACGCTTAGCCAAATCGTGTAAAGGCTGATTTACAACCAGACATATCGATCGACGAAGATCATCGAAGATGAACGTTCGACGATCTGCCTGGCTACTCACTTAGACATATCATGATATAGCTAGGCAAATCCAAGAATAGTTGTAAAATAGACCACCAGAGGAGCTGGCTGCGCTTTGTTTGCGCGTCATGGCGTCTGACGATAAAAGCGAGTTTGTGAGTATAAAATGGACAAACATTACTTACTGCAGGTACTAAAATATATTAAATACTAGCTGTTGATCAATAAGATCAAGATAAAGATCAATAATTCTTTTGTGGGGCTGTGCGTGCGTTACTACAATAAGGTTCCGAATGAAATTATTAACTTGTCTGAACAAAAATTCAAATCTTCTATAAAAGTTAATCTGTGCAAGAAAGCCTACTATAAGTTAGATGACTACTTAAATGATAAAAGTCCATGGAGTGCTTGATGGCTCAGCATAGGTAGACTTAATGATTGTAATGTATAAGATAAATCAAAGGTAGGGCCCTGTGCCGTTGGGTTTGTTGCCACTTCTTCCCCTCGGTTATACAGGTGGAAGTGGAGTAGTTTTAGGCAGAATTTGACGTCAAAAAGAGAATAATGTATTCCAATTTTGAAAATAAATATTTTGATTTTGATTTTGTTGCCCGCGACTTCGTCCACGTGGATAACTTAACATTCTTCTTCTCTGTCGTTCCCTCAATGCTGAGGATCGCGACCGTATAAAATGCGCCTCCACGCATAGCGGTCATTGGCCAGCCGCACTGCTTCATATAAGGATCCGCCAGCCAACCTCCTCACCGGGTCTGACCACCTAGTCTTAACATTACATTACATAATAATGATTATGTATTACTAAATCCTAAAAGAAATCTATTAATCTGGTTATGCATTGAAAATATTTATATGTACTTATACATAAAATTAGTAAGCCCGTTGGACTACAGAACTATAGTTTTTATCTAATAAATAAAAACGTTAACTTCGCGTGTATGTAAGTACATTGAAGATATTTCCAAAAAAAATTGGGGGTCTAAGTAATAGAACACATTTCAATCATTTTTGAAATTGTTGTCTGTTAGTTTGTGCATTCATCGCTTAAAAACTACTGAACCGTTAGGTGGACTTTTCACAGAAACATAGGGTTTAATTCGAAGTAACAAATAGGCTTTATTTCATCGCAATCGGTTTACTCAATGAAAGGTTATGAACATTATTATTTTTCAAATACATTAGACATAGACATACTTTATTGATAACTTCCGTTACAGGTCAAATAAAAATTATACACAAGTTAAATGAAATCAAATTATAAAGGCAAATTAAACACAATTAAAAATAAAAACATCAATAACTAACATAAATATAAAAATGTCAAATAAAATTCATATAACTAAATAAATTAAGTTAATGCGTTCCGATAGAACTCTTCATAGCAATAAAATGCCTGCTCGACAAGCCAGGCGCACAGTCTCTTTTTGAAAATAGGTAGGCTCGGAGAGCTGGTGACCTCAGTGGGAAGTCTGTACACCGCGGGACCCATTACACGTATCGTTTTCGTGCACTTCACTAGGGTGTGGGTGATGGGGCGAAGCCTTTTCGCGTGCCGGGTGAAGTATGCGTGACAGTCACTAGTAGGTAAGGTTAGTATTTTTTTGTTAATTAGTATTTTGTCGGCTCGGTAGTCTTTCTGTAGGCCTCGCGAGCAAAGCCGCGGGCACAGCAAGTTTATAATAAAGTTGTCATTACTTCATGTTTATCATGAATTAAATGATTATCATATAATTAGTTAGGTGATTTTATTGTATTAAAAAAAAACGCAGGTGATATTCCCTTTCCCCCTCCTATTCCCCCTTTCAATACCACCACCCCTCTGGTAGTATATAAAATACCTATGTATATTTTAAGTTAGACTAAGTAGCTTCCAACTGTATTATTCCCCGTTCACGCTTGTGGGACTAAATAATTATAAGCGTGTTGCGCCCTTATCTACTTTCTTGTTAAATTACTGTATATAACATCTGTATCTCTTAGAGTAGCGAGCTTATTCGTTAGTCTTGTACTAATTGCGACAAGCGAGCTGTAAAATTTTAATATTACTGCCCACTGATACTGTTATTTTATTTAGTGCTCTTCATTTCTTCAGTAATTCAATCAATAAATTCCTATTTAAAGTCTTTTGGCCAATTTTATTTTAATTGATAGGTACTCGTATTGTAACTTAGGGAAAACCCGAGGTTACAAAACGAGTACATATCAATCAGTGTATGTGTAAGGTATTAATTATATCTTGTATCTATATTCATTTAAATCATTGCATTATCTTAGAATCTCTTTGAGTCACTAAGAAGTCGATAAAAAGTGTTATAAATAAAATAGGTATAATCTACTCAAAAATCAGATTCCAAGCGTAAGGATAAAATTATTTATCACACAGATACAAAACAAGCACACAACCCTACCCCACTCACGTACAAGTATATTAATTTTAGTACCCAAGTGACAATTTATTAAACATTATATAATCATCAAATTATCGATCGTTAAATATTTTTTTATATATTAAGTCCGTTCTGTCAAAACCTGAGGCGTGCGAGCGGGGAGGACTGCACGCTGATTGGCCCGGTCCGATCGCACTCAATAGAGTTATAAAGTTTATTAGTGGACGCAACAATTTTGTTTTGTTCGTCGAAAGCAAGGGCTGTGAGAGGCACAGTTTTTAAATATGTGGCATGATAAGAGAGCAGAGGATCAACGAAACAGTGGGAGGATACGGTTTGAAATGATGAAGGTTACAAACAAATTACAATTACAACTTTCTTTATTTACTCCACAAAATTGACTCAATAGTAATTTTGTGAAGTCTGGTGACTGAACTTGGTTACGAAGGCAACCTGTAGATACAGGTCGCCAGGCTCCAACTCACCAATAATAGTATTAATCACATTCAATGAACAAGGTAAGTTACTTTGCTAATAAAATATCATAAAGAACATAAAATAATGACTTTTAAACTTTGAAATAGTGCGCAATGTTGTGAGTGTATGTGTTGGGGTGTGTGCGTTTATGAGAAAGAGTGTGTATGCTACCAATTACTAAATTATAAGTGTGTGATGTTATGTAAGTACCTACATGTGCAATATAGATGTGAAAGACGTACGTACAAAAAATTGCTTTCTATATGTATAGTAATTATGTGATTCATAAAATTAGGTTTATCAATTATTATGATCTAATGATCATGCATGAATGAAAGTTATCAGATGTCGTGCTAATATATATTCTACAACCACTCGTTCTAATGTCATTGTACTGTCAAAGGTCTGAAGATGAAGTTCCCAGTTTTGCTATTGGCCTGCTTTGCTGCCGTTACGGGTAAGTTATTTAATTATGGTTGTTGTTGATTTTTGCGTACATTGAACTCTACTAGTTTAGTTCCTTACTATTGTCACAGAATTATTCATGTTATAGTAGGTATCTACAGAAGAAGAGTCAGTACTAATATATCGGTTGAACTTTTAATTGTAATTTATTTTTAATTGGCGAGCTGATATCACTACTAAATTTTATATAGGGATAAATACAGGTAGATTATTAAAATAAATGCTGTTTATAGATCGATCAATTAACGATCCCACGCTTCCTTCTCTCAAATCACTTACATTTCATCGTACGCGTTATATTGTTACTGTGTTTATACTATAGTTACGCACTAACATCAATACATTAAAATACTGTTTATACTGTTCGGTTTCGCTGCCCGCGTCCCGCGCTCACCCCTTTCAAAAGTAGCGAGGCGTGCCATCATGAATAAAACGATCTATAATAAGGAATTGAATTTATCTTGCATTGACCATTCCTTCTCGGGCCCACTCTCTAATATACGATTACATTTTGCTTGCTTCGAAGTAGTTACGTTATTTCGATTGCACATAATAATATGAGAAAGCATCTATTGGTATTTTAGCCAGGAATAAATAAAATAAAATAATCTTTATTTTCATTAAACAAAAACAAAAAAGACTTGTATACTCTATGTTAGGAGACACGGCCGTTCTTCATTACAAATATTGTATCTCTGTTTCATTTATTTTATTTCAAAACATACTTATTTCTACTTATTTTATATAAAGTGAAAATTAAACAAAATAAAATGAAATCCCGCGTGTACAGTGTGTTTATAAATGCTATGAAAGATGGTGAATGTGTGTGTGTGGTGTGTTTTAAAAACTCTCGTATTCTTCACCAGCCGAGCCTATCCCGGGAAATGGACCTCGAAGAGGCGGCGATGATTCAACCATCAGTGAATATCCTTTCGCTGCTCCCTTGCTGAGGATGTTCGATTCAGCCTTTCTCTTGCGCGCTTGTACTGGCGCTCTAATTAACAATAGATCCGTCGTCACTATTGCCAGGTGGCTCGGGTAAGTGTTTCTTATAGATGTCTTGTCTGGTTTTTTTTTTGCGAAACTTGTAAATTTAATTTTTTCCACAATCTTTATATATTGATCGTGTGGATCCCGGCTTATACCGGCTAGAGCTACCCCCGACTAAGGTATTGTACCAGGGACGCGCAGTACCGTTCTCCTGTGGAAGTATTTCGGCTGATAATAAATAAATATTATATAATACAATACATACATACATTTATATATTATTGGTAAATATTTATTTATATACTTATATTTTTTTTACGTTTAGGTTATAATAATCTATGTAAGTGGGTTTATAGTTTATATTAGTGTATGTATGTATATTTTTTTTTATTTACGTACACACTATGTCTGCCTCTCTTATTTCAATTATCTCTCTCGCGGGTCTGCTGGAAGAAATCTCTCTCAGAGATAAGTTCGCCCTTTGTACTTGTGTTTCTTTTAATGTATTATTTTTTTGTTTTATCTGTGTGTGTGCAATAAAGAGTTAAATAAATAAATAAAAAATACACTTGTCTAATTCTAAACTAGGATTTACTCCTGCGTTATGGAAAGTAAACAAGGATAGGACAATTCACAAATATAACATCTAGACCGGGACCAACTTGTACAAATTGTACAGAGTTGTCTGTCCCCAGTGGGAATCGAACCCACGACCTCTGGTACTCGAGTATAATGACCAATCCACTAGGTCGTTATGATGATTAATATATTGGGAAATAATTGCCAAGTATAAATGTAGAATATACATTTATCGAATAACAATAAAGTCATAATGAATATTATTATTGTGAAGGCAGGCTTGCTGAAATATAGTTTCGGTTGCAGGGGCGAACACCCCAGTGACTGGCGTATCCGAGTTGGTTCCACATATGGGAACAGCGGCGGTGCCGTCTACAATGTCGCTGAGCTCATCTGGCACCCCGAATACGAGTTGGAATTTGCCCACGACAACGACATCGCCATCGTGCGCAGTGCCACCGCCATACAGTTCATCCCCAACGCAGTGCAGCCGGTCCCCATCGCCGGTCCTAATTACGTGGTCGCTGATAACCAAGAGGTGTGGGGCATTGGATGGGGAGAGCCTGTAAGTAATTAAACCGAAGTCGTCAAAACGCACACCGATGTGGTTCTGTCAATATTTTTTTTAGTAAAATCGCACTTGAAATTATAAACCGTCCTATCTCAAACAAGAATGATTTAAGAAAACACGATATAAAAGTTAAAAAAATTATAAAAACAAATCGACTCAAAAGCAGTACTCAATTTTGACCTATTTACTAAGTCTATGAGTATATATTCTTTATTGCACACATTTTAAAAGTAAATACAGTTACAAATTTTGTATACAAAGGCGAGCTTATCTCTAAAAGAGATCTCTTCCAGCCAACCTTACAGGGTGTGAGACAAGGCACTAAGAGCGAGGGGGCAAAAAGTGCATAATATACTACATAATAACTAAATACTGAAACTACTTTACACACATATATGTAATTAATTACATATAGTAAATAAATATTTATAATAAATAATAATAAATATAATAAACATACATAAATACATACATATCATATTGTACTGAGTGAGACAGATAGTGCTCTTTTAGTCTAGTTTTAAAGGATGTCACAGACGTACTATCTCGAATGACCGTCGGCAGTTTATTCCACATCTGCGCAGCTCGGACAGTGAAGGAATTGAAAAAGAATTTGGTGTTGGATTTGGTAGAGTATCTATTTACATAATGGAAAACAAAGATAGCGGAAATCGAGTACCTTTTTTTTGTATTAACAAAGATAATATTTTATTAATACATTTAATAACTCATCACTTCATTTTTTGAGTTATGACGGTCTATAGTTTCATGTGCGAAATAAAAATAAATAAATTGGTGGTGTGTGGTTCCTATGCATAGATAGAATATCGCCATCTCCCTCGCCAATATTCCCGTGGCTGTCGTCAAGGCGACTAATAGTATTATTATTCGAGTTGGGGCTATTTCAAGATCTCAGTCTAGACCTTGTATCACTGCGACCATCTCTGGTCTATTGTGATCGCCACCATACTATAGTTCCGTGTTAAGCCTTGCAGCAGTTAGAAACTGCACAATGTTTTTAGCACTGAGTTGTTTTACTTCGTCAGGGTGAAGCAAGTAGTTACCTAGGTATGTATTTCTTTTACGCATCAGTGGTCCACACTCGCACAGGAGGTGCATGGGGTTTCCTCTGCTTCCTCACAGAGCCTGCACTCTCCTGTGGTTCGGAGATTGAGGTTGAACATGTGTTTGTTCAGGCCACAATGTCCTGTGAGAGCTCTCACTACTATGCGTAAGTTGTTCCTGCTAAGCGCTAGTGCTTCTTAGGCGACTAAGGCATTGCAGCAAGGACGGGCAGCAGCGTTCTTCTGTGTATATTAAGATTGTTACTGCTATCCCAATCCGCCTGCCAAGCGTGGTGTTATGGCTAATACCCCAACGAACAGCCCACTAAAATTGGCATTCTAGTATGGAGGCTTATGTTCAGCAGTGGACGTATTGCGTATAGGCTGATGATGACAAATAAATAAATAAAACATATACATACACTGGTCTAGGACTAATGTTGCTTATGCTTCGCATAATACTTTGGAGGCTTGATTTTAAAAGCTGGAAGTTTGTCGCGCCGTTAGTTTTTCAGTAATGGATTTTGACTCTTTGATATATTTTTCTTTATTCTGCCGTGTGCTTTCCGGTAGAGTAGAATAGGACCACTCCAACTCTTCCCATGGATGTCGTACAAGGCGACTAAGGGAAAACATTATAAAACATCAGTCAGGCCTCCCCAACCCGTCTGGCCAGCGCGGGGAGTGTAGGCCAAATCCTCCGTCTGTCTCCGGCAGATGAGAGAGGGTTGTGCTCCTGCAGTGGAGACAAAAATAACCTGATGATGATGATGATGATATATTTTTGCAGGCTGATATTGTAAATGACCAACTGCGCCACGTCCAGATGTGGAAAATAAACCGGGAGTTATGTGCGGCCGGCAACGCCTTGCTCGGTCGCGTGATCACCGACAACATGATATGCGCCGGCCACCCCGTGTCTGGCAGTCTCGAGGTGTGCTCCACCGACCGCGGCGAACCTCTGCTCCACAACGGCGTGCTCGTCGGCCTCTTCTCTTTCTCGTCGTGTGGCCACCCTGACAAGCATGGCGGGTACACGCGCGTGTCGCGGTACACTAGTTGGATACAGAGCAACGCCTAAACATAATTGAAATAAATAGAATGCACTGTCCAATGTTACTACCTGTATTTTGTTCAATATATCAAATTTACAATTACCCCCTCCCGGAAAATATACATACACATGTTGGCAACATTAATATTGAATATTGTTAATGGCAACACCAAAATAATAGATGTCAAATTTACCACTAAGTTCTTGCCTTCTCGCCGCTCTTTCCGTACCGACAAGTGCTCAATAAAAGTTTTCATACAATTTGGCAATTATTCATTAAAAACAACTGTCAACTCAGCTGCAGAACCCAACAAATCGATGAAAAAACGAGAAAATATGAATTCGCGACTAATTTCACCCCTAAACATGATAATGAGGCGGTACAATGTAGGTACTCAGTAAATGTTCCGAGATTGACTATTCACCACATACATGTCGCAGGCCAATCATAAAATCACATCGTGATCTGACACCATTTCATGATATGCCTGACTGACGCTTAGCCAAATCGTGTAAAGGCTGATTTACAACCAGACATATCGATCGACGAAGATCATCGAAGATGAACGTTCGACGATCTGCCTGGCTACTCACTTAGACATATCATGATATAGCTAGGCAAATCCAAGAATAGTTGTAAAATAGACCACCAGAGGAGCTGGCTGCGCTTTGTTTGCGCGTCATGGCGTCTAACTATAAAAGCGAGTTTGTAAATATAAAATGGACAAACATTGTAGGTAGGTACTAAAATATGTTAAATATTAATAATTGGGTCCAAATTAATTTTTACAAGATGATCGCCACGTCAGTCACCTCTAATATTTTTTGTTTGTTTGTTGTTTTTCTCATGTTTCATAGAATACAATACAATACACTTTATTGCACAATCAAATACAGTTACAAGTTATAAAAGTTACAAATAGTACAATTTAGGCGGTCTTATTGCTCTAAGCGATTTCTTCCAGACAACCTTTGGGTAGAAATATTATGCCAAAGAAAAAGGTGGGTTGCGCTGATTAGGAAATGTAAATGATAAATAGGTACTTATACTCGTATGACTATAATAAATAAATAATAAAAAATACACACATACATTACATATACAACAAATACAAACACATATATTATACTTATACAGTACTAATACAATAAATACATACACATATAGTACATACTCGTACATACGTAAATACATTTTGGGAATATAATTAAATAAGAATACACTACAGTAATTATAACATATACTAATAAGCAAAAAGTGCAAAGCAAAGGCCAATGTGATTAGAAATGCAAAAGGCGCTCCTTGACTTGCTTCTTGAACACGTCAAGGGACTTCGCCTGTCTGGTTGAAACAGGTAAGGAATTCCATAGACGGATAGCTTGGATACAGAAAGAGTGATCATAGAAGTTAGTGAAATGGGAAGGAAGATAGAGTCGTAGGTTATCAGAGGAACGCAGAGGGCGATCATGAGTAGAAGAGAGAAATTGAGAGCGCTCCTTTACCTACTACCTAGATAGGTGTTAAGGGATTAAACAGGATAGAATAGAGAAGAGAAAGAATATGAAAATCATATATAAAATTCATATTTATTGACTTTGAATAGTAATTTCAGATATTCATTTCCTACCATTTCATTTAGTTCTATAAACATTATTGGGGTTCAAGAAAACTGTCTCTACATACTTAATTAATACATTCCACAAACTTACTACAAACGATTGGGCTAATCATAGTTAGCCAAATCCACAAACAATGAGTGTCGAACGATGGGGCTGATCTAAAGTCAGGCACATCATGAAATGGCGCCAGATCACGGTGTGGCTAGACGCATCATGATCTGCCTGATTTTATTATTGGCTTGCGACATATACATTCAATATCCAATATCATGAAATGGTGTGTGGTTTCCGGTAGAGTAGAATAGGACCACTCCAACTCTTCCCGTGTATGTCGTACAAGGCGACTAAGGGAATACATTATAAAACATCAATCAGTCCTCCCCAACCCGTCTGGCCAGCGCGGGGAGTGTAGGCCAAATCCTCCGTCTGTCTCCTGCAGATGAGAGAGGGTTGTGCTCCTGCAGTGGAGACAAAGATAACCTGATGATGATCAAAATTTTAGTAAAAAAAGTTTTATGTGTATTTCTTTAATTATGTTATTTTATACATATTTAAAAAAAATTCACCTTGATAAAACTATAAGTATAATATAGTAGCCTAACACAAACAACATACGAGTATGTTGGCTTTGTCTATAATTGTGGTGGCATCTAGCTAATGTATATTTGTGACTTTCCCTTATGCAAAAATTTATGTACACTCTGTTGGTGAACTAATAAATAATTAAAAAATATTATTTCTTAAAATACTATTTTGATGGTATAGAACAACGGACACGTTGTGATATAAAGGTTTTGCTATAGGGTTTGTTTTTATACAACTTTACGTTTACCCGTCTGCTAATCTGCCAGTTTGCCAGTCTGCCAGTCTGCCAGTCTGCCAGTCTGCCAGTCTGCCAGTCTGCCAGTCTGCCAGTCTGCCAGTCTGCCAGTCTGCCAGTCTGCCAGTCTGCCAGTCTGCCAGTCTGCCAGTCTGCCAGTCTGCCAGTCTGCCAGTCTGCCAGTCTGCCAGTCTGCCAGTCTGCCAGTCTGCCAGTCTGCCAGTCTGCCAGTCTGCCAGTCTGCCAGTCTGCCAGTCTGCCAGTCTGCCAGTCTGCCAGTCTGCCAGTCTGCCAGTCTGCCAGTCTGCCAGTCTGCCAGTCTGCCAGTCTGCCAGTCTGCCAGTCTGCCAGTCTGCCAGTATGCCAGTCTGCCAGTCTGCCAGTCTGCCAGTCTGCCAGTCTGCCAGTCTGCCAGTCTGCCAGTATGCCAGTCTGCCAGTCTGCCAGTATGCCAGTCTGCCAGTCTGCCAGTCTGCCAGTCTGCCAGTCTGCCAGTCTGACAGTCTGACAGTCTGACAGTCTGACAGTCTGCCAGTCTGCAAGCTCCAGCTACTTTGAAAATATCAGTAACAGCTATAAAAAAGGAAATTAAAATCTGCCAAATGTTTACGAATTTGATGGAATAATAGTAATAATTTTGTGAGTATATCATATTAACACTATATTCATATTCAGGGAAAAAAACATCTAAGAACGACTACAACGACTACCACTGACCGTTCTACAACTTTATCGGTACATTATCATATATCAGTAGACGAGTGTAAATTACCCAGAGTGGTACGATGGGCCTAATATATAAGTCAGGTACATCGTGAAATGACGCCAGATCACGATGTGGCAAGGCGCATCATGATTTGCCTGATTTTATAATTGGCCTGTGGTGCTGTATTGTCGTGAGGTTCCCGGCTTAGAATAGGGCCACCCCTATCTTTCCCTTAGGTGTCGTCAAGGCGACTAAGGGATTGCACTAGGGATGGACAGCAGCCTTTGTGTGTATGTTAATATCATTACTGCGATCACCAATCCGCCTGCCAAGCGTGGTGATTATGGCAAATCCCCCAATGGACAACTTACCAATATGGGTATTCTATTGGGGAGGCCTATGTCCAGCAGTGGACGTATTTAGGCTGATGATTATGATGATTGGCCTGCGACATCGGAACATTTACTGAGTACATTGTACTCATCATATCAGCCCTTAGGCGTCCACTGCTGGACATAGGCCTTCCCCAATGAACGCCACCACACCCGGTCCTCCGCCCTCCGCATCCAGCCGCTACCGACCACCTTCTTCAGGTCGTCGGTCCAATTCATATTCCCTCGTTTTTCATTAGGGCATATGGGAGGGGTAATTTAACATATTAAATAAAATACAGTTTACATGACTGTGCATCACATTTATTTCAATTATTATCTTTAGGCATTGTTCTGTATCCAAGTAGTGAATCGCGACACGCGCGTGTATGCGCCAGGGATATCAGGGTGGCCACAGTATGAGAAACAGAAGAGGCCGACGAGCACGCCGTTGTGGAGCAGAGGCCCGCCTTGGTCGTCGTAGCACAGGTCGCGACCACCAGACACAAGGTCGCCGGCGCATATCATGTTGTCGGTGACCACGCGACCAACGATAGTGTGGCGGTCCGCACATAACTCGCGGTTTACTTTCCACATCTAGTACGCGTAGCAATGTGTAGCTATTTATATTTATAAACTAGCTGTGCCCGGGGCCCCGCTCCAGCGGTGCTATTCTGTAAAATACAATCTCACGTGCGAGTCTCACTCTAAGAGTTCACTCACTTTGAAACCTAATCCATTGGAATTCTGTAAACATTCTAGAGCACTGGCGACGTAAAGTGAACAAACGGCCTCCGTGGCGGAACGGGTAGCTCTCGGACTGCCACGCCGGAGGTTGCGGGTTCGAATCCCGCTAGGGGCAAATGTTCGTATGATGAATATGCATGTTTGTACCCAAGTCTTGGATGTTTATATATTTATTTAAGTATGTGTATCCGTTATCTAGTAACTATACCACAGGCTCTGCCTAGTTTGGGACTGGATAATAGGTGTGAATATCTGAGATATTTATTATTTATTTATTTATTTAAAAATTATTAAAATGTTTGCGGTTAATAGTAGTCTTATCGCCTTAAGCGATTTCTACCAGACAACCTTAGGTTAGAAAATATTATGCCAGAGAATTTTTTTTAACAACCAACAATTATTTCCATGATTAATAAATCATCATCAGCGGAACTACCTACGTCCACCGCTGAACATAACCTCCCAAACAGAATGCTAATTTAGTGGACTGTCCATTGGGGATTTCGCCATAATCACCAAACTTGGCAGGTGGATTGGTGATCGCAGTAATGATCTTAATATACACAGGAGAACGATGCTGCGCGTCACTTTTGCAATACCTTAGTCTGGGGGTAGCTCTTGCCTGCCTAAGACACGATCAACATATTAAGATTGTAAAGAGAAAAATTCGCAGAAAAAAACATATAGATTTTTTTTTGTCTATAAGAAATACTTACATGAAACACCAGGCAACAGTTAGGACGGATCTGTTGTTAATAAGGGCGCCAGCACAAGCGTGCAAGAATGGGGCTAAATTGAACATCCTCAGCAAGGGAACAGCGAACGGATATTCACTGATGGTCGCATCCGAGCCGCCTGTGACTCGTACAAATCCATTTCTCGGGATCGGCTCTGCTGGTAAGGAATACAAGAGTATTTAAAACCTTATATATTCTTTATTGCACATGATTTTTTTACAAAAAAAGAGCACAACATAAAAATGTACAAAGGTGGACTTATCTCTATAAGAGATCTCTTCCAGCCAACCGTCACTGTGGGAAAAGCTAAAACAAGCGGTAGGTCAAAAAGAATAAAAATCAAATGTGCTTGGATATTGAAATTTTATAATATAGAATAAATGAGTAGGTAAAGCTATTGATATATACTAATATAAGTTTAACCTTCCTGACTATAAATAAAAATATTATTTATGCTATCATCATCATCAGGTATTTTTGTCTCCACTGCAGGAGCACAACCCTCTCTCATCTGCCGGAGACAGACGGAGGATGTTATGCTATCGATAGGCGTAAACAAAATATCGGAACTATTTCGAAGCAAGCAAAAAGCAATTGTAAATTCGAGAGTGGGCCTGCTACCATCTGCGCGCTATTCTGGCGTGCCCCATAAAATTATAATTTTAATTTCATAATGTTAGTTCTTTTCTACGCCACGGTAATATAAGCCACTCGAAATACTAATCCTGCGCAGACGAAGTCGCGGGCACCAGCTAGTGCAAAATAAATTCAATTCCTAACTATAAATCGTTCAGTTCACGAAGGCATGCCTCGCTACTTTTAGAAAGGGGTCGAGCGCGAGACGCAGGCAGCGAAACCGAAAAGTATAAACAGTATTTAATTGTACGTATGCATACATTGATGTCTAGAATAAATACAGTAATAATATAACGCGTGCAATGAAAAGTAAGTGATTTGTGAGAAAGAGTGGGCATGCCGTCGTGAATTTAATTATCTGTATACAGCGTTTATCTTAATAACCCATAGGTACAATTTAAAACAAATGTATATTCAAATTATCTAAATTTAGCCATATACTCGTATAAAGATTTAGTAGTGATATAAACGCTAATAAACTAAAAACAGTGCAACCAAAATGAAGGTACTGATGTTTATTTTATACCTACTATAGTTTAAATAATTCTGGGTCAATACTAAGGAACTACAAATAAAGTTCAAGATGCGCAAAAATCAACAACAACCATAATTAAATAACTTACCCGTAACGGCAGCAAAGCAGGCCAATAGCAAAACTGGGAACTTCATCATCAGACCTTTGACAGTACAATGGCATTAGCTTTTTTCTCGAAAGGACATTGCTATTGGCCCTGAAGGCCTTCACAGCTTCACCGGAGAAAATTAGCACGAGTGGTTGTAGAATATATATTAGTACGACATCTGATAACTTTCATTCATGCATGATCATTATGAGACCAAGATAACTGATAAACATGATTTTATGAATCACATAATTAATATACAGACACAAAATTTATGTACGTACATCTATCACAAATATTCTCAGACATACACACCAATTATCCAGTCCCAAACCAGGCATGGCCTGTGCTATGGTTACTAGATAACGGGTACACATACTTAAATAAATATATAAATATCCAAGACTTCGGTACAAGCATTCATATTCATCATACGAACATTTGCCCCTAGCGGGATTCGAACTCGCAACCTCCGGCGTAGCACTACGAGAGCACATGTAGGTACTTACATAACATCACACACTTATATTTTAATAATTTAGCATACATACTCTTTCTTATACACCACCATCCAATCATCAGTCATCCTTATTTTATTAAACACATAATTAATATACAGACAGAAATTTTCTGTATGTCTGTATGTTACACCTTCATCATCTTAGACCAAATCTGACACTGGGCTCTATTCTGAAGGTACAATGTTAAAATTAGACAGCACTAAAGCTGTTGCTATCCTTGTCACACAGTATTATGAAGATAAAGACGAAACCAATTTTAGCGCCGTCAAATTTTAAATGTGTGTCTTCAGAATCGGGAACACTGTTTGGTTAATCCTCTTCTCTCTTATTTAGGCAACATATTAAAAAACTGTGCCTCTCACAGCCCTAGCTCTCCGACGAATATTGGGTGCGATCGGACCGGGCCAATCAGCTTGTATCCCTATCCGCCCGCGGACCTCAAGATTTTGACAGAACGGAGTTAATCTATGAATAAAAGTTAAATGATTAATAATTTGAGTAGTAATAACCTTAAAGTTGTATTTTAATTAATTATATCACTTGGGTACTAAAATATACTTGTGCAAAAATGGGGTAGGGTTGTGAGCTTGTTTTATATTTGAGTGACCAATAATTTTATCAATACGCTTGGAATCTAATATTTGAGTTGATTACATCCATTTATAATACATTATACCGACTGTAGAGATTATGAGATAATGCATTGATTTAAATGAATATAGGTACAAGATATAATTAATACCTTACACATGGGCTGATTGATAGGTACTCGTATGATGCGAGATAGGCGGTAGACCAAAAACACGTGTAAAATGTACGTACTCGATGCACTAACTTTGTACTTGCTGGAATAAATCCAATTTGTATTCTCTGCCCTCTGCTTTATCATCAGCAAATGTACTGGACTGTATTAGTAACAAAAGATAGGTACCTAATTTTACCTGACTTAAAGGTATCGAATTTACCGCCTCGTTGGCCAAGTGGTTTGGTCATTAGACTCGAGCGCCAGAGGCCGTGGATTCGGTTCCCACTGGAGACAGACACTCTGTGCAATTTGTATAAGCTGGCAGACTGGCAGACTGGCAGACTGGCAGACAGAATATCCATACAATTGACTAATCCCAAACTCGGATTCTCTCCTGTGCTATGGAAATTAAACAAGGCTTGGACAATTAACAAATATAACATCCAGACCGTACAAATTGCACGAAGTTGTCTGTCGCCAGTGGAAATCAGACCCACGACCTCTGTCACTCAAGTGCAATGACCAATCCACTAAGCCAACAAGGTGGTCCAGTGCAATGAGTACATATAAGTCATTTTTAGGGTTCCGTAGCCAAATGGCAAAAAATGGAACCCTTATGGATTTGTCATGTCTGTCTGTCCGTCCGTATGTCACAGCCACTTTATTCCGAAGATTTTCACACAAAAGTAGAAAAAAAACAATAAATTTTGGGGGTTCCACATACTTAGAACTGAAACTAAAAAAAAATGTTTTCATCAAACCCATACGTGTGGGGTATCTATGGATAGGTCTTCAAAAATGATATTGAGGTTGCTAATAACATTTTTTTCTAAACTGAATAGTTTGCGCGAGAGACACTTCCAAAGTGGTAAAATGTGCCCCCCCCCCCCCCCTGTAACTTCTAAAATAAGAGAATAATAAAACTACAAAATATAAATGATGTACATTGCCATGCAAACTTCAACCGAAAATTGGTTTGAACGAGATCTAGTAAGAAGTTTTATTTAATACGTCATAAATCGTAAACCACAATACTATTATTAAAACATCGATCAAAGTTACAACGAACTACAATAACTTTTATATTATGTTACTTGCTGCTACGGAACCCTTCATGGGCGAGTCCGACTCGCACTTGGCTGCTTTTTTTATCTACCACCTATCTCATAGGAAATGAGATAGCTTTTAGTGTAAGTAAAATGTATTTAATTATATGTATAATCAATTAGATAATTGCATTATCTCTGAACCTCCATAAGTCTAATTGCTACTAAGTAATGTGTTAAATATTAAATGGGTATAACTGAAGATTAGATTTTAAGGGTATTGATAAACTTATTTATAAATCAATCAAACACAAGACAAGTTCACAACCCTACCGCACTTAAGGTAAAAACTAGAGCAATTCAAGTGTGGGAAAATTAAAAAAAAATTGTGCGACTGGACCGAGCCAATCCGCGAGTAGCCCTCTCCGTCTGTACACCTCAAGATTTTAAAAGAACTGTTTGCCGAAGACGAATGTAGGACGCTGATTGGCCCGGTCCAGTCGCACCCAATAGAGTTATTAGTCGATGCAACGATTTCGTTGTGTTCGTCGAAAAACTATGGCTGTGAGAGGCACAATATTTCACTCTTCTCTCTAGACAAGAATCAACCAATAGTGGGCAGATGCAGACTAGATTACGTAGTAACATTAAGTATTCTCTGCTATGACGATGAGACGGTGTGACTCGGTGTGACAGACGTATAGACAGATATTCTCTGTCTATATATTATGTATATAAGTGATAAAATTAAGGTTATTGATGCACTGATTATCGTCAATGAATGAAAATTATCTGATGTCGAACTAATATATTCTACAAGCGACTCGGGCTTATGTTATTATACTGTATGTATGTAAACGCTTTATTGTACCAAAAATAACAACAACAACCATAATAAAATAGGAATTAAACTGTGTACCAAGCCGGACTTATCCCAAACTGTCAAAGTAATTGAGATGAAGTTCCCAATTCTGCTATTAGCCTTTTTTGCTGTCGTGACAGGTAAGTTATTTAAATATTGTTGTTGATTTTTGCGTATCGGGAACTTTATTAAGATTTCTATTGACATAGAATTATTCATACTATAGTAGGTACAAAAGAACTATCGGAACATCTTGATATATCAATAGGTATGCCATGTGGTTTCCGGTAGAATAGAATAGGACCACTCCAACTCTTCCCGTGGATGTCGTACAAGGCGACTACGGGTAATACATTATAAAACATCAATCAGGCCTCCCCAACCCGTCTGGCCAGCGCGGGTAGTGTAGGCCAAATCCTCCGTCTGTCTCCGGCAGATGAGAGACGGTTGTGCTCCTGCAGTGTAGACACAAATAACCTGATGATATCAATAGGTACTAAATCTTCATACATCTAATAAATAAAATCGTAAACATCGCGTGTCTGTACATTGAAGATATTTGCAAAAAAAAATTTAGGGGTGTAAGGATAAGTAATAGAATACATTTCAATTTTGTCTGTTTGGGGCGGCTCTGTAAATTCGAATAGAATATTTGTTTTACAGAAACGTTGCATAAGAATCCTAAGCGGAATATTCTCGAGCAGAGAATCATGCCGATCGTCTTTTGTTAACCTAAAGATACACACAGCCACTGCACTGTACATTATTGAATTGTGTAAACTTGTCAGACGTTATCCTGAGAAATTTCCACACAGACCGGATTTTAAAAGTGATAGGCTTAATCTCCGTCACAAACCTGAACTGCAGGTGCCTAGATGCCGTACTGCAGCATATCAACGGACCTTTTTACATAATAAATTGTCTGAGGAGGTCAAGTCCTTAACTGATAAAAAGTTTCTAAGTGAACTAAAATTATTACTTACCAAAAAATGTCCATACAACCTAGATGAATTTATAAATGATGGATAACTGATAGAGCTTTTTAATTCTTGGTGTTAGTTTCGTGACGTGTCTATTTTAATTTTTAATATCTGACATTGTGTAATTTAGAATTTAATAAAAATAATAATTTATTTTCAAATAACTTCAGATTACAGTGGGTACTTATGTATAACTATGTATATATGGCATGCGATAGGGATCCCTGCTTCCTAAACTAGGTATAAACCGGTGTCTCAGAAGACAGTTCCTCCTCAAGTTAGTTCAGCATTAGAGTTACATTTGGCCATCATCAAAAGTGACATTGTTCTTTTCCTTCTTTACATACGTTACCATTTGCTAGCTTCAGGTATGTTGTGTTTGTGCCTATGTGAGTGTGTGCTTGTGTAGGTATGTGTGTGTGTGTGTGTGTGTGTTTATTTATTTATTATAAGATATTTTAAGCTACACCCTTGGGTACAGTTGTATTGGGACTAAAACATATTTTAAGAACTCGATCGTACATACAATTTAAGGCTGAATAAATTAAATGAATCATTTTTGGAATTTTTGTCTGTTTGTCTGTGAGTTTGTGCACGTATAAATAACTCTGTTAACATGTCCGGGATGTAAGCTTCAAAATTTATTCATCGGATTTTCATGCATCTTATCTAGGTTGGCAGATTTTAGAGATGGCAACTCTAGACATTCCCCAATGAACGCCACCATAACCACTCCATCCAGCCACTTCCGGCCAGCTTCACGCGAAGCCTCTTGCACACGACCGACGAAGCGCACGGAGGGACACCGGACGCATTCCCAGGGCGATCTCCCGGGTACCTGCTCTATTTCTTCTGTACGTCAAAAACAGCGACCGCAGGGTTTTAGTCGGTGCAAGCCCGACCCGCAAGAGGCGAGTAGTGTTTCGACACTAATAGAGAGGCAAGGAGTCTAAAATCCCTAAAATAATAATAATAATATGTCAGACATTCACACCAATTATCCAGTCCCAAATTAGGCGGAGCCTGTGTTATGGTTACTAGATAACGGATAAACATACTTAAATAAATATATAAACATCCAAGACTTGGGTACAAACATTCATATTCATCATACGAACATTTGCCCCTAGCGGGATTCGAACCCGCAACCTTCGGCGTGGCAGGCCGAGAGCTACCCGTTCCGCCATGGAGGTCGTCAAAAATAGTGTGCAGAACTTTGTTTATGAAATATAATGTATTTATTTCTAGGTTAAGGTATTTATTTATAGGTCAAAATGTCCGATAACAAATGATTTTATTATTATTCTAAGCTATGAGATGGGTGAATTTAGTGTATATAATTAAAAGGTATTTAATTATGTCTTTCACGCATTTTCATTCAAAGCTTTATCTGTAAATATATTTAAGTTACTAATTAATCGACATGTGATAAAAATTAAATAGGTATAATATAAAGATTAGGTTATAACGGTATTGATAAAGTTATTTGTTACTCACACACAAAACAAGCTCACAACCCTACCCCACTCACGGTATACTACGGGCAATTCCACTATGGTGCAAATATGATTGTATGTACGACTGGATGGAGAAATTGTTTACGTCATATAACATATTATGCAATAGGATTATTATTATTTTATATTATATATATTATTATTAATATTTATTATAACAATGTCAAAATACCTCGAATTAAAAGTCTGTAAAGTTATAAAATACTATGTAAATCAATTAAAAACAGTCAATTATTTTGATTAATATTCAAGACTATTAAATTTGAATATTGACAATGAATGGAAATAAAAAGATGCGGAAGAAAATCATACGCCGTTCTTTTGCCAAGGTACGAAATGATAAAGTTGTGACAGACGTACCTACATACAGAAATATTTTGTCTGTATATTATTTGTGTGATTCATAAAATTAAATTTAGATTATCGTGAAGAAAATTATCAGATGTCGTGCTGATATATATTCTACAACCACTCATACTAATGTCATTGTACTGTCAAAGGACTGAAGATGAAGTTCCTAGTTTTGCTGTTAGCCTGTTTGGCTGCCGTTACGGGTAAGTTATTTTAATATTGTTGTTGATTGTTATTAATAACTAGATATCACTACTAAATCTTTATACATAGGTAGTGGGCCCGATTCTGAAGGCACACATTTAAAATTTGACAGCGCTAAAACTGGTTTCGTCTTTATCTTCATAATACTGTGTGACAAGGATAGCAACAGTTTTAGTGCTGTCAAATTTTAACATTGTGCCTTCAGAATCGAGTCCAATTTTAATATAAATATGTCTTAAAAGATTTATTAAACATATAATTAATGTGTCAATGGGCTCGATTCTGAAGGCATAACGTTAAAATTTGACAGTACTAAAACTGTTGCTATCCTTGTCACACAGTATTATGAAGATAAAGACGAAACCAATTTTAGCGCTGTCAAATTTTAACGTTGTGCCTTCAGAATCAGGCCCAATATTATACAAAAGTAACTTTCTTCTCGTAAATCAATGATACGGCACGGGTTATAAGATAGAAACGCCGGTTAATTAAGGATATGTAGCGTGTGACCTTGGGGTATTCCTCCCTCAACGCATGAGTAGAGAGAGGCAAGCGTCGTAGGCGTTCCGCCGATTAACTTCGGGAGCGCTCGGGAATGATCGGGACCTCGCCTCCCTCACCGCGTTACGCGATTTTCAATAATTTTCATACACAGTCGACCGGCAGATACTCTGAGTTACGGACGTTAGCGCTATCCCGTTTTCGTTCCTGTGCGCTCGCGAAGCTTCCAAGGTTTCCCTTTTGTTTTTTTGTTTTCATCCGGAGCTGTGCCCGGAATTATTGTAATTTGTGCGTTTGTTCGGTCATTAAACCCGTACCTATTGAACTTCACGCATAATCATTTAACCCACCCCCTACAGATATAATTTATTTAAAACAATAAAAATCACTACACTGACACACTATTACTTACTACTAGGACACAAGGACTTCTAACTTGCTCATAGTTCGCTTAAAGAGTTCCGAATCGTTTGCTTCCAAAAACTAAATTGTCCCCGATGCATAATCCGGAGGGCAAATTCACATGAACGTTCTAGACGCACGGCAATCCCGACCCGCTATGTCATTCTCGAGAGGTACGCGGGCCCCGCTATTAATTCCGTTTCCTTCGTTTATTGAGTATCATCTCACACCAGTTCTCGAATGTAAAATTGTTTTTGCGTGCTTGGATATCGTTTCGATATAATTAATATATTTTTTTTCATAATTCATTTATTGCTATAAATTACATGTAGGTACAGATGTTATTAAAATATACAATATTTGGTAATTGATCAGTGCAACTGTACCCACAGGGGTGTAGCAAATAAAATAATATTAAAACACATGCAACACAAAGACACAACACAAATACATCAACGTATAAAAATAACTCAAAACAGAATTTCAATAATATCATTCATACACTGATACATTAATTTCAAACTATTACTAAAACGACATGTTCTTATACTAATCAGCACACTTTATATTAATATTCTAAAAATTCATTTAAGTTATATAGACAATTATTGGTCCGGAATTGTTTTAAAAATTGTAAGTCAGTAAAAGCTTTCATGTTAATTGGCAATCTATTATACACCCTAATTGCATTATAAGTGTTATAAGTAAGGGTCAAGAATTCTCTGGTACGAGGCAGTCCTGTGTGTTGGCACTTACAGTCCCCTCTCGTAGAGCATGTTTAATCGAGTGCTCTTAGTCTGGTCTATTTGGAAAGAGTTCGGGATAGCGTGCGATATATTTAGGTACACACTATGTCTGCCTTTATTATTTCAATTATCTCTCTCGCGGGTCTGCTGGAAGAAATCTCTCTCAGAGATAAGTTCGCCCTTTGTACTTGTGTTTCTTTTAATGTATTATTTTTTGTTTTATCTGTGTGTGCGCAATAAAGAGTTAAATGAAAATGAAGGTATAATTTTTCTTTCTTATACTCCTCACCAGCCGAACCGATCCCAAGAAATGGACCTGGAAGAGTCATAGGCGGCTCGGCGACGACTATCACTGAATATCCCTTCGGTGCTGCCTTGCTAGAGAGTATCAACCTGGTCACTTACTGGCTGCATTGTGGTGGCAGCATCATTAATAATCGATCTGTCCTCACTAATGCCAGGTGTTACGCGTAAGTATATTTTTTTATCCTTCCGTAATAGCGGTATTACATTCCTAACCTATACCCCTTACCCATACCACCATTTTCTGTCTTTCTCGCCCCGATCCCTGGCCCGTCCGCCAATCCAAGAACTGCTCCAAATAATTTTTTTTTTTTTTTACATTTCAAAATTACAATAATTAAAATAATTTAAAATTAGTGTTAACAAGTTTCATTTTTAAATGAAGGGCATGTAACATTTTACTATGGAGCCTGGCATACCTACTGTCGGCCATTTTGAAAAAAAAATTGAAATTGCAGCCACTGATCAAATTTCGAAATATCGATAGAGGACTTCAATACAAAAAAATAATGTAACATAGTCAAAATCCTAAAGTGTCTACTTTCAGAGATATTAAAGGTCAAAGACATCATATGACGATCTAATCCATTCGTATTAGGTTGGTCTTTGTACCTACTTTGCACATATTTTTTAGTTAACTAGCATATCTACATCTATATTTCATTCCAGATTAATAGTCCTATGAAAACAAACGCATTTGCGTCTCGAAAACAAAATACACAATAGATGGTGTTCCTAAGTGAACCGCAAAGTTTACTTGGTAATACAAACCTATTTTTGCTGCTGGTGACCCTTTCATGTATATGTTATCGAGACGTAAATAGCGTTGGTTTTCATAGGACTATTAATCTGGAATGAAATATACACTAATGTTATAAAGAGGAAAGATTTGATTATTTGTTTGTTTGGTTGCATTGAATAGGCTCCGAAACTATTGGACCGATTTGAAAAATTCTTGCACTGTTGGGAAGCTACACTATTTGCGGGTAATATAGGCTATATTATATTTTAAAAAATTTAGGGATCCTTACTAAAACTCCAATAATGTAACCCAAGGTGACCTACAAAATTCCCCAAAACAAATGACTTACAAAATTCTTTACATCGCGTGCGCTGCGAAAATTATTAATGATACAACAAAATAATGTACAAGGACTTTACAGAACACATCCTTGTCTACAGAAAGTGTCGCGACAGCATATGTCTAACTATTATAGTTATGTCACAATAAGTGTTCTTCATTTAATTTTTTTAATTGAAAAAGATTTAATTTGATTTAATGATTTAATTTTTTTAAATTAGAAAGATATCATAAGTTTAAAAATGTAAGTATCAGAAAAAAGTCGCGTGGTCGCTCACCCCTCACCCCGATATCGAATAATATTCGCATGAAGGGAGCTCCCGGGAGCGAGAGCGAGAGCGGGAGCTGGAGCGGAAGTGGGAAGGGTAGCGGATTCTGTAGTCCACGCGAGCGGAGCCGCGGGCACAGCTATTCATGATAAACATGAAGAAATGTCAACTTTATTTAAACAAAAAAAAACAATAATTCTGTAGCCCAACGGGCGGAACAGCACGCTAATTTGATGTATATAAATATTGCCAAAGCATAACCATATTAATAGATTTATTTTAGGATTTAGTAATACATAATAATGTGTAATGTTAAGTTATCCACGCGGACGAAGTCGCGGGCAACAGCTAGTTAAATATAGTTTAGAGCCACATCATCATCATCATATCAGCCTATGGACGTCCAATGCTGGATATAGGTATCTTTATTTTTGAAATTAAAATGTAATAATGAATTGTGATATATATTTATTATAACTATGCAAAATTCCAGTTTAGATGGCCCTTTCATCTGAATTGGTTTCTAATTTTCTAAAATAACTTTCGAAAGTGCCATCATGTAATACAATAACCGACACATCCATTTATACATCGCGAGACCTTTGCTCGGCAGTACTAGCTGATTCATTGTATAATCAGATATTAAATACATTTTCTTCATCGATGGTAAGCTTAAAAACTTTGATTGCAGACTACGACACCCTATAAGCCAGCTTATCAGAGTTGGTTCCACATATCCGGACAGCGGTGGCTTCGTCTACGGCGTCGTTGAGATCATCAGCCACCCCGACTACGACTTTCGCTTGCCCTACGAGTATGATAACGACATCGCCATCCTGCGCAGTGCCACCCCCATACAGTTCATCCCCAACGCAGTGCAGCCGGTCCCCATCGCCGGTCCTAATTACGGGGTCGCTGACAACGAAGTTGTTTGGGGCATTGGATGGCACTATTTTGTAAGTTATTTAAGAAAAGCATAAGGAATAAGTAACCGAATACTCCTGTGACCTCAAAGTCACCAAAAGGAGAATGCCCAAAAGTGGGCCTAAGATGCGTCTTCACCATTCATGTACCAAAAATATTGGTCTGAATTATGAATTCCTTCAATTTTTTTTTAAAGCCAATGGAATAGGGAGTTTAAAAATAACATATAATATAAACGTTGATTGATTTCCGCCGGCCGACCGGCATCTTTTCAACTAGTGTAGTGAAAGCAGAATTAAAATCGATATATAGTTATAATCGATATTTTTCAACAATATTTGATACTACCTTTCAGTTACTAGCGCGATAATCCACCCATCATATTTTTCATTTACTGACTGGAAATACACTATTTGTACTGATTTAAAGTGATACACATGTTCTTAAAAGATATTTATGAAAGTATTGTTACGTAACCGAAATATCGATTATTCAATTTGTTAAATCGATGAAGTTGAACCTCACTATTGATATGCACTATGGTTTCGTACTGTGACGTCATATCCGATATGATTTCAACACTTGTTTTGGTCCGTTTGTTTACATTGTGTATTTGGGTGAAAAAATCTATTTTAACGTGCCTAATGTAGTGTCGAATGCAATATACCGTCGTCGACTAATAACAACACTATGACATCAATATCTGGAGCGGTTAATCGTGGATATATACCCACGGTTTTGTGAAAACTGCATGCCAACGAAGATTTTATTCCAAGTAAGATTATTGAATTTTCCCACTAAATATTTAAACGATTTTCTTTTTATAATGATCCTGAGTATTTTGCCTGTATCGTGACGACAATTTGATCCAGACGCAAGGTTAAAAGTTCAAGGGCAAACTCCCATACAATTTTGGGCATTCTCCTTTATGTGGTACTATTTCTTTTAGGCTTTCCTGAATGATCTCAGAAAATATATTTTTATTTAGATTTTCGAAATCCTCCTGTCATGTCGGTTAGTTTTAAATATTAATCGGTTGAGTGGTTTTGAGTTATTCAAACCGACATACTAAATTTTCATAATATCCACAAAATATTAGTACACAGTAGCTACTTACTAATATTAAGTAGCCTACCTATACAAGAATGCGCGACCGAACGAAGTTTTTTTATTGAATATTTTAATGAAATGAGCGACCGAAGGATACTTTATTTATTGAATATGATATGAGTATAACATACAAGCTGAAAATTAATAAATATCAAACACATATAACTTAAATAAAAAATTTCGCCTAATTTGTCCAGCGACTGGTGCTGCAAAGTGCCTAGGACACTCGCTACGTTTCCCCGCTGGACGGGGGGGCCCTAGGCTACGCGCTGTTGAAGATACCTCCCGCTATTTTTCTCCCCAGAAATATCTATTAATTTTAAACCTAATAGGTGCACTAGGTCGCGTGACTCTTTACTCCAAGGGCCTAGAGTCTCGACTGCAAACGCTACGAAATCGTACGATGACTTTATACTCGAGTACTTGAGGTGTTTAGACCGTGCCTTCATTTCGGCGGCGGCGCCAGCAACTTGAGACGTGGAGGAGACGTAAGATGCTGCCAACGTATCCACGCACGTCGCGTCCCAAACCAAGGCTCGGCCTCTGGTCCAGGGAGTAAGAGTCATCCCGTCCGGTCTTTTCCCGTCATCTCTGCTCAGACCCACTGGCTCTAAAATAGAGGGATAGTTCGCGGAGTTTAATGCCCTTTTCAAGATGTTGTTTAGAGTTGAGTGACGCGAGAATCTACCAGCACATTTAGAGCAGCTTAGCCCGTGGCGACTTTTGGAGTTAACTTCCACACCGCAAACGCATCTGTGCACTTGGCACATGTCACAGCCTAAGCGGAGGGAGATGGCGATTCGCAGAGAATTGTTCGAGAGAGAGAGAGAGAGTTGTCAAAATATTTCTTAAAATTTTTCAAGATCTAAGAGTTATAAACTAACTTAATTGAGAACACAGGAAATTGAATGAAGCATCAAGTCATCTGTATTCGATTGCACATTCAATAAACGCAGTTCTGAAGTCGCACTTGAACTATGACAGTACCAAAATTAGTTTTCGCTAAGTACTACTCTGTCAAGAAAGTACCGGGAAAACATCAATAGTACACAAAATGTTAATTATTCATCCATCTTTGTTTCATCACCTTCAAAGTATGCTCCGTCAGAAGCGACACACTTACGCCAACGAATAATCCAATCATCAAAACATTTTTGAAACGCTTTTTCCGGAATTGAGTACAGTTCTCGCCGCGAATTCTCCTTTATGTCTTCTATCGAATGGAAACGGGTGCCACGATATGTCAAACTCGTAGACCCACGTCTCGTCACCAGTAACAATGTGTTTCATGAATGTTGGGTCGGAATTGACTCGTTCTAGCATGTCCTCAGCGACCCGTAAGCGATTGAGTTTTTGGAGAAAATTCAGGTCTTTGGGACTAGCCGAGCGGCAACATGTTTCATACCCAAGTAATTATTTAAAATGGTACGGATCGATTCGTGAGATACAGAAAGTTCAATGACTATCTCTCTCAAAGTTTAATGAGGATTTTCAGTCACTATTTCCTTCACTTTTGGGATGTTAACTTCAGTTGCAGACGTTGATGGCCTACCAGAGCGAGGCAAATCTTCCATCACATCTCGACCGCTTTTGAACGCATTGTACCACTCGTAAGCACGTGTTATTGATATAGTCGACATGCAAAATTTGAGACAAACTCTTTGTTCAATATTTTTGTTCATTATGAAAATCGCAATATACACTAGATATAATGTAACTAAAAACAACACTGTATTAAATATAAATAACAGATACAACTCAAACGCGCAGTGTCGAATCATACGTCGTACGGTTTAGACGCGCATCTGTGAGTTAAGCATTTTAAATTTAATATCGTGTACCTGGTACCAGCTGGTACGGAACGCGTCGAGGCGATCACGCGCGCGTCGTGCGGTCAGTCGACTTATAGTGTGATTTATTTAATTATGCACCTTATGGACAATGGCGGATGATTTAATGTTGAATGGGAACGATACAGAAATTATTAGTGAAGATACGGGGAATACAATAGATGACCTTACACAACTTAATGAAAGTAATATGGAGTCACAGGATTTAAATAATAAACGTGGAAGAGAACAGGATGATAACGAGGACTGGGAGACGGTACGACGAAATGCGAAAAAAAAATCAAGAGATCAACAGAATTTATTATCAACGGAAGAACATACGCAAATCTGCGTAACCAGTAAGGAGATCCTCCCAAAACAATTTGCGTTAGCAAAATTACTAAAAAGTCAAGAGATCTAGGATGTAATTCGGGTAAAATATATTAATCCATTCAAAATTCTATTGACTTTTGGAAACGAATTGAGTGCAGAAAAATTATTAACTTGCCAAGAATTTTCAAAATTAGGATGGAGACTTCAGAAAACATGGGAAGTCGGTCTTTCATATGGTGTTATCAAGAACATTGATTCCGAGTTATCTGACAATGAACTGCTTTTGTACATGTCGAGTGATGTCGACATTATGAAAGTAAAACGCCTAAACCGTAAAAACCAGGAGGGATGGGTACCCAGTGAGACTGTTCGTATTGGTTTCAATGGTTCTACCCTCCCTTCACATGTGTACCTATTTGATATGAGGATTATGGTTGATCGCTACGTGTATCCAGTTACTCAATGTTCGAGATGCTGGCGATTTGGACATGGAATAAAAATGTGCCCGTCAAATAAAACAATATGTCCAAAATGTTCAAAATTCCATTCGAACTGTGAAGCTACATCATTCAAATGTGTGAATTGTCACGGAAATCACATGGCACTTGCAAAAACGTGCCCGGTTTATTTAAAAGAAAAAGAAATAAGAAACCTAATGTCAGTACATAATAGCACGTACCGTAAAGCGATGTCCTTATATACCTCACCCCCAGCTTCGCCGCTACTTCCTTCAAAACGAAGGAATAACATTGAAGAAAGTCAACAAAAAACTACTACAAGTCATTGCGCTTCCACATTGACTTCATTTGCCGAAGTTGTGCGCGGGGAGGAACGCGCCTTAATTCATGACGTTCCTTCTAAAAATGCAACTGCGAAGAAACGACGCAAGAAGAAGAATAAAGGGAACTCTATGTCTAATGAGAATGTTGATGAGAATGATCTGTTTTCTGAATCAGATGTAAATGAAACAGATAACGAAGAAACCCAGGAATCTAAGTCAGATCCATTTCGAAATTTATTGAAGAAGTTAAGGGACATTATTTTTATGAAAGATTATAATCTGGCGGACAAAATTAAATTAGTGGCTAAAGCTTTTATTGATTGGTTTATATCCTTTGTGGTTAAGCATATTTCTGATTTGTCCGTTATAAAAAACTTATTTATAACTTAAAATGGATTTAAGGCCCAAAAAAAATATAAAACTTAATATTGTTCAGTGGAACTGTAGAAGTTTAAGACCAAAATTAAATACATTTGAGCAATTATTAATCCAAGAGAAAATCCACATTGCGGCGTTATGTGAGACTTGGCTGGATCCTGACAGCTCCTTAAAAGTAAGTAACTATAATGTTTTCCGGCAAGATAGAGATGTCGCTTATGGGGGCGTGGCTATATTGGTACATAAATCTATACAAGCTCAAAAATGCCCTTTTATTGTTCGTAATCCAGGTATAGAGATTATACACGTCAAAGTATTTAACTGCGCCCAGATCCATAATCTAATCTCTGTTTATTGTCCCTCTGAAGTCAATACAACTCAAAGTGATTGGGATTTTGTATTTTCTTTGGCAAACAGAAATACAATTATCCTTGGTGACTTTAACGGTCATCATACAAATTGGTCGTATAAGACGGATACTAGAGGCGGCCAAATTTTCGACTCCATATTTGATAACGATCTTGTAGTTTTAAACGACGGACAATATACTCGGTTGCAATTGGTTAACGGCATTCTACGGAAGTCGTCGCCGGATATCACTGTAGTGTCTTCTGATTTATCATTGACTTTTAATTGGATGGTTACAAATGAGACGCTTGGTAGTGATCATTTGGTAATTAAAATAACCTCTGCTATTGATACTCTCCTTAATATTCAAAAGAAAAGAAATTTTAAATTGGCCGATTGGAAGGGTTATGGATTGTATCTTGAGAAAACCTTTAGCAATATGGAGCTACCAGTGGACCCTCAAGCTGCATACGATCTATTTTTATTACATTTAAATAAAGCAGCAAATATATATGTACCTTCCATTAAGATATGTCATAGTCCAGAGCGTGATTTTAGGCCCAAACCATATTGGACTGCAGAATTATCAAGAGCAGTTGCTAAGCGGCGCTTAGCTTTGGCGACCTTTAGGCGTAATCCTACCCCTCAAAACTATGATATGCTGCAGGGGCAAATTAGAGAATGTCAAAAACTTATTCGAAATGCACAGAACAAGGCTTGGCATACGTTTTGTACGTCAGTGGACGAAGTTACTTCCACGTCGGACATGTGGCGTCGGATGAAATGGATGAAGGGCTACAAGTCACCAAGATTATATGTGGATAAAGAAAGAGTTAATCTCCTCTTACATAATTTAGCTCCTGATTATACATTGCCTCCACACCCCATCTTTAATTCGTCCAATTTAGATTTGGAAGCTCCTTTCTCTCTTCACGAGTTAGAGAAAAGTATTAAATCAAAAGACACAGCTCCAGGGTGCGATGACATATCTTTTACAATGATTTTATACCTTCCTATTGTTGGGAAAAAACTGTTGCTGAATTTATTGAATAGATTTTTCTCTCTCGGCTTTGTTCCTAGCCAGTGGAGAGATATCGGTGTCGTACCAATACCTAAGCCTGGACGAGACTCTCTTTCTCTGTCATCACTACGGCCGATTTCGCTTATGTCTTGCATCTGTAAAATTTTCCATTCTATATTGAACAAGAGATTGGAATGGTTTTTAGAAAAAAACGAAGTGTTTTCTGAAGAGACTATAGGGTTCAGAAAGTCTCGTTCCTGCTTGGATAGTCTAAGTCAGTTAGTCGCCAGGATTCAAATTGGTTTTGCCAAAAACCTAATTACTGTTGGTTGCTTTGTCGATATTGAAAATGCTTATAATAATATTGATATCCTTTCGCTATTATCAATATTAGATAAACTCGGCGTCGGGTCTAAATTCTGTGAATATCTTTATTGTTTTCTTAAGGAAAGACGTCTCAAAATTAATGTTAATGACTCGTACATGTCGCGAATTTGTGGTAGGGGTTTAGCACAGGGCGATCCTCTATCCCCTTTACTATTTAATATAGCTACGATAAATATCTGTAGAAGCATAGATAATGTATTCATTTCTCAGTACGCGGACGACTATGTACTGTATTGTACACATAAGGACATTAATGTTGCTAGGAGTAGTTTACAAAATGCCCTTGATGTATTTTTTGACTTAATTGGTATACTGGGCTTAGATATTTCTCCTACGAAGAGCAAAATTTGTATATTTAAAAAAGGTCTGTGTAGAAGTCCTATAAATCTTAATATTAACGGGGCAGCATTACAAGTGGTAGAAAATGTTAAATATTTGGGACTCTGGATGGATCGTTCTTTAAGATGGGCCAAACATATTAATGAAACCAAAGAAAAATCCTTAAAGTTTCTCAGCATTTTGAAGATGTTGGCTGGTCCGGGTTGGGGGATGCACCCTAAACATTTGAGAAAAATATATATAGCATGTATTCGAAGCCGTTTAGACTACGCTGGTTTTCTTTACGATGTCAGCTGCCAATCCCATTTATACAAAATAGAAAAAATCCAAAACCAGGCTATGCGTATTATTGGTTCATTTATTAAAAGCACGCCCATTCATGTGATGGAAAGTGAACTATGTTTACATCCGTTACATATTCGAAGACGATACTTAGCGGGCAAGTTTTGGTTAAAATCAAAGTCTCTACAAAGTAATATTATGATTACATTACTGGAAGACTTGGCTACTCGTTGTCGAACCTCAAATTGGAGTAGGAAGAAGATACCTCTGTTAGTTTTGGTCCATAATTCATTGAAAGATATCCCAGTGCATGTTAGTCGGCGTTTGGAAATGTTTACATTAGATACTTGGGTGAATAACATAAATTTGGCTGACGTTATTAAATCAAAAATAGACTTTATCAATAGAGCTAAACGATCGTACGACATTCTACATCTTAAGGTTCAATGCAATATATTTTTGAAAAATCATTATGAAAAATGCTATACAATCTTTACAGATGGGTCTAAAGACAAATTTAATATGGGAGCTGCCTTCTTTGACCCTCAATCGGGGAGTTTTATGAAATTTCAGTTAGATAGTAGAGTATCGATAATGTACGTAGAACTTTTTGCCATCGCTGAAGCCTTATCTTATGCTGAATCAATTAAGTTTGATAACTTCGTTATATTAACTGACTCTAAAAGTGCACTTCAGCACTTGGCTCGGTGCACCACGACTGGGAGAGGGTTACCGATAGCCTATTCTATTATAAGATCAATTTTAAGATTAAAAGCCAGTGAAAGAAATATTTACCTGCAATGGATACCGTCACACATTGACATTGCTGGGAATGAGAAGGCTGATTACCTTGCTAAACAGGCATGCTCTGAGGGAAATATAGTATCCGTTTTGCCGTACTTCTCTGATTGTATTAGTTTTGTTAAGGATCAGTGTTATCAAATGTGGAACGAATATTTTGATGAAAGATCTAAAGAAAAGGGAATATGGTATAAAACTATTCAACCTACCCCTCTCCGTACACCTTGGATTGATAATTGCTCATTTAATAGATCTGATTTAGTTATAGCTCTAAGACTTCGTTCCGGACATATTCCATTAAACAAATTTGCATTTCTGATGGGCAAAACACCTTCTCCCAATTGTACAGAATGCGATGTACCAGAGGATGTTTATCACATTTTGATGGAGTGTGTCCGGAATGAGTCTTCTAGAATACATATAAACAATAAGTCTAATTTATTGAATGTGGGTCAATGTAACAGTGCCTTGGCTTTTCCACTATCAGATGCTGCCAAGGCACTTTATCGTTTAGTTAAGATTGGAATTAACAGAAGAAATCCATAAGACATTAGTCATGTAGATTTCTTCTGTTAACTGTGTTGTCACCAATAGAGCGACATAGTCGCTGAAGCGACTAAGCTCTTTAAAAAAAGATTTAAAAAAAAAAAAAAAAAACTCAAACGCGCGCCATAATGGAAAAAAGTAGTGCCAATCCAACGACAACAAAAAAACAAAAATATTGAATTTGGAATCATAAACAAATCATCCATTTCCGATACTTTTTTGACTGAATGTATATCTTTTTAGTAATGTTTGACAGAGATATAAATAGTTATTGGATGCTGAAAGATTATTAATCTTCCTTTTTCATAATGTTTCCTGCATTTAATCTCATCGTATTCATCTCTTTGCTTTGGTACCTTATCTTTTTAAGGGCGCAAAGGACTCCAATTCTTTGGCATCCCTTCTGTCTGAATTGCCAAAAGTCAGCTATATAACATCTGTTATGCAGCTATGAAATAATACATATATCCTTAGGATAGAAACCTGTAGTCCTTGGGTTTAGCGTAAGGCATTTCATTCGCACAGCAAGTACTTCTTCTCTACTTTCTTTAGTGTAGTGTTTGTGCTGTTTATTCATGTGTTTTTCCAGTCCTTGACACATACTTTCTACCTTCACAGAATTTGAACTTTCTTTTTCGCTATAATTTTGCAGATGAATGAACCTACGTACAGACCACTGCGCCACGTCCAGGTATGGATTGTAAACCAAGAGTTCTGTACGGCCCGCCAAAACCACATGGGTGACGTAGTCACCGACAACATGATATGCGCCGGCGACCCTGTGTCTGGTGGCCGCGACCTGTGCTACAACGACCGAGGCGGACCTCTGGTCCACAACGGCGTACTCGTCGGCGTCTTCATCTTCTCGGCTTGCGGTCTCAGCGACATCCCTGGCGTTTACACGCGCGTATCGCGATACACTGATTGGATTGTGAGCAATGCCTAGAGATAATTGAAATAAATAATAATTACAGTCAAATGTCTCTCACTGTCCTTGTTTTTCTCCACCAATTAATACCATATTAATTCGAACAATTTTGAGTTTATTTTTATTTTTAAACACTGACTTTGACGGTATGAAAAGAGGGCCAAGTATGTAGTATACAAGTTTTGCTATAGTTTAGCAGGTAGTTAAAAAAAACTCCTTTTCGTTAATCCATACGTCTGTACGCCCGTACGTACGCACGTACGCCCGTACGCCCGTACGCCCGTACGCCCGTACGCCAGTACGCCAGTACGCCAGTACGCTCGTATGCCCGTATGCCGGTATGCCCGTCATGACTGACATAGAATATACAGGCAAAGTTTTTATGCAAGCATGCAAATTATACCTACCTGTCACAAAAGTTCTCAATAATTATACGTGTCTATGTCTACGAGCATCGGTGTTAAAAAATACTTGTTATTTATTCTTCATCTTAGCAGACCCCAGATTATCAAACAGATAAATTATACACTGGTGACTTGGATATAAACTAGTACACATACATACATGGAAACATTCTCCATTTACATTCTATTTTAAACAACTACATCTTAGTAGAGACCACAATTACTTATTGCCGACTTCATTTAGATTCTTTCCTCCCTAATTACAAACTTCATTCTACCTTCACAATATTTGTAATATTTGTTAGTTATAGCTTACTTCCACGATAAAGGCTTAGTAAGGTCAGGAAATCGTTCACGGGACAATGTATTATACGCTTCTGCAACAAACTACGAGAGTAAATCTCAAATATGACGGACAGAAAGTTTAAGATTCACTTTAAAAATAACTTTGTAAAAAGCCTGTTATAAAACCTATTTGAATGACAAAGATGCCTGCTACTAATGTTGCTTCAGCTTTGCACAATCTTTATTTACAAATATTTATTTTTAACTTCGTCCGCGTGAACTACTTAAAATTATTATGTATTTCCCGTAGCAATGGGTATTTTTTCATTATAAAAACTATCCTATGTCCTATTCCAGGACCCAACCTATATGTGTGCCAGGTTTCATTACGAACCATCCAGTGGTTGAAGTGTGATTGAGTAACAGACATCCAAATATCCAAACTTTCACATTTATAATATTAGTAGGATAGTAGGATATAGCTGTGTAACATGCTATATTAAAGATAAATATTCTGTACCTAATATGAAAACCAACCCTATTTGCGTCTCGGTAACATGTACATAAAAGGGTCACCAGCAGCAAAAACAGTTTTGTTTGTACCGTGTAAACTTTGCGGTACACTTCAAAACAACATCTATTATTTAGTTTTCGAGACGCAAATGCGTTTATACATGTCACCGAGAAGCAAATAGGGCTGGTTTTTACTATTGGTTTGAAATGAAATAATTTTTTTGTTTAGTCCTTGGACATCGGTTCTATGTTAGATCGACTGTCGCTCGTTCTTGACATATTCTATCCGAATCATTTATTTCTCACCAAGATTTTACTTTAACAAACAATTGTCTTTCTTTAACAGTGGCTATCCGATATTTCCATCCTGTGGAGTGTTAGGAAAACCGCACGTTGGCGCCATTTTGGAACTTATCCCTCCCTATCCCTAGTTAACGCATTTGTTACAGTAATAACAAACTACCCAGGGACGGCCCTAGGAGGCGATGGGAGTCGCCAAAAATGTATTTAGTTTATTTATTTTCACAAAATCCACAGCACTTAAAAACAATATTAATCCAATTTATAGTTCTTTTTTTTTATTTCATGATAATGAAATAAAAAAAAATGTGTTATAGTAATATGATCGAGTAGTAAGTGTATTAATTATTTATTTATTTTAAATATATAAATGATATAGTTTTATAATTAATTGCTGAGCCAGTAACGACAGATCGTCTCTGTCCATTTTTTTTTTATTTTAGTTTAGTTGCTATCCGATATTTCCATCCTGTAGAGTGTTAGGAAAACCGCACGTTGGCACAATTTTAGTGTCATCTCTCCCTATCCCTAGTTAACGTTTTTGTTACAGTAATAAACTACCCAGGGACTGCCCTAGGTGGGGGTTCCAAAAATTTATTTTATATATTTTTATTTTATTCATTTTCATAAAATCCACAGCACTTAATCTATACCTATAAAAGAAGACACTGACTGGCTGACATATCAACGCACAGCCCAAACGAGTATAGAGACTTGAAATTTTGTACAAAGTTTCCTTATATAGCATAGGCAAGCACTAAGGAACGGATTTTCAAAATTCATCCCCTAAGGTAAAATAGGGGTTCAAAGTTTGTATGCAGTAAAACTATTAGATGGTCCTATCAATTCGAAACTTTGTAGCACTACTCTAAAAACTTAATGATTCAATAAGTATTTTACAGTTTTTGAAAAACTATCCCCTAAGGGGCTGAAATGGAGTTCGAAAGTAGTAGTGTCCAAAGCAATTGCACAAAGGTTCCTCGTGTATCTACGGTATGCACTATCGAAGGTTTTTTTTTCAAAATTTAACCCCTAAGATATTAAAACAGGGGTTCAAAGTTTGTATGGAGAAAAACTATGAAATGTTCCTATCAATACGTAACTTTAAAAGAGTACTCCTAAAGAGTAGTAGTCTTAAAACCGATTGCTCTAGAAACTTGAAATTTATCGCAAAGGTTCCTAATATATCTCATGTATGCACTATAGAAGAATTTTTCGAAAATCAACCCCTAAGGTGGTAAAATATGGGTTCAAAGTTTGTATGCAGAAAAACTATTAGATGGTCCTATTAATTCGAAACTTTGTAGCACTACTCTAAAAATTTAATGATTCTACAAGTATTTTACAGTTTTTGAAAAACCCATCCCTTAAGAGGCTGAAATAGAGTTCAAAAGCAGTAGTCTTAAAACCGATTACTCTAGAAACTTCAAAATTTATCACAAAGGTTCATCATGTATCTCAGGTATGCGCTATAGAAGAGTTTTCTAAAACCAACCCCGAAGGTGGTAAAATAGGGGTTCAAAGTTTGTATGGAGAAATACTATAAAATGTTCGTGTCATTTCGTAACTTCGTAGGAACACTCTAAAAATTTAATAATTGAACACGTGTTCTACAGTTTTTAAAAAACCATCTCCTAAGGGGCTGAAATGGAGTTCAAAAGCAGTAGTCTCCAAACCTATAGATACATTTAAAGTATAAATGATTAGCAAGCTGAGATGGCAGTGCGACCTCGCACCACCTAAATACTTGCTAGGGCCAGCCCAGAAACAACATTAAAAAAGTCCCAAAATAAAGGTTTTTTTTGTCCATAAGGGATAAAAAAAAATCCAATCAAAGTACATGTTCCTTGGTATACGTAAGTATACGTTCCTTAGTACTGAAACAGAATTATTCAAACTATAAGAGTTATAAAAGAATTACAATCAGTACATACTAAAATATAGAACTTTCGTTTTTTTTATTGGCGAGAGATATCAATACAGGTATAAATATAGGTACTCTATACATAGGTACATATAATAAAACAGTAGAAAAGCAAAATAACGGTTCGCAGTAATTTTTTTAATCTCAATGTACGGTTTCGTCTGTACATTGAGGTTAAAAAAAATCACTCTGGATCTTAAGTAATGTCCGGTATTACTAGAGACCAGTACAGTCCAAAAATATAATTAAAAACTTCGTGTCTGTCTGTATGTATGTATATTTGTACAGGCTAATCTTGGAAACTACTAAACCGAATTTGACGGCGTTTTCACTGTTTAATAGCTTTGAGTTCCAGACACAATCTGGTGTAAGTCATATCTCAATAAAATGTCAGAAGACAGACCTCTCATTTCATATAATTTGTATACCTAAAAGTGTAGTTCAACATTTTTGGTCGTGGCAAAAACTTCGCCGAAATATTTTGTAGATTATTTATAATTTATTTTTGTTTAATCTGTTGTATTTTTGGGTATTTCACAAGTTAATTGAAGAATTGTTAATTGAAAAAGAAGTGACATTTACTTCCCCTCGACAGTTTAACGTTACCAGTTACCCTACAAACGAGTGCATAGCTGGCAGTACACACTACTAAGCTGCTGTCGCCCGGCGGGCGGAGCACAGAGATCGACGATATAATTCAATTACTCTTCATTGCACGAGAAAAATACAAACATACAATAATAAAGTAGCTTACACATGTACATCCAGTCGGTCTTATCGCTAAATGCGAATGATATTGTACGTATTTTAAATCTGCTTATCATACCAGCCCTTAGACGTCTATTGCTCGACATAGGCCTTTCCCACTGAATACCACAACACTCGATACTCCGCCCTCCGCATTCAGCCACTTCCAGCCACCTTCAGGTCGTCGGTGGAATGCGAGCGAGGAGGAGGGACACCGGACGCATTCCCAGGGCGATCTCCCACTTTCTTCTGTGCGACGAAGACAGCCACAACAGGGTTTTAGTCGGTGCAAGCCCGACCCGCAAGAGGCGAGAAGTATTTCGACTTTATTACTCTAAATTGCTTAAAATATTGTGCCGAACTTTATTTATTTATTTATTTAACTCTTTATTGCACACACACAGATAAAACAAAAATAATACATTAAAAAGAAACACAAGTACAAAGGGCGAACTTATCTCTGAGAGAGATTTCTTCCAGTAGACCCGCGAGAGAGATAATTGAAATAAGAGAGGCAGACATAGTGTGTTCGTAAATAAAAAAACATATACATATATTTCATTCCAGATTAATAGTCCTATGAAAACAAACGCATTTGCGTCTCGAAAACAAAATACACAATAGATGGTGTTCCTAAGTGGACTGCAAAGTTTACATGGTAATACAAACCTGTTTTTGCTGCTGGTGACCCTTTCATGTATATGTTACCGAGACGTAAATAGCGTTGGTTTTCATAGGACTATGAATCTGGAATGAAATTTAAATACACTAATATAAACTATATACTCACTTACATGGATTATAACCTACACGATAAAAAATATAAGTATATAAATAAATATTTACCAATAATATATAATTATAATATACATTATTAAATAATAATAATATACAAACATTCATAAATTACATTTAAGATATGGATTCCAATCCTAACTTAGTGACAGATAGTGTTCCAGCCCTTAGTTAGACGTCTATTGCTCGACATAGGCCTTCCCCACTGAATGCCACAACACCCGCTACTCCGCCCTCCGCATTCAGCCACTTCCGGCCACCTTCAGGTCGTCGGTCGAGTGCGGGCGGCAAAGCGCAAGGAGGAGGGACACCGGACGCATTCCCAGGGCGATCTCCCACCTACTCTTTTTCTTCTGTGTGTCGAAGACAGCCACTGCAGGGTTTTAGTCGGTGCAAGCCCGAGGAGGAAAGAAGTATTTCGACGTTATTGCTCTAAAATGCTTAAAATATTGTGCCGAACTTTGTTAATAAAGGTATTATAATGTATGTATTTCTATGTTAAGGTATTTCTCTATGGGTCTAGTGGCCCGATAACAAACGATTTCATTATTATTTTAGGCTATGAGATGGGTGAATCAGTGTGAAATATGTAATTAAAAGGTTTTTAATTATCTCTATCCTGCTAAAGTGACTAATTAATCTATATTTGATAAAAATATTAAATACGTACCTATAATCTAAAGATTAGGTCCTAACAGTATTGATAGAGTTATTTGTCATTCACAAACAAAACAAGCTCACAACCCTACCCCACTCACGGTACCTCGGGGCAATTCGACTATGGAGCAAAGGCGATTCATCATCAGGTTATTTTTGTCTCCACTGCAGGAGCACAACCCTCTCTCATCTACCGGAAACAGACGGAGGATTTGGCCTACATACACTCCCCGCGCTGGCCAGACGGGTTGGGGAGACCTGATTGATGTTTTATAATGTATTCCCTTAGTCGCCTTGTACGACAGCCACGGTAAGAGTTGAAAGCAAAGGTGATCACATAGTTTATATGTATGTACGACTGGATGAAGACATTGTTTAGGTCATATTATTTATTACGCCAACTTATAATGCTATTAAGTTATTATTATTTTATATTACACTAGTTATTTTGATAAGAATTCATACTTAATTGTTGATAATATGACCAATAAACTTGACGATTTAATTTTTTTTTATATAAAAAACTACTTGTTGTGACTTAAATATAAAAGATAGACATATACTGTCGATGAATTTTTTGTAGGCATTATCAAGCTCTACAACTTTTCTCTAGAACTCAATCATATGTCCCTCATCATTAAGGCAACGTTCGTAAGAAACATTTTCGTTCGACCGTCTTTTCTCCGACTTACTTTGCAATTCCGACTACCACGAAAAAGTCTTCTAATTTTTCGGTTTAATATTAGCCTATTACATTCACAAATAACGTGGCTTTATGGTCGTAAAAGAATTTTTATAATCGGTTCAGTAGATCCAAAGATTACCCTTATAACCTCACAAACTCACAAACTTTACCTCTTTATAATATTAGTATAGATATATATTATTTATTGTATAATATTATATATTAGTATTTTATCGTGTGTTCAAGCTATCTACCGTTTTAAAAAATTTAATTATAACAAATAAAAATTCTACAAATTACTTAAAATGTTTATAATGTTCAGTGTCAATGACAATATCAAAATAACTCGAATTAAAAATCTGTCAGGTTAAAATACTCTGTAAGTCAATCCAAAACAGTCAATTATTTTGATTAATATTCAAGACCATTAAATTTGAATATTGACAATGAATGGAAATAAAAAGATGCGGAAGAAAATCATACGCCGTTCTTTTGCCAAGGTACGAAATGATAAAGTTGTGACAGACGTACCTACATACAGAAATATTTTGTCTATATATTATTTGTGTGATTCATAAAATTAAATTTAGATTATCGTGAAGAAAATTATCAGATGTCGTGCTGATATATATTCTACAACCACTCATACTAATGTCATTGTACTGTCAAAGGACTGAAGATGAAGTTCCCAATTTTGCTGTTGGCCTGTTTTGCTGTCGTTGCCGGTAAGTTATTTTAATATTGTTGTTGATTGTTATTAATAACTAGATATCACTACTAAATCTTTATACATAGTAAATGTAAGTATTTTTAATATAAATATCTCTAAAAAGATTTATTAAACATATAATTAATGTGTCAGTATTATACAAAAGTAACTTTCTTATAAGATAGAAAAGTCGTTTAATTAAGGATATAATTTATTTAAAACAATAAAAATCACTATACTGACACACTATTACTTACTACTAGGACACAAGGATTTCTAACTTGCTTGCTCATAGTTCGCTTAAAGAGTTCCGAAGCGTTTGCTTCCAAAAACTAAAATATTTCGTGTAATCAATTTCTATTTCATAATTTTATTTTAATTTTATATTTTTAAATAATACTTTTACATATATTGTAGTGCCCTTACATTATTCATGTTAGTACCTGTGTATTGTTATATAACATATTTAAACTACATGAAACCATAAATGAATATGAATATAATACCTAACACCCCAGTATGGACTTATTAACTATAATGAGGATGGATATTATAGTTGACTGCAATAGATCCCTAAGTGGGCTAAAACCGCTTTTGTATGTACTACTAGATGGAGCGTTCCAAACAATCGCTCTGTTCCACGCAAGTAGCCACAACTCTTTCACATTCACTTTGAAACTTGTGCAGTTACTACGCAGAACATTTAATTATTACTAAATATTGACGCTACGGTTATTGAGTAAATAATTAAATGTTCTGCGTAGTAACTGCACAAGTTTCATCGTGAATGTGAAAGAGTTGTGGCTACTTGCGTGTAACAGAGCGATTGTTTGGAACGCTCCATCTAGTAATACATAGAGATAGTTGCTTTGCACACAGTTTTATTCCTATTTTGTTACTATTGTTGTTGTAAATTTTGGTACAACGTTTCCATATACACATACCTACATACATATATTTAGCTAGGAAGGTATAATTTTTTTTTTGTATTCCTTACCAGCCGAACCTGTCCCAGGAAATGGACCTGGAAGAGTCGTAGACGGCTCGGTGACGACAATCAGTGAATATCCTTTCGGTGCCGCCTTGTTGCGCCGCTTCCATACGTCTACAGTCTTGCACGTTTGTGGTGGCAGCATTATTAATAATCGGTCTGTCCTCACTGCTGCCGGGTGTGTCGCGTAAGTATTTTATTTTTATATAGAAAAATTAAGTTTTAAAAATTGTAAGATTTGCCATGTTTAGTTTTGTTATATCTAAATCTAGTCAGGTTTTGGGGGAGCTTGGAAAGCTTTTTAAAAAGCTAATTAAAAGTATTTAAAATTAATTAAAGTAAATGAGAGACGTCCGAACAGATTGAATGCTCGTATATTTCTGATTCAAAACCTTAAGTAAGTTGGTGAGGCGTCATGCCTTCGACCACCCGGACTCTGCTGAGTCTTTCTGGATAAGAGTCTGGAATGTGCTGGATTGCACTTCTCAGGCTCTAACTTGTATGGTACGTGTGGGTTGCGAATGCATAACTATCTAACCTAATATTATAAAGAGGAAAGATTTAATTGTTTGTTTGTTTACTTGCATTGAATAGGCTCCGAAACTATTGGACCGATTTTAAAATTCTTTCACTATTGGGAAGCTATACTATCCCCGAGTGACATAGGCTATATTATATATTTTTTATTCATTCTGAAACCTACAGCTAATTTACAAAAATATATAATACAGTATAATATAAATTAAACATTAGCCATTAACAGATTTCTAATATATAAACATAAACCTTATTACATAGGGTTATAAAAGTAGGAAAGTACAGAAAAAAAATTAGATAGAAATTTACAAACAAATAGGAATAAATAAATTATCTACAATCTACGTCGTCGTCGCAATGAGAGTTTAATTGAATGTAAATAAACAAATTAGGGATACTTACTAAAACTACAATAATATAACAGAAGGTGTAAAAAAAGGCCTTAAAATTCCTTACATCGCGTTCGCTGCGGAAACTATTGATGATAGAACAAAATAATTTATTACGACTTTGCAGAACACACCCTTATCTACAAAAAGTGTCGCGACATCATAAGTCTAACTATTATAGTTATGTCACAATAAATGTTCTTTAATTAAAAAAAATTTAAATGGCGCCGCTAGAAAAGGCTCTTTATTTATACCTTGGTATTAATCCTTATCAATATAAATTGCTTCATAATCACGACTGATTCAATACCTTTATAAAACTTTTTGAATTATTCAATTCGGACATCCATTCGAAAGATATCACGAGTTTAAAAATGTAAGTACGCAGCGGTCGTGTGCGTATACGAATAATATTTTGAATTCGCTTTATATTCGTTTAGTAGTTAACTCAAAAAAAGTTATTTTTAAAACTAAATAAAAGTTCTTTTCAGAACTAAACCCATTTTTTATATTTTTTTCAGTAAGTATATACAATATAACAAATAAGTATAAGTTTGATGTTCAGTACTATTCAGATTGCGATGAGTTTGGACTACATTTTGAGCTGTAGTGGGAGTGGGAGTGGGAGTGGGAGTGTGATCGGATCGGGGTTGTGGTTGGGAATTGAAGTGGTATAGGGAGCGGAAGTGGGAACGCGACCGGATTCTGTAGTCCACGCGAGCGGAGCCGTGGGCACTCCTAGTAATAATAATAATAATTTTAATAATAGTTTATTTATTTCTCACACTACAAACATTTCAAAATAACAATAATTTAAAATTATTTTCAACGAGTTTCATTTAAATTTCATCTAAATTGGTTTCTAAAATAACTTTCGAAAGTGCCATCGTGTAATAATACAGTAAGCTACGTCCAGTTCGCGAGACCTTTGCTCAGCAATAGTAGCTAATCCATTGTAATGGCTTTAACCGAGCTTCTTTATGGACAAAGCCCCTTATTTCTACAGCCAGTCGTCTCAGATATCAAATACATTTTCTTCATCGATGGTCTAACATCTTTGATTGCAGAAGCGCTTCTAGTATAATACCCACGCACATCAGAGTTGGTTCCACATATGCTGACAGCGGTGGCTTCGTCTACGACATCGCTGGGATCATCAGCCACCCCGACTATGGCTCTAGCTTGCACTACCGGTATGACAACGACATCGCCATCCTGCGCAGTGCCACCCCCATAGAGTTCATCCCCAACGCAGTTCAGCCGGCCCCCATCGCCGGTTCCCTCTACGAGGTCGCTGACAACGAAGTTGTTTGGGGCATTGGATGGGACGATTTTATTCCCAGGAGCACAGGAGTAAGTATCCGAACAAAAATTGACAATTCTTTTTAGCTTTCCTGAGTTATCTCAGAAAATATATTTTCCTTTAGCTTTCCGTTATCTTCCTGTCATGTCGGTCAGTTTTAAATATTAATCGGTTGAGTGGTTTTGAGTTATCTCAACCGAAATACTAAATAATCCACAAAATATTAGTATTCAGTGTAGGCACCCAAGGATCAAGCATTAAACGATTCTTAAGCCTACCTATATAAGAATGCGCTGGAGACCAACTTGCTTGCTACAAACAAATGAGGTTGTCAAAATAATTCTTAACCAACGATCTCTATGTACTACTAGATGGAGCGTTCCAAACAATCGCTCTATTCCATGAAAGTAGCCACAACTCTTTCACATTCTTTGATTTCTTGCACAGATTAACTTTTATAGAAGATTTGAATTTTTGTTCAGACAAGTCAATAATTTCATTCGGAACCTTATTGTAGTAACGCACGTATATATTGCTTATATATTGCCTCAAAAAGTCAGCTTAGAATCACCTATCCCTTAGGATAGAAAAATAGAAACCTGTGGTCCTTGAGTTTAGCGTGAGCTGTGCCCAGGGTACTCACAGCTTTGCTGGTAGGGCATTGCATTTAAAGTTTTGAGCCGTTTATTCATCTGTTTTTCCCTTCTTTCTATACATTCATAGAATGTTGAACCTTCATTTAAGGTTTTGGATCTAAATTCGATATAATTCTGCAGATCACTAAATCGACGGCCCAACCACTGCGCCACGTCCAGATGTGGACTGTAAGCCAAGAGTTCTGTGCGAACCGCCAAGGCCAGATACTTAACGGAGTCAACGACAACATGATATGCGCCGGCGATCCTGTGTCTGGTGGTCGCGACCTGTGCAACACCGACCGCGGCGGACCTCTGGTCCACAACGGCGTACTCGTCGGCGTCTTTACCTTCTCGGCGTGTGGTCTCTTCGACATCCCTGGCGTTTACACGCGCGTGTCGCAATACACTGATTGGATTGTGAGCAATGCCTGAAGACAATGGAATAAACATAATGTACGATCAACAAATTTGATTTTGGCCTATTGTAACGATGTAAATAAATTTGCCTTATAAAAGAAATATGGCGTCCTATTTGTCTGTTTCATGATTCATTTATTTCCGATTAATCCATAATTTTGTTAGTAACAGACTTAAAAGTAATGTTAGCAAAAATTAAAATTAAATCAAATAAAATTATACAAACATCACAATTACAAATATTATTTTACATTAAAAATTTCGGGTCTGGACCCCACATGGCATTAGCCCGCTCCAATATGGTATTAAGGAGACCGCTGGGACTGCGACGCATCAGGGAGGTATCCGTTTTCGCACTATAGACGTAAAACTGTCAATGCATGCGTCAGCAAACATTCCTGGTCCCAACAACATCCTTAACCCATTGTTGTAGAAGAGGGGTAGAGCAAATATAGCGCTGGTTATCATACGACGATTGGTTTGGATGAAACAAGTGTTCAGTCCTTGGACCAATAGTTCTATGTTAGATCGACTGTCGCCAACGATCTCTATGTACTACTAGATTGAGCGTTCCAAACAATCGCTCTGTTCCACGCAAGTAGCCACAACTCTTTCACATTCACAATGAAACTTGTGCAGTTACTACGCAGAACATTTAATTATTACTAAATATTGACGATGTCAATATTTGGAAAATAATTAAATGGTCTGAGTAGTAACTGCACAAGTTTCAAAGTGAATGTGAAAGAGTTGTGACTACTTGCATGGAACAGAGCGATTGTTTGGAACGCTCAATCTAGTAGTACATAGAAATCGTTGATTGTCGCTCTTTCTTTACATATTCTATCCGAATTATTTATTTCTCACCAACATTTTACTTTAACAAACAATTGTCTTTCTTTAACAGTGGCTATCCGATATTTCCATCCTGTGGAGTGTTAGGAAAACCGCACGTTGGCGCCATTTTGGAATTTATCCCTCCCTATCCCTAGTTAACGCATTTGTTACAGTAATAACAAACTACCCAGGGACGGCCCTAGGAGGCGATGGGAGTCGCCAAAAATGTATTTGAGTTTATTTATTTTCACAAAATCCACAGCACTTAAAAACAATATTAATCCAATTTATAGTTCTTTTTTTTTTATTTCATGATAATGAAATAAAAAAAAATGTGTTATAGTAATATGATCGAGTAGTAAGTGCATTAATTATTTATTTATTTTAAGTATATAAATGATATAGTTTTATAATTAATTGCTGAGCCAGTAACGACAGATCGTCTCTGTCCATTTTTTTTACGAATAATACATCTACAAATGATTCTACCTCCTATATAACAATTTTTTATTTTTTATGAAATTTAATAAAAAAAAATTGTTACATGCCGTGTGGTTTTCGGTAGAGTAGAATAGGACCACTCCAACTCTTCCCGTGGATGTCGCACAAGGCGACTGAGGAAATACATTATAAAACATCAATCACGCCTCCCCAACCCGTCTGGCCAGCGCGGGGAGTGTAGGGCAAGTCCTCCGTCTGTCTCCGGCAGATGAGAGAGGGTTGTGCTCCTGCAGTGGAGACAAAAATATCCTGATGATGATGATGATGAATTACAATTGATCCTATTTTTTTTAATCGTCTCTTATGTGTTCTATTACATATTGGTGGGAGATGGGGGGGGGGGGGGGGGGGGCGACAATGCAATCTCGCACCACCTGAAACAGTTACTAGAGCCGCCCCTGAAACGACCTACCCCATAATTCCTTAGAGTAAACTCGTACCAACTTAACTCATTCCGTGACTATCTCTTTTGCTAAGTCGTAAAGTTAACTCGTGCCGTTTTAGTGAACTACAAGAGCAATAACTGTTAGTGTACAGTCACCCTTAGGTATGTGCGAGTCAAAATACTGTTACGTCATCGGCGTAAACAAAATATTATAGAAGATCTTGAAACAATTAAAAAGCAACCGTAGGTACATTAGAGAGTGGGTATGGGGGGGGGGGGGGCTAAATGTAATAAAGAGACGAAAATAGTAGCACGGCCCACGCGCGTCTCGAGAATGTACCACACAGTGGCTCTATATCGGTAAACTACGCCGTGTGTCTATATAATATCGGTTGTGTATCTGAATTTACGGAATTTTATCTCGAGATTTTCCATTAATACGGCTCATTCAATCGGATTCATCATCATCAGCCTGAAGTCCACTGTTGGTTCCTCGGTTCTTCTCATCCAGTCCCAGCCAGCCGCCTTACGCAGATAGTCGCTCCATCCAGCCAGGGCCCGTCCCACACTACGCTTGCCCAGTCGCGGTCTCCACTCGAGAACTCATTTACCCTAGTCGTATTATTGCTAGTATTAGTGCTATCAAACCATTAAGTATCCCTGGTTATGTGTGCTATCGTCAAGATAAGCATACCGGTTCTCGTGGCCAAGGAGTAGCTTTATTTATTAAGTCAGATCTGGATCATTCCTCCATTAAGATACCACCTACCAAGTATATGGAAGCGGTTGGTATTCAGGTAAATGTTTCTGGTTTAACCCACACAGTAGTATCTATTTACCAATCACCGAATCTTCCCATGGTAAACAGCGACCTAAATGTGCTACTCAGTCTTGGTACTCACGTTTTACTTATGGGAGATTTCAATGCTCGTCACCCACACTGGTGTCATAGTGATATGAATGCACGTGGACATACCCTTTTTGAACATATGATGAATCACGAATACACAATACTTGCTCCTCCTCAGCCAACACTGGTTCATTATAGTGCTGATTATCAACCTTCAAACCCAGATCTAATTCTTTCTTTAAATGTTTCTAAAATAAACGATTTAACTACCCTACCCGCCTTATCCTCTAATCACTTGCCAGTTTATTTTACAATAGGAGGCAATGTTACACGCACCCCCAATTGTAACCCTTTTTATAAATTTCACGAAGCTGACTGGAATGGATTCCGATCCTATTTGAACGAACAAATATCTCTTGCTAGTAAAACTTTTAATACTACTGAAGAGATAGATCTCGAAGTAAACAAACTGTCCCAATTGTTGATCACGGCCAGGGATATGTTCGTTCCTGTAGTCAACTCGGTTCCCCTACCCAAACCCCTCCCCCGGTTTATTAAGAAATTGATCAAAACTAAAAACAGTTACCGACGTCGTGAACAACGCTGTACTGATCAAAATGTACGTGTGAAATTGAGAACTATGATTAATCAACTTCGAGTTAGAATAAAAATTGCTGTCCAGAAATATAATGACAGCTTGTGGGAAAACAAACTCTCAAAAGTTAATAATTCTAGATCTGATTTATGGAAAATTGTTAAATCCTTTAGTCGCAAACCCAATATCATACCTCCCCTTATCAAATCTGATAATTCATTTACCAGCAACAGTATAGAGCAGTGCAATGAACTGGCTTCTGCCTTCAAGAAAAATATGCTCCTAACAAGTGACTGGTTAGATCCTCCCACGCAAGAGCTAGTTGATTTCACGACAGACTGCCTTGATGGTGAATGTGACTTGGCATATTCAGAGCACCTCACACATCCTAAAGAAATTTATAAGCACATTCGTACTCTCAAATGTCGTAAGGCCCCAGGAATAGATAATATTCATAATGCTTCTCTAAAAAACATTCCCCAAAAATGCATCGTTCTCTTAACAAAAATCTTTAACGCTTGCCTTAAACTATGTTATTTCCCTGTCTACTGGAAAATAGCTAAAGTCATAGCACTTAAGAAACCGGGAAAGGATGATACCATGTCTACAAACTATCGCCCTATTAGCCTTTTACCGTCTTTGGGCAAGCTCTTTGAGCGTGTAATATGTAAACGCTTATTGAAATATATAGACCAGCTGTACATTAATGAGCAGTTCGGTTTCCGTAGATCTCACTCAACCATACAACAGTTAGCTCGTGTCAGCGAACATATTGCTCACAGACTTAACTTGAGGGAATCTACAGGCATGTTTCTATTAGACATAGAAAAAGCGTTTGATACGGTCTGGCATGATGGACTCCTTCACAAACTCTTATCAAATGGTGTGCCCTGTAGCATTGTCAAGATTGTTCAATCGTACCTTAGTGATCGGTTCTTTAGAGTACATGTTGATAAAAATGTATCCGACCTATTTTCTGTACCTGCAGGTGTGCCACAAGGATCCGTCCTTGGCCCTATACTATTTATTGTTTACATTAATGACATCCCCAAACAACCACATACTCAACTGGCGTGTTTTGCCGATGATACTGCATCCTTCTCGTCGTCTGACTCGGAGGATGTAGTAATTAGCCGCTTGCAAATGTCTATTGAACTACTGTGTTCATATTTTCACAAGTGGAGACTTAAATTAAATGAGTCGAAAACGGAAGCCATAATGTTCAGCCGCAAACGGTCCCCTCCTGTAAGAAAACTAACTGTCAATGGACACGCAGTACCATGGAAGAAGTCGGTTACATACCTAGGAGTAGTCCTGGATAGCAAATTAAACTGGAGCAAGCATGTTGAAATAGTCCGCCTAAAAGGTATGAGGGCTCTTAATGCATTAAGTCCCATTCTGAATCGAAGAAGCAATCTTAGTCCCAATACCAAACTACTAATATATACTACCTTGGTGCGCCCCTGTGTTACGTATTCCGCACCTGTATGGAGTAGTACATGTCAGACTAACTATAAGAAATTGCAAGTGATACAAAATAAAGCACTTAAAATCAGTTTTAATACACCATTCCGCACTAATCTCCATTTACTGCACAAAAATATTAACCTTCCCACGCTAAGTGAATTTATCCTAAAACAATCAAAAAAGTTTTATTTACATAAAAACTTAAAACACGGAAACGAACTTGTGTCCTCAATAGGAAAATTACGCATGAATAACTTACCATACGTCGATACATACAAAAAGTATCGACTACCACATCACTACTTGCTTGACCACGATACCGAAAACTAGTTTATGACACAAATTAGATAGAGTATGTCCATTATGAATAACATGCCGATGCCGGCCGGCCGGCCGAAACGAGTCGCTTGCCACTAAACAATAGTCTCGACTTTTGTTTATACTATTATTTTAAACTACCTACCTACAAAATGTATGTTGCCCTGTTGTTATTTTTTATTTAACTTTACACATGTTTTAAGATATTTTTAAATTAAAATAAATATTAAATTTTTGACTTGCCATAAATGTAACTCTCCAAGGAGTCCATAAACAAATACATCATTTGTATTACGTATCAGCGTAAGTTATTATGTACAACTTCATTGTTCTATATGCCATAACATTGTTATAAATTTCCAAATAGCTTGTTGCTGGTGAAATATTTAAGTTTTTCAGCTTTGTGTGTTGTTGACTGTGTCATGCAATGTACTATATTTAAATATATGTTTAATAAAGACTTTATAAAAACAAACAAACAAACAAACAAACCCTAGTCGTAATCGGTTCTCGGACGTATGTGACCAGCGCACTGCCGATGCCGGTTCAAGGTACTAAATTTTTGAGCTATATCGAAAATCAGATTTAAATATCATCATATCTCACGATTTTTCAATAGTATGTATTACTACTATGCCCGCGGCTCCGTTCGCGTGGACGACAGAATCCGCTCCCCTTCCCAATTCCGCTCCCGCTCCCGCTCCCACTCCCGCATGCGATGAAAGACATTTTATGTCTAATTTTTTTACACCTTGGGTTACATTACTGAAGTTTTAGTAAGGATTCCTAATTTTTAATACCAATAAATATAGCCTATGTTACTCAGGGATAATGTATCATTCTAATGGTGAAAGAATTTTTGAAATCGGTCCAATAGTTTTTGAGTTTATTCGTTACAAACATACAAATCTTTCCTTATTATAATATTTCCTTATTATATAGTGTAGATAGACGTAGATTATTGTAGATTAATGTTGTCTACAGTTTAGTATGGCAGTTTCAAGAATCAAAAATTACTCTCCTGCTGTGGATGGGAGTGGTCATACTATGTCATTACTATACTGTGTTCATAGTAAAGGCTCACCTCACAGTAAAAACATAGTAACAATTTTGCTGACTCTACTATCAGGTTTGCTGAACGTAAGCAAACAAAAGCGGACTAAATTTTATCGGCAATTCCTCGAACACGAAACTGTAATTAAGTTTGTAAACGCTGAATTGAAGTGTACGTTATTAATTTTTATACGGTGCGCTATGATTTTAATACTAATAACAGAGGGGTCTAGGTAATTATCAAAATATTGTCTTCAAACACAATTATCAAAATTGCCGGTGCAGCAGCGGCCAAGGCACAGAGTCTTAAGCGCCGCAAGTACTCTAACCTGACGGCTGACTACGAGTTCCCGGCGCTCGCTGTAAAGACCCTGGGCCCGTGGTCGGCCGACACGAAGGCGTTCGTGAAGGCTCTGTCGACCAGGCTAGTCCACTCCTCCGGAGACCTCAAGGCTGGCGCCTACTGTATATTTATAATTATCAAAATTATTATAAGTAATTTACATATAAATAAATGTTTGTACATAAAATTACCTACCTATCACCAGACGATTATTCCATAACAAATGAAAAAAATATCCTAAAAATTCATACTGATATAATAATAGCTACTATATGCCTGATGCTAAAAAGGAGTGACTAAAAATAATAATAATGTTTACGTAGGTACTACAATATTGAAATTCTAGTAGGTAAAATACGTAATGACTGTTTTAAACTTCTCAGAGAGAGCAACGATTGATCTGGCACGATGAAACAAACATCCCTGAGAATTGGCGCGTTTCGTTTTGATTTGACATTTTATTGCGTTCATCAAATGTCATTCGTTTCGTTTAGGTTCTTCTATAAAAGCAGCAAAGTTATAAATTAAAAACTTAAATATATGCTGTCAGGATGCTGTTGAGGAAAGTCTACACCCTGGTCTTCATTCGCACAGACAACCAGGTACTACTGGGCTTGAAGAAACGTGGTTTCGGCCTGAATAAATGGAACGGTTTCGGCGGCAAACTTGAGCCGAACGAGTCGATTATAGACGCTGCAGCAAGAGAATTAAAGGAGGAATGCTGTGTTACTGCTAAGAAAAGCGATCTGAAGAGTGTTGGGCACCTGGAATTCACGTTTGAAGGTGATCCAGTGATGATGGATGTCAGAGTTTTTGCTGCGACGGCTTACGAAGGAACGCCGACCGAGACTGAAGAAATGTTACCGAAATGGTTTAATAATGACCAGATACCTTATGAAGACATGTGGCCGGATGACAGAATCTGGTTTCCTTGTATGATCAAAGGGAAACCATTTTATGGGAGGTTTAATTATCGAGGTTTTGATCAGATTCTGGACTACAATTTTGTGGAATTAGAGTCTATGGACGCGCATTATGCTGATAAGAAATGATTAGGTGTGGTTATTGGTTATTCCGTTTGTTTAATGTTTGTTTTGTTTACTTTTGATAAGCCAGATCACATCCCATGTTTGAGTTTTGTCATGTTTTGGTATTGGATATGTTACAAACCTAGTGTACGAAAGAGGGCACTACGACTTCAGTCGCTTGCGAGCTTGCTGTATATCCACTGGCAGCAATCAGTGGTCGAGGAGTGTCAGAGCCAGTGTGTACACAATGGTAAAACATATGTACATCCAGTACAAAATTTCTTTAGGTGAAAGAGACCAATTATAACAGGCAGGCAGCGTTGGTCATTATTATGTAAGGAAACAGGGAAGAATACATACTTAAGTTTCAGGTAAAAAATTTACAAACAAATTTAGTGCCCCCTTTCATACTTTTTTTTATACTTAATTTTTTTAAGTATAATCAAGATCATGATATATTTTGCAATATTTGTATAAGATTTTGAACTAATAAGTAATTTATATCATAAGTAGGTTTTCTGTAGTTTGAGGGTTTTTTATGTTTTTATTTGTAAGTTTGTAGTATCTGTTTCAGCACTCAACTTTAACTCGACGAGGCTATACCATACAAGTTTCAAGGCACTGTGTCTTCATTACCATGACATTGGCAGAATCATCATCAACATGATGGAGCCATAATCTTAAATTGGAATTGGAAGGGAACCTCTCTAGGTATCGTTCACCGATTTTGAATACATGGTACAGATGTCACTTTAGTATAATAATTTGGCATTCATACTTTTGTCAGAATACTAGTAGTTGTGACTAACCCATTCGGGTGAGATGTGTAAAAATATATATCGGAGAAATGATTATACGTGATGGCCTTCGGGTTAGTTCAACTAGTTATATTTTATTCTATTTAACATAATTCTGTGAATGACCTAATAGATAAAACCAGAGCAACATCTTATACAGAGTTTGGTGAGACCTCGAAAGGATCCCTTTTAAATAAGTCAATCTCCTTGACATATAGAATCTTTGATTTGCCAACAAATCTTCTGGCTTTTGTAGTACTGTATATTAGTTTTAGTGATTAAGTTTTAAATGATTAGACTGTGATCAGAGTGTGATTCATGATTATGGAAAAATTAAAATTTTTGGCTCAAATTTACTCCAGTCCGGACATCATTATTGGCATCTTATCATCCGCTGTTGGTCATTTAGGCCAATTCTGCATTTAGACTTAACCAGTTTGGTTCTTCAAGTTCAAATGTATATAGTCCCAGAGCCAGTCCCTGTAGATAAATTTACCCTTAGGTAACTCCCACATTCCCAGAGTAGTGTAGGGACCTCGAATAAGTTACTATTTTAATCTTAAGTCTCTTATAGTGTTTATTTTTCTAGCAACAGCTAACAAACATGTTACCATCACATATTGACATTGAATTTTTTTTATTTTAATATATCGTCGTAAACCTTATGACGCCCACTGTTGGACATGGGCCTTCCTACATGAGCGCTACCACACCCAGTCCTTCGCCCTACCAATCCTGCTGTCCCTTACTGTCTATACACTTGATAGTTTACTCTAAGTATAGTTATACCACAATATTAAAAAAAAATGTTTTGAATTATCAAGCCAGCTCTAATAGAGGAATAAAATCTTTTATTTATTATGTTCATTTACAGTTAGGATGCTAATGCTTTAAAAAAAAAACAATCGGCCGAAATACGTCCACTGCTGAATATAAGCCTCCCCAATAGAATAACACATGGTGGGCTGTCCGTTGGGGGATTTGCCATAATCACAACACTTGGCAGGCAGATTGGTGATCGCAGTAATGATTTTTTTATTTTATTTGTCAAAATTTTCTGTAGATACATATAGTATACTTAGAATCGTCAATTTAAACATTGGTACCGTATAAACATAACATTGGTAGGTCACAGTTAGTACCTACTAAACTATCGTGGAAGAGTGCCACAATAAATTCTTTCATTCATTTAGTCAAAGTCAAGTCAAATTAGAAATATATATACATAAAATTTATGTAAATGTCAAAATTATGTAAATAAATTTATTATTAAAAAAATAATAATAATTATGAGTACGATTTTGGCTGTATAAAATATAATTTAAAGTGTCATGTCTTATGTTTGGAAAATTCATCTAATGAGTAAAGCTCGTTTTTGGTCATAACTGTTTTGCATTTGAGTTTGAAAGCATTATTGTTGCATTCTCCCAATTTATCAGACAGCATATTATAAAACTTAACACTATTCTTTATAAAACTCTTTGATTTTTTTGTCAATCTGCATTGGACCTGTGCAAGTTGATTCTTATTTCTAGTATCAATTTGATGTACATCTGAGTTCTTCGGCGTATTGGCCAAATTTCTACGAGCATATAATAGGTTATGAAATACATAGGCAGAGTAAAAAGTGAGTATGTTAGCCTCGGCGAATTTACCTCGGCAGGAAGTTAATGGGGTGAGCCTATAAAGTGTTCGCACAGCCCTTTTTTGCAGTATGAATATTTTATTAACAGTTGCAGCATTACCCCAAAATTTAATACCATAATTCATTAGGCTATGAAAGTATGCATAATAGACTAATTTAGCTGTTTCCAAACCACATATTTGCCTGATTTTAGATATTGCAAAGATAGCTGAGGCCAGTCTTGTAGCTAACTTGTTAATATGTATTTCCCATTTCAATTTGTTATCCAAATACAGTCCCAAAAACTTCACTGATTCTACAAACTCAAGTGATTGGTTGCCTATTTTTACATTAGCAGGTAAGATTGTGCTACGCGTTCCAAGAAAAAAGTGTACAGCCTTAGTTTTTGTAACATTGAGTAATAGATTATTGGACGAAAACCAGTCGCTAAGACTTTCCATGGAAAAATTTACTATTTTAATGAGTTCCGCCAAGTTTTTATGCTTAAAAATGATTGAAGTGTCATCAGCAAACATAGTGACATGACCGTTTTTGCCTATGCTAATAGGCATGTCATTAACATACACTAAAAATAAGAATGGGCCTATATTTCATTCCAGATTAATAGTCCTATGAAAACAAACGCATTTGCGTCTCGAAAACAAAATACACAATAGATGGTGTTCCTAAGTGGACCGCAAAGTTTACTTGGTAATACAAACCTATTTTTGCTGCTGGTGACCCTTTCATGTATATGTTACGGAGACGTAAATAGCGTTGGTTTTCATAGGACTATTAATCTGGAATGAAATATAGTATAGATCCTTGAGGGACACCATATTCACATATTGTTGATCCAGATTGAGTACCACTAAATATACATAGAACATTGCTGCTAATCCTCCCTGGTGCAATCCCTTAGTCGCCTTGACGAGACCCACGGTAGACGGGGTAGCCATATAAAAAAAAAAACAAATTACAAAAATAGATTTTAATCGTAAATGCTACAACAAACAACCATTCAGCATTCAAACATCGCTATACAAAGATATATACTTACAGACTAACGTGTTAATTTTAACATGTACAGTTTTTAACACGTTAACAGTCCATCTAAAAGTCCATTTTAGTGTATGCCTTAGAGTCCCCGCAGACTGCAACCTTTATATCGGCCGATAATTTAGTCAGGCTCTTAAACAGTATAAAGATGTATGCAAGTGCGCACACTATGACGATTTGTTGGCCCAGTGTGCGCACTAGCAGCTCAATCCGACTAAATTATCGGCCGATATAAAGTTTGCAGTCTGCGGGGACTATTATTCTGGCATGCCACCATCCCGGATTGCAATTCTGAATAGATATGAAAAAATATCGGTAATTAGTCGAATTTAATCGCAAAAAACTAGATTTGGTCGGTCCGCTGTTTATGAGTTATACAAACTATATAGTTTATTGGTGGATTGCCAGAATAAGGATTATTATTACGGCATGGGCCACCTAATACCTGCGGAACCACAGTACATAGCCAACTACTGATTTAGTCGATTGATCACGTGAATTAGTTCAACTTAGTAAAATACGAGATTTGGTCGGTCCTCCATTTAAAAGTAACAGGACATTAAAAGTTCCCATACAAGAACCTTATTATGCCACGAATAAGGTTTGTTCTACAAACCCCTGTAACTTAAATAGCGGACCGACTAAATCTAGTTTTTTCCAAACAGTTGCTCTGTTCCACGCAAGTAGCCACAACTCTTTCACATTCACAATGAAACTTGTGCAGTTACTACTCAGAACATTTAATTATTTACTAAATACTGACATTATTTAACCGTAGCGTCAATATTTTGTGTAGTTTCTGTGTGAAAGAGTTGTGGCTACTTGCGTGGAACAGAGCGATTGTTTGGCACGCTCCATCTAGTAGTACATAGAGATCGTTCTTTGCGACTAAATTCGATTACCGATATTTTTATATCTATTCAGAATTGCATTACCTGATTGTAGCATAGAATAAGGCATACTGATTTAGTTCTTAGACTTACCATTTGGATGAATTAATTACAATTAACATAGGAAGGGGATTTCTGGACAAAAATCCTCTTCGCAAGGGATTTTAGCTGGGGATTATTGGAATAAGCCAAAAAAACTAGTGAAATGAGGTAACAGTAACCTCGGACTCCTCGAACTCCTGGGTACAATGAGGTACAGATAGTCCTCATGGACTAGAGGACTGGTAACGTGTTAATATTACTTAAAAACTCCAGCCCCAGTATATTATGGAGTATGGAATTAAGTGGCAATTTGAAAAAAAATCATTATAAATAACTATATATTTCATTCCAGATTAATAGTCCTATGAAAACCAACGCTATTTACGTCTCGGTAACATATACATGAAAGGGTCACCAGCAGCAAAAATAGGTTTGTATTACCAAGTAAACTTTGCGGTCCACTTAGGAACACCATCTATTGTGTATTTTGTTTTCGAGACGCAAATGCGTTTGTTTTCATAGGACTATTAATCTGGAATGAAATATACAAATAAATCATATTATTTTCTAAACAATCCGTGCAATCAGGCCACAAAAATATTGCTCGATTTTATCAAGATTTTTTAATGCTAGTCGTCGCAAGATTTTAAAACTTTAGTTAGCCAGACCAATTTTGTGGCAATTTACAAATTGGGATTTTTTTTAAATTATGTCGGTCGCAGAATATACAATTTTCATCCAATTTTCCTTAGAGTGGAAACCTCGTATGTGAAGCGATATATTTTTTTTTATTACCTCCGTCACTAGAACGAACCTACACTTTCGCCCCGCCCGTACGGAGTAACAACGCTGGGTGGACCGGACCGCCTTAGCCACATTGCTGTCTATTGTCTGACAGTAGGTGATTAAAGACTTAGTTATTTTCGTTTTACTATGTGATGATAAATGCCCAAACTAGGCAGAGCCTGTGACAGAGCCAGATACATACTTGAATATATAAACAACCAAGACTTGGGTACAAACATTCATATTCACCATACGAACATTTGCCCCTAGCGGGATTCGAAGCCGCAACCTCCGGCGTGGTAGTCCGAGAGCTACCCTTTCCGCCACGGAGATCGTCGCGTAGTAACTATTAAGTAATTATTATAATAGATGTATTTATTTTATTTTATTTAACTCTTTATTGCACACACACAGATAAAACAAAAATAATACATTAAAAAGAAACACAAGTACAAAGGGCGAACTTATCTCTGAGAGAGAGATTTCTTCCAGCAGACCCGCGAGAGAGTTAATTGAAATAAGAGAAGCAGACATAGTGTGTACGTAAATAAAAAAACATATACATACATACACTAATATAAACATAGATTATAACCTACACGATAAAAAATGTAAGTATATAAATAAATATTTACTAATAATATATAAATATAATATACATGTATGTATCTGGTGCTAATTTGAGTAAAACTATGTGAGATGTTTTGTTTCTAAAAACTAAATAAATATGACACTATCACTTGTCTAATCCCAAACTAGGATTTTCTCCTCTGCCATGAGAATTAAACAAGGATTGGACAATTCACAAATATAACATCTCCAACTTGTACAAATATGTCCGTCTCTGGAATCGCACACACGACCTGTGGACGCTCGAGTCCAATGACCAAGCGACTAGGCCAACGAGGTGGTCGAATAAAAACAATTTACCATATTTTACACTCCCGAGGTTTTCACTCTAAACCTGACCATGTTATAAATATAAGTTAATACATTTTGTTCTGATTTTAATGTAGGGGAGACTTGGGGTGCCCCTTGTGGGACTCTCATACAGTCTCCTCCACATCCGATAGCGAAGCCCTAGCCAGATTCCTCGCCAGCGCTAGCCTTAGCAGGTCGGCCTTCTCACCGGCGAGGTTGGACGGCCTCAGCTCCAGGCACAGCATGATCTCGAAGGTGTCAGATGAAGAGAACACTGGCTCGTCCGACTCGAGAAGTGGAAGAGTATCGAGGAGGAGAGTTTCCCAGAAGCTGCAGAAGAAAAGCAACGATCAGAACCCAAGTTAAAAAAGTCCTTCGTCATCATCATCATGTCAGCCCTTAGCCGACCACTGCTGGACATATGCCTTCCCTAATGAACGCCACCACACCCGGTCCTCCGCCCTCCGCATCCAGCCGCTTCCGGCCACCTTCTTCAGGTCGTCGGTCCACCTGGCGGCGGGGCGCCCCACCCTGTGCGTGCCGACCGCGGTCTCCACTCCAGAACTCGTCTGCCCCAACGGCCGTCGGTTCTGCGACAGATGTGGCCCGCCCACTGCCACTTCAGCCTGCTAATCCTTTCGGCTATGTCGTTTACCTTCGTTCTTGGTCGGATCTCTTCATTACGAATCATATCCTTCAAAGAAACCCAAAAAACTGTACCTTAGTAATTTACAACATTTGTAAATTGATATGTTACTTATGCCTGTCATGACCTACGGTGCAGAAACGTGGACACTGACGGTGGGCTTGATCCACAAGTTTCAAGTCGCTCAGTGAGCTACAGAGAGGGCTATGCTCGGGGTTTCTTTGAAAGTTTGATTCGTAATGAAGAGATCTGACGAAGAATGAAGGTGACCGACAAAGCCGAAACGTTCAGCAAGTTGAAGTGGCAGAGGTTCTGGTCTATGAGAAGACGACGGCCGTTGCGGTAGACGAGTTCTGGAGTGGAGACCGCGGGGTGGGTCGCCCCGAAGATGGACCGACGACCTGAAGAAAATGGCTGGATGCGGAGTGTAGTAATATCATATCAGTCCTTAGACGTTCACAGCTGGAAATACACTTTCCCCAAATGAACGCCACTACAGCCGGTCCTCCGCATCCAGCCATCTTCTTCAGGTCGTCGGTCCATCTTCGGATCATTGTTCTTTATTGAAACTAATAAAAACATAAAATTACAGATACGTACATTGAAAATATTTTTGCAAATTATATATTTTATAATAACCTTCCAGGCTTAGAATAGGACCATCCCAATCTTCCCCTAGGGGTCATCAAGACAACTAAAAGAATGCACCAGTGACGGGCAGCAGTGTTCTCCTGTGTAAAGATCATTACTGTGATCACCAATCCGTCAGCCAAGCGTGGTGATTCTGGCAAATCCCCAATGGACAGCCCACCAAAAGTGTAATTCTATTGGGGAGGCTTATGTTCAGCAGTGGACGTATTTCGGCTGATGATGATATTTTAAATACTCACTAGTCTGGTGCTATTTTTGACGTTATCAACGACACGAGCAGTTTGCCAGCTTTTTTGAAATCTCTGTTTTTGTATAATCTGTGGAATTCACAGTATTTTCCTGAAACAAAAATGCCATTTTATCATCTAGATTCTTTTAAAAAAATATGTGCAAACCTTCCTATCTTGATCAGATTGTCTAACTTGCAGGATGTTTTTGAACAAATACTTAGTCTAAAATCAATATCTATGACTTTGATTTTTCATCATCAGGTTATTTTTGTCTCCACTGCAGGAGCACAACGCTCTCTCATCTGCCGGAGACATTCCCGCCTCCTCACCATTCTCCCCCCGCAACTCCTCTAAGCGAGGATCAACGGAGGTAACTGCAAAGACACCTACCAGTAAAGGTAGGGCAAGTCCCAGGTCATGAATTTACGCTACCTTGGGCCTATCTGCCGGAGACAGACGGAGGATTCGGCCTACACTCCCCGCGCTGGCCAGACGGGTTGGGGAGGCCTGATTGATGTTTTATAATGTATTCCCTTAGTCGCCTTGTACGACATCCACGGGAAGAATTAGAGTGGTCCTATTCTACTCTACCGGAAACCGGAAATCACACGGATTTGATTTTTAATTGCATGGAATTCTGGCAGCTGTCACTTTATGATATTTCGGTGGTCACAAACATTTTTTGGATTGTTTTCTTTTTAAGAACAATTTTAACAGAGAAGCGATACATGCGTGACGGGCGATTACAAAAGCGAATGATTCCCACAAATAACGTAATTAAACCTTCTATTACAATGGGTACATATCTCGTAACGAAGTTAAAAAGGAACAAATATAAAAATACATACATAAAATATAAAAATAAATACATCTAATAAATAACATCGTAAACATCGCGTGGCTGTACATTGAAGATATTTGCAAAAAAAAATTGAGGGGTCTAAGGATAAGTAATAGAATACATTTCAATCATTTTTGGATTTTTTGTCTGTTTATCTGTTTGTCTGTCTGTGAGTTTGTGCACGCATCACTTAAAAACTACTGAACGGACTTTTCACAAAAACATGGGGTTTAACTTAACATTTAGTCTTTATTTGATCGCAATCGGCTAACTCAATCAAAAGTTATAGACATTTTTAGTTTTCAAATACGTAAGAGGGGTAGGCAGAGGCGATGTACCGCCACTTTGCGCAATCCAATGTCGCAAAGCGACTTTCCTTCGCCCGCTTTTCGCCCCGTGATACCCCTTGACGTGTGTACCACGGTGGTTTTATAATGAAATCATAATAATTTGTGATGACAAGATGTTTACGCGAACTAAGTCGCGGGCAACAGCTAGTTGTACAAATATGTAGAGAAAAATTAAAAAAAAATCTTAAACATTAGTCACTTTATTGTGATAATATGCTAAAATCATCATCATTACTACTGTCATCATCAACTGACAAATAAAAATTAACAAACAACGGAAAACCAAAAACTCAAGGAGAAAATTAACATAGTATCAAGCGATGTCATCAAACGGGTTTTCCGGGCGGCGGGTGACATCCTGAACTGAACGATGTATACTGACCTAGGAATACAAGTTTGTCCGTGAGCAGCATGGCTGCGCCGGCCGTGAGGAGCAGGTCTGCGGCGGGCAGCGCGGGGCCGGGGCCGGGGGTGGGGGCGCGCGTGTAGGCGCGCAGCGCGAGGTCTGCGGCGCGCGCGCAGGCGGCCGGGCAGCGCGCGCGCGCCGCCCACGCCAGCGCGGCGCCCGCGCGCGCGCCAGACACGTGCCGCGCGCACACGCAGCGGCACACGCCCTGGCCTGGCACACGACACACGACACACTCAAGTAATGTTCATTGCACACCAAACACATATACAAAGACTAGTGTCCGACCGAAACAGGACTTGGAGCCGAAACCGAATCGGAATCTCAAAGTCAAAATCATTTATTGCATATGAGTACATTTACATCGGCTCTCTTCATTACGAATCATATCCTTCAACGAAACCGAAAAAAAATACCGTTGTAACATAAAAAATGATCTTCAGGAATAAAAATCGGTCTTCGACCTCGGTCTCAGTTTGGGCAAAAACCGAACCTTATTTAGACATGTTATCATTTTAACTCAGTCGCAACCTCCGGCGTGGCAGGCCGAGAGCTACCGCGTTCCGCCACTCGGGTCGGGTCGTCTCGCAGGTGCCCGGTTTCGCCTCTCTGAGGGCTTCTAAATTGACTTTAACACCGTTTCAAAGTTAACACGTTTACGGACTTCAATGACACTACATGAAATTACACTACATCATCAAGTAACGATTTTAGAAGGCAGACGATCAGTCCGTGTAACGCCTGCGCACCGCACGCGTATCCCACGAAGACCCTCTCGATCCTGCGCCTGCGTCAGTCCCACCCGACGTTCCGTCAGCGCGCGCTCGCGACGTTCGCCGAACGGCGCGACGAATATGCACTGTGCCTCCAAATCAGCTCCTCTCTTATTATTTCGCCGACATATATATAATGAAATAAATAAATGCATGTGTAGCCTTATCGCTTTCAGCGATTTCTACCGGGCAACCTTTGGGTAGATGGGGAATTTTCCGAGGAGTGACAGTACTAGGACCCATAGACGTGTTTAACATAGTAATAACTTGTATTCTGCATTATCTTCTTATCTTTTAATAGACGGCTAGGCACGCCCGGCGACACGTCGACCCTGGGGGATCTTTTGTGTCAGCCCCTCTGTCTATGCTGTGCTTCCGTCCCCCACAGTTCGTTGCATAAACTCTACTATGCAGCTAAGGGGCAGAAGCCTGTAGTCCTTGGGTTCTGGATAAGCCACACCCAGGACACTCACTCGCCTTGCAGCTAGTGCATTGCATTCACACAGCAAGTGTTTCACCGTTTCGCTGTCCTCCCCACAGGCTCTACAACTGACAGTCTCTGACAGTCCCATCTTATGCTTTAACACAGGACCAAATATTACAATAGGAAAACGAAATTTACCGCGGGAAATACATACCAACGCCAACGAGCCCGTACTTCTTCGCCTCAGCTATCACTCTCATGGCCTTGGCCTCTGTGTCGAGGGGCAGCCGCTCCAGGATGAGCTCCGCGCGGCGGAGCCCCTCCGGCGGGCCCGCGCACAGATACGACAGCCCCACCGACCACAGCGAGCGGTGTTCCGTGAGCAGGCACCCGTACTCGAGCACCAGGCTGTCCCGCAGGCGGGTTGTTACGCTGGGAATGGAAATAATTACAAGTCAGGGTGGGTCATGTCATCAATTACATGCCGTGTGGTTTCCGGTAGAGTAGAATAGGACCACTCCAACTCTTCCCGTGGATGTCGTACAAGGCGACCGAGGGAACACATTATAAAACATCAATCAGGCCTCCCCAACCCGTCTGGCCAGCGCGGGGAGTGTAGGCCAAATCCTCCGTCTGTCTCCGGCAGACGAGAGAGGGTTGTGCTCCTACAGTGGAGACAAAAATAACCTGATGACGATGACTATATATACATACATATAATGCTCACGCCTTGGTCCCAGAGGGGTAGGCAGAGACGTTGGATCATACTACACAAGTGAACAAAAACATGCAAAACAAACTATATAAAACGAGAAGTAATTAAATTGTTTGCAATTATTTAATTTGTTTACTAAAAAAAATCTGTTGATGATTGGCCGCGGCGATCGTGGCCCCCGTCGGTTAGGCATACTTTTATACTGGAAGGTCATAATCATAATCATTTATTGCCAAGTATAGGTAAATACAGATACACAGGAGATGTTATATTATAGATTAGGGTCGCTATACCTTGTCTTCTGTATAAGCATGCAATATTTATAGGAGTGTAGGCCAAATCCTCCGTCTGTCTCCGGCAGACGAGAGAGGGTTGTGCTCCTGCAGTGGAGACAAAAATAACCTGATGATGATGAATACATTAATTAATAAAAAAAATTAAACATAATGCCAAAGTAAAATGTAAAATCAATCAATCAAATGTAAAAATGTCAAGATTTAAATGGCAATACAAAAAAAATTATCATAGTTCAATGTCAGCTTACTTAAGGTGAAGTGAGACATTCCTGCCTTAGGTTATTTTGGAGGTTTATTGCTAACCAATGAAATAATGCTCGACAATAGGATGCTCTGTGATAATTTGAATTTAATATTTTAATAATTTGATAATAATATAATTATAACTGAAACACAAAGGTTGTCTGGAAGAAATCGCTTTTAGCGATAAGACCGCCTAGATGTACATGTGTAAGCTACTTTATTATGTTAACATTTTAAATTGAATTTATTTTTGCAATTTTTAATTAATTCTGTACTTTTAACTGTCATTTATAATTCAGTGATATTTCTATTGTACAATTAACGAAAAAAATATGACTTCCTACTAACCTAGTTTAAAGTCAAAATCATTTATTGCATATGAGTACACTTGGTACATTTATACACGTCATTTTTTTATCGACTACCGCTTCCTAGGTGTTAGCGCTGTGAAGAAGAAACGGCGCAACAAACTTCACGCAACACATCTTTTAAGACCTACTAATTATATAAGGAATGTATATCTTTCCGAAATAAATAATTTTCATTTCATTTCATTTCATTCATTATTGTATCTTTGTTTTTTATCGTGCAATGAAGAGTATTTGAATTGAATTGAAACACTAGAAATTCATCGTAAATAACTATTAGAGTCCCCGCAGACTGCAAACTTTATATCGGCCGATAATTTAGTCGGATTGAGCTGCTAGTGCGCACACTGGGCCAACAAATCGTCATAGTGTGCGCACTTGCATACATCTTTATACTGTTAAAGAGCCCGACTAAATTATCGGCCGATATAAAGTTTGCAGTCTGTGGGGACTCTTACTACAGAATTATTGATATATTTTTTTTTAATAATGTTTGATCTTACTTGGTTTGATGTTTGTCCAATATCTTCAGCTTGCCGCAGTGGTACAGCAGGTCAGTGAGGTGGGTGGCGAACCAGCCGTTGTCCGTCACCTGCTGCATTTCATGTATCACCTGCAAAGACAATAGATCTTCAAGTGCTCGCTATAGACTCCAGTAGAACGGGCAATTTGATTTAGCCACCTGAGCAACCCTAACGTTAGATGATTTGCTTTTTACTACAAGAGGAATCTAATAAATAAAAAAAAATAAGGGGTGGAGGTGGGTGCAGGAGTGGGAGGGAAAAAAGGATGAAGGGGAGATGGAATGGGAGGGAGGTGGGGATGAACACTAAATAAACTTCAACTTTATATAAAAAAACTAATTCTATAGTCCACCCGAGCGGAGCCATGGGCACAACTAGTTTCATAATTATTGTAGTTTGGTTGTGGGTTGATTGCGGGAATATGTGAGTGTGTTGTGGTCGAAAGGAATATAGCCCAAATACGTGACAGTAAAAATATTTAATTATTATAGAATAGAAATGCACATATTATAAGTTAACAGATAATTTGATAAACGAGGTTGCGAGGTCTAAGTTATATGATGGCGGGCAAGCGTTATTCAACCGGCCAATTTGACTACTCAGTAAGTACTGGTTGGAAAATTATTCTTTCGCTTAGACCTCACAAGACCGCTATCTTATTTTATAACCCTACCTGGTTTTGCATCAGCCTTAAACATTAACCAATGCCAGAGGATAACTGAGTTTCACAAAAAATGCGTTTAAGCCTCTACATGAGGTGCGTGGTGTTTATCGCCACAGTAGTAATATGAACCGCACACTTCAATTTCGCTCTGCATTTTTTTATGAAATAAACTATATAATGAATTTCTTTTCGACATAGGCATAACGCAGCTTCCTATGCAGACTACATGAAGGTAGGCGATACTCCTGGAATGCAGGGCTGTAGCCGAGATACTTGCTGAGGCTGTCTGAAGGAACCGCCACCCGCACCGCGCAAAACAGGCCCAAGAGGTCTAATTGCAGAAGCAAGTAGCTGATGAACTCAATACATACCAAATGCAAGTCCCCGTCCAGCAGCGCGCGCACCATATCGTCGAGCCGGGTGCGCGCGGCGGCGGGCGCGGGGGTCGCGGGGGGGCGCAGGCCGGCGCACGCGGCCGCGGCCCCGCGCAGCTCGTGGCGGCGCGCCCAGGGCGCAGAGAACATCACCCAGCCGCCCAGCATGTCAAACCACGACGAGTATTTATTCCGGATTGATTCGAAGGCAGCGTACTCGCCTATTATAAGCTGTTTTGAAAATAGGATACTTATGAATTTATGAGCCCCAGAAGCCCTTCCCAGCTACAACAGCTTTGGACCCACTGCTATCATCACCCGAGGGCCACGTGGAGGGGAAAAAGGGTAACTAGTGGTGCAACGTCGGCCCTGCATCACGCACTGATCATCTCAGATGTGCGGGGTTTCATTTGGACCGAATTTTTTTTTTTTACTGTTTCGAAGCAGTCAATAAGTAAGTTACCCGTTTGGTATCCAGCTTAGAGAAGGAAAACTGCTAATCTTCCCATGGTAGTTGTCAAGGTGATTAAGGGATGACACCAGGGTTCTCCTGTGTACTTAAGATCATTACTGCGATCACCAATCAGCCTGCCAAGTGTGGTGATGTCAAATCCTCCAATGGATAGCCCACGAAAGTGTGATTCTATTGGGAAGGCTTATGTTTAGCATTGTACGTATTTCGACTGATAAAATGTATGAAATATTTATGTGATATCAGGACTCTGGACTCGAGCACCCAGGGTCCTGGGTCTGATTGCGAAAAACATTGATGGTGCAGTGTGTAAGACACAGCCTATCTATATTAAAAGGTCCAAGTTCGATCTCTTATTGTGACTTACAAAGTGGACCCATAAGGAAAGTGGACCGAAGAGGAAAGTTGACCATTTGGACAAGTAGACCGACAAGTAGGCAATTGATGCTGTATTTATATTTTCCAGTGAGCTGCCACTTACCCTAATAATAAGTTCCAGCTGTGGATATGAAGCCAACACTCTACTGCTGAGCTTAGAGCGGCACTCAGCCTGCCAGTGTTTCCAGGACATGGTGAACTCTCCCACTGATATGCCTCCATAAACCTGGAAAAAGTTTTTATTTTAATAAGCAAAATGCTAAAATGGATGCTTCAGCTATAAATAAATAAACTGCCTTTCCAGATAAAACCATCACCATCAGCTTACAAGAGTCTACTGCTGGACATAGGCACCTCCCAAGGTGTGCCACTAAACCCGATCTTCTGCACTTCTCATCCAGTCACTGCCAGCCACCATTTCTCATTTTACCTCATTTCGTTTTTATCATTCGTTTATGTTTATGTAATATTATTTTCAAACTTTATTAAAAGTACATTTCTTTATCAAATTTGGTACTAAACGCATTATACTTGTCCTTTCAGTTACTCTAAGGTTAACTGGAAGAGTTCCCTAAGTGGGATAAGTCTGGCTTTGTACACAGTTTAATTCCTATTTTATTATTGTTCTTGTTATTTTTGGTACTGTAGGTACTTGGTACTTTACCATGATAAAATAGATCTCGAATACTGACATCCCACAGAATTTCATAATTCAGAGTACTGAAATTGGAAGAACTAAGCATATTATTCCAAAAATGTGTCCATGGAGTAATTTTTTTAACACCATTTTCTCAATCGTTCCCGGTGACCTCATTCAAACTGCCTTCTCACTGACAAATGACTGTCCTGATCTGAAATCCATCTTCAACCTCAGGTCCATCCACAGAGCAAGGCACAAATGACATGAAGTTCATGGCCATAACAGACCCAACAAGGTCTTGAAATAAAGACGTTAGTCTTAACACATGGAATAAAGTTATCGATACCTCTAGTGAACATTTAAAAAAAAAAAGTTTTTTAAAACCTGTCTTACAAGTGACTATTCAGACATAAATACACCAGTTCGATATAGGCAGACCTAGTAATGAACTGCTCTTCTAGTATCCCCATAATAATAATAATTTTATTACTTAAAGAAAAGTTACAAAAAAATTACTCACACTGTATACAGGCATACTCCTCAAAGAATTATCAACCAATTTGAATTCATTACTGTCTGTAGCGGAATGCAACTTTAATAAACCTCTGGCTACATCCACTCTCCCTTGCACAATCATACCAATAACAGTGTCCCAATACTCCTGGTGGTCTTCGGACCCTCGCTCACAGGCCTCCAGCAACTGTGCAGCGGTCGTCTCATGACATGGGAAGTGGAAACGCACCCATTCCAACAAATATGGTAATACTATATCTCCAGGTATGTTGTCTATGTATAGAATCTCACATAAATGCCAAATACATTCGATTGAGTAGAATATTGTCATGTAGGACTGTAGGTTACTCTTTTCTACGGCATTCGTTTCTTTGTCAGCAGCTTCTTGAAGGCTTTCGATGCAAACTCTTATTACAGAACGGTATTGGCGCGAAAGCTTCAGGAACTCCACATGATTATCTGTAGTTTTACTAGCTTCAGCAGCTTTTTGTAACGCTAGGAATGTTCCATTGGATTCGTTCACGAGTTTACGCAAAACTTGGTTGAAAAGTAGTACATCTTGCTGAACAAGTAAGATCATATTTTCTGGTATTTTGGTGGATGTTTTACTGATGGCCTGACTCCGAGGGTATATGGCAAACTTGTTGCCGCGCCTCCAAGTGCAGGCTACCTGTTTTTCGAAGCATTTGTCCGGTAAAATCTGAAAACAATCCAAAATTTAGAGCATGAACAAAACATAACCTCCAGGGTACAAAAAACCACTTACGAATGTTTTTACGCGGTTAATTGACTCTACATTACTAGAACTAGATGGTTCTGCAGAAAAACTTGAGATATTCATTTTTATACGTATATAAGCTTGGTTTAAAATCTCAAAATTTTAAAATTTTCACAGGCAAAACCGTTTCAATCCCGCTTGTACCTATCATTTTATTTTAGGGGGGGTGGGAGGACACGGGAAGGGGAAGGGTATCCATTTTTTTCAATTGGATTTCACGGCTTTGGATGGATAGGAAAAATCAGTTCAGGACATGAGTCATGTGATAGACCTATTCTCCCTCATACTTTTAATCATTAATATCCCTGTTGTTTTGTTCACCATGATCAACTTGTGAAAGAAGTGTATACTTTTCCCATTCTTCATAGTTAAAAATATATATTTTTTAGAAACATTATCTAAGTTTATATACCAGACTTCCAGAGCCGTAGCATTAGGAAATAAAATAAAATCGGATACATACCTGAATAGCTAAGCGAATAGTATGGTCAGACTGAAAAATGAATATACTAGAAAGTCATGACAATAAAGCACAGCATTTACGTTCTCATGTAGGAAATGGCAGATTTAACTTGAAACCTTTTCTATTTACATTGTTCTGGATCTTTATATCAAAAGTTATTTATTATTTAAAATTATAGTTTAATTAGTTTTTCTTTATTGTTTCATGGAAACTTTGTTTGCTGTTTATTTTTTGAAGTTTATTATTAAAACGTAATTATTTGACCGGATGATCATTTAGAGGCCATGTTGATTTGTCACGAATAAAAACGATATTTGTCAATTCGTCAAAAGTGTGTTGTTTAGACAGAAATTACAAAATTTATACAGTAAAACTTGGTGGCATAGTGTTGTGCAACGTGATAGCAGTATAATGTGTGGTATATGTTTACGTAAATAAGCGTAACAAACAACAAAATCGAAGGAGTCGGTAGCAGTAATTTAGTAAGTTTTTGGTATTGCATCAAATATTACCCTGTCACTAACTTTCTATGTGTGTAGTAACTGGACCGAGGCACAGTTTCGTGCTTTGGCCTGGTCTGTTGACCAGTAGGCCTTCACCCCATCAGATGATCGCGTTTATTGTGACAGTAACATGATCCGTGACCGCTGACGGACGGAACGTCGTCGTGTCTCGTAGGGAAATTGAATTTAGGCCGCGATTATCCTCTTAAAATAGTTCGAATAATTGTGTATTCACGATTTAGTTGGTTGTTGTGACGTCATTGTGTATGAGTTCAAGAATCTTCGTGGTAATTGTAGTGTGATATGATATATCTTATCTACTTGATATTGTATCAATTTATCCACTGCCATTATTCGCCTAAAACTAATCGGACTTCGAAAATAGTGGACCGTGTATTGTGAAATTGTGAACGGAGGGCGGATTTTTCTTGTGTAAGTGCTAAAAACAATCTTAAATAACTTTCCCACCCCATACCTGTTTCCGTATATTTGTTAACAGTCTTGCAAACAACGGAGCTATCTATGAAAACAATCTAACACCTGTACCCCAGAGAAACCTTCACCAAACTTTTTGTAATGAATGACATTGAAAGGCATGTAGCAACAATTAGTTTCTTCAGAATTTGTTTACTTACAAATTTATGCCCATGACTATGTCTGTCGTTTCATTATGATCATACTATGAAATGAACTTAAGTACACCAGGTACCTAACCTAGCTGCATGGAGTCCAAAATTCCCTAAAAGACTTCCTTCATTCCTCAGACACCTAAATAAACTGTCACTAAAATCATTGCCTAAACTTTTAACTCTGTAGAAAATGAGCATGAATATTAGAGATGTACCAATCATTACAGATTAATTGGTTAAGTTGACTAATTTTTCTCCCAACCTGTAAATATGGCTGCAGATTAATTGGTTTGTTAAACCCATTAATCAGATTATTTAATAATATTATTTTGTAAGAAATTCTACAGAAATTAAACTCTGAAAAAATGTGAAAACCAAGTATATTTATTGTCATTAATAATTACAAATAAAGTAAGCAATATTTTATTAAAGTGGCATTTATTTAAATGAATATCTAACTTAACCTCACTCACATCAAATAATACTAATTTGCACTCTAAATATACACTTTGATGAGCCATCAGTATCATCATCATCAGGTTTTTTTTTGTCTCCACTTCAAGAGCACTACCCTCTCTCATCTGCCGGAGACAGACAGAGGATTTGGCCTACACACTGGCTAGATGGGTTGGGGAGGCTTGATTGATGTTTTACAATGTATTCCCTTAGTTGCCTTGTACGACATCCACGGGAAGAGTTGGAGTGATCCTATTCTACTCTACCGGAAACCACACGGCAATTCCAATCCAATCAAGCCATCAGTATATTTGGTGTAAATTCATTATTTATTTGATGTGTGTTTAAATACTTTACAATTAAAATCAATGTTGCTGATTTATTATTTAGTAATAAGTGGGCCTGATTCAGAAGCCCAATATTAAAATTTGATCCCTATCACACAATATTATGAAAATAAATAGGAAACTAATTTTAGTGCCATCAAATTATTAATGTCTGCCTTCAAAATTTAAAGGCCTGATTTTTTTTAACAATAGTAAAATGGCGTTATGAAGTATATCATCTTTTTCAGCACAATCAAATTCTGCCTCACATTTATAGAAGGACAGAAGGACTGGAATTAATTGGATTTTTAATCATTAATCTGCCTAAAATATCATTAGTATATCTTTAATGAATACCAAACTTATATTTTCTTTTCAAATTCTAATTGGAATTAATCAACTGACAGACATATTTGTATAAAAAGTCAATAGTACATTTTATAAGTTGTAAACAAATCTACCATGAAGGGCACTGTCTTGGTCACATGCATATTTTTTTGGTAAAAAACCCCAATGATATAACCCTGCATTAATTTTTTTGGTATGCCAATAAGGTTAATTTATGTTTGATGAACTGATAATATTTTATCACCTACTCTTGTCATTGATAACTGCTAAGTTTAAATACTATTGTCTGCGTACAGTTAACTAGAGGACAAGCAACATAATACACCGTATCTCATTGCAATGAGATTGATTTTAGCTGTTGTGTACCTTGAGGGTGACTGTACCCAAGTAAACAAGGTAGATAAGATATAGAAGATAGTCTTTTGTGTTTCTCTGTATGTGTCTTGCCTTTTTATAGTAATGGGTATAGCTAGTTTTAATTATTCACAGTTGTCAATTTAATGATAACAGTGATATATATGGTTTGGAAATTTGGAATACGATTTTGTATTTAATTAATATCAGAGTCATGTAGATTCCTAGAAAAGGGAGATACGGTCAACAAATTTTATTTATAACCCATACAAGTATTTTCTCCCATTTTTGCATACTTATACTTTGGGACATTAAGAACTCTAGGCTAAGTCGACATTTGTTTAAATTTTTTTTATATCCATTTCACACATGGTGTATGATGCCGTGTGGTTCCCGGCTTAGAATAGGGCCACCCACATTTTTCCTGTGGGTATCGTCTAGGCTACTAAGGGATTGCACCAGGGACGGGCAGCGTTCTGCTGTAAGATCATTACTGCGATCACCAATCCGCCTGCCAAGCGTGGTGGTTATGGCAAATCCCCCAATGGACAACTTACCAAAAGTGGTACTCTATTGGGGAGGCCTATGTCCAGCAGTGGACGTATTTAGGCTGATGATGATGATGTGAATGTATGTAATGCATTATAATTTGTTCCTTAATGTGTGCTTTTCTGTTTTCCTTTAAATTAGATTACTGTGGAATATGTAACAAGTGTTTCCAAGAAAAATAATTACACTTATAATTACACTTATCTAGGTGTAATCAATATCTTTAATTTTGTCATGTAGGTAACACCTGCCTCAATTTTTATTTTAGAAGTGTCGTTTTCGTTATCTTCCAAATTTACCAATTGTTAAGAATCTGGAAAATTTACAAATTACTGTATTAACAAACTTCACAGACTTTTAAAAAATTTACATAAACTTTCCTGGCTAGTTTCTGTACACTGTGTCATAATAAGGTAGACTAATTGATGTTTAAAGCGTTCCCTAAGAAAAATAAATATTTGAAGCACTATTTGATTAAAATAAAAATAAAATATGTCAGACATTCACACCAATTATCCAGTCCCAACTAGGCAGAGCCCAACTATGGTTACTAGATAACGGATACACATACTTAAATAATTATATAAACATCCAAGACTTGGGTACAAACATTCATATTCATCATACGAACATTTGCCCCTAGCGGGATTCAAATTCAAATAATAAAAATAAATAAAAATAAAAATAGCCTTTATTTATCGAAGCTGTATCTTACATCTAATTAGATAATATATTATAATTTATGTATTTAGTAAAACATCGACAACTTCGACTTGTCTTTCGACATAGGCCTCTTCCAGATGTTTCCACAAAGTGCGGTCTTTTGCCTTTTGTGTCCATAGTCCTGCGCAGGTATTTTTTAGGTCATCAGCCCATCTAAGGTATGGTCTTCCTCTTTTTCTTTTCCCATCTCTCGGGTACCACTCCACAATGTCCTGTGTCCATTTGCATATGTTTTGCCTTATCATATGGCCTGTCCAGCGCCATTTTTGTTGTTGTACTATTTCATTTATGTTTTTTGTCTTTGATTTGGATTTGATTGTAGATAGTTTGATTTTATCTTTTAATTTTATATTTAGTATGCTTCTTTCCATATTATTTTGACAGACATTAAGTTTTTGGTAATTCTTTTTTGTAAGTGCCCAGGTTTGGCATCCATAAGTCATTACAGGTACTATGCAAATGTTAAATACTTTAAATTTCTGACTCGTGGGTATTTCTTTTGCTTTGAGAACCTCTTTAAGTGACCAAAACTTCCTCCATGAGTTTGTGATTCTCCTATTGATTTCTTTATTTGTCTGGTCTATCGGTGATATTATCTGTCCGAGATACTCATATTCATCAACATAGTCTATAATGTTTCCATTTACTATAATTTGTTCTTTATTACTATTTGTCATTAATTTTGTTTTGTTCGTGTTCATGCTAAGACCAACTATTTTACTTTGTACATCTAGGTCTTCTAGCATATATTTCAGTTCTATCGAGTTATCTGATAAAAGTATGAGATCATCAGCAAACCTGAGGTGGTTCAGTCTCGCTCCATTAATATTGAGCCCATAATTTTCCCAATTTAGATTTAGACGTCTGAACACACTTTCAAGGACTGCAGTAAATATCTTCGGTGATAAGGGATCTCCCTGACGGACCCCCTTCTTAATTTGAAATTCTTCTCCCATTCTCTCTAACTTAATTTTTGCCATACTGTTTGAGTAAATTTCTTTTATTATTCTAATATATTTATTTGGTACCCCTTGTTCTTTGAGTGATTTCCATATTTCTTTATGTTTAAGTGAGTCAAAGGCTTTGTTGTAGTCTACAAAAGCTACGTAATATTGTTTTCCATATTCATGATATTTCTCTGTTATTTGTTTTATAACGAGAATGTGATCGATCGTAGAGAAATTTTTTCGAAATCCGGCTTGCTCTCTAGGTTGATTTTCATCTAGAATTTTTGTTACACGCCCCAATATTAATTTTGAGAATATCTTGTATAAATTACTCATTAAACTTATTGGACGGTAATTATTAATTTCATTTTTGTCTCCTTTCTTGTGAAGAAGTGTAATTGTAGTTTTTGTCCACTGAGTTGGTATAATCTCCTTCTTTAGAATTTCATTGAAAAGTTTCGTGAGAGGATCTAGAATGTCGCCGACGACTGCTTTCAATAATTCATTGCTTATGTTGTCATCTCCTGGTGACTTGGCAATTTTTTGCGTTAGAATAGCAGATTCCACTTCTCGCTTTAGTAAATCTGGCACATCATGGTTGTCGTTTACAGAACCAACTGCTGTTATAGTCGTAAGTGACATTTCGTCTTCTTTGTAGAGGTCTTTATAAAATTGCGTAGCTATTTCTATTACCTCTAATCTTTTAGATGCGTGTCTTTTATTTTTGTCCTTAATAGATGGTATCCACGATTTCTCTTCTCTAAGTTGTTTCATAGCTTTTTTGACTCCTCCCGTTTTTTCGATGTAGCTCTTTATTGTTTCTATTCTTGTTTTACGTCTATTCTGCCTTATACTTATATTTATTTTTTTACTAATCTCTGCTATCTCTTTTCTATTGTTTTTCCTCTCCTTAAGTAGTTGCTGTCTTTGTGTTATTAGACTTCTCGCTTCTGGTCCTATTTTGTCTTTTTTCCCTAAAATACAACTGAATTGTTTGTTGGTATTTGTTAACACTTTTTCAATTATATTGTACTTTTCTTGTATGCTTGTTACATGGTTAATTTCTGTTAGTTCTTCTGCTAATTTAGTTCGTATGTTATCAGAAATAATGGGAGGGATTATATTTTTATTATTATTTAGGTATTTTCTTGATTTTCTAGGACTTTTTGTTATTATTTCTCCACGTACCATTCTGTGATCTGAATTGAAATTTATATTGTTTAGTGTTTCCACATTTAGGAATATACTTTTGTTGTTAGTTAATATAAAATCCCTCTCATCCATTCTTCCTTGTGGAGAAATCCAGGTCCATTTTTTATTAAAACGTTTTTTGAAAAATGTATTCATTATGTATAATCGATTTTCCATTGCGAACTCTATTAATCTTTCACCATTGTCATTTCTTTTTCCAGTAGCGAATTTCCCAATTGTAATGTTGTTCTTTGTCTCGTCTGATCCTAGTATGCTATTGAAGTCACCCATTAATATTTTATTTTTATATGCATCATCTAAAGTATTTTGTAGGTCTCTATAAAAGGTGTCTTTTTCTACTTGACTAGCTATATCTGTTGGCGCATATGCTTGAATTATTGACCATTTTTCTTTATAACCTGGTATCATTATGTTCAGGACTGCAATTCTCTCTGAAATACCTCTGAATTCTTCAATTTCGTTACGTAACTCGTTCTTAACTAAGAATCCGACTCCAAACATACCCTTTGTTTCTCCTTTATAAAATAAGATATATTCGTTTCTATCCAAGATTTCTTCTCCAAACCTTCTTACTTCGCTTAATCCAATGATATGACATTTTATCTTTTCTATAGCTTGTTCTAATTGTATTAATGATTCTTCGGTTCTAAGTGTCCTCACATTAAACGTTGAAATGTATAGATTATTCATTTTATTTCTGCATTTTTCTTGTTCTTTTTTTTGATTTGGAAGGTGGTGGTCGCTAACCCCACGGAGACCATCCGGCTTGGGGTGATGTTTTGTGTTACTATTGTTATTGTTTTTTGTTAGTTTCCAGTTGTCGATGTCTCTGTCCTATTCTATATTATCTAGTTGTGGGTTCAAGGTAAGTGAGTTTGATCTGTTTCTCATGATATCGAAGGTGTTAGTCCTATTGGTCTTTGAGGGGTTCCAAGTATGTTTCTTTTGTATGTTACTTTGTTCAGGTGATGTTGATGGTAATCTTTTTCTACTATCCTTTGTCATTTCTACTTTCTTGATCATGATTTTATCATACTTTATGTATGCGAGATTCCCTTTTTTCCTTTCTTCTTCAAGTTGGACTTGCAGTTCCTTTCTTTTGTTCAATATCGCCTTCGGGTAGTCTTCTTTTACGTACACGTCACGAAATTCTTTTTTATTTTTCTCTATTTCTATTTTCTTCCATTCATTAACAAAGGAAATCAAAACAGGTCTAATTTTGTCGCTGTTGTTTGTCACTTTCTTACCGATACGATATATTTTATTGATTTCGGATTTTTCTAAGCTAATATTTAGGTCGTTCTTAATTTTTTCTTTTACGTTTTCGAAAAGTTCCTGTTGGTCTTTTTCTTTTTCCTCTAGCCCAAATAATATTAAATTGTTCTTTTTATTTTCTTTCTCCAAATTGACGATCTTATCTTCCAATGTTTCTATTTTTATTTTTAATGTTTTATTCTCCTCTATGATCGATGTTAACTTCTCATCAATTTTTTCACTTATTGTTTTTGTGACTGAGTCGTGTATTTTATCGGTTTGTTTCTCCATCTCAACTTTTAAACAGTCAAATAATTGTTGCAATGAGCTATTCATATTGAGCGTGAAACGGAACGGAAACTGTGATGGTAGGTTTTTTTTTTTATTTCCTGGTCACACTGAACTAACTGTCAATCACGGATTCTGTCAATCACTTAATGAAGTTATATCACAGTGTCTATGGTTATAGTGACAACTGACACTCGTAATTTGGTAGGGTAATAGTTTTGACAGATAACCTCTACTTTTTGAATTTTGTAACACAATTTACACGATTTTTCACACACGAATTTGGAATATTTTCCAATCACAATGTCTACCGAATATTTATGAATTCGTAGGTAAGCTTTTTCGTATCTCACTTGCAGTTAAACACTTTTAGTTAATTATTTTCGCGAGAGCTACTACAATGACGTATTAACAGTTTGACAACCGGAACCGGAAAAAAAAAAATTTATTATAAATTACCAGATACAAAAATTTTTACAGTCAATTGAGTACGATTAAAATATAAAAATTGACAGGACAATGCATATTAGAGCTCCCACACTAGACCATGCAGTCTGTATCGGGCTATATTCGAACCCGCAACCTCCGGCGTGGCAGTCCGAGAGCTACCCGTTCCGCCACCGAGGTCGTCGATTGAATATTTACAGAATTTGCCTCATCGTAAATCCACTTTTTTAATGGTCTTCCTTAAGATTTCGCCAATGTCAAGTGTATAGGACTAATACAAACATGAAGAGCATGCTTTAACAGTGTCAGCTGTGGGTTGTACCGCTAGAGCACCGAGTGAGTGTCGCTCAAATCAAAGGATATCACCATAACCTTTGGTTTTCCCAACGAGACGAAACGTTTAGTCGACAACTGAAAAACCTTTTCTTGGAAAAGGAATATTATTATTCCATAAATGAATTTTCTAAAAAATGAAATTGGTGGGCCCTCTGATGTTTAATTTAATTTGTGATAATTTAATACCAAGTGTATTTCTAAATTTTTATTTTAATATTATATACTGACATAGACAGTATGTTATATACTATGACATTATTTGAATTGTTGACATTGTAATTTATATTTTGTACATTATTTTATTTTATGATGATCCCTTTTACCATATTATAATGACATGTAAAATTGAATTTTTAAAATTTAAAAGTGAAATAAATAAATCTAATCTAATCTAATCCAAAGGGTAGCTTCACAGGTGCAGAACATTATAATTGCACGGACTTAGTTGAATTATTTTATTTTATTTATTTTCACAAAATCCACAGCACTTAGTATACAGTATTCTAATTTATAGTTCTTACTGCCAATAACGGATTTACAATATATTGATATTACAGTCTAGTGATTGTGTGTGTGTGTGGGTGTGTGTTTGTGTGCGTGCGTGTGTGTGGGTGTGTGGTGTGATAAATTAGTTCTATTCACAAACGTTAATGAATACAGTGGTGATCGCTACATACTGAATATTGCTAAAACTATACCCAAAAGCCAAATGACCTAGCACTGCTTCTTAATGGCATCTACGATGGGAATCTTTAAATAAGTTACTTTCCTCATAGGAAAGAACCTTAAAGGAAGACATATAAAGGTCATTGATGATTGTTAAAATGTTTATAACAATGTCGCTTCCTCACTATATCACCTACTGAATAACTTATAAACAGTAAAATTTTCTTATAAGAAAAAAATATGAAATTTATTGATATGGGTGATGCCAATTTTCTGTATTCCTGACCCCAGCCCACAAAGGCGATAGAAATTCTGATATAAATCAACTCACCTTTCCTCATACTTACATAATAAAGGATATAGGAACTTATTTATAAGTTGATATGCACATTTAAGTATTAAACAAATATTTAGTAGCGCCTCGATAACGATGGGTTCATGATGACAGCCAAAATTTTAGAGGTGAATAACATTCGCAGACGTACCTGATACTGCCATTTCAGTTTCGTGATACCGTGTGATAACGCGATATTTGTTTTTAGTATAAAACTAGCTGTGCCCGCGGCTCCGCTCGCGTGAACTACAGAATCCGCTCCCATTCCCGCTCCTGCTTCCGCTCCCGCTCCTGTTTGTCTCCGCCTCCGCCCCCACCCCATTACCAACTCAATGCCCACTACCAGCTTCAAAATGTAGTCCAAATTCATCGCAATCTGAATAGTACGGAAATACTATTCATCACCAGGTTATTTTTGTCTCCACTGCAGGAGCACAACCCTCTCTCATCTGCCGGAGACAGACGGAGGATTTGGCCTACACTCCCCGCGCTGGCCAGACGGGTTGGGGAGGCCTGATTGATGTTTTATGTATTCCCTTAGCCGCCTTGTACGACATCCACGGGAAGAGTTGGAGTGGTCCTATTCTACTCTACCGGAAACCACACGGCATTAATACTATTATTATGGAAATACTATTATGTGCAATATATTGCATAATAACCTTACCTACTAATGTATTTGAAAACTAAAAATGTCCATAACTTTTGATTGAGTAAATCGATTGCGATGAAATAAAGACTAAATGTTAAGTTAAGTTAAGCCCCATGTTTTTGTGAAAAGTTCATCAAAATCCGTTCAGTAGTTTTTAAGTGATGCGTGCACAAACTCACAGACAAACAGACAAAAATTCCAAAAATGATTGAAATGTGTTCTATTACTTATCCTTAGACCCCTTAACTATTTTTTTGCAAATATCTTCAATGTACAGACACGCGATGTTTACGATTTTATTTATTAGATTAGCACGAAATACGTCCACTGCTGAACATAAGCCTCCATAGAATGCTACTCTTGGTGGGCTGTCCATTGGGGGATTTGTCATAATCACCACGCTTGACAGGCAAGTTGGTGATCGTTGTAATGATCTTAATTTACATAAGAGAACATATCTGCCCATCCCTAGTCCCATAGTCGCCTTGACGACACCCACGGGAAGATTGCGGCGGCCGTATTCTAAGCCGGGAACCACACCAGAGCGTGTACGGGTTGAGAAACGAACGTCCCTTGTTAGCACCTTTCTTTGTGAAATTTCACTCAAAACATTTTTAACATAGTCGAAGTGAAAAGTAGACTGTATAACTCGAGAGGAGAAACAAATATCACTTTGCCCATTTTGCTATCTTTATTAACAATCTACTGAGCAGGTTTTATTCGAACTGATCAAGTAGCTTGTAAAAGCAGTGACGCAACTCGCGTATTGTCTGCGACCTGTGATCCACGTTGCTGCAGCGAGTACTGTTTATTGTTTCAATTCATTGCATTGATTTTTTTTGGGTATCGAGCATTACTGTGATGATCACGAAACCTTGCTACTTAAACTGAAACATTATGGCGTTAAAGATACAGCATTCGAATTACTTAAATCTTACTTAGAAAATAGAGTACAAAAAGTAGATATAAACGGAATTCGGTCATCTGGGTCATTTGTGAAAATGGAGGTACCCCAGGGTTCAGTTCTGGGCCCATTTCTTTTTCTTGTATATATAAATGACTTGCCCGTTTTAATACAAAATATGTCCAATATAGTTTTATTTGCCGATGACACTTCGCTGGTTTTTAAAATTAGGAGAAAAGATTGTGAACTTGCTGAGGTAAATAATACTCTCACGCAAATTCTTAACTGGTTTAGTGTAAATAACCTTGCATTAAATACAAAGAAAACTAAATGTATTAAATTCCCCATGTTTTTATTTGGTCCTATATTCTATACCAGGAACGAAAATAATAGTTGCCAACAAACCATATGCTTTAGAGTTATCAATATTTCCAAGATCGATTACAAAACTAACGTCTTTAACTTCACTAATAATCCACATTACACCATTAAACTCTTCAACTCTTTCCGTGGATTGCCGTGTGGTTTCCGGTAGAGTAGAATAGGACCACTCCAACTCTTCCCGTGGATGTCGTACAAGGCGACTGAGGGAATACATTATAAAACATCAATCAGGCCTCCCCAACCCGTCTGGCCAGCGCGGGGAGTGTAGGCCAAATCCGCTGTCTCTCCTGCAGTGAAGACAAAAATAACCTGATGATGATGATGACACCATTACAACAACGTATACACTGATTATTGTAGTACTAGCTGGTGCCCGCGACTTCGTCTGCGCACGATTAGTATTTCGAGTAGCTTTTTTGTAGGACTATTTTAGATAAACATTTCCATCATATATTAGATATGTGTAACTCTAACGGTTTTGGCAGCGCACGCCAGAATAGCTCGCAGATGGTACATTTTTTGCTACTTACTTGATATTTTGGACAATTCACACAATATCTTTATAAATTGTAGCCTATGTGTTATTCTGATGTATAAGCTATATTATTGTAAAGTTTCATTAAAATCCATTCAGTAGTTTTTACGTGAAAGAGTAACAAACATCCATCCATACTTACAAACTTTCGCGTTTATAATATTAGTAGGATTGTAGGATTCGTTATGCTATTTGTTTTAAAAAAATATTTCTACATGACAAAACCACTTCTCATTATTATGCAAGTACACTGAGAGAAATGGCATAAGATGATAAATTAGATTAGTATCCATAATAAATTGTAAGTTCTGCCATGGAACTTTCAGTCATAATGTTTATCAGGACGCCGATCTTGTCTCTGTACCTTGTCTTGAATTATATATTGTGTTACCCAAGTACCATTACCAATGAGTTTTACGAAACTTAAGTGCGGTTTATTTATAATACCACAGGCTTTTCGGTGAAGGAAAACATCGTAAAGAAACCTGCATATGCCGAAGAAGAAATTCTGAGGCGTATGTGAAGTCCACCAAATCGGCTTGGGGCACCGTTGGTGGTCAGGGGTTTGGCACAAAAGATCCTGAAGGGTCGAAGTGTCGCCAGGTCTTCCTGGCCCCCTAAGAAGATAAGATACCCAGTACCATGCTGGTTCATTGTGGGAATCTAGTAATACATCATCCAAGAAACTTCTGTTGGTACAAGACTTTATACTAGTTTCCTGTTAATATTGGATGCCTAGTGGTTATTTAAGAGGTATATCTGATAAATTGTTTAGCGTTCCTATTAAATCGAATTGCACATTTCTCGAGTGTAATAAGGTTCATTATCTAAGATGCACATTGCACGACCTGCCAAGGTCGACGTGTTACCGCCATGAACCTTGATTGCGGTTTATTGCCCAATGCGATACATACGCCGTATTGATTTCTCGTACCAACCATCTACTGTAACTATTTATAGACGAAATTGTTTGTCCATTGTACTGGTTTGTGAGGTCATCGATTGTTTAAACTATAGCTTTTCTTCTGGACTCTGCTTCGTGAAAGTAGATACTTTCCAGGGAAATGATCCTAATTTAGCGTTCAGATCTAAAAACTACATCATACTCCAGGCCCCTTTCGAATTTATCATACAGACTTTTGCTGTTACTGCTGTAATTCTCTTCCAAATGAGATTCGTCAATCAAAATCATTGGATGTGTTTAAACCTCGGCGTAAAATCATTATCTCTCACAATAGTTGTACCTAATCATACTAATATTATAAACGCGAAAGATTGTAAGTATGGATGGATGTTTGTTACTCTTTCACGTAAAAACTACTGAATGGATGTTAATGAAACTTTACAATAATATAGCTTATACATCAGAATGACACATAGGCTACAATTTAAAAAGATATTGTGTGAATTGTCCAATATATCAAGTAAGAAGGAAAAATCTACCATCTGCGAGCTATTCTGGCGTGCGCTGCCAAAACCGCTAGAGTTACACATAATTAATGATGGAAATGTTTATCTTAAATAGTCCTACAAAAAAGCTACTCGAAATACTAATCGTGCGCAGACGAAGTCGCAGGCACCAGCTAGTGTGACATAATATTGTGTTATCTATCATATCACGTATATTGTGTACGTATTGGATTATAAACTAGGCAAGGGTTAGCTGGAAAAGATCGCTTTAAGCAATTAGGCCTTTGTACACTTTCCACAAATCTATACCCAAGTTGTTTTTCTTAATTTGTGCCCAATGTAGAATGTATCTGTCCTAGTCGACTTCATCCACTGAAATCTTTATTACTCGACTCATTCCTATCACAGATTAATGATTCATACACAGAAACTGCATCAAAATGTATACGATGCCTTTTATCTGTACATTGATAACTGATAATAATAAGTTATCAGCCCATTCCAGACTATCTTTCTGATACCAAAAGCGGTTGTGAGTAGGCAGTTCTAGTGAATATCGGTTTTGTAAGACCTATTCTCTGTTTATTATTGTTTGCGACACAACGATCTCTATGTAATACTAGGAACAGAGCGATTGTTTGGAACGCTCCATCTAGTAGTACATAGAGATCGTTGTTGCAACACGACTTCTCTTGATCCAAATATAAAGAATGAATTGAGACGGCCCAAGTTCCGAGCCTTGTGGAACTACATTTGTTTATTTTCACTTTTTTTTGTTAAGTATCCGGCTTGAACACACGCTCAATCATTTTTCTTGGTATTGTAATCGTGATTCACAGGGGTATGACTAAAGCGTAATCATTGTCCAACCTTTGGAGATGTTGGATTCATCATCATCATCAGGTTATTTTTGTCTCCACTTCAGGAGCACAACCCTCTCATCTGCCGGAGACAGACGGAGGATTTGGCCTACACTCCCCGCGCTGGCCAGAATAGGGGAGGCCTGATTGATGTTTTATAATGTATTCCCTCAGTCGCCTTGTACGACATCCACGGGAAGAGTTGGAGTGGTCCTATTCTACTCTACCGGAAACCACACAGATATTGGATTAATCACGATGAATTTCGGGTCAGTGTGAGTCGCTCAGCTGACTGAGAGAAGTTGCAACATCAGAAACTCTTTTAAATTGTTTTCTAGAGACGCGAGAAATTCCTAGAGTGGCGAAGCCTTCTTTAACTGTACAAAGGTTGCATGTCTTCGAAAAGTGGACAAAACGGTCGGTTATTCGAGAGAGTACAGACCTTTGACATCGTTCAAAGCTAAATTAAAAGAGCTGAATATAGTGTCTCACTCTGTATAATATAAAATTGGGCTCGATTTTGAAGGCACAACGTTAAAATTTGACAGCACTAAAACTGTTGCTATCCTTGTCACACAGTATTATGAAGATAAAGACGAAACCAATTTTAGCACTGTCAATTTTTAAATGTGTGCCTTCAGAATCGGGCCCATTATGTATGTATGTTTAAAATAGTAATTATTATGTTTATGTTATATATATAAGTAGTTGAGGTAATTTATTATGCACTTTCTTGCCCCCCCCTTGTCTCGCACCCTGTAAGGTTAGCTGGAAGAAATCTGTTTTAGAGATAAGCTCGCCCTTGTACACAATATTTTATAACTGTATTTCGTTTTTAAAATGTGCAATAAAATAAAAAATAAACTCCGTAAGCATTGCTGCTAATATTCGTCAATTAAAACGCCTTTTTGTACTTTCTAACTGGTCACGTGACATATACTGATAAGAATTGACGTCTACGATAGTTTTTTTTAATCTTTATTTGGTGAGGGTCTAGAAAATGTCACAATCATAGTATTCACAATAAACTAATCCAAAATAAATAATCATAACTTACAATCTACGTCCGATACCTTTCTGTACAAATTTATGCATTGACCTGGCAGCCTGCGAGTTGGGGAGAGCCAAGACACTTACAAATGCACTTCCTGCCCACTTCCTAGCAAAAGTTAATAGAACCTTCATGCGCCTGTAAAACACCTATCGAAATTGACACCTAGAACCATATTTCAGGGGTTTTGGGTTGTCTGTTGTCGGAAAATTGATCCGCTCTTATCAGCAGACTCGCCATCTGCCTTTCTATTATCACCAGGGACCGGAATTAGGTATCATTTACCCAGGAATGTGCCCCAATCCCCCTTCCGTCACCGGACGTGGGGAAGGTCTTCATCCTTATGTAGCAGACACACCACGCTCTCGCCCGAAGCGTTTTTCTTCCACTTTCATAATGCGAACTGCTAAGGAGTGGAACTCATTGCCAGCTTGGGTATTTCCGGACAAGCACAATTTGGATCTTTTTAAAGGTAGAGTGAATATCTTCTGGGTTCATCATCAGGTGAGATTGAGGTCAAGCGTAAACCCATCAATAAATCGTGCAATTCCTGGTCACACTCCCCAAAATGTAAACCTGTAGAAAACCGTAAGACAGGCCACACTGCGACGTTTGAGGCTCTGTAATTTCGAATTTACCAGAGCATCGTCGCTAATGAGCCTTCGGGCACGACGCTCGACCGCGTCCAGAGCAGCCAGCTGATACTTGGCAGAGCCATCCCAGAGACACTACCTAAATCCTTTGATTGTCATCATACGCGAACATCATATGCTGTTAATTGCGATATATATCACCGCAGGTAGCATACCGTTTGCCAGCGCGGGCGACGACCTCACAGCAATCGTTGAACCATATTCAACTGGGCACGTTATGGGCTTATGAACACTTCCGCTATACATTAGGCGTATCTCCGCTCAAGGCTGTGATGTTGCTATGATAATTTGAGAATAGGGTTATATTAATTGTATTGTATGACGTTTACGACTCGTCTGTATTCATGCAATTTAGTAGGGTTACACCTTTTCATGCAAAATCTTCTGTACATTACAAGTCAATATGAAAACAAACACATTGCGTCTCGAAAACAAAATAGATAATGGGCCCGATTCAGAAGGCATTTAAAATTTGACAGCGCTAAAATTGGTTTCGCCTTTATCTTCATAATACTGTGTGACAAGGATAGAAACAGTTTTAATGCTGTCAAATTTTAACGTTGTGCCTTCAGAATCGAGCCCAATAAATGGTTGGTGTTCCTAAGTGAGCGCAAAGTGTAATACCAACCTGTTTTTTCTGCTGATGTCCCTTTCATGCATACGATGCCTAGACGCAAATAGCGTTGGTTTTACGTATGACTATTGGTTTGGAATATATTATAAATTGCTTGCATGTCATTGTGATATGTAAATTTATTAGCTAAGCGATAGAAGGGTCTAGAAGGCCCGCAGTATTTTTTTTTAAATTAAAAATAGTAGATAGTTTGCCTAGTTTGAGATCAGGTTGCCGTGTGTGAAATGTCCCCACATATTTATTTATTTATTTATAAAAAATTAAGGAAATTAAATTTTTTTATTAAAAATAGTAGATAAAAAATTAAGGAAAATTAAAAAAAAAATCTATTACTGGCGCTATTTTATATTACTCAACCCGTGCCGTGAGTGACCACCGTAAATCATATCATTTAGCATTTATGCATTGAGGTCAAGGATTTTTATTTGGCGAGTTTGATACACTTTGAGCACCTTGTATATTTTTTTTATCAAGTGTGGAATGAAATGATTTATTGCAACAACTTACAGTTAATACAGATTTAGAATGTAAGGTACCCCTTTTAAGTAAGCATAGCCCTCTCCATAGCTCGCTAAGCGACTTGAAACTTAACACCCTATGACATGAAGGAATCGTCGAAATAAAATATACGTTCATTTCAATCATAGTTATCAAAACATACGATTGGAAGAGGACTTTCTTTCAATACAGCGAAGTGTCAGTGTCGTAATCTAGACTAGAGTCAATAAGGTTCCTTTTTCCAGATAACGTCACACAGTCTGCTAGAGAGTGGTATTCGTAACTGACGAAGTAGGGGAAGGTTATATGCCACCCATTGTGGGTGGAAGCATTACAACTAGCAGACAACCGCTGAAGGCGATTATAATCATATTGTTGTGACTCAGAACCGCCTGTAGGTAGCGACTACACATCACTAATCATGTACTAGCTGTTGCCCGCGACCTCGTCCACGTGGACAACTTAACATCACAAATTATTATGTATTTCCCGTAGGAATGCAACGTTTTTCGGGATAAAAACTATTCTATGTCCTGTTCCAGGACCTAATCTATATGTTTGCCAAGTTTCATCACGATGGTTCACTATTTTGGCTATAATGGCTTACACATAAGTTATAGATATATAGTATTTGTAGGACTATTTAAGATAAACATTTCCATCATACATTACATATGTGTAACTAGCGGTTTTGGCAGCGCACGCCAGAATAGCTCGCAGATGGTAGATTTTTTCCTACTTGATATTTTGGACAATTCACACAATATCTTTATAAATTGTAGCCTATGTGTTATTCTGATGTATAAGCTATATTATTGTAAAGTTTCATTAAAATCCATTCGGTAGTTTTTACGTGAAAGAGTAACAAACATCCATCCGTACTTACAAATTTTCGCGTGTATAATATTAGTAGGATTTCCCGTGGGAATGAGATGTCTTTTCGGGATAAAAACTATCCTATGTTCTATTCCAGGACCTAACCTATATGTGTGCCAAATTTCAGCACGATCCGTCCAGTGGTTGAAGCGTGATTGCAAATATCCAAACTTTCGCATTTATAATATTAGTGGCATGGGATTAGTGGGATAGTAGGATGAGTACACACTTAGTACATTTATTTATATGTGTAATTTTTTTTATCAACAACCGCTTCACACTCGCGAATACAGCTCAATCACATTTCTCCTAGAAAGCTTATGTTCAGCAGTGGACGTATTTCAAGCTGGTGATGAAATGATAGGGAGCACTAATTGCGAGAGATTTTTCTAAATATTTCAAGTTTTTACGACTGTAGTACTGGTCTCTTGGAACCTTGACCACTCTGATCACCGTTTCATTGCTACACTCCCATTTGCTAGAGGGGAAGTGGGAACTTTCTTCCTACTTTAACTCTTTACTTCTTTAACTTAGTTTGTCTGGGGCCCAAGGTAGCGTAAATTCATGACCTGGGACTTGCCCTACCTTCACTGGTAGGTGTCTTTGCAGTTACCTCCGTTGATCCTCGCTTAGAGGAGTTGCGGGGGGAGAATGGTGAGGAGGCGGGAATGTAGTACTGGTCGAATCCAGAGCGGTCACAGACTGTCAAATCGCATCTGCCTTCCATGTTGCTTGCTTTACCATGCTGAGCCTGCCACGATTAGTATGGATCTAAGAGTGGAGCTGGAAACCTGCCTTACTGTGTTTTCCTATACTGTGGTTGTGTTCATTCTTTTGTGTATGTATTTGTGCGTGTGATTAACATAAGTTTCTATGTGTGATTGTCGGCAGACGCGGCGAATAACAACATTACGACTGTTGACTATAAGTCTCAGAAAGAAACACCACTGCGTAGCAAAGTAAGTGGAAGTAGAGAGAAACCCCACAATGTCATCCCTTTAGTTTAGGCTCCAGATTTTTTTTCACCCCCCATTCCGCTATTGATTTTAGATAATCCTCTCTTCGGTCAGAGAATTCTAAATATTACTACGTAACACTCAATCCCCCCCCCCCCAACCCACCCCACCCCACCAATTCAACGTCCCCCGCAGTTAGAAAGAGAAGCACTTATGGTGTTGACGTACAACGTGGTCTCTCTCTCGCTCGCGCTCGCACAATACACGCACGTTTATAGAAAGGCTTGTGCGTCTGTTTAGAAGTGGTAGCCAACGATCTCTATGTACTTACTAGATGGAGCGAACGAAACAAGCGCTCTGTTCCACGCTCTGAGCCGGAACCCGTTCGCATTCACTTTGATACTAAATATTTACGCTACGGATAGATAGCGTCAATATTTTTAATTACAATCGTTTAATTCAAAGCCACAACTCAGATTTGTCATAGACATAATGCTCACAACTTGGTCCCAGAGGTGTAGGCAGATACTACCCCCCATTTCACTACCCCCCCCCCCCCCCCTCACATTTATCAACCTTTTATGCATGTCCTTTTATTTTCACTGCAGACCTTTTTGAGGACGTTATCAATTTGATCCTTGAACGTCCTCCTAGGACCTAGAGGTCGTCTCTAGCTGTAGTTCCTTCCATATTCACGCTGTAAATCTCTTTTGTCACTCTTTCACACATACGCTCTAAATGTCCAAACCAACGCAACATACCCTTTTCTACCTTCGTTACTAACCACACTGTTATTCTTTCAAACCACACTTCTCGCGTATCACTGTATTCCTAACTAAACTTCACTCATAAATCATAAACTTCACTCCACATATTTTTTCTTAAAAACCGCATCTCGACCGCATTTATTTTGCTTTCATGTTTCTTCTGCCACACACTACAATGTTATTTTCGTTTTTATTTATGTTTTCGTAAAGGTCATCAAATCGCTTTAAAATTTTTTGGATAGATTTACCACTTTGGCATCGTGATTTCTACCTACAGTCCTCCATTAAGCTCTAAGTGGTCGTGGCACGCCTCATACGACCCGAGACGAGGTCGTTCTCATCGACTCCAAACACACAATATTTCGCGTCAGGCAGGGTCAATGACACCGTATAAATATCCCGCCTACTACGTTCACAGGGTTCTCTGATAGACAAACTGTACTGATATGACTTTGCCCCGACATTTTGATAACATTTATACCTATGTATAACTTTTAAAGACATTTGTACTATTTCAGGTTTGTAAGAACATCTTACAAACCTGAAATAACTACACATGGGGCTCGAGTCTGAAGGCACAACGTTAAAATTTGACCGCACTAAAACTGTTGCTATCCTTGTCATACAATATTATGAAGATAAAGACGAAACCAATTTTAGCGCTGTCAAATTTTAAATGTGTGGCTTCGGAATTGGACCCATGATAGATGCAATAAATGATTATGAATACCCTTTTTTCACTAAAACGATATTGATGTGTTTCTTTAACAATTTGATATCCAAATTTATTTTTATATCATGATCAACGTTCTTCCCGTGGATGTCGTACAAGGCGACTAAGGGAATACATTATAAAACATCAATCAGGCCTCCCCAACCCGTCTGGCCAGCGCGGGGAGTGTAGGCCAAATCCTCCGTCTGTCTCCGGCAGCTGAGAGAGGGTTGTGCTCCTGCAGTGGAGACAAAAATAACCTGTTGATGAAATTAAAAATATTTTTATTATAAGTACAGAAAACATCAGATTTACAGAATTTTTAATTCGAATTTTTTGTCGAATTTTTGAAAAGGAACGGGATTCCGATCCCTGCTTTTAATAGGTACTCGTTATATTATTGTTTTCTTCGCCAAATGAAAACTCACGTCTCACCGCTTGTTGATTTCTCCGTATGACGACCCTGAACCTCCCGGGCTGACGCAGCCGGGCGGGCGGGCGACGCACGCTTTGTTTACATCGCGCTCGCGTCCAAAATAAAATTCCTTGTGAACAACGATCTCTATGTACTACTAGATGGAGCGTTCCAAACAATCGCTCTGTTCCACGCAAGTAGCCACAACTCTATCACATTCACTTCGAAACTTGTGCAGTTACTACGCAGAACATTTAATTATTTACTCAATATTGACATTATTTAACCGTAGCGTCATTTTCTGCGTAGTAACTGCACAAGTTTCATTGTGAATGTGAGAGTTGTAGCTACTTGCGTGGAACAGAGCGATTGTTTGGAACGCTCCATCTAGTGGTACATAGAGATCGTTGCTTGTGAACGACTTCCGATAACAAACGTTTCAGACGAAGCGGTGACGCAGCGTTCTCGCGTACAAAGACCAAACGTAACATTGAACTTGACTGCAAGTGTATGCTATTCTGTGGACACTGATAGATACTTGTCCTAGCAAGAGACTTATGTTGACGGACTAAAATAGACTGGGTGATAAATGACGTCATACTTTTCCCATTATCACATTTAGAAATCATTTATGATTTTTTGATGAATAAAATGCGATATATCTCAAACGTATGCTCAGTAGTCGGCAGCGGGTAGCGGTGGGTGCGGCGGGGCGCGGCGGTGCGACCGCTCATCTAAGGACTAACACGCATTGCGAATTTATATGAAGTATGTATGAAGCTGCATGCACTTGCGGAAAAGATTCCGCAACCAAATCTGTGTTTTGCTGCCATCGAAATAGACCATCGAAGTAGTACATAAAGATCGTTGTTGGCAGCAGATTTCACCGCTCCTTCAGCTGTGAAGCTCCGCTGCTCCAGATTTTACCAATTTGAATAACCCATAACGATCTCTAAAGGATATTGTATCCGGAAAGCGTTATAAAATTATTAAGTACTAGCTGCTGTCCGCGACTTCGTCCCGCGTGAACAACTTAACATCACAAATTATGTATTTCCCGTAGGAATGGGATGTTTTTTCGTGATAAAAACTATCCTATGACCTATTCCAGGACCTAACCTACATGTGTGCCCAGTTTCATTACGATCCGTTTAGTGGTTGAAGCGTGATTGAGTAACAAACATCCAAATATTCAAACCTCTAAATACTCAAACTTTCGCATTTATAATATTAATAGGAGGTAGGATAGCTAGCCTACTACAGTTGGACTTAACTTGTATTTCAGCTCATAATGACAACTTCCCAAAATGCCAACTGGTTGCAAAAGTTCTCGAAATGACAACTTCGCAAAATGCCAAATTGTCATAATGACAACTTCGCAAAATGCCAAATTGTCATAATGACAACTTCTCTAAATTACCTCATAATAACGTTTTTTTTGGTTTGACAATACAAATAAACGAAGTATGTTTATATCTTATTTTTTAAAAACAAAACAATTAGTGTCCACTGAAATCTCTCATTTGCAATAAATAACTTTCCTAATTACTTTCTCATTTATATAGTTATCCATTCTAATTTTATATACGTTGACAATGCCACTTTACAACAGCTGATAATTAGTAGTAGTTTTTTTATTTAATTATAATTAGTAGTAGTCTGTAGTAGGATCGCTTTTCAAGTTCTATTCTCAAGTAGTTTTAGATTGTACTTTATAATTTAACTGGCGTTCAAGTATTTGCACGACAGTGTAATGTAGACGGAAGGAAATATCTATTCACGGTCACGACCATGTGGTTTATTTATGTTATTTATTCTATGAATCGCTGTCGTATGTTTGTACCTACTGTTTCCTGTTACATTAAATTTATTGATAATGCATAAGTAAGTTCGCTAAATCGGCCACTTAGGTGGAAAATCGACTCGTATCTTGCAGAATAGAAGGACTGGGTGATTATTTTTTGATATACGATTAGATTGCATATTCTAACTGTTTTTTCGTATTATACGAAAATCACGTAATATTAGACTTATAATAATTAAAGTTCCCAGAATGACACCATTATGTTGTGGGTTCGCGGCCCCGTTTGCCCGGACAGTTATTTTTATTAAAGTTTTTTTCCCCTTTCCTCTTCTGCTTTTTTCGTCTACTTACGTTGCAAAATTGGTCTTCACGGAAAGCTCTTTTAACGTGATCATCTACTGAAGGTCCATTCTAAATATTGGTGATAGAATTTCGAAATCGAATGAGCAGTTTCGTAGATTAACTCCTACATCCAAACTTATAAACTTTACCTCTTCATAGTAGTGTAAGATATATTATCATACTTCATCATCATCATCAGGTTATCTTTGTCTCCACTGCAGGAGCACAACCCTCTCTCATCTGCCGGAGACAGACGGAGGATTTGGCCTACACTCCCCGCGCCGGCCAGACGGGTTGGGGAGGCCTGATTGATGTTTTATAATGTATTCCCTCAGTCGCCTTGTACGACATCCACGGGAAGAGTTGGAGTGGTCCTATTCTACTCTACTGGAAACCACACGGCAATCCACGGGAAGAGTTGAAGAATGTAATGTGGATTATTAGTGAAGTAAAGACGTTAGTTTTGTAATCGATCTTGGAAATATTGATAACTCTAAAGCATATGGTTTGTTGGCAACTATTATTTTCGTTCCTGGTATAGAATATAGGACCAAATAAAAACATGGGGAATTTAATACATTTAGTTTTCTTTGTATTTTGCGCTGGCCAGACGGGTTGGGGAGGCCTGATTGATGTTTTATAATGTATTGCCGTGTGGTTTCCGGTAGAGTAGAATAGGACCACTCCAACTCTTGGCGACTAAGGGAATGCATTATAAAACATACATATTCGTTTGTAATATGATGTACTCAAGCAATTTTGATCACTGACGATCGAAGATGGCTACAGACCAGCTCAAGCGACTACGATCACTGTTAATCAAAGACATATTTCCAGCACTTTCAAGTAAGGTTATTTATGTGTTGCGTTTCCTGTTTCAGATGCCCAAGCAGGATATGCAAGTAAACGTGGCGGGCCTAAGGAGAAATATTAAAAACCTAGCGCACAATTACTCTGATGCTCAGGTAAGTTACCTTTACGCACACCGCCTCGTTTTCCTGGTGCCTTGGTCTTCGGTCTCAAGCGCCAGAGGTCGTGGCTTCGATTCCCATCGGGTACAGACAACTTTGTACAAATTGGTCCCGGTCTATATGTTATATTTGTGAATTGTCCTATCCTTGTTTAATTCCTGTAATAAAGGAGAAAATCCTATAGGATTAGACAAATGTATGCATGTATATGTATGCATGTAGTATATAAAAAAAATACTTGGGAAGTCCTTTGCTAAATCTTAAAACTGAATTCACTTTATAGGCAACTAGCTGTTGCCCGCGACTTCGTCCGCGTGGAACATAACATCACAAATTATTATGTATTTCCCGTAGGAATGGGATGTTTTTCGGGATAAAAACTATCCTATGTCCTGTTCCAGGACCTAACCTGTATGTATTCCAAGTTTCATCCCGATCCGTCCAGTGGTTGAAGCGTGATTGAGTAACAAACATCCAAATATCCAAACTTTCGCATCTTTAATATTAGAAAATAATGCAAAATGTGGTACGTTTGATTCAGGTCGTAATTTATAGCTGAACGAATAATGAATGAGTTTAATTGAAAAGGAACGAGTGAATGTGAGCTTATGTTCAGCAGCGAGAGTATTTCGGTTGATGATGATGTATAATGATAAAAAGGAGACAATATTCAATACAAAGCTGAAGAAGTATATTTAATTGCCAAATGTTTTTACTCATTGCACGAGTTTTTTAATGATAGGGATAATATTTAAACCGATGTTTTTATTTTATTAGTTTTTTATTGACATTTAAATTCATTAATACGCTGACAATGTAAATATTGTCGGCCCCGTAGCCTAGTCGGTAGTACACCTACCTGCGAAGCTCGGGGTCGCGGGTTCGAATCCCGCCCAGGGCAAACATTCGTGTCATGAGCACTTGTGTTTGCCTTGTGACTGGATGTTGATATTATATTATGTATTTATGTATGTATATCAGCTGTCTGATACCCATATTACAGGCTCTGCCTAGTTTGGTATCAGGTGGCCGTGTGTGAAATGTCCCCACATATTTATTTATTTTATTATATTTAAAAAAAATATTTTCTATTTTATAATTTAATTTTATATTTTACATATATTGTAGCGCCCTTACACAGTTCATGTTAGTACCTGTGTATTGTTATCTAACATCTTGTAAACTACATGAAACCATATATGAATATAATGATATTCTACAACGCGACTCGGCAAGCGTAGTGTGGGACGCCCCCTGGCTAGATGGAGCGACGATCTGCGTAGGGCGGCTGGCAGAGACTGGATGAGAAGAACCGAGGATCGGGTTCAGTGGCGCGCCTTGGGAGAGGCCTATGTCCAGCAGTGGGCTCTTACAGGCTGACGATGATGATATTGTACAACTTATTTTTTTGTACAACAAAATGTGTTGTACGTCTTCAGGTAAAAGTGCGCGAGGCGACATCAAACGATCCATGGGGACCCTCGAGCACGCTGATGGCGGAGATCGCCGATCTCACGTACAACGTGATGGCGTTCACCGAGATCATGCAGATGATCTGGAAGCGGCTCAACGACCACGGCAAGAACTGGCGGCATGTTTACAAGGCCCTCGTGTTGATGGAGTACCTCATCAAGACCGGCAGCGAGAAGGTGGCTATGCAGTGCAAGGAGAATATCTTTGCGATTCACACGCTAAAGGATTTTCAATACATGGAGGAGGGAAAAGATCAAGGTGCGTTTGGTGTTTTTGTTTCGTCATCAGGTTGTTTTGGTCTCCACTGCAGGAGCACAACCCTCTCTCATCCGCCGGAGACATTCCCGCCTCCTCACCATTCTCCCCCCGCAACTCCTCTAAGCGAGGATCAACGGAGGCAACTGCAAAGACACCTACCAGTGAAGGTAGGGCAAGTCCCAGGTCATGAATTTACGCCACCTTGGGCCCCAGACAAATTTAATTATAGAAGTAAAGAGTAAAAATACCGGAGACAGACGGAGGATTTGGCCTACACTCCCCGCGCTGACCAGCCGGGTTGGGGAGGCCTGATTGATGTTTTATAATGTATTCCCTTAGTCGCCTTGTACGACATCCACGGGAAGAGTTAGAGTGGTCCTATTCTACTCTACCGGAAACCACACGTTTTGTTTCGTCGAGCGGTAAACTGGCGGCAGTTTCTGCCTCTCACCTTTGTCTCCAAGAGCAGTTGGGGTCATTCACATATGTTTAAGAAGGGTACATACCAGCGTTGCCAGACGTCCCGATTTTTAAATCAAAATTAAATGTCCCGCGCGGGACAGGCTCAGTTCCCGCTTTTCGGAAATAACTCGTCCGTGCGTGCAGCGTACTGAGAAAGCGCGGGCGGGTATATAATATCATAAATGGGGTAAAATATCATATTTTTATTGAAATACATTTTCTATGGATATTTTTGCTATCTATTGTCACGTAAACGTAATTTGAACTAAAATAAAAAGAATAAATATTCAAAAACATTTGATTATATACGTTTTTAGGGTTCCGTAGCCAAATGGCAAAAACGGAACCCTTATGGATTCGTCATGTCTGTCTGTCTGTCTGTCCGTCCGTATGTCACAGCCACTTTATTCCGAAACTATAAGAACTATACTGTTGAAACTTGGTAAGTAGATGTATTCTGTGAACCGCATTAAGATTTTCATACAAAAATAGAAAAAAAAAAAACAAAAATTTTGGGGGTTCCCCGTACTTAGAACTGAAACTCAAAATTTTTTTTTTCATTAAACCCATACGTGTGGGGTATCTATGGATAGGTCTTCAAAAATGATATTAAGGTTTCTAATATAATTTTTTTCTAAACTGAATAGTTTGCGCTAGAGACACTTCCAAAATTGTAAAATGTGTCCCCCCCCCCCCTGTAACTTCTAAAATAAGAGGATAATAAAACTAAAAAAAATATATGATGTACATTGCCATGCAAACTTCCACTTAAAATTGGTTTGAACGAGATCTAGTAAGTAGTTTTTTTTAATACGTCATAAATCGTAAACCACAATACTATTATTAAAACATCGATCAAAGTTACAACGAACTACTATAACTTTTATATTATGTTACTTGCTGCTACGGAACCCTTCATGGGCGAGTCCGACTCGCACTTGGCCGCTTTTTTTTACTATGTCCCGCTTTCGACGAAAGAATCCCGCTTTTTTCACTCAAAAAGTACCAAAATCACGACTTGCAAAAAAAAAATCTGGCAACGCTGGTACATACATACATACATAATGCTCACGCCTTGGTCCCAGAGGGGTAGGCAATGGATCGCCACTTTGCGCGATCCTGACACACCTCGCTAGCCTCACTCACATTCATCAACCTTTTCATGCACCTCCTTTTATTCTTCTCACTGCGGACCCTTTTTGAGGACGCTATGGTTAAATAATGTCAATATTTAGTAAATAATTAAATGTTCTGCGTAGTAACTGCACAAGTTTCATTGTGAATGTGAAAGAGTTGTGGCTACTTGCGTGGAACAGAGCGATTGTTTGGAACGCTCCATCTAGTCGGCCCCGTAGCCTAGTCGGTAGTACACCTGCCTGCGAAGCTCGCGGTCGCGGGTTCGAATCCCGCCCAGGGCAAACATTCGTGTGCTGAGCACTTGTGTTTGCCTTGTGACTGGATGTTATTCATATATTATATAATGTATTTATGTACGTATATCAGCTGTCTGATACCCATATTACAGGCTCTGCCTAGTTTGGGATCAGGTGGCCGTGTGTGAAATGTCCCAACATATTATATACTAGCTGTGCCCGCGGCTCCGCTCGCGTGAACTACAGAATCCGCTCCCATTCCCACTCCCGCTTCCTTGAAAACTAAAAATGTCTATAACTTTTGATTGAGTCAGCCGATTACGATGAAATAAAGACTAAATGTTAAGTTACGTTAATCGCCATGTTTTTGTGAAAATTCCATCAAAATCCGTTCAGTAGTTTTTATGTGATGCGTGCACAAACTCACAGACAAACAGACAAAAATTCCAAAAATGATTGAAATGTGTACTATTACTTATCCTTAGACCCCAATTTTTTTTTGCAAATATCTTCAATGTACAGACACGCGATGTTTACGATTTTATTTATTAGATTATTTGTAGTAGTGCATAGAGATCGTTGGTCATACAGCATTCGACAGCATCGCCCTGCGTTATCTCTGTTCTCTGGTTAGGTATAATACGCCCTCATATTTCCAGTCGTCGTTTATCTCTCAGTCAGTTCTGAGTTAGTGTATTCATTGGTGCGTTTGGAAGTCACTGCATTTAATTAATTCTATTTCATTCAATTCTACTTCCATTTTAAACCTGTTTCTACTCTCAAAGCAATCCTTTGGAAGGGGACAGAGCCGGTAGAATTAAAAAGGGTAACACTCATACTAAAAAAAATCCCATTAACAAAATATAATACAAATGCTGGGCCTGATTCTGAAGGTACACATTTAAAATTTGACAGCTCTAAAATTGGTCTCGTCTTTATCTTCATAATATTGTGTGACAAGGATAGCAACAGTTTTAGTGCTGTCAAATTTTAACGTTGTGCCTTCAGAATCGAGCTTACAATTAAAAATTAAAAAATTTAAATATGTCAGATGTCATTATGTAAATTAAATTACAACAAAAATTGAATATTTAATGTCAATAGATCTTAAAAATTAAATATATATATGTCGGCGAAATAATAAAAGAGTATATGATTTGGAGGCACTGTGTGTGCTCGGCGCGCCGTTCGGCTTGGTTTGGCGAGCGTCGCGAGCACGCGCTGGGTAGGACGGGCGCAGGCGCAGGCGCAGGCCGAGACGGTGTTCGCTCGATACGCGTGCGGTGCGCAGGCACTACACGGACGGATCGTCTGCCTTCTAAATCGTTACTGGTTGATGTAGTGTAATTTCATGTAGTGTCATTGAAGCTAGTAAATGTGTTAACTTTGTAACGGCGTTAAACTCAATTTGGGAGCCCATATTTTCGGCGGAACCAGGAACCTACGACATCAGAAGTGAGATCCGAACCCCACGCCCTCAGAAGAGGCGACTACGACATATATATTCGAATACAGGAATTTATTCAATTTGTAGAACTAAAGCCCCTTAGGCTTCCGGTGTTCGTGACGTGGTCTGGTAAATGGTTGTATACCCCAGGGCCCAAGACGTGTGTAGATTTTTCATATTTTGCTAGTTTGTATAACATTGTCGGCCCCATAGCCTAGTCGGTAGTACACCTGCCTGCGAAGCTCGGGGTCGCGGGTTCGAATCCCGCCCAGGGCAAACATTCGTGTGATGAGCACTTGTGTTTGCCTTGTGACTGGATGTTATTTATATATTATATTATGTATCTATGTATGTATATCAGCTGTCTGATACCCATATTACAGGATCTGCCTAGTTTGGGATCATGTGGCCGTGTGTGAAATGTCCCCACACACTTATTTATTTTTTATTTTATTTATTGCATAGGCAAATTTAAAATTCAGCTGTGACAGACGGATGGACGCAAATCGAAGACAGGTTTCGTTTCTACCATTTTGGTACGCAACCCTAAAATAAATCATTAAAGCAGTACACGAATTAAATAAAAATCATTGACGACCTCCGTGGCGGAACGGGTAGCTCTCGGACTGCCACGCCGGAGGTTGCGGGTTCGAATCCCGCTAGGGGCAATCGCAGTAATGAACTTGATATAATATTTTTTTATTCCTGATGGGTTTGTGCTCGACCTCAATCTCACCTGATAGTAAGTGACGATGAGGCCTATGGAGCGCGCTTACCCAGAAGATGCCTATTCACTCTTCCTTTAAAAAGATCCAAATTGTACTTGTCCGGAAATACCGAAGCTTGTGCAATCCATTAGTCGCCTCGACGACGCCCACTAAAAGATTGGGGGTGGCCCCATTCTAAGCCGGGAACCACAGGACACGTCCACAAAATTCCCCAATGTCATACATAATAACATTTTTGAGTAATTTTCCGTTAACATGCAAAATAGATCCACTCAAGTTTCATATCTTTAGAAAGCACCTAATATACTTGTCCTTGTACTCCACAGGCTTGAACGTGCGTGAGAAAGCGAAACAGCTAGTCAACTTGTTGAAAGACGACGAGCGGCTAAAGAACGAGCGCGCGCGCGCCTTAAAGGCGAAGCAGCGGTTCGCGCAGACGGCCAGCGCCTTCGGCAGCGACGGAGCACTAGACAACACCAGCCCCACCTACCCTACCGTAAGTAAACTGCACCTTATGTATATTGCTATAGGGACACATCGATTTTATAGCCGATGCCTCGTGATGATAATTTCGACGACACCTTTTTAAGTGGTGTTTCAGTGGGTTCAAAATCATACAACTCCCCAAAATTGTGCATGATATTTTGAGGCTTTTCATAAAAATTAACAAAAAAAACTAACTATACCCCCTCATCATCATCATGTCTGTCCTTAGACGTCCACTGTTGGACATAGTTCCCCAATGAACGCCACCACACCCGGTCCTCCGCCCTCCGCATCCAGCCGCTTCCGGCCACCTTTTTTAGTTCGTCGGTTCTATTCTAGTCCTATATATAATTTACTAGCTGGTACCCGCGACTTCGTCTGCGCAGGATTAGTATTTCGAGTAGCTTATATTAGCGTGTCGTAGAAAAGAACTAACATTATGACATTAAAATTATAATTTTATGGCGCACGCCAGAATAGCTCGCAGATGGTAGATTTTTTCCTACTTACTTGATATTTTGGACAATTTACACAATATCTTTATAAATTGTAGCCTATGTGTTATTCTGATGTATAAGCTATATTATTGTAAAGTTTCATTAAAATCCATTCAGTAGTTTTTACGTGAAAGAGTAACAAACATCCATCCATACTTACAAACTTTCGCGTTTATAATATTAGTAGGATTTCCACGATCACGAGTTACAATAGGTTTTAGGGCTTACACGATTGACATTGTCGTGGCAAACTATTTTGAGGGTAATTATTTAACTAAATTAAATCTAACATTTTGACTGCTAAAAATACCAGTAGTTTTTTTAAGGATCGTTGGAAAAGTTTGTCTGCACCAATATGTTTTAGTTTTTCATGAAGGTGACTGAAATGCCCTAATTCCTGTTAATAATATATATTTTTTATTATTGACGTTGCCAGCAGCAGCTAAGCGGGTCCCCGGCGGAGTGCGTGGGGCGCGAGTCCGAGCTCGCGCGGCCGCTGACGGCCGGAGAGGAGGAGCTGCAGCTGCAGCTGGCGCTGGCCATGTCCCGCGAGGAGGCGGAGAAGGACGAGCGCCGCCGGCGGTCCGACGATGTGCGCCTGCAACTAGCGCTCTCGCAGTCGCAGCACGACTTCCAGTTAGTACATTGCAATCATATGTGCATCGCTTCATTACAGTTTACACACTACTTACAGTTAGTACGCTGCAGTGATATGTGCACTGCTTCATTACAGTTTAGATACTACTTCCAGTTACTACACTGCAGTGCTATGTGCACTGCTTCATTACAGTTACACACTACTTCAAGTTATCACGCTGCAGTGATATGTGCACTACTTCATTACAGTTTACAGACTACTTACAGTTATTACGCTGCAGTGATATGTGCACTGCTTCGCTACAGTTTACACACTACTTCCAGTTATCACACTGCAGTCGTATGTGCACTGCTTCATTACAGTTTAGACACTACTTCCAGTTACTACACTGCAGTGCTATGTGCACTGCTTCATTACAGTTTACACACTACTTCCAGTTAGTGATATAGTCGGATACCTGGAAAAATTTATAAGGTATATATACCTTACAAATACCTCCTTCAAATACTACCTCCCTGGTGAACAGATAAGTCATGCCTTTTGTCCTTATATTATAACCAGTTATCGGATCTTCTAAGTTGTTGACGTCACATTAAAAATGAAGTTTTTATATACATATAATATGGATGTCGACTACTCCATTATGGGGCTAGCGTTATAATACATTTATTTAGAACAATTTTCATTTTATTTATTAGGTTTATTATATTGTTCTGTTTTAAACGTTTTTATGTGAATTATAATGTTTTAAAACTATACCGTAGCAACAGTTAACAGATATTTTTATTTTATTTTATTTCTTAGGGGAGCCTACAGCTACATTTACAATATACATTTTAAGGCAGAAACTAAAAGCCAATTAACAGCTACCACATATAACAAGTTACAGATTTTTTTTGTTTTGACTCGCACAGCATATTATGTATGCAAGAGAATTTATTAGTTAATATATATATAAAGGTAATACATGCACACACACACTCCCATATGTACTTATATATACACAGAAATATGTCTATACATATCGAACCACTACTTAAACCTAGATGAGAAGGCACTAGTGAGTTTCCTTTTGGCAGTTTTTCATATTTGGAAACAAAATAAAAATGTTTACATTGTTAGCTTTATATAGGCATATACGTCATGTTGAGATTCCGTACTGATGATGACGTCAACATCACGAGCAAGTCCGATGACTGATTGTAGCACCTGCACAAGCTCCCAGACTCTCCTACATCCCCCCTTTCCCCTCCCGTCCCGCAGATTGGAGCAGCACCTCCGCTTGGAGGCGAGTAGGCCGCCCAGCGGGCCGCCGAGCCAGCGCTGGGGCTCCGCCGAGCTCAGCCCGCGCTGCTGGCTCTACGGCTGCCTCGAGTGTCTGCGACCGAATGTAATACCGTTAGTGGGCGGCGGCACAGAATATGTACTAGAGATCGTTGTGATAGACTGAAATCGGTAGCATCTGAAGGGCCAACGTATTAGGTTTTCGAATTATTATTTACTAGCTGTTGCTTCGTCCGCGTGGACGACCCGTGGGTGTCGTCAAGGCGACTAAGGGATTGCACCAGGGACGGGCAGCAGCGTTCTCCTGTGTGTGTATGTTAAGATCATTACTGCGATCACCAATCCGCCTGCCAAGCGTGGGTATTATGGCAAATCCCCCAATTGGGGAGGCCTATGGACATCCAGTCCAGCAGTGGACGTATTTAGGCTGATGATGATGATGATGATTAGTTTTGGGGAATAATCGACTGGTGTCACTTTTCTGTCCCACACGTATATCATATCCTGCCAAGCGTGGTGATTATGGCAAATCCCCCAATGAGCAGCCACAGAAAGCATTCTATTGGGGAGGCTTATGCCCAGCAGTGGACGTATTTCGGCTGATGATGATGATATCAAATATTTATTAAAGTAACAAGATTCACATTGACAAAATATTAATTATTAGCTGTTGCCCGCGACTTCGTCCGCGTGGACCACTTAACATCACAAATTATTACGTATTTCCCGTAGGAATGAGATATTTTTTCGGGATAAAAACTATCCTATGTCCTATTCCAGGACCTAACCTATATGTGTGCCAAGTTTCATCACTATCCGTCCAGTGGTTGAAGCGTGATTGAGTAACAAACATCCAAACTTTCGCATTTATAATGTTAGTGGGATGATTTATGGTTTATCATATTTTATTCCAAGTATTTCTCCTATCTGTACAATGCTACCAAAACAAGCGAAAGATAACTATATCTTTAAAAGTACAATACAGAAGACGCATCTAATGAATAAGAACGTAAACTTCGCGTGTCTGTAAATTGAATATATTTGCAAAAAAAATATATTGGAGGGTCTAAGGATAAGTAATAGAACACATTTTTGGATATTTTTGTCTGTCTATTTCTGTTTGTCTGTTTGTTTGTGCACGCATCACTTAAAAACCACTGAACCGATTTTGACAGAATTTTCACAGAAACATAGGGCCTAACTCGGAGTAACGTATAGGCTTTATTTCATTGCAATCGGTTTACTCAATCAAAAGTTATGGACATTTTTAGTTTTCAAATACGTAGGTAAGGTTAGTACGCAATATAAAGAAGAAGTATAATTTTAATGTTCGGTACTATTCAGATTACGATGAGTTTGGACTACATTTGGAGTTGTAGTGAGTGGGAGCGAAAGTGGGAAGGGGAGCGTATCCTGTAGTCCACGCGAGCGGACCCGCGGGCACAGCTAGTTCTATAATAAGAAGTTGTTTAGGTACAAAACACACCTACAAACGCCTCTCTCTCTCTCTCTCTCTATTGCATAACTTTATCTCTTTTCGACGCTGCACGCGTAACGATAGGGTTGTCATCTTATGAACCTATGATCGAATTAATTATTCAATGACTTGAAACATAGTATTAGACCCTTAATAATCTATACTTATAATAAAACTGTCAAAGTCAAAATCATTTATTGCATATGAGTACACTTGGTACATTTATACAAGTAATTTTTTTATCGACTGTAACTGGTCTATGTTAATATTTCTTTCAGTAACTCAGTATCACATTTATTTTTTTTGTTTTCCATGATAACTCAAAATCTACTAAACTAATTGAGCTAAAAATTGCCTGGCAAAGATGAGAAAATCAGGCAATATTTTTTTTTTTTCAAAATATTTTATTAAACAGAAAATCAGCGTTTTGTATACGATGTTTCAGGCAAGTCTTTATCATTATATATTCGTTGTCTTACAGGACGCCTGGTGGTGAGAAGAAGCCGTCTCCGCCGCAGTCGCACCTCCTGGACCTGCTGGACGTGTCCCTGGGCTCCCCCGCGCCCGCCGCCCCCCCGCCCTACCCCGGCGCCTCCGCCCCCATAGACCCCTGGGGCATGCACTCGCCACCGAGGCAGGTGTGTACGCAGACTTAGCATTATCATACCTCCTAAGTGATTTTACCAAACTCGAACCCCCCCCCCCCCCCCCCCCCCAATTTTGCTACAACTCCCTCCCCAAACCCTTAAGATGTCGTTCGAAGGCGACGGCAGACCGCAGAGTCAGCGCTGCTAAACCTCAGCGATACTATGACAGAGAATTGCAACGTCGCCCGCACGGTTAGAAAGAGAAGCACTTATGTGTTGACGTATAACGCTGTCTCCCTCGATAGTTTCCGCGCGCACACGCATACACGTGCATGGACAGGCGTAGGTGATTCAAACTGCTCGAATGTATGAATATAATATACATTATAAAACATCGATCAGGCCTCTCCAACCCGTCTGGCCAGCGCGGGGAGTGTAGGCCGAATCCTCCGTCTGTCTCCGGCAGATGAGAGAGAGTTGTGCTCCTGCAGTGGAGACAAAAATAACCTGATGATGAATGTATGAAGTGTCGGGGGTTTGCTGATGATGTTGATGATGATATAATAACAATAAGTCATCATCATCTTTCTCCTATTCTATCCGACGGACCAACTGAATTGAATGCGCTGCCACTGCCGTCGCAGTTGTGACGTCGCGTGCGGAATCAATACTGCAGCGGCACTGCCGCCTGCAGTTGACGTCAGCGGCACTGCCGCCCGCGGTTCACGTCAGCGGCACTGCCGCCTGCGATTGACGTCAGCGGCACTGCCGCCTGCGGTTGACGTCAGCGGCATTGCCGCTGCCCTCAGCCGTCGCCTTTAGAATGACACCTTAACCTTCTCTACGACCCCCCTTCCTCAAAATGTGACATATTCTAATAAAAATCTTTTTTGTCTGGCATGCAGTTGGATGTCAGTATCTTTACTGACACTATGGTGAGGTTCCACTAGCAATAGACACTGGTTTACATTATGCATATAAATGCACACAATCTCTTGTACCTACGCGGAATCGGCTTCAAATCGCTTCGACCGGCTTAAGCAGATTCTACGTCGGTCGATTAGGAGCAATTAATTCAAATTTGAACTTTCCATCCAGGTGATAGAGTTGTATATTTGATTCGGTAACCGTATCTTATTATAGGCTGATCACGAAATTGGTTTCATACAGACCAATCAATATATGAACAACGTTGACCACTCCAGTGGATATGGGGCAGATACACAACTGGTAACATTTGCTGTAAGTTTCAGTTTTAATGGCATAATCATTCATACGACGCCATCAAAATCATTTACCTACCAGTGTTCAAAGCCCTAATAAAATTTTGAATTGTATTAAAAATCTACTTACGAAAAGCTTTGTGACATGAATGAGTTTTGAGTTAAATTTAATGAGTTTTTTAATCTTGTACAATTATTTGTTTAACTATGAAGTAGATTGCTGTTACTAATAATTTGTTTTAGTTATAACACGTGTGTAAATTATAAATAAAAGTAATATAGAATCTACCATATTTCACATAATCGTTCACAGCGCCATCTGAGCTTCGCTTTTATGAAGACATCTTCATAGCATGCGTTTACATGTATAATGTAAAGCGGGGAATAAGTAGAAATGCTTGAGGTAGATGTGTGCTTGATTTAATGTTTTGTTGTACACACACTGCACACAAAAATACTTCAAGGATGCTGTGTGACACACAAAGTATCCAACACCAAATTCTTTTTCAATTCCTTGACTGTCCGAGCGGCGCAGATGTGGAATAAACTGCCGACGGTCATTCGAGATAGTACGTCGGTGACATCCTTTAAAACTAAACTAAAAGAGCACTGTCTGTCTCACTCAGTATAATATGGTATGTATGTATCTTTATTATAGTTTGTAAAAGGCCTTTCCTCGGGTTAGTTGGATTTAACGGTCGCGACGCAGGAGTTAAACACTTGTTAATTAATAGTCTCGTCTTTCGGAGTGAACTGATCGTCTCCGGTCATCATAGCAGCGAAGCGACCAACCGGATGTGATGTGTGAATGAATGATTGAGAAGAACTGAGATAGATGGATAGACATGTGTGCAAGTTGAAGAGAGAAAGGAAAGGAGTCAAGGAAAGGGTGGTGTTGCCAGTGTTACAAGTTATTATTATTATATATGTAGTCTATTATGCACTTATTCCCCCTCCCCCTCGCTCTTACTGCCGTGTCTCACACCCTGTAAGGTTGGCTGGAAGAGATCTCCTTTAGAGATAAGCTCACCTTTGTACACACCATTTATTACTTTGTTTAATTTTAAGATGTGCAATAAAGAATGTATAAAGTATTCTAACCAAAGACGACAAGCAACTTCCTTCCTTATTACACTCCAGGTAAAGTGTATGGTCCGCACGCAGTGCAACTGCCCACACGCGCACAGATACAATTTTCGTGTTCACATATTACAGTGGCTTGCTGTGTGTATGAGTCAGGTGGATCGTCGACTGCGTAAACTAGACTTTGTTGTACATTCTCTGTGCTTGTTTATACACATCACGCTGATGTGTTGTTTACTCTTCGTGTACTGAGATGTGTTGTTGATTAACTCTGTGTGTACTGAGATGTGTTGTTGATTTACTCTTTATGTACTGAGATGTGTTGTTGATTTACTCTTTATGTACTGAGATGTGTTGTTGATTTACTCTTTGTGTACTGAGATGTGTTGTTGATTTACTCTTTATGTAGTGAGATGTGTTGTTGATTGACTCTCTGTGTACTGAGATGTGTTGTTGATTTACTCTTTATGTACTGAGATGTGTTGTTGATTTACTCTTTGTGTACTGAGATGTGTTGTTGATTTACTCTTTATGTACCGAGATGTGTTGTTGATTTACTCTTTATGTAGTGAGATGTGTTGTTGATTGACTCTCTGTGTACTGAGATGTGTTGTTGATTTAATCTGTGTGTACTGAGATGTGTTGTTGATTTACTCTTTATGTACTGAGATGTGTTGTTGATTTACTCTTTATGTACTGAGATGTGTTGTTGAGATTTACTATTTGTGTACTGAGATGTGTTGTTGATTTACTCTTTATGTACTGAGATGTGTTGTTGATTTACTCTTCGTGTACTGAGATGTGTTGTTGATTGACTCTTTGTGTACTGAGATGTGTTGTTGATTGACTCTTTGTGTACTGAGATGTGTTGTTGATTTACTCTTCGTGTACTGAGATGTGTTGTTGATTGACTCTTTGTGTACTGAGATGTGTTGTTGATTGACTCTCAGTGTACTGAGATGTGTTGTTGATTGACTCTTTGTGTACTGAGATGTGTTGTTGATTGATTCTTTGTGTACTGAGATGTGTTATTGATTGACTCTTTGTGTACTGAGATGTGTTGTTGATTTACTCTTCGTGTACTGAGATGTGTTGTTGATTTACTCTCAGTGTACTGAGATGTGTTGTTGATTGACTCTTTGTGTACTGAGATGTGTTGTTGATTTACTCTCAGTGTACTGAGATGTGTTGTTGATTTACTCTCAGTGTACTGAGATGTGTTGTTGATTTACTCTGTGTGTACTGAGATTTGATAATGGTTTACTCTGAGTACTGATTCTAATACAATGTTAACCAGGGTTCGAAATATCATCATCATCATCAGGTTATTTTTGTCTCCACTGCAGGAGCACAACCCTCTCTCATCTGCTGGAGATAGACGGAGGATTTGGCCTATACTCCCCGCTCCTACACTCGAAATTATCAATATGATTATTTTCTTTGATTATCCATGCTGATTCCTAACTTGATTTTTTTTTTAAATTAAATTTTATACATCAATGAAATAGTGATAAAAGTTGCCGTGTCGTTTCCGGTAGAGTAGAATAGGACCACCCCAACTCTTCCCGTGGATGTCGTACAAGGCGACTGAGGGAATACATTATAAAACATCAATCAGGCCTCCCCAACCCGTCTGGCCAGCGCGGGGAGTGTAGGCCAAATGCTCCGTCTGTCTCCGGCAGATGAGAGAGGGTTGTGCTCCTGCAGTGGAGACAAAAACAACCTGATGATGATGATGATAAACACAATGTTTGTGACTGGGTTTTTAAAGTTGACACTTAACGCGTTTTTAAGTATTAAGGGAGAATTGATAGCTTAGTGTTTAACTAATTTATTGTTATATATTAATTTTTAATACAGTTAAGATATAATTATCAAGATAATTACATGCATAATGCTCCTTGTACGAGGTGCGAACAACGATCTCTATGTACTACTAGATGGAGCGTTCCAAACAATCGCTCTGTTCCACGCAAGTAGCCACAACTCTTTCACATTCACAATGAAACTTGTGCAGTTACTGCGCAGAACATTTAATTATTACTAAATATTGACGCTACGGTTAAATAATGTCAATATTTAGTAAATAATTAAATGTACTGAGTAGCAACTGCACAAGTTTCATTGTGAATGTGAAAGAGTTGTGGCTACTTGCGTGGAACAGAGCGATTGTTTGGAACGCTCCATCTGGTAGTACATAGAGATCGTTGAGTGCGAAAAATTTTTTTGCTTCACGGAGTGATAAGTGCAAACAAGACCTATCTACGTCAGGCGAGTGTTATTCATGTAAGGGCAACGCTTCCAGGAGACGTCGTCTGACGCGTGGTCGGGAGTGGGCAGCCCGGCGCGCGACCCCTGGGCGCCCGCCGCCGGCGCCGGCCCCGCCCCCGGCCCCGGCCCCGCCCCGCCCTACCCCCCGCACCACGACGCGCTCGGCCCGCCCCTCGCCGCGCCCCCGCCGGATCCCTGGGCCCCCCTAGCCATGGTATGCTATCCACTTTATTCTACAGGTTGCGGGAGGGGTAGCTACTGAAGTCTCGCGTCATTTGACGTAAAGAAAACACACCCCTCCCCTATGTATGTATGTATATTTCATTCCAGATTAATAGTCCTATGAAAACAAACGCATCTGCGTCTCGAAAACAAAATACACAATAGATGGTGTTCCTAAGTGGACTGCAAAGTTTACATGGTAATACAAACCTGTTTTTGCTGCTGGTGACCCTTTCATGTATATGTTACCGAGACGTAAATAGCGTTGGTTTTCATAGGACTATGAATCTGGAATGAAATATATGTATGTAAACGCTTTATTGTACCAAAAATAACAACAACAACAATAATAAAATAGGAATTAAACTGTGTACAGAGGCGGGCTTATCCCACTTAGGGATCTCTTCCAGTCAACCTTAGAGTAACCGAAAGGACAAGTATAGTGCGTTTAGTACCAAATTTGATAAAGAAATGTACCTACTTTTAATAAAATTCGAAAATACATATTACATAAACATAAAGGAACAATATATCCCCACCGCTGGAACCTACTACGATAAGAGAATAATAATAAATAAATATCACAGACATTCACAACAATTATCCAGTCCCAAACTAGGCAGAGCCTGTGGTATGGTTACTAGATAACGGATACACATACTTAAATAAATATATAAACATCCAAGACTTGGGTACAAACATTCATATTCATCATACGAACATTTGCCCCTAGCGGGATTCGAACCCGCAACCTCCGGCGTGGCAGTCCGAGAGCTACCCGTTCCGCCACGGAGGTCGTCAATAATGATAATAAAGCATGATGAGCGTTTGTACGGACAGGCTGGTGCGCCTATAATAACTAATCAGTTCCCTTTTGTAATAGCTAATCGGTGTTTCAGCGCAAGTCCCCGCCGTCCATGCTGTCGTCCCCGTCGTCCTCCGAGCTGGAGCAGTTCGACGCGCTGTCGCAGCGGCGCGCGCCCGGCGCCGCCAACAACAACAACAACCATAACAACAACAACGGCTCCGTCGACCACGACCCCTTCGACCTCAACGTGCTGGGTGAGGCACCGTTACAATTGTCGTTCTATGCCGTGTGGTCTCCGGTAGAGTAGACTAGGAGCACTCCAACTCTTCCCGTGGATGTCGTACAAGGCGACTGAGGGAATACATTATAAAACATCAATCAGGCCTCCCCAACCCGTCTGGCCAGCGCGGGGAGTGTAGGCCAAATCCTCCGTCTGTCTCCGGGAGATCGTAGAACTCATGCTATCGGATCTAAATTGCGTGAACCGTCCAGTATACTATGGAGATCTGGTTGCGAACCGTCACAATTTCCGAGCGTTTAAGCGTCTGCCATGCCTACTATTGGCACTACTATACGAAGTAGCCTTCTGCTACTCCGTCACAGCTCACTGCGTCACAAAGGCGCTAAAACGTCCGTGGTGTTCAAACTAGGTGGCCAGGCTTATCTTGGCCACACCAAACCCCCCAACCTTGACCACTCTGGTCACCGTTTCATTGCTACACTCCCATTTGCTAGAGGGGAAGTGGGAACTCTCTTCCTACTTTGACTCTTTACTTCTATAATTAACTTTGTCTGGAGCCCAAGGTAGCGTAAATTCATGACCTGGGACTTGCCCTACCTTCACTGGTAGGTGTCTTTGCAGTTACCTCCGTTGATCCTCGCTTAGAGGAGTTGCGGGGGGAGAATGGTGAGGAGGCGGGAATGTCTCCGGCAGGTGAGAGAGGGTTGTGCTCCTGCAGTGGAGACCAAAATAACCTGATGATGATGATGATGACATACCTAGATGATCTTTGTATTGGGCTGGTAGGTGAGCATATTTAACTCGGGTACACAAATACATCGTTCCAGAAAAATAATTGTGTACTTTTAATGAACAGCATGAACGGGTTCATTACTAAACTAAAAAACTGGCTGCTGTTAAACTGTCGGAATATCTAGACACACCTGGCTGCGGTGCTGCTGCTGAAATGCACAAGTAAACATAAAATAAGACGACATTTAAATTTTAAATTTTGACCTAAACATGACATTTATAGTTGACATTTTAATTAGTTTTTATTTAATGGAATCCTGGATTATATTTGCTATATTCTAAGAATGAAATGTAATATGTTGCAATATTAATAACAAAACAATTGACATGTAAATAATTTTTACCAATAAATAAATACAATACAAATTGGATACCAAACCCTTGTATATTTGGCAGGCGACCTCGGCGGCCCCGCGTCCAGCGCCCCCGCCGTCCACACGGGCGCCATCAAGAAGTCCCCGTCCGCCTTCCTCGGGGAGAACTCCTCCCTCGTCAACCTGGAGCGGCTGCTGCAGCCGGCCGTGGAGCCCCCCGCCGCCGCGCCCAACCCCTTCGCCCCCGCCGCGCCCCCCAAACAAATGTTCCAGCCCCTACCGGTTAGTTATATACTCATTTCAATAATTACTACTAAAACTAGGACGAGTCTTATACTAATCCTACTAATATTATAAACTAGCTGTGGCCGCGGCTCCGCTCGCATGAACTACAGAATCGGCCCTCGTTCCCACTTCCGCTTCCGGTCATTTCAGACCCCTCATACATTTTTTTTTAATCTCTCATGTACAGACATAGACCAGTTACAGTTTTATTATAAGTATAAATGTGAAAGTTTGGATGTTTGGATCGTGATGAAACTTGGCACGCATATAGGTTAGGTCCTGGAATAGGACATAGGATAGTTTTTATCCTGAAAAAACATCCCATTCCTTAGGGAAATACATAATTTTGTGATGTTAAGTTGTCCACGCGGACGAAGTCGCGGGCAACAGCTAATAATTAATATTTTGTCAATGTGAATCTTGTTACTTTAATAAATAATTTTATATCATCATCAGCCGAAATACGTCCACTGCTGGACATAGGCCTCCCCAATTGGGGTATTTGCCATAATCACCACGCTTGGCTGGCGGATTGGTGATCGCAGTAATGATCTTAACATACACACACAGGAGAACGCTGCTGCCCGTCCCTGGTGCAATCCCTCAGTCGCCTTGACGACACCCACGGGAAAGATAGGGGTCGCCCTATTCTAAGCCGGGAACCACGCGGCATCAATACTAATAACTATTAAATAAACTTTTTAACTGTTAAGTTTTGACTCTCATAAAATTGGTGACCCAAAGAACAGGGAATCCTAGTTTGGTAGCCAGGCTAATGCTTGTTATAATATATCTACATAGATATGTCTAGTATAAGGACGCAAATGTTCTTGAACCAATCAAGTTATTTTGTATAAGAAAAATCTATATATCATGAAAACTAATTAAAAATTATAATAATTTCACTTGCCGTGTGGTTTCCGGTAGAGTAGAATAGGACCACTTCAACTCTTCCCGTGGATGTCGTACAAGGCGACTGAGGGAATACATTATAAAACATCAATCAGGCCTCCCCAACCCGTCACAGCGCGGGGAGTGTAGGCCAGATCCTCCGTCTGTCTCCGGCAGATGAGAGAGGGTTGTGCTCCTGCAGTGGAGACAAAAATAACCTGATGATGATGATGATGAATTACAACAATGTATTCACTGATTATTGTAGGATTCGTTATGCTATTTGTTTTAAAAAATATTTCTACATGACAAAACCCCTTCTCGTTATTATGCAAGTACACTGAGAGAAATGGCGTAAGATGATAAATTAGATTGGTATCCATAATAAATAAAATCGTAAACATCGCGTGTCTGTACATTGAAGATATTTACAGAAAAAAATTTGATGGGTCTAAGGATGAGTAATAGAACACATTTCAATCATTTTTGGAATTTTTGTCTGTTTGTCCGTGAGTTTGTGCACGCATCACTTATAAACTACTAAACGGATTTTGATGAACTTTTCACAAAAACATTTTTAACTTAACATTTAGTCTTTATTTCATCGCAATCGGCTAACTCAATCAAAAGTTATAGACATTTTTAGTTTTCAAATACATTAGTAGGTAAGGTTAGTATGCAATATATTGCATATAATAGTATTTCCGTACTATTCAGATTGCGATGAGTTTGGATTTCATTTGGAGCTGCGAGTGGGAATTAGAGTGGGAGTGGGCGTGGGAGTGGGAAAAGGGAAGTGGGTGTGGAAACGGGAGCGGAAGCGGGACCGGGAGCGGTAGCGGGAGCGGAAGCGGGAATGGTAACGGGAGAGGATTCTGTAGTTCACGCGAGCGGAGCCGCGGGCACAGCTAGTCTATAATAATTTGTAAGCTCCGCCATGGAACTTTCAATAATACTGTTCGCTATGGTTTCGCTCTATCGAACTGACAGCCTAACAAAAAGGTACCTAGCAGAACGGATCAGGCTCTTATTTTTCTTTTTTTGATATTCTTTATTGCACAAATTTTAAAAGTATATACAATTACAAATTTTGTGTACAAAGGCGAGCTTATCTCTAAAAGAGATCTCTTCCAGCCAACCTTACAGGGTGTGAGACAAGGCACTAAGAGCGAGGGGGCAAAACGTGCATAATATACTACATAATAACTAAATACTGAAACTACTTTACACATATATATATATACATACATATTACATATAGTAAATAAATATTTATAGTAAATAATAATAAACATACATAAATACATACATATCATATTATACTGAATGAGACAGATAGTGCTCTTTTAGTTTAGTTTTAAAGCATGTCACCGACGTACTATCTCGAATGACCGTCGGCAGTTTATTCCACATCTGCGCGGCTCGGACAGTAAAGGAATTTCTTCAATTTACCAAAAAAAAAAATCTTACAAATAAAGGTATTTCATTTACTCAGCAAGCGAGGATAACCATCAACGAGCTGAAACAGCAGCAGATGGGCATCACGGGGATGCCGTTCCAGGGCGCGTCGCCGGCGTTCGGCGCGCCGGCGGGGCCCCCCGGCGGCCCCCCCGGGGCGGGGGGCCCCAGCGACCCCTGGGCCCCGGTGCCCGCGCCGCGCTCCAACTCCCCCTGGTCGCCGCCGCAGCAGCGGCACACGCCCAACCCGTTCCTCTCCTAGCCGAGACAACTGCAGGTGAGGGCCACAGTAGGAGCCTGCATTTGGTCTGGTCAGTGCCGTAACTAGGGCGGTCAACATCAACATTCATTCTGTTTATTACATACATACATATTAATTGATGCCGTGTGGTTTCCGGTAGAGTAGAATAGGACCACTCCAACTCTTCCCGTGGATGTCGTACAAGGCGACTGAGGGACATTATAAAACATCAGTCAGGCCTCCCCAACCCGTCTGGCCAGCGCGGGGAGTGTAGGCCAAATCCTCCGTCTGTCTCCGGCAGATGAGAGAGGGTTGTGCTCCTGCAGTGGAGACAAAGATAACCTGATGATGAAATTGAACTGCGACGTACGTACAGTCAATACATTTCATACGATGTGAAATTTATACGGCGTCATATTTATTTTCTGAAAATTGTCAATGTGACGAGTCAGACGAGAATTTATTTGTAAGCAATTCCCAGGCACAGGGCGCAGATATTTGAGGGGCGTAAAAATTATCTGGGTGCACCCAGATAATTTTTGCGCCCCTCAAGATAGATAGATAGATGAACTCTTTATTACACACAAATTAAGAATAACAACAATAAATTGGTACAGATTTTTGGAAAGTGTACAAAGGCGGCCCTTATCGCTTGAAGGGCGCAGTTACATAAGCTCGCACCGGGCGCATAAAAGGCTAGTTACGGCCCTGGGTCTGGTGTAAGAAATAAATAAAAAATTAAATAGTATTTACTTCGGGTCAGTTAAGCCCATAGGAAACATTACAAGATTACAAATAATTTGAATCAATAAAAAATAACATAAACAATTTGAAACATAAGTGACATTAGTTATAACATCAGTCATAATAACATCATCAATTCATAATATTCTCTACCCAAAGGTTGTCTGGAAGAAATCTCTTAAAGCGATAAGACCGCCTAAGTTGTACTATTTGTGACTTTTATAACGTGTAACTGTATTTGTTTGTGCAATAAAGTGTATTGTATTGTATTTACACTCGCACTTATATTCTTATTATTATATTCTTTATAGCACATAATTTTTTTACAAATAAAAGGGCACAACATAAAAGTGTACAAAGGTGGACTTATCTCTATAAGAGATCTCTTCCAGCCAACCTTCACTGTGGGAAAAGCTAAAACAAGCGGTAGTTAATAAATTAATTAATATATTCTTCATTTATTTCAACACGTCAATTTATTCTATGTCAGTTCATTATTCATTCAGAAAGTATACTAAAGACTGATAGCACTCGCTTGTTAATTAATGTTTGGGGATAGGTGGTTATGAATAATAATAATAAAATCATTTATTCATCTCTTAAAAAATATACATACAATAACTCCGCCAAACTGTATAATACAGTTTGTTGGCAGAAATACGAGTAGCTCTCTTACTTTATACACATCTATGGCAGAGAATACTAACTATCACTACGCAATGGTGAATAGCAAAGCAAAGTTACAAAGTTTTTAATTTTGATATTAAAACGATGTGTGCTGTGGGAGGTATCAGTGAACTCTGAAGATTTAATTCGAATACCACTCCTATTTATATAATTTGACTAGTTCACCATTTCAGCTATTCAGGGTATTATTAACTAATTTTACCTATGCAATGGGCTCGATTCTGAAGGCGCACATTTAAAATTTGACAGCGCTAAAATTGGTTTCGTCTTTATCTTCATAATACTGTGTGACAAGGATAGCAACAGTTTTAGTGATGTCAAATTTTAACATTGTGCCTTCAGAATCTGGCCCATTATCGGTGGATATGGGTATCCCAGAAATGTACTGTTTCTCGGACCTAAACACAATATTTTAAATCTGAAAAAAAAAAGTTATTCTATAAAATTAGCATGTGGCGTTATTGGCCTCTTACTACCCACCTACGAATTGCAGTCAGTTTCAGTAAGTGATACGGCAAAGGCCAGTACTAAAACGCCCATAACGCCATAAATACTGCTTACTGAGATTATCCGCCATAGTAACTGTTCTATTTAATAAGATCTTTTCAAAGGTGTATGGTTATTGGTGGTTGAGACCATATTAGTGTAGCCACCACTAATAAGTGATACGACAATGACAAGGTCTTATTAAGTGGATTAATAGTTACTATGGCGGATTATCTCAGCTGTATTTTTGACGTTATGGGCCTCTTAGTACACACCCACTAAACCACCCTTTATAGATAACGAAAAAAATCATATTGCTTCTCTTATATGCAATTATCATATAACAATCTCTATTGGTGGTTGAGACAAGAAATTCCGAACATACTTTTAACTGAATCCATATTCTATAACAATAGTTTGATTTGAAGTGGTTTTGTTGCAGGGTGGCGGGTAACCTCGCGCCTTCCCCGCACGCGCCCACGCACTCACGTGGTCAAGGTTCACGCACTCACGTGGTCAGTGGTTAACGCACTGACACTGCCAATGCATGTGACCCCGCTCACTGCATTCACAACACACACTTATTGTTTTGCTCGTGGTATAATATTAATGAAGTACATGGTCCAAAAAGATGCTCATGAGATATTTTCCGAAAGTGAACCCTTAATGCACACAACACGAGTGATTTTCCAATAGAGGGCATTGCATTGATCTCAACTGTCAATGTCAATGGTGACTCGAAATCTAAACGTCAAATTCGGTCGAAGATATTTTTTTTATAATTGTATAGCTTGGATTCACCGTTTTTTGGCCAGAAATCTCGTCATATGAGTTACAGCAATTGTCTTTTTACACCATGTATTAAGCACGGACGCCATTTTAACATAGACAGAAAGCTTGATCGCGTCTGCTATCTCACATTTTACACGAGTAAGAGTAGATGCGACAAAGTTTTTGTCTTAATTAATACCAGTAATATAGAAATAGCACGAGAGACGGTTTTGTCTATGTAGAACAAACCGTGCTATACGAATTGGTGCATCTAAGAGTCATAGAAGTTTTGGTATGGCGAACATATTTCTAGGAATTTTATTGGCGACGCTTCGATTTACTTACCAATACAGACAAATAAAATTATAAGAGAAGCAATATGATTTTTTTTCGTTATCTATAAAGGATGGTGGGCGTTTTGGTAGGTGTGTACTAAGAGGCCCATAACGTCGAAAATACAGCTGAGATAATCCGCCATAGTAATTATTAATCTACTTAATAAGACCTTGTCATTGTCGTATCACTTATTAGTGGTGGCTACACTAATATGGTCTCAACCACCAATAACCATACACCATTGAAAAGGTCTTAGTAATAACAACAGTTACTATGGCGGATAATCTCAGTAAGCAGTATTTATGGCGTTATGGGCCTTTTAGTAGTGGCCCTTGCCGTATCACTTATTGCAACTGACTGCAAATCGTAGGTGGGTACTAAAAGCCCCATAACGCCGAAAATACTGCTAACTGAGATTATCCGCCATAGTAACTATTGTTCTACTTAATAAGACCTTTACATTGGCGTATCAGTTATTGTAATTTGTTGCTATTAATGGTGGTTACTAAAAGGCCAATAACGCTGAAAATACAGCTGAGATTAGCCGCCATAGTTAACTATTATTCTACTTAAAAATGGCTTTTCAATTGCGTATCACTTATGCTTATTGGTGGTTAGGACCAAAACGCCCTCATCCTTTAAGATAATTATTTTTAAAAATTTCATAGGTGCTTTCCCGTATATAAGTAATTTCATTCGTAATACTAAAGTTTATATGTCTGGTTAGAAGTACAAAGATTGATCTCCATTTGTTCCATGGTACAGTGACGTCATTGGACATATGATACTTTTTTTTATCAATTGTTCCTTAGAACTACTTAGTAGCATTTTAACCCGAGGTCACTTGTCAGTGAAGTCATTGAACAAAAAAAAAATTTTTCCAAATTGTTCCTAATACTTGTCGCAAATACCAATTTTGGGAAAAAACCTATTTGTTCTATTATGGATATTATAACTAGAACAATATAGTATCATTTTGTTCACATCATATTACATGGAACATTTAGAAATCATCGCAAGTGTGTAATAAAGCCTACTGGGGCATTCAGCATTGAAAACAAAAATGCATGGCGGAAATAATAAAAAAAAATTATTCCGAAAGTTGCCATACAAAAAAATTATCGGGTTACTACAGTTGTCTTGTACTTGTAGTCATTTTAACATAGGATGATGCTAGAAAACAGTTGCAAATGTTTTGTATTTTACGTTCAAAATAACGCAAAAAAATATATTAATTTTCATGTTTCACGCACCAAGCTATGTGAAATAGATTATTACTGCTGACGTCATCTTGGCCCATTAAAAAAAACATATCAAGTCAAATATACCACGAGTTATTTAATCTACAGTATTATTTTAAAATGCCATTTTTTATTGTTTAAAATATTTTCAGCGTTTCACAAGTGTGTTAGATTTGGCCGTGAAGTGATATCGACTATTATTGGCAACTTTTCTTTTTTTAATAGTAAGGCTGTATATTTGTATAGTCTCACGATCCTTGCCTATCCGTACACTCAAACCATTGGCCACATTGTGATTGTTTGTTTCCTTTTCCTTTGCCGAATGAACAACATCAACTTTTTTTAAAACTTGTCTTATACTATGAATTTAGTAATGTTATCCCTCTATAAAAATTATTATGACATAAAATAAAATTCAATAGTGGTGAGTGAAAATGTTTGTGGACTAAACTATTTAACGTGGTGGTAGGGTTAACAAATTTAAAAGTAAAATAATACAGTATAGACAGACAAGACAGTATATTATTGTATAAATGAACATTTTTATATAGACTGGATAACGCTGTGACGTAATTTAGAAATGCTTTTGTGTGCGTTCGGAAATTGAAAAAAAAATTGGTGTTTTATTTTGAAAATTATGTGCTATTTTAAATGTACATTAGTATGAGTCCGCCTTAATACGCTTGCACGTAGGTGATAGTAAAGCAATTTGTATTTTAATTTATTTATACATCGACTGTTGACTTTTGTAAAATATATAAATAAATGATTTTGATGTTGCACGTTAAATTTAATCTATCACAAAATATATTTACCTCTGAAATAAATCACGAGTCATCTTTTTTTATACATAATTATAGACTTATTTCTGAACGCACACAAGAAGCAGAAATAGTGCATAGACAACATAGCTTCAATAGAATTATGAAAATTTAGGGCCTTTGCATAAGAAAAGAAAAAAAAACTATTTTTACGGCACTGGGCTCAACAGAAGGGCAACGTCGACTCGATAAAAAGCTCGTTTCAATTAAACAATTACATCGCCAGTCATGATACGTGTATGTATGCATCTCCACTGGTCCGAGTTTTTTTTACCTTCACTAAAGTCACGTAAAGCGATAAAAAATGTAAACAAACCAATGCTTACAGGAGTGTGGAATACTTGGCATTTTTTTCTGTAGTGGTTAACAATTTGTCCGCCATTTTGGAATATTATTTTATGCTGGCAGCATTTGCGAAACGAAACACGTCTGAATGGTTTTCTATTTAGTCATAAGAGATCCATCCAGATTTGGTCGGTTTCGCTAATATTGCTATGTGTATTGCTAGCATAAAATAATCGGAGATTCCAAAATGGCGGACTGAATGTTGCCAACTGATCGTTACGTTTGTTATTGTGTCGTTCTTTAATAAATTTCTGATAACAAAGCACGTATTTAGCGAATGTATCTATTGCTATCAGCCTACAATGACATAACTATTAATCGTGTATAATTGCAGCGTAACTTAGTACCGATCTATTAACATTTTTTTTTTATTGCTTTTGTCGACTTTAGAAGTAAATACTGCTTGAAATTAATTGTAAACAGAAATATAATGCGGGCCCTGAATGAGTAAAATCGGTTGTAAATAAATTTGTACGGTACTCTGGGGTCTTTCACGATGAAATGAGTTCATTTTAACATGATAACTAGATTTTATTGACAGATTCCGTTACGTTTAAGATGATTTGATTCAGTCACTGACGTTACGTCAAAACCACGATCGAGTCGAAGCATTTGTGAGGTCGTCTCTTCTTCATATATTATTGAAAAAATCGACTCGATCCTCAATTCTGCATCTGGTTTAATACCTTGAAATAATTGCATACAAAAATTAAGTTTTTAAAATTGTTTCTTTCTATTTCAAAGGATTATAATAGATAGAAATCTTTTAAGACATGTTAAAGACTGGATAACGTTTTTGTGTGCAACCTACCACCCAATACCCATAAGTAATACGCCAATGAAAAGGTCTTAATAAGAAAGAAAAAACGTTACTATGGCGGCTAATCCCAGCTGTATTTCCTGCGTTATGGGGACTTTTTGTTAAAATATAGTTAGTTAATATGCTGTCTTATCTCTGATGGCCAAAAACAGATGACAGGCTGGATGTTTAAGACAGTTACAATGGTAACTGGTGATTGGTTGCTGTTAATGGGTGGGTACTAAAAGGCCAATAACGCCGAAAATACAACTAACTGAGGTTATCCGCCATAGTAACTATTGTTCTACTTAATAAGACCTTGACATTGGCGTATCACTTATTTGCATATTGGCAATCTACTGGGTCCCTATTAACTGCAGAATTGAGCATCAAGTCTATTCACAGGCTAGAAATGGCTCGTAACACCGTGGGAGACCAGTGCTGGCGTCCTCGTGTCGACGAATACGGTCAATGTACCAAGTTGTCAATTGTGCCTTAGATACCGTTGTATTATGTATTAATGTGTTGGCCGGTTTTTAGCTACAGAATGTTTCGTAACTCGAACTTAACATCGTTAAATCAAGGTACATTTTACATTGAGCAAAGACCAAAACGATTGTAGTAAAATGATATACCAGTGTTTCCTGCTCTCTATCGTATTATAGTTTACGATAAGACTTGGGGATCCGCGGAGACATGAGAATGCATTTGAACATACATTTAACTGTCCAAATTTAAATAAAACTTCATCAGATATAATTTCTGTAGTTAAAAACCAACCAACAGCGAAAATCGTCAATATAAGTTAGAAATGAGTCCTATGCCAAAGTGAATACTGAATTCTGACCAAATCGTTGCTAATAAAATCTATTTACTCAGCTCAATGTCAGGTTTAGTACGTTTCACTTTGACCTAAATGGCTAGGTTTGAATGCTAGACTATGCAATATGAACTCGCGTTTGCTGTACACATCGGCTAGTAAACCCATAGACGACGCATGGCAAAAACTTCTGAAATATCTTACAGGAGAGACAAACGATTATTTAAAAAAAAGGTTGGATTTGGACAACGATCTCTATGTACTACTAGATGGAGCGTTCCAAACATTCGCTCTGTTCCACGCAAGTAGCCACAACTCTTTCACATTCACAATGAAACTTGTGCAGTTACTACGCAGAACATTTAATTATTGCTAAATATTGACGCTACGGTTAAATAATGTTAATATTTAGTAAATAATTAAATGTTCTGAGTAGTAACTGCACAAGTTTCATTGTGAATGTGAAAGAGTTGTGGCTACTTGCGTGGAACAGAGCGATTTGGAACGCTCCATCTAGTGGTACATAGAGATCGTTGCAGAATTCATTCATTCATAAATCCCAAAAAAAAATACAATTCGCAATACATTGACGCAGTCTATTTCTGTGGTACAGGTGAAAATCACGTTCAGTTTCGAATTATATTTGGACAAATATCCCAGCAGTCTTCATCTCAAACCCTTCCCAGGGTGTGGGGAGTCTGCGTCAGAGCCATCCTCTTTTGACAGAGGTTTCAGGCACTGTAAAAAAGGGCAGGGTGTTGTGTGCCTTCGTGGCGTGTGGAGTGTTGCTTGTAGTGTAGGCCGGGAGTTAGGCGGGGGGCTCCTCCGAGATTAAATAAATAAATAATATGTCAGACATTCACACCAATTATCCAGTCCCAAACTAGGCAGAGCCTGTGGTATGGTTACTAGATAACGGATACACATACTTAAATAAATATATAAACATCCAACACTTGGGTACAAACGTTCATATTCATCATACGAACATTTGCCCCTAGCGGTATTCGAACCCGCAACCTCCGGCCTGGCAGTCCGAGAACTACCCGTTCCGCTACGGAGGCCGTCCGCCCTCGTCCGATTAGTTCGCCCTGGAGAAAAGGAAGCGCACCTGCACTGAAATATCGGTCGACGGGTCGACCGACCAATCATCATACGCGGGATCTTGGTCGAGCCAATCAGCGTTCAGTTCCGTCCACACTGACAGATTTGTTTGTAGAATTAGGGAGTCTTTTGGGCTTATTAGTCGATGCTGAATACCAGTTTCTTTTTAAAAAAGAAATAAAAGCAAAGGCGTTTATTCTTACGTATTTGATAATCGCGCCGCGCCGCGTCCAGTCCAAAATCCGCGCTTTATATAGTGTTGTGTGTTTGTTTCGTACAAAATATTCCATTTTATATATTGTGTATGTTATATTATATCAATTAATTTTACAACCCTCACTATTGATCGTGTAAGGAAATTATATATGATTAGTTCGCGGCTGTGTTGCCTGCTGAGAAAAAATCCTAGGCGAGGTTATAAAATAAGTATTATGAAATTGCTTTATGTGCAATGCGTTTTTTCCGCTGGCAACACAGCCGCAATTGTTTTTTTTTTCGCTTATTTTTAACTATATCGATTTGTTTATCAGTTATGTAGATAAATTATTTTTTAATATATTAGTTTTTGACCAATAAAATGCATCGATGCTAATCCAATGTCACTAGCTAGGGAGAAACTGTAAAGATTAATGTAACTATTTAATTAAAATATATAAGTTTTTCAATATATGCAGTTTTTTTTAAATAATTATTTTCCAACTAAAGGCAAGTGACAAGAATGGCTGTCCATCATCATCAGGTTATTTTTGTCTCCACTGCAGGAGCACAACCCTCTCTCATCTGCCGGAGACAGACGGAGGATTTGGCCTACACTCCCCGCGCTGGCCAGACGGGCTGGGGAGGCCTGATTGATGGGCTGTCCATAGGGGCCACCAAAGTGGCACCACTTACCACGCTTGGCAGGTGGATTGGTGATCGCAGTAATGATCTTAGTTATACACTGGAGAACGCTGCTGCCCGTCGCTAGTGAAACACAAGTGACCTGTCTTTGAAGGGTATGAAGAGGTCTGACGAAGAACAAAGGTGACCGACATAGCCGAACGGATTAGCAAGCTGAAGTGGCAATGGGCGGCTACATCTGTCGCAGGCTTGCGTCATTTTGGCAGAGCCACAGTCTCTGTTTTGAAGTCTGACCGTGCATAAAATTTGTCCTGGAAATGTACTATTTTGTACTCGAATATTAGAATTTGTACTTCAGCCGTTTAAAAGTTATAGGGGTATACCGGTAAAAAAAAACTTCCCGTGGTACTACTGGATCGCTTGGTAGTTCTACGGGTTGTTTTTTTACCCGTGGTACTAATGGTAGTACCACGAGCAACAAACGTATTGGTGGCTCTGCCAAAATGACGTCACTACCTGTACAAAATAGTACATTTCCAGGACAAAGGAGAATGCCCAAAATTGTATGGGAGATTGCATGGTCAGATTTCAAATGAGAGAATGTGGCTCTGCCAAAATGATGCAAGGTGAACTATTTTTTTGAATCAGTTTTTTTTTCTGAATTCTGAATCTGAATTAACTTCAGGCTGGCGCAACTCAGTAGTAATAAAACCGATGTATGAAACGGACAGTTTTTAATGGCGGTCTAATCCGTCCAAATCAGGAAGAGCACTGAAACCCAAAATTGGTATAGTATTCAGTGGTCTTCGTAACCAGACGGATTATGTGTTGCTTTTTTCAAGATTTTTTTGTATGGGAGTCCCGTCTCTTAGTAGTTATATTCGCTTTGTTAACTTCAGCACCCCAACTAACAACAGTTTTCACCTACAAGTTGAAAGTGCCACAAAAAAACTGCGAACCCAACGATCTCTATGTACTACTAGATGGAGCGTTCCAAACAATCGCTCTGTTCCACGCAAGTAGCCGCAACTCTTTCACATTCACAATGAAACTTGTGCAGTTACTACGCAGAACATTTAATTATTACTAAACATTGACGCTACGGTTAAAGGTCAATATTTCGAAAATAATAAAATGTTCTGCGTAGTAACTGCACAAGTTTCATTGTGAATGTGAAAGAGTTGTGGCTACTTGCGTGGAACAGAGCGATTGTTTGGAACGCTCCATCTAGTAGTACATAGAGATCGTTTTGCGAACCACTAAAAGCTATTGGATAAATGAAACATCGTACACGTACAATATGATTATAATTTATTCATTAATAGTTTACAAAGACATATCGTACAAATATTAATTTCCAGGATCAGCGTATTGCAGTACAAATACTTAAATAAAAATTTTTTTTGTTCGTTATTATATAAAAAAATATCTTAAGTTACGCTTGTTTGCTGTAGTACAACGTTTCAAAACAGGATTCGAAAAATGAAAAATCTCTTATATACAAGACACGCACCAGTTTGAAGATCTTCGTAAAAAATTGTAAAAAACTTTCATTTCCATAGTCGTTACGTCTAAAAGCATGGAATGGACTGTTCTGGAAGCTGTATATCTCGTTAAGCATAAACCTATTCAATGTAACTTACATCAAACCTAATTAGATTTATTAAATAGTTATATACGCCATACTCGTGCGGATTATAAATATTGAGCAACGTACGGGGTTGAGACGTTGCTTTGTAACAGCGAGGGTAGACTGTGACGGAACTGGCAACACTGTGGTTGGCTCAAAAGGACTTGGTTTCCAGAGCCGTAAAAATAATGAAAAATAAGTGGCAGTTCGGTCGCAGTCTAGTGGAGGCACACGTCTGGTATTGCGTCAATCCCTGTTCAACTAAATTACGGAATTTACTGTAATTTACGAGTAACTTGCGAATTTGTAGGCTTCAGTCTCGTGCTGGCAACTCGCTAACCTACAAATTGGGTACAAAATGGTAGATAAAAGTTGTATAAAAACCATCGACTAGACACTACAATATCCAATAAATATAACTCGAAAAACTCCACAGTCCTCTGTTATTCTAATAATAAATAATTTAAGCATTTTAATGTGATGGTCATAATAATTAATAACATAGAATATTTAATTCGAAAAGCAAACGCAGATCTACAAATAGTAAAAATAATCTTTAAATATAATAATAAGTACATGAGAGAAGCAATATTTCCATACGATCACATTCGCGTTACGCCGCGCGATAAATATCCTTAACAGTACTAAATGCAAAATCGAGCGGCGCCCTGCAGTTGACTCTTAAAAGAAAAAAAATATTCTTGTTCTCTATGATATTCTTATGAAGAAAAAAAAACAGTGACAGCGAATTCGCACCGTACTCAGCTCGAGTCGTTCGTTCGCCGCCATCTTGCAAAATGGCAGCCAAACGAAAAACAAAATGGAGTCAACTGACTGAGCGCGTCTCGCGTTTGTTCACATTTCTCCGAGAAAGTAAGTCCCACGCCGAGATTTCAGTTTGCAAATTATCAGCGTGCAGTTTCATATAACGCTAGAAGAGTATTGTGGACAGGTGGTTGGGGGCGAGAGATTTATTTGAGCGAACCGTGCCAACGAGACGATGATTAAATATCGCATTCATTTGGGCGAAATCTTTTAACATCATGCATCCACACGGCCAGTAATTGTGTCATAAACAAGACAGAGGAATTATTTGAATAGTGCTATTAAAGTACCCGACTGATTTCCTTAAATTCGTTTTCACTTGCAGCTAAACAAAAACACTTCATCGATCGCTCCCACTTACGTATTAGCCCGTTTATACCTCAGATATTACCTGTTTTATCGCTGCAACGAACTGTGATGGTTCAGTCAACAGAATGACACGAGAGATACAAACAGCGTAGTCAGGTCGGCTCAAACAAATCTGCCACCGTATCAGCGCCACTAATACTCCCAGTGTGTGGCGGAGCTGATGTCAGAGCCGGCGAGGCGGAAGTTCCCGTTCTTGGCGGCGGCGAGGTACTCGCGCGAGCCGGCCGCGCGGATGGCCAGCCGCGTCGGCTCGCGCAGCTCCAGGTTAAAGCCTTGAGGGGAGTCGGCATCGCACGTTACGCTCTCGCTGTCCGCGTGCCAGTACTTGCCGTTTTGTCCTGCAAGAAAGCGAACATTGGAGATTGACCACTAACTCTGCCAGAATAATGAACCCAACATTGTTATAAGAGCTGGTCAAACATCACAGGGCAGAAATCGGAAACAGCAATTTTGTCCTACAAAGAAGTAGCAGATTGAGCAATCCGAGAGTCTGTCACCTCGTCTAAGAATTAACCCAAGATTCTATATACACTGCGTTAGAAACATCACATCGCAGAAATAAAAAACAACCGTTTTTTTACACAATCATATATATACGCCGTATCGGCTTAAAATCTTCCCGTGGGTGTCGTCGACTAAGAGATTGCATCAAGGACGGCCAGCAGCGTTCTCCTGAATAAGATTATTTATTACTGCGATCACCAATCCAACTGACAAGCGTGGTGGTTATAGCAAATGTCCATTGGACAGCCCCTTGAAAGTGGCATTGTATTGAGGAGGCTTATGTTCAACAGTGGACATATAACGGCTAATGATGTGATATATGCGACAGGGAATCTTCCTAAGACCCGTTGCACAGTTATCTTTTCTACTAATTGGACAAAATGGATCGTCAAGGAGTGTTTTCGATACTTTGTTCGTCCCCAAAATTAAATCGTCATCTTCATGATTTTACGAAAGTTGAAGAGGCATTGTATTCTGAAAGTAAGTCAATTAGGACTCCTATCAATCATCAGGTTATTTTTGTCTCTACTGCAGGAGCGCAACCCTCTCTCATCTGCCGGAGACAGACAGAGGATTTGGCCTACACTCCCCGCGCTGGCCAGACGGGTTGGGGAGGCCTGATTGATGTTTTATAATGTATTCCCTTAGTCGCCTTGTACGACATCCACGGGAAAAGTTGGAGTGGTCCTATTCTACTCTACCGGAAACCACAGGGCAAAATACCTTAATATATACGAGTATGTATATATATATATTGGGATCAAGCGACTGCACTAGGCAAAATCAATTTTTATGTCATACCTTTGAAGTAGACAGCGCCCTTGGGCCCGCGTACGACCTGGATTGTCTCGTAGTTGGCCTTGTTGCACTCCAGTCGCACGCCCTTCGGCCCCACGAAGCCTTGCTCGCACTTCAGCACAAGGATGGGCCTGTCGAATAAATATTGACATTCAAAGTTAAAGCCGCTGGACAAAAATTCAAGCGATGTCCCCATTTGTTACAAATGCTACAGTCGATCTAGCCGACTATCTAGGCACAGATTATTTTATAGTCGCTGCGTGTTTAGCGTTATTACATGGACCGGTCCGTGCAGCGTGGGACGCTCGACCATCAGATGGACTAAAGACCTGAAAAGGGTGGGCGAAAGCGGTTAGATACGGGTGTGGTGGCGTTCATCGTAGAAGAGTAATGTTCAGCAGTTTAACGTCGACAGTGATATGCAAATGACGTGAAAGACAGTGTACAAGGATTCTAAGTTATCTTGAAATATCTAGCAAAAGAAAACTTTGCCTGGAATTCCCATATTCCCTTCACTATAAGAGCCAACTATAAAAATGGTCCCTTTAATATTCAAATCAAAATCAAAATATTTATTTTCAAAATTGGAATACATTATTCTCTTTTTGACGTCAAATTCTGCCTAAAACTACTCCACTTCCACCTGTATAACCGAGGGGAAGAAGTGGCAACAAACCCAACGGCACAGGGCCCTACCTTTGATTTATCTTATTCATTACAATCATTAAGTCTACCTATGCTGAGCCCAAGCACTCCATGGACTTTTATCATTTAAGTAGTCATCTAACTTATAGTAGGTTTTCTTGTTACCCAATAAACTCTACAAAGGCCCAATAAAGGCTACTGACCTGTTGATGAGATAGAAGTAGTATTTGCAGTTGTCGTCGATGGTGTCTGCGTTCGCGTACAGGTGGCCCGACCGCTTGGTCATGAGGTACTTGCCGTTGTTGGCGCGGAAGGCCACCGCGCCGTCGCCCTGCCAGTCCAGGTCGAACAGCGCGTTTGAAGACCTGGAAGTGAGGAGTATTCGATGAGTTTGCTGATAAGGGAATATAAAAATGAGGCAAGTCCGCCTTTGTACACAATTTTATTCCTATCAGTTGCTGTTGATTTTGGTATACTAAAGCGTGATAATATAGTCATGTTTACGTACAATCTTGTTTATTACTAGTATTATTATATCTCAAGGGGTCTGTAAAAAGAATTGCGGTCTGGTCACATCTGTCGGAGAACTATCTGGTCACATCTGTCGGAGAACTATCTCTGACTGGGTGTAGTGTAGGAAGCCTCCTGGCCCTGCGTAAGGCAGCTGGCAGGGATTGGATGCGAAGAACCGAAAATCTGGTTCAGCTATGCCTTACTCTCCCAAGAAGCCTCGCCTAAGAGAAGATGAAGAGCTCCAGAAGGACAGAAGAACCACATTGGATCCTGGATGTGTGAGGACAGTACTAACTTGTTATCGCCGCTGGCCTGTATGCCGCCGCCGCACTCGAGGGTCCAGTAGCGGTCCTGCATGGTCCTGATGTACCAGCGCCGCGTAGCCCAGTCAAACTCCAGCTGGAACGTCTCGTGGGACGAGATCTCGTCCTGATTCGCTGTCACGTCCACGCCTGGAAGCAAGGAAGTATTTTTAATCAGGTGTTTCCTGACCCTTCAACTTGCGATATCTTTAAAGGAACGCGAGTAAAAAGAGAGAGACATTGTTGACGATGAATATTCATCCCACTAATATTATAAATGCGAAAGTTTGTTGCTCAATCACGCTTCAACCACTGGACGGATCGTGGTGAAACTTAGCACACATATAGGTTAGCTCCTGGAATAGGACATAGGATAGCTTTTATTCCGAAAAAACATCCCATTCCTACGGGAAATACATAATAATTCGTGATGTTAAGTGGTCCACGCGGACGAATTCGCGGGCAACGGCTAATACTTTATATGTAACACAACACACTTACAGTTTTCAAGGGAGCTTCATCATCATCATCAGGTTATTTTTGTCTCCACTGCAGGAGCACAACCCTCTCACATCTGCCGGAGACAGACGGAGGATTCGGTCTACACTCCCCGCGCTGGCCAGACGGGTTGGGGAGGCCTGATTGATGTTTTATAATGTATTCCCTTAGTCGCCTTGTACGACATCCACGGGAAGAGTTGGAGTGGTCCTATTCTACTCTACCGGAAACCACACGGCACACAAGGGAGACAGACAGACAGACTGCTCAACAGCCGTAGATCACGCCCCTTCCCCCCCTTGGGGGGGGGGGGGGGGGTTGAATGCAAAACTGTAGATAACTGCAAATCTACGCATAACCAACAACTAACATACCATCACGCAGCGAACTAGTTTAATTCTAATTTAAAGAAAACGTGACCAAGTGACTAAGAAACTAAAATATGAACAACATCGCACTTTCTCTCGAGCCATCTGTTTTCTAGGCTAGATTTTATGCTGACGCCGAGCAAATGGCTGCATCTAAACCTCATACTCATTTAATTTTTCGTAGCTCATGGTTTCACCTCAAAGTGTTTACCTTCATGATTGACACTAATTGGTTATTAAATTAGATAACAGATTATATATTCTTTATTGCACAAATTTTAAGAGTAAATACAGTTACAAATTTTGTATACAAAGGCGAGCTTATCTCTAAAAGAGATCTCTTCCAGCCAACCTTACAGGGTGTGAGACAAGGCACTAAGAGCGAGGGGGCAAAAAGTGCATAATATACTACATAATAACTAAATACCGAAACCACTTTACACACACACACACACACACATATATATATATATATATGTGTGTGTGTGTGTGTGTGTAAAGTAATATATATAGTAAAATAATATATATAGTAAATAAATACTTATAATTAATAATAATAAACATACATATATACATACATATCATATTATACTGAGTGAGACAGATAATGTTCTAGGTGCACATTTTAAAATCATATGTTATCTAATTTAATAACCAATTAGTGTCAATCATGAAGGAAAGCGCTTCCAGGTGAAACTATGAGCTACGAAAAATTATTTTGCTTCATGGTATGAGGTATAAGTCAAAATGAATTTTGCTGCCTTCTTAACATTAATCAACTATCATTCAACATATCCATCAAGTTGTTTGCTTTCCTAATTTGTTTAACTCGCTGTAAAATGCCTACTCATTACGTTCATCCGACTAATATTATAAATGCGAAAGTTTGGATATTTGGATGTTTGTTACTCAATCACGCTTCAACCACTGGACGGATCGGGATAAAACTTGGCACACACAGATTTGCCATGTGGTTTCCGGTAGAGTAGAATAGGACCACTCCAACTCTTCCCGTGGATGTCGTACAAGGAGACTAAGGGAATACATTATAAAACATCAATCAAGCCTCCCCAACCCGTCTGGACAGCGCGGGGAGTGTAGGCCAAATCCTCCGTCTGTCTCCGGCAGATGAGAGAGGGTTGTGCTCCTGCAGTGGAGACGAAAATAACCTGATGATGATACAAGTTAGGTCCTGGAATAGGACACAGGATAGTTTTAATCCCGAAAAAACATCTCATTCCTACGGGAAATACATAATAATTTGTGTTGTTAAGTTGTCCACGCGGACGAAGTCGCGGGCCACAGCTAGTAAATTATACATTACCGACCATTGTCTCGCTGTCTGTCCGCAAGTGAGTATATAATCTACTTAAACATCGTGTTTGCCGATGTTTCTCTTACATTACGGTACTCGGCCAGTGGAGTGTTTGAAGGAAACCGTTTAATGGACTTGTGTTTAGAAAACTTGCTGTGAATAATTTAGGCCTACATACGTAAATAGATGCTGTTATTGGCGTCATATATAAACTTACAATACAATACAATACAATACACTTTATTGCACAGTCAAATACACTTACAATACAGTTCGTTTATGTTATATGTATTTTCAAACTTTATTAAAAGTACATATGGTTAGGGAGGTTGCGGGTTCGAATCCCGCTAGGGGCTAATGTTCGTATGATGAATATGAATGTTTGTACCCAAGTCTTGGATGTTTATATATTTATTTAAGTATGTGTATCCGTTATCTAGTAACCATACCACAGGCTCTGCCTAGTTTGGGATTAGATAACTTGTGTGAATGTCTGAGATATTTATTATTATTATTATTATTATTATATGTTCGGGGAATCGTACACTCATGTTTGTGAATCCAGAGCCTAAATCCATTGCGGCTGCGCGCGCGCACATCCAGCAATTATTGATCTGACCAGCCTCCTGCCTTATCACCTCACAACACGAGCGTTTCCTCAAGGAAAACCATAATATAAAGCACGTTCCACGCTATTAGTTGGACGTTATAACTGTTCGCGCTCCACCGGCGCAGGCGCACGCGACCCAGCAATTGCGTCGGCGTTTTTTAGCGCCCCCTGCATACAATTAGCGCCTTATAGACGCCTACAATGATTACGTACGCGTCATTACAGTGTAGACGCGTTACATTGCTCCTCTTTAACTTGTGTGCAGTATGTATTAGGGAACGTACTATTCAGGGGGCCTCCTTTACCATTTCGGATAATATCCGTCGTAACTAAATCCCATTTTGTACTATCTAACGATACGTGTGGTATATTCCGATAGTGAGACGCTAAATGCTAATGAAATTATGTCACATGATCGACCAGGAACCATACGGCATCAATGGATAATTCATTGCAAAACAAAATTAGCCGTTTGGTTCTCGGCTAGAATATAGGGCCCACCCCCAACCCTCCCGTGGGTGTCGTCAAGGCGACTGAGGGAACGTACCCTTACTACGTGACCCGTTCAGGGGGGAGGGGGGGGGCTTCAAAATACCACGCTTGGTCGCAGGGGGGGGGGGGGGGGGGGTTAGGTTATCGTCACGTAGTCAATATCCTCTAGGGAAATCTCGCGCTTTTTCGAGCTATATTCAAATATGGCGCGCAGCGTTTAGCGCTTTTTAAATTCACAGGTGACAACGCACAATCGTCAGCTGATTGAAAACGGACAGTTTTTTCTTCTTGGTAATATTTTTTTAACTTGTAATTATAGGAATGCACGCACTCTTGGCGTCACGCGGCAAGCGCCGTATGAATAAAGACAAATATGAGCCAAATTATAATTTTTTCAACTTACTGTTTGCAAAAAATTGTTTACAACCATATTTATGAATTTACTACGTGAAAACTAAAGGGGGAGGGGAGGTCTTTGCAAATACAATGTAATAATACAAATAAAATGTAAGATTGACACTATGGATAAATTAAGTATTTAAATATTATTATTATTATTTTTTGACATTTCTCTGATTTGTATTTTATTTTAATTATTTTTTTTATGCTTACAATTGGTAAAAAATATTATTTTTAAGTTAATAACATGTAATGAATATTACTAATAAATTATGTCTATGTCAATATACTACGGGTGGTCACCGATAGGGGGAGGGGGGTAAAATATTGTAAAATCGGTCACGTAGTTTGGGTACGTTCCCTAAGTCACGGGCAGCAGCGTTCTCCTGTGTATATTAAGATCGTTACTGTTGTCACCAGTCGCCTACCAAGCGTGGTGATTATGGCAAATCCTCCAATGAGCAGCCCACCAAAGTAGCATTCGAGGCTTGTGTTCAGCAGTGGACGTATTTCGGCTGATGATGGTCAACATTAAGTTAGCAAATAGTTTTTCTTTTCTCACTGATCAAAGGCTGATGTTATATAAGGCAATGCTCTCTAAGAGTTCTTCAATATGCATGAAGAACTCGTCTTGTTATTCAAACATTCATCTCAATTTTGCTATCAATCTCTCATTTCTCACAACACGACCGATGCTCGTATTTAATAAACAGATCACCAACTCGCTTCGACCTTAAGTTTTTTTGAAGAAAGGCTGTAAGGCTGTGGTTGGCTGGAAGAGATATCTTTTAGAGATAAGCTCGCCCTTCCCCCATGCACCTCCTGTGCGAGTGTGGACCACTGATGCGTAAAAGAAATACACACCTAGGTAACTACTTGCTTCACCCTGACGAAGTAAAACAACTCAGTGCTAAAAGCATCGTGCAGTTTCTAACTGCTGCAAGGCTTAACACGGAACTGTAGCATGGTGGCGATCACAATAGACCAGAAATGGTCGCAGTGATACAAGGTCTAGACTGAGATCTTGAAATAGCCCCAACTTGAATAATAATAATAAGCTCGCCCTTTGTAAACAAAATTTGTAACTGTATTTACTTTTAAAATTTGTGCAATAAAAAATATAAACAAAGAAAGTGAACTTGCCTCAAGACTGGACAGACCACTGTCGCAGTATATGGAACATAGTATGGGCGTTCAACACCGTAATATTTAAGATTTCCTCTGGTAGTTTAGTTGTAGAAGCGTATACATTACCCCGTGAACGATTTACTGACCTTACTAAGTCTTAAGCGGCAGCCCAGTAGACCGTACTGCCAGCCGTGCTCTGTTTTGCGGGCGATAAACTGGCGGGGGGAGGTGTGTCGCTTCTTTAGGTAGCAGTATTTAGTTTGTGTTATTGTAGGTTGGATAGAAGTCGAATCTAATAAGAATTCATCATCAGGTTATTTTTGTCTCCACTGCAGGAGTACAACCCTCTCTCATCTGCCGGAGACAGACGGAGGATTTGGCCTACACTCCCCGCGCTGGCCAGACGGGTTGGGGGGGCCTGATTGATGACAAGAATTTATAGGCAAAAAATCTGGTAGTATATTTAAGAGATACGAATATATTACAGCAAATTCTTTAAAAAATTATCAAATACCCTCTTCTCGTAGCCCGTGCGCACAAAAATGTGAGTAATTATAACGTTTATTACCGCACGTGGCCGCTGCGCACGAGACGCGGCGCAGGCATCCGTGCAGTAGAAACGTTAGAAAGCAATATTCCGACCGGCGCAACAATGGAGCACTTTTTGCGAGACATAGCTGCGCCCGCGCAGTCGTCGCGGCAATATGTGATCGACAAATGACATGAATAACAGATTCCAACAAATGATGAAATGATTAGTTAGGAGCTACTACAGGCAACAACTTTATTATCTTCAAATCAAGCACCTAACTATTATTATTAGGGAATCTCTATGCAGTGACCAGAATTTTATACGACCCTACACCACATACCACGAAGCAAAATAATTTTTCGCACCATATAAGTCACCTCAAAGTTTTTACCTTCATGGTTGACACTAATTGGTTATTAAATTAGATAACAGATGTTATCTGTGAATATTGTGATGTTAGGTTGTCCACGCGAACACTTTCCAATAAATCAATGTGCTTCACAAAGTAGGGCTTCCAGATTTGAAATGCATACTCGAGAACAGGCCTTTACGAAATTCATCATCATCAGGTTATTTTTGTCTCCACTGCAGGAGCACAACCGTCTCTCATCTGCCGGAGACGGAGGATTTGACCTACACTCCCCGCGCCGGCCAGACGGGTTGGGGAGGCCTGATTGATGTTTTATAATGTATTCCCTTAGTCGCCTTGTACGACATCCACGGGAAGAGTACACACCGCCTTTGTACACATATGTATTGTAGATATTCAGTAAGGCGGTTGGAGTGAGGTGCTGAAATGATTTCCTAATAACATACATGACGCTATTGGCTCTTTTCACAATTCCATCAATGTGGTCTGCCCATTTAAAGTTAGAGGTCACAAGTACACCAAGGTCCTCCAATTTTGTACTCTACTTCGGGGTTGGAGCGACCTACATCTAAAACAGTGCACTTGGATGGTCTAAGTTTTATTATCCATTCCTTAGTTCAAGCTTGGATGCGCTCCAGGTCCTCTCTTAGGATCCCACTGCTGACCAGGGGATTTCCAAAATATTTGACATCGTCAGCAAAGAGGTAGGATTTAGAATGTATTGCTGTGCAGATGTCAGATATAAAAACACCAAAAAGTGTAGGAGCGAGCACAGATCCTTGAGGTACACCGCTTGAAACATTCTTAGCCTTATACTGGCTACCAACTCCAACCTGAAATGTTCTCTCAGATAGTCCTCTAGCCAGCCCAACAGTTTTCCCCTAAAACCAAAGTGTTCGAGCTTTAAAAGCAAACGTTTGTGGGGGAGCTTGTCGAAGGCACGCTCGAAGTCCAAGTAAAAAATGTCCAGCGGGTTATTGTTAACTAATTCTTGAGTCCACCCGTGGAGACAGGTCAGTAATAAATAAATAAATATGTGGGGACATTTCACACACGGCCACATGATCCCAAACTAGGCAGATCCTGTAATATGGGTATCAGGCAGCTGATATACATACATAGATACATAATATAATATATAAATAACATCCAGTCACAAGGCAAACACAAGTGCTCATCACACGAATGTTTGCCCTGGGCGGGATTCGAACCCGCGACCCCGAGCTTCGCAGGCAGGTGTACCGACTAGGCTACGGGGCTGGGGCTAATATATATTAATCGGCGAGGGTTGTTCCCGAACCATAGTAAAACCCTTAGCGCGGCCCACACTTCGCATTCCCTGAGTAGCATAGGTAGAATAACCCCCGTACTGAAATCTAATTTTCAAGAAAACTCTCTTAATTACTACTTATTTTTCCTTAAAAACCTTATACACGGCCAATTTAACACGTTAACCGTTAGGAGAGGCGCGAGCACCTAGCCTAGAGCTATAAAATAAATTTAATTTAACGTTTTAATCTCGACACCACGGCGCATGCGCGGAACAATTAGCATTTTACATAAACAGCAATTAAACGCGTACAATACTCCGGCTGTGAAGGATGACTGTGTGAACAAATGCCAATATGTGCAGTATTCACTTCGCTGAAAGGTGATAATAGCATGTTCGCTTTTGACAGTTCTAATTGGATCATATAAATTCATTGTTGATGAAGAAAATGTGTGTATTTAATAGTATTTTCCATATAAAGTCGTTTTCTTGATAGTGTTTAATAATAGGTAAAATGTATTCGATTTAATTCTTGACATTCCCGTAAACACTTTAAATATTTTTTGTCTAAAACTATCTATCTGTTTTTTTTCTGCCATAATAATCATAATAATGCTTGTAACAACAACAAACAACAACATCAGGTTATTTTTGTCTCCACTGCAGGAGCACAACCCTCTCTCACCTGCCGGAGACAGACGGAGAATTTGGCCTACACTCCCCGCGCTGGCCAGACGGGTTGGGGAGGCCTGATTTATGTTTTATAATGTATTCCCTTAGTCGCCTTGTACGACATCCACGGGAGGAGTTGGAGTGGTCCTATTCTACTCTACCGGAAACCACACGGCACGGATAGAACGAAATTACCGTCTTTTAAAATCGGATGTTATAAAACTGGCTAGAAAGTAATAAAATGGCAAGAGGTTTCGGTCGCGAGGCGGCGCGGTGCGGCTATGGCTAGACATTCCCTCCAGGGCGCGTGACTACGCAACTAATGCTCGGCTCCACTCGACTCGTACACCTCCTACTACGTGCTAACATGATATATTACATTCTACCCAACGATCTCTATGTACTACCAGATGGATCGTTCCAAACAATCGCTCTGTTCTACGCAAGTAGCCACAACTCTTTCACATTCACAATGAAACTTGTGCAGTTACTACGCAGAACATTTAATTATTTACTAAATATTGACATTATTTAACCGCAGCGTCAATATTTAGTAATAATTAAATGTTCTGCGTAGTAACTGCACAAGTTTCATTGTGAATGTGAAAGAGTTGTGGCTTGTTGCGTGGAACAGAGCGATTGTTTGGAACGCTCCATGTGGTAGTACATAGAGATCGTTGATTCTACCACACCCACGGACAAACAAATAAAAACGAGTCAGGGAGACTTCACATATTCGAGGTCATTTTGAGCCGAGGTCATTTAGTGAGGTCTGATGCTGGCTGTCCGGAGTATGCACGGAAGAAGTCCTAAGTACTACACATACTGAGTGTCAAAAACTGCACCAAAATATATGTAAATCCAAACATCCAGTGTTGTTTATCTCTCTGGACATCTTCCATCGATACTTCGGACAGCCAGCGTCAGATATATCCCAAATCGATACCCGGCGGAGTTCATATGGCTCAAAATTACCTCAAATATACAAAAAAAGCCCCCCCCCCATTCTTGGTCGTGAGTGTAGTTCCACTAATATTATAAATGCGAAAGTTTGGATGTTTGTTACTCAATCACGCTTCAACCACTGGACGGATCGGGATGAAACTTGGCACACATATAGGTTAGGTCCTGGAATAGGACATAGGATAGTTTTTATTCCGAAAAAACATTTCGTTCCTACGGGAAACCAAATTAATTAACGTGGCGGAACGGGGTAGCTCTCGGAGGTTGCGGGTTCGAATCCCGCTAGGGGCAAATGTTCGTACGATGAATATGAATGTTTGTACCCAAGTCTTGGATGTTTATATATTTATTTAAGTATGTGTATCCGTTATCTAGTAACCATACCACAGGCTCTGCCTAGTTTGGGACTGGATAATTGGTGTGAATGTCTGAGATATTTGTTATTATTATAAAGCAGTGTGTAAACATAGAAATCTACGAGGTCGCTAGCAAAAGCTAGTTGTCAATAAAACTATATCTAATTGCTATTTATGCTATTTGACCGCTTGTCTTAGTTGGTCTAGTGGCTTGGTTGTTGGACTCAATCGTCAGAGATCGTGGCTTCGATTCCCAGGAGCAGACAAATTTGTACAAATTGATCCAGCTCTGGATATTATGTATGTATGTATGTATATTTCATTCCAGATTAATAGTCCTATGAAAACAAACGCATTTGCGTCTCGAAAACAAAATACACAATAGATGGTGTTCCTAAGTGGACCGCAAAGTTTACTTGGTAATACAAACCTACTTTTGCTGCTGGTGACCCTTTCATGTATATGTTACCGAGACGTAAATAGCGTTGGTTTTCATAGGACTATTAATCTGGAATGAAATATATGTATGTATGTATGTATGTATGTATGTATGTATGTATGTATGTATGTATGTATGTATGTATGTATGTATGTATGTATGTATGTATGTATGTATGTATGTATGTAAACGCTTTATTGTACCAAAAATAACAACAACAACAATAATAAAATAGGAATTAAACTGTGCACAAAGGCGGACTTATCCCACTTAGGGATCTCTTCCAGTCAACCTTAGTGTAACCGAAAGGACAAGTATAATGCGTTTAGTACCAAATTTGATAAAGAAATGTACCTACTTTTAATAAAGTTATGAAAATACATATTACATAAACATAAACTAACAATATATACATAGACGATACACGAATAAGTGAATGATACAAATATCTATATATACATAAACTCATACACATTACATATAAATATATAAGATATATACGCAGATGTGCATATATATCTTATATATTTCCTTTCATTTACAGTGCATGTACATATTATATAGCAAAACAAAACAATGAGTAAAGGTAATGATTGCCTTGTTGGTTGGTATCATAAATATTCTGTGGTGTTAGATGAGATAGATCTTGCGACTAGAGGACAACGTTCCCCAGCCAAGCTACGTGAGGTCAGAGCGGGTCACGAGCGAGCCTAGCTTACAATGAGCTGCAGCTTTTGCCAATTTCCTGCTCAGAATGCTCATACTTTGTAACCTGTATTATAAATGGGTTAACTGCGTCAGTTGAGAACCTTTTTGAAAAGTCTGTAATGAAATTGTGCTGGAATATGCACTAAAATTTATACATACAATTCAAAGACTTACATACACACACTAGTTCAGATATAGACATGCGAGTAATTTGCTGCTCGCCTATTATGCCCATAATAATAGCAGTACAAATAGATAGAGTCATTAAATATAAATAATACATACATAATGCTCACGCCTTGGTCCCAGAGGGGTAGGCAGAGACGTTGTATCGCCATTTTGCGCAATGTAATGTCGCAAAGTGGCTTTCCTTCGCCCGCTTTTCGCCCCGTGATACCCCTTGACGTGATGTGTTGCGAACAGCATCGCCGCCTTGTTGAGGTACCACGGTTAGATAGGGAAATAATTTTCCACCTCATCAGAGCCCCGCATGACTCGGTAAGGCTAATAGTGCCGGGAGTTCGCCCAGCTCCGGGATGTCGGCACGCTTACGACCAGGCTAGCCCCTGGACACGCATCCATCGGCACGGCAGACCTTGGATTGGCGCATGGGACAGGGATCGGGGCGAGAGAGACAGGAGATGGGGGTATGAGTAAGGAGTATAGGGTAGGTATGGGATACCACAATTACGGAAGGATAGTGGGAATGTAGTAGCGATAACTCGGGAAGCCGGGGCCGTATAAAACAATAAAAAAAATACTAGACGAGTGTCAAAATACTATATCTGCCTATCCCCGCAAACCAAGACCCATAGCGTATTCATGGTGAGGTAACAAAGAAACGCATGGGCACCCAGATCGCCAGGCAATTTCCTACAGTGCAATATTAAAGTGAAAGTAAATTGCACTTTGATTGCAGGGGGGAAGGGCAGGAAGTCGGATGCGAACCGAATGACGCTTCCTGCTGCCTTTATATTACCAAGCTATGCGCTTATTTAAAGGAAAAATTAGAAATATTTGAGGCTGAAATGTTATGGTTTATCCCTTCATCATCAGCTGAAATACGTCCACTGCTGAACATAAGCCTCCCCAATAGAATGACACGTTTGTTGGACTATCCCTTGGGGGATTTGCCATGATCACCACACGCTTGACAGGCGGATTGGTCATCGCAGTAATGATCTTAATATACACAGGAGAACGCTGCTGCCGGCGTTGCTGCGTTATATCCTACTAATATTATGAACGCGACAGTTTGTAAGTATGGATGGATGTTTGTTACTCTTTCACTTAAAAACTACTGAATGGATTTTAATGAAACTTTACAATAATATAGCTTATACATCAGAATAACACATAGGCTACAATTTATAAAGATATTGTGTGAATTGTCCAAAATATCAAGTAAGTAGGAAAAAATCTATCATCTGCGAGCTATTCTGGCGTGCACTGCCAAAACCGCTAGAGTTACACATATGTAATGTATTATGGAAATGTTTATCTTAAATAGTTCTACAAAAATGCCCGCCACAGTATATATCTATATCTTATGTGTAAGCCATTATAGCCAAAATAGTGAACCCTAATATAAGCTACTCGAAATACTAATCCTGCGCAGATGAAGTCGCGGGCACCACTAGTATTATATCAGCTAAAGCACGTCCACTGCTGAACACAAGCCTCTCCAATAGAATGCCACTGTTGGTGGACTGTCTATTGGGGGATTTGCCATAACCACCACGCTTGGCAGGCGGATTCGTGATCGCAGTATTGATCTTAATATACACCCTTAGTCGCCTTGACGAAACCCACGAAAATTGGGGGTGGCGTTATTCTAAGCTGGGAACAACATCGCGTGGTATTTTTCTTCAGTATGAAAACCGTTTGGAAACAAGTGAGTTTTTACAGAGAAGAGAACAATAGTTGCATTACTTGCATCTTAAGTCGGTCCAAATGAACAATGCAGGTCACCAGTGCAGTGTTGAGCAAACTTCGACACAATGGCGCTGTCGATACGTTCCCAGAACACATCCGAAGCACTAAGTGCATCGCAAACTGCAGCGGTGTCTATATTGAAACGTTGCATGTTTGGCGAAGACTTTATTGTTAAATTTTGCAGTCTTACGACCATTCTCTTGAAAAATTGACCTACTTTCCAAGAGAACTGCGACATTTCGGTCTTAGAGATTTTTAAGTCGTAAGTTTGGACATCTAGAGCGTATATGAGAGACAAAGGAGATTTACAGCGCGAATATAGAAGGAATTACAGCTAGAGGTCGTCCTAGGACGTTCAAGGATCAAATTGGTGACGTTTTCAAAAAGGGTGGGGTCCGCAGTGTGTTAGGATCGAGCAATTGGCGACACATCGTCTCTGCCTACCCCTCTGGGACCAGGGCGTAAGCATTTGTACGTAAGTCAGTAATTTGCATCAATTATCAGATAAGATAGATGCATTTACATGCATGATGACACGTTTTTGAACAGCACATAAAAACATTTTTTAGAAAAAACAAAAACCGACTTCTATACCTTACTAGACTATACCCTACACGTACAAACTTAAACTAAAAGTAGAAAATAATATTTTAATTACTTCAAAGCAAAGAGCATTAAAGCACTTTCAACGAAATTATTGATACTTATATACCTATTTACAATTTTTAATAAGTTATTTTTGGAGTCGGTGCCAGCCAAGAAGGACAGTTTAATTAAAAATTTAAACTACACGGAGGGATGTGCCTGAGTGAAGTGAGGTATCTATTAAGCTTAATTTTGCTTTGGCTAAATACGAGCATGGCTACATGCTTGGCAGATACGTCTTCTCGTTGAGCGCAGCGACGAAGGCGACTCGGGACAGAGAACAGCTCGACGTCTTCAGCACCGCCTGTGAGCTGATGGGCACGAGATAGGCGCCTCCATCGGACACTTACCCTGCTTAACGGAGACGTACTTCTCGTTGAGAGCGGCGACGAAGGCGGCTTGGGGCAGGCTGTCCTCGAGCGAGAACAGCTCGTCGCGGGTGACGGCGGTGGAGCGCGTCTTCAGCACCGCCTTGGAGCCGATGGGCGCGAGGTAGGCGCCGGCGCCGTCGCGCAGCGCGAGCGCGCCCGCGTGGTACTCCGCGCTGAACAGGCATACGTTTGTGCACGTGTCCTGCAGCTGAGGGCAAAAAAGAAAAAAACACGTTTTCACTTGGTCACCTTTTGGCCGCCAGATGGACCGACGACCTAAAGAAGGTGGCCGGAAGCAGCTGGACCGGGTGTGGTGGCGTTCATTGGGGAAAGCCTATGTCCAGTAGTGTACGTCTAAAGGCTGACATGATGATTATGATGATGACCTTTTCATACTGCCACATTTCTTACAAGTTACTGGTTGCCTGAAACTTCATCCACGTGGAATATCAATCTCTTAGGGGGGTTTCAAGAAAGTCTTCTTATACATGGAAAAAAGAACGCTAGCTGGAGGGTAAGTGACTTAAATATTGAAGACTGGCGACCGCCCCGGCTTCGCACGGGAAGAAATTTATTTTTTAAACATTTTGGGATCATCATCAGGTTATTTTTGTCTCCACTGCAGGAGCACAACCTTCTCACATCTGCCGGAGACAGACGGAGGATTCGGCCTACACTCCCCGCGCTGGCCAGACGGGTTGGGGAGGCCTGATTGATGTTTTATAATGTATTCCCTCAGTCGCCTTGTAAGACATCCACGGGAAGAGTTGGAGTGGTCCTATTCTACTCTACCGGAAACCACGCGGCAAACGGGGGTGTACATGAATGTTTTATGGGTTTAGTTCCAGAGCTGACGAGTAACATACTCGTATGCTACTTTTTACCAATGTAAACAAAACTTATCGATGGGAACTCAAAGCTTAACAATAAAAAATAACGCGTTACTACGTTCCTAGTATATGCGTGTCACTGTTCGCCGTACCTGTTACATATTTGAACTTTTTCCTCCTATGGGAATCGCGTTCGTTTAATAGCGAATATGAAATTATGAGAACGACAATAAACAGCTCGGTAACTCTCTCTACATAATGAATAGATGTTTCCATCTGTCAGTACACCTGTACTTTACTAACGAGAACCTCACGAGGAATTTACAACAAGGAATTTACACGAAAATAATAATGTACAATAAGTTGCCACTATATATCACCAAATTACCGATTCTAAAGTTCAAGCATTGTTTTCTGAAGGCCATGCATTCTATTCACTAAATTATTTCATGGAAATATCATTAGATGAATATTTATTTTCTAATAGCTGAGCTTAAGTTATAATTAAAATTAATTAAATTATTTTGTAACTAAAGTTGACATAAAAATAACATTTGATTTGATTTGAGGTATCCCTCGCTGATTTTGGTGTGCGTCACTCCAAAGTCTAATGTCAGTAATCTGACCGAGACAGGATTTAGTACCCAATAGGTACCCAGTACTAACTGAGCAAGTCATACTAATAAAGAGAGCCCTGGTTGCTTTAATAAATATTTTTCTATTCTGTTCTATTTGTACTCAAATATCAGATTCTGTACTGAAACGGATCGTAAGATACAAGGGGCGTTCAAGTCCGAGGTGGACTAACGTCACCCCAGCTCGAGACTTACTTAAATTCTAAGAGCCGTGGTAGCCGGTCGGTTGTGCACTCGCCTCACGTTCATGAGGTCGTGGGTTCAAACCTCGCCCGTATCAATGAGTTTTACGAAACTTAAGTACGGTTTATTTATAATACCACAGGCTTTTCGGTGAAGGAAAACATCGTGAGGAAACCTGCATATGCCGAAGAAGAAATTCTGAGGCGTATGTGAAGTCCACCAAATCGGCTTGGTCAGGGGTTTGGCACAAAAGATCCTGAAGGGTCGAAGTGTCGCCAGGTCTTCCTGGCCCCCTGAGAAGATAAGATAAGATACTTAAATTCTGATCACACCAGGTTTTTGATGAAACTCGGTACAGATATTGCTATGGTAAACGGATCAGTTTTGACTTCCATACTTTTGTCGGAAAATCTCCCAACAGGCTGGTTTTTATTTTATTATTGTTGATGTTTTTGCGCCTCACCTCAATCCCACCTGATGGTAAGTGATGAGGCCTAAGGTGGAGCGCGCTTACCCAGAAGATGCCTACTCACTCTTCCTTTAAAAAGATCCAAATTGTACTTGTCCGGAAATACCCAAGCTGGCAGGGAGTTCCACTCCTTAGCAGTTCGCGTTATGAAAGAGGAAGCAAAACGCTTCGTGCGGGAGCGTGGTGTGTCTACTACATACGGATGAAGTCCCTCCCCACGCTTTGAGAAGACATTATTTAATCCAAGATTTCACACAATTTTACGCGTCAATATGTATGTGATTTACCGATTCAGCGTAACTTGACTTTATTCCATGCGCGTAGGATTCAATTTTGCTTGCATTGAATTTTGTAGGATAGAAACTGTACAAGATGCTCTGTCGCAGAACCGACGGCCGTTGGGGCAGACGAGTTCTGGAGTGGAGACCACGGATTGGCACGTTCAGGGTGGGACGCCCCGCCGCCAGATGGACCGACGACCTGCAAAAGGTGACCGGAAGCGGCTGGATGCGGAGGGCGCAGGACCGGGTGTGGTGGCGTTCATTGGGGAAGGCCTATGTCCAGCAGTGGACGTCTAAAGGCTGACATGATGTACAAGATTTCTTAGGTAGTGCGCCTCCTATACTGGTACTATTACTTATTTTGTGATTATAGTCAAGAATCTAGCCTGATCAAGGCTGGGGTCCGCAGTGAGAAGAATAAAAGGAGGTGCATGAAAAGGTTGATGAATGTGAGTGAGGCTAGTGAGGTGTGTCAGGCGATCAAAGTGGCGATCCATCGTATCTGCCTACCCCTCTGGGATCAAGGCGTATGTGTGTGTGTGTGTGTGTGTGTGTGTGTGTGTGTGTGTGTGTATGTATGTACGAGTATGTACGTATGTGTTTGTTACTTCATCACGATACCTTGATACGCCACTTAGAACCTGAGATATTAACCTGGGAGCGGGAGTAGGAACGGTAGGAAAGGTAGGAATTCTGTAGTCCACGCGAGCGGACGTATGTATGTACTAGCTTGAAACGGAGCTACGCACTCGCAGTCTCCCACGCACCGATCTACATCGCAGTTTCCCACGTGTACACGCAAACAGCTTAATACCGAAGATTTACCGCTCGGCTCCCGGCCTATTGTTTGCAAAACATGCGCATACGCACTGACGCGTATGAAAGATTTGTTAAGATGGGTGTCTCTAACACATTTTGAATCATTAGTCACATTTTCGTAAAATTCAACCCCCCCCCCCCCCCCCCCACACACACACACCATAATTAGGAAGAGCGGGACTTCTTAACACAGGCTTTTACGCTTACAAAGAAGTCCCAGCCCGTTATATCTATTGTAAAATTCAAGTGAAATTAAGTAGGTAAGTGGCTAGGTAGTGCGGTGTGGCCGTACCTTCCCCCCCGCGCTCAGGTACTTGTTGTTGCACGTGTGGAGCGCGTACTTGCCGCCCTCGTCGGCGCGGAACTCCAGCGTGAACAGCGTGTCCTCGCCCCAGGGCACGTTGGCGTCCACGTGGATCTCGTCCAGCGACTCCGACAGGTGAGCGAAGCGCTTGCGCCCGATGGAGCGCAGGTTCACCTGATAAAAGAGATGCGAAGATATAAATTACATATATATCGTAGGTGCCTCTTCTGAGGGCGTGGGTTCGAATCCCACTTCTGATGTCGTAGGTTCCTGGTTCCGCCGAAAGTGTGGGCTCCCAAATTGAGTTTAACGCCGTTACAAAGTTAACACGTTTACTGGCTTCAATGACACTACATGAAATTACACTACATCATCAAGTAACGATTTTAGAAGGCAGACGATCCGTCAGCGTATCGCCTGCGCACCGTAGCCTGTCTCGGTTCTGCGCCTGCGAGAGGCTATATTTATTACTGTAAAAAATTAGGGATCCCTACTAAAACGTCAATAATGTAACCCAAGGAGTAAATATGCAATATATAACAAAGGAGTATAGTTATTATGTTCGGTACAATTCATATTGCGATTGGTTTGTCCTACAGTTGGAGCGGGAGTGGGATTGGGGTCAGGAGCCGGGAGCACAACTAGTATCATCATCATCATCAGGTTATTTTTGTCTCCACTGCAGGAGCACAACCCTCTCTCATCTGCCGGAGACAGACGGAGGATTTGGCCTACACTCCCCGCGCTGGCCAGACGGGTTGGGGAGGCCTGACTGATGTTTTATAATGTATTCCCCTTAGTAGCCTTGTACGACATCCACGGGAAGAGTTGGAGTGGTCCTATTCTACTCTACCGGATCCCACACGGCGGTAGGATTAGTATATGCTAACTATTGCTTGATTTACCATAGTAATGTTAGCTAGGGGTTAGGCAGGAAGGGGGCGGGCGCGGGATCTTCCTATTCTGTTACCATAAAAGGAATGTGTAATCTCGCGACGATAAACGCAGTATCACGACGGGCGCGGCGATACGACACGAATTCAATTTGCCACTTCGAGATATTATCTGAGAATTGAAACGTCATGCCGATGTTATTATGAAAACGAACGGTATGAGATCGCTTCTGCGAGAGCATCAACTTTTACGACCTCTTCTGGTTTCACATAAACGTCTTGGATATACAATGTTATTCCTTGTATACCAAAATTCTGATACACCCCAATTAGTTTACGTTCCCTACAATATATACACGAAGAAATATAAATCACTAGCTGTTGCCGGCGACTTCCTCCGCGTGGACAACTTAACATCACAAATTATTATGTATTTCCCGTAGGAATGGGATGTTTTTTCGAGAGAAGAACTATCTTCTTACAAAAAATTACTTAAATACACTTGAACTTAAGAACACAACCAAACATTCATTCATACATACATACATCGTGCACACCTATACACAACCCCCCCCCCCCCCCCCCACACACACACACACACACTATACATACACATAAATCTATATTAGTATTAGAACAATTATATTATTAATCAGTTATCAATTATCATGTACGTAAATGCAACAACTTAACCTCCGGAGGAGGGCGCTGGTGTCTCTAACACAGGCTCGCCCAGCATGGATACCAGCGCACTATGTTCTGGCACCACTTGGTATATATATGGTTTAATGTAAGAAATTTACATACTTTCAGTAATGTAAATGCTGCACTTATATAGTTTCTAGCTGTATTGTATATATAAGAAATAAACTATTTCATTTCTATGTCCTATTCCAGGACCTAACCTATAAGTGTGCTAAGTTTCATCACGATCAGTCACATGGTTGAAGCGTGATTGAGTAACAAACATCCAATCTTTCGCATTTATAATATTAGTGGGACATTATTAGCTACATAATATCAAAGATAATAACATTATTGTATGTTATTTCGCTCGGTTCAGCGTCAATAGTATAGATGTTCAGTTCACGACGGCGCGCCGCATTCCTCCAAACCGTTTACATGTCATTGTACGCGTTATATTGTTACTGTGTCAGTTCTATCGTTACACACTAATCATCAATGTGTGCTTACGTAAAAGTCAAGTCAAAGTCAAAATCATTTATTGCATATGAGTACATTTATAAACGTCATTTTTTTTATCGACTACCGCTTCCTAGGTGTTAGCGCTGTGTAGAAGAAACGGCGCAACAAACTGCACGCAACACATCTTTTAAAAATCAAGTTTGCATACAATTAATAAAGATTTTGCGAAGCTGAATTAACATTAGTACCAGGCATCTTTGTCATTCAAATAATCGTTTATTTTATAATAGGCTTTCTTACAAAGTTGTTTTTTAATGTGAATCTTAAACTTTCTGTCCGTCATATTTAAGATTTCCTCCGGTAGTTTGTTGTAGAAGCGTGTACATTGCCCCGTGAAAGATTTGCTGACTTTACTTAGTCTTAACCCTGGTAAAACAAGTTTATTTTTATTTCTTGTATTATAACTACACTAACATCGGTTTCGCCTGCCGTCGTGAATTGTACGATCTATAGCAGGGTAGGTGGTCACCTGTGGCCTGGCGGCGAGGTGCACGTGCCACAGCTCTGCGTCGCCGGGCACCTTGGCGGTGCAGGTGAGCTTGTCGGAGCTGGACCCCAGGAAGTAGCCGCGCTCCACGTTGCGCAGCGCCCACCGACCGCTGTTGTCGTCCGACACACTGCACAGAAAGATCATGCTATTATATTATGGACCAACCATCATCAGGTTATTTTTGTCTCCACTGCAGGAGCACAACCCTCTCTCATCTGCCGGAGACATTCGCGCCACCTCACAATTCTCCTAAGCGAGGATCAACGGAGGTAACTGCAAAGACACCTACCAATGAAGGTAGGGCAAGTCCCAGGTCATGAATTTACGCTACCTTGGGCCCCAGACAAATTTAATTAAAGAAGTAAAGAGTCAAAGTAGGAAGAGAGTTCCCACTTCTGCCGGAGACAGACGGAGGATTTGGCCTACACTCCCCGCGCTGTCCAGACATTTTGGGGAGGCCTGATTGATGTTTTATAATGTATTCCCTTAGTCGCCTTGTACGACATCCACGGGAAGAGTTGGAGTGGTCCTATTCTACTCTACCGGAAACCACACGGCAGACCAACGAACAAATTCAACTCGGAATACGGCTTAGAATAACGCCACCCGCAATTTTTCCGTGGGTCTCGTCAAGGCGGTGTATACTAAGGTCTGCGATCACCAATCCGCCTAGCAAGCGTGGTGGATATGGCAAATCCCCCAATAGTGCCATTCTATTGGGGAGGCTTATGCTTAGCCGTGGACGTGTTTGGCTGATATAACACAGCAACTCGAGTCTTGCATTATAGATAGATATAGACATATTTTTATTCATAACCTTTACCTAACATTACAAAAAACTAAAAAACAATCAAATTAAATAAAAGTAAATTAACCCCAAAAAAGGGAGGCCTGTGTCCAATGTCCCTAAATACCAGTGGACGTATTTAGGCTGATGATGATGATAAATTTCTTACACTGATCAAAGTCAAATCTGAGAGCTGCATGATTTGGTCAGAAACTCAAATGAGGCTATACGAGCTAAATGGGGCAAAGCCACAAATCTATAATTGAATCAGTTTTTTCAATAACGTACATAACGTACGTAGATGCAAAGTATAAGTTAAGTAATTGGTTCAATTTGCCGGCCATCTCGATGTAAGGCACCTCCTTATCTTATCTTCTTAGGGGGCCAGGAAGACCTGGCGACACTTCGACCCTTCAGGATATTTTGTGCCAAACCCCAGACCACCAACGGTGCCCCAAGCCGATTTGGTGGACTTCACATACGTCTCAGAATGTCTTCTTCGGCATATGCAGGTTTCCTTACGATGTTTTCCTTCACCGAAAAGCCTGTGGTATTATGCATAAGATGGGACTGTCAGAGACTGTCAGTTGTAGAGCCTGTGGGGAGGACAGCGAAACGGTCAGACACCTGCTGTGTGAATGCAATGCACTAGCTGCAAGGCGAATGTATGTCATGGGTGTGGCTTATCCAGAACCCAAGGACTACAGGCTACTGCCCCTTTGCTGCATAATAGATTTTATGCAGCGAACTGTGGGGGACGGAAGCACAGCATAGACAAAGGGGCTGACACAAAAGATCCCACAGGGTCGACGTGTCTAAGGGTACACCTGGGCCCCTATTAGAAAGATAAGATAAGATAATTGATTCAATTATAGATTTGTGGCTCAGTCCACTTTTGGTCATCATCAGGTTTTTTTTGTCTCCACTGCAGGAGCACAACCCTCTCTCATCTGCCGGAGACAGACGGAGGATTTGGCCTACACTCCCCGCGTTGACCAGACGGGTTGGGGAGGCCTGATTGATGTTTTACTTTTGGTCGCTCCGTCTCAATTTAAGATGAAAAATTGTATCTCTTAAAAGAGATGAATTAGAGTAACGAAAATATGAAATGCTGACATTTCTTCCAATATATTGAAGGAATTTATGTAACAAACCGACCTCAAGAAGGTGGCCGAAAGCGGCTGGATACCGAGGGCAGAGAACCGGGTGTGGTGGCGTTCATTGGGGAAGGCCTATGTCCAGCAGTGGACGTCTAAGGTCTGATATGATGAATGTAACAAATACATAATTTGACGACCTCCGTGGCGGAATGGGTAGCTCTCGGACTGCCACGCCGGAGGTTGCGGGTTCAAATCCCGCTAGGGGCAAATGTTTGTATGATGAATATGAATGTTTGTACCCAAGTCTTGGATGCTTATATATTTATTTAGGTATGTCTATCCGTTATCTAGTAACCATACCACAGGCTCTGCCTAGTTTGGGACTGGATAATTGGTGTGAATGTCTGAGATATTTATTTATTTTTATTATTATTATTTACATAATACAAAATGCAAGGCACATTTCAAAATCAGTAAATAAATATTTGTATATCCTCTGGCGTATATATTCAGATGCAACATTAACTGCCAAGCAATATTCGACTTTATATCATGCAACAAACAAATAACACTATAAAAATTAAGCAGAAACGGCAAACCCGTCAATTAAGAATTCCGAGCAGCAGTTACTTCATTACAACGCAAACGATACAAGGAATGAAGTACATTCAACTTAGACACAAAACAATACTGTACTTTCTTTACAATCCATCTAAATAAAAAAAGCCGGTCAAGTGCGAGTCGGACTCACACAGCGAGGGCTCCGTTTCCTAAAAGGAAACGTAGAAAAAATTATTTAAATAAAACCGCATAGTAAAATTCGATTGTTAAAGATTTTATGCTGATTTCTAACAAACGGTGCTAGATAGAAACATCGTTTTATTTTTCCTGTAATATTTGTTGGAATATATCAAAAATGAATCTATCTCACTCTAACAAATAGTTAGAGAGCGCTTCTCTTTCATACACGTTGTTTATATTAACAGGCTCTTATTTCATCTAGGTAGATGAAGCCTGAAGGGTATAGCACTGCTTTAACTTTTGTCTCGACTGTGTCCTACAATAGAGAACACGCACACACCTCTCCTATATTAAATATCGATTAATAAAATCATATACATTTAAATCGATAATAGAGTCTTTCATTAGTAACCCTAACCTCCAATAATATTTACATAAACCTCTATCAACTATAATTATTTCACATTTTTCATCATAAGTCGAAAACTGAAACGAAAACCTATTTTAGATGCCTTTTGATACGATACCCCGCTTGACCCAGTAACCATACTGTAAAATTCTTCCACCCCATTTCAGCCCCTCTTGCAATGGAAATAAATATATATTTTTTAATTCTGCAATAAAGTCGGGCAAGCATTACTTAAAACTATACCAAATGTCAAATCGATAGCGTTAGTAGTGTCTGGAATAAGCATCTGGGACAGACGGACAAACTGACGAAATCGCACCAAAATTAATTTCATCATCATCAGGTTATATTTGTCTCCACTGCAGGAGCACAACCTTCTCTCATCTGCCGGAGACAGACGGAGGATCTGGCCTACACTCCCCGCGCTGGCCAGATTAATTAATTTAACCTTTCAATAAATTTCAATAGCATTTAATTTAATTGTTTGCATAACACAATTAGGTGGTAAAATGTGTGAAACCTATATCCTACTAATATTATAAATGCGAAAGTTTGGATGTTTGTTACTCAATCACGCTTCAACCACTGGACGGATCGTGATGAAAATTTGGTACACATATGGGTTCGGTCCTGGAATAGGAGATAGGATAGTTTTTATCTCGAAAAATCATCTCATTCCTACGGTAAATACATAATAATTTGTAAAGTTGTCCACGCGGACGAAGTCGCGGGCAACAGCTAATATATCTGTATTCACAACATTTAATGTAAATAAAGAATTACTTAGAAGCGTTCCGTTTTTTCAACTCTTCCCGTAGATGTCGCACAAGGCGACTGAGGGAATACATTATAAAACATCAATCAGGCCTCCCCAACCCGTCTGGCCAGCGCGGGGAGTGTAGGCCAAATCCTCCGTCTGTCTCCGGCAGATGAGAGAGGGTTGTGCTCCTGCAGTGGAGACAAAAATAACCTGATGATGATGTTCCGTTTTTACCAATTTGGTACGGAACCTTAAAAATTAAAGATGTATTAATAATACAAACGTCTTTTATTTCGAAAACGGACATCGGAACGAGGCTCAAACATTCCCGCCGCGGTCGTGGGAAAGTGTTTTTGTAGCCGACGTGAAATGAAACCTCGAGAACATAACAATAGAGTTAATTGCCAATTACTTTGGAATCACTCGGTTTATAGTCGGCGACTGTATCCGCTGTTACCTACATACCAGGACGGTAAACAAGATGTATCTAATAAATAAAATCGTAAACTTCACGTGTCTGTACATTGAAGATATTTTGCAAAAAAAAAATTGGGGGTCTAAGAATAAGCAACAGAACACATTTCGATCATTTTTGAAATTTTTGTCTGTGAGTTTGTGCACGCATCACTTAAAAACTACTGAACGGATTGTGATGGACTTTTCACAGAAGCATGGGGCTTAACTTAACTTAACATTTAGTCTTTATTTCATCGCAATCGGCTGACTCAATCAAAAGTTATACACATTTTTAGTTTTCAAAATACATTAGTAGGTAAGGTGTATGCAGTATATTGCACATAATAGTATTTCTATATATCATAATCTTATAATAATCTTAAGTATCGCTGCGACCATCTCTGGTCTATTGTGATCGCCACCATACTACAGTTCGGTGCTAAGCTTTGCAGCATTTAGAAACTGCTTTTAGCACTGAGTTGTTTTACTTCGTCAGGGTGAAGCAAGTAGTTACCCAGGTGGTCCACACTCGCACAGGAGGTGCATGGGGGTTTCCTCTAGTGCCTCACAGAGCTTACACACTCCTGTGGTTCAGAGCTTGAGGTTGAACATGTGTTTGTTCAGGCCACAATTTCCTGTGAGTGCTCTCACAACTATGCGTAAGTTGTTCGTACTACTTCTTACCTTTGAGTATGTGTGTCTGTAACCTAACAAAACACTCTAAAATATCAAGACAATATTTCACGCAAGAAGGAGAAACAACTAGACAAAAGCAAGTACGGACTAATATTTACCCGGCGGCGTGTGGGGCGGTTAATTAAAATGCACAGCGAAACCGAGGAGTGGGGTTCGGAGTTGTTAGTCTCCCCTTAAGCTCGAGGGTTGTTGTTGAAGATGAGTTTGTAAGTGAAAAAGATTTTTAAGCACCTTTTTGAAGTAAAATAACAGAAGTTCCATTCCTTAGCAGTTCGCTTTATGAAAGCGGAAGCAAAACGCTCCGTGCGAGGGCGTGGTATGTCTACTACATAAGGATGAAGTCGCTCATCAGGCCTGGTAGTCCGGTGATGGAGGGGGATGGTGGAATCAAATTTACTTGAATTCACTTGGATTCAAATTATAGCAAATGCTATTTCAAGCTAATTGTTGCTGAAAACGGCCTCAATAAGCTAAATTATCACTCAAGGCAATACAGAAAATTCATAAACTCAAACTACGGAGACATTCAAGCCCAAATCATTTACCCGAAGCCCGTGATGCGACTGCAAATGCCACATTCAGCATCTTTCGTCTCACTCTTACACACGAGGACTTGGAAGCGGAGGGCCACATTTAAATGGCATTAGGGTGTCGAGAGCCGTCGTAAATGTTAAAGAGAATGACTTGCGCAAATCTTGAAGCAGACAATACTAAATATTTCTGCGTAAAGAAGCTACGCCCCCCCCCCCCCCCCCAGTTTAACGTCAGGTTCTTACTGTATGCAAAAGTACTCTCTGGTTTCTAACACAAAATTATAATGATACCGAAAACCTACTTCTCTCCTGTGCGTAGCTCAATCCAACCCCCTTCCCCCCTCCTCTCTCCTAAATCATCTTCATCCCAACCCCCCACCCCTGCATACACATTACATACATACAAACAGAGCTTTAGTTGCACTACCTAGCTTCAAAATGTACCTAGTTAATGTAGCTACAGTTTGCATGTATGCATAACGTGACCATACGTCCCGGTTTGGGCGGGACAGTCCCGGTTTCAGGCAGTCTGCCCCGGTGTCCCCAGCGAAGTCAGCAGAGTAACGGTTTTGCAAGCAGACCCAATGATAGTTTAAAATTTATTTTTTCAGTATATAGTGTCAGTGTGCTTGAAGTCCGAGAGGTTACTGAGGGAATTAACTACAAATTACAAATGTTTACCTCAACCATCCCTTGCAGTTTACGATTGCTGAGAAACTTGTTTAAATTTATTAAAAACATATATCCTACTAATATTATAAATGCGAAAGTTTGAGTATGGACGGATGTTTGTTACTCTTTCACGCTTCAACCACTGGACGGATCGTGATGAAACTTGGTACACATATAGTTTAGGTCCTGGAATAGGACATAGGATAGTTTTTATACCGAAAAATTGCTTGTTCCTACGGGAAAACATAATAATTTGTGATTTTAATTTGTCCACGCGGACGAAGTCGCGGGCAACAGCTAGTGTACCATATAAATACCAAATGAAAGAAGCTAGCTAACTCGAAAAATTTTAAAGTCCAGTATATTTGCATTTTCAGAATTTGAATATCAAGAATACAGTGAAAAATTGGGACTTCGCATACGCCATTGGATAACTTCCTCTTAATGAATGAAACATTTACAATAATCAAGGATAAGCACGCACTCATTAAAATTCTGCACAGTACTTAAACCTAACTTCACTGCACTTCGCATTCCGATGATTTTAAAGTCACAATCAAAAAGACACCGCACTGCTTCACAATAAAGTTCTAATTGCTACACAATCTTCAACCCCTATTAGGGACACCCTTCCGAATTTAGGAAGGCACTTGTTATAGGTGTTTTTGTGACGGATCAATAATATTTGGGGGTCAATTATGTTTGGAAAGGTGGACGTGGTCTCTAAAGTAGTTTGTAGTACCGTATTTAATATGCAATTAAAACTTTTAAATCAGAAAGTTCTTTATATTTCAACTATAATACTAATGGAAACAACTCCTGGGGGTAAAAAGGACATTACTACACGAAATCTAGAAATAACTACAATAGTAAACTAAACAACTTCCGAGGTAAGAAATACAATACTATAATAGGAAATCTAGAAATAACAACTACCTATTACAGACGCAGAAACTGAAGCATTCCCAATAATTAAAATATTTGTAGTAAAGCAATTTTTTATCAAATAATATCCTAGACTATTTGTGCTTATCTGGAACAGCCAGCACGTAGTCAAAGTCAAAATCATTAATTGAACACGAGTACTTTTGGTACATTTATAGCTGCTACTCTACACTATCAAGCACTAGTTGGTGCCCGCGACTTCGTCTGCGCAGGATTAGTATTTCGAGTAGCTTATATTAGCGTGGCGTAGAAAATAACTAACATTATATGACATTAAAATTATAATTTTATGGCGCACGCCAGAATAGCTCGCAGATGGTAGATTTTTTCCTACTTACTTGATATTTTGGACAATTCACACAATAATTTTATAAATTGTAGCCTATCTGCTATTCTGATGTATAAGCTATATTATTGTAAAGTTTCATTAAAATCCATTCAGTAGTTTTTACGTGAAAGAGTAACAAACATCCATCCATACATACAAATTTTCGCGTTTATAATATTAGTAGGACTACTCGTACGTTTATCATATGGTAAGCAATTTTTACTTGTCTCGGAAGAGCTTTAGAACACTCTCTAACTCATGTAATTTCATCTAAGAGGCTATCCACATTTCACTACGGCTTCAGACTTGGAAACCGAATCGTTAGAAGCTGAAACGGGAGATATATTTACGATGTTCAACTTCTACATTGCAAGTGACTCACGGCTTCTGATTCACAGCGTCGTTTCATCCCTTTTACTTATCGGAGAAATTGTATGACTCAACTTGCAGCAAGTAACTAAAATAGCAAATGGTTTTGATGAAACAATGAACAAGACATAACGAACAACTTTAACAACAATGTAAGTACACAACAAGTTTTCGTTTTGGCTTGAGTGGTTAAATTCTACAAAGATTTCGACAAAAGACCACGGCTAGTGGCAGAATAGATCACCTTTTTCTCCGTACATAAACAATGTAGTGGTGGCAGAATAGATCACCTTTTTCTCCGTATATAAACAATGTAATGTAGTGGCAGAATAGATCACCTTTTTCTCCGTACATAAACAATGTAGTGTGGTGGCAGAATAGATCACCTTTTTCTCCGTACATAAACAATGTAGTGTGGTGGCAGAATAGATCACCTTTTTCTCCGTACATAAACAATGTAGTGTGGTGGCAGAATAGAAGACCTTTTTCTCCGTACATAAACAATGTAATGTAGTGGCAGAATAGATCACCTTTTTCTCCGTACATAAACAATATAGTGTGGTGGCAGAATAGATCACCTTTTTCTCCGTACATAAACAATGTAGTGTGGTGGCAGAATAGATCACCTTTTTCTCCGTACATAAACAATGTAGTGTGGTGGCAGAATAGATCACCTTTTTCTCCGTACATAAACAATGTAATGTAGTGGCAGAATAGATCACCTTTTTCTCCGCACATAAACAATGTAATGTACCAGTACTGGGCGAGGAATAAATAATACTTGCTGCAAACCCGGTTATATAGCAGGAATTTTTGTTCCCCTTACAAAACAAACATGTAGACCGGTTATGTAAAAAAAAGTGGACCTTGAGGTCTTGAAGAGGCTCGGGTTGAGCTTCCTCTCCCGAAGGAATTCCGGAAATACAGCGTTGGAGAGAGTCGTGAAGGAGCCAACTCCGTAGTGTCCGGACCATTGGAGGTCGTCTCGTGGGGATAGATCAGAGAAAGGAGGGGGTAATTCCTCCTTATGCAGGTGACCTCACGGGGCGTTGCTGCTTCGGAAGGATTCCTGATACATAAACTGGTTTTGTAGCAGGAATAATTTTTTCTCGCACTATGCTGGCTATGTACGGTTATGTACGGGGTAAATGGGGCCAGAGGATAATGGTAGAACTGTCGAAATATGAAATTAATAATGTTTACATTCGAACCGAGTTCATATTCATTTACTGTTTCATGTAGTTTAAAAGATGTTACATATCAATATACAGGTACTAACATGAACCGTGTAAAGGCCCTACAATATATGTAAAAGTATAATTTAAAAACATAAAACTAAATTATAAAATATAAATTTATTACACGAAATATTTACAATGTCAAGCTTATTAATGAATTTAAATGTCAATAAAAACGAATAAATACCTACAGTTTAGGCTTAGTCGACAAATGAACGCAACAAAGGATGTGTAAAGTTTAGGTATTTAGTTATTATGTAGCTTTTTGCCCTCTCGCTCTTAGTGCCTTGACACCCTGTAAGGTTACTGGAAGAGATCTCTTTTAGAGATAAGCTCGCCTTTTTTTGTAACTGTATTTACTTTTAAAATTTGTGCAATAAAGAATATATACTATTTATTGGTTTTTATTGACATTCTTCCGTTCCTCCCCAACCCGTCTGGCCTTCCCCAACCCGTCTGGTCCTCCCCAACCCGTCTGGACAGCGCGGGGAGTGTAGGCCAAATCTTCCATCTGTCTCCGGCAGATGAGAGAGGGTAGTGCTCCTGCAGTGGAGACACAAATAACCTGATGATGATTGACATTGAAATTCATTAATATGGTTGACATTGTAAATATTCCGTGTAATAAATGTCTCTTTCTTATTAGAAAGGTGACAATTTGCACACAACCAACTAATCCATCGAACTGCTAAAGAAAGAGTTGACGGAACATTTGGTCCAGATGATGTATTCTAGCTACGAGCTTCGACGAAGCTGGAGTATCAGAAGTAGAATCCAACTAACCATATGTCTTCTAAAAGACACCCTTGAACAGAATAGCATTTATTTACTATATATACGTATATATATATATGTAAAGTGGTTTCGGTATTTAGTTATTATGTAGTACATAATGCACTTTTTGCCCCCTCGCTCTTAGTGCCTTGTCTCACACCCTGTAAGGTTGGCTGGAAGAGATCTCTTTTAGTGATAAGCTCGCCTTTGTACACAAACTTTGTAACGGTGTTTACTTTTAAAATTTGTGCAATAAAGAATATATAGAATTACGACTGGCGACAGATTCCTGGCATTCGTTGTCATTCACGAAAGTAAAGCCATAAAACTTACATTAAACTCTTCTTCTGCAATAAAATAACAATAGAGCCTGTTCACTAAACCTCGTTTCCGGTGAGTCACAGTCGCACTGGCCAAAGAGCGAAGAGCCAATGTGATTAGTATGCCGGTGGCGAAGGGTTGCGAAAAAAAGCGGCCAAGTGCGAGTCGCACTCGCCCGTAGCAGCAAGTAACATAATATAAAAGTTATTGTAGTTCTTTGTAACTTTGATGGATGTTTTAATAATAGTATTGTGGTTTACGATTTATGACGTATTAAAAAAAACTACTTACTAGATCTCGTTCAAACCAAATTTTCGGTGGAAGTTTGCATGGCAATGTACATAATATTTTTTTTTAGTTTTATCATTCTCTTATTTAAGAAGTTACAGGGGGGATACATTTTACCACTTTGGAAGTGTCTCTCGCGCAAACTATTCAGTTTAGAAAAAAATTATATTAGAAACCTCAATATCATTTTTGAAGACCTATCCATAAATACTCCACACGTATGGGTTTGATGAAAAAAAAAATTGAGTTTCAGAGTTTCAGTTCTAAGTATGGGGAACCCCCAAAATTTATTATTTTTTTTTCTATTTTTGTGTGAAAATCTTAACGCGGTTCACAGAATACAGTATAGTTCTTATAGTTTCGGAATAAAGTGGCTGTGACATACGGACAGACAGACAGACAGACATGACGAATCCATAAGGCTTCCGTGTTTTGCCATTTGGCTACGGAACCCTAAAAAATGATTTACCGCATCCGGCCGGCGGGCACGAGCGTTGTAAGGATGTATTCTAGATATTTCACATAACAACTCAATTACTTCCCCTCGCGTTACTTTAAAATATTAATACTCGTAGATGGGGAATTTAGGATCCCGCTCTCGTTTCTTCCTCTTGTACGACTCGACAACGAATGATTCGATTTTATGCAGGTTAGTTCAAACCCCGCCCGTACCAATGAGTTTTTCGAAACTTATGTACTGTTTATTTATAATACCACAGGCTTTTCGGTGAAGGAAAACATCGTAAGGAAACCTGCATATGCCGAAGAAGAGATTCTAAGACGTGTGTGAAGTCCACCAAATCGGCTTGGGGCACCGTTGGTGGTCAGGGGTTTGGCACAAAAGATCCTGAAGCGTCGAAGTGTCGCCAGGTCTTCCTGGCCCCCAGAGAAGATAAGATAAGGTATTTCTAACATTTATGGTCCTAACTCCTTTTGAGGTCAGCTATAAATCAAACCAATCCTTCTTCCATATTAAATAGTGGTCCTATATTAACTACGTTGGATTATAATTACGTGGTTACAATGTAAAAAAATATATTGTAATAATAATACATTTCCGCATTATACTTGTCCTTTCGGTTACTCTAAGATTGACTGGAAGAGATCCCTAAGTGGGATAAGTCCGCCTTTGTACACAGTTTAATCCCATTTTATTATTGTTGTTGTTGTTATTTTTGGTACAATAAAGCGTTTACATACATACATACTCTACCGTTCCGGTCGCATGCCTTGAAAAGACTGCCCGAGCCATCATCTCCCCCTTTCCCCCCGCATTGTGGTATCTCAATACAGGTAAAGTTAACACTACCAAATAAAGACAGAGTAACACGTCCAGTCTCAGAACAACGTTCAGTCTTCTGAGCGTCCAGCAGACGTTGACAGGCGATTGTGTAGAGCAGGAAGGCAAGATAATACTTCGCACACTTTATAGCCTATTCTAATACCTATACATACATGAGAAAGAAGACTGTTTGCCGCTTCGTTCCGACCGAGTGAACGCGAGTTCACATTTGGCCATTAGATCACCGACCTCATGTACTTCCGCGAAGTATTTATCGGTCACTAGCTGAGTCTGTGGTTTTGTTTGCATAAACTTTAGGATGTTGCTGAACTCGGAAAGTAAGAGAAAGAGCTAAAACTCGTGATTTCCTTGAACAGTTGAAATACTGATTTGTTCAAGGTCTTCATCATCATCATCAGGTTATTTTTGTGTCCACTGCAGGAGCACAATCCTCTCTCATCTGCCGGAGACAGACGGAGGATTTGGCCTACACTCCCCGCGCTGGCCAGACGGGTTGGGGAGGCCTGATTGATGTTTTATAATGTATTCCCTCTGTCGCCTTGTACGACATCCACGGGAAGAGTTGGGGTACCTGACACAAGGTCTTGGGGTACCTGAAAATGCTAGATTTCCGCGAAAAGTCGACTAACTGTGGGAAAGGAGTCGTAGCCTAGTTATAATCGGACATGTGAATTTGATTAAAGAGCTTATTGTCCTGTTCGGTGAAAAAAAATGGTGTAGAAACGACGCCGTGTGGTATCTGGTAGAGTAGAATAGCACCACTCCAACTCTTCCCGTGGATGTCGTACAAGGCGACTAAGGGAATACATTATATATCAATCAGGCCTCCCCAACCCGTCTGGCCAGCGCGGGGAGTGTAGGCCAAATCCTCCGTCTGTCTCCGGCAGATGAGAGAGGGTTGTGCTCCTGCAGTGTAGACAAAAATAACCTGATGATGATTATTATAAGGCGCATATTACGTCTACCAAACCACACTGGGCCAACGTGGAGAACTATGGCCCTAAGGCCTGTGTCCAATAGTGGACCTATTAATGACACGGTTATTTGCAAGATAACGCTTTGTTCTTACCTGATCTGGAACTTGCTGCCGGGCTCCTTCTCCTCGGACTCGCAGGTGACGTTGCCGAACGAGTCCACCGCCAGATACTTGTCCAGGTGCGACCGCAAGTAGATCATACCTGCAACAAACCTTTAGCCATGACATCGGAAAATGATAGTAAAGTAAATACTAATAAAGCAAACAGTCCCGTAAACCACGCTTGATGTTCGTTGTTGGCGCTCAACTCAGTCTGTGAACATCTTATCTTCTTAGGGGGCCAGGAAGACCTGGCGACACTTCGACCATTCAGGATCTTTTGTGCCAAACCCCTGACCACCAACGGTGCCCCAAGCCGATTTGGTGGACTTCACATACGCCTCAGAATTTCTTCTTCGGCATGTGCAGGTTTCCTTACGATGTTTTTCTTCACCGAAAAGCCTGTGGTATTATAAATAAACCGTACTTAAGTTTCGTAAAGCTCATTGGCACGGGCGGGGTTTGTACCAGGACCTCATGAACGTGAGGCGAGTGCACAACCAACCGGCTACCACGGCTCAGTCTGTGAACATAGCAGCTGTAGCTGTCGTTGTAATAGGGTACCGTATATAGGGTTCTGGTAATGAGATGCGATGAGATAGAAGGAACATCAAACCATAGAATATCCAATGTTATTTTTATTTCATAAGTGTGTTTTATGGCTCCTTAAGCTAATTCCTTTTAAGACAGTTGTAGATGACCGCTTCACATTAAAAAACAACTTTGTAAGAAGCCTATTATAAAATAAACGATTATTTGAATGACAAAGATGCCTGGTACTAATGTTAATTCAGCTTCGCAAAATCTTTATTAATTGTATGCAAACTTGATTTTTAAAAGATGTGTTGCGTGAAGTTTGTTGCGCCGTTTCTTCTTCACAGCGCTAACACCTAGGAAGCGGTAGTCAATAAAAAAATGACGTGTATAAATGTACCAAGTGTACTCATATGCAATAAATGATTTTGATTTTGACTTTGGCTTTAGTAATGGTTAGGAAGGAGGTTAGGAAGTTCTCTGATTTAAGTTCAACTTAGGTACACACGCATAGACATTTGTTGCATAATATAATCATCATCATGTCAGCCCTTAGCCGTCCACGGCTGGAAATAGGTCTTCCCCAATGATCGCCACCACACCCGGTCCTCCGCCCTCCGCATCCAGCCGCCTCCGACCACCTTCTTCAGATCGTCGGTCCCACCCTGCGCGTGCCAATCCGTGGTCTCCACTCCAGAACTCGTCTGCTCTGTCGGTTCTGCGACAGATATGCCCACTTCAGCTTGCTAATCTTTTCGGCTATATCGGTGAGTTTCGTTCTCCGTCGGATCTCTTCATTACGAATCATATCCTTCAAAGAAACTTTTATGTTACAAAAAGTTATGGAAACTTCTTTTGTTTGTGAAGGTGGACAGTCTTCCAGTGCCTGAGTACTGGAGTAACTACCTTCTCCCGTATGCTGGTTAGGAAGCTGTTAGCGCTGCCCCGTGCTGAGTATTGTATGTTTTGCTCCAGCCAATAAATGATTATCCTATTATACTAATCGTTGCCCGCAGATCTACGTAACGAAACCAATGACGAAACGTTTAGTCGACGACTGAAATACCTTTTGTTGGAAAATGAATATTATTCCATAAATGAATTTTCTAAAAAATGCAATAGGTGGTCCCTCTGATTTCTAATTTAATTTAATGTGTGATAATTTAATACCAAGTGTATTTTTTAACTTTTATTTTAATATTACGAGTATATACTGACATAGTATGTTATGTACTATGACATTGGGCTCGATTCTGAAGGCACAACGTTAAAATTTGACATCACTAAAACTGTTGCTATCCTTGTCACACAGTATTATGAAGATAAAGACGAAACCAATTTTAGCGCTGTCAAATTTTAAATGTGTGCCTTCAGAATCGGGCCCATTTTAATATTATATACTGACATAGATAGTATGTTATATACTGTGACATTATTTAAATTGTTGACATTGTAATTTATACATTATTTTATTTTATGACGATCCCTTTTACCATATTAGAATGACATGTAAAATTGATTTTTTAAGATGTAAAAGTGAAATAAATAAATCTAATCTAATCTAATCTAATCTAAACTTAAAACACTGCCTAACTGAAGCAGTCGTTTACAAGAGCCATCGGCATTCAGTTACGGTATACTTGATTAACGTTCCGGCGCCCGCGCAGTGGATCACTGCGGTGGTCTAGATCACGCAGTTTATCTCGCGGTGGACTAACGGATTAGTGGACAATGAGGACGTTCGGTTAGACATCTCGCCAGCAACTGATACCATCGAGAGTAACAGATTAAAATCACCTCATTTTCTGATCCAGTCCCTTAGAGAAACTCCAAGCATCATCAATCATCATCAGGTTATTTTTGTCTCCACTGCGGGAGCACAACCCTCTCTCATCTGCCGGAGACAGACGGAGGATTTGGCCTACACTCCCCGCGCTGGCCAGACGGGTTGGGGAGGCCTGACTGATGTTTTATAATGTATTCCCTCAGTCGCCTTGTACGACATCCACGGGAAGAGTTGGAGTGGTCCTATTCTACTCTACCGGAAACCACACGGCACAGAAGAAAAGTATTTATCGTGTGTGAATTTGGAGGGATTCTGACCTTGACAGTGAGGGGAGCGCCCCTGCACGGTATAACGCGCACACACAGTAGAAAAACTATAAACTTATCGACGTGTGAAAATTTAACACAACCTTCAGCTCCGAATTCATTCATTCGAATTTGCTTCAGACCCGGAAGCAAAGATTACTAAATATTACTACGTAAAAGGCGAAGCGACGCTCACCTCCCCCCGCCAGTGTTACTTTACTCGCCAAGCACAAGTACGACTGGTAGTACGCACTCGAGGGCTGCCACCCGTCGAACGCTGCGTGTGCGTATGATTTATATGTTTGTTGCGGTCTTTTAATCTGAGTTATATTGATGTGGATATTAATGAATATTAATGATAAAACAATATGGTTTGTTGTTGTTCTGTATACGGATGCTTAGGAAGCAATAAATAAAACCAATAAGGATCGGAGATTTTTCGTTTCCGTACCGGCGCCGAGAGATCGACGCGATAAATTGGAAAAGAAAGCTCGTTGAAGTATGATGTACTCCCTCTCGATCGGCTTTGCTCGCATAGTCGCTGCTGACAGCCCTACAATAATGTACACACACACGCGCGCGTGTACGGACAGGCTGGTGCCAGTAGTAGTAGTAGATAATCAAACCAGTTCGATTGTATTGAGTGCTGGAAGGGAGATGCCATAGGGTTCCAAAAAAAGTTTATAATTACAAATATCCATATCCAATAAATAAAATCGTTAACATCGCGTGCCTGTACATTGAAGAAATTTGCAAAAAAAATTGGGGGGAAGTAATAGAACACATTTCGTTCATTTTTGGATTTTTTGTCTGTTTATCTGTTTGTCTGTGAGTTTGTGCACGACATCGCAAAGTCCAAAAATATAATTAAAAAATTTCGTGTCTGTCTGTATGCATGTGTGTATGTACGGGCTAATCTTGGAAACTACTGAACAGAATTTGACGGCGTTTTCACTGTTTATTAGCTTTGAATTCGGGACACATACTGGTATAAGTCACATCTCAATAAAATGTCAGGAGGCTAATCTACAAGATGACCTCTCATTTCATATCATTTGTATGACAGTATAGTTCAACATTACTGGTCACTGTAAAAACTAGACAGACAGTGAGAGAAATGTTTTAAAGCTCATTTATAGTTTTATTTATTTATTTTAGCTGTTCTATTTCAGGGTATTTCCATAAGCTCGATACAAAAAGTTCGTTATCTATACATACATATAATAAAAGAGTAGAAAAACAAAAGAAAAGCGAATCTGTACATTGAAGTTAAAAAAAAATTTCACTGCCCGGACGTTACTGAAGACCAGTAGAGTCCAAAAATATAATTCAAAAATTTCTTATCTGTCTGTATGTATGTATGTATGTACGGGCTAATCTTGGAAACTGCTGAACAGAATTTGACGGCGTTTTCACTGTTTAATAGCTTTGAGTTCGGGCCTCATACTGGTATAAGTCATATCTCAATAAAATGTCAGGATGCTGATATACAAGACCTCTCATTTCATATCATTTGTATGAAAGTGTAGTTCAACATTACTGGACGTTGCAAGAATTTGACAGAAAGTGACAGAGATGTTTTAAAGCTCATTTACAGATTTATTTTAGCTGATGTATTTCAGGTATTTCCACAAGTCTCGATACAAAAAGTTCGTTATTCGATAATTAGTGGCCCTGTATTAGACCGGTGATCGTCGACAATGTCAATATCGAAGCTGTTCAGGAGTACGTCTGCCTAGGACAGACAATATAGTTGGGTAGGATCAATTTCAAAAGCTGACAGAAGAATCCAGTTAGGGTGGGCAGTATTCGGAAAACTGCGTCAAGTTTTTACGTCACCTATTCCACAATGTTTAAAGACAAAAATCTTTAAACAGTGCGTCCTGCCTGTCATGATTACAGCGCGGAGACGTGGACACTGATGGTAGGCCTAATCCACAAGATTCAAGTGGCTCTGCGAGCTATAGAGAGGGCAATGCACGGGGTCTCTATGAGGGATATGATTCGTAATGAGGAGATACTATGAATAACGAAGGTGACCGACATAGCCGAAAGAATTAGTAAGCTGAAATGGCAGGTCACATCTGTCGTAGTACCGAATGGCCGTTGGGGCAGACGGGTTCTAGAGTGGGACGCGACGTCCCACGCGCAGGGTGGGACGCCCTGCCGCCAGGTGTATGGACGACTTGAAGATGGTGGCCGGAAGCGGCTGGATCTGTAGAGCGTTGTGGCATTCATTGGGGAAGGCATGTCCAGCAGTTTGACAGACATTTTGTTGTAAAGTTAATTGGATATGCAACATAAGAAGGTATTCCCTTCTTATGTTGCATTCCCTTCTCCCTAAGAAGGAGGGGAAGGAAGTCGGATGGAAAAGAATAGAGGGATTAGGGTAAGAGAGGAAAGATGAGGGGGCAGTGGTAAATAAAGGGTGTAGGAAGGAGTGGGTTAAGGGAAGGGGGAGAGGTAGGAGTAGGGAGAGGGAAGGGGTGGGGGAAAGGGTTTTCAACGTTGTGGGAAGGGGATGGAGAAGGAAAGCATAATATAAAAGTTATTGTAGTTCGTTGTAACTTTGATCGATGTTTTAATAATAGTATTGTCGTTTACGATTTATGACGTATTAAAAAAAACTACTTACTAGATCTCTTTCAAACCAATTTTCGGTGGAAGTTTGCATGGCAATGTACATCATATATTTTTTTTAGTTTTATCATTCTCTTACAGTGGGGGGGGGGGGGGGGGACACATTTTACCACTTTGGAAGTGTCTCTCGCGCAAACTATTCAGTTTAGAAAAAAAATATATTAGAAACCTCAATATCATTTTTGAATACCTATCCACACGTATGGGTTTGATGAAAAAATAATTTTGAGTTTCAGTTCTAAGTATGGGGAACCCCCAAAATTTAATGTTTTTTTTTTCTATTTTTGTGTGAAAATCTTAATGCGGTTCACAGAATACATCCACTTACCAAGTTTCAATAGTAAGTTCTTATAGTTTCGGAATAAAGTGGCTGTGACATACGGACGGACAGACAGACAGACATGACGAATCCATAAGGGTTCCGTTTTTTGCCATTTGGCTACGGAAACCTAAAAAAATGTGGTCCAACGGGCGAAACCGCCGCCGGAACGCTAATTTTTACCCGACTTCGAAAAAGGAGGTTCTCAATTGGATAGTAGGTATGTTTTTTAATTTTTAATGCACAACCAGATTAATAGATTTCTTTTAGGATTTAGTAACACGTAATACATAAGAATGTGTAATGTTAAGTTGTCCACGCGGACGAAGTCGCGGGCAACAGCTAGTTCGATAATAAGTGGCCCTGTATTAGATTGGTCATCGTCGACAATGTCAATATCTAAGTTGTTCAGGAGTTCGTCTACCTAGGACAGACAATACAGTTCCACTTCAGGTCTCATCTTACAATCAGATGAGATTGAGATCAAGCGTAAACATACTACAAAATAATAATAGCCGGACAATTTTACATTGTATGCTTAGGTATACCCAAAAACATGTATATTTATTTCGATAGCCAGTAAATATAATCAATATTGATTACTCCGTCTACCCATTTTCACCCTCTGTCACGTGACGTGTCTCCAAACGACAGTCAAATTAAGGGTGCTCGAACATATGCCGGAAGGTATACATGTAGGGCGATGGGAAGGGTGGTTTTTGCGGCAATTAGCACCCTGATATAGCACCACACCGATGAGGTTTGTGCGATTCGACGGCGAACTTGACATGTCAATTACTCGATCAAATCAGAACAAACAGGTAACTTGAACACTATCCCATCCGAAACATAAACGTGAAAATTGGAGCCAAGTTCAATATTAAGAATAGTTATGCGTGGTTGTCGACTTCGCCGACAAAGAACTGATATCTAAATAGGTGCTAAGTTCTGTAGATAATCCTGAAATTTGTTTATAAAAACAGACAACATTCTAAAATTTTAAAACACAATTCTGCAGATAACTTAGGATAATTTGAACTCATATGCCCAATGGGCGAAAACACAGAGCTCTCTATATCCTTTACATCACCTGCGCGTTTATGAATAAATATATTTGAATTTGAAACTCAAGATTTGACCTGCTAGTTTTCACATACAAGTTATATTTATTGGCTAATCAACTTATCTTCTTTATGTTATACGCAAGTTACTATTTTTATATTGTAAGGATACGAGGATCTTACTTTGCTAAAATTTTTGTTTGCTGGTAAAAATGAGTCAATCTTGATCTTCAAATTACCCTAAGTTATCTGTATTGTGTAGAAATTCGACTGTTCAAATTTAAGAAGTTATATTTATAAAACAGTTATATTTAACAAACACTGTTGTAGCACTAAAAAAAACAAGAAATTGTGTGTTAAATTTATTTTAGAATGTTGTATGGTCTTATAAATAATTTTCAGGATTATCCACAGAACTTGGCACCCGTTTAGATCTCAATTCTTTTGTCGGCGAAGTCGACAACCACGCATATTCTTAAAATTGAACTTGGCTCCCATTTTTGCATTTATGATTTTGATGGGATTCATTTTTCGTAACTGTTTGGGAGTAGAGCTCTCTGCCAACTTCGTTATTTCCGAACAAGTATACAACTTGGATCTTTTTAAAGGAATAGTAAATATTTTCTAGGTAAACACGCTTCACCTTAGACCTTATCGTCACTATCAGGTAAGATTGAGGTCAAGTGTAAACCAATCAAATAAAAGAGGAGCCAAATACAAATGGAGGTCAATCGCCCGCCATGCTAACGCGCGATTGTAGCTTAAACCAACAGGATCCTGAACGTGCTAGCTGACCGGTGGGACTCTCCGATGCTGGGGCGGTGGATACGACTGCATGCAGTCAAGTAGCCTCGCCGCCCAGTATCGGGCAGCCAAACCATATATGTTTAAGGATTTTTAATATTGTGTAATATACTAACATTAGTGAATAAGATATTTGTCTAACACATATGGATTATGTCTGAAATAAAATGTATTCTATTCTATTCTTAACGATTAGTCACATAGTCATACTCACTGTCATTAGCATTGCCCGAGGCCGGCTCCAGGGTCCAGATCTGCTTCTTCTTGAGGCTGGTGCCGTTGGCGTTGATCTTGAAGCCGAAGGTCTCGGCGGTGAGATAGCGGTAGCGCGAGTTGATCAGCCCGATGGTCCACCAGCCACGCTGCTGGTTCTGCGTGATGATGTCACCAGCGCCGTTCACCTCGCCGTTGCTGTGACCGTTCAGACCGTTCATGATGCTGGCCCTGGGGGAGAAGGAAACCTGGGTTAGTAGGTGGCTCAAGAAAGTAAAACTGAAAACCTCAATTCACAAAATACTCCAGATGAATCCTGCACTGGAATCCTCCCCTCCAATCATTAAAGCGATTCAATTGAACTGGATATACAGATATCCTTTGCGGCATTCATCGTCCACTACAGTAAACATTGGGGACCACGCTTGGCAGGCGGATTGGTGATCGCAGTAATGACCAATATACACAGGAGAACGCTTCTGCCCGTTTTTGGTGCAATCCCTCCGCTCGGCCATGACCTTTGGCTTAGCGGGACGCGGCGCGGTGAGCGGCGCGGTTTCGGCAGGCGGAGAGTTGGCCGCTGATTCAGGCGCCTCGTGGCGTGCTGCTAACATTTTTGTACATTTGTTCTCGCCGCTCGCCGCCCCGCTCCTAGCTGCCGCTGGCGGTTAGGCGCCTTGGCTCACCCTCGGGAAGACTGGGGGTGGCCCTATACTAAGCCGGGCGTCGGTAACTGCTTAATATCAGGGGGCTGACTGCGGTTTGCCGTTTTATACCATATGTAAAAGTCATTACATCCGAAGCGAGACGAACTCCGGGCACTATTAGCCTCACCGAATCATGCGGGGCTCTGATGAGGTGGACAATTATTTCCCTAGCTAACCGTGGTACCACAACGTGTTTCAACACGAAGGCAGCGATGTGGTTCGCCACACATCACGCCAAGTGGTATCACGGAGCAAAAAGTGGTCACTTGTCAACGTTGGATCGCGCAAAGTGGCGATGCTTCCTTTCTGCCTACCCCTCTGGGACCAGGCGTTGAGCATTATGAATGTATGCATGCCAAAGTATAGTTCAAGATTGCCGCAATGTCAAGTGAAACTTGATACAAATACTTTTTGCTTAGAACAACCTGCAAAGGTCAACAGTTCTCACTTAGCAGTCTAGACGCGCAAACGACTTGAATTTACATAGCACTTATGGAGAATAACGCACATTTGGCTGAGTACCAGAACTTATCGTCTACGCCGCGATACGGATAAGGCACAATTCAATCTACGTTTAAATTAAAATTGGGAAACGAACAAAATTGTCTGTCCCTTTGAATATAGCCGACTTCTAGCGGTAGCCCTTAGTGGTCCAATACTGGACTTATCTCCCCCCTCTGGAGAGACTGGAGTCTGTCCTACAGGTCGTTTGAAGTATCCACCGCTTGCCGCCTATCTTTTCAACATGGTCTGACCATCTGGTTTATCCCCTTTGAATATAGACGACTACTAGCGGTAACCCTTAGTGGTCAAATACTGAACTTATCTCTCCCCCCTCTGGAGAGACTGGAGTTTGTCCTACAGGTCGTTTTGAGTATCCATTGCTTGCCGCCTATCTTTTTATCCCCTTTGAATATAGACAACTAATACTCCCCCCCCCCTTCCCGCCCCCCCATGGAGAGCCTGGAGTCTGTACTACAGGTCGTTTGAAGTGTCCACCGCTTGCAGCGTACCTTTTCAACACGGTCTGACCATCTGGTTTTCGGTCCTAGAGACGTCTGTGAATTGAACACATTAAGAACTGGAAGCCTACTCCATAAGTATTTCGACTAATATCTAACACGACCGTCTCTGCCCGAAATGTTCCAGCTCAAATAATAGACGAGCACGGAACACAATGGCTGGGCGTGCCTTTGACCCAGTGACGAGACCTTGCCAGCAGACCGAGACTGTGACGGATTCATATACTGATGGCTCTAATGTGTAATCTATCAGTGTTCGTGAATCTGCACGAGAGTGAGATCCAGGTTCGATAACCAATGCTTCTCTCCATGTAAACCACGGTTAACGGTGAAGTAACGATTCCAACGATCAGAAATGCTTACTTACTTTTTAAGATTTTTCTTCAGACTTCAAATTTCCAATATCAAAACATATACATGAGAGTTTTTAAAAAAAAGTGTACCCCCCATTTTTGAGCTGTCCCCTGTGTTTGAAGTCTAATATAATGTATATCTGGCTAATTATTTTAATGATTGAAAAGCACACTCTAAACTAGTTAAATTCAAACAACAATTTTACTACTTTGCATTAATATTTAAATAAGACAATTTTTAAACACCATGGTCACAGTTTTTGTGTTGTCCCCTATATTTCATTCCAGATTAATAGTCCTATGAAAACCAACGCTATTTACGTCTCGGTAACATATACATGAAAGGGTCACCAGCAGCAAAAATAGGTTTGTATTACCAAGTAAACTTTGCGGTCCACTTAGGAACACCATCTATTGTGTATTTTGTTTTCGAGACGCAAATGCGTTTGTTTTCATAGGACTATTAATCTGGAATGAAATATACTCATGTTCCTCGATGTCAGAAGCGAATTCTGTAATTTTTCTACTGGGATATCATCAGTTTTTGGTAGCGTTTGAAAATACACTGAGTCGCCTATCGTCGCCGGTAGTTTATAATTTAAGTCTTATGGTCATTTGAATAGTTTTTTTCATCCTATTCTACTCTACCGGAAACTACACGGCATAGACAATATTATAACATTTTGATTAGCTATATACAATGGGCCCTATTCTGAAGGCACACATTTAAAATTTGACAGCGCTAAAATTTGTTTCGCCTTTATCTTCGTAATACTGTGTGACAAGGATAGCAACAGTTTTAGTGCTGTCAAATTTTAACATTGTGCCTTCAGAATCGAGCCCAATATCATACTTTTTTATTTTTTTTTATTTAGAAAACCAACAGCTGTTTAACAATAAGAATCTTAAACTAAACTATAATACTTATACATGAGCTATTAATAGGTTCCCTAATTTAACAAAATTTATAAGGTTGTTGAGAAAAAGGACTGTTACAGTTGAACAAAGGTCACGTTGAGTTACCATCACGCTACATGAAAAGGACTGCAGCCGTGATGATTGGCCTTGTTGGGTGCCCTCATTGGTTCCGTCCACACCTTGTTGTCCCACAACATGCATTGTATTGGACGTTGACCATAGCACGACCCAGCCCACCTGCCCTGGGCACTCCTCGACCTATTATGTTAATGTCGACCACGCAGCAGTAGATTAATACAAGTCGGATGTTAAATAATAACTACACTTAAAGAATGCAGAGAAAAAATGAGACACAATTGATTAATACAAGAAATAAATATATCAGAAATTCATACCAATTATCCACCCCCAAACAAGGCAGAGCCTGTGCTATGGTTACTAGATAACGGATAGACATACTTAAATAAGTATAGAAACATCTAAGACTTGGGTACAAATCCTCCGTCTGTCTCCGGCAGATGAGAGAGGGTTGTGCTCCTGCAATGGAGACAAAAATAACCTGGTGATAATGATGAACAATAAATCATAAGCCCTTCGCTGTTCACTGTGAAACATGGCCACAGAGCTTATCTTATCTAATACGCTCCACCACATCCGGACTTCCGCCTTCCTCGACAGCTGCCGGCACCTTTAAGATGTAATTTATCTGGCAGATTTATTCACACTGACCTACCAACAGGGCCTGATTAACCATGTCGGGGTCCCTAGGCGATGCACGTCACATTTATTTATTACAATACTGAGTGATAGTGTTGTTTACATTGTCTGACTCAGTGCCCACATTGATAACAAGCTTCCTCTGGTTTTCCTATTAGCGACCCACAAATTACACTTGCCCCAAGCGGCGAAATTTGGAAACTGAGAAAGTGTGACGTTCTCGCAGTAACTTCATTTTAAAATGTCTCTGCTACGAACTGTCAAGTTAGTACTGGAAAGTTTTCGGTTGCTTCTGTTGCTGCTTGGAGCGCTGCGCGCTTGTATATCGCCAATTCATTTGTGATATCGAGGATTCAATCCTGTAAATGAGTTTTTCTGTAGAAGCACAGACTTTTCAAAGAATAATATAAGGTTGTGTAAAAATTATCACATACAAGTTGCAAAGGTTTTGTTTGTGCTCAACATTGGGACACACAAGTATATAATGCTGACATGCTAAAGAGTTTATCGGCAAACGTGACTTAGGCTGTACAAGCAAAATTATAAAATCGTTCACCGGTCACTTCGGTGTGAGGCACCTCCTGCATAAGACAGGTCTATCAGAGATCGTCAACTGTAGAGCCTGTTATGAAGAGAATAGCGAGATCTGTGTAAATGTGCACTAGCTGCAAGACGAATAAGTGTACCCTGAACCCAAGGACTACAGCTCCCATCCCTTAGCTGTATAATAGCTTTAAAGCAGAGGACTCTTGGGGATGTAAGCATTATATAAACAGAGGGACTGACACAATAGATGTGTCGCCAGTCGCCAATAAGATACGATGCTAATGAGATGACATTACTTGTCCGATGGTAGGACAGTGGCAATGAACGGTGTCTCGCAGACCGCAACCGCAATAGCAGTACATTATATTCACGCGCATTTGTCACACCTGTCCATTTGACAGATACAATAATTATGGCTAATAGCAAACGCTCTATCAAAATCGAAGCGCAAATATTTCGATGCAAATTAATATTTAACTAGTGAGTGGATTCTAGTGCAGTATCCGTCTTCATCACCTTCTTTACTTTGTGTGTTGTATTACGATTTGGAGAGTAAAGAGACATGAGTGAACGGCTATTTGCTAATGTTGAAACTGAGCTTGTTTGTCTCATTGCATTTCTGAGCTAAATCAAGATCTTCATCTGTAATTTCAGACCGTCTAGTAGCCTAGTCTTAAACGATTTTTAAGTCATCAGTATGTAACTAGCTGAACTGCAGAGAGCTGAACAAATCGTTTATCCGAATTTTCAATAGGAGGGGGCCTAACAGTGATCCCTGAGTTGCCCCGGAGCTTGTATGAGGTGTCAGAGTCATAACAGCCTAGTCAAACGAACTGCTTGCGATCACGGCTCACACTCAGCAGGTAGTCTGCGAAGAATTTTAGTATTCGTGGGATGCAACTAATTGTACTAAGCATGTCCAGAAGGATATCGTTAATTACCCGGTCGAAAGCTTTCTGGAAATCCAGATATTGACGCTTGGATGCCCTTGTCCATTTAAGCTGTTAGGTATTCCTCAATGGTCAGTAGGTTGATGCTGACATGCTGGGCATTGTCGAGGAACCGTTCCATCTGGTGATAGTTCCTAATAACTATGATAATTATAACATAGTAACCAACTGATCACTCATTTCCCAATTAATGGTTCTTACCCACGTTTTTTTTAAACGCAGATAGTTACTAAATGGGATGAAGGAGTCCCATTCTGTAACTGGCTTCGAACTGGGAAAGTACATTTCCCATTTCGTAGCCAGTTACGAAATGGGACGAAAGGTCCCTAATCTTATCCTCTAGGCAAAATGTAGTTGCTCCCACCCACCGCGCCAGTTTTTGCAACTTAATTGTTAATTTTGACAGACATCAAACTATTAACATGCATGACGAATCTGTTTATTAAAAAACCGTTAGTAACTGCTGTATTTTTACGATAGCAATAAAACTATATTACTTATCATCTGGTAGCTTTAGTTGGCCTTCCATACTATTAAGTGCTTCGATATCTTTTTGTTCATTTTATGTTATCTTTTTAGGGAGCCAGGAAGACCTGGCGATACTAAGACCCTTTAGGATTTGTTGTGCCAAGCCTTTGTTCACCAAGGATTTCTTTTTTGGCATATGCAGGTTACAATGTTTTCCTTCCCCGGAAACCCGTGGTATCCTACTTCCTACTAATATTTTAAATGCGAATGTTTGGATATTTGGATGTTTGTTACTTGGGATGAAACTTGGCACAAATATAGGTTAGGTCCTGGAATAGGACGTAGATTGTTTTATCCCGAAAAAACATCCCATTCCTACGGGAAAAATACATAACAATTTGTGATGTTAACTCGTGAGGCGAGTGCACAACCAACTAGGCTACCACAGTTCTGTATATTCATCAGTCTAGCATCCACATCTTTTGATCAAAGATGTAACACAATACCCTTAACTAGACTCAACAAACAGACAACAATTATAAGTTTTTAATTGATAAGTATTTTTGACATTACATCTAATTTAATTAATAACCCTGTAATCTTGTCATTGTAAATTTCTTTTTGTTTGTTTGTAATTAACTCCTATGTATACAGTTTAATTTTGCAAATATTATTACAAAAATAATCGATTGTAGTGCCCTTCCAGGGTTCATGTTAGCGCCCATGATTATATGTAAGACCCTATGAACTACATGAATCAATAAATGATATGAATATGAAAGTATAAAATCGAAGTCAAATTCTGTATTTTGTAGTCTTCGTTTTTTTTCTCCGGTTAACCTTTCCTTTCGTTCATAAGCGAAACCTGCGTGACTGTTGCATGTGTATAATAACGACTAATTTATAGTATTGTATGTGCAGTTTGTATTGTAATTACAGTCATACATAGTCATCAGCTTCGCAGGGGGCGGCGGTCAACGGCCGGCGTCGAACGTTTTTACAACTCTAGGCGTGTTTCTAATCAGAGATTACACTGTAAGTATTTTACGAGTATCGCAGTGTTTATTTCATGAATATATTGTTATTACAGCGTTCCTGTTCCTTAGTAATACATAGCGTTAGTCGAAAGCCATATCCGCTAAAGCATCATTTTGAAAAAAGCTAAATTTAAAGCTTCTTAGAAAAAAAAAGTTTGCATACGGCGTATTTCTATGAAACTCGAATAAAGAAAACTTATGTAATATGACATCTAATTCGTCTATTAAAACAAATAATCGCTCAGTGTTTCTATTTTTCGAGAAACGAGTAGGTGTAAATAATTTTTGACTACGTGGTGCTCTAGCGGTTTTATCCTAGCGATGTATCTAGTTTTATGATCATAATTTATGACCATAAAAAATTGTGACACTGAACCCCATACAACACTTAAAATTCCACAAACAAATAGACAAACAAAAAAATTATATTAAAATATAACAGATAACCTTTTTAAAATAAAAAAAACATTGATTCGCTTGTTATTCATTAATACAAATAACTTTATTGGTTCAAGAACAGTAGGGTCCTTATACTAGACATATCTATGTAGATATATTATTGCAAGGAAGTAGCCTGGCTCGCAAACAAATAAACATATTAGGAAATCGTCTAAATAAACCACAACCTCACAACACTTTAGTCTCTCAAAGTGTGTTTGCCAAAACTCCAAAACAGTTACTTTATAATATATATAGCCATTTAGATTTAAAAATAGCTATAACAGCTTATCTATGAAGGAGCGCGGTGCAAAGTTCAAAGGTCTACGGACGCACGCGCAGCGGCAGAATGCAACCGATGCGTTCGTATATCAGGATAACATAAATAAACAATGGCTGCCTGGCGTGGGCAGTGGCGCCGTGCAACAAGCTCAGTATGGACACTCAAAAGTTCTGTTGTAATGTATTGAAATCTGACACAATTTAATTTAATGTAATTTTTAATTGCCATACTTGGTTCTTAATTGTAACATCTTTATAACTTCATGGAATGCAAATAAATACTTTGACTCCAGAAGACCTGTTCAGGTTATATATGAAGGGTACAAGTACAAAAACCACCCCATGTCAAAAATCATAGAGTTTAAATTACATTATCACAAAATATTAAACGAGTTCATATTGTCTTAAAATGCCCTAAATTAACACTTACTTAAACGACACTATACCTTATTCCAATCCATGACCTATCCTACTAATATTATAAATGTGAAAGTTTGGATATTTGGATGTTTGTTACTCAATCACGCTTCAACCACTGGACGGCTCGAGATGAAACTTGGCACACATATAGGTTAGGTCCTGGAATAGGACATAGGATAGTTTTTATCCCGAAAAAACGGGAAATACATATTAATTTGTGACAAAGTCGCGGGCAACAGCTAGAAATTTATAAAGTTACGTGGTCCACGCGGACGAAGTTTTAAGAATTATAACGGTTTTTCTAAGAAACTACAACCAGATTAAACAAATGGTGCTGTTATATTTTACCAGGTTTGTCAGATTAGGTCCTGGAATAGGACATAGGATAGTTTTTATCCCGAAAAAACTTCCCATTCCTACGGGAAATACATAATAATTTGTGATGTTATGTTGTCCAGGCAGACGAAGTCGCGGGCAACAGCTAGTAAACGCATTTCGTCGCAAGTACTTAAATAACAATACCTAATTCCAATCCAATAATATTGGTCGATTTCTAAAACAACTCGCTATCAAAGTCAACGCCAATAAACTTGATCGATTTAACTTCAAATATTCTACTAAATAAATGATTACTCACAGGTTATTTATGTTTGATGATAAGACATCGTATTTAGATAAATCGTGAGATACAGTTGTGACAGACCATTAAGAATTTGTGTATTTCTCAAACGACTAGAACTACCAATAACTTTAAATACATTTACTGATATCCATTTGAGTTATATGTTGATGTTCATAAACCTGCCTTTCGAGGTGTGCAAATATTCATTCTGCATATGTAATAAGAAGCAAACCAACAGATTAACTGTATATTTAATGCGGTTTCGACGACCACTCAGCTACACTAATATTGTAAAGAGGAAAGATTTGTATGTTTGTAACGAATAAACGATTGCAAAAATTCTTTCACCATTAGAATCCTACATTATCCCTGAGTAACATAGGCTATATTTATTGCTATAAAAAATTAGAGATCCCTACTAAAACCACAATAATGTAACCCAAGGTGTAAAAAAATAGCCATAAAATGTCTTTCATCGCATGCGCTGCGGAAACTATTGATGATAGAACCTTCGCGTGTCTGTGCATTGAAAATATTTGCAGGAGTCGCAGCTGGAGCTGAAGCGGGAGGGGGAAGGGGGAGGGGAGAGGTAAGGGGGAAGGGAACCAACGCTTAATAAGTTTCAACTTTAATTCTGTAGTCCACGCAAGACTATGTGATGATAGAACCTTCGCATGTCTGTAAATTGAAAATATTTGCAGGAGTCGCAGCTGGAGCTGAAGCGGGAGGGGGAAGGGGGAGGGGAGAGGGAAGGGGGGAGGGAACCAACGCTTAATAAATATAAATAGATATTAGTCAAGTTTGTATGGAAAGTAAAAAAGAAACACTAACGTCGAAAGAGCTCCAATCTTCTATTGATTACGCAGCAATGAATTTGTACCAACATACCAACTGCGTGTTGAAAGTCCATACTATGTTCCATATACTGCGACAGTGGTCTGTCCAGTCTTGAGGCAAGTTCACTTTCTTCGTAAAGAACAAAAAAAAACTTAAGGTCGAAGCGAATTGGTGAACTTGACGATCTGTTTATTAAATACGAGCATCGGTCGTGTTGTGAGAAATGAGCGGACGTCTAAGCGTTAACATGATGACCCTAAAGGAGTTAAAGTTCTACTCTAAGAACGAGCTACTCTTTGCCAAAGTATTTTTTGCATAAACTTGCAAATCCATACCCGTTTTACTTCTGGTGAAAGCATATCAGGTTAACAAGAATTTATAACGAATTCGATGAACATCTCGCAAAACTCGAGAAGAGTTTAGAATTCGATTAAAATGAATGTAGTTCGTTATGTTTTCCCACAGTGAAGGTTGGCTGGTAGAGATCTCTTATAGAGATAAGTCCACCTTTGTACACTTTTATGTTATGCCTTTTTTCAAAGGAACCCAATCAAGACTGCTCGCGTTATTTATGCTGCCTGAACAAATATTGTACCAATTATCGTATAATAGGGGGGCAGGTACACCCGGCGACAATGCTATGTGGGATGTGGGTGTGGGGGGAGGGGTGGGGTGGGGGGTGTGAGGGGGTGGTGATGTTTGTGTGTGTGGGTGTATGTGAGTGTATGTATTAGAGAGAAAGAATGTGAACATGTTGTCTTCGCGCCTCATAGAAGCTTCCGGGGACCAGAAGGCTGGCCAGTACCTCAGTCAACGCATTAGTTTGGCCATACAAAGAGGGAACGTCGCCAGCCTTCTGGGCACAATGCCCCAGTGCGACCACCTCGACGGCCTTTTTTATTACTTGTAGTTTAGTGTTAGTAGCATTTCTATTTTTTTATGTTTGGCTTATGTTTTAGAGTTTTTAAGTTTGAATAATAAATTAATTAAGTAACTAAGGAGATGCATTATACCAATTAATGATTAAAACATTTCACACGTGATGAGTGATGACAGAAACCAGTTCAACACCACACTGCACTCATTCGGGAGCCGCTCATATCGTGCCTTACACTCTGTTAGTAAACTTTATCCAGTAACCGGTGGGACCGGTTCTCTTGGGCCGATATTGACGTACAGCGGTAACGAAATCCTAAATAATCATCTGGCATTCTTAATGCGGCGTTAGCATTTCATGTATGTATGTATGTATGTAAACGCTTTATTGTACCAAAAATAACAACAACAACAACAATAAAATAGGAATTAAACTGTGTACAAAGGCGGACTTATCCCACTTAGGGATCTCTTCCAGTCAACCTTAGAGTAACCGAAAGGACAAGTATAATGCGTTTAGTACCAAATTTGATAAAGAAATGTACCTACTTTTAATAAAATTTGAAAATACATATTACATAAACATAAATGAACAATATATACATAGACGATACACGAATAAGTGAATGATACAAATATCTATATATACATAAATTTATACACGTAACATATAAATATATAAGATATATACATACATATATATATATATATACATATGCTCATATATACTATTACATTATATATCCCAATAAATACTTATTAGTAGTTTATATACTGTAATATAAGTCAGCTCAAAGCTTCGGTATTGAACCATAGTGCTTTTTTTCATCTTGGTAACTGTGCTGCTATTTGGGTTTGCATCGATGAAAATAATGAAGAAGTTGATTGAGAAACTACTTTATAAGTTATTACAACGTCTAAACTATTTGTAACTTGTACTATTTGTAACTTTTATATTTCACATTTCATTGCAATCGGTGCAGTCAATCAAAAGTTATGCGAATTATAGTTTCCGAAAACTCGCATACACTGCGAAGAATGTAGGGTGTAAATGTTCGACTGAATTCGTGAGCGGGTATGGTACCAGTGTAATTTGGGTGTTTGAAAATTCGCATAACTTTTGACTGAGTTACCCGATTACGATGAATTTGTGGTATACGTATGCAACAAAGGAATGTTGGTCGGAAATTGGATTGCGATGGATTAGTTACGAGGACTACATTTGGAGAGACGAGGGAAAGAGGTTTGAGGGCAGGGTTGACGGGAGAGCTGAGGGGAGGGTTGATGATCTGGACCTGGGCCTGGGCCTGGGCCTGTACCTGTACCTGAACCTGGGCCTGGACCTGAACCTGGATTTATGGTCTGAGTGGAAGTGGGGATAGGGAGCGGAAGTGGGAATGGGAGCGGATCCTATAGTCCTCGCAAACGGAGCCGCGGGCACAGCTAGTATTAGTATTATAAATTTATGATAAATATATTACTTCTACAAACCCTGCTATTACCTCGTAAAAAGCAGTAACAATATTGACTAATTACGAACAATGGGGGTTTAAGTACCCGAGTTAAAGTGCTTAGGGGAATGAGGTGCGGTGAGGTAAGAGGGAACGTCAAACGAAACGTATCGCACATCACTATAAGATAACCGTCACATTCCTCCGACGGTCACTAACTAGGTCCCCCCATAGTCCTATCCTACTTAATATTATAAACGCGAAAGTTTGTAAGTATGGATGTATGTTTGTTACTCTTTCACGTAAAAACTACTGAATGGATTTTAATGAAACTTTACAGTAATATAGCTTATACATCAGAATAACACATAGGCTACAATTTATAAATATATTGTGTGAATTGTCCAAAATATCAAATAAGTAGGAAAAATTCTACCATCTGCGAGCTATTCTGGCGTGCGCCATAAAATTATAATTTTTATGTCATAATGGGCCCGATTCTGAAGACACACATTTAAAATTTGACAGCGCTAAAATTGGTTTCGTCTTTATCTTCATAATATTGTGTGACAAGGATAGCAACAGTTTTAGTGCTGTCAAATTTTAACATTGTGCCTTCAGAATCGAGTCCAATGTTAGTTCTTTTCTACGCCACGCGAATATAAGCTACTCGAAATACTAATCCTGCGCAGACGTAGTCGCGGGCACCAGCTAGTATCTCATATTTCTAGATTTCATATTCCAAAATTTTAAATTTATCTGTTCTTTGCATTTAATTTCATAATTGAGCCTTGTTGGTAATGCCTTGGTGTAAACCTGATTCCAATTCAAATTACACAGCAATTTTGCAGATTCTGCAACAGTTAGTCGCCACGAGCCGACAGGCAGACAGAGGTACGTAAAAATAAGTGGTACAAGATGTACGCAAGCAAACAGTGAGAAAGAAAGTTCAGCATTGTCGGTGCCGTTTTAACTGTTCTCGATACTTTGGAATATGAATCATGTGCTTACGGTTATTTTTGGCCTGCTTCGGTGCAACATGCTTTTTACTTTCGACTGTCACAAAGCTACATAATTATAAAGCTAATAGAAAAATACTCCACATTTATTAAAAAGCTAACAGAACTATTGGTAAAAAGCAATTATCTCTATGTACTACTAGATGGAGCGTTCCAAACAATCGCTCTGTTCCACGCAAGTAGCCACAACTCTTTCACATTCACAATGAAACTTGTGCAGTTACTACGCAGAACATTTAATTGTTACTAAATATTGACGCTACGGTTAAATAATGTCAATATTTAGTAAATATTTAGCCTTGAAGATACCAACGGGAATATTGGAGATGGCCGTATTCTAAGCCGGGAGCCACATGACAACTATATACCTATCTAATAAATAAAATCATAAACATCGCGTGTCTGTACATTGAAGATATTTGCAAAAAAAAATTAGGGGTCTAAGGATAACTAATAGAATACATTTCAATCATTTTTGGATTTTTTGTCTGTCTGTTTATCTGTTTGTCTGTGAGTTTGTGCACGCATCACTTAAAAACTACCAAACGGATTTTAATGGACTTTTCACAGAAACATGGGGCTAACTTAACATTTAGTCTTTATTTTATCGCAATCGGTTTACTCAATCAAAAGTTATGGAAATTTTTAGTTTTCAAATACATTAGTAGGTAAGGTTAGTATGCAATATATTGCACATAATAGTATTTCCGTACTATTCAGATTGCGATGAGTTTGGACTACATTTGGAGCTGGGAATGGGAGTGGGAGCAGGAGCGGGATATTGAGAGGCGGAAGCGAAGGCGGAGATGGCAGTGGCAGTGCAAGCGGAAGCGGGAGTGGAAATGGGAATGGGAGCGGAAGTGGGAACGGGGGCGGATTCTAAAGTTCACGCAAGCGGAGTCGCGGGCACAGCTAGTTAGTAATATTACTATTGCAAAGTGGCAGGCGCCGACAGCGTGGCCTCTTTCCGAGGTACAAAGACGTCTAAAAAGACAGCAACATTAATGTTGGGAACTAGGAACATGTGGAGACGGTCGGAGCTGAACAACGTCTATGACTTTAAAGAAAGCAGAGTTGTGAGTTCGTCCTAAAGCAAGGCAACCTGCCAAGATCCAATAGAACTACCGGAACGAGGTAAAATGCTATAAATTCTCATGGGCGAAACTCCACAAGTCCGCATGACAAGCAGACGGCATCACCGTGATCAGTGATGTCTGCGTAACAAAAGAGACCTTGCGTTCTATAGGCCGTTTCACGAAAATCGATACTGATCGTCGGAGTTTTGATTCATACATTCGTTCCTCTTCCTCGACAGGCTTTATGAAAACTGTAGCAAATGTTGTCCATCGATTGTCAAGTTCTTGGCGGATATAAAGAAAGACAAACTTTGCATACTATACTTACGAGTAAATAGATGTTGTACTTGTTTATAACCGTAGACCCTAAAAGTTGAAGCAAAATGTTTAACCACCAGGCACCAGCTAGTCAACAATAAATAAAAAGAACGTTTTTCCCGTAAACCCCTCCGCAAGGATCACGTCACGCTTCTTTTGCATCTCCCAAAATACACTTGGAACAGGCTTGGTGTAAAAATGCACATTAATAAACACGCGGATATTGGAGCGCCGTTAGCCGGGGTTGAACAACCTTCGGTTTTGTATCAGACCGTACATCTGGCCGGCCGGTCCGCTAACGACACAAAAAAAACGTCCCAGAACGTGCAGTTTAGTTTCAAATTGGGTGCTGTTCGGTTCTCACGTTTCGCCTTTGTGGTCTTTAGATGTGTACTGAAGAGATTTCCCGGGCTAAAAGCGCGACAATTTGCTTTTACGTCCATTTTAGAAAGGTGCTGGGTGCTTCGTTGCTGCACCGTTAGGCGATTCTGCAATGTCACGAGCGTACATTTCAGATATTGAAAAAACTCATTTTTTATTTCAATCTTTTGGTACATTGAGAACTCGAAATGAAATGACATATCTTTATTGTGGATCATAGTTATATAAAGGATTACATGTCATAGTTAGAGCTCAGCTATGTCCCGCCACGTGGGCACACAGCATTGTGTCGCAGTAAAGCACGCATTTAAGAACAAAGTTACCAAAAAAAAACAGAGTTAATTAGATACAAATTGAAACCTTAAATTGAACCGTCACCACTCTTAAGTCGACATTATTTTTTACATTTTGTTTTATATTTATTTTATACACTAGCTGTTGCCTGCGACTTCGTCCGCGCTGTAATATTAACAATGCAGTTTTTATTTTTCTGTTATATTTTAAATGTTCAAAGCTACCGCCAGGTCAGGTCTGCCGTGTGATTTCCGATAGAGTAGAATAGGACCACTCCAACTCTTCCCGTGGATGTCGTACAAGGCGACTAAGGGAATACATTATAAAACATCGATCTGGCCTCCCCAACCCGTCTGGCCAGCGCGGGGAGTGTAGGTCAAATCCTCCGTCTGTCTCCGGCAGATGAGAGAGGGCTGTGCTCCGGCAGTGGAGGCAAAAATAACCTGATGATGAGACATCACACACTAAGTTGAAATTTTGGAAAAGAATATGGAAATTTCGAAGTGAACCTTCATTAATCTTCATTCCCATTCTTCCCATTCCGCACACTTTCCCAATCCCATACCCCAACCTTTCCCACCACGTTGTAAATGCCGTAGATGAGGTTGTTTACACTAATCCTTATCACGTTTTCAAGTTGATATATATTTTCTCACGCCCGTCCGCACGATTCCGTGTTTATCTGACAATCTCTACCATTGTCTCCTCAACGAGACGTTGAAATATAACTGTCTACTTGACAAATGTAGACGTTTGTTGCGCTGGTAGTCCTACGCTTTAACGCCTCCATAGATCAGATTCCAGACTGCGCTTTGTGCACTGAGAAAAAAATAAGTAGCCCTCCTACTTACGTAAGGATAAAAATGTACCACTATTACATAAGTAGCCGCCCCCATTATAAATGGTGTCACCTACAACTGATTCAGTAGCCAGCCACATTACTAAGTAACCAAACTACTTAATAATGTGGCCGGCACACCATTTATAATGGGGGCGGCTACTTATGTAATAGTTGTATATTTTTATCCTTACGTAAGTAGGAGGGCTACTTTTTTTTTTTTCAGAGTGGTTTTAATAAATTAAGTGTCCTATTCGATCCGACGATGAACGAAGGGAACCGACATAGCTGAAAGTGGGCGGGCCGTTTATAATGTTAGTAGGATAATCAGCAATGAAGATTTCATTTGTGAAAATAGCTGTTTCCTAAAGAAAAACAACACAAGATAATATTTTTTCGCCCTGTCGTAGATGAACTCTCAAAGAAGGTTTTGGCGTATAAACCTGTGCTATAAGGGAGCGGAGCAGTTACAATTTTAGTGAAACCGGGAAAAACTTCCTTCCGCAGGTTTTCTCAGGGCAAACGGTATAGTAAACTTTAACCATGAAACTGTGCTATAAGGGAGCGGAGCAGTTACAGTTTTAGTGAAACCGGGAAAAACTTCCTTCCACAGGTTTTCTCTGGGCAAACGGTACACAAGTAAAGTAAACTTTTCTAGTTTTTGCGTTACTTTGTATTTTATGAAGCTTGGCAAGTTTTTGTAGTTTTGGTGGTGTGTAACGAGACGTTACATCTGCCGGCGCGGCGGTCACGAGCCGGTGGCCCGGCAACTGGCTGCTTCGCGACTGGCCAGAGTTGATGTGGTGCCCCTTTCTGCTACATGATTCCACTAACTCACGTGTGAAATGGGAATTGAGCTAATTATATGTTATTCTTTATTGCACAAATTTTATGTACACAGGTGAGCTTATCTATAAAAGATCTCTTCCAGCCAACCTTACAGGGTGTGAGACAAGGCAGTAAGAGCGAGGGGGGCAAAAAGTGCATAATATACTACATAATAACTAAATTCTGAAGCAAATAATATAATATACTAATATACAAAATATAAGTTACAATGTCAACAATTCAAATAACGTCACAGTATATAACATACTATCTATGTCAGTATATAATATTAAAACAAAAATTTCAAAATACACTATTTGAATAAATTATCACAAATTTAATCAAATGCCGTGTGGTTTCCGGTAGAGTAGACTAGGACCACTCCAACTCTTCCCGTGGATGTCGTACAAGGCGACTAAGGGATGGATACATTATGAAACATCAATCAGGCCTCCTCAACCCGTCTGGCCAGCGCGGGGAGTGTAGGCCAAATACTCCGTCTGTCTCCGGCAGATGAGAGAGGGTTGTGCTCCTGCAGTGGAGACAAAAATAACCTGATGATGAAGATCACACCATTTCCAAGACGAGAGCCTTCATCATTAGAAGAACGTCCACTGCTGAACATAAGCCTCCCCAATAGAATTGCAATTTTGGTGGGCTGTCCATTGGGGCATTTGACATAACCACCACGCTTGGACTTGGACTATTAACTTGGATTTTTTTTTAAATTCTGATGGAGTTTTCAGAAATACATAAGGGTTAATTCGTAGTAACACATGGGCTTTATTTCATCGCAATCGGCTTACTCAATCGAAAGTTATGCGAATTTATAGTTTTCGAAAACTTGCATACACCGCATTAGTATACAACAAAGTAGTGTAATAGTAATGCTCGGCAGAATTCAGATTGAAATGAGTTAGCTATTCTCTAATATGTTTACAGTAATAAACAAACTCTTGCTTTGATTAAAATATCACAGAAAATCACATTTTATTATTAATATATTCTTTATTGCACATACATTCTCCAAAAAAAAAAGGCTATAACATAAAAGTGTACAAAGGTGGACTTATCTCTATAAGAGATCTCTTCAAGCTAACCTTCACTGTGGGAAAAGCTAAAACAAGCGGTAGGTCAAAAAGAATAAACATAAAATGTGCATGGATATTGAAATTATTAATTTTATTATTATTATTATAACTTTATTGTGCACAGAAAATATGAAAAATAAATGTACAGAAGGAGAGGACGTATACACAGGTGTGCTTATCTCTAAAAAGGGATCTCTTCCAGTCAAACCTTGTTAATGCCACTAATATTATAAATGCGAAAGTTTGGATATTTGGATGTTTGTTACTCAATCACGCTTCAACCACTGGACGGATCGGGATGAAACTTAGCACACATGCAGGTTAGGTCCTGGATTTAACTATCCTATGATAGTTTTTATCCCGAAAAAACATCCCATTCCTACGGGAAATACCATTACATAGTAATTTGTAATACAAATACTTCATTGATAATTTTCATTACATGTCAATTTAAAATTAAAATATGTCAGATGTCATCATGTAAATTAAATTACAACAAAAATGGAATATTGAATGTCAATAGATCTTAAGAATTAAAAATAAATAAAAGTATTCGTCTTACACGAATTTATTCAGTTGGTAGAACTCGTCCAAACTGTAAAACGCGTGCTCGATAAGCCAGCGCTTTATCTGCGTCTTAAATGCCCATATGTTAAGCTGTCCACGCGGACGAAGTCGCGGGCAACAGCTAGTAGTTAATAGATATTCTTTTAACTCTACGTAGCCGTGGTAGCTAAGTGGTCCCAATACAAACAAATCACTAATCCAAAAATAAAAGCGTGTGTCTACCAATAAAACGACCAACTGGCGGGCGCCAACTAATTGTAAAACCATTCGTTAACTTTAACTTACGCTCGTGTGTCCTCAAATTAATTCATCTACGACGGTGGCCGATGTGTGTTGGGGGGATATTTAGTTTTTTGGATGCGGTATATATTTTTTTGGGAAACGACAGCAGTTTTTTGCGCTTATAATACAATATTAGCAAGCTGAACTTGGCACACATATAGGTTAGGTCCTGTAATAGGACATAGGATAGTTTTTATCCCGAAAAACATTCCATTCCTACGGGAAATCAAATTAATCGTTAAAAGCAGCGATATCGAAACCTACGCGGACGAAGTCGCGGGCAAAAGCTAGTATTTCATAATTACAATAAATGAATGGAGACATTTCATAAGATTACTTTAACTTAATGACACAAAGCATGGAGTCGCAATATTATATTATAAGCATATAAAAACTATCCTATGTCCTATTACAGGACCTAACCTATATGTGTGCCAAGTTTCATCCCGATCCTACACATCCAAATAGGAAAACATCCAAACTTTCGCATCCTACTAATATTAAAAATGTGAAAGTTTGGATATTTGGATGTTTGTTACTCAATCACGCTTCAACTACTGGACGGATCAGCATGAAACTTGGCACACATGTAGGTTAGGTCCTGGAACAGGACACAGAATAGTTTTTATCCCGAAAAAACATCGCATTCCTACAGGAAATACATAATAATTTGTGATGTTAAGTTGTCCACGCGGACGAAGTTGCGGGCAACAGCTAGTTTAGAATAGAATAGAATAGAATAGGTCATTTATTCATAGCTACGACACACACATACATGAGAAATAAACAGAACAGAAATTAATAAATTACAATTTAAAAATAATCAAGGTACCTATGTGTCGCAGCAATAAAATGGCGCTGACTCAGCATAATGCTGCAGCACGCTACGCGCACTCCAGCGCTGGTATTCTGTCAGCACCAGGTCAAGTGACTTCACAGATTAAGTTTTTTTAAATTGTGCGTAGAGGGCTGTCAATGTATTGGTGTACATAATAATATTAAATATATATAATTTAAGTTTGTAAATTAGTAGAAATAAGGGCATTGTGTATAGCTGAATTAATAAGAATAAAATGTACTGACATATACATATAATGTTGAAAAGGTGCATTGAGTTAAACTGTGTAATGTGTTTTTATGTTAACTTAAGATACTAAATTTTACGAAGTAGTTTAGTGGGTGAAAAACCAAAGAAACAAACTCAGGGAACAGATTTTTGTGTAGTTATCAAAAATGAGCGGTATTGCAATTTGAAACCACGTTTTGTGTTTTGCTCACGCACGGGGGGCGGCAGGTTGTTCCAGCACTTTGTGGCTAGATACCGGAAACTGCCACGAAAGGCTGCAGATGTGTGACGTGGTACACCCATAAGATATACTGAGGCTCTAGTATTATATGGGTTTTGAGTCCGAGCCCAGGACAGCTTTTCGTATAAATATTCCGGTGTGTGGGATTTAATTATGCCGAATAGGAGAGTAGCGAAAAGTAAATTCTGTCGAGCAGACATTTTAAGCATACTTGCGTCATTCAGAAACGGTGTTACGTGTGTGCGCGGAGGAATTCTGAAACAGTAGTTTAGAATATTAGTGGGATAGAAAATCAAAATAAACATGGCTTTCATGTGTTTTTAACTCAAACATATTTCAGTACTAAGGCTACGGTGTATTGCCAGCTCCAAAACCATAATATATTTTTCCGCATCATGGGTGCTTTCTATTTCGGTCCACACGTTCTTTCGATTTCGATTGTAAGGCGCAAGCCACACAGAAGAGATCTCGTGCGAGGATGGGGCGAAGACGCGTCGCGAACTCAGATTAAATATATAGTCGATGTGCGCGAACGAGACTTTCCAAAGTACGAGAATATAGAAGAGACTTGTGGATTTGTTAACTCTGTTTTGAGTCGAACACACTTCCAGACGGCTGCGAGTGCCCTGAATGTTTTGTATCCATACATTTTGTATCCGGACACAAAGAATATTATTATACACTTACCTTATATACATATCATCAGGTTATTTTTGTCTCCACTGCAGGAGCACAACCCTCTCTCATCTGCCGGAGACAGACGGAGGATTTGGCCTACACTCCCCGCGCTGGCCAGACGGGTTGGGGAGGCCTGACTGATGTTTTATAATGTGTTCTCTTAGTCGCCTTGTACGACATCCACGGGAAGAGTTGGAGTGGTCCTATTCTACTCTACCGGAAACCACACTTACCTTGCACGCGTCTAATCGAGTATTCCCGTAGTAAGGAGGTTAGGTTCGGTTCCCGCCTAGTCTTGGAGTCAAGTGGTTATTCCTTATGTATATTTTTAGAACATGTATTATACCTAACGTAATTGTCAAGTATCTGTATGTATAAATTATTAGTTAAATGTTGTATAAAAGAATATTAGTCTAAAATTCAGCGCGCGGTACAATATTTAAACTAAATAGTTTTACCTTTAATACCGCGCTGTCCGCTTGAGTCTTTACCTCGTCCTCGCCTTGCGTCTATTCTGTGTGTCTTGCGCCTAACTGGTTCCGAAATAGGCGCGCGTCACTCGATATTTACGACTTTACGATTACGACTGTTTCGGTAACAATGTTTTTGTTGGGATAGGCCGATGATAATGAATCGTTGGGTTAGTTTATTTATAGGGAGATCGATCAGCACCAAGAAAGCGTTTCCTAATCTTCAGTCTTCCCGACCAGGGACGATAGCAGCGTTCACCTGTGTACATACTGCGATCACCAATCTGCCTGCCAAGCGTGCTGATTGTGGCAAATCCCCCAAGGGACAGCCCACCAAAACTGTCATTCTATTGGGGAGGCTTATGTTCAGCAGTGGACGTATTTCCGCTGATGAAGTATTTTAAAAACCAATTAAATAGGAAACTTCGTCAGCGGAAATACGTCTAGCATAAGGGGGGGGGGGGGGGGGTTTAGATTTTCGCCACGTAGTCAATATCCTCTAGGGAAATCTCGCGCTTTCTTGCCATATACTACAGGTGGTCACACAGGGGTGGGAGGGGGTAAAAAATTGAGAAAAACTGGGCCACGTAGTTTGTGTAAATTTGCTATCTACAAGGCTTGATGGTCTGTAATAGGTTGGAAGTTAATGTTACATTACGTGGAATTCGTTTAATTTATAACACATTTTTTTCTTCTTTATCTACACAATTTTTTTTATGTTTGTAACGAATAAACTCAAAAACTACTGGACCGATTCAAAAAATTCGTTCACCATTAGAATGCTACATTATATCCCTGAGTAACATAGGCTATATTCATTACTATAAAAAATTAGGAAACTCTACTAAAACTTCAATAATGTAACCCAAGGTGTAAAAAATTATAAAATGTCTCATCGAATTCGCTGCGGAAACTATTGATGATAGAACCTTCCCGTGTCGATAAGGGGGAAGGGAATTAACGCTTATTTATATAATTTTGTAGTCCACGCGAGCGGAGCCGCGGGCACAGCTAGTCACTGGATAAGGTTCTAGAGCTTTTCACTTAATTCGAAATGTCACTGTACGCAGATAACTTAAAGTAAAATAAATGTTTGTCTATAGAATACAGAAGCGAGACAGCTGCTCGCCCTAAATGCAATGAAAAAAAAGTAAAAAGAAGGGTCAATGCCCTGCCCTGTCACGCATGCGCCCGTGACCTTGACACTGCCGCGCGCCGCAGAGCGACGCCATCGCAGTTTCCATACCCGAAGTACCTAACTATCATGAAGCATTACATTCAGTCAAAAAAGTACAAATAAATATGTGGGGACATTTCACACACGGCCACCAGATCCCAAACTAGGCAGAGCCTGTAATATGGGTATCAGACAGCTGATATACATGCATAGATACATAATATAATATATAAATAACATCCAGTCACAAGGCAAACACAAGTGCTCATCACACGAATGTTTGTCCTGGGCGGGAATCGAACCCGCGACCCCGACCTGCACAGGCAGGTATACTACAGACTAGGCTACCTTATTCACGAGATATGGCTCCATGCGACTTTTTTCTTTTTCCTAAACTCAAATTACCACTTCGTGGCACCCGTTTCCGTTCGATAGAAGACATAAAGGAGAATTCGCTGCGAGAACTGTACTCAATTCCGGAAAAGGCGTTTCAAAAATGTTTTGATGATTGGATTATTCGTTGGCGTAAGTGTGTCGCTTCTGAAAAGTAGCGAGGCCTGCCATCGTGAATTGTACAATGTATAGTGTAAAATGGGAGCTCCATACAACAGGCAATCAAGTTCAACAGAAATGTATGCATCTATATGTAACAAGGCCGAAGAGGTCATTTGCTATTAAATTCCGATTTTCTTGCTGAACCGGAACGGATATGGAAATAGGGTCATGCAAAATATTCATACCCAAAAATCTTTTTTTATATAGAAGTATGTGTTTGCCGTATGGTTTCCGGTAGAGTAGAATAGGACCACCCCAACTCTTCCCGTGGATGTCGTACAAGGCGACTGAGGGAATACATTATAAAACATCAATCAGGCCTCCCCAACCCGTCTGGCCAGCGCGGGGAGTGTAGGCCAAATCCTCCGTCTGTCTCCGGCAGATGAGAGAGGGCTGTGCTCCTGCAGTGGAGACAAAAATAACCTGATGATGATGAAGTATGTGTTAGAGTTAATATATTCTTTTTCGTTAAACTGTTATCACTCAAAATGTGATTAACTCGTAAACTAATTAATTTTATTGATTTTTAATCATTTCTTAATTATTGATTTGAATTGTTATCTTTCATATTCTTTTTTAACCTATCTATTTCTAGTTAAGTGGAAGGAAACTCTTTAAAAATAAGCTCAAACTTTTGTATAACTTTCTTTTGTTTGTGTTGTTTTTTTGTATTTTTGTGTGTAAAAAGACTATTAAATAAAATAATCTAATAAATAAAATCGTAAACTTCACGTGTCTGTACATTGAAGATATTTGCAAAAAAAAATTGGGACGTCTAAGGATAAGCAACAGAACACATATCGATCATTTTTGAAATTTTTGTCTGTGAGTTTGTGCACGCATCACTGAAAAACTACTGAACGGATTTTGATGTACTTTTCACAGAAACATGGGGCTTAACTTAGTTAACATTTAGTCTTTATTTCATCGCAATCGGTTTACTCAATCAAAAGTTATGGACATTTTTAGTTTTCAAATACATTAGTAGGTAAGGTTAGTATGCAATATATTGCAAATAATAGTATTTCCGTACTATTCAGATTGCGATGAGTTTGGACTACATTTGGAGCTGGGAGTGGGAGTGGGTGTGGGAGCGGGAATGGGAGCGGATTCTGTAGTTCACGCAAGCGGAGCACAGCTAGTAATAAATAAATAAAATGGGATTGACATCTGGGTGGGTTTCGGCGTTTACGGTTTTTTTGCGTCGATATCGATATGGTTTTGAGATAATGTATTTTTCTTTTCACCGCATTAAAACCAGGAAAACATCTCGAATACCGCTGCAAGATATAAGAGTTATTTCCTGTTAGAGGATTTTATCTCTTATCATAAATTAGATAGGATTCCTCAAATCAGCAAACATTGCTAAATTATTTATTAATCATGTTTTATTAGACAGACTTTCACGCCGTTTGGTTACATAATTCGATTTCTAGTTATAAAAATTAACGAGCCGCGATGCGGAGCAGTTAGAAGGTTCCCCGAACTGGTTTACAAAGTTTTCGCATCGTCACTCATCAAAATAAACTACATTAAACTTTATTAGTGAAACTTTTCATTTAAATTACTATAATAAATCAAAATTATAACAGCTTATAAAATGGGTAACGGTAGAGAATTACTACGTTAGGAAGCGACACCCCCCCCCCCCCCACCCCTAGGAGCACGGCTGGCAGTATGCACTATTGAGCAGCCGCCGGTACAAAGTTACTACACCAGCGAGCTATCGTCCAGCGGCGAGAGATCGACGTAACCGCTCGGCCACGACCTTGCCGCTGCCAGCGGCAGCTAGGAGCGGGGCGGCGAGCGGCGAGAACAAATGTACAAAAATGTTAACAGCACGCCACGAGGCGCCGCAATCAGTGGCCAACCCTCCACCTGCCGAAACCGCGCCGCTCAGTGCGCCGCGTCCCGCTAAGCCAAAAGTCGTGGCCGAGCGGTTAAAGTTGACATTGTCCCTCTCTCGATAGACTATGTTCGCGTGCTGGGTGCAGTTTCCCTACAATAATTTACGCGCACACACGTGTATTAGGTATTCAAATGTGTTCGTTTGTATGGTCTGTCGAGGGTTTGACTGACGCTGAATGAATGGTACTTAAATAGTGTTTTTATCACTGGTATGACATTATGCTGTCGTGCGTGCATGCCCCTTGATGTGAGATGGGGCCCGCCTCATAATGAAGGCATTCATGTTGAACATATAAAGCGATGGATCATATTAAACACACTGAAGTCCATTCATTTAGATTTTGGTCACAGAAGTTATAAAAGTTCGCCGTGCTGTCCCCGGCTTAGAATAGGACCACCTCCATATTTATTATTATGTATTATTGTTAATTAATGTAGTATATTATAAGCAAGCATGTTTAAATGCCGTGTGGTTTCCGGTAGAGTAGAATAGGATCACTCCAACTCTTCCCGTGGATGTCGTACAAGGCGACTAAGGGAATACATTATAAAACATCAATCAGGCCTCCCCAACCCGTCTGGCCAGCGCGGGGAGTGGAGGCCAAATCCTCCGTCTGTCTCCGGCAGATGAGAGATGGTTGTGCTCCTGCAGTGGAGACAAAAATAACCTTATGATATTATAAGCAAGCATATTTATTTTTATAATAAGTTTTTAGTATGTAGATTTACGTTTAATTTTTAGTACTTATTTATGTTCTAAAATTATAAATGTATTTTAATTAACCTGCAATAGTTTGTACCTATGCTTTTCTTATTTTCCTTTCGAAACGTTGCGTGGAAGAGATCGCTTTAAGCGATAAGGCCTTTGTACACTTTCCATAAATCTGTACCTATCTTGTTATTTTTTATCTGTGCGTAATAAAGAGTTTATCTATCTATCTATCTACCCCCAAACTTCCCGTGGGTGTCATCAGGGCGACTAAGGGATTGCACCAGGGACGGGTAGCAGCGTTCTCCTGTGTATGTAAAGATCATTACTGCGGTCACCAATCCGCCTGCCAAGCGTGGTGATTACGGCAAATCCCCCAATGGACAGCCCACCAAAAGAGACATTCTATTGGCGAGGCTTATGTTCAGCAGTGGCCGTGTAGATATATGCTATAATATACATCTTTAAATTATGGCTCAAGTCTTTAGTCCTTGAATACGAGTGAAGGAATCTTCATACTTAACTATTTTTATTTGCAAGTCCAGAAATAAAATGGCGAAACGCTTAAACGCGAGCCAACTCGCGTGGCATCCCAAAAAGGAAAACCGCACAATAATTCTGCGCCTGCGACACTCGCACATGTTCTATATTTAAACTGCCCCCATAGCACTGGATCAACCAGTGTTGTCAACTGAAAGAATGAATTTGCCGTTGTTTTGCAATCACATACCGTGAAAGGCTTTCGATGTTCAATGTAGTTTTATCTGATAGTGCTACACGATTAATGACATGAGATTTTTATGTTAGAATTACTATAATGTAATCAACGGTAATCGGTACTAATAGCTTATAGATGTATAATTTCCGTCCATTAAGTTCAAAATCAAAATCCTTTATGCACACGAGTACATCATCAGCCTAAATACCAAATCTCCCCAATAGAATGCAACGAACTCTATGTACTACTAGATGGAGCGTTCCAAACAATCGCTCTGTTCCACGCAAGTAGCCACAACTCTATCACATTCACTTTGAAACTTGTGCAGTTACTACTCAGAACATTTAATTATTACTAAATATTGACGCTACGGTTAAATAATGTCAATTTAAATGTTCTGCGTAGTAACTGCACAAGTTTCAAAGTGAATGTGAAAGAGTTGTGGCTACTTGCGTGGAACAGAGCGATTGTTTGGAACGCTCCATCTAGTAGTACATAGAGATCGTTGATAGAATGCCACTTTTGGTGGACTGTCCGTTGGGGAATTTGCCACAATCACCACTCTCTGCAGGCACATTGGTGATCGCAGTAATGATCTTAATATACACAGAGAACGCTGCTGCCCTTCCCTGGTGCATCCCTTAGTCACCTTGACGACACACACGGGAAGACTGGAGTTGGCCCTATTCTAAGCCGGGAACCACTCGGTCACATGAGTACACTTGGTATATTTATACACATACGTTCTTCTGTCGACTACCGCTTCCTAGGTGTTAGCGCTGTGAAGAAGAAACGGCGCGACAAACTTCACGCAACACATGTTTTAAAATCAAGTTTGCATACAATATCATGCGAAGCTGAATCAACATTAGTACCAGGCATCTTTGTCATTCAAATAATCGTTTATTTTATAAAAGGCTTTCTTACAAAGTTGTTTTTAATGTGAATCTTAAACTCTCTGTCCGTCATATTTAAGACATTTAGACATTTATTTATTTAAAATATTGAAACATTACAGATTATTATTCCATTGCGTTACAATAATTTTTAAGCTATAGACGAAACAGGCATTCCTCTCTCTAGCATAAAGATTTCCTCTGGTAGTTTGTTGTAGAAGCGTATACATTGCCCCGTGAACGATTTACTGAATTTTGATTCAGAAACAAGGTAGGCTTGATTATATCATTTTGATTTAAATTATGATTTAAATCAAAGGATTTTTTTTAATAAAAATTAATGATTAAATCAAGTGTCTTTAATTTACGTCTTAGATTGAATAAAACATAAAAACTAAGGGTCTTAGAATAAGTAAATCACATGTACCCAACTCTCTAAATCTGCATCTGCAAAATCAATAACAATTTATTGTTAACAATGCCAAATGTTGAAAAAACTCAACTGAAGCTGAAGAGCTTATTGCCCCAATTAGTTGGCTCACTATAGGGTAAAAGTCATCATCATTATCAGGTTATTTTTGTCTCCACTGCAGGAGCACAACCCTCTCTCATCTGCCGGAAACAGACGGAGGATTTGGCCTACACTCCCCGCGCTGGCCAGACGGGTTGGGGAGGCCTGATTGATGGTTTATAATGTATTCCCTTCAATTTTGAAGGCATCAACGCTCAAATAGAAAGCACTTGATAATATGAGCTTCTATATGTACCACTAGCTGACCCCTGCCCACTTCGTTGGGTGGTAAACATTTTCCGACTACCACGAAAAAGTCTTTTCATTTTTCGGGTTAATATATAACCTATGACACTCACAAATAACGTGGCTTTCTATCGCTAAAAGAATTTTCAAAAGCGGTTCAGTAGATCTAGCTAGAAATTACCCGCTACAACCTCACAAACTTTACCTCTTTATAATATTAGTATAGATATAATAATATAGTATAAAAGATTCATAAATAGCACAGATAAGTCGCAACTTCCAAGATAAAGAATGCACAACTCGTCTGCGAGTGATTGTCTGCTGGCTGTTGTATCGCACGACACTTGTGTACATAAACACACAGACAGCAGTACTATATGTTGTATGACTATTGAATATCTCCACGTCTTCACGTCGCCTGTTCCACAATGCTTAAAGACAAAAGGCTTTAAACATTGTGGTAGTTATGTCGAAACTCTAGTAGTTTTGCAACTAGTTTTTAGAAGACGAACTGGGTGGGTTTTAAAATCAGTTTATCGTATGGCAGGTTATTATTAATTGTTAATATTTCAAAATTGTCATTCTGTGCTCTACTGTATGTCAATATTATTTCAACTTAGTCGCTATGGGGAAGACGCTGACTCCTGAAATACAGTTTACCTAGTTTGGGAGTCAGGTCTACATAAATAATGTATCACTTTAAATCAAATAAAGTTATCTTTATGTTTATTTTAAATTCTATGTTTTTTTTATTATTTATTTATTTTCAAATTCAAAAGCTATGAGACTGCAAAATTATAACTACTAAAATGTCGACATATTTAAAAGTACTTAACTTTTCTGTAAATCATAAACAGGCAACGATCTCTATGTACTACCAGATGGGGCGTTCCAAACAATCGCTCTGTTCCACGCAAGTAGCCACAACTCTTTCACATTCACAATGAAACTTGTGCAGTTGCTACGCAGAACATTTAATTATTACTAAATATTGACGCTACGGTTAAATAATGTCAATATTTAGTAAATAATTAAATGTTCTGCGTAGTAACTGCACAAGTTTCATTGTGAATGTGAGAGAGTTGTGGCTATTTGCGTGAACAGAGCGATTGTTTGGAACGCTCCATCTAGTAGTACATAGAGATCGTTGTAAATAGTAGGGCTTTCAATTGGATTAAACAATTTATCCATTATGGGAAAAAAATTACTTTTGTTCTGATACTTTTTGATGAGATTTTTTTATACTTGCTTTCTTTTTTAGCACCAGGAAATGTATAGTACGTATAGTACAGTAAAGGCAAAGCTACGTCTGTTTGAATTATTCGGATATCATTATTAGTTAAGGAATAATGGAATAGAATACTTAATAATATGATAACGGGCTCGAGACACTATTCTGTTCCATCATTTATTACCTAAAAAGTTTTCATTAAATATATCTACAGTTTAATGATAACATACTTATTAGCAACTAGCTTGTGACCGCGATTTATTCTGCGTAGGTTTCGATATTTACACATCCTCACTGCTTTTAACGATTAATTTAGTTTCCCGTACGAATGAGGTCTTTTGTCAAGATTAAAATGTCCTATTCCAGGACCTAACCTATACGTGTGGCAAGTTTCATCCCGATCCGTCCAGTGGTTGAAGCGTGATTGAGTAACAAACATCCAAACTTTCGCATTTATAATATTAGTGTGGGACTTAAAAATAACTATTAAATTTTATTTACTAGACAATTTTTTTATATCTGATTATTAAAGATAAATTTGTGATGAAATTACTTAATCGGCCCAACCCAAAATATCTAATGATAACATATGAAGCCAAAACAATGGACGGATGTCTGTCTGTACAACGGCTCTCGCATTGTCTATTCGTTAAGAGGGTTATTGCTTATTCACTTCAAACACATGCGTACATATCACGTTGGAGAAATTATAATTTATCTGATTCTGTTGCTTCATTACCTTGTTTAATTTATTGTGTGTAAAGTAGTGAGAGACTAAATTAAGCCTCATGATATCTAAAGATGCCGTGTGGTTTCCGGTAGAGTAGAATAGGACCACTCCAACTCTTCCCGTGGATGTCGTACAAGGCGACTAAGGGAATACATTATAAAACATCAATCAGGCCTCCCCAACCCGTCTGGCCAGCGCGGGGAGTGTAGCCCAAATCCTCCGTCTGTCTCCGGCAGATGAGAGAGGGTTGTGCTCCTGCAGTGGAGACAAAAATAACCTGATGATGACATCTAAAGAACGTCAAATTATATGGTAGTTTTTTTGAAATCCTTTTCGACAAATAGTAACGCCGAGGTATGACAACTTCTGCATATGTCTATCTGAACTTAAATCGGAAATATGAAAGTTAAAATGAAACTATGAGACTTTACAGGAAGACATGGACATAACAACGCCTAAAATTTCATATTCTGGAATTTGCTATCCAAACTTATGTTCGGAAACATGAAACTTAATATGAAGGCGAACCTACGAAACGTTACGAAACTTTATAGGAACTTCTTAAAATGTCAACTTATGGAATTGGATACTTAAACTTATGTTTGGAATCATGAAACTTAATGTGAAGATGCAACGATCTCTATGTACTACCAGATGGAGCGTTCCAAACAATCGCTCTGTTCCACGCAAGTAGCCACAACTCTTTCACATTCACAATGAAACTTGTGCAGTTACTACTCAGAACATTTAATTATTTACTAAATATTGACATTATTTAACCGTAGCGTCAATATTTAGTAATAATTAAATTTGAGATTCGTAATTCTTTGAAAGGATTAGTAAGCTGAAGTGGCACGCGGGGATGCTCCGCCGCCAGGTGGTCTGACGACCTAAAGAAGGTGGCCGGAAGTGGCTGGATGCGGAGGGCGGAGGACCGGGTGTGGTGGCGTTCGTTGGGGAAGGCCTATGTCCAGCAGTGGACGTCTAAAGGCTGACATGATGATGATGAAAGCGTTTACATACATACATACATTGTCTGACGAAACTTGCGGGTTCGAACCCCACCCAGGGCAAACATTCGTGTGATGAGCACTTGTGTTTGCCTTGTGACTGGATGTTATTTATATATTATATTATGTATGTATATCAGCTGTCTGATACCCATATTACAGGCTCTGCCTAGTTTGGGATCAGGTGGCCGTGTGTGAAATGTCCCCACACATTTATTTTTAAACGTAAGGAATTTAATGAAATAGTTTTGCATATTAATTTAAAACACATAAGCAGATGTTTTCCATCTGTTAAATAGCTGTCCGAATTCCACATTTATCCATCACAGATAAAGGCAATAATGCTAATAAAGCCCATAGATATGCTATGAAACCTCTCCAAAATGGTAATAACCGACGTAATAGATGCACTCGACCGACGAATTTGTAGATAACTTATCGATACCAATCTGATATGTCGCTCGATCATGCACCAGACACAGATGAGGGTCTCCTCAGCCGAATCCTCCTGTCGGCTTCCTTCTCGAAGTTTTTGCCTAGTATCAGAGTTTTCCCGAGGTAGACATACTAGTGAACAACTTCGACTAAACTCGGTCCCGGAGCAGTGTGATCATTTAACATGATCTTACCATTGTCAAAGTTCATTCTGAGACGGACACCTCTTTACCATGTGTATTAAGATCATTACTGCGATCACCAATCCGCCTGCCAAGCGTGGTGATTATGGTAAATCTCCCAATGGACAACTTACCTAAAGTGGTACTCTATTGGGGAGGCCTATGTCCAGCAGTGGACGTATTTAGGCTGATAATGATGATGAATTTAAGTAAATGGTAAAGAGATAATTTTTATTTAAGATGCGAAAACAACAGTCATCCTAAAGTTATGAAATTTAAAAATATAATCAATATTTTGAATTGGCAACGCCAAGGAGCATAGCGATTAGCGGAGAGTTCTAACCGTGTTCTGATGCCCGGGAATGGTAGAGATTTTTTTTAAAATACGAAAACAACAGTCGAAACACCTAGTCAAAAATATTAAATCTTATCAATTATTTTGAACTAGCTGTTGCCCACGACTTCGTCCGCGTGACCAACTTAACATCACAAATTATTATGTATTTCCCGTAGGAATGGCATGTTTTTCGGGATAAAACTACCCTATGTCCTATTCCAGGACCAAACCTATACGAGTATGTGTGCCAAGTTTCATCCCGATCCGTCCAGTGGTTGAAGCGTGATTGAGTAACAAACATCCAAACTATCGCATTTATAATACTAGTGGGACTACACTCACGACCAAATATAGTTTTTAGGCTTTTTTTTAGTATATTTGAGGTAATTTTGAGCCATTTTTGACACACAGTAGTACTTAGGACTTCTTCCGTGCATACTCCGGACAGCCAGCATCAGATCTCATCCAAATGACCTCGGCTCAAAATGACCTCGAATATGTGAAGTCTCCCTGACTCGTTTTTATTTGTTTGCCCGTGGGTGTGGTAGAATATAATATATCATGTTATCACGTAGTAGGAGATGTACGAGTCGAGTGGAGCCGAGCATTAGTTGCGTAGTCACGCGCCCTGGAGGGAATGTCTAGCCATAGCCGCAACCACAGCGATTTGCCGAGGGAGAGTGCCCGTGAAAAAAGTAAAGTGAAGAATTTTTATTTAAAACACGAAAACAACAATCAAACAACAACTTTTGACAACCTCCGTGGCGGAACGGGTAGCTCTCGGACTGCCACGCCGGAGGTTGCGGGTTCGAATCCCGCTAGGGGCAAATGTTCGTATGATGAATATGAATGTTTGTACCTCAAGTCTTGGATGTTTATATATTTATTTAAGTATGTCTATTCGTTATCTAGTAACCATACCACAGGCTCTGCCTGGTTTGGGACTGGATAATTGGTGTGAATGTCTGAGATATTAAAAAAAAATATTAATTATAATTATAAAGAATCTAAAGTCATAAAATTGAAAATCTAATCAAAATTTTGAATTACCAGCGGCAACGAGCACCGCGATTGGCGGAGCGCTCCAACCGCGTTCCGGTGCCCGCGTTACAGAATAATTAAGCCACACTTAATAACTGAAATGCTACATATCTGCGGCTCGCAGCTAAATCGGCTCATTTTTATGAAACAGATAACATCGTCTTCTCGCCGTTGGAAAGTCGGTGGCGTGTCTACCGCAGATTTGGGAAAGTAAAGATACGTTTTCAAACGCATTCTTGTAATAGCAACTTCCGTTTGTTTAAAATCAGCCTTTCACCTCGAGATAATTAGATTTAAAATGCATCCTACATACCGAGCTAATAAACTATATCTAGCTGTTTATAAATTTCATCGTATTGTTACTGTTAACTTACTGTACATTTTAATGGATAACGAAAGTATGTATCCAAGTTAATTACGTGCGATTGGACGTTCTGAAACTGCAATAAATTTCATATTTAACCGCTAAAGTTTAAGAACAAGATTTCACCGGTTTTTTATGGCATCTTAAAATATGGAACGTGTAAGTCATTCATATGCATTCAGTTGACTGTAACAGGCAAGTACAGGAGACGAACGAAACGGTTCTTCAGTTTCCAAATTCGTTACTTCAACATGTCGCTAGCACATATTTTTTCAAACTATGTCATAAACTATTATTATTATTTTATATTCTTTATTGCACATAAATTTTACAAAAAAAGAAAGGGCATAACATAAAAGTGTACAAAGGTCGACTTATCTCTATAAGAGATCTCTTCCAGCCAACCTTCATTGAAACAAAAACACTGAATAAAACAGAGTGTTGCAAGGAAAATTACACTAGTTTACAAAATAAAATAAAAGTTACGTCCTTCCGGTTAATTTTATATCGTTTTATTTAGTGTTAATAAGTAAACACAAACATATAGATGTACAGTAGCCTGCTAGACTTAGTTTATTGTGGTCTGTGAGTCAGTCTCTCAAAACTATCAACTAGACAGGCTACTGTGCATGAATGAGAGGAAGTAACTGTAAGTCTAAAACCCTAGGTTCCCTAACAACCTATCTACCTATAGAGGGCTGTAGGAACGATAGGATTAGGAAGGGGATCCTAACATACATACAATATATAAATAAGTGCGGGAAGTCTGTCGCCGTGAGACCTAAGACAACAGACGGAAGTGGGGAGGTATAGGTCGTTACTTGGTGACTGTCATGTTCAACGGTTGCATTTGAACAATAGTCGAAGACTAAAGTTATCATCATATTTTATTTTCGAACTACCTACAAGTTGGTTTTGATTCATTCTAAAATTTTGATGTAGTGTAAAGTTAAATAAAAAATTGTTTTTGAAATGTCGAAAAGGTTGTGTGAAGTACATCCTGACTGTTTTTGTTACGTTTGTGATGAACTTATTATATCTAAGAGAGGAAATCTATCTATCAAAGAATATCAAAGAAGGTCTCTCAACATGACAAAAAGTGAGCTCCTCACGTATTTTGTGAAAGATGTAGGAGAACGCTAAGCTCCTGGGCTGGCAGGTGGAAACAGATCTTTGAATCAATGATTTGGAAGAAACCATCCACCCACGAAAATGATTGTTACTTCTGTCTCACTAAGACATTTGGTTTTAATCACAGGAATATGCAGATGTTTCCTTCGGTTACTAAACCTGTCTACAGTTCAGACCAGCTGCAAGTTTCAAAATCACCCGGTTACTCCAGCAAAGCATTGATGACGAACACGGAATCCGAAGAAAAACTTTGTCAAGACTTTAGACCGGACTATCTATTTTTCCTAATCTTTCTGAGGCGAAAATGAAACAAGATGTTATTATCGGGCCGCAAGTCAAAAAGAAGTTGTAGGATGTTATATTTGAAAACAGGCTTTCGGATACAGAAAGATCTGCTTGGAATTCACTACGACTTGTTCTTCAACAGTTCTTAGGCAACAAAAAAAAATTAAAATTACTGACAGTTGGTTGATTTATTACATAATTTTCAACCAACGATATATTTTCAACGAATGGGTCATGGTCAACATGTGTCTGAAAGTTCATTTCTTCACTCGCACCTCAATCTCTTACCTGAAAACCTCAGACGTACGTGGAGAGAGTTTTCACCAGGATTTGATTTTTTTTTGTTTTGACAACGTAAGTGATGTGCATGTAGCAGTAATTAAATCTGTTCGCTTGTATGGCACCGGGAAAGAGCATTAATTTGTTTTATTTGTTTTGTTTCATTTTAATTTTACCTAATGTGTTTTAATTTAATTTAACCCTAATTGTAATTGCTTATATTGTTTTAATTTTACTTATTTTAAATTATTTGATTTCATTTTATTCTAATTTAATTTAACTTTAACTTAATTTTATTATTCTGATTTTAATCTAATACAACTTTATTATTATTCTTATTGTACAACAAATATGACATAATTATGTTGAAATAAATTATTTGAATTTGAATTAACGCAAGTACCACCACCTACCCCCCCCCCTCCCCCATCCCGTCCCCCCCTTCCCCTAGCGATTAGGTCAGTATAACCGTGAGGGACTGTTCGCTTGTATGGCACCGAGAAAGAGCATTAACGCAAGTACCAACCCAAACCTCCCCCACCCTCTCCCCATCCCGCCCCCCCCCCCCCACCGTCTCCCCATCCCGCCCCCCCCCCACCCCTTCCCCTAGCGATTAGTTCCGTATAACCGTGAGGGACTGTTCGCTTGTATATAGTGCCGGAGGGCTGTAACAACAGGATAGTTGTCACGTGCCTAGTTAAATATAATGAGAGTAAGATATAGGTAAGTGTGCGCTGCGCCCGCGCCGCTGCGGTCTGATTATGTGCGCGCGCGCATCTCGATCGTGCCTGAGATTGCAGCGGATCACGGACGGTTTAATTTCGTGTTGCGCCGATTAATTTTAATTTATTTAATAAATGTTTGGTCGACGAAGCGTTCATTATGTACTGACGTAGAATAAATTCGAGGAAAGAGGATCGCATACTCAGCAGTACTTACTGATTAGAATATTTAAACGCTGACAAAGAAATACTGAATTTACACCAAATTTTCAATTACATTTTATTCCTTAAACAAAGTACAATGTCGAAAGCATATTTAAATAACATATTAAAACTACATGCAAAAAATAAATACAAGTCAATTAGATAACTACTGTCGGCCCCGTAGCCTAGTCGGTAGTACACCTGCCTGCGAAGCTCGGGGTCGCGGGTTCGAATCCCGCCCAGGGCAAACATTCGTGTGATGAGCACTTGTGTTTGCCTTGTGACTGGATGTTATTTATATATATATTATGTATGTATATCAGCTGTCTGATACCCATATTACAGGCTTTGCCTAGTTTGGGATCAGGTGGCCGTGTGTAAAATGTCCCCACATATTTATTTATTTATTTATTTATTTATTATAAATAAGTATTCAATAATGACAAATAAGTTAAAAAAAAAAATTTAATAAGAAAGAAAGTAAAACTTTATGTCTTAAAAGTTCGTAAATACTGTAATAACATTTGTCAAGTTATCAAAGTACGTATTTGGCGTGCAAATCTGTATTATTTGATGTTGGTTAGGTTAAGTTAGATGTTAATTTAAATATCATCATCTTCATCAGGTTATTTTTGTCTCCACTGCAGGAGCACAACCCTCTCTCATCTGCCGGAGACAGACGGAAGATTCGGCCTACACTCCCCGCGCTGGCCAGACGGGTTGGGAGGCCTGATTGATGTTTTATAATGTAATGTACCTATTCCCTGGTCGCCTTGGACATCCACGGGAAGAGTTGGAGTGGTCCTATTCTACTCTACCGGAAACCACACGGCAATAATTTAAATATATTCCCTTTAAAATAGTATAAATAAAAGTCGAATCTACACTGTGGTTTCAGCTAAAAGAGGCAAGTCTAAAGATAATGGGATCGGATGATATTTATTTAAAAAACTGTCAATATTTTCCTAAAAGTCTCCATGTTTTTTACTGAGCTGTGCGTCAATCAATCAGTCATTTTCTAGTTACACTCGTAAACTAATATCCTCAAATTGGTTGTCACATTCACCGCGCATAATTTAAAAACGAAAGTATGCTAATGCCGCGCCCCCCTGCGTCTGCGCAGCGAGACGCTCCCCTATTAATTATTCATCGTCATTAATCTCGGCGGGCAGTTACTAAACTCATTAATTCAATTTATTTGATAATTATCACTTTCGCGTTGAAGATGTCTCATTTCTGTCAGGCATACTCCGTTGCCGACCAATTATATCAGCGGAATCTCGCAAACTTTACGAGATTTGTTAGCCAAACCACTCTAGATATAATTATTTTTTTATGTGAAATAAGTACAGTGGGGGAAGTTAAAGGATCGTCTGAGGAATGTGACAGTTATCTACACAGAAATTCTATCAAGATAGAACGGTTAAGACATTTGTTTACTTCAGTCCCGCGCGTGCCGATTTTCGGACACAACGCGCACCTCCCGTCACACAATTATGCAGTTGTAGAAACCGGGCAATATGGCATTATTGCAGATTTTTATTCGATGTTTACCCGACCTTGACTCAGCGTGAAACTTTTGTAAGTAAGCCTTTGATAGTTAAGAAATAAAAATAAATAAATATCTCAAACATTGTACACACACAGCCTGTGGTATGGTTACTAGATAACGGATAGACATACTTAAATAAATATACAAACATCCAAGACTTGGGTACAAACATTCATATTCATCATACGAACATTTGCCCCTAGCGGGATTCGAACCCGCAACCTCCGGCGTGGCAGGCCGAGAGCTACCCGTTCCGCCACGGAGGTCGTCGAAAATAGTTTTTGCAATATATTGCAAATCATTGGCACGTGTGTCGCGCCTACTTCAGCATTCTATCTTGATATCTTCTGTGGTTATCTAATAATGCTATTCGACACGTACGTTTGACGTTCCCCTATCCTATCCGAAGCTCTAACTCTGTCGTCCACTGTAGGTAGTCAACATATCAAAACTGTTGGGACTTTTTTAACAACTGTTAAAACAAAGGATTCACTAGCTTTTGAGCCTCTCTAAATATCCTGGAAGTTACAAAGGAAAATTAAGAAGATGTGTTGTGATTTTTTTGACTTAGTAGGTAGTTTGTTGGAAATGCGTTCGTCTAACGTTTATGTTAGAGGTCGAGATTACAAACCGATCCGATTCGGAATGCTGTTCAATGAAGGAACTATAAGACTTACCTCCTCGTTGAGAGGGTAGGATAGGCCCGTGCTTTAACTGTGGGCAGTTATGCCATGTGGTTCCCGGTTCATAATAGGTTCACCCGCAATCTTTCCGTGGGTATCGTACCAGGGGCGGATAGTAACGTTCTCCAGTGTATAATAAGATCATTACTATCACCAATCCGCCTGCCAAGCGTGGTCATTATGGCAAATCCCACAATGGACAGTCCACCAAAAGTGGCATCCTATTGAGGAGGCTTATTGTTCAGCAGTGGACATTATTTCGGCAGATGGTGATGATGATTTCATGTTTAAATTTCGCATTTAGGTAACAGCGGTTTTGATTGAAAAGGTATTTTGCAAGTTCATAAACTAAAATACTATACAAAATTCTACTAATACCCTACTAATACTATCCTACTATATAATATTATAAATGCGAAAGTTTGGATATTTGTTACTCAATCACGCTTCAACCACTGGACGGGTCGAGTTGAAACCTGGCACACATATAGGTTAGGTCCTGTAATAGGACATATGATAGTTTTTATCCCGAAAAAACATCCCATTCCTACGAGAAATACATAATAATTTGTGATGTTAAGTTGGTCACGCGGGCAACAGCTAGTGGTTAATGTTAGTATTAAACGTAGAGGCTAAGTATTTAAGCATGTAACAATGAAGGTGACTTGTTCTAAGCAGAACAAACCCTCTCTAAATATTAAAGATTAAAAAAAATGCGGTACTTTAATAATTCCTTCAACTTGAAAATAAAATTCCGAACTAACCCCGACCTCAAAGCAGAAAAAACATCTCTTCTAAAACAGCTCCACGGCTGTGTAACTTTATAAATAATTCAGATCATAACAAATAAGACGCTAGTTCAAGATCACCGGCAAGTGAAACGGCAAATAGACTTGCCACGGGCACGAGAGAGCGAGGGTGCGAGGTCGGAGCCCTAGCAATAGGTACCTATACCTACCCATCGCCATCCCGCGTACGGGAGGTAAGGACAATCGATTCGCGGGGGCCGACCTCCCTTGCCGGGGCGCGAGGACTAGCTAGCCAGCGCCCCGGCGCGCGGCTCACCATACCGACATTCCACCTAGCAACTAAGCATCTTATCCCAATAAAAACTTACCTTTTCACACTTCAGCAGACACCACCAAGAAATGCAGTCACGCCAGGTATCTTCCACACAACACTACAAAAAACCCTAATCAATACACAAACATCAATCAACTCGACACTGATTATAAATTGGAGATATTTTAATCCCAAATCAGCGGATACCGGCGTAATTTGGACCGGTGCGGTTGTATTTCTCGAAATCGGTCGCAGAGCAACGTTACCCCACGGCGGTTCGCGGCGGACTGAGTGAAATGAAGATTGCGTGGTTCGAACGCCCGCCCCGACGCGAATGAATGTAGTTGCGAAAGCCCCGTTACAAAGTCGGCCAATGAGATTCACGTGCACTTTGAATTAGCGAATGACAATTGGAAGCGTTTTCTTCATCATTTTGCGCGTGAAAGTTCGAAAAAGTTTACGTCGTTGGTCGAAAATGTTTATGGTCGAAAGGTAAAAAACCAAGGTAAGACCACTGAGACAGCATTTTTTAAACTTTACATAAATAAAGTTCAAAGCTTCTTTAACCAACCAATCATTTAAATTAAAACTGAAGAAGTGGCTTATCGAGCAAACCTTCTATAACTTCGATGAATTTATCGAAAGTAAGTTTAAGAAATTTTAAACAGTTATACTGTTAAATGTATTTTTTTATAGCTTTAATTTAATTTTAAATTATAATTATATTATGGACTTTTGAAAAGTTATTGACTTACAACTGTATAAAAATAATGACATGTATTATTAATATATTTAAAAGAAGACTTGTAATCAAATGATTATCAATAGAATATGTCTATGTCTATGAGAAGTATGAGATTTTGTATGAGAAATATTTTCATGAAACTCGAAAATTAACCCGTTAAAATATGCCATCTAAAACAAATATTCTTTATGTTGCTCCAAAACATAAAAAAAAATTACTAGAAGTATGAATCTAGTGAACAATGGCGAAAATTAATTCCTTTTTATCGGGTTTAGCAATGTATTCCTGGCAACCAGGTTCGAGGAGTGGAAATGCTGGGTGCAAATATGTATGAAAATGCTTGTTCAATGTTTAAATAATCGTTTATTATAAGAAATAATCATCCAGTTATTCGATTTTGTGCGATAGGCGTCCCGGGTGTCGTCAAGGCGACTAAGGGATTGTCCCAGTGACGGGCAACAGCGTTCTCCTGTGTATATTAATATCATACCGCATGCCAAGCGTGGTGGTGATTATGGCAAAATCCCCAAAGGACAGCCCACCAAAAGTGGCATTCTATTGGGCAGACTTATGTTTAGACATATTTCGCTTAATTATGAAACTTTACAATAATATAGCTTAAACATCAGAATAACACATAGGCTACAATTTATAAAGATATTGTGTGAATTGTTCAAAATATCAAGTAAGTAGGAAAAAAATCTACCATCTGCGAGCTATTCTGGCGTGCGCTGCCAAAACCGCTAGAGTTACACATATGTAATGTATGATGGAAATGTTTATCTACAAAAAAGCTACTCGAAATACAAATCGTGCGCAGACGAAGTCACGGGCGCCAGCTAGTCTTTGAATAAATAACATTGCCTAATCAACAGTACGTTTAGACGAGAAAACTAAAATATTGCTCAATATTATTGCTAACGTGACTTGCACGTCTTTGAAAACTTGCGGTCAACGATCTCTATGTACTACCAGATGGAGCGTTCCAAACAATCGCTCTGTTCCACGCAAGTAGCCACAACTATTTCACATTCACTTTGAAACTTGTGCAGTTACTACTCAGAACATTTAATTATTTACTAAATATTGACATTATTTAGCGTCACTATTTAGTAATAATTAAATGTTCTGCGTAGTAACTGCACAAGTTTCATTGTGAATGTGAAAGAGTTGTGGCTACTTGCGTGGAACAGAGCGATTGTTTGGAACGCTCCATCTAGTAGTACATAGAGATCGTTGAGTTCTCACAAATCGATTATTACCGCTAAACAACAGTTATTTTCTCAGCACTCCAATGAGTGGACATGCGAAATGGTATATTTATATGGTTTACCGCAAGCAACGATCTCTATGTACTACTAGATGGAGCGTTCCAAACAATCGCTCTGTTCCACGCAAGTAGCCACAACTCTTTCACATTCACTTTGAAACTTGTGCAGTTACTACTCAAAACATTTAATTATTTACTAAATATTGACATTATTTAACCGTAGCGTTAATTATAATATAACATTTTTGGAAAAACAAATACACAACAAACTGTTCTCCAAAAAATGCGGGAACAACCCCCCCCCCCCCCCTCTGAGGCGTCTCCTGAAAAATAGTATTTCCAAGTATTTATATCCTTTTAAATTTAAACACAGGTTTTGCAGTATAGGTATAGGTATGGCTCGTTTTTTTTACACTCTCTTCGCGCTATATGAATATTATAAAATTATATTACACTACCGCCAGCGATAATAAATAATTTTATTAACTTTTTGGACGAATAACAATAAACAGAAATAATGGACATTCAAAATGAATAAATTACATACCTATTACAAGTATTTTCCACTTCATATTAAGGTTACATTAAAATGGGACCAATTCGAAAATTATCTTTGAATTAAAAAACGTCACATTGAGAATCTTCTTCTTTTGTTTGGAAATCTTAATATCACAACTGCTGGGCAAAATTGGATGATCACGGGCAGGGACAGAGGAAAATGAAAAATGGAGCAGGCTTTTGCGTAAAAGGGGTCCAATTAATATATGTAAATAACCTACAATACAAACACTTTAATATATTAAACTAAAAATTAAATAGGTGACAACCAGGATGGTAAAAACTTTGTGGTGGGTGCCTTTGCCCTTAAAAATGAAAGCAATAAAGAGGATAAAAAAGGTTTATTATATGGTTGTTCCCGCGTTTTTTGGAGAGGTTTGTTGTGTTTTTTTTTTCCAAAATAATGTATACATCGGGCTTTGGTGTTTAGTAGGGATAGTATATTATACAACAAGTGTCTGTGCGTGTGTACATTATGAAGGAAACATAAAAAAACGTAACTAAGCTGATTTTCTTAAAGCAGTGAACTTCCTAACCTCAAACCTTACTAAAGTTTACTATCAACAATAGTAAGGGAGCTCTGTGATTATATCAAGACCACAGTGTCGAGAAAAATAAGAATTGGCTTCGGCCTTATAAGCTGCAAAAAACTAAGAAATCCTACTAAAATTACCTGGCTGTATAGTCTAGCGACTTTTGCCTGTCCGACGGACAAATCAACAAAAAAAAGGTTTATTATTTTATTATTGCACACCATTGAAATACGGTGTTTAAATTTTTTATACAATTCATTCGTAAAGTAAAACGAAAATCACGATAATTGCCTACAAATCTAAGAAGAAAGGCTGCGTGTGAATCTGTCATTACTCTTGCCATGGTAAATAGCACTCAGACGATCACAGCTTAAAAACGTAATTGCAACGTTCATCGGTACACGAAGTGCCCGTAGCTCCGGTACTGAACATATTTGGTAGTTGTAATTCTGTGAACAATAAATAATGACGCCAAACTAGCGAATTACTATTAAGTGTCTGAGAATTCGTTGATCTGGTTACAAAGTATAATAATACATACATACATAATGCTTATAATGCCTTGGTCCCAGAGGGGTAGGCAGAGACGATGTATCGCTACTTTGCGCAATCTAATATCGCAAAGTGGCTTTCCTTCGTGCCCGTGATACCCCTTGACGTGATGTGTTGCGAACGACATCGCCGAGTATAATAATAATATTATACTAATAAGATCATCATCATCAGCCTGTAAGAGCCCACTGCTGGACATAGGCCTCTCCCAAGGCGCGCCACTGAACCCGATCTTCGATTCTTCTCATCCAGTCTCTGCCAGCCGCCTTAAGCATAATAATAATATGTTTATTTATAGAGTAGACCGCTACGCCTTGAACAATGTTATTTTAACATCTGTGGAGCAGCGAGTAAACCTGCGAGCCAACATATTACTCCGAACCGCCAACGCCCTACGCTCTCTCTCAATATCAACATCGTATTTTAGGTCATCGGTTAAAATACGGCCTAGGTATTTAAACTGATTAATCATTTTGAGAGGACTACCGTTCAGACAGATGGAGGAGATAGCACAGGAGAAAATCCTAGTTTGGGAAACAGATTTATTAAAATGGTTTACATAAATAACACGCTCCCACGTCCGCTAAACCTAGCTCACAAAACCCTCTGTCGGACATGTCGTGTGTTATCGCATCGTCCATCTTTCCGCTAACATCATTGAAATGTCCGTTTATCGCGATCTAAGACACGTAGTAACTAGACGCCGAGGAATAAAGTGGAACTACACATTAATAGTGGAAAACTATTTAATAAGAACAACATAATAATAATCATCATCAGGTTATTATTGTCTCCACTGCAGGAGCACAACCCTCTCTCATCTGCCGGAGACAGACGGAGGATTTGGCCTACACTCCCCGCGCTGGCCAGACGGGTTGGGGAGGCCTGATTGATGTTTTATAATGTATTCCCTCAGTCGCCTTTTACGACATCCACGGGAAGGGTTGGAGTTGTAATATTCTACTCTACCGGAAACCACACGGCAGAGCGCATGCAAATCAAATAAACTAGTATTCACACACCGTCAACAGTCAACATTCACGACCAGAGCGAAAGGATATTTACTATTACTCTTCTCTTTCTCTATAACAAGAGAATGAGATCAGGAGGCCTAATCCGGCTTATTTGACAAGTGGCTTCACTTTTTAAATTCTCTTAAATTCTCGTCCAGGAGAATCTTTTCGGGAATTTACCATTACTACACACGAGGCATTGTAACGTAGTAGGGTGGCGACCCACTTGTAGCCTTTGAGCTATTTTATATCCATTTATTATAACGTCAGTGGAGAGGTAAAAACGCTAAAGCGACACATTGGTCGATAATGAGTTTTAAATACCATTCGACTGTATTTTTTTCTGCGTCGATCTGTCTTTGTATATGCATAGATTAGATTAAATTAGATTTATTTATTTCACTTTTACATCTTAAAAATTCAATTTTACATGTCATTGTAATATGGTAAAAGGGAATTTCATATGTTTACCGTTTTTTACCTGACTAATATTTTTTATATGTTCAGGTGATTTTCGCTAATGCGACATATATCTCGTAAAATAAAAGACCTATAATGATTCTTTGTTTTACATAATTAAGCAGTATTATACAATCGTATTTTTTTACTCTTGAAAACGAGATATAAATTTTTTTTCGAAGAAAAACAAACTTTAAACCTCTCTCCTGTAAAGTTGTCAAACTGGCGCTTTAGCGTTTTTACCTTTCCACTGACGGTATATTACCAAGTACTTATTACTATACACTAGCAAATTATTTATTTGCACATAAAACTTAAAGTTACCTGCATGACCGAAAGGTCAACGAATGATTAAATGAATGACTTTCGTCTTGTGCATTTTTACGTGTGTAAAGCTACCTAATATAAATAATTTAACAAGGTAACAGTTAATAGAATAAGTAGACTACTATTTAATTCAACGACTCGTTAAATTTAGGCATTTTTACTTTTTCTTTTAGTTTCTAATTCTGTACTTTCTCTTAGCAACACTGAGCTCCAATTTTAAAAATAGGATCTTTGTCTTTGTAATATTATCTTTGGTCTGAGTGGCTTTGGGATCTTGGCTTTTAGAGTTTACGATATTTGCATCATCATTCCACTGCTGAACATAATGCCAACAATTCCGGGCCTTCAGCCCTTTCGCATCCAGACATATGGGAGATACTATCGGGCAAAATCGTTTATATTTATAAGTGAAACAAAGATATCTCAGTATTACATTATAAGTACGTCATTAAATTGTCAATAACCGAAGTGTTTTCTTACAACCGACACGACAAGGAGCTTGTGTAGCACCTGTATACTCTATATGCAAAATCACTGCTGACAGATCAAAAACCTATTCAGCGCTTACAACGGTGCAAAAAGCGCTAGATTCTGTGAAATGCGTGGGTAAAAAAATTATTACTTGGTAAAAAGAAAAATTGTAATAAAAATGAAAACAGGTAGCTGATCAGTATGGGTAACATGTATGGTTAAATTGTCGTTAGTATATATATATAGTACAGTAGTAGTAGTAGTAGTGTTAGTATATTGAAATGACAGTTGCCCAGGTGGGGCGACGAAATAGCCATAAAACTCAGGCATATCTATGTAAGTAATAAAATGATTAAACTTTTACAATATTTTTTATAACAGGTTTCTTATTTTAGGCTATGTATGTTCTTCGGCTTGAATTATTAATAAGCTGGCCTAATTATTACAATTAAACATTTATGAAATAACCGCAAAACCACACTTAAAATTATTTTTCAAGTTACTGAAACGGTTGATACATCGTTAAAATAGGGCAAAATTTTCTGGTAGGTGCTAAAACTATCAAATGCGTGCAAAGTGCAAGAACTAGCGCCAAAAGCGCTAAAATGGCAGCACTGCAATATTTTAAGTCTCGGTCAAATCATTCATTCAGTCCGACATAGGTTGCTATGTAGACATTTTCGAATTTTGCAAATGTTTTAGCAAATTAGATTCGCATCTCGGCATGATTTACGACAGTACCTCTCTAGCGTCGGAAATAGCATCAGCGTTAATTATATTTTCAAAAACCTCGTATGAAAACATCGAATAAATAAAATTTACACAGCTAGGCATCATTAATCCGTTTGTTCGGAATTCGGAAAGCCGGTGCAGCTATGTGCGGCGCGGCGTGGCATGCGCGGGCGCAGCTCGGACGCGTATTATCATAATTGATGAAAGCAGCAGCGGATCTGTAACATAGCGTGGCTTGTGTTTTGTACAGTAGTCGGCTGAGTTTCAGATGCATAATTTCAGTGAAGGGGATCTTGGACTTCGCCATAAGAAGAGACTATTTCTCCATTTTCTGTTCGTCTGTCGGTGGGGGAGTTATCAGCAGGCTGAGTAGTCCGGAGTCTAGGGCGCAGATTTTAGGGGCGGCAAATTTAGGGTATTTTTTATGTCTTATAGAAATTAAAACAAGCCGTGTGGTGTCGTGGGACACACGATAGGAACGAAGTTCGACAAATATTTCAATTATAAATGCCGTGTGGTTTCCAGTAGAGTAGAATAGGACCACTCCAACTCTTCCCGTGGATGTCGTACAAGGCGACTAAGGGAATACATTATAAAACATCAATCAGGCCTCCCCAACCCGTCTGGCCAGCGCGGGGAGTGTAGGCTAAATCCTCTGTCTGTCTCCGGCAGATGAGAGAGGGTTGTGCTCCTGGAGTGGAGACAAAAATAACCTGATGATGATGATGATGATGATCAAGGTATTTTGCAAAGAAAGAAATAATAATTTGCGTATACATTTTTTTATATATGAATATTTTCTTATATGCATTTAAAAACAAAGTTACAAAAAAATATTTAAGAGTTAATTAGATACAAATTGGGCGCGATTCTGAAGCACAAATGTAAAATTTGACAGCGCTAAATTGGTTTCGTCTTTATCTTCATCTATTCTTCATCTTCATCTATTAGTCTTTATCTACTGTGTGACAAGGATAGCAACAGTTTTAGTGCTGTCAAATTTTGACATTGTGCCTTCAGAATCGAGCCCATTGAAACCTTATATTGAACCGTCACCAAGAAAATCTTCCAACGTCACCAAGAAAATCTTCCAACGTCACCAAGAAATTCTTCTTTACGTAGTCATATTTAGTTTTCTCTGTCTGAAGTATCTGGAATTCTTTAATATGCTATATATCGTGACTCAGTATTAGCTGAAATACTTATCTAAAGTATAGCTAAGGAAACACCGTTGCTGTCAGCTACATACCTTCGCTCCGGGCCGACTGGCGAAAACTAGTCATTTTGTTGTAGGCGACAAAACAACTGCAATCAAGGAAGCAAACATTCCGCTTGTGTGGTAATGAACTCAAATCCATTACGTTACGGTGTTTATTCAGCTGTAATCTAGTTATTGATGTGTATTATTATACTGGTAGAAATAGATAAGTATGTAACTGTGAGATAGTAATAAAACAGAAGTAAAATGTTAAAATGTTTAACCTCATGTATCCTTGAAATCCTTTGCCGTGTGGTTTCCGGTAGAATAGGACCACTCCAACTCTTCCCGTGGATGTCGTACAAGGCGACTAAGGGAATACATTATAAAACATCAATCAGGCCGCCCCAACCCGTCTGGCCAGCGCGGGGAGTGTAGGCCAAATCCTCAGTCTGTCTCCGGCAGATGAGAGAGGGTTGTGCTCTTGCAGTGGAGACAAAAACAACCTGATGATGAATGATGATCTTTGAAAATAAAAGTTTACTTATCTACGTTTATTTATTATCTAAGTGCAAGTAGTTAGGTTTTTTTACGTTACACGCGCAGGGTGGGACGCCCCGCCGCCGCCAGATGGACCGACGACCTGAGGAAGGTGGCCAAAAGCGGCTGGATGCGGAGGGCGAAGGACCGGGTGTGGTGACATTCATTGGGGAAGGCCTATGTTCTGCTGTGGACGTCTAAAGGCTGACACGATGATGATGAACGTTACAAAACTAGATATTAATAATGTAATTTTTGATTGTTTAAATTGCGTTATAGCTATGTCGACAGTGGAATGGTAAGGAAGGCATGCCTGAGATCAAAATGTCTTTAGTTATAATTCTGAAAGTCAAAGGAAAAAAATCGCGCCCTTATGGCGGAGAGGCGTCTACTAAAATGTTTTTTATCTTCATGTTTATTTCTTCCTTTGTTTATGGTTATTATATGCCAAACTTTAGATTTTGGTTTTTAGTCTGAGTGCCATAATAATAATAAAATCATTAATTCATCTCTCCAAGAAATATACATACAATAATTCCGCCAAACTGTATAATACAGTTCGTTGGCAGAAATTGTTCTCTTACTTTATACACATCTATGGCAGAGAATACTAAATATCACTACGCAATGGTGAATAGCAAAGCAAATTACAAAGTTTTTAATTTTGATATTAGCACAAAAATACTGAGGTTACGCTAATAAGTTTACTAGATATTTCTTATATTTAATTCTAAAAGTATTTTTGTAAATTACATTGCTTCTGATGCCTAGTGGGATAGTGTTAACAATGTTGGGTACCAAATATTGCCTTGTTCTTTCACCATAGTAGTTGCAGACTCTAGGCACACAAAACAGTTGTTGGTCAACACTCCTGGTGAAGTTGGTGGTCAATTGGTGCCAATATTGACCGCACTTAAAATTACGCACATACTCAGACCCTTAGATTATATACTACTTATTAGTCTGAGGCTTAGATTTTTTAGTCTGAGGTCTGAGTTCAGACCAATATAATCTAAGATGCCATATCATTAGATTTTTCGTTTTTAGTCGGAGTGCCATATCTTTTTTTGTTTTTTTTTCAGGTTCCACTCTTTAATAGTTTTACAACTTTTTCAGAAAAGTTTCCAAAATGGCGCTTTTGCGGTTTTACCTTTTACGATTTACGACATACTTACTCGTAGATATACGAGTACTTTTTGGAAACAGATACTAATGAAATAAAATTGGATTTTAGGTTGATCCGATCCGACCGATCATTTGGTTATTATAAGTAATTTTCCTAAATAATTTCGGTTTTGAGACTGATTAATTACGTATCATTGCTTCTCGGCCACAGTGTATTGCCTGTTTATAAAAAGAGATGCGGAACGAAAATCGAACGGTGTATTCTAATCAGAATATCGACACGCAAAACCATAATCATATTATTTAAGCGTTCCATTCAATTTGTTACCAGTTAATTGCGAATTACAGTGCTGATTCAGCGCTGATACATGAAATCTAATTACCAGCCACCGCATTGAAATCACTAAAGCGGCGCCTAGTTCCGACCGACAAGATATTATTATATTATCGTTGTTTAGTTATTTATGAGCATGTCTCACGGAATCAGCAAGTTCTTGAAATTATTATAAGAACACACACGCAGCACTGAGAGATAGAATTTACAATAAATATTGATATCGGAAAAACACTACTTTTTGGAGACGCAAAAAACCTTTTTTTTTTTCTTTGTGGCTGCAACTAATTTGTTTGTGCGTCTATATTAATCATGTCAAAGGATTTTAATTTTTTTGTAATATACTATTCGATAGAAAATTGAACACTTTGTTTGGGAATATAAAAAAACAATTTTGACATTTTGGTCCGTTACGCCAATTTTAGTCTCCGTCGACGATATATGTACAGACGTAATAAACTTCTTAGGGTTAAAACAACGATCTCTATGTACTACTAGATGTAGCGTTACAAACAATCGCTCTGTTCCACGCAAGTAGCCACAACTCTTTCACATTCACTTTGAAACTTGTGCAGTTACTACTCAGAACATTTATTTATTTACCAAATATTGACGCTACGGTTAAATAATGTCGATTGTTTGGATCGTTCCATCTAGTAGTACATAGAGATCGTTGGGTTAAAATAAAAAGTTGTGATAAGAATTATTTTAACGCACATGAAATTCTTAAACTGATTTCACTGTCCAATAAGCATTTGTAGATTAGATTTTCATTGCAGTACTACAGTGAAAATCTAACATAACTTAAATCTAACTTAACTTTTAGGTATTTCATGTGCGTCTAAATAATTATCTACACTGCTTTTTGTGTTTTTAATATATCAACTTAGTTTTGGTTTTTTTTTATTGAGTTGTTGATGTCTGAGACCTGTCAAATCTTTATTCAGAAAACTAAGCAATACAGTTAGAAGTTCATGCAAGAAAGTTTAATATAATTACATCCCATGTTATAATGTCTAGACGTTAAAAAACAGCGAGAGAAATAAAACATGTCCAAATTGATGATATATTTTCTGTCTAAATATTCTTGTAGAAATGTGAGAGGACGCGACTAGCGGAACGGGATCCTAATTAAATTATTTGGAGCGTGACGTGCGCGCGCATTTATGTTTCCACTTTTTCTGGACTAGAATTAAAGCTTGCTGTTTGGTTGACCAAAAATAATAACTTTATTTTTTAGCATCCAGCCAGGCAATGAGTTTTATTTTTTGTTGTTTCTTAGTTTATAGTCAATTAAAAATGATGTAGGTAAGTAGATATTCTTACTAAATACAAAGTCTGAAATCAAAATTAAGTATGATTGGTGCATTGGTGCACGGGATTTTTAGATATCAGCATCAGCTGAAATACGTCCACTGCTGAACATAAGCCTTCTCAACATAAGGTTAATTAATTGGCTGTCCATTGGGGGATTCGCCATAATCACCATGTTTGGCAGGTGGTATGGTGATCGCAGTAATGCTCTTAATATACATATGACAACGCTGCTGTCCGTCGCTGGTGCAATCCCTTAGTAGCCTTGACCCTTGACCCACAGGAAGATTGGGACTGGCCCTATTTTAAGCCGGGAACCACACGGCAATATGATTGATATGACTTATAAACCCATAGAAAGTTGTTCAATCGTACAACGCATCTAATGTAAAACAGAACAAATGTACAAAATAGAAATATTAAGCCTAGGGCAGAGCTTCTCAAATCCAGTTCGATCTCGATTACGGCACGAACTGTTTGTATGCATTTACAAGGGTATGCCGATCGAGGTAAATCCGAAGCCATAGGCGCACGTGCGCACACCCATATGACTAATATTAGCAATTTTTAAATTTTGGCATTAACATAGTTTTAAGTTGAATACTAACAATTTATGGATCATTGCTTTCCGAAATAAAAACTTTTATTATTATTATTTATTTATTATAGGCCGTAGTTATAACGTGTCTGTGTATTTCGGGGCTTAGTCTTCCTAGGCCATATAGCAACTAGTTTTCATTTGAGCTGGGTCGACAAGTCTGGCTCTGCTTCTCCCTTTGGGCGGCGGTGTGGTACAGAACTTCACTCTTTCGTGCAAGAAAAACGCAACGTCTGACATTGACAGTTGACACTTTGACAGTGGAATTTTAAGGTTATTTCACTTAGTCGTTTGGTTTTAGTGGATAAAATGAATTAAAATTGGAAAAATAAGATTGCATTTAATACAAATAATAGTGCATTTTTATTATTCATCAATAATGGCGTTTGCTCCATTAAGGATGAATTCTTTACAAAAAATGGTCCAAATTTGTTACACCAGCCTTACGAGGCGATCCATGGCGTACAAGAGCTCAATTTCTTTGGAAACTCTATATCCGAACAGTTCTTTGAAGCTCACCACGCCTGCCTTTGTAAGTATTCATGCTATCTATGAAACTAAAGCGGTCAAATTTAGTACCTACTTATTTGCTAAGGAGGCTGTTTTTTCAGTGTTTGGCCGAGCTGCCCGACTCTTTTTCAGATATAAAAATAGCGCATAATTTCATAAAACCCACCGTCGTATAAGTGAAAGTGTACAAAAGGGGGCACTATGAAAAAAAACTTCACTTTTTACTGCGAAAATTCGAGGCATTGTTGGTAGTAGGATGTACCAAAGGGGACTTTGCTATAGGTCTCTATGAGAAGAGGACAAGCTTTTTGGTCGGTATTCATAACACTATGACTCTCATTCTTTATGGTATTATCCCGATGGGGAGTGACTTTTGTCCAGGTTATTTCTTATGCAATATTACCTCCTCCAGGGATGAAAAGTTATTATTTTATAGATATAAAGCAGCACACCAATGAGAATCTAACAGTGAGTGTACCTTGTTACCACCTTGGCCTTCTATTAGGTTATCTGAGACCACATCGTCATCAGGTTATTTTTGTCTCCACTGCAGGAGCACAACCCTCTCTCATCTGCCGGAGACAGACTGAGGATTTGGCCTACACTCCCCGCGCTGGCCAGACGGGTTGGGGAGGCCTGATTGATGTTTTATAATGTATTCCCTTAGTCGCCTTATACGACATCCACGGGAAGAGTTGTCCTATTCTACTCTACCGGAAACCACACGGCAAACACAGACCACAACACAGCAATAACTGAACCATGTTTGGTGTTATTTTTGTTTAAAAAATGTCTGACTCCCTCTTACTTAAGTCTTACTGTTTTACACAAGTCTGAAGAGTAAACTTTAAATTTTAATAGTAAACAATGTACCTTTTGCAGAGTACAGACCCAAAAGAAAAGTTTACAGGCTTCATCCCTGTTGACAAATTAGATATCAAATACAGTGCCAGCTCAGGACCAGGAGGGCAGAATGTTAACAAAGTAGGTACCTATTATTGCATGATTTAGTGCTGTATATAATGTTAGGGTTGAAACAATAAGGCTATTATGAATTGAGGAATGTATCCAAATGTGTATTAAGATAATGTATCATCATTATTTCATCCCTAATTAGACAATTTCTTAAAAGAAAATAACCACATTAGAATAGAATAGAATAGAATAGAAAAAAGTTTATTGACTTATTATAATTACATTATCATAATATATAAGTGATTTCTGGTCCCTGAACCAGGATTCCCCGTTTCTCAGGGACCAGCTTTCTACAATGTCACAAAATAAAAAAACATTACACTCGTCAGTCAGTACGTACCTAATAGTAAAAATGACAGAATAGTAAAAAAAAAAAAAGAAAAAATGACAGAAGACAAAAATAAAAAAAAAATAGAATAATAACTAGAACACAAAAATCAGTAGATGGGTAATTAAATATTATAGGTATACAATTTGATATGGGTGTGTGTGTGTGTGTGTGTGTATGTATGTGTGTGTGTGTGTGTGTGTTTGTGTTCATTCACATTCACTAAAGATATGGAAACACAAGCTGTAAGCTGGCTTTTCTATTAAAGTAAAATAAGCTAAAATTCGTATTTATTTCTGTACAAAGCCCCATCCCACTAATATTATAAATATGAAAGTTTAGATGTTTGTTACTCAATCACGCTTCAACCACTAGACAGATCGGGATGAAACTGGGCACAAATATAAGTTAGGTCCTGGAATAGCACATAGGATAGTTTTTATCAAAAAAAAATCTCATTTGTATAGTCGAATGGAATATTTTGAAATTTAAAATGTGTAAATATTGAAACCTACGCGGACGAAGTCGCAGGCAAAAGCACATAAAAAGGCATAAATCCTGCAGTTTTTCAATTCTGCTAAACATCAAACATAAGATGTCTTAGTCATATAATCTCAGCAGGGTGTCAAATCAGCCCAGAGGCCTGAAGAAGGAAGAGGATGCAATCTCCAAAAATTATTTTGAGTCACAGTAGTTTTTGTCTTGTTTAAATTAGATTATATCAACAGGTGCACACTAAAGTAGACCTCAGATTCAAGTTGAGCGAAGCAGATTGGATACACCCTGAAGTTAAAGAAAAGATGATGGAATTGGTAAGTCAAGCTATCACACTGTTTGGGGATTTTTTTATAATTCTGTCATTACATATTATGTTTATGCCAGATGGACCGACAACCTAAAGAAGGTGGTCAGAAGCGGCTGGACGCGGAGACCGGGTGTGGTGGCGTTCATTGGGGAAAGCCTATGTCCGGCAGTGGATGTCTAAAGGCTGACATGATGATGATGATATTATGTTCACACTATATCCCTTACCTTGTCATGCAATATGATCTACGACGAAAATGTTAACAAATACATTCCCAGCCGAAAATATGGAAACGGGACCTTTTTCATATCATTTTTTTGACTGAGAATATATATAGCCAAGGATACCTTGCTGTAAATCTTTATTGACAGTGTATTTATATTATTAACATTCTACTGTCTACTCCATCATTGAGTCCAAGGTCTAGAGAGTAGAAGCACATATTTATATATTTGGATCATTGTGAGAGAAGAACCTACTACCTACAGCATGGCAGCAAGCTGTCTAAAGAGGGCTACCTGATCGTCCGCTCGGACGTGACTCGCTCGCAGCAGCTCAACCTGGCGGACTGCATGCAGAAGCTGCGCAACATGCTGCGCGACGCGGCCGTCACCAAGCGCCAGACCTCGCCTGAGACGCAAGAGAAGATCCGACAAAGGTGTGCTTACATCTGCCTCCAACAACATACACCTGGTGGTGTTGCGAGAATGCCCATCCTTGAAGGCTAACAAGCATTGAAAGCTGGAATTTTAGATTAAGTTACAGTTACGAGTTTAATACGCCGCTGGCATCGCAAATAGAGGTATCTCAGTTTTTTCCGTGATCCTCGTTTCTGTCATGAAAAAAACTTAGTACAAGCCTATTCCTCAGCGGATTGTCCACTTAAATTCAAATTAAATTTTTTTTATTGCGATACACAGGTGTTAGAGGTGGTAGTATATTTGTATAATGGGCTCTGTGATATGCCTTGGAGCATGCAATAATTATTATTATATCTAGAGTACATAAGAAACCGCTAAAATCTTATTCATCTTATCATTACAATTTATTATTGATAAAAGGAGAATGCCCAAAATTGTATGGGAGTTTGCCCTTGAACTTTGAATCTTGCGTCTGGATCAAATTGTCGTCAAAATACAGGCAAAATACTAAGGATTATTATAAAAAGAAAATCGTTTAACTATTTGGTGGGAAAATTGAATAATCTTACTTGGAAGGAAATCTTCGTTGGCGCTCAGTTTTTACAACACCGTGGGTATATGGTCACGATTAACCGTTCCCGATCTTGATGTCATAGTTTGGTTATTAGTCGGCGACGGTATATTGCGTTCGACACTACATTAGACTCGTTAAAATAGATTTTTTCACCCAAATACATAATGTAAACAAACGGAGACAAAACAGGTGTTGACATCATATCTGATATGACGTCACAGTACGAAACCATAGTGCATATCAATAGTGAGGTTCTACTAAATCGATTTAACATATTGAATAATCTATATTTCGGTTAAGTAACAATATTTTCATAAATATCTTTTAAGAACGTGTGTATTACTTTAAATCAGTATAAATACCGTATTTCCAGCCAGTAAATGAAAAACGTGATGGGTGGATTATTGCGCCAGTAACTGAAAGGCAGTATCAACTATGGTTGACAAATATCGATTATAAATATATATCGACTTTAATTCTGCTTTCACTACTCTAGTTGAAAAGGTGCCAGTCGGCCGGCGGAAATCAATCAACGTTTTTATTATATGTTATTTTTTAACTCCCTATTCCATTAGATTTAAAAAAAAATGAGGGGATTCATAATTCAGACCAATATTTTTGGTACATGAATGGTAAAGACGCATCTTAGGCCCACTTTTGGGCATTCTCCTTTATTATAAATATATTAGGTAATTTTCTCATCACTCCCACACATACAAGTCGGTAATTATGTATTAAGAACGCTATAATATTCCTCCATACATTAAAATTCTTTATCAATTAAATAGAGTTGCAATCTTTTTTTAAATTGTTCAGACTGTTCTAAATACTTGTGTGCAGGGCCGGATTATCCATTAGGCAGTGTGAGCAACTGCCTAGGGGCCCCGCATCGGCAAGGGGCCCCGCGCCCCGACTCTTTTTTGTAAATGTTTCTTAGATTGAAAAGAGGAGTAGGCGTGGGCCTGGGCGTGGGCATTGACGTAGGCTTCGGGGTCAGAGTCGAGGTCGGATTGAAAGTGAGTAGTCCACGCGTGCGGAGCATTGCATTGAGGTGGAAAACATATATTTCAGGAAGTTAGAACACAGTAAAGGGGGCTCGACACGTGCATTGCCTAGGGGCCCCGACATGGTTAATCCGGCTCTGCTTGTGTGTCTAAATCTAAGTGTTTAATCGCAGTAGACAGTGGATGCGCGGCTCTGAGCGGCGGACCGCCTGCGGTTTATTATTTTGAGCAAGCTTTGAGCAGCTTTTGATCTAAATTGTTTAGCGGATTCCGCAACGGATCCTTCGCTGAACATGCAAAGTCAAAATCATTTATTGCATATGAGTACACTTGGTACATTTATACACGTCATTTTTTTATCGACTACCGCTTCCTAGGTGTTAGCGCTGTGAAGAAAAAAACGGCGCAACAAACTTCACGCAACACATCTTTTACAAATCAAGTTTGCATACAATTAATAAAGATTTTGCGAAGCTGAATTAACATTAGTACCAGGCATCTTTGTCATTCAAATAATCGTTTATTTTATAATAGGCTTTCTTACAAAGTTGTTTTTTAATGTGAATCTTAAACTTTCTGTCCATCATATTTAAGATTTCCTCTGGTAGTTTGTTGTAGAAGCGTATACATTGCCCAGTGAACGATTTACTGACCTTACTTAGTCTTAACCCTGGTAAAACAAATTTATTTTTATTTCTTGTATTATAACTATTATTGTCACAGTGCCTCAAAAAGAGAGATAATTTTTTTCTGACATATCAAATATTATCTAAAATGAATTGACCAACTGCTGTTAATATGCTTATTTCTTTAAACTTTTCTCTTAATCACTCTCTACAACGCAGATTATAGATTGCCCTAACTGCTCTTTTTTGCAAGATAAAAATGGTCTCTATATCTGCTGCTTGACCCCACAGTAGGATACCGTATGCCATGATACTGTGGAAGTAGCTAAAGTTGAAAATGCACAAAGACTGCTCTTTTTAAATGTATTTCTTTGTACAGTATGACTTCTATTTCGTTCCAGGCACCTGAAAGCGGCGCGCCTGCGCTTAGCGGTCAAGCGAGAGGAGTCCATGAAGCGTGCGCAAAGGCAGCCACCCACTGTCGTCGACTTATGATTTTTCTACTAAATTGGGCATACGTGTTTCTTGAAATAAGCTGAAACACTTTAAAATCTCTTTAGAGGCTGCTATAAGATTGCTTCAACTGGCCGTATACATTTCTTTATGACTCAAATGCGACAGTTTTTTTTTTGGGACAAATTATGGATGAGTGTGAGGGTAGTGAGGTGCGTCATGAGCCGTGGTAGCCGGTTGGTTGTGCACTCGCCTCACGTTCATGAGGTCCTGGTACAAACCCCGCCCGTACCATAGAGTTGTTACAAACTTAAGTGCGGTTTATTTATAATACCACAGGCTTTTCGGTGAAGGAAAACATCGTGAGGAAACCTGCATATGCCGAAGAAGAAATTCTGAGGCGTATGTGAAGTCCACCAAATCGGCTTGGGGCACCGTTGGTGGTCAGGGGTTTGGCACAAAAGATCCTGAAGGGTCGAAGTGTCGCCAGGTCTTCCTGGCCCTCTAAGAAGATAAGAGGTGCGTCAGAATCTTGCAAAGTGACGATACATTATATATGTATTTACAATACAATATAAATTATTTGCATTTATTAGTATTTCGCCCCGCGATACCCCTTGACGTGATGTGTTGCGAACAACATCGCCGCCTAGTTGAGGTACCACGACCAGCTAGGGAAATACTTGTTCACCTCAAAGGTGACGAAAAGCCGAAGAAGACTTGGGCGAAGGAAAGCCGCTTTGCGACATTGAATTGCGCAAAGTGGCGATACATCGCCTCTGCCTACCCCTCTGCATTATGTATGTATGTATTAGTATTTATGCCCTAAACACACAAAAAATCGGTTTTTCATCGATTTGAATGAAACTGTGCTTTGGTCAGATTGTTGTTGTTTTTGACATTTCTAGTAATCCATAATAATTCAGTGAAATCTACTTGGATCAATCTCAATTGATTGCATAATGTCTTTTGAGGCTGGCGAGTATTTTTAAATAAACTTCAAATTCTCAAATTGAAGCAGTCTTATAAGATGTATGGCTTATTTCAAGCTCATAATTTTTGTTTTCTGGTTTGATAGTCCATTGTTAAGAATTGTGTTCGATTAGTGTAAATATAGGTAAACTTAAAAATAAAGAATATGGTTATTTGATGAGTTCAATTTGTATATTACTAAAGAATTTATCGATATTACTAAACCATGAAGCAAATTAATTTTTCGTGGCTCATAGTTTCACCTCAAAGTGTTTTCCTTCATGATTGACACTAACTGGTTATTAAATTAGATAACAGATGCATATTTTAAAATCATCTGTTATCTAATTTAATAACCAATTAGTGTCAATCATGAAGGAAAACACTTTGAGGAGAAACTATGAGCCACGAAAAATTAATTTGCTTCGTGGTATGAGGTGTAGAGATGTTAATGTAGATTAATCTTACTCTAATAGCGTGGGATGTCTAATACTGGAAAATATTTTTTGTTCTTTAAAAACGCCTACACAAATATAATGTGCAATGTTTTTTTGAAGATATATTGCTATTTAAATACATTTTGATAGAAGTTACTCCTTGAAAATTTCTTATGGTCGGACTATCAAATCACGAAAAAAATGTGACAACAGTAAATTGTTGTAATTAAATGTTAATTATTAAACAAATGCTGTTGAGTATGCCCAATTTAGTAATCTACTTAGTAATATAATAAAAAATGTACACTTAGATTTAAACTTCAATATTGGAATAGTGTAATTTTCTCTCATATGCAAATTGGAATTAAAATAAATGCGTAAATTATAGTGTGAAGTTTCCTTTTCCCAATCCGTATTCGAAAGTGGCAACACTGTTGTTATGGTGACGAGAATTTGTCAACAAATAATTGCTTGTTGTCAGGTGATTTACGAAGACTGCTCGGTGATAGAAATAAAGTTTTTATGATAATAACAAATGTCGTACAGAGATCTAAGAAGTAAGTGACTATCAGAGATTGCAATTCTGAATAGATACCCAAAGTATCGTTCATCATCATCATCATTAGGTTATTTTTGTCTCCACTGCAGGAGCACAACCCTCTCTCATCTGCCGGAGACAGACGCAGGATTCGGCCTACACTCCCCGCGCTGGCCAGACGGGTCGGGGAGGCCTGATTGATGTTTTATAATGTATTTCCATAATCGCCTTGTACGACATCCACGGAAAGAGTTGGAGTGGTCCTATTCTACTCTATCGGAAACCACACGGCACTAAGTATCGTTAATTAGAGTTTAAAAGTTATAGGGGGTTTTTGATGGCCGTACCAAAGTAAGCCTTATTCTGCCTGATTTCTGACGAACCATAGTAAATAGTGAGTTACTGATTTAGTCGACTGTTCACATAAATTAGTCAAATCTAGTCTCAATAAATCATAGGTTGGTCCTCCGTTCAAAACTTACAGGGAATTGAAAGTGCCCATGCCAGAATGAGCCTTTTTCTGGGCTGGGCATCTAATATCTCCGATAGCGAGCTGTAAATTGCTCTCGTTTTATCTACGTAATTAAAAAACCGAATACACCATTATTTAAAAAGATGTCTTATTGTTGTTTTAGCTTCGCACAACGATCTCTATGTACTACTAGATGGAGCGTTCCAAACAATCGCTCTGTTCCACGCAAGTAGCCACAACTCTTTCACATTCACGATGAAACTTGTGCAGTTACTACGCAGAACAGTAAATGATTACTAAATATTGACGCTACGGTTAAATAATGTCAATATTTAGTAAATAATTAAATGTCCTGAGTAGTAACTGCACAAGTTTCAAAGTGAATATGAAAGAGTTGTGGCTACTTGCGTGGAACAGAGCGATTGTTTGGAACGATCCATCTAGTAGTACATAGAGATCGTTGGCTATGCATAATCTTTATATTATTATACATAAACAAACTTTATATTAAACGATGCGTTGCTGGAAGCTTGTGGCGACATTTCTTCACAGCGCTAACGTGTAGGAAGCCGTGGTCTATTCTATTTTCTTGTCTAAATGTACCAAGTAAACTTATATGCAAAAAATAATTTTGACTGACTCTGTTACATCGAATACCAAAATGATATGTACCTAATGAATGAGGTATCCTGATATTCAAGCTGACGATCACGATGCAGGATACACGGAGCTATTCACAGGCGCTCAAGCTGCCCAATTTGATCGCTTGTTATCAGGAAATAGGTCGACGAGGTTTGGATGTCCATGCTCATACTTCATGTCCTTACAGATTTCAGCGAAGCCATGCGCGCCCTGGGTTTCCCCCGTCCTATATCCCTGGAGAGCTTCAGGACGCCCAACTGGGAGTTGGTGGAGGAGTGCCTGCGCTGGCTGGCGGCGCGCGTGGAGCCCGACGCCGCGCTAGCCGGAGGCCGGGGCTCCACGGAGCAGCGCGTGGCGCTCGTCACGCACGCCACCGCGCTCTGCGTGAGTGCGCATGCGCTGGGTACAGCTGACCTGCTGGAACCGCTGGAACCTTTTCATGATAACCTTTGTTCTCGTTCACTAAAACCCCCCATGAAGCATTTGAGAGACTTCGGGATATGCGAAATGCATGCATCATGAGTCATTTTTGAGCCCCTCCCCCCATTCTTGTATGGATCTATGTACCCGCGTCCCTGATGACCCCTTTTTGTCACATCTTACGACACACAGGGAATACCGTGTCCAGATTCGTTGACTTGGACACTAGGAGATGGGCCCATAACCTAACCACTATCTAATAATACGTTTAAAATATCATAAGATAGGTGATGCAGTATACCTACTATCAAGACCACATACCAGGAGTACATGGCGTATCAGAAGATGGTAGCAAAGTTAGTAACAAACCAAAAGTTTCGGCTAGCGCCAAATCTGTCCCACGAAAAGCGACTGTTAGCTACTACTATAACAAAATAACTTTGACCACCTCTCTCTCACTCCCATTACAGTCATAAAGATGATGGTCGTTTTGCTCCCAGCAACCGATTACAATAAGTGATACGCAGGATCGGATTATCTATTAGAGGCAGTGTAGGCAACTGCCTAGATGGCTTAGGCCCCGCATCAGCAAGGGCGCCTCGAGTTTTTTGATTTTTCAGACTTTTTTGAAAATGTTTCTTAGAATGAATAGAGGAGTAGACGTGGGCGTTGACGTGGGAACGATGTCCACGCGTGCGGAGCGTTGCATTGTGGTAGAAAAACTATATTTCAGGAAGTTAGAACACGGTTAAGGGGGCCCGACACGTGCATTGCCTAGGGGCTCCGACATGGTTAATCCGGCTCTGGTGATACATCAATGAAAATACCATATAACTTATTGTTACTGGTAACTGTTTTTTTATAATAGGTTTTACGGCCTTGGGAGCGAGCCCTTTGTAGCCTGTCTGTAACTTTCCCTATTCACTATTCTTTACAAAATAAAAGGGGATAGAACCGATCTGGCATATCGACCCGCCAGCTTTCATACAAAAAAGTTCGAACTTCTTTATACACTATTTTCTAGTTTTTTCATTACAGTTTTTTAGAGAGTTGGTGTGACCAGGTTCCTTCTGCCAGGAAGCTATATCTTTCAGCACTCCCGGGCGAACCTGAAGTTGAACGGCAAGAAGCTGTACGGCGCCGACGGATGGGCGGTGCGCGAGATGCTGAAGGTGGCCACACTCCTGCGCGCCGCGCTGCACGCGCCCGCGCCCGCGCCCGAGGACCACCAGGCAGATGGTCACACCCTCACTTACGACGTCAGCGGCCGGGTAAATGGATTTCATTATAAAACATCCATCAGGCCTCCCCAACCCGTCTGGCCAGCGCGGGGAGTGTAGGCCAAATCCTCCGTCTGTCTCCGGCAGATGAGAGAGGGTTGTGCTCCTGCAGTGGAGACAAAAATAACCTGATGATGATGATGGTCATCCCTTAGTCCACTGCTGGACATAGACCTTCCCCAATGAACGCCACCACACCCGGTCCTCCGCCCTCCGTATCTAGATCCGCGGTCTTCACTCCAGAACTCATCTGCCCAACGACCGTCGGTTCTGCGACAGATGTGGCCCGCCCACTGTCACTGATCCTTTCGGCTATGTCTGTTGGGAGAGGCCTATTTCAAGCAGTGGGCTCTTACAGGCTGATGATGATGTCTGTCACCTTCGTTCTTCGTCGGATCTCTTCATTACAAATCATATCCTTCAAAGAAACCACGAGCATAGCCCGTAGCTCGCGGATCGACTTGAAATTTATAGATCAGGCCCACCGGATTTAATCAATCTACGAGTAGCTACTATTTAATACACCATAGGAATTCTTTGAATGGGAATATTTTAATGACGCGCAGTGCTCAGTACGCAGACACAGCTCGTTCTTAATATGAGACGTATTCCAGGATGAGGGTTTTCACCAGGTATTTCACGTTTTTCTTTCAGCTGGGAGAAATCAAGCAAGCTCGAGCTCTCGCCATGGATATAACTGCCCAAGGCGCCTTTCTTTACGACCTACTTGCCAAGGAGACGGAAAATAAAGTAAGTTGCTTCGTTTATTCTGCTTTCTGTCGTTCCTCAGCAGCGACGTAGAGTTTTCACCTTCATGATAAGAACCATTGAGGTTCTTATCATGAAGGTGAAAACTTTTTGGAGGGCGCCTCCGCCCTTGTTCCGTTTCAATTATTCACTATACAATACAATACACTTTTTTGTACAAACAAATACAGTTACAAGTTTTAAAAGTAACAAATATAACAATCATCATCATCGTCATGGCAGCTCTTAGACGTTCACTGCGGGACATAGGCCTTCCCCAATGAACTCCACCACATCTGGCCCTCTGCATACTGCCGCTACCGGCCACCTTCTTCAGGTCGTAGGTCCACCTGGCGGCGGGGCGTCCCACCCTGCGCAAGTCGGCCCGCGGTCTCCACTCCAGAACTCGTCCGCTCCAATATTAGTTATTATTTAATACGACCATTAAAAAAATCATTTTGCTAACTTTATCCTTCCTACTAATATTATAAATGCGAAAGTTTGTAAGTATGGATGGATGTTTGTTACTCTTTCACGCTTCAACCACTGGACGGATCGTGATAAAATTTAGTACACATATAGGTTAGGTCCTGGAATAGGACATAGGATATTTTTTACCCCGAAAAAATAGCCTGTTCCTACGGGAAAACATAATTATTTGTGATTTTAACTTGTCCACGCGGACGAAGTCGCGGGCAACAGCTAGTTTTAATATAAATTAAAAATTAATGAGAACTAAGAGAGAGAACTAAAGTCGTCGACATAGCTCATAAAGTTAGTACGTTAAAGTGGCAGTGGGCTTGTCACATCTGTCGGAGAATCGATTACCTACTGTTGGGGTAAAAGAGTTCTCGAGTGGAGACCGCGACTGGGCAAGCTTAGTGTGGGACGCCCCCTGGCTAGATGGAGCGACGATCTGCGAAGGGCGGCTGGCAGTGACTGGATGAGAAGAACCTTGGGAGAGGCCTATGTATCTTATCTTATCTTCTTAGGGGGCCAGGAAGACCTGGCGACACTTCGACCCTTCAGGATCTTTTGTGCCAAACCCCTGACCACCAACGGTGCCCCGAGCCGATTTAGTGGACCTCACATACGCCTCAGAATTTCTTCTTCGGCATATGCAGGTTTCCTTACGATGTTTTCCTTCACCGAAAAGCCTGTGGTATTATAAATGAACCGTACTTAAGTTTCGTAAAACTCATTGGTACGGACGGGGTTTGTACCAGGACCTCATGAACGTGAGGCGAGTGCACAACCAACCGGCTACCGCGGCTCATGACGCACCTCACTACCCTCACACTCATCCATAATTTGCATATGTAAAACAGTCGACTCTTTTAGGCTGATGATGCCGAATAAGGCCGAAAAACGAAGTGGTGTCTAAAGGAAGGGCCGTCGAAGAAGACTGCAGTCCACATTCACATAAAAACGTGAAGCCACGACAGTTTCTTAGCTTTTCAATCAAAGAAAACTCATTTTAAAAGTATCTTAGTGCCGTGTGTTGCTAATGGAAGAGAGCTTATTTTCGTATGCATAGGAACAACGCGAGCAAGCCCTCTCTCGCCCCCTGGACATGTCCGCGATGGAGGCCTGCCTGCGCCGCGCCCTGGACGCCGTGTCCAGCAAGGTGGCGGCCGGACGGGAGCAGATCGACAACGTGGCCGCCAGCGAGTCGGCGCTCGACGCCAAGCTGGAGCGCAGGAAGGCGGAGCTGCAGAGGGCGGAGAAACGGCTGCACACTGTGCAGAAGATTAAGTAAGTACATCAGCCTCCCCAATAGAATACCACTTTTGGTAAGTTGTCCATTGGGGGATTTGCCGTAGTCACCGCGCTCGGCAGGCGGACTGGTGATCGCAGTAATGATCTTAACCCAGGAGAACGCCGCTGCCCGTCCCTGGTGCAAGATAGGGGTGGCCCTATTCTAAGCCGGGAACCACACGGCAAGTAAGTACCTATCATACTAATTTGCCGTGTGGTTGCCGGTAGAGTAGAATAGGACCACTCCAACTCTTCCCGTGGATGTCGTACAAGGCGACTAAGGGAATACATTATAAAACATCAATCAGGCCTCCCCAACCCGTCTGGCCAGCGCGGGGAGTGTAGGCCAAATCCTCCGTCTGTCTCCGGCAGATGAGAGAGGGTTGTGCTCCTGCAGTGGAGACAAAAATAACCTGATGATGATGATACTAATTGCAGAATTACCGGCGTCGCTGCCACATGCTAGCGGCGACACATGCCGAGTCAGGGTCTGTCCACTGTCGCGACACACGGGCCTCCAGGCTGCGCCCTCGCGGGCTCCCAACCATAGAATACTTAATAATACTACGTATCCCAACGTAGACTAGACAATGAAAGGTAGAAGTTCTATTGTGTCTCGTTGGGTGCCCGCGAAGCGATATGTCATGTTTTGTCCACGATATTTATGTTTTCTATTTGTTTGTCAACTTGTGTTGCGTCAGTGAATAAATGTATATCTATCTATCTAATTGTTGAGGAGCTGTGTGCTGAAATAATTTGCTGCAAATATAAACCAGGTGAAAGTTTATTAGCTAAAAGAAAAACTGGGGTATAAAAACAAAAGACTTGTATCAAAAAGGAAATATAAATCTGCCAGTACGCAACACATCAAATCATCATCATCATCAATCAATCATCAATCATTGCTAAGATGGATTTGCTTAGCAACGTTAGTATGGGTACATTCCCGGCAAAGTCAAAGTCAAAATCATTTATTGCATATGAGTACACTTGGTACATTTATACACGCCATTTTTTTTGTCGACTACCGCTTCCTAGGTGTTAGCGCTGTGAAGAAGAAACGGCGCAACAAACTGCACGCAACACATCTTTTAAAAATCAAGTTTGCATACAATTAATAAAGAATTTGCGAAGCTGAATTAACATTAGTACCAGGCATCTTTGGCACTCTATTCGAGCCGACAGATGTTGCTGAAGCCTGTCACTATACGTGCGTGAGTATGTGTATATTACAGGAGGGCTACTGCACCCCGCGCGCGAACATAGTCGTCCGTGAGAGGGACAAAGTTATAGTCAACAACATAAGTGCTCCTCTGTCTAACTTAGAGCGTCTATCTTTTGGCGCCGGTCGATGTAACTTTGCCGAGTCGAACGGCAGCTGCCCAGTAGCGGATACTGCCAGCTGTGCTCTGTTTTGCGGGCAACGTTAAACGGGGGGAGGTGAGAGACGCTACGTAAAGTAGTAATGTTTAGTATTCTGTGGCAATAGGCCTGATCTCTAACGACCTACGTACATATCAAGGACTTCTTTTAGTTGAAGAATCATTTTCTAAGTTGACTTGGTTGTTGCAATCAGCTGCCTGCCTACTCTAGTTAGTTGAAGATGTTTTATCATTTAATTTTGTGATATCCTGCTATTTGTCGTGTTGGAATTTTTAGGTGTTTAAAAGCTAAGTCGTGTAGAAGAGGACTAAGTACAAAATTTTGGATATTACCTACTGCTGGTATGTTTTGTATATGAACCAACATACTTGCTTGTGTTGTGTTGTCTTTGGGTTGTTTTAGTACTACTACAGAGTTAAACTTAATTTTTTTACAATCTTTGTTCACTTTTTCAATGAAAGACTGGCTACCCATAGAACAGGGAATCCTAGTTTGGGAGCCAGGCTACTGCGTGTAATAATATATCTACATAGATATGTCTAGTATAAGGACCCTAATGTTCTTGAACCAATAAAGTTATTTGTGTTTGTATTGTATAATCCTGGATATACTTCGTAAGAATTAATAATTGAACCAATAAAATACTTATTTATGCTATTTTGTATTTATTGATATATTTGACAAGATGTGATTTTTCTTAGGGGTGACAGAGAACATCAAATGTAGTAAAACATATTTAAAATATACTATGAACTATAAATAGCCAGTATCAATTATTCCAACATTTAAACACTTAAATACTGTTTAAGATTTATTTAGAATCCAGACATAGACAAGACCATAGACCTCTAAACTCTCTCTTGGTAGTTCGACACTACACAAAGCTTAAGGTATACACATAATACAATAGAAGAGACGCTCTAAAATGTCAAGTAATTCATTTAGTCAGCTATTTATTATTGCAGACCAGCGTACCAAGGCGAGTTGACAGCGCTGGAGAATGAAATAGAACAGCTGTGGGACCAGTACGTACTGCGGTACCGATGCGTTGAGGCGCTGAAACATCAGCTCAGCGTACTGGAGAGCGCCCAAGCAGAGGTCAGGTTTTTGATCGCCTGCACATTTATTATTAGGGGTTTCTTTGAACGATATAATTCGTAATGAGGAGATATAAGACGAAGACCGAAGATAACATAGCCGAAAGGATCAGCAAGCTGAAGTGGCAGATCCGTCGGGCGTTGGGGCAGACGAGTTCTGGAGTGGAGACCGTGGGCCGGCACGGCTGGGGGGCTGAATACGGAGGGCAGCAGTGGGTGTGTTGGCGTTCATTGGGGAAGGCTTCAACAATGTGCAGCAAGAAATTATGCATATAAATATACCAAGTAATTTTTTTTTCGCATACTATTCTAAGGATACTGTAGAGCTACGTAATCTATCCCAAAAAGAAGGTATGAGAGCTCTGTCAACAGCAAAAAAGTCGGGAGATCTCGCTTCGACAAACATACTCTACGCACTGCAAAAGTGTGGTATGGTAACTTTCTGAGAATGCTGTAGGCATTATACTGCACTCTCAGAGTTAGTAATGCAGCTGGGAAGTAAAATTACAATGTAATTAAATCCTAAAAAATACTAAATGAAAATGTAGGTGACTCTGTTTTGAATTTGTTAAAGGCTGCAGAGGAACAGCAAGCAGCGATCATGCAGCTCATTCATAAGTACGAAGCTGAAGATGTTCTGGGGAAACTCAGCGATTCAGGTAGAAAATGAAATAATATTGCGACAGTAGTACATTATATTGTAATTATTATAATTGATGATAATGTAAAGAAGATTATTTTATGCTTAGATGAAATTGATTCGAGCGACGAAGGCAAAGAGTTGAGTGAGGCTGTAAAGCAACCGCGACCTGCTACTAGACCCAAAACTAGGCTCAGGATCAAGACAGCAGGTTTGTCGATATTGCGCTTAGACAGAAACCATATGAGAATTTGTTATTATCTCCTATTACGTTAATTTTTTCATTATATGTAGAAATATAGCTAGTATATACACTAGCTTACAGTGTAAAAGTAGGGATAGTCAGGGTACTTTAGCCGTTGTAGCTATAGGAAAACGTTCCTAGAAGACTGTTCATAATATCTAAAGATATTTCGATCGGCATTTACAGATTTTGAAAACTGACGCATGACGCCCTACGTTTATAACAAAAAGGATTTCGCCTTACATAAACTTGAAGAACGCTAATCGTCATGTAAAAATTATGCGTTATGTAATTTTAAATTAATTATTTTTGGCTAAATTAAAGGATCAAGTTCATTATTTTTAGTTTAGTGTACAATTAAATCTTTAAAAACGAACTATTTATTGTTATTAACATGCAATTGTACCAACAGCATTTAGTTCCTTTCTTGTTATGTTGATGATCTTTTTTTTTCATTTCTCAACAATTACTTTGGCAGCACAGAAAATCCTAGTTCGGAATTAAACTAAGAAGTATATATGAATGTGTATGTATTTATAAAATATAGATTTTAATGTGTAGGGACGGGGGCTGCCGAAGCCCGCCGAGCTTTTGGCAGCATGGCGACGCGGGACTCGCTCGATGAAATCCGCGATGAAGACGACTCCAGATCTGACTCTGACTTCTCTGATCGACAGATTTATGGTAAGTAGAATATTTTCATGATTAATCGGAAGATTTGTATAACCAGCTTGTTATATCACTTCTGTTTCTTCGTCCATCGTCTTAGGGAAGAACTTAAGCATATTTAATGCACGCCACTATTCCTCAATCTTGTTCTTTTCTTATATCTATTAATACTTTATTGTACACGATAACTTAAAATAATACACAGGCTTGATTATCTCTATAAAGAGATTTCTTCCGACTAATCATTGTCTAGATTCATTTCTCTATCATACTGCATCTCTTCGTCGGCCTTTTCTCCATAGCCAATTATTTTGGGTCTCCTTATGCCATCATATTAAATATGTTAGTAAACATGACCTTCTCATCTTATCGAGTATATCGCTCTGAATGATGTCTTTGAACGCGGCTTCAGTTCTTCGGTTCAGTTCGATATGTTGGACTTGTAATGAAAGCATTAAATATTTATATTCTATGGTATTAGCCTCACTGTTTGTTCTCTGTGGTTAATGGCGATTCTAAAATTATACGCAATTACATTAGACGAAAGTTTTATTTAAAATTAAAAATACAACACGATGTAAGGCATCTAAAGTATACAGTCCCAAAATTCTCGACTGGTGATGACAACATTGCCGTGTGGTTTCCGGTAGAGTAGAATAGGACCACTCCAACTCTTCCCGTGGATGTCGTACAAGGCGACTAAGGGAATACATTATAAAACATCAATCAGGCCTCGCCAACCCGTCTGGCCTGCGCGGGGAGTGTAGGCCAAATCCTCCGTCTGTCTCCTGCAGTGGAGACAAATATAACCTGATGATGATGACAATTTTAACTCCTGAGCAGGTGGTGGTGACAGCGTATCATCTCGCTGGTCCCGCGCCCGGCCCCGTCCCGCTACCCGCACCCTGGCCGCCGCTGACGACGATGACTTCGCTGATCTCATCGAAGGTAATCCTCAAGGTGCCTCTCCATGAATTTTTTTAACCACGTGTATCTTTATACAGTAGAGTAGATTACGTCTCAGTCACTACAATGGAACTTCCAGAGATTCCCTTTTAAGTAACTAACTTTATGTGATCCGAGTCTATGAAAATTGTACATTCTTTGTCAAGCTTCTGTTTTCCCAAGAACATTTTCGTTGGCGTCTGACGCTCTATTAAGCGAGTCTCGCTTTTACTTCCGTAAGTTTCGTAGCTTTTATAACCTAAGTGTGGTTAATTACTGTATCTTATTCTTAGGTGTGGAAGGCGGCGAACGAGAAGATTCTCTAGGCAGCTCCTCTGAGAGCGAGCTGAGGCTGACCAGCGCAAGACCTAGCGCTGCCCCCGGCCGCACCTCGGCACTCAGCGACAACGAATTTTAAAATCTTTACCACTTAATAGTTAGTTTTAGATAGATGTACAGTGGGTATGTCATTCTCACATGGCCTGGCGGTATGCAAAAGTTTGTCATCCGTTTTCGCTTGCAAGAAACAGTGTTGCCAACATGTGTAAATCTTACGTTTTGTTTACTATTTTACCGACTCCATTCTGTCAATATTACAGAAATGAAACGTTGATTTAAAATTTGTTTTGTGACATAGTTTAAAGTTTTTGGAGAACAATTAGTTGTGTATTTGTTTTTTCCAAAATAATGTATCCTTTGGGCTCTGTGATAGTGATAGTTTGAGTATATTATGCAACAAATGTCTGTACACTATGAAGGAAACATAAATAACTTGACTGAGCTGATCTTCTTAAAGCAGTGAACTTCCTAACCTCAAACCTTACTAAAGCTTACTATCAACGTTAGTAAGGGAAGTCTGACTATATCAGGACCAGCGTTGTTCTGAGACACTCTGATAGTGATAGTAAACAGAAAATAGAAAGACATCGTGATTAGACTGATGGCATTGGTGCCAATGTCTTACATGTTGAAGGAATGAATTTGAACGAACCTTTTCATTCAATTCAATTACTTTTTTTTTTAATTTCCTTCTTTGTTTCCTCTTTGTACTTCCTACAGACAAAGGGAGTCAAAAATGATCGAAACATTTGGGCAAACGTTCGACATGATAATGGAGGGGGCATAAAGCCACGGCGCGTTTTATTTAAGCATTGTGAGAGGTTACCTTATTTTGTTTTTTATTTTCTTTCATGAGACTTATCTATACTTATAATAAAACTGTAACTGGTCTATGTCTGTACATGAGAGATATTTAAAAAAAATTATGAGGGGCCAATAGAAGCTAAAACAATTTTTTTTAGAATTTTTGTCTGTCTGTCTGTCTGTCTCTCCGTCTGTCTGTATGTATGTTTGTTACCCCATCACGCAAAAACTACTGAATGAAATTTAATGCAGTTTTCACAGTTATCTTGCTGGTGGTCTAACTTAAAAAGCCAAAGCCATTATATCGGATGATAATAAAGCGGAGCGGAGAATAGAGCGGAGCCGCGGGCACAGCTAGTAATAAATAATTGTCTAGTGTAAGATTTTTTGTTTCTGAGTGAAGCAGGTTAGTGGACATTAAGTCTTTTCTAAAAAGTACTTTCAGCACTGCTCGTTGCGCACGTTCTACTTCTATATGAAGTGAGTGAGGTAATTATACAGTTCATGACGGCTCGCCCCACTCCTTCTCTAAATCGCTTACATTATGCGTTATATTGTAACTAACATACTGACGATCGGATTAGCTCAACCCTCGCGGTAAGTAGTGGGGCATGCCATCGTGGCTTAAACGACTTGAACTTTTATTGTCTTTTCATGAATTCACTGTATTTGACTAAGAATTGTATAATAAAACAACATTATTATTATAAAACATTTTAATTTCGACTTTGCCTTACAAGCGGCACTTTTGTCAATAATAATCATATAAAAATAAATAAATAATATCTTAGTGCAATCGTTTTTAAAATATAGTGTAGCATAGTACAAAGAAAAACATTCAAACAATTAATCTTTACAGACTCTTAAATTATATTTTGTATTTACAAAGCATTTAAATTTAATTAAACTAAGAAATAGATTCGCCTGAGTATTACAAATATTACATTCAAATCCCGGTTTCCGTTTATTTAGTAGCGAAGCACCTACGATAGCTTTATTAATATTCCTTATCAACTAATGTAATTTATTATTATCAGGGATCGGAATCAAGCATTCATTTGTGTCCTTGGACGGAATGTTTATGTTAATATAGATATTCCGGAATTTTTTATCAGATTTATTTAAAAATTTGTTTGGAATCCTTTTGGATTTATTTATGCACTTAACTCATACCGTAATATAAATATGGACATTCTATAGAGCTCATTTAATCTGCAATTCCCGGATTAAAATTCGTTGTAAATGTGAAAGTAAGTGAAAATTTTATGAGTTAGGCTAGACGATGTAGGGTAAAAAAAATTAGACATTTAGACATTGATTTATCTATAAATTAATCTAGCGAGCCATATTTTCGTTGCAACTACGTAAATTAGCTACGTAGGTTAGCTAGAAGATTTTTAAGAAAATTATACGAAAGGATGAGCTTATTTCTAAATAAGCTCATCCTTTCGTATAATTTTCTTTTCTTAGTGTTGTTCTTTGTATATTTGTATGTACAATAAAGTATTAAAATAAATAAATGACTACGTAATTTCGATCCCTGATATTATATAGAAGATATCGATAACTCAAAAAAAAATATTGCCTAATAGATATATCATCTAATTGCTTAACAGATTAAATTCCAATATATTAGAATGCGTTAAGTAAGACCTAAATGTGTTAGAAAATTGTTGCAATTGATAAAAGTAATGGTAACAAAGTTATTTTAGTTAACACAGTGTTATACATATACAAATAATAAAGCTAAATTCCAAATTATCATACACTTGCCGTTAGACAAGTACGAAATATAAAAAGTGTACTATTCAGTGCATGTGTACTTGATATTCAAGTGATACTCGTTGTCAATCATAATCAGTAATCGGAATAGATATAGCAATTTCCGGACCTCAAACATGCATGTTAATATGGACATGCCACCGGGATCCCGGGATTTTAAAATTAACGAAAACTTTCGAATAACCTGTGCAAAAGATTTGTGAAATTATCGCCGCGAAAAGAATTGGGTGTAAAAATGATGCCCCAGTACCGGGCAGGAATTCTACGTTTCTTTTAGGTCAAGTAAGAGGCATAGAAAAAACTGATTCTGACAAAAGTTGCTGGCCATTATGCTCTTATATCCAATGTCTTCCAAATATGGATGGAGGCAACTCTCACCCTTAACTTGTGAAATGTATATACATACATTGATAATAATTTGACTCAAATTATTATCACTACTACTATTAGAATCACTACCTAATTAATATTTTTTTCAATCCAGTGAATCCCGGGTAAGGTTTTTAAAAACGGCATGTCCATACTATGACAGCATGTCGCAAGTACCAACAATAGCTCTACATATTCCGATCACTGGTCATAATCGACTTTGAAGTAACTTATATTAGAAATAAACAAGAACTAGTTACTAATTCTAATCTAGAATAAGGTATATAAAACGAATTGAGCAAATTTAGATGTTATAACAGTTATTTACAGACCAATAGAATTGCTCATTCCTCACGACAATTTGGCACCGTTTAGGTACATCGGACTTTCAGTTGAAATGTACAAAACTAGAAACTAAGTACAGTTAACAAAATATGCTAATTGATTAACATGATTCATAGAGATACTACTCGGCACTATCAGAGTGAGAATTAACGCTCTGTTCCATGCAAGTAGCCACAACTCTTTCACATTCACGTTGAAACTTGTGCAGTTACTACGCAGAACATTTAATTATTACTAAATATTGACGTATTAAATGTTCTGCGTAGTAACTGCACAAGTTTCAAAGTGAATGTGAAAGAGTTGTGGCTACTTGCGTGGAACAGAGCGATTGTTTGGAACGCTCCATCTAGTAGTACATAGAGATCGTTGGTGTGAATTTACCCAAGAACATGAATACCAAAGAATATCTCTATGTATCAGTTATTGTCTAAGAACTAGATAAATAAAACTTACAAGTAGCGTATAACACAGATATTTGACGATATTACACAAGTTTACATTGTTTCGCGATTAGTAAAGTGACAGTTGAGTTCTTACCACGACATACTAAATGAGTAGAAGTGATTGTAGGCCGCAGAGATAGATGTGGGAATAACAGATGGTGCTCTGAGTGAATGTAAGATGAGGACATCGAGAAGTGGAATGGGGGAGTAGGTGATATTTTTATTTTTCTATAAGATGTTTTAATTTTGTTTACGTCAATATAACACCTATCATCCCCAAGGGGATTACTGAGCCTTCCATAGTATCAACAGTTCGGTTGCACAAAGGAACCAAATATTGAACCTTAAGTAGTTACCGGACAAAACAACCGAAATACTGAGATAGAGGGACTTAAAGAAGAAGTAGCAAAGTTGCAGATCGCACAACAGAGACCCTTAAGTAAGATTGAAAAGGTTGATTAAATCAAGTCAATTAAAGGTTATGTTAAATATTAGATATGAATATATTGAGGTGATGATAATGAATGATACATGAAAGTTATTAGACGATGGAACGCGTAGAAGATAACAAACATAAGTACATAGAAATTATAGTTAGACTAAGAAAATATATATTTGCCGTGTGGTTTCCGGTAGAATATAGGACCACTCCAACTCTTCCCGTGGATGTCGTACAAGGCGCCTAAGGGAATACATTATAAAACATCAATCGGCCTCCCTAACCCGTCTGGTCAGCGCGGGGAATGAGTGTAGGCCAAATCCTCCGTCTGTCTCCGGCAGATGAGAGAGGGTTGTGCTCCTGCAGTGGAGACAAAAATAACCTGATGATGGTGATGATGAAGAAAATATATAGATATAATGTAGTCAGGAAGTGATTTGGAAATGTCAGTGGATCAAATAAAGAGTATGTTTAATAGAATGAGTTTCATCTAAAGATTTAGTTAAAATAATTATTTACAGTAAAAATGCAAGAAATCTATAAGAAAATCGTAATAAAACCTTAGTGAAGTATGGTAAGAACTCAGATTTAAGATAAATGTTAGTTTTATTTGTAAACCTAAAGTTAATACAGTGCATCAGTTAGTAAAAATACATCTAGTTAGTTGTTTTTGTAGAGTTATATATTAGTAAAACAATATTTACAAAAGTCAGTAATATTTCTTAGACTACGTCCTGTTTAGTTTGGTATGATATAGCTTACAATTAGAAGCACAAAAATATATAAGTACCTATAAGTAGTTTTTTTGGGCCTAAAGATATATTTTAAAATATGGAATATCCTGGTCACGGCACCATTTGTTACGGAAACAAAAAATATATTTTGGTTAATAATGGAGACCTAAATAAAATAATGTTGTCAAATTAATGTTACAACAAGTGAGTGCTTGTTTTGCTACTTAGGAAAAGGGCTCAAATAAGGTCCCTTAGTTGACTCGGAACGCTACCTACTAGGATCGTGGTTTTAGTTAACTAATTCCATTTAAATTATTATTTTAGTTGACTCGACCTGCTTGGAATATAAGTCAAAAAATCTTGTTTGATTGACATTCTAGTACAGTCAGGTAATAAAATGGTATTTGAAAGAAAAGTATTAATTAGACCCATGTATTAAAAACAATAAAAATCACAATAAGAATAGTGATAGTTAGATAAATCAAAGCGTTCTGAAACAGAATCTATTATATATTCGAAAATTGGTATGGAACAACATTAGAACAACTGATAGGGAGTTTCATCTAAATTATATTATAATAAAGTTCATCATAGCTATCATTAAAAAAAAACGGTAGCTAGTGGCTACCTACGTTCCGAATCGACTAAAGAGCCAAGCCAAATGAGGTTAACTAGCAGCTGATGTCCATTCGCAGGAATATCCCTTTCACGATGTATTCGTCACAAAGTGGCCCAGTAACCATCGATTTTGTAATACTCTCTTTAATAATTATTCAATAAATATTTGCTTTCTTCGAGCCTGATCACGGCACGAGTTCTGAACCGGCTAGCATTGTTTCTATTTTAAAATTAAAACTAACGACTGTATATTATACGACAAATCGATTTTCGTTCTGGAACATTGGAAGCGAACTGAACAAAGTGGAGCTCGGAGTCCATCGGCAGCTCATAATTCGTTGTGTTCATAGCGACGAAGTGCCCTGCAGTACCGCGATTCGGTGTTGGCAGGGACTTCAAGAGGTGTGGCTGGTGTCGCTGGTGGCCGAAGTGCTGGCGAGCGAGTCGTGCTGCTCGCCTGCGCCAGCGCCCGCGCACGCCGCGCCCACGTGCGCGTGCGCGTGCGCATGCCGGGTCTCGTCGCACACCGCTATGAACTGCTCCGCGTACGCCCTGAAAATGAATTATCAAACATTAATACTGCTGTGTGGTCTCCCTCTTATAATAGGGCCACCCCCAGTGTATGACTAGTTCGACTAACCCCTGCATTTCAATTCCCCGTGGTACAACCAGTTAGATATTGCAGCAGCCACAGAATTAATTGGACTACCGGTAATTTTACTGCCCCGTGGTTCCAACATTATAAAACATCAATCAGGCATCCCCAACCAGTCTGGCCAGCGCGGGGAGTGTAGGCCAAATCCTCCGTTTGTCTCCGGCAGATGAGAGAGGGTTGTGCTCCTGCAGTGGAGACAAAATCAACCTGATGATGTGGTTCCACCAGTTGGACATTGCAGTTGTACCACGAGTCGGCCCCGGTCTTCCCGTGGGTGTCGTCAAGGCGACTAAGGGATTCAACGGGCAGAAGCGTTCTCCTATGTATATTAAGATCATTACTGCGATCACCGATCAGCCTGTCAAGTGTGGTGATTATGGCAAATCCCCCAATGGGCAGGCCACCAAAAGAGGCATTCTGTTGACGAGGCTTGTAGATGTATTTCGATTCTGTTGGTGCATAGCTATTTTACATATAAATGACTATGAAGACTGCTCTGAGAATTTTTATAAGCTCCTGAATGAAATTAAACAGTGCTTGATGCGACTTACCATCAGAACATGATATTTATGTATTTTGAGCTAAAGGTATGATGCCTCGAATGACTGTTGTGAAATTTAAAACCAAAGAAACAGATAATAAAGTACTGTGTCTGGGTGTAACACTGGTTGTCTGTAGAATGCCTGTCGAGACTGGTGAGTAACGTTAGCGCAGATATGTTTGGGTCGCATGCGCTTGATCGAGCGTGAGCCCCGCATGCAGCCACATTCGTCAGATTCTGTTTTAGTCATTAATTTCCCCAGTCTTGCATTCCTCATTAGTCAGAAAAAAAAACGAACAACCATTTAAACACTAGATAATGTGGAATTATCTTTTAGTACATCTTCGTAAATCATTTCAAAAATTTGTTCAATGTGGAGTGAAAACGTGTGAGTGTGAGTTTCTGATGAAAGTGGAGACTGACGAATGTGGCTTAAATCACAGTTATCTGTCTATGCCGTTGTATGTGCGCTCGAGGTCTGCGTCGATGACGCGCTCTCGCTCGAAGACTTGGTGCAATAGTGTTGGATCGCTTAAGCGAGCATGAGCCCCGTTTACAGCAGATCCAGCTGTGTGTAGTTACCTGTCGAGGCCGGTGTAGGTGCGCGTGAGGTCTGCGTCGGCGACGCGCTCGCGGCCGGCGGCGCGCCGCTTGCGGTGGATGCGCTCCAGGGAACGCGTGAGCTGCGAGTCCCGCTCGCGCCCCTCGCGCCTGCGCCGCTCTCCTCTGCCGTATTCGCGCGGTGAACGTCTTCGGCGTACACGCTGCAACGATCATAAATACGTAGACACTGACGTTAGGACTAGTTAGAAAACTCAGTCGCTCAGCGGGCTACGGAAGGAGCTATGCTGGGAATTTCCTAAAGGACAGAATCCAAAATGTGGTGATCCGCCAGAGAACTAAAGTCTTCGAAATAGCTCAAAAAGTTATTATGTCGGAGTGGCAGTGGGCTAGTCGCATCTGTCGGAGAATCGATTACCATTAGGGTAAACGAGTTGTCGAGTAGGGGCCGCGAGTGTCAGACAGGCGTCCTGGCTAGATAGACCGAAAATCTGCGTAAGGCGGCTGGCGGTCGCTGGATGAGAAGAACCAAGGGTCGGGTTCAGTGGAAAAGCCTATGTCCAGCAGTGGAATCTTGGAGGCAGATGATGAAAATGGTTTCGTACAGTAGCAAACAACAGAATTAGCATTCGTGTTTTTACGTGTTTTCCTATGGTCAGTCGAAATTTTGATTAGAGATATTCATCATCAGGTTATTTTTGTCTCCACTGCAGGAGCACAACCCTCTCTCATCTGCCGGAGACAGACGGAGGATTTGGTCTACACTCCCCGCGCTGGCCAGACGGGTTGGGGAGGCCTGATTGATGTTTTATAATGTATTCCCTTAGTCGCCTTGTACGACATCCATGGGAAGAGTTGGAGTGGTCCTATTCTACTCTACCGGAAACCACACGGCATATTTAGAGATATGCTTATATGAAATTGTTACTCACAGTATCATGCATGGGGTAGTATATGGGCGCATGGTGCGGCGGGGGGTGTGGTTGGGCGTGGGCGTGGGCATGAGCGTGGGCGTGGGCATGGGGGTGCGCGTAGGGCACGGGCGGCAGCGTGGCGTAGCGCTGCGGGACGAGCACGCACGGGGGGACGCGCCCCAGCTGCAACAAGAAACAACATCAATTAAATTAAACGTCACTTCAAGGAATTCATAGGTCGCTATTGAGTTATACTGGGATGGTATAAGACTTCACAGATCCTACTTAGGCAATACATAACACCGGTATGATATGAACAGTTGCTGGAGCATATCAAATACCTATCTGAAAAGCATTTAACTCCATCATATTTAATTATTAATTTCAATTAAACATAAGGAGACTATGATCCCCGAGTCAAACCGTTTAGACGGTTTTGGGAGACAATTTTTGTAAGAAAATGTTTTATTATATACGATTAATAAATTAAATTAAATAATAATAATAATTTGTCCAGAAGATAAAGGCGCCATTTTCTATACTTAATACGTTGTTGGAAAGGCAAAATTGTTGAAGTGTCAAAATAATTATTTACGGTCAACGATCTCTATCATCATTTATTTATTTACTAAATATTGACATTATTTAACCGTAGCGTCAATATTTAGTAATAATTAAATGTTCTGAGTAGTAACTGCACAAGTTTCATTGTGAATGTGAAAGAGTGGTGGCTACTTGCGTGGAACAGAGCGATTGTTTGGAACGCTCCATCTAGTAGTACATAGAGATCTTTGTTTACGGTACAAACAAAAACTTATAGGGACATCCGGGAAGTGCCAAATTAATTATTTTGGTACAAAATTTAAAATATCTTTATCTTAACATCCGTTTTTGATAAAACAACATATTGTATTATCACAATGGAATACATATTTTTTAAATTCTGTACCGTTAATCTTATTTTGGCACCTCAACAATCTTACCTTTCAAGCGACATTTTATATTTTGTGCAATGTATTTTTTGCAGCTGTCCACATATACACCGTAGCGGCGTGTTTTGCCCCTTGCAACACTGGGCTCTGTTGACATAGTTTTGAGATGGTTCTCTCGATTTTTGGGGAACAGTTTGTTGTGTATGTGTTTTTCCAAAATAATGTATACTTAGGGCTTTATTGTTTAGTAGTGATAGTATATTATACAACAAGTGTCTGTGCACTGTACACTGGGAAGGAATCATAAATAAACGTGACCAAACTGATCTTCTTAAATCAGAGAACTTCCTAACCTCAACCCTTACTAAAGCTTACTATCAACTTTAGTAAGGGATAATCTTGAATGAAGTGAAATAATTATCTAAGACTGGCTCAAAAGGACGTAGCTTCCAGAGCCGTAAAACACGTGAATTTTTTACATACGTTTAGAAAGAATTTGGAAGTAATCAAAGAGAACATAGGAGAACATTCACAAAACTTGTGCAGTTGCTACGCAGAACATTTAATTATTACTCAATAATTAAATGTATTGACGCTACGGGTAAATAGCGTACAAATTTAGTAAATAATTAAATGATATGCGTAGCAACTGCACAAATTTCAAAGTGAATGTGTACGTGTTGCGGCTCCCGGAGCTGCAGTTACGTGGAACAGAGTGATGGTTTGGAACGCTCCATCATAGAGATCGTTGGCAGTAACTAGGTATCAATAAATAATTCTCATTGTAAGAAAAGATTTAAAGAAATATTTAGGTAACTCGCTTACAGACACCAAGCATGTGAAACGCGACCCGGAAGAATTCCCAAATGTGACTAGTGTTTTATTAAACTAGACTTGGCAATACTGTTGCATTACAAAAGCCTTTGCATCACAAATACAAGTCACGTTTACTGGCTGACGTCAGCTGATCTAAAACAATAGGATATAAGCTGCGCGCGCGCAGATACTCTCAAACACTTGACACACTGACTGACATATCAAACTTTTGGAGACGTTCACAGCGTACAGCGTGTAAGGAAGATCGCATTTCTTTTTAGTTGACCGCCTCGACCTAGTTTGTCGTAAGACTCGAGAACCAGGGGTCGTGGTTTCGAGTCCTACTAAGGAGAGAACTTCGTACAATTTGTACAAGTTTATTCCCGTCTGAATGTTATATTTGTGAATTTTCTTGTACTGGAGAAATCTTTTCCAGGTACTAAATGATTAAATATTGTAAATGGATGGGGATTTGATCAGAAATGTTTAAAAATATATCCTACTAATATCATAAACGCGAAAGTTTGTAAGTATGGATGGATGTTTGTTACTCTTTCACGTAAAAACTACTGAATGGATTTTAATGAAACTTTACAATAATATAGCTTATATATCAGAATAACACACAGGCTACAATTTATAAAGATATTGTGTGAATTATCCTAAATATCAAGTTAGTAGGATAAAATCTACCATCTGCGAGCTATTCTGGTGAAAGTTTGGATATTTGGATGTTTGGATGTTTGTTACTCAATCACGCTTCCACCACTGGACGGGTCGTAATGAAACTTGGCGCACATATAGGTTATATAGGTCCTGGAATAGGACATTGGATAGAAATACATAATAATTTGTGATGTTAAGTTGTCCACGCGGAATTTGACTCGACAGACTGACTGAGCAGCCCGACGACGAAGCCGTCATTGTGATGTCGCGCCCCTGAATGGGGAGAGTTGTCATATAGAGGACCAAGCACAGAATTACTTATTTGTATGGGGATCAAGCAGGGTGTCCGGGAAAGAGCACCTGAGTAAGTACCGGGCACCTCCCCCGTGATTCGACCTAGATGTCGAAAGGCCATGGGAGGTGGAGGGTCTGTCCACGTGGACGAAGTCGCGGGCAACAGCTAGTCTTAAATATATTAAGGTGGTCGCTCACGGGTTTAACAACACTCGATGGCGCCAGTTGTCGAAATATTTATTTATTTTCCTTGATTATTTGACCAAAGAATATATTTATTTCAAACCCCATTGAACGACTCAGAGGACATAATATAAGATTTCAAAGATCAAAACGCTCACCAGAACCATCTGAGAATTTTAGTAAGCAACAGGGTTGTATCCGGTAGAGTGGTTTCCGGTAGAGTAGAATAGAATCACTCCAACTCTTCCCGTGGACGTCGTACAAGGCGACTAAGGGAATACATTATAAAACATCAATCAGGCCTCCCCAACCCGTCTGGCCAGCGCGGGGAGTGTAGGCCAAATCCTGAATCTGTCTCCGGCAGATGAGAGAGGGTTGTGCTCCTGCTGTGGAGACAAAAATAACCTGATGATGATGAGGGTTGTATCAAAATGGAGCAAGGTACCAGAATCTGTTGTATCTGCCACATCAGTAAATATGTTTAAGAACAGACTGGACAATTTGTTAACTTTTTCTAGTCATGTCAACAGATCGATAGAGAATTAAAAACTGAATAAGATTATGTGAGAAGTGCCCTAATGTCCTTTACTTCATTTGAGCCTTGAGGTATCGATATTCTATATTTCTTTACCAAACTGGAACTAGACTGACTATCGGAGAATTGTTGGTGGTCTTTCTTTATTTCATCAATCAATTGAATTACTTATACATTTAAACCGAAGCAAGACGGACAGACGTCCTCCGCAAGGTAGACACATCGTTTGGTATTCATTAATGCAGTACAGCTGCGCACGCGCAGGCAGGACATGATGTTGGCAGAACGTGACGTAGCGTGCTGCGCCTTCGATGCTAATATTTAACCCGGTAAATGTAGATCTAGTTTGATTGAAATCCGTACATGAAATTCAATGGACCTCGTCTCTCGAGGCTGTTGCACTTAGGTATTAATCTAAGGGCTCAATCAAGTCCACGCGTGACAGTGGATACTTACTATCAGGGTTGTCTGCTCGTTTGCAAATTCATTCAAAAATCACCTAGAACCAGTTCTTAGAAAAATGTATATTCTGTTAAATCTGGTGAGGACAATTTGATATGTCATACGTTTCGGTGTCATGCATGATAATTGTTTGGCATTTATCTAGAACAGTTGAAATCGACCTCAGATTTACAGCGCGAATGTGGAAGGAACTACAGCTAGAGGTCGTCCTAAGAGGACGTTCAAGGATCAAATTGGTGACGTCCTCAAAAAGGCTGGGGTCCGCAGTGAGATGAATAAAAGGAGGTGCATGAAAAGGTTGATAGATGTGAGTGAGGCTAGTGAGGTGTGTCAGGATCGCGCAAAGTGGCGATACATCTTATCTGCCTACCGCTCTGGGAACAATGGGATATTTGTTTGTCATTAAACTTTATTTCTGTAAAGTTCTCAAAAAACTAGTTTTTGTGATAACCTTTGACCATCAACCGAACTGTTCCCATTTGCCTGGCTGTCAAACTAACTTTCCTAACACCCACGTACTACAGTAGTTATTCTGTTAATTATATTCATAGGCCTAAGCATGCAATGTAACTGATAGGTAGGTTCGACAACGCGAAGTAGGCATTTACTATCTCTGGAACTAAACTGCCTTGATACATTTACGAGTGAGTTTGTTTGCCTCAAGATACCAACACTCTGAAACCAGTTATCGTCAGGCCTATATTAGAACAAAAGCGATTAGAATAATTTGGTTTTTACTCTTGTATTTTCTGACTTAGAATTGATTTTCTCTGGAGATTAGGAGTGGTCCCCTAATCTCCCCATAGGTGTCGTCTAGGCGACTAAGGGATTGCACCAGGGATGGGCAGCAGAGTTCTCCTGTCTCCTGTGTATATTACGATCATTTCTGCGATTATCAATCCTCCCTCCAAGCTTGGTGATTATTGCACATCCCCCTATGGACAGTTATGTTTAACAGTGTATGTATTTCGGCTGATGATGATGATGTACTTAAGTTGGGGGGGTTGGATGATTCGTGCAGCTCATGTATATAGTTTGCAAATTCAAACGTTGTAAGTATAGTAGATGCTTTTAAAAGTCGATAATTCGATAATTTCTATCACTTAATCTCTATGTGGCTTTTTCTTTGAGCCCACAGAATTTCGATGCCTGCCGATATGTCATGCGGATCTTGAAATAGATACATAGACCTGAACATTGTCAGCATTATTGTGGTACCTACATTCTGGTAACAAGATAAACAACAGAGGTCCGAGTATTGACCCCTGTGGCACGCCTTTGTGAATCTCTTTGATACACTACTAATTATCACTCCATTCTTTCAGTCTTCCCCGTAAGAAATATAAGGTAACAATCGCCTCCGCCTATGACTATAGCCTTAGTTGTAAGGCACAGCACGGCCTTGTCGCAAGGTGCACAACTCGGGGAGACGCCTCGTGCCGGTCGTTTGTGAATGGGATTACTGATTAGCTGGTTTGCGCGACGTAGGATCATTGTGTTCGATTATCGGCAGGTTACGGGTGACGTCGGATCAACGAAGACAAAATACTGCCTTCAATCTACCGAAACGAATATCGACTAAAATAATCACTTCAGCCCGACCCGCCCGCGACTGTTAAGTCCATGGCGACTGGGCGGACTCATATTCCATTTTTTGATCGAAAATAACAAGAACTAGACGATTTTTTAAAGGATATTGCAGGACAGTTCCTTTAGTAGTCTAAACTATCCATTTGGCCTCTACTCTACTAGCCTGTCAGCGTTTACGACAAGTCTAATGTTTCCGCTTGCCTTATTCAGCTAAAGCCATTGAGAATTTAGAGGGAATGGCTCTCTTTTTACCCTTCAAACTGAAACACTAGCTGCAGAAATGAGAAATCTAATAGATAAAATCGTAAACCTCGCGTCTGTACATTGAAGTTATTTGCAAAAATATAAATTGGGGGTCTAACGATAAGTAATAGAATACATTTCGATCATTATTGGGTTTTTTGTCTGTGAGTTTGTGCACGCATCACTTAAAAACTACTGAACGGATTTTGATGGACTTTTCAAAGAAACATGGGGCTTAATTTAACTTAACATTTAGTGTTTATTTCATCTCAATCGGTTTACTCAATCAAAAGTTATGAACATTTTTAGTTTTCAAATACATTAGTAGGTAAGGTTAGTATGCAATATATTGCACATAATAGTATTTCTGTACTATTCATAGAGCGGGAGTGGGAATGGGAGCGGATCCTATAGTTCACGCGAGCGGAGCCTCGGGCACAGCTAGTAGGTAATAAATAAGACACACTGCGGGGAACCGAGTGAAAGGGCTCCGGGGAAAGGGGTGTGGGGAGGTGTACGTACCGCACAGCACTATTAGACAATTGGCACATTCCTGTGACAGTCGTTTAACTCGCTCCCCCGTATAAAAGGGAACGTCGTACTACAAGACAGGCGCTAGTCACTCGTGGTAGATCTAAAAGTTCTACCTCTGACACTTGAGTCACAAGCAACTTACATACAATTCGCTTTAAACTGAATCCCGACTTCAATTAGGCAAGACATAACAAACTAGATTAAACATGCGACTCGTATCGAATCTATCGCTCAAGTGCTTTGATGCGCTCTAATTGCAATTCGCTTGTTTGGTTTGCTCGCGAGAGCCGTGAAGATGGCTGATCTAATGACGAGCTGTTTATGCAACTGTGTTTGTTTGTACTAACAGCATGTAATAGCTTTATTTAAGATTGACCCAAATATACCGAAGCATATTGTTTACATTATAAAACATCAATCAGGCCTCCCCAACCCGTCTGGCCAGCGCGGGGAGTGTAGGCCAAATCCTTCGTCTGTCTCCGGCGGATGAGAGAGGGTTGTGCTCCTGCAGTGGAGACAAAAATAACCTGATGATGCAGTGTACTCACACTTGGTACATTTATACACGTCATTTTTTTTATCGACTACTAGGTGTTAGCGCTGTGAAGAAGAAACGGCGCAACAAACTTCACGCAACACATCTTTTAAAAATCAAGTTTGCATACAATTAGTAAAGATTTTGCGAAGCTGAATTAACATTAGTACCAAGCATCTTTGTCATTCAAATAATCGTTTATTTTTTAATGGGCTTTCTTACAAAGTTGTTTTTTAATGTGAATCTTAAACTTTCTGTCCATCATATGTAAGATTTCCTCTGGTAGTTTGTTGTAGAAACGTATACATTGCCCCGTGAACGATTTGCTGACCTTACTTAGTCTTAACCCTGGTAAAACAAGTTTATTTTTATTTCTTGTATTATAACTATTATGAAGGCTATCGCTTAAAGAAAATAGTTGTTAAGTTAAAAAAATAACAGAAACCAGAAGAGTAAAAATAGTTATGTCTGCTTTTTAGTAGTAAATAGGTACTTACAATGTAAAATTAGAGAAAGTACATAAACTCACCCGTCCCTTACTGTAATTATTCCGTATGAAACTCCAGCGTCAATTAAACAGACGTTAATTGTCCGAAAGCAACCAGTCACCGCCTATTGTTCAACAACTCGAACCGCTGAGGCAGTCCCGTAACTATAGTCTTTAACGCCCTGTGCTTCTGCTAATTTGCGCCCCAGTCGAAGTGAATTACTTCTATCTAATCGTGCATCTGTTTAGGACTACTTTGTTATATGACAAAGTAGACAAATTGACCTATAAATTAAATAACAAATCGTACTTTTAATGCAATTTTATATGTGAAATATTCATATTTGACATTTTGGTTCAGCATTAGGTTATTTTTGTCTCCACTGCAGGGCACAACCGTCTCTCATCTGCCGGAGACAGACGGAGGATTTGGCCTACACTCCCCGCGCTGGCCAGACGGGTTGGGGAGGCCTGGTTGATGTTTTATAATATATTCCCTTAGTCGCCTTGTACGACCTCCACGGTAAGAGATGGAGTGGTCCTATTCTACTCTACCGGAAACCACACGGCAGACATTTGGTTACTGCCTTTAAAAGAATCAGACGAAAATGTATTCGGTCCATCATCGAGGCCGAACTGCAGCAGTCTACCTCACAGTTTACTCTCCTCACCCTTACGCCTCATGGAGAGTTGTTTAACAAATTCTTACGCCCTCTTACGGCTATGTATTACATGTTAATGAGGGATTTTCTCGTCATGACACATAATTTCACCTCCTATTTAATTTTTATTCTACTTGTCTTTCTTATCTTCTCAGGGGGCCAGGAAGACCTGGCGACACTTCGACTCTTCAGCATCTTTTGTGCCAAACCCCTGACCACCAACGGTGCCCCAAGCCGATTTGATGGACTTCACATACGCCTCAGAATTTCTTCTTCGGCATATGCAGGTTTCCTTACGATGTTTTCCTTCACCGAAAAGCCTGTGGTATTATAAATAAACCGTACTTAAGTTTCGTAAAACTCATTGGTACGGGCGGGGCTTGAACCCACGACCTGTATGCTCGAAAATTTACCTGGCGGACAACTCGTAATCGCTTGCCGATTAAACTATGAAGCGTACACTCACTGCTACTATGCGTGGTGTATGCAATATTCTTTAAAAATTGTAATAAAAAACACTGCCAAAAATTTCAATGTATTTGCGACCCTCTAAAATTGTTACCTTAAGTACCGCCCTGCATTTACTGCCATCTGGCGAAATGACCTGCTTTTCAAACCGGCTCTTGTCTTAGAGATAAGTTTTGACCTTGCGTGGTGCCTTCTTCACTTGCGATTTTGTCGGTTCCCACACAGTAATGCTGAAGAAATTCAAACTTTTGTTTGTCAGAAATTCAAACCAGTTTTCTAGAGTAAGCATTAAAGTGGTGCCAAAGAGAAGTCGACTTGTTTTTTGGAATGTGTGAATACCTTAGGTATTTTCTCAAGCTTATGACAACTTAGAGACGATGTTTTTGATTTTAAGTTAATAGTTTTTGTACCAAGGGTTTATGCCAACGTAGTGGCTGTCGTTAGCCTCGCGCGTTCAATTCCCACCAGTGACAGACAATTTTGCACAATATTTACAAGTTGGTCCAGTCTGGACGTCATAATTATTTGTGATTCATTATATCCTTGTTTAATTCCCGTCGTACCTACAGGAGTATATCCCAGTTTGGAATCTGGTGTCGCGATAAGACTCTTGTAGGAGGGTGAAGATAACCTCTCATAGGCTGTTCAGAACTCGGAGATTGCACCAGGGCGTCGGCGTCGGGATGTTAGGAATCTCCACACCATCTCTGCCTACCCCTCTGGGCCCAGAGCGTAAGCATTATGTATATATGTATGTATTTTAACTAAAACATACCGTTGATGTTTATCTTCATTTATATTTTAAAGACAATTTATATACTTAAGATATCTGTAACAATAGTACTGATCATGCTGTTTATACATAGTTTGGGTTCATCATCATCAGGTTATTTCTGTCTCCACTGCAGGAGCACAACCCTCTCTCATCTGCCGGAGACAGACGGAGGATTCGGCCTACACTCCCCGCGCTGGCCAGACGGGTTGGGGAGGCCTGATTGATGATTTATAATGTATTAACTTAGTCGCCTTGTACGACATCCACGGGAAGAGTTGGAGTGGTCCTATTCTACTCTACTGGAAACCACTCGGCAATTTATGTATATTACTATATAGACTACTTAGTAATCTATTTTGTATAAAATAATATAGTTATAAGCATATCCTTTACAAGAAGCAGGATCTGTAGATGTTAATATGTCTCGTAGCATCATCTACTATCCACAAGAACACGTGCTTCCATCAAGCTGATGATTCAACATTTCCCACGTCATTCCTCACGCTGCCGCTAATCTCTTCCTAGGTTTAACATCAAAATCGTTGACGACGCTACGGTGAGCCCTGACAATGAATAATGGACTGTATTTCCTTGCGCTTGTGTTGATAATAACATCATCAGCTTAGGACATTATCTTTAGCTCAGGAATAACTATGACATAGAGCAAGACGCATAGCGTGGGTGAATATTCGAGCGTTTCAACCGCCGTCATCATCCTCCCCTTCAAATATGGAAAGACGACACCAGTTCATAGTTTTTATTATTATACTAGCTGTGCCCGCGACTCCGCTCGTGTGGACTATAGAATTCGCTCCCGTTCCCACTCTCGCTTCCTATCCCATTCCCGATCCCGATCTCACTCCCGCTCCAACTGTAGTACAAACCAATCGCAATATGAATTGTACCGAACATAATGACTATACTTCTTTGTTATATTGCATACTAGCTGTTGCCCGCGACTTCGTCCGCGTGGACAACTTAACATCACAAATTATTGTCTATTTCCCGTAGGAATTAGATGTTTTTCGGGATAAAAACTATCCTATGTCCTATTCCAGGACCTAACCTATATGTGTGCCAAGTTTCATCACGATCCGTCCAGTGGTTGAAGCGTGATTTAGTAACAAACATCCAAACTTTCACATGTATAATATTAGTAGGATAGGATAATGGCTTCTAGAAAAATTTACTTTATTAATATCTCAAGTTCTAAGTGGCGTATCAAGATGAAACATGCACCAGACTTTAAGTTAGACCACTAGCAAGACAACTGTGAAAACTGCATCAGATTTCATTCAGTAGTTTTTGCGTGATGCGGTAACAAACATACAGACAAACAGACAGAGAAAAATTCTAAAAACAGTAATTTGGCTTCTATTGGCCCTATAAAGACCCCTCATACACATTTTTCTACAATATCTCCCATGTACAGACAAAGACCAGTACAGTTTTATTATAGGTATAGATTCTCAAAGTATTTTTGTTAATTAAATTGCTAATAATATAATTGTTGTCTCAAAGTTGGTCAGCCGAACATATATCGACATGACATTTAAATATTCAAACAAATTATACGGAACTTTCGTGGATGAGTAAGTCAGGGTCAGGCGCGACCGCGGCTCATTTGAATACTAGAATATTGAAAACGGGTTCATCTGAACAAAACGTTTGCGTCCGAGACGGAAAGTGGAGGCGAAAGTAACAAAACGGAGATAAAGAACTACTTAGTTAACATTTTATACGAATGTGTATGCTAATTTATAGATACAACGAAACTTACTGAAATGTGGTGCATCCGCCTTTTTGCGATGCGGCAGGTACTCTACAAGGAAATAATAATAAAAAAAAATCGAAAGAATTCAGGTAACGGAAAGTACCCAAACTACGTGACACATTTTTTACAATCTCCCTCCCTCCGCCCCTCAGTGACCACCCATAGTATATATGGTTTTAAACCAATTTTTGCAAACGGAAAGTTAAACGCCAAAACATTATTTATAAGACCCCCTCCCCTTTATTTGCTTTCCCCTAATTATTTAATAATTATTGACGCTATTTACCCGTAGCTTTAATGTAAGTAATAATTAAATGTTCTGCGTAGTAACTGCACAAGTTTCAAACTGAATATGAAATAGTTGTGGCTACTTGCGTGGAACAGAGCGATTGTCTGGAACGCTCCATCTAGTGGTACATAGAGGTCGTTGTTGCACTTTGTTGCGTGGACTACAGAATTCGCTCCCCTTAAGATTCTCGCTCCCTATCCCACTCTGACTCAGATTCTCAATCCGATTCCCGATCCCGATCCCACTCCCGCTCCAACTGTAGTACAAACCAATCGCAATATGATTTGTACCGAACATAATAATTATACTTCTTTGTTATATTGCATATTTACACCTTGGGTTACATTATTGAAGTTTTAGTAGGGAACCATAATTTTTTACAGTAATAAATATAGCCTATGTTAATCAGGGATAATGTAGCATTCTAATGGTGAAAGAATTTTTGAAATCGGTCCAGTAGTTTTTGAGTTTATTCGTTATAAACATACAAATCTCTTTATAATATTAGTGTAGAATGAACAAGGTTTCTTAGGGAGTAAGCCTTCTGTAATGTGATGTCATTATTTAGTGTTTGGTGACGACGATAATTGACGGTTGTGTAAAATAAAGACGAGGACATGATGATTTATTGGTGACGATAATATTTGACGGTTGTGTGGAACAAAGACGATTGCAACAGCGTTCTGTCTGAGGACATGCGTAGTTTGATTGAAAAATACCTTTGTGTTTGGCAAGCGCAAGAATGTGTTAATAAAAGCATATTTTTGTTATCTTGTTTTGAAGGTACCAAGACCCTCACCTATCCCAAATCCAACACCAAATTCTTTTTCATTTCCTTCACTGTGCGAGCGGCGCAGATGTGGAATAAACTGCCGACGGTCATTCGAGACAGAACGTCGGTGACATCCTTTAAAACTAAACTAAAAGAGCACTGTCTGTCTCACTCAGTATAATATGCTGTATGTATTTATGTAAGTACTAGCTGTGCCCGCGGCTCCGCTCGCGTGAACTACAGAATCCGCCCCCGTTCCCACTTCTACTTCCACTCCCACTCAGACCCAACCCCAACCTCAACCCCATCTCTATCCCCAAAAACTAAATTTCACTCAAACCCATACGCGCCGCGCCGTTTGCCGCGCCGCGGCCGTTGACCTCGCCCATATAATGAACATACTCGTACGTTCGAGAAATATTGTATTTTCTTTATCAAAATTTTCGTAAAAATGAATGATTTCTAAATTTGATATGTCTTTCTTAGAGCCGATATATATCAAAGTCTGTCTGTCATGACAAGGGCAGCTCGCGTGCGTTCTAGCTATAAAACCAACCGTTTACTGCGCTACGATTAATGCCCAAGTTCATTATAATTTGAACTTTATCAGCACTGGATACGTTGCTAGGGCTGGTCAATTTAATCGGTGACTGTACCATCACTAAAGAATCTGATTGACCACCTTGCATAGCATATGCCATATGCAGATGTGCAAGCAGTTTGTTGAAAATAAAAATAAATGAGACACAACAACAAACTACCAGAGGAAATCTTAAATATGACGGACAGAAAGTTTAAGATTCACATTAAAAAACAACTTTGTAAGAAAGCCTATTACAAAATAAACGATTATTTGAATGACAAAGATGCCTGGTACTAATGTTAATTCAGCTTCGCAAAATCTTTATTAATTGTATGCAAACTTGATTTTTAAAAGATGTGTTGCGTGAAGTTTGTTGCGCCGTTTCTTCTTCACAGCGCTAACACCTAGGAAGCGGTAGTAGATAAAAAAAATTACGTGTATAAATGTACCAAGTGTACTCATATGCAATATATGATTTTGAGTTTGACTTTTACACTTTCTTATTAAATTAACGGACATATTTACTCCGTACTTTATCGAGATTTCAACACAATATGCCTCACGGTTGTATATGCTCGTATACCATGGCTTGTTTTCTTACATCATGATCAGCCTAAATACGTCCACTGCTGGACATAGGCCTCTCCAATAGAATACCACCGTTGGTTAGAAGTCAATTGGGGGATTTGCCATAACCACCACGCTTGGCAGACGGATTGGTGATCGCAGTAATGATCTTAATATACACACACACACAGGAGAACGCTGCTGCCCGTCCCTGGTGTAATCCCTTAGTCGCCTTAACGACACCCACGGGAAAGATCACATTGTTTTCTTACAATGATTGTTATTTTGCGTACGTAATTTCCGAATAAACATTGTCAGGGTCAAACCTCCTATCTCACGAACGAAAGGTAACTAGGCTACCACGTTTTTTTAACGATGGTATTCCTTATTCGGGCATCCCGTAGAAGAAAGCCTAACCCATACATATATCATAGAATTTCCCCGCCTACCTCCCCGCCTCCTCGCCAGTGGTGTTGGTCGGCCAAACGTGAGGCTATTCCCATTTGACACCTTCAACTTTCTCCGATATTGGTCGACTAACGAGAGTGTAAAAACACCAAAATTGTTATAAAGAGTTTAAAACGCGGCAGGGCAATGCAAAATATAGATTGTTTTCAGAAAATGTACATTTAAGACAAAAGGCAGTCAATTGGTCTTGCATGTAATTTGTCTTCAGATATTTGTTTTAGTAGTCATGAATATATATTTCGTAGGGTCCTGGTTCCGCCGAGTGTGGGCTCCCAAATTGAGTATAACGCCGTTACAAAGTTAACACATTTACTGACTTCAATGACACTACATGAAATTACACTACATCAATAAGTAACGATTTTAGAAGGCATACGATCCGTCAGCGTAACGCCTGCGCACCACACGCCTTTCCATCGAAGCCTGTTTCGGTTCTGCGGCTGCGCAAGTTATACACGACGTTCCGTCAGCGCGTGCTCGCGACGATCGCCGAACCAAGCCGAACGGCGCGCCGAGCACACACTGTGCCTTCAGTTTAGCTCCTCTTTTATCATTTCGCCGACATATAAATATGGATCTTACGTGACGAGGACTCCCTCCATATTTTAGATAATATTTAATATGTCCGCAAAAATATATCTCTATATTTGAGGCACTGTGACAATAACGTTTATGATTAAGACTTCTTATCTTCTTAGGGGGCCAGGAAGACCTGGCAACACTTCGACCCTTCAGGATCTTTTGTGCCAAACCCCTGACCACCAACGGTGCCCCAAGACTTGGTGGACTTCACATACGCCTCAGAATCTCTTCTTTTGCATATGCAGGTTTCCTCACGATGTTTTCCTTCACCGAAAAGCCTGTGGTATTATAAATAAACCGTACTTAAGTTTCGTAAACTCATTGGCACGGGCGGGGTTTGTACCAGGACCTCATGAACGTGAAGCAAGTCCACAACCAACCGGCTACCACGGCATAAGATAAGATGGTTAAGACTTAGTAAGGTCAGTAAATCGTTCACGGAACAATGTTTTTACATTCTACAACAAACTACCAGAGGAAACATATGACGGACAGAAAGTTTTAAAAGAATCACAGTAAAAAACAACTATTTAAACAAGACTAGTATAGAATAGAGGATTATATGAATACAAAGATGGCTGCTACTAATATTGTTTCAGCTTCTCACAATTCTTCACACTTTTATTATTGTACACAAACTTGATTTTAAAACATGTGTTGCTGCGTTTCTTCTTCACGCGCTAACACCTAGGAAGTGGTGGTCGCAAAAGATTACGTGTATACATGTACCAAATGTACTCTTATGCAATAAATGATTTTGATTTTGACTTTAAATTTTACCAAATCTCACCAAGGTGGAGGGTCGTAAGGTCCGAATTAAAAAACAACACGCAATCAATGAATCTAGCTTGAAATCATCATCAGGTTATTTTTGTCTCCACAAAGCACAACCCTCTCTCATCTGCCGGAGACAGACGGAGGATTTGGCCTACACTCCCCGCGCTGGCCGGACGGGTTGGGGAGGCCTGGTTGATGTTCTATAATGTATTCCCTTAGTCGCCTTGTACGACATCCACGGGAAGAGTTTGAGTGGTCCTAGTCTACTATACCGGAAACCACACGGCTTGAAATATCGGCAGTGTTTTAAAGGTGTTAACAGGAGTAAGCCGTGCGTTATTCCTGTTGTGCTGGCTGGCACGTACCTATAAGTCTCGCTAAACAGTCCCCGGCAACTAGTTATTACAAGATAGATTGTTTATTGAATATTTGTTGCGAGTTATGGCGAGAGAACGGTAACGGGGACGGCGGCGCAGGGGTGGAACCAGGATGCTCGTTCAACGGGGGTTTTTTGCAACTACGACGGATATATCGACAGCCTTCGCAGGGGATTTTGGCAGGGTATTATTGACCCATCAGGAATAAAAAAAATGTCTAGGGCGGCAGATTTTTTTATGTCTTATACTCATTTCGTCATCAGGTTATTTTTGTCTCCACTGCAGGAGCACAACCCTCTCTCATCTGCCGGAGACAGACGGAGGATTTGGCCTACACTCCCCGCGCTGGTCAGACGGGTTGGGGAGGCCTGCCTGCCATGTTTTACATTTTGTAATACTTTATGAAATCTATTGTTAAGTAGGTACTTTATATACGCCGTAATTGTACGCCATATTGGCAGATGGCAGAGTTCAATCTCATACTGTAAACACCTGCTTTTACCTGTGTATCACAATAAATCTAATTTGAATTTGCCTTCGCTTTGGAGGATTTTGGCAGGGGATTATTGGAATAAGCCCAATTTTGAAGTCACTATCAGTGACATCTACCTTTTTTACGGAGGTGGGTAACTACCAAGCTCTACAACCATAGTATTAATTTGACACTAGATTGAAGAGGAAGGGGGCTTAAACTTGTGACCCTCCCCTTGATCGGACCCTGGCGATGCGAGCGGCAGACCGGCTGGCGACCGCCCACCCCGCCGTTAGGTGGATGACTCCAGGAAGTGGAGACTGCGAGAGGCAAGTGAAAACTTCATTATATTGAAATGTGAAAACACAAAATTACTCATAGATTATGTAAAGATAAATGCACAAGAGTCAAAAGTCAAAATCATTTATTGCATATGAGTACACTTGGTACATTTATACACGTCATTTTTTTTATCGACTACCGCTTCCTAGGTGTTAGCGCAGTGAAGAAGAAACGGCGCAACAAACTTCACGCAACACATCTTTTAAAAATCAAGTTTGCATACAATTAATAAAGATTTTACGAAGCTGAATTGACATTAGTACCAGGCATCTTTGTCATTCAAATAATCGTTTACGTTATAATAGGCTTTCTTACAAAGTTCTTTTTTAATGTGAATCTTAAACTGATTTACCTTTGACACTGCAGTACAACTTATCTGTTTGTACCCAGATAACATGAATTTTTATGACATAACTATCGATAAAGTTAACTCAATAGAATTAAACATCGAAGAATTGCTGATTTGAGTTAACAATGCTCCTCAATACAAAACCAGAGAAGATAATTATATAGAAGAGAGTATTTAAAAAAAATGGGTTTCTTTGAAAGATATGATTCGTAATGAGGAGATCCGACGAAGAACGAAACTCACCGACATAGCCGAAAGGATTAGTAAGCTGCAGTGGCAGTGCGGGCCACATATGCCGCTGAACTGACGGCCGTTGGGGCAGACGAGTTCTGGAGTGGAGACCGCGGATCGGCACGCGCAGGGTGGGACTCCCCGCCGCCAGGTGGACCGACGACCTAAAGAAGGTGGCCGGAAGCGGCTGGATGTGGAGGGCGGAGGACCGGATGTGATGGCGTTCATTGAGGAAGGTCTATGTCCAGCAGTGGACTTCTAGGGGCTGACATGATGATGATGGTGATTTTTAAAAAATATATTGTTTTACCTGAAATACTCAAATACAAGGGTTGCCTGGAAGAGATCGATTTAAGCGATACGGCCACCTTTGTACGCTTTCCAAAAAATCTGTACCTATTTTTCTTGTTATTCTTAATTTGTGTCCAATAAAGAGATTAATTAAAAAAAAAAAATTCAAAAAAAAAATCTTATTTCTAAGGCATATTACTCAGTTGACGAATTCATGAAAGATGTTTCAAAGTATCATACTTGACATTTGTGAATTTATGACATTATTTATTAATTATTACCTATCTGTTACCTATGTGACATTAATTGTTAAAAACATTTTTGACTTGTAATTTTGTTACCAATAAATGTGATTATGATTATCTATCTATCTACATAAATACACGACACTCCCCTCCCCCAGACAGTTTTACGTCGCCCGCAAAATCACAGCACGGCTTGCAGTACGCGGGATATTTAGTATTCTCTGCTACTGGGCCGCCGCCGTTCGGCTCGCGCCGTCCGGGCCCCCCGAACGGCCCGTAAACTAGGACAAGTCCGGGGAAAACAGGACGGTTTCGGTTACTCTAAGGTTGACTGGAAGAGATCCCTAAGTGGGATAAGTCCGCCTTTGATTGTCTAAGATCAATAATTCTTTTGTGGGGCTGTGCGTGCGTTACTACAATAAGGTTCTGAGTGAAATTATTAACTTGTCTGAACAAAAATTCAAATCTTCTATAAAAGTTAATCTGTGCAAGAAAGCCTACTATAAGTTAGATGACTACTTAAATGATAAAAGTCCATGGAGTGCTTGATGGCTCAGCATAGGTAGACTTAATGATAATAATGAATAAGATAAATCAAAGGTAGGGCCCTGTGCCGTTGGGTTTGTTGCCACTTCTTCCCCTCGGTTATACAGGTGGAAGTGGAGTAGTTTTAGGCAGAATTTGACGTCAAAAAGAGAATAATGTATTCCAATTTTGAAAATAAATATTTCGATTTTGATTTTGTTCACAGTTTAATTCCTATTTTATTATTGTTGTTGTTGTAATTTTTGGTACAATAAAGCGTTTACATACATACATACATACATACATACGGATGGCAAACCTAACTTTGACGGACTGGTGCATATTGTATTTCTGTTTTATGGTGACTGGTGGCCGTTTTAGATGAACTTTACACTTTAGCCAGTGCGCAACTAACGGGTGACCTGATGAGCACATCGCTGCGCGGGCGCAGGCCGAAGTTTAGTACGTGCATGACTGGTTGAATCTCTATTATTATGCAACGTAAATTGCTGAGTATGAAATGTGTAATTTATTAAAGCTGAGATTAAAATTGAATATTTTATTGTTGATAATAGGTTATTTATAATACAGTTTTTAATGTGTTAATATTGTCCTATATCTATTATCTGCCTGATGGCATACAATATGCTTTACACAAAATAAAATAAAACAGTCAAATAAGTGGGAACGTAGAAATAGACAAGTGTATTCCTAGACTAGAATTTCCTCCTCAATTATAGGATTACAATTTGTGATTCCAAAGTTTCTGCAAGAGTAGGGTATACGCCTTCACTTCCTCTTCCTATACATATGCCTAGCAAATTAACGTACTCATTCATAGCAAATTAACGTAGGTACACATTCCTAGCAAATAATTAAGCAGAATGTTCTCTTATTAAATGCGCCATGGTTATTCAATGCATTTGTCGCATTCCGGCCACCCATGGGAAGACATTGTAACGCAATATTTAACAATAACAGTTTACTGTTGCTCCAGTTAGGTTCGAATTAACCGCTGTTTTGTGAGATATCTGTTTGGAAATGGCTGGCACCTTCCACCGTTAGAGCAGTCACGACCTTTGGACTGTCGCTGAGAAAATACACAAGGTACACCCATTTTGTTTTCTATGGAATCAAGAATGATCTTTCGTGAAGTGAAATCCTTGATCGTTTGTTTTTTGGGCATATAAAATTCCTTCAGGCGCATCACGTCAATCCCATTAACCCCTTCCAACAATGATAACTCTGAACATGGTAATTTTCCACAAGGATCATTTCATAAAAAGGACCATTTGCATTCCCCGATGCGTAGACTACGGAGCAGCGCTATCATGAAATGATCGACGTCAGATTTGACGGTCTCATCATTATACACTGGATGGGGCTGTTGAAACCTATGTTTCTAGTTATTTAAGAAACTATTTAATAAGTTTGTAATAGCCTTAATAAAAGGCTATTACTAACACTGGATGTAAATCTGAAGTAAAAAATATATAACAATAATAGATAGATAGATATACTCTTTATTGCACACAAATTAAGGATAACAATAAAATAGGTACAGATTTTTGGAAAGTGTACAAAGGCGGGATTACCGCTTGTTCTAGCTTTTCCCACAGTGAAGGTTGGCTGGAAGAGATCTCTTATAGAGATAAGTCCACCTTTGTACACTTTAATGTTATGCCCTTTTTTTTGTAAAAATTTATGTGCAATAAATAATATATATAACCCTAGTGTGAGGTCTAGATGTATCTGTTAGTTTCTGAAATACTTTATGTACTAATTGTATTATGAGTTGTAAGAATTGTTATGAAAAACGAAATAAATTTTAAGTTATTAAATTATAAAAATTATTATACAGAGATGAGGCTTCTGTAGCAAGCAGTACGTGGCTGGTACTATTGGGGCGGCACAGCCAGTAAGGGCCGTCTGTCCCTTTCACCTGCGCGGCGCCTGCGCATGCGCATGCGCACTACATCTAGACCATTGCTAGAGAACACTAAACATTACTACGTAAAGAAGCATCACTCACCACCCCTTATCATCATCATCATCATCAACCTGAAAGCGTCCACTGTTGGACATAGGTCTCTCCCAAGGCGCGACACTGAACCAGCTAATCTTTCATCATCATCAGCCTGAAAGCGTCCACTGTTGGACATAGGCCTCACCAAAGGCGCGCCACTGAACCCGATCTTCGGATTCCTCCTCTAGTCTAAATCTAGTCTAAGACTAGTCGCTAAATAGAAGTACGGCTGGCAGTACGCACTGCGGGATATTTAGTGTTCTCTGCTACTGGGCTACCGCTGTTGGGCTCGGGCCGTGCCACCTGGTACAAAGTTGATAAGGTTTGGGCGGGCTTTGAAGCCACGACCCCACGAACGTGAGGCGAGAGCACAGCCAACAGAATGGAATACAAAAGTGTCACCAGCCGATTATTTCTTCCTACTAATATTATAAATGCGAAAGTTTGGATATTTGGATGTTTGTTACTCAATCACGCTTCAACCACTGGACGGATCGAGATGAAACTTGGCACAGATGTAGGTTAGGCCCTGCAATAGGATATAGGATAGTTTTTATCTCGAAAAGACATCCCATTGCTACGGGAAATACATAATAATTTGTGATTTTAAGATGTCCACACGAAGTCGCGGGCAACAGCTAGTAACTAATAAAAATATCCTAAAAAAATCAAACTGATGTAGCTACGAGACGGCTTGATACTAAAAAGGATGTAACTGAAATTTAAAGATTTCTTATTATACAAGTTTTTCTTTGTTTTAGTACTATTTTTATGAAAATAGTACTAAAACAAAGAAAAACTTGTCGCGAAGAATTGTGCGTGTGTGAACTGTGTTATTTCGATAAATACTGGATTTTCGACATTAAAGTACCTTTTATTTAGATGATAAATGGGGCTTTCGAATGGCGATAGAAAAATGACCCTTAAGGGGAAAAACTCTTGTTATGGTACTTTTTATGAGAAACTTTTAAATTTCAGTTACACCCATTTAGCACCCAACCTAGTTAGAATTTTTAGATATTAAAATTCAAATTGTGCACCAATACACAAGTATAAAATTAAAAAAAAATTACATTGATGGATGAATTTAGTATACAACGGCGGCCTTATCGCCTTCAGCGATTCTTCCAGGCAACCTTTGAGTGGTGGCGAGTTTTTGATGAGTGGAAATACTGGATGCAAAGAGTGTACATCTAATATATGAAATCATCATGATATTTTTATTAGTTAAGAAATAATCGGCTGGTTACTGTTCCATCCTGTAGGTATATCCCACAAACTCGTTAGTAGCATGTTGCAACACGATCGTAGCGGGTTCGGTGCCGGACTCGGCAACTCGGCAGTTATCTCGCGCACTTACGTGTTTCGTAACGAGTTCCGTTCCACATGGAGTGTGGAATTTAATCGCTTTAAACCACTGCCTATTAACTGTGCCTTTCTATTTAAAATATAAACATCTATATACAGTTTTATTAATGTTAAAAATACAGTAATTATAAGAAAATCAATTATTTATTATTTACATTATAAAACATCAATCAGGCCTCCCCAACCCGTCTGGCCAGCGCGGGGAGTGTAGGCCAAATCCTCCGTCTGTCTCCGGCAGATGAGAGAGGGTTGTGCTCCTGCAGTGGAGACAAAAATAACCTGATGATGAATTTTTTACAACAGGTGTACGCCGTCCAACCCCTCGTGGTGAGGCATAGTCCCTAGGACGCTGGCGCTATTACCTCGCTGGATTGCCAGGCTTACACGTTGTGCGAGGTAGGCGCCAGCCCTGAGGTCTCCGGAGGCGTGGACCAGCCTGGTCGACAGAGCCTTCGTGTCGGCTGACCACGGGCCCAGGGTATCTACAGCGAGCGCCGCGAACTCGTAGTCAGGTTAGAGTATAAATTGTTTTTTTTTTCTGTGATATTTTGCTAACATGCAATCGGTCTCCAGACCATAAGCAGTTTTATTGAGTGCTCGATAGTGACGTGGTAGACATGCCCTCCTGTGACTATAGAGTGTGACTATAGATTATCCCATATATGGGATCTTTTCAGACGCCTTGTTTGTAAAGGTTCATTGAGAGATAGTGCCAATCTATTTTGGTGATTAGTGATCCTATCTTTGCAGGCTCTGATCGTGTTGCTTATTTCCCCTTTGACAGTGGGAATTTTTAGATATTCATGGACTTCGTCTGTTCTAGTGAACCATGGCGCATTTATGATTGATTTCAAAACACTATTTTGATATCTTTGCAGAATTTCTATGTTAGAGTTCTTGGCTGATCCCCACAGTTGTATGCCGTAAGTCCAGACAGGTTTCAGCACTGCTTTGTAAGTTAGTACTTTATTGTTTACAGAGAGTTTGGATTGCCTTCCAAGTAGCCAATTTAAGGATCTCAGTTTGTGGTTCAACTCATCGCGCTTTTTCTGTATATGGGTCTTCCATGTCTGTTTACGATCTAGTATATACAATTAAACTTTTAATCTGTCGGTCAGTGACAGCGTTTTGACGATACTTTTCTTCATTTTCATTATCATTGAACTGCAAGAATCCACCGCTGGACATAGGCCTCCCCCAAGGCGCGCCACTGAACCCGATCCTCTGTTATTCTCATCCAGTCACCGCCAGCCGCCTTACGCAGTCGCTCCATCTAGCCAAGGGTCGTCCCATACTACGTCTGCCCAGTCGCGGTCTCCATTTGACAACTTTGAGACTGTTTGGGGCATAGACAACTCTATGCTAAGTCAACGTTTTGTTTGGTCTATATTTTTATTTTACACGCGGCTGGCGTTAAAGCGTATTTTAGAAACACATGGAAAAGAGCGACCTGTAAAGCTATTCTATAAAATAAAAACTCACGTGCGGGTCTCACTCAAGCGTCTTCACTCGCTTTGAAACCTAATCCATTGGTAATCTGTAAAAATTCTAGAGCACTGTCGACGTGAAGTGAGTTTCTTTGTTCACTTCACTTCGATAGTGCTCTGGAATGTTTACAAAATTACCAATGAATTAGGTTTCAAAGTGAGTGAAGACGCTTGAGTGAGACCCGCACGTAAGTTTGTATTTTAGAGAATAGCACTTACAGTTTCTACCTATATTATAGGGTGAATATTCGAGCATTTCAGCCGCTATCATTACCGTCCACCATTCGTCATCACCATCACCTTCAAAGGTGATAAGACAACACCAGTCTTATTAATTATTTACACAAAAAGACTTTGTTCCTAGCACAGATTTTGCATTGGTGTAATTAAATATATTATTTTTCATCATCATCAGGTTATCTTTGTCTCCACTGCAGGAGCACGACCCTCTCTCATCTGCCGGAGACAGACGGAGGATTTGGCCTACACTCCCCGCGCTGGCCAGACGGGTTGGGGAGGCCTGATTGATGTTTTATAATGTATTCCCTTAGTCGCCTTGTACGACATCCACGGGAAGAGTTGAAGTGGTCCTATTCTCTACCGGAAACCACACGGCTAAGATATAAACTATAATATAAGTGAATACTGAATTTAATAATGTTTATTGTATGTATATACTTATGTATATATTGTACGAGAGTGTATATATAATTATTTTATTACATATTTATATAGATAGTTATAAATAAATTTAAATTATTCTATTTGCTATTTACATATATGTTTTTTTTCACTACTTATTCTTACTATAATGTGCACTGCTGTCTGCCTATCTGCTTTGCTTTTCTCTTTCACCCAAAGGTTTACTGGAAGAAAACTCTTACAGAGTTAAGTGCGCCTTTGTACATCTTGTGTTTAAATTAGTTGTGTGACTTATATTTGTGTACAATAAAGTATAAATAATGTTGGTCCCTTTTCTTTGTTATTTACCTTTTTCGAAGTCATATCTTCCAGTAAGTAAGAAAGACATGTTTGATATAAAAGTTTTTTCCAAACTATATCTTGGGTAGTTGGAGTGGTCCTATTTCTACTGTACCGGAATTACCACATGGCATTTTCATCAACTGCGGTAAAGTGGCATAGTCAAACAACACCAAATAATTGTAACTATGTCAGTTTGTAAGCTGCTGTAAAGTTCACTGCAAGCGCTGGGGTACTGCGGCGCAGGTGCAGGCGCCCCGCAGCCTATTCAATTAGTTCTCACGCGAGAGTACCGACAGCAGCACTAACTATAATTTTGAATTCAATTAACTCTTTATTGCTCGATAAAAACACATAGATACAATAACAACGATCTCTATGTACTACTAGATGGAGCGTTCCAAACAATAGCTCTGTTCCACCCATGTAGCCACAACTCTTTCACATTCACAATGAAACTTGTGCAGTTACTTATTACTTAGAACATTTAATTATAACTAAATATTGACGCTACGGTTAAATAATGTCAATATTTAGTAAATAATTAAATGTTCTGAGTAGTACATTCACTGCACAAGTTTTATTGTGAAAGTGAAAGAGTTGTGGCTACTTGCGTAGAACAGAGCGATTGTTTGGAACGCTCCATCTAGTAGTACATAGATATCGTTGGCTATACATGATGTCATCATGTTATGTTATGTTATGATAGACCAATCTAATGGCATTGTGTCACTGTGCCCAACAGGTCGCGGGTTAAAGTTTGCGAACGTGTTTTTGTAACTAATAATATATTAAGTTAAATATAGATTGCAAGTATTAAGTCACAAACATATAGTTTCTTAATATAATTCCGTAACTTGATGTTTGCCAATGAACATATACGGTTCTTTATCAAGTAGGTATTATATTATATCATCATCAGGTTATTTTTGTCTCCAATACAGGAGCACAACCGTTTTCATCTGCCGGAGACAGACGGAGGATTTGGCCTACACTCCCCGCGCTGGCCAGACGGGTTGGGGAGGCCTGATTGATGTCTTATAATGTATTCCCTTAGTCGCCTTGTACGACATCCACGGGAAGAATTGGAGTGGTCCTATTCTACTCTACCGGAAACCACACCGCAAATACATATATTCTTAGTCTAATTATATTTTCTATGTTTGTTTGTTATCTTCTACGCGTTCCATCGGCTAATCACTTTCATTAGGTATAGGTATTATATAATTACATTATAAACCATCAATCAGGCCTCCCCAACCCGTCTGGCCAGCGCGGGGAGTGTAGGCCAAATCCTCCGTCTGTCTCCGGCAGATGAGAGAGGGTTGTGCTCCTGCAGTGCAGACAAAAATAACCTGATGATGATGATGATTATATAATTTGCTAAAATTATAACTAATATAACTATTAGTGGAATTCCTAATTGGTACTTATTTATAATCATAAGTATATCAATAATAATAAAAATCTTTTATTCGAAAACATTAATAAAGTTACAGAAAAACCCCACAAACTGACTGATCTGACCGAGGGGATGGGTATGTATGTACATACATTTGTCTAATCCCAAATTAGGACTGTCTTTTTTGCTATGGATATTAAACAATGATAAGGCAATTCACAAATATAACAACCAACTTGTACAAAGAAAGAAAAATAAAGAATAAACACTTATTTACTACCATAATTGGCACACACAAAGAAAAAACCAACAAAGCAAGAAAAAGGGAAAAAAATTATAATAACTAGAGAAAATAATTTAAAATATTTTAACATTACAAAGCGGTCTGTCCCCATTGGTATTGGAACCCACGACCTCTGGCGCTCGAGCCCAATGACCAAGCCACTAGGTTAACGAGGCGGTCAGTGATGACGACGTAACAATATTAATGTGAAACGAATCGTTAAAAACAACGATCTCTATGTACTACTAGATGGAGCGTTCCAAACAATCGCTCTGTTCCACGCAAGTAGCCACAACTCTTTCACATTCACTTTGAAACTTGTGCAGTTACTACTTAGAACATTTAATTATTACTAAATATTGACGCTATTTAACCGTAGCGTCAATATTAAGTAAATAATCAAATGTTCTGCGTAGTAACTGCACAAGTTTCATTGTGAATGTGAAAGAGTTGTGGCTACTTGCGTGGAACAGAGCGACTGTTTAGAACGCTCCATCTAGTAGTACATAGATATCGTTGGTTAAAAATAGCAATGTTGCTCTGAGCTGGATGCCGTTGCTGGCTCTACAAGTCGTGCCCGTACCATTTGAGCAATATTTATTTGGAAATGCAGGCGGTGCGGACAGCAAAGGTCGCCGCAACCTGCGGAACTAATCGCAGATATATCACCACGCAGTGTCTACACTGTATAAATGAATTTTCTAAAAATTGGTGGGCCCTCTTTTAATTTTAAATTTTTATTTTAATATTATATACTGACATAGAGAGACAATTTATTTTTTAAAAAAGAAATAAAAAACAAACGAACTGAGCGAATTATTTCTTTTTGCCTATTGACACAGCCTACCAATACATCATGAAGATTGAGACAGTAACTATATTTACGAAACAAGACAGTATTAATTACTGTTACTTATATATAAATCTTAAAATTAAATAGAGTTAGGTAGGTATTAGACACTGTTATATACTATGACATTATTTGGCTTGTTGACATTGTAATTTATATTTTGTACATTATTTTATTGTATGACGATCCCTTTTACCATATTAGAATGACATGTAAATTGAATTTTTAAGATGTAAAAATGAAATATATCTAATCTAATCTATTTATTGTGATGTCGTGTAGTGTATCTAGTCTCAAATACAAATAATAGCTTTGGTTCAAGGACATCATCGTCAGCCTAAATACGTCCACTGCTGGACATAGGCCTTATCAATAAACATCACCACACCCGGTCCACCGCCTCCGAATCCTGCTGCTTCCTGCCGCCTTGGGCTATGCGTTGATATGTAAGTCAGTCAGTTTATTCTTTTATAGATATAGATTTATTTTTATTTTGGGTGTTCATTGTGGCTATAAGCGACTTCATTCTTATAGTCATCAAGTCATCTTCATCCCTCTCTCGATAGGTAAATATGGTCGCCTATATGGATCGCCTATAATTCTTCCCGAATAGACCAGACTATAAGAGCACTCGTTTAAACATGCTCTATGAGAGGGGACTGAAGGTGCCATCACACAGGACTGCTTCGTACGAGAAAACTCTTACATGTAATGCAATTAGGGTGTATAACAGATTGCCAACTGACATAAAAGCCTTGACTGACATTAAATTTTTAAAACAAATATACCTGACTAAAAAATGTCCATACAGCGTAAACGAATTCTTGCAATGATAATTAATATAAAGGGTGTAGATTAGTATAAGAACCAGAACCATGACATATTAGAAATATTTTGAAATTAATTATTGAAATTCTGATTTGACTTTATTTAAATGTTATGTATTTGTGTTGTATCTTTGTGTTGCATGTTGTATGTGTATGGTTACTATTTTAATTGCTACACCCCAGTGGGTAAAATTGCACTGATCAATTACCAAATATTGTATATTTTAATAACATCTGCACCTACATGTAATTTATGGCAATAAATGAATTATGAATTATGGAGTTCCGGGACGGTCCAAAAGTGTAAGTACTTATCGCGGTAGGTTCTATCTAACGGAGGCCGCTCCGGGTACCAGCTGGCCTCTAACCATAGCCGCGGGTGGTCGTAGACATTTTGCAAATGACTCTAGTATTTAGCGGTTACTTAGTTGGTGTTTCGTAACTCTATGCAAGGTTTGATACTAAATAATGTACTGGTCAGTTGTTTGTTATACAGCGTGCTGTCTGTATTCAAGTACAAATTACTTTGCGGGAGAAGTGACCTTGACGTGTCGGGTAAAATCCCACTAATACTATAAATACGAAAGTTTGGATGTTTGGATGTTTGGATGTGTGAATTTTTGGATGTTTCTTACTCAATCACGCTTCAACCACTGAACGGATCGGGATGAAACTTGGCACATATAGGTTAGGTTAGTTTTTATCCCGAAAAAAACCTCCCCCTTAGACCCCCCAATTTTTTTTGTTAATATCTTCAATGTACATACACGCGAAGTTTACGTTTTTATTTATTAGATAAAAAAAACTATCATTCTGTACTCCAACGGGCGGAGCCGCCACCGGGCAACCAAATTTTATATATAAGTACATATAAATATTTTTAATGCATAACCAGATTAATAGATTTCTTTTAGGATTTAGTAATACATAATCATTATTATGTAATGTAATGTTAAGTTGTCCACGTGGACGAAGTAGCGGGCAACAGCTAGTACATAATAATTTGTAATGTTAAGTCGTCCACGCGGACGAAGTCGCGGGCAACAGCTAGTATTTAATATTCTGTGGCATTAGTTTCAATATAGGGACCAATGTACCACCCGACCAAAGATATTAACCATATAAATGATTTTCTACAATAATAGCTCTAACGAGAGAAGTAAAAAAAACCTACGACTTTCTCCCGCGTGCAAAACGGAAACAATTCCAAACTGTGGGCCATCGGCTCGAGCGAGAAAGTTTCGACACCAATCGACGACTAGACGCCGATCGATGCAATAAGAATAAATAAACAAGTGATGCTGCGCCGGCGGCGACATCCGACATCCGACACCGTTCGTTGACGTGCGAACATCATCAGCTGAAATACGTCCACTGCTGGACATAACCCTACCCAATAGTGCGACTGTGACTGTGATGACTTCGATTTATTCTGGATGAGCATTCCTAGATTGAAGCAAATTCTAAGTGCTAAATTCTTTTTTTTTCGTTAGAGGAAATATTCCTTTCTAGTATTTATATTATGTATTTATTTTAATCAATTTGTCTTTATTAGTGTTGATTTCAGTTGTAGTTTGCTGCTTGTATTGTGTATGTATGTATTATTTATTTTTAATATATTTGAACCATTAGTTTATTATGAATATTAATTATTATTTAATTTATTTCTAGAAGTGGAATCTTTTAATTGGCTCTTTTTTGCTATATGTGTAATGTACTTAGTTATAATAGCTGTAAGTTCTCTAAAAATAAAATAAAATAAATAAATAGAATAACACGTTTGGTGGACTGTTAGTTGGGAGATTTGCCATAATCATTATGCTTGGCGTGTGGTTTCCGGTAGAGTAGAATAGGACCACTCCAACTCTTCCCGTGGATGTCGTACAAGGCGACTAAGGGAATACATTATAAAACATCAATCAGGCCTCCCCAACCCGGCTGGCCAGCGCGGGGAGTGTAGGCCAAATCCTCCGTCTGTCTCCGGCAGATGAGACAGGGTTGTGCTCCTGCAGTGGAGACAAAAATAACCTGATGATGATGATGATTATGCTTGGCACGCGGATCGGAGCAATTAAGTTGATTTCCCGATATTATAAGTCGACTGTAACCTGGTGGTTTCTCGTTACAGTCGACATTAAAAAAAAATTACAAACATAACATAATGATCACGCCTTGGTCCCAGAGGGTAGGTAGAGACGATGTATCGCCACTTTTTGCACCTCAATGACGCAAAGTGGCTTTCCTTCGCCCGCTTTTCGCCCTGTGATACCCCTTGACGTGATGTGTTGCGAACAGCATCGCCGCCTCCGTGTTGAGGTACCACGATTAGCTAGGGAAATAGTTGTCCACCTCGTCAGACCCCGCATGGCTCGGTAAGGCTAGGTAGTGCACGCTTACGACCAGGCTAGCCCTTGAACACGCCTCCATTGTCACGGCAGACCTTCGATTAGCGGACGGGACAGGGGCGAGGGAGACAGGGCATGAGAATATAGGTAAGGAGACGCATTCTATTGAATTCGACACACCTTTAAAACATGCCCGCAGCATCAACATTTATAACAATGGGTTATTGGTTTTTTTTTGTCCTCCGCGCTCGAGTTCTGACCTGCATTTGATATAATTATGTGGTACGAATGACCGACACGGCCGCTCGATTATTATGACGTCAAATCGACGGACAGACGGTTGGCTTGCCATCAAAAAGTAATTATAATAATATGTGAGAGTTGAAAGGTCAACGTTTCATTCCAATTCGTTCAAGAAATGCATGACTAGATGGAGCGTTCCAAACTATCGCTCTGTTCCACGCAAGTAGTCACAACTCTTTCACATTCACAATGAAACTTGTGCAGTTACTACTCAGAACATTTAATTATTTACTAAATATTGACATTATTTAACCGTAGCGTCAATATTTAGTAATAATTAAAGGTTCTACGTTGTAACTGCACAAGTTTCATTGTGAATGTGAAAGAGTTGTGGCTACTTGCGTGGAACAGAGCGATTGTTTGGAACGCTCCATCTAGTAGTACATAGAGATCGTTGATGAATATTAGGAATTTCATTATACGCTGGTGAAGCGTAGTCCACACATCCCACTGATATTATAATAGCGAAAGTTTGGATGTTTGGATATTTGTTACTCAATCACGCTTCAACCACTGGTATAAACACAACAATATATAGGTTAAGTCCTGGAATAGGATATAGGATAGTTTTAATCCCGAAAAAACATCTCATTCCTCAGGAAACGTGGTCTCCGCGGGCGAAGTCACGGGAAACAGCTACACTGAGAAAAAAATAATAAGTCACTGCATTATGTTTTGACAGCCTCGTTGGCTCAGTGGCTTGCTCGTTAAAGCCAGAGGTTGTGGGTTCTATTCCCATCTTTTACAAGTTGGTCACGGTCTGGTTGGCATATTTGTGAATTTGTCCTCGTGTAAATGAAGGAAGAAAAGAAAGTCGTTTATTGCCACATAATCTGATGGTAGGTATACATAAACTTAACATTAACATAATAAGTAGTTATATACTAATATTTCTGCACTAATTTATGCACTTAGAATTCCATCATACAAAAGAAAATCCTAGTTTGGAAATAGATAAGTGTGTGTATGTGTAATATCCTCCTACTATCTCTTCCGACTAATATTATAAACTAGCTGTTGCCCGCGACTTCGTTCGCGTGGACAACTTAATATCACAAATGATTATGTATTTCCCGTAGGAATGTGATGTATTTCCGGGATAAAAACTATCCGATGTCCTATTCCAGGACCTAACCTATATGTGTGCCAAGTTTCATTCCGATCCGTCCAGTGGTTGAAGCGTGAAGTAACATATAGGTTACGGGAAACCAAATTAATCGTTAAAAGCAGTGTGTAAATATCGAAACCAACGCGGACGAAGTCGCGGGCATATGTAGTCTATCATAAACGAAATGTTTATATGACTGTCCAAACTAGTTTCATTAGAGAAACAATGGCACACATTACGTAAGACAAATTGCAAGTAATTCACCGTGAAGCAGGTAGTTTAGCGCCGCGGTATCACCACAACATACAATTCTGTTTATGTGCTGTGACGCAACGAGTTCCGGTTTCAGATAGGCTTTCTTCGCCCCCGGCGGCGGCGCCTACAGTTGGAGGTTGGATAACCAACAAAAAGGTAATTAAAGTTACAGGAATTACTTGCGTGTGATCTGCAAAGCGAAGAGGACTCGAGGAAGCAGCAAGCGTAGGGAAGTTTCAGATATTATTCATTTTAAGTAGAAAACTGTTAATTATTATTCGAGTTGGGGCTCTTTATAAAGGTCTCAGTCTAGACCTTGTTTCACTGCGACCATTTATTCACCACAAATTTGATCGTCACCATGCTATAGTTCCGTGTTAAGCCTTGCAGCAGTTAGAAACTGCACAATGCTTTTAGCACTGAGTTGTTTTACCTCGTCGGGGCGTAGCAAGTAGTTACCTAGGTATGTATTTCTTTTGCGCATCAGTGGTCCACACTCGCACAGGAGGTGCATGGGGGTTTCCTCTGCCTCTGATTATAAGTCGAAAACTCAGCGGCATAAAAGAAAAACGAAAATCTATTTTAAAATGTACTTACTAGTGATGCCCTTTCATACGATACCCCACGTGACCTAGTAACGATACTTTAAAATTTTGTCTCATCCGTTTCGGCCCCTTTTTCAGTGAAAATATTAGTTTGATTCTATCGTTCGCAATAAAGTTGGGTAGGCATTATTTAAAAATATTCCAAATTTCAAGTCGATAGCATTAGTAGTTATTGAGATAATCAGCTGTGACAGACCGACGGACGGACTGACGGAATCGCACCATAAGGTTCCGTTTTTACCATTTAGTTACGGAGCCCTAAACTGCGCTAACTGCGTAAAACAGGAAGAAATAGATGATGGGAAATGGATTTTATCTGTGTCTGATTTCGCTGAAGACCAAAATAACAACGAACATGTTTTAGCAGAAAACAACTTTGTCAAGGCGAAATTAATAAAATTCATACAATAGCACAACCATCTCTATGTACTACTAGATGGAGCGTTTCAAACAATCGCTCTGTTCCACGCAAGTAGCCACAACTCGTTCACATTCACTATGAAACTTGTGCAGTTACTAAGCAGAAAATTAATTATTTACTAAATATTGACATTATTTAACCGTAGCGTCAATATTTAGTAATAATTAAATATTCTGCGTAGTAACTGCACAAGTTTCATTGTGAATGTAACCGAGTAGTTGTACCTAGAGATCGTTGCAATAGCATGAAGACTAAAACACACAGTAGAATAGAAACATTGAATTAAAAAGAATAGAAGAGCCGCATAGCTTGTTACAAACGATGAACACATCTGTTCTCTCATAATCGATCTCATCTATATGAAAAGAAGAAACTGACTGACTGACTGACTGATATAAACATGACAATAAACACGTTGATTAAATAATTTATAATAATGATAACGTCATCAGCTTCTTCTCCAAAACCACTAAATAGATTCGAACGTGGTTTTCATTATCGGATAGCTTGGTTTACCGTGGGTTTTTTCAGATTTGAAATCAACACTTTCGTTAAGCAGGCGAAGCCGCGGGCAACAGCTTTATTATAATTAAGTAGAAAGAGTGTGTGTTTAGGTCTTTGTCTGTTTCTTTCACAGCTCGGCTGTTCAACTGATCACCATACATTTTTGATTAGTACACATAAAATCATGATATGAACATATTCTCATATTTGCCTCTGGAATAATGGTTGCCTCGGGAAATAAAAACTTACTCCACGCTGGCGAAGCCGCGGGCGTTTGCTTGTTAAGTATGTAACATGAATCGACGGAATTCTTTCAACTCCATAATCCTACTAATATTATAAACGCGAAAGTTTGTAAGTATGGATGGATGTTTGTTACTCTTTAACGTAAAAACTACTGAATGGATTGTAATGAAACTTTATAATAATTTAGCTTATACATCAGAATAACACATAGGGTACAATTTATAAAGATATTGTGTGAATTGTCCAAAATATCAAGTAAGTAGGAAAAAATCTACCATCTGCGAGCTATTCTGGCGTGCGCTGCCAAAACCGCTAGAGTTACACATATGTAATGTATGATGGAAATGTTTACCTTAAATAGTCCTACAAAAAAGCCGTCCACAGTATATATCTATATCTTATGTGTAAGCCATTATAGCCAAAATAGTGAACCATAACTACAATAAAAATTGATAATTTATTTCAAATGAACATTTGGTAGTAATAAATTGATTCCTAAATGAAAATAGATACTTTTATCGCTGTATACGCCACGCTAGTCGAAATAGTAATCCTGCGCAGACGAAGTCGCGGGCACCAGCTAGTATTCAATAAGAAATACAGTTACACAGCAACGCACCGACTGCTTCGATGTTCCAATAACTAACATCACAGTGCGTGCCGACTCACGTACAGTGGAGTATCTCTCGCCGGTCCGCACGGCGGATGATTGAACACTGCCTAATCTATTATTATTGGATTTGGATGGATTTTTGGATTACTGTAATTTGTAGCCGTTACGATTTTCGGAGTCTCGTGACGTAGCCATGAACGGACCATCGGATACCTTGCGTGCTTCCGGCCCGACTATACAGCATCGCTGCGATCTGAACTAAACATACGCTACGTAAGGAACTAGCTGGTGCCCACGATTAGTATTTAGAGTAGCGTGGCGTATATAGCGATAACAGTATCTATTTTTATTTAGGAATCAATTTATTACTACCAAATGTGCATTTGAAATAAATTATCAATTTTTATTGTAGTTATGGTTCACTATTTTGGCTATAATGGCTTACACATAAGATATAGATATATACTGTGGCGGGCTTTTTTGTAGGACTATTTAAGATAAACATTTCCATCATACATTACATATGTGTAACTCTAGGGGTTTTGGCAGCGCACGCCAGAATAGCTCTCAGATGGTAGATGTTTTCCTACTTACTTGATATTTTGAACAATTCACACAATATCTTTATAAATTGTAGCCTATGTGTTATTCTGATGTATAAGCTATATTATTGTAAAGTTTCATTAAAATCCATTTAGTAGTTTTTACGTGAAAGAGTAACAAACATCCATCCATACTTACAAACTTTCGCGTTTATAATATTAGTACGATAGAGACGTAATTATAGGAAGCCAGAGCGAGACGTATGTACTTAGTAAGTATAAGCAATGGTCCTCCCGCCTGCAAAATAGAGTAGGGCTGTCAGTACGCTTTACTGGTCTGCCGTCGTTCGGCTATAGTTACTACGCCAACGCGCTGTCGACTGGCGTAAATCATAAAGAGAAGCACTGATGTTGTTGTCTCTCGAACGACTATGTTTGTGCGCTTGGTGAAGTAGCCCTACAATTATTTACGCATGCACATAAATGTGTAGACAGGTCTGTGCTCCTTCTCCTGTACGTGATTATACCTGTATAGGTAAACCAGCCTGTATGTTGTAATTTTATATAATCTAGTAAATAATAATAATTTATACTGAAATTAAAAACAAAAAAAATATAAACATAATACCACAGGCTTCTCAGTGAAGGAAAACATTGTGAGGGAACCAGCATATGAAAAGGACAAAGTTCTACTGTGTATTGTCAAATCCACCAAATTGGAATTAAATTTTTTTTTTTCATATTATTGTATGGTCACCAGATATGACGACCTCCGTGGCGGAACGGGTAGCTCTCGGACTGCCACGCCGGAGGTTGCGGGTTCGAATCCCGCTAGGGGCAAATGTTCGTATGATGAATATGAATGTTCGTACCCAAGTCTTGGATGTTTATATATTTATTTAAGTATGTCTATCCGTTATCTAGTAACCATACCACAGGCTCTGCCTAGTTTGGGACTGGATAATTGGTGTGAATGTCTGAGGTATTTATTTTATTTATTTATTTATGTAAAGGTACAAGAGCTACATTTCAAATCAACGCGATGATTAGAAGTGGGAGAAAAGTAAGTTGTAAGATATTCTTTTTCAAAGTTAAGAGTCAAGCTGATAGAAGTGTGTTAATAATAATGAAATTAGAATACAAATTCAGCCAATCACGTTACTAGGTCACGCCAATTCCCTGCCGGAACATGTCACCTGTCGCCGACAAGTATCAAGCGCGTCGTTGCGTCACGCGTCGCGGCGTCGTGTCACGCGGGCGTATTGCAGGCTAACACGCGATAAAAACCCGCGAACCTGTCAGCGTCGCTATTGTTATGGTGATCAGCTGAGTTCATAGGCCTAGTGTTAAATCTATAAATGTTTATGCTGAGCTACCTACATACATCATCAGCGGAAATACGTCCACTGCTGGACACAAGCCTCCCCAATAGAATGACACTTTTGGTGGGCTGTCCATTGCGGGATTTGGTATAACCACCACAGATTTGTGATGGCAATTCTTAATATATGCAGGAGAATGCTGCTGCTCGCTTGACGACAACCACTGGAAGATCGGGGGTGAGTAAGATTGGCAGGGACTCCCACTTCTTAGCAGTTAGCATTATGAAAGAGGAAGAAAGAAGCTTCGTGCGAGAGAATCAAACGTCGTCGCAGTCTGTCTTTCGGTTTTCTAAACGTTAGAATTTGGGGAGTGTGCCCAGGAATTACACGATTTGATTCCCCCATCACTGGACTACCAGGCGTGGTGAGGGACTTCATCCTTATGTAGCAGACACACCACTCTCTCGCACGAAGCGTTTTGCTTCCTCGTTCATAATGCGAACTGCTAAGGAATGGAACTCCCTGCCAGCTTGGGTATTTCCGGACAAGTACAACTTGTATCTTTTAAAGGAAGAGTGCATAGGCATCTTCTGGGTAAGCGCGCTCCACCTTAGGCCTCATCACCACTTACAATCAGGTGAGATTGAGGTCAAGCGCGAACCCATCAACAATAAAAAAAGAGCGGGGTATGTCATAAGGATGAAGTCCCTCTCCACGCCTGGTAGTCCGGTGATGGAAGGGGGATGGGGGAATCAAATCGTAACGATAGACCTAACATAGTAACAATATAACGAGTATGTGATATGAGAGGAGTGCTGCGTGCCGTCGTAAATTGTACGATATACAAATCGTTAGAAATGTAATGCGCGTTGCGACAGCAGGTGCAGTGCGCATTGAGCAACGCGGATTGCAGCGCGACCGCAGCGCGGACGTTGCGCTATTCTCGTGCGCGCGCGCCTGCGCCTGCGCATGCGGTCACGTTGCGGTGTATGAACGTATGGTGGAGACGAATACATGTCAGCTTACATTGTTAAATGTTACTCCAATCTGTAATCTTATCTTTGGGCACAAGTACTTATAAGTATTGTCTTTTTTATTTTTGATGGGTGTTCCCCTCGACTTTAGTCTTACCTGATGATAAGGCCTTAGAATTACAATATGTCACATTGTAAATAAAAAAAAAGGCATAATCGCGGTTTTTTTTAACTTTTTTTATTTTCTTCGTAATAAAAAGATATAGTGTAAATATTGACGCTACGGTTAAATAATGTCAATATTTAGTAAATAATTAAATGTTCTGAGTAGTAACTGCACAAGTTTCAGAGTGAATGTGAAAGAGTTGTGGCTACTTGCGTGGAACAGAGCGATTGTTTGGAACGCTCCATCTAGTAGTACATAGAGATCGTTGGTCTGAGTATGAGTGGGAACGGGAGCGGATTTTGTAGTCCACGCGAGCGGAGCTGCGGGCACAGCTAGTAAAAAATAAATAAACAATTAGGTGGGTCAGAAATTAAATTTGTCGATCGTACCGACGGCATGTCCCTATTATGACAGCATGTTTCAAGTACCAAAGCTCCACTTACTCCGATCACTGCTCACGACGCACTCACCTTGCCGGCCGCAGTCGGTCGAGCGGACGGTTGTGTAACAGCGTACGACGGACAATGAACTTACCTGCAACAAAAATGCAACGCATTCAATAAATTATTGCGAAGTAAACGCAATTACATTATAAAACATCAATCAGGCCTCCCCAACCCGTCTGGCCAGCGCGGGGAGTGTAGCCCAAATCCTCCGTCTGTCTCCAGCAGATGAGAGAGGGTTGTGCTCCTGCAGTGGAGACAAAAATGATGATGATGATGAATCGTCTATTACAACAAATACATCCACCACACACTACGTCTATTTTGTGAGAGAAGTCTCGATTTTGGGCCAAAGTGGCGCTTCATTGTTTTTTTTTTATTCCTGATAGGTTTACGCTTGACCTTTTGCCTTTGGTGACGTCATCGATCGAAATTCGACCTTATTGTCTCGCTGGAGCGACGCACAGTTAAACTAAGCCGTCTCTGTAGAGAGCAGATGATTTCAAAGTATAATCTACAATTTATAGCTTTTCTACAGATTTCTAGAGTGAGGTGAACTCAAACGGGTGTATAATTTAGTAGAGCCACACACAGGTCGGGTCCACTCTCACTGAGCGTTGAAACCGAAAGCGGTCCGGTGACATGCCGCATGTGTACCGGCCGACATGCGCAGGCGCAGGACAAGTGATACCGGCTGCGAAAATACCGGAAACATAGCTGTTCATACCGGTATTTGATATTTTGATACCTGGAGAAGTGTCTAACGAGAGCTTATACGCGTAGATCCTAGTTAATACCGCACGATAAAAAAAACAATTGTTGATTTGAACATGATCTTTAAGTCAAAGTCAAAATCATTTATTGCATATGACACTTGGTACATTTATACACGTAATTTTTTTTTCGACTACCGCTTCCTAGGTGTTAGCGCTGTGAAGATGAAACGGCGCAACAAACTTCACGCAACACATCTTTTAAAAATCAAGTTTGCATACAATTAATAAAGATTTTGCGAAGCTGAATTAACATTAGTACCAGGCATCTTTGTAATTCAAATAATCGTTTATTTTATAATAGGCTTTCTTACAAAGTTGTTTTTTAATGTGAATCTTGAACTTTCTGTCCGTCATATTTAAGATTTCCTCTGGTAGTTTGTTGTAGAAGCGTATGCATTGCCCCGTGCACGATTTACTGACCTTACTTAGTCTTAACCCTGGGAAAACAAGTTTATTTTTATTTCTTGTATTATAACTATTATTGTCACAGTGCCTCAAAAAGAGAGATCCTGTGCTCGCGACATCACGATGACGACTTCCTATATAATGTTGTCCCTCTCTCGATCGACTGCCCGCGCGCTACGTGCAGTAGTAGTAAGAACTACTGTTCAACTTACCTCATTCATCATCATCATCATCACGTCCACTGCTGGACATAGGCCTTCCCTAATGAACGCCACCACACCCGGTCCGTCATATGTAAGTGGTGAACAATTAAGTAAATACGACCGCACCAAGACCTTGTTCCCTTTGAAGTAATCCCCTAGGGTTGCCCTCTCTAAAATCTGCCAACCAGGACAAGAGACATGAAGACCCTGGATTTTCGAGCTCACAACCCATTTGGACGTGACAGCAGAGTTTTTTAAGTTAGGTACTTAGTAACATAAAAACGGAATCGCCTCTCGCTCGCAAATAATATTATAAGTACCGGTATAACTCAAGCCTGGCACCAAATTAGGGGATTTTCATCAATATGTGCATGCGTACACTAATTTACTGATATTCAGACTAGCTCACCGCGTCCAGCACATACCCCTTGCAAAAACTAACGACGCGTGCCATCGTGAATGCAACGACATCATGCTGATTAGGTATAAAAGACAGACAAAACCTGACAGTCAAATTGACACGTTTCATAGTTATTTTATCTAAGCCTAGCTCTGTGTATTCCGTGCTCTATCTCTCTACATACTGACCCACACCTACGTGCTGAACTCTATATTCGGATACAGATCCATAATCGAAAGTTCGTTGTCGCGTGGGCAGCTCTAATGTTGTCACTTTCTTCGGAATTCCGCTCGGACGAAATGCGTCAATTAATGGATCTATTTTTATTGGTAATGTGTGTTTAATATTAGAATAGAAAGCCTCACTTATAGAGTGTGGTTTCCGGCTGAGAATATGGCCACCCCTGTCGTCAAGGCGACTAAGGGATTTCAGCAGGGACTGGCTGCGTTCTCCTTTGTATATTAAGATCAATACTGCGATCACGAATCCGCCTGCCAAGCGTGGTGGTTATGGCAAATCCCCCAATGGACAGTCCACCAACTGTGTGTGGACCACTCCAACTCTTCCCGTGGATGTCGTACAAGGCGACTGAGGGAATACATTATAAAACATCAATCATCTCTCCCCAACCCGTCTGGCCAGCGCGGGGAGTGTAGGCCAAATCCTCCGTCTGTCTCCGGCAGATGAGAGAGGGTTGTGCTCCTGCAGTGGAGACAAAGATAGAACTAATACAGTAACAATATAATGCATACAACGGCATATACACTAATAAATATTATAAAGATTTGTATGTTTGTAACGCAAACTCAAAACTATTGGACCGATTTCAAAAATTCTTTCACCATTAGAATGCTACATTATCTCTGAGTAACATAGGCTATATTTATTACTATAAAAAATTAGGGATCCCTACTAAAACTTCAATAATGTAAGCCAAGGTGTAAAAAATAGGGGGAAGGGAATTAACTGTCAATAAGTTTCAACTGTATTTAATTCTGTAGTCCACGCGAGTGGATCCGCGAGCACAGCTATAATAAACTAGCTGTTGCCCGCGACTTCGTCCGCGTGGGCAACTTAACATCACAAATTATTATGTATTTCCGGTAGGACTGAGATGTTTTTTCGGGATAAAAACTATCCTATGTCCTATTCCAGGACCTAACCTATATGTGTGCCGATCCGTCCAGTGGTTGAAGCGTGATTGAGTAACAAACATCCAAATATCCAAATGTCCAAACTTTCGCATTTATAATATTAGTAGGATGATAATCTAGCGGTTTTGGCAGCGCACGCCAGAATAGCTCGCAGATGGTAGATTTTTTCCTACTTACTTGATATTTTGGACAGTTCACACTATATCTTTATAACTTGTAGCCTATGTGTTATTCTGATGTATAAGCTATATTATTGTAAAGTTTCATTAACATCCATTCAGTAGTTTTAACGTGAATGAGTAACAAACATCCATCCGTACTTACAAACTTTCGCGTTTATAATATTAGTAGGATTGCATACATTTTTCTATACAAATAAGGATTTTCTCCGGTACTACGGGAATTATACAAGGATAGAACATCATCAGCTGAAACACGTCCACTGCTGAACATAGCCTCCCCAATAGAATGCCACTTTTGGTGGGCTGTCCATTGGGGGATTTGACATTTAACCACTACGCTTGATAGGCGGACACAGGAGAACGCTGCTCCCCGTCCCTACCCCCACGGGAAGATCGAGGGTGGGCCCTATGGTAGCCCAGAACCACACTACTTGTTAGTTGTTCAAAGTTATCTGAGTATTTGCATAATAAAGGACAAAATTTAGAGTGTGGAGCAGCCTTAGATAGGTAGATAGATAAACTCTTGTAAACAAATGAAGAATAATAATAAAATAGGTACAGATTTTTGGAAAGTGTACAAAGGCGGCCTTATCGCTTAAAGCGATGTCTTCCAGGCGACCTTTCAGAAGGAAAATAAGAAAGACATAGCGAGAGAGTGTTGCAGGTGAAAGAAGAGAAATTTATAATTTTAGAACGTGGTGAATACTTAGTAATAATATTAATGTGTCTAATATCCAACAAAGCAAGCTAAATGACGACAAAACTCACAGCCAAATGACAAAACAAAACAAAACTACCGGAGAACGTCTTCCGCGTAAGAGCATACGGCTATTACATAAAATACGCAAATACTACCCAGCACTAGCAACTGTTACATAAAAATATTATTTGGCGACATGCTCCAGCGCCAGGAAGCAGTTACTCAGCCAAAAATACACGTTACGAATCAAAGTAATAGTATTTTGACGCAATACGATTTGCAAATGCTGGTAATTAAAATCAAAAGTGTATACTTTCGTAACGTTTGGCGACCTACAAAATATATTTACGCAAGCGAATAATTGGAAGGTTTGAAGATAAGACCCTGGAAATACCATTGACTACCAGATCACTAGACCGAATAAAGTCATTTAAAAATAGTATCTAATACCAGAAACATCAATTAGCGTAAGGGTCTCTTGCCGTGGTAGCCGGTTGGTTGTGCACTCGCCTCACGTTCATGAGGTCCTGGTACAAACCCCGCCCCTGCCAATGAGTTTTACGAAACTTAAGTACGGTTTATTTATAATACCACAGGCTTTTCGGTGAAGGAAAACATCGTAAGGAAACCTGCATATGCCGAAGAAGAAATTCTGAGGCGTATGTGAAGTCCACCAAATCGGCTTGGGGCACCGTTGGTGGTCAGGGGTTTGGCACAAAAGATCCTGAAGGGTCGAAGTGTCGCCAAGTCTTCCTGGCCCCCTGAGAAGATAAAATAAAATAAGGGTCTCTTCGTAACTGTCCTATACCTACTCGTATTTAGTATGAAAGATACGACTGTCTTCTACGATTAAATAATGACACTCCCCGCGCTGGCCAGACGGGTTGGGCAGGCCTGATTGATGTTTTATAATGTATTCCCTTAGTCGCCTTGTACGACATCCACGGGAAGAGTTGAAGTGGTCCTATTCTCTACCGGAAACCAAACGGCTAAGATATAAACTATAATATAAGTGAATACTGAATTTAACAATGTTGGTCCCTTTTCTTTGTTATTTACCTTTTTTGAAGTCATATCTTCCAGTAAGTAAGAAAGATATGTTTGATATAAAAGTTTTTTCCAAACTATATCTTGGGTAGTTTAGTAGTCATTGCGAACCATCTCTTAGTTTTTCTCTTGCATAATAATTTAATTGAATTACTCTTTATTTCATTAAAGGAATAAATGAATAATACGGAGGTTGCGGGTTCGAATCCCGCTAGGGGCAAATGTTCGTATGATGAATATGAATGTTTGTACCCAAGTCTTGGATGTTTATATATTTATTTAAGTATCCGTAATCTAGTAACCATAACACAGGCTCTGCCTAGTTTGAGACTGGATAATTGGTGTGAATATCTGACATATTTACTATAAAAATACACTGACACAACAATCTAACATTAGTAATAATGAACATATTGCTGAAATTGTTTAAGATCAGACCAACCAAACCAGACCGGCCCACAGTGTACCCTGTGAATCGTGTGTATAGACTGCCATTAAAGCCGATCTCATCGTTTATTGCATCGATGTTAATAAAGTTTCCCTTAGCTAACCTTCGTTTTTATCCTCCGCCTACAAACAAAACATGAATTGAGTAACAATTCATTATTATTTCATTGTCCCATATCCCCCCTTTTCACTCCCCCTCCCACAACTCTGTATGCGTCGTCATACAATCGTATGTAAGTGCAACGATGCAGTTTTTGCGGTGGCCGATGAATGAGCAGCAAAAAGTTGTCTGTGACGGAATGGTAACCACGAGGCACCACTTTTTAGGAAAATCTCTTCTCTCGAGTTGTACCGTTTTGTTTTATAAATCCACATACAATAAAAAAATCCTTTCACTAAATTTATTTATGTATGTATGTATGTAAACGCTTTATTGTACCAAAAATAACAACAACAACAATAATAAAATAGGAATTAAACTGCGTACAAAGGCGGACTTATCCCACTTAGGGATCTCTTCCAGTCAACCTTAGAGTAACCGAAAGGACAAGTATAATGCGTTTAATTTTATGCGTTTTAATTTTTCAATCATAATAATTATTAGTACTCTGTTGATTTTGTCGCAATAAGTAACATTTTAATTTGGAATTCTAGAGCCGGAAAAAATATTGATGATGAATTTCATTGATATTCTATGTGCTAACGATTGATGCCTGACACTCTTGCGCAATGATTTTCATGCACATTATGTAGAAATTATTGTACCAGTCGCTGGGGCTTAAAAGCCATCAATTAGCGATTGACTATTAGAAATTAATTTCTTTCGCTGTGATTAAATTGTAAAAAATTAATTGCAGTGCCTAAAGTACTTTTATATTTGAGAAAATTGTTTTTTGTTTTAAATTACGTACTTCATTATCTACTAGCTATACGTGTATCTTAACGCAGATTGGAATATGAGTATTGTACTCAAAGAAAAATTATTAGAGAGCACTTACCTTAGGTATGTAAAATTTTTAAAAAATTTCAAATTTCCTAATGGAACCAATATGGTTCGAATATTCTTTTAAAAACTAAATAAAACGCTAGTATATATACAAGCGGCTGGATGCGGAGGGCATAAGACCGGGTGTAGTGGCATTCATTGGGGAAGGCCTATATCCAGCAGTGGACGTCTAAAGGCTGATATGATGATGATGATGATCTGCCTACAAAATTCTATTCCTGCATTTTTATATATAGACTTTCCGCAGACAAAGGGAATGCTTGGTCACCGCACACCGGCTCAGCTTTCCCAACGACGCCGCAGGCAGGTCGTCGACCTCACCATTGTCATTATGTTTGTTTCTATTGATTTGTTTAACATCAAAATAAGAAAAGTGGAACACAGGGGTTGGAAGACCTACAATTGTGTTGTTAATGTTTATTGTAATGAATAATTGTATAAATTTGCATGCTATTGATAATGGCTGAATTGGTGTTACTTTAGGCTAATTTTAAGATCTGACATTTGTACCAATTTAAGAGCAAATAAATGATTTATTTCTTTCTTTCTTTCTAATGGGGGAAAGGACCTTCAAAGGAATGTGATAGTTCTTTACATATACCAGCACTGCAAATGAATATTTAACATTAGGTATAAGCTTCGAACATCTTTTTTTTATTAGTTGATATATTTTAATGAAGAGGACATTATAGTTATGTAGCTATTATTATTATTTTTTAATGAGGTGACATTATTACTTATGTTAATTGAATAATGAAAATTGACATTAATAAATTGTAAATTGACATACAATAATATATACCTATTGTTTAAAATGAAATTTGTTAAGATGATTATATTGTAATTAATTATATTGTTATATTAAGGAATAAAGAGGTTATAATAATAATAATAAGCTTCGAAGATACAAACGACGTCACGCAAAAATTCAAATCAGCTTAGGTGAAATCTATTTGTTCCTGTCATGCACAAATTGATGTCATAATCACATCATCAGCTTGTTTAGGTCCACTGTAGACGTACAGTGGGGGGGACACATGAGTTTACTCGTGTGCTGTGTGTTAAAAAGTTATATGATGTATGTAAATACCCTTGTACATTATCTATGATATTGTACCCCTCTCTTTCACACATGCTCTCTCTCCCTTCTTCTTAAAAATCCGACATGGCTGATCGGTTCTGTTTTGTGTGTGCTCCCGCTATAAAAGTTGTCTTATAATTAAATCTGTTTTAATCGTCGTTATAATTTATACAAATCAATAATATTTGAGTGTCAATTTATTGAGTAAATTTCGCACTTCAAGTTTGGATTTTATTTCCCACCACACCAGCTTCGCATCCACGGCATCCTCGACAACACTGTGGGACCAAGGAAGTGCGGTGAGATTGCAGGGTGTCAATGTCAACATGTTGGAATGGAAGCTACCCATTGATTAGGGAATCCTAGTTTGGATCTTGGGGTATTGTATTGTACTGTACATAGCAGTGAGAGCTCTCACAGGACATTGTGGCCTGAACAAACACATGTTCAATCTCAAGCTCCGAACCACAGGAGCGTGTAGGCTCTGTGAGGAAGCAGAGGAAACCCCCATGCACCTCCTGTGCGAGTGTGGACCACTGATGCGTAAAAGAAATACATACCTGGGTAACTACTTGCTTCACCCTGACGAAGTAAAACAACTCAAGTGCTAAAAGCATTGTGCAGTTTCTAACTGCTGCAAGGCTTAACACGGAGCTATAGTATGGTGGCGATCACAATAGACCAAAAATGGTCGCAGTGATACAAGGTCTAGACTGAGATCTTGAAATAGCCCCAACTCGAATAATAATAATAATAATTATTGTACTGTATTCTCTTAATGTTTAGGTCATCCAGTCTAGGTCAGCCTCCATCATGCAAGAGTATAAGGTCTGCTAATTACGTGACTCTCCGATTCGTGCTGTTCTATTTTAAACATCTTCATTACTAAGGCTATCCCGATTCCAACACCAAATTCTTTTTCAATACCTTCACTGTCCGAGCCGCGCAGTTAAGGAATAAACTGCCGACGGTCATTCGAGATAGTACGTCGGTGACATCCTTTAAAACTAAACTAAAAGAGCACTATCTGTCTCACTCAGTATAATATGATATGTATGTATTTATAAGTGTAAGTTTATTATATTTATTGTATTTACTTTGTATATACGTAAAGTAGTTAACGTATCTATTTTGCAGTCTATTATGCACTTCTTGCCCCCCTCGATCTTAGTACCTTGTCTCACGCCGTATAAGGTTGGCTGGAAGAGATCTTTTAGAGATCTACTCGTCTTTGTACACAACATTTGTAACTGTATTTAATTTTAAAATTGTGCAATTGTGCAATAAATAATATCTATTCACAACAGTCTATCACCTGGAGGGGACCGGGCTTTGGGGAATGAGATGCGGTGAGATAGAAGGAAACGGGTTGGAAACGGTCCTTTAACTCATTCCCCTCTGTACTTTTTAATGGAACCCAACTCCACTCACACATACTGTTAAAGAGCAAAACAGCTAATTTTCCTGGAAACCTCACACACCACTTTATAAACAACTTTCATTCGACGCCATTTCAACGCGGTGTTTTTTTGCGACGATACAACTACCTAGGTACTTTCTTGACCCTTCGTTACGTGTTACGTGAGTATGTGTCTTACGTCTATCTGAATAAAGAGGCATTTTCTAGAAATAAAAGTATACAATACGATCAGTATGTATGTATGTATGTAAACGCTTTATTGTACCAAAAATAGATTAGATTAGACTAGATTTATTTATTTCACTTTTAAGTACATCTTAAAAATTCAATTTTAATGTCATTCTAATATGGTAAAAGGGATCGTCATAAAAAAATATGTATAAATTACAATGTCAACAATTCAAATAATGTCATAGTATGTAATATACTGTCTATGTCAGTATATAATATTAAAATAAAAATTTAAAAATACACTTGGTATAAAATATCACAAATTAAATTAAATCAAATCAAAATCAAAATATTTATTTTCAAAATTGGAATACATTATTCTCTTTTTGACGTCAAATTCTGCCTAAAACTACTCCACTTCCACCTGTATAACCGAGGGGAAGAAGTGGCAACAAACCCAACGGCACAGGGCCCTACCTTTGATTTATCTTATTCATTACAATCATTAAGTCTACCTATGCTGAGCCATCAAGCACTCCATGGACTTTTATCATTTAAGTAGTCATCTAACTTATAGTAGGCTTTCTTGCACAGATTAACTTTTATAGAAGATTTGAATTTTTGTTCAGACAAGTTAATAATTTCATTCGGAACCTTATTGTAGTAACGCACGCACAGCCCCACAAAAGAATTATTGATCTTAGACAATCTAGAATGATGTATTTGAATTTTATTATTATTTCTAAGATTTAAATTATGCCTCTCATTATTTAAGTTGAGTAGAGAAAGGTTCTGTCTAACGAACATAAAGTTAGCGAATATGTATTGACATGGCACTGTCATTATATTTATTTCCTTAAATAATTCTCTTAGAGAATCACGACTACGAAGCCCATAAATAGATCTTATTACTCTTTTTTGTAAAATGAATTAATATAACAACAACAACAATAATAAAATAAGAATTAAACTGTGTACAAAGGCGGACTTATCCCACTTAGGGATCTCTTCCAATCAACCTTAGAGTAACCGAAAGGACAAGTATAATGCGTTTAGTACCAAATTTGATAAAGAAATGTACTTTTAATAAAGTTTGAAAATACATATTACATAAACATAAATCAGGAGTGGTATTCTCTAAAATACAAACTCACGTGCGCATGGCACTCAAGTGAGTTTACTCTCCATTGGCCTTTGTACAAAATACCTATTTATAGAGACAATAGCACTGCCACAAGTGTTTCAGAAAGCGCTACGCTATGCAAACTTGATTTTTAAAAGATGTGTTGCGTGAAGTTTGTTGCGCCGTTTCTTCTTCACAGCGCTAACACCTAGGAAGCGGTAGCCGATAAAAAAATGACGTGTATAAATGTACCAAGTGTACTCATATGCAATAAATGATTTTGACTTTGACTTTGACAGAGTACAAGGACAACATTATTTTATTTGTAAATTACATCAAGCAGGATGTCCGACAAAGAGCACCTGAGCAAGTACCGGGCACCTCCCCCGTGATTCGGCCTGTGGGACCTAGACCGCGAAAGACCATGGGAGGTGGAGGGTCTATCTAAACGTTGTATTATATGTATATTATTTATGGAAACCAGGAAGTCTGCGCCCACCTAAGTGGAAATGTCCATTTAATTGATTTAGGTCGTATAGAGTGAAAACGTACGTCGCAGAGCGGAGCACTTCCAGCCCTAATTGGCAGGCCGACCGCGGGCGCGCGCGGGCGGGGGCAGGCGGGCGGGCGGGCGGTTGGTTGATGTTTGATGGATGGTACGGCAAAGCACTTAATTTTCATTTTATTGTTACTACTAGATATACCGCGTATATATGACCAATTACCTATTAGAATTATACTGTAGTATCTATACATTGTATTTGCCGTGTGGTTTCCGGTAGAGTAGAATAGGACCACTCCAACTCTTCCCGTGGGCGTCGTACAAGGCGACTAAGGGAATACATTATAAAACGTCAATCAGGCCTCCCCAACCCGTCTGGCCAGTGCGGGGAGTGTAGGCCAAATCCTCCGTCTGTCTCCGGCAGATGAGAGAGGGTTGTGCTCCTGCAGTGGAGACCAAAATAACCTGATGCAGACTATATCTTCATGCGAGGTTTCCGCATGCTTCCCAGGTACAATAAATCTGCTTAACGAGGATGCACTGGTCAGTTTTATTGGCACACAAGTGCGCGCGCGCACCGCGCAAGGTTTCTACCTGTGACCACCCGCCTTCATGCGCGGTGAAAGTGCCCAGTAATTACTTGCGTTACGTTTCTACTGGGAGCAGACACCGAGCGACGTCTCGAGCCCCGCCGCCTGCTGGGACCGCCCCGGTCCATAAACAAGGTCCATAATAACAGTCAGAGATATAAGGTTTCACCAAATACTAGTGGTTGCTGGGTCGATAAACACCTCATCGATATGAAGCATAAGCAAATAATATATATTACTGCAGGTCATACCATGAAGTAAAATAATTTTTCTCACCTCATAAGTCACCTCAAAGTTTTTACCTTCATAATAAATTAAATCTGTTATCTAATTTACTATGTTATAATTATTGAATTTTTTTTTTTTTACATTTCGATAGAACTCATCCCATACCACTAATATTATTAATGCGAAAGTTTAGATGTTTGGATGTTTGTTACTCAATCACGCTTCAACCACTGGACGGATCGGGATGACACTTGGCACACATATAGGTTAGGTCCTGGAATAGGACATAGGATAGTTTTTATATGTTATTCCTATGGGAAACCAAATTAATAGTTAAAAGCTTGTGTAAATATCGAAACCTATGCGATAATAGCTAGTAAAATATATCTTGATAATAATAAACCAATGTTAAAATATATATTATTTTTATAATTACTTATTATGATTATTTAATCTAATTAATTCATGGTCACTGACCGACGCAACTGTACGCAATACCATGAAAGCCTTTCAAATGTTCACATTTGCGATAAAGTCGTTATCTAGCTAAACACAATTAGCATTTCTAATGGTAAGAGAAAGTGGAAGCCCTTGCTGGTATACCGGATAAGATATACCGGACACTTGCAGTAATGTAATCAGTCACCAGTAAACTTTATTGCATTCCATGAACTATCACAGTAACAATATAACGCGTACAAATGCATGTAAATTAAAAAAATATATCTACTCGTACATCTACACTAATATTATAAACAGGAAAGATTTGTATGTGTGTAAGGCAAACTCAAAACTACTGGACTGATTTCAAAAATTCTTTCACCATTAGAATGCTACATTATCCCTGAGTAACATAGGCTATATTTATTACTATAAAAAATTGGGGATCCCTACTAAAACTTTAATAATGTAACCCAAGGTGTAAAAAAATAAGGGGAAGGGAATTAACGCTCTATAAGTTCAACTTTATTTAGTAATCAGTAAACTTTATTGCATTCCATGGTGTTAACAGATGATAAAAAGACAGAGTTCTCATGGACCCATTTGGGCACAGCAAGTAGGAGAGAGGAGGACCAACAGTATTGTCGACGTTATCAAGTTGTTTATCGTTATGTACATTGTGTACATAAATGTACTCGTATTATGTATTATTTGTATAAACGTTTTGTTTTATACTTTATTATACACAAATATAAGTCACACAACTAATTTAAACACAAGATGTACAAAGGCGCACTTAACTCTGTAAGAGTTTTCTTCCAGTAAACCTTTGGGTGAAAGAGAAAAGCAAAGCAGATAGGCAGACAGCAGTGCACATTATAGTGAGAATATGTAGTGAAAAAAAAAAACATATATGTAAATAGCAAATAGAATAATTTAAATTTACTTATAACTGTCTATATAAATATGTAATAAAATAACTATATATACACTCTCGTACAATATATACATAAGTATATACATACAATACACATACATACATACATACATACATATACACAAAGAACTCTTTTACTCTAGCCTTGAATATGCTCAAATGTTCATTTTATTTCATTTGTTGAATATCTGTTTGTTATCTAATTTTATCATAATTTATCGTTTAGGTATTCATTTAATGTGTAGTAGCTTTTGGAAATCAATAGCTGTCTCAGGTATTTGTTAAATATGTTATTGTTAGTTTCTTCTCTTATTATGTCGGGCAGGTGATTATATGTTTTTACTGACATGACGAGAGGGCTGGACGAGTGCAGTCCTAACTTGGAAGTAGGTTGCATCAGTCTGCTTTTATTGCGTAGGGGGTATTTCGTAGGTATGTCTCGTCGGGTTTTGTAGAAGTTTGGATGTTTCTCGTACGAGTGTCTAGCAAATGATACAATATGTATCATCAGCACTTAGACGTCCACTGCTGGACATAGGCCTTTCTCAAAGAACATATGCACATTGCACATACAATAGCGATCGAGCTGTGGGGCCCTACTCCACAAGCATTTCGCCTAATATCCTCCGGACGTTTGACGTCTATGATAATAACACGCCAAACGCATATCGAAATACGTGACATGTTCCGTTAGGAAGTACAAAAACCCTTTTTGGCTCGACGGTCCGTGGTCCCAGAGGGGTAGGCAGAGACGATGTATCGCCACTTTTCGCACCTTAATGACGCTAAGTGGCTTTCCTTCGCCTGCCTTTCGTCCCGTGATACACCTTGATGTGTTGCGAACAGCATCGCCGCCTTGTTGAGGTTTCTACCACGATTATCTAGGGAAATAATTGTAATAATAATTGTTGAACTAAATACATATTTTTGTACCCAACTGCAAGCCGTTACGCGAACACTTTTTGCTTGGTATTAATTTAACTACAGCTTCCGAGGTATTGTTTCAGTGAACAGGCTGCGGTCACCGGTACGTGATGCATAATGAACAACAGTGGCCGCTGTGCGTTCCAGAGACAACGAGATAGCGGCCGTCGATCGCATCACGGCTGCGCTGACGAACGCGACCGATTCACGCGTAACTGACGCGCGATCAGTTACGTGACATCTCCACTGAAAATAATGAGGGACTGGGGGACTACTCGAAGTAAAAAATATATATTTAATCCTCTTTAAGAGTCTCCGCAGACTGCAAACTTTATATCGGCCGATAATTTAGTCGGATTGAGCTGCTAGTGCGCACACTGGGCCAACAAATCGTCATAGTGTGCGCACTTGCATACATCTTTATACTGTTTAAGAGCCTGACTAAATTATCGGCCGATATAAAGTTTGCAGTCTGCGGGACTCTTAAAGAGGATTAAATATTTTTTTTATAAGCATTTGGCATGTAATGTAGATGGAAATGTTTATCTTAAATAGTCCTACAAAAAAGCTACTCGAAATACTAATCGTGCGCAGACGAAGTCGCGGGCGCCAGCTAGTATTTCATATAGATACTCTATTCAGTCCAGTTATATATTGTATGAACCGGAAGAAGCCAGGAGGCTCCTCAAATAATGCCATTACAAGCATTTCACTCGTAATCAAGGAACATCCCATCGCTGAAAAAATGCAGCAATCGTTACCGCCATCATTAAACTTCGCACTACACCCCTCTCCCTCCAACGCGTGCGTCTGTCCCTGTCGATCGCGCGGCGGCTCGTTTGATAGGCCGCTAATTGCGAGCTTTCCCGCCGGAAGAGCCGCCATTACGCCATTAGTGCATGGAATCTAACCAAACCATAAAGCAAAGAAAGTACAGAAAGTCAACTTTATACAAACGCGCAATCAACGCAGAGGTATATACCTCACTCGTACCTACTCATTAGTATGTATATAGATATTCGTCAGTGTGTTCTAGCGAACAAGACTCGTCCCTCGCCCACCCCTCGCGAAAAGTAGCAGATCGTGCCATCGTGAATTGTGCTATATGTACTAACTAGCTGTTGCCCGCGACTTCGTCCGCGTGGACAACTTAACATCACAAATTATTATGTATTTCCCATAGGAATGCGATGTTTTTTCGGGATAAAAACTATTCTATGTCCTATTACAGGACCTAACCTATATGTGTGCCAAGTTTCATCACGATGGTTCACTATTTTGGCTATAATGGCTTACACATAAGATATAGATATATACTGTGGCGGGCTTTTTTGTAGGACTATTTAAGATAAACATTTCCATCATACATTACAAGTGTAACTCTAGCGGTTTTGGCAGCGCACGCCAGAATAGCTCGCAGATGGTAGATTTTTTCCAACTTACTTGATATTTTGGACAATTCACACAATATCTTTATAAATTGTAGCCTATGTGTTATTCTGATGTATAAGCTATATTATTGTAAAGTTTCATTAAAATCCATTCATTAGTTTTTACGTGAAAGAGTAACAAACATCCATCCATACTTACAAACTTTCGCGTTTATAATATTAAGTAGGAAGTATGGACTATCACAGGTCCACAGTTATCTTCTATACCTCCTCCCGTTGTCGTACACATCCGCAACAGACTCCACCATCCATCGCATACGTTATCTCGCTCCAGTTACCATGGCAACGAATGCACGCATGCGCGTGACGCTATCATGCCATATCACAGTAGGCCAACTTAGATCTTGCGTCTAACACGCGCCAAATTCAACTTTACAATATCTGCTTTAGGAATTTGCTGAATGTATTTGTGTGGGATTAATATAATTTTGAAATGATTGAATAAACGCGAGTTAGTTTTCTAATCTGTTTAGACAGTTTTCAAACAACTAGGATAGGGTTTTGTGTTTTTACATTTGTAACAAGACGGTATTTTTATTGAGAAAATCTATATTGTTGACATTGTAATTTATATTTTGTATATTATTTTATTTTATAACGATTCCTTTTACCATATTAGAATGGTAAAATTGAATTTTTAAGATGTAAAAATGAAATAAATAAATCAAATCTAATCTATAAATGATATAAATATAACAAAATCAAAATATTTATTTTCAAAATTGGAATACATTATTCTCTTTTTGACGTCAAATTCTGCCTAAAACTACTCCACTTCCACCTGTATAACCGAGGGGAAGAAGTGGCAACAAACCCAACGGCACAGGGCCCTACCTTTGATTTATCTTATTCATTATAATCATTAAGTCTACCTATGCTGAGCCATCAAGCACTCCATGGTCTTTTATCATTTAAGTAGTCATCTAACTTATAGTAGGCTTTCTTGCACAGATTAACTTTTATAGAAGATTTAAATTTTTGTTCAGTTAACATCCAGGACCATCCCATCCGGGACCAACTTGTACAATTCGTGCAGAGTTGGCTGTCCCTCAAGAAAATTGAAACAACGATCTCTGGTACTCGAGTCGAACGACCAAGCCTAAGGTCAGGAAGGCAGTCATGTTCTGGATTTCACTGCAAAAATATAAGTTACTAGCTGTTGCCCGCGACTTCGTCCGCGTGGACAACTTAACATCACAAATTATTATGTATTTCCCGTAGGAATGAGATGTTTTTTCGGGATAAAAAACTATTCTATGTCCTGTTCCAGGACCTAACCTATATGTGTGCCAAGTTTCATCACGATGGCTCAGTATTTTGGCTATAATGGCTTACACATAAGATATAGATATATACTGTGGCGGGCTTTTTTGTAGGACTATTTAAGATAAACATTTCCATCATAAATTATATATGTGTAACTCTAGCGGTTTTGGCAGCGCACGCCCGAATAGCTCGCAGATGGTAGATTTTTTCCAACTTTCTTGATATTTTGGACAATTCACACAATATCGTTATAAATTGTGGCCTATGTGTTATTCTGATGTATATATAAGCTATAATATTTTAAAGATGTGTTATTTTGATGTATAAGCTATATTATTGTAAAGTTTCATTAAAATCCATTCAGTAGTTTTTACGTGAAAGAGTAACAAACATCCATCCATACTGCGTTTATAATATTATAGTAGGATGATTTAAAAATAAAGTTATTTTATTACAATGACGAACAGTTATAAGATGCATTGTACAATTTTTGGAATGACCACCGTTACGAATTGACCCCTGCAGAGTATCTGTATCGTAAGTCGTAAGTTTTTCTTTTTGTAAAAAAACTGAAAGCGATGAAAAACTGTTTTGTAGTTTCTCTGGCCATAAAAATCAGTGGCTCTCGAGGAAAATATAAATATAATATAATATAAATATCTCAGACATTCACACCAATTATCCAGTCCCAAACTAGGCAGAACCTGTGGTATGGTTACTAGATAACGGATACACATACTTAAATAAATATATAAACATCCAAGACTTGGGTACGAACATTCATATTCATCATACGAACATTTGCCCCTAGCGGAATTCTAACCCGCAACCTCCGGCGTGGTAGTCCGAGAGCTACCCGTTCCGCCACGGAGGTCGTCAAAAGGTTTTTAGTTTAAAGCTAGTCCAGTCCGAGTACCGATAGGACCTTCACTTTGTACCCTAAAGGTGCTAGTGATCCTAGTTTAGTGTCCGACCGAAACAGTATTTGCAGCCGAAACCGAAACCGAATCTTCAGCCTTAAATAAATTAAAAAAAACTAAGGTATGTCAGACTAGCTGGTGCCCGCGACTACGTCTGCGCAGGATTAGTATTTCGAGTAGCTTATATTTGCGTGGCGTAGAAAAGAACTAATATTATGACATAAAAATTATAATTTTATGGCGCACGCCAGAATAGCTCACAGATGGTAGATTTTTTCCTACTTACTTGATATTTTGGACAATTCACACAATATCTTTATAAATTGTAGCCTATGTGTTATTCTGATGTATAAGCTGTATTACTGTAAAGTTTCATTAAAATCCATACAGTAGTTTTTACGTGAAAGAGTAACAAACATCCATCCATACTTACAAACTTTCGCGTTTATAATATTAGTAGGATAACATAGTTATTAATACAAAACAATACCTTTTTCATTTATTGGATGAACTTTAACATGAACAAATACGAGTATATTAAACAATAGGCATGTTATTCTTGTAAGTAAACTCTACACGAACTCACAATTCACGAACACTGAGTTTCGGCGCTGCCGAAGATTCGGCTGGTTTTTCGTCGAAACCGAAACTATGGCCGAACCTGCCGAAACCGAATCAGAATCTTCGATCGGACACTAGTTTATACATACATACGTATATGTATGTATGACTAATAACATCACCAAGTATAGCCTTCTAATATTCTGAACCGCACCTGTGCGTTAAATTGCGGGGTTAACGCTCGCGCGGTATTCGGGCCAAGGATGGACGAACGGACGAATGGACGGTCGAACGAAAGTGGATCCGTCTTGTTCCGATCTTGAGAGCGTATCGCAAATCCTCGACACCTATTTTTGCGATAGATATGTTACCGCATTTAAAGATAATAGGTATATTGCCGTGTGGTTTCCGGTAGAGTAGAATAGGACCACTCCAACTCTTCCCGTGGTTGTCGTACAAGGCGACTAAGGGAATACATTATAAAACATCAGTCAGGCCTCCCCAACCCGTCTGGCCAGCGCGAGGAGTGTAGGCCAAATCCTCCGTCTGTCTCCGGCAGATGAGAGAGGGTAGTGCTCCTGCAGTGGAGACAAAAATAACCTGATGATGATGATGATGAGGTATATTGGTTTTGTCTAAGAAATGAATGTGTTTTTACTTGTTTGTGAATTTGTGATGTACATACATACATACATAATGCTCACGCCTTGGTACCAGAGGGGTAGGCAGAGACGATGTATCGCTACTTTGCGCAATGTAATGTTTGTGATGAGTCAGTGAATAAATACAAACAGTTCTAATACTTTGGTTACTCTCCTCGTCGTGTATACCACAGTCATCATCATCATCATCAGGTTATTTTTGTCTCCACTGCAGGAGCACAACCCTCTCTCATCTGCCGGAGACAGACGGAGGATTTGGCCTACACTCCCCGCGCTGGCCAGACGGGTTGGGGAGGCCTGATTGATGTTTTATAATGTATTCCGTTACTCGCCTTGTACGACATCCACAGGAAGAGTTGGAGTGGTCCTATTCTACTCTACCGGAAACCACACGGCAATAGCCATACCACAGTGCCTGAAGATAAAAGTCTTCAACCAGTGCGTTCTAACCGTAATGAGCGCCGACACGTGAACACTGACAGTGGGACTAGTCCGAAAACTTAGTCTCTCAGCGGGCTATGGAAAGAGCTATGCTTGGAGATTCTCTGAGGGACAGGATCAGAAATGAGAGTCGCCAGAGAACTTAAGTCTTCGTCATACCTCAAAACGTTAGTATATTGAGGTGCCAGTAGGCTGGTCACTCTGTCGGAGAAGCGAATACCGTTGTGGTAAACGAGTGGTCGAGTGAAGACTGCGACTGGGCAGACTGTAGTGTGGGACGTGAACGGCTATCAGTGACTGGATGAGAAGAGCTGAGGATTGGGTTCAGTGGCGCACCTTGGGAGAAGCTTCTGTCCAGCAGTGGACTCCTTCAGATCAGTGAATAAATGTCTATCTATCTATCTAGCGGGCCGCTCGCTGTCTGGCTGTACGCGCCGCTCCGCGCTTGCCGACTTTTTGCTGGTCGCAGCCGGTTCCGCTCTCATAGCCATCAGATGAGATCAAACACGCCTCGCTATAATCGACGTGACGGCCAATTAGAAATTAGACTTTTCTCATACGAGTTACAGACTCAACCAGAGTGACAACTTTGAGATGAAGTTATGTGTTCATAATAATTATCGTAAAGAAATTTAAAAAAATCTGAACCTACTTACTACTTAATGTTAGGATAAGAATTCATCGAAATAATCAATAATATATGTATGTATGTGTGTGTGGGGGGGGGGGGTTGTGCTTAGTATGTGTGTAACTCACTCGTAAAATCCATACTTCCAAGCTATATCGTACTACCGAAAACAAGAACCAACTATGGCAAAAGAATGTTTACATACGAGGGAGCACAACTATATAACAACCTACCGTCACACGTAAAAAATATCGACTCGTTTAACGAATTCAAAGGTAAACTTGCCCAACATGTACTTGACAATTACGATAACTAACAAGAAATGCGTTAGATGAGTGGGTAAAATAAAAATAAATGTTTTGTGTGTGTGCGGTGCGAACTATATTTTATGAACTAATATTTTTTGTATAGTTTCTCATGTAAGTGACATTGTCTTAATGAGAATAAAAAATTTTAAACCCAATCGTACTCAATTTCCCGTGTGGTTTCCGGTAGAGTAGAATAGGAGCACTCCAACTCCCGTGGATGTCGCACAAGGCGACTAAGGGAATACATTATAAAACATCAATCAGGCCTCCCCAACCCGTCTGGCCAGCGTGGGGAGTGTAGGCCAAATCCTCCGTCTGTCTCCGGCAGATGAGAGAGGGCTGTGCTCCTGCCGTGGAGACAAAAATAACCTGATGATGATTCGTTTTTTTGGACTGTAAAAATAAATTTACAAAGTAACATACGTACTGCTCGCACGACTTAATTGCATGTATCTACAAATCAACTATGACAGGTAATGTGTCTGTCTGTCCGTCTTCCTGGGCCGGCAATTAATGAAATGCGGAACCAATCACGCGTGGTTTATGGAACAGGTTTTTTAAGTGTTTGGTTAATACTGTTTGTTGCAACGAATAAAATACTAAAATTGTTAAAGATAGTTTTAAGGTAAACGAAACTTGGCAGACGTACTTTATTAATCTATAAGGACGTATAGGTAAGTATAATATTAGACTAGTATGTATAATTATAATTAACCTAACACAAACTAGGCATGCTGTCGCTGCCTATAATTGGGGTGGCATCTGGCCAATGTAGGATATATATAGTATATATGAACATATGTATATATATATATATCTTATATATTTATATGTTATGTGTATGAACTTATGTATATATAGATATTTGTATCATTCACTTATTCGTGTATCGTCTATGTATATTGTCAGTTTATGTAATATGTATTTTCAAACTTCATTAAAAGTAGGTACATTTCTTAATCAAATTTGGTACTAAACGCATTATACTTGTCCTTTCGGTTACTCTAAGGTTGACTGGAAGAGATCCCTAAGTGGGATAAGTCCGCCTTTGTACACAGTTTAATTCCTATTTTATTATTGTTGTTGTTGTTATTTTTGGTACAATAAAGCGTTTACATACATACATACTGTTTGTTGCAACGAATAAAATACTAAAATTGTTAAGGATAGTTTTAAGGTAAACGAAACTTGGCAAACGTACTTTATTTTCTGGACAGAAAATAGTTATTATCATCATCATATCAGCCTTTAGACGCTACAAAAAATTACTTAAATACACTTGAACTTATGAACACAACCAAACATTCATTCATACATACATACATCGTGCACACCTATACACAACCCTCCCCCACACACACACACACTATACATACACATAAATCTATATTAGTATTAGAACAATTATATTATTATTTAGTTATCTATCATGTACGTAAATGCAACAACCTAGCCTCCGGAGGAGGGCGCTGGTGTCTCTAACACAGGGTTGTGCTCCTGCAGTGGAGACAAAAATAACCTGATGATGATGATGTATAATTATAACTAACCTAACACAAACTAGGCATGCTGTCGTTGCCTATAATTGGGGTGGCATCTGGCCAATGTACAATTGTAAGTTTCCCCTAAGCAACAATCGATGTACATTCTGTTGGTAACCTAATAAATAAAATAAAAATAAATAAAAAAAAACTCTGCACACAGCCCTCTCCATAGCTCGCTAGGCGACTGGAAACTTGTGTATCTGGCCCACCGTCATGACATGACAGGCTGGACGCACAAAAAAGTTATAATAATAAATATATAGTTAAACAATTATGTATATGCACTTAGATAACATACGAGTTCCGCAATGTTTTTTACTTACAACGGTTAGAAATAGAAAGTATTGTTTGTAACTAAATAACGCTTTACTGCTTGAAATTTTCTATGCGGATACACTTTTTTACCATAGGAAATATGTTTTTGTACAGCTGTAATACTGGTACGTAGCGTTTATTAAATCTAATATTCCGAATAGATAGCGATAAGTCAAATAATAATAATTTTATCATTATAATTAAATTTTATTTGTTAAAAAATATTTTTTATAACAAATGTAATATTATAAATTTAAAATTATTTTCCCATACAACGCGAACCTAGAATTAATATTTATATAAATAAATAATTCTACTAATTATTATAAATGTGAAAGTTTGAATGTTTGGATATTTGGATGTTCGGTTGTTTGTTACTTAATCACGCTTCAACCACTGGACGGATCGTGATGAAACTTGGCACACATATTGGTTAGGTACTGAAATAGTACATAGAATAGTTTCTACCCCGAAAATACATCCCATTACTACGGGAAGTACATAATAATTTGTGATGTTAAGTTGTCCACGCGGACGAAGTCGCGGGCAACAGCTAGTTATTAATAAAACTGTGTACAAAGGCGTACTTATCACACTTAGAGACCTCTTCCAGTCGACTTTAGAGTAACTAAAAAGACTAGCATAGTTTATTAGTTACATATATCAGTAATTATTCATGCTACAAAGAATATAAAACTTTGTAGGGAGCTAAAAAAGGTTTAGAACGCATGGGACGAATATCGAGCTCGTTGATGTCTATTGTATGAAACGTCTTATATAGATATTAACAACAAGTTTAACTTGATTATGGGCCCGATTCTGAAGGCACATACTTAAAATTTGACAGCGCTAAGATTGGTTTCGTCTTTATCTTCCTAATACTGTGTGACAACGATAGCAACAATTTAATGCTGTCAAATTTTAACATTGTGCCTTCAGAATCGAGCCCTATAATTGTATATAACTATAAGTAACTAATGTTGTATCACTATACCACTCAATTACAAAGAGAAACAAATATATTATATCAAAATTCAAATTTGCATACAAAAGACATCAACGCACATTTACCACGAAATTGTTTCGTTTTATAACAAGTATTCAATAGAAAAAATATTAATCGTCATGTTATGTAAGATGGATGCATCTCTGCAATAGTTGCTGTACTAACTTAATCACGACGAGCCTCAACAATAGGCATTACATCTTGAAGGCTTTGTGACTAAACCTGTTCATGGCTCTGTCAGATAATACTGTTACAATTAAAGAAGCGACGGTCACCTCCCCTCGATAGACGTCCACAGTTTTTTAGATTTTTTCCTACAATTTCCATATATTTCCCACTATTGTCGGACTAATTTATATTTCATTCCAGATTAATAGTCCTATGAAAACAAACGCATTTGCGTCTCGAAAACAAAATACACAATAGATGGTGTTCCTAAGTGGACTGCAAAGTTTACATGGTAATACAAACCTGTTTTTGCTGCTGGTGACCCTTTCATGTATATGTTACCGAGACGTAAATAGCGTTGGTTTTCATAGGACTATGAATCTGGAATGAAATATAGATGTATGTTTCAAACTCATATGATCGAATAGTATTCGAGTTATCTATAGCACAGACGGACGAAAAAGCCTAGATATAATATGTAGTCTTCGAGTTACAGACGGACGGAAAAGCCTAGCTATAAGAATTAAATAGTTAGCAAGCTGAAGTGGCAGTGGGCAGGCCACATCTGTCGCAGAACCGACGGCCGTTGGGGCAGACGAGTTCTGAAGTGGAGACCACGGATCGGTGGTGGATTGGATGGTGGACCCTGAAGAAGGTGGCCGGAAGCGGCTGGAGGCGGAGGGCGGAGGACCGGATGTGGTGGCGTTCATTGGGGAAGGCCTATGTCCAGCAGTGGACGGCTAAAGGCTGACATGATAATGATGAGTAGTTACGAAGGTTGCACTTCGCTGAGTTGGACCTCTCAAACATCGTCCATCCATTAATTTTAAGATGTAATATTTTGTTCGTCGATGAATATTTTATGTAATTTAATTAATAATATGTGTAATAATGATAATGTTCTTCGTCATTCAGCTCGGAAATGCTGCGGGCATCATGGGGAAGATGGACGGGAGTCGGTACGAGGGGGGCTCCATGAAAATGAATGTAATGTTTTTAAAAAGAGACTGTGCGCCTGGCTTGTCGAGCAGGCATTTTATTGCTATGACGAGTTCTTGCAGAACGCATTAACTTAATTTATTTAGTTTTAAGAATTTTATTTGACATTTTTATATTTAATTGTGTTTAATTTGCCTTTATAATTTGATTTCATTTAACTTGTGTATAATTTTTATTTGACCTGTAACGGAAGTTATCAATAAAGTATGTCTATGTCTAATGTATAATATGTTGTGTTTATAAAATGAATATTTTTTTCTTTCTTTTCTGTATTTTCAAATGTGACGCAAGGATTTTGCTCACGAACTGTACATTGGCTAATCTAGTCACGTCGCCGACGACGCGACGCGACGCGACGCGACCAATTAATACCCACAGTGACCCGCCGCCGCCGGGTCACTCGGCCACAGGGCCACTGCCACCCGTGGACGCGCGTCTGCGCAGTATAACCAACATAAATTATATACGAAAACAAACACAATTGGTGTTTGCTTTTTATGTTATGTATATATATATATATTTTTAAATATCTCAGACATTCACACCAATTATCCAGTCCCAAACTAGGCAGAGCCTGTGCTATGGTTACTAGATAACGGATAGACATACTTAAATAAATATATAAACATCCAAGACTTGGGTACAAACATTCATATTCATCATACGAACATTTGCCCCTAGCGGAATTCGAACCCGCAACCTCCGGCGTGGCAGTCCGAGAGCTACCCGTTCCGCCACGGAGGTCGTCAAAAGTGTTTGAGATTCAAACTGCCGTATTATATAAAAAGAGAAAGATAGACAAACCACCCAGTGAGTGGAATTAAATGAACCCGAGTTAAAACCCAGGTTTAACCCACCCATGGGTTTCAACTCGGGTAGATACCCATATTTTTATGGACTTTTGTGTAAAAAAAGAAATTTAATTTGTTTTACGTATTGGGGTAACTCAGAAAGTAATTAATATATAATAAGTGTCGGCCCCGTAGCCTAGTCGGTAGTACACCTGTCTGCGAAGCTCGGGGTCGCGGGTTCGACACCCGCCCCGGGCAAACATTCGTGTGATGAGCACTTGTGTTTGCCTTGTGACTGGATATTATTTATATATTATATTATATTTCATTCCAGATTAATAGTCCTATGAAAACAAACGCATTTGCGTCTCGAAAACAAAATACACAATAGATGGTGTTCCTAAGTGGACCGCAAAGTTTACTTGGTAATACAAACCTATTTTTGCTGCTGGTGACCCTTTCATGTATATGTTACCGAGACGTAAATAGCGTTGGTTTTCATAGGACTATTAATCTGGAATGAAATATATGTATGTATATCAGCTGTCTGATACCCATATTACAGGCTCTGCCTAGTTTGGGATCAGGTGGCCGTGTGTGAAATGTCCCCACATATTTATTTATTTTTATTTTTATTTAGTATAGGTTATATATTAAAGGAGAATGCCCAAAAGTGGGCCTAAGATGCGTCTTCACCATTCATGTAGCAAAAATATTGGTCTGAATTATGAATTCCTTCAAATTTTTTTTAAAGTCAATGGAATAGGGAGTTTAAAAATAACATATAATATAAACGTTAATTGATTTCCGCCGGCCGACCGGCATCTTTTCAACTAGAGTAGTGAAAGCAGAATTAAAATCGATATATAGTTATAATCGATATTTGTCAACAATATTTGATACTACCTTTCAGTTACTAGCGCGATAATCCACCCATCATATTTTTCATTTACTGACTGGAAATACACTATTTGTACTGATTTAAAGTGATACACACGTTCTTAAAAGATATTTATAAAAGTATTGTTACGTAACCGAAATATCGATTATTCAATTTGTTAAATCGATGTAGTTGAACCTCACTATTGATATGCACTATGGTTTCGTACTGTGACGTCATATCCGATATGATTTCAACACTTGTTTTGGTCCGTTTGTTTACATTATATATTTGGGTGACAAAATCTATTTTAACGAGCCTAATGTAGTGTCGAATGCAATATACCGTCGTCGACTAATAACAACACTATGACATCAATATCTGGAGCGGTTAATCGTGGCTATATACCCACGGTTTTGTGAAAACTGCATGCCAACAAAGATTTTATTCCAAGTAAGATTATTGAATTTTCCCACTTAATATTTAAACGATTTTCTTTTTATAATGATTCTGAGTATTTTGCCTGTATTGTGACGACAATTTGATCCAGACGCAAGGTTAAAAGTTCAAGGGCAAACTCCCATACAATTTTGGTCATTCTCCTTTGACACTAAGATATATTTTTTATAATTACACACTTCTCGTGGCTAGACCAGAAAATTAGGTGATTAGAGAAATACGTGATAAACGTATAGTTTAGTATTAGTTACTCACCGTGCTGGCCGGGTGTGCGGGCAGCAGCATGACGCCCGGGTGCGCGCGCGCCTTGCGGACGCCCTTGGCGGGCGGGGGGGCCCTCCGCGGCCGCGCCCCGGGGCCCAAGGGCGGCGCGCCCCCGCCCCCGCCCCCGCCCCCGCCCCCCGCAGGCTCCGCGTGGTGCCCCAGCCACCGCGTCACCAACTTCTCCTTACTGTTTGCGCTGCCATACTCTGGAGGCTCTTCCTGTGAAAGACAAAACTTTATAGAAAATAATTCTAGCACTTTCGAATAATAAATAAATAAATATGTCAGACATTCACACCAATTATCCAGTCCCAAACCAGGCAGAGCCTGTGGTATGGTTACTAGATAACGGATACACATACTAAAATAAATATATAAACATCCAAGACTTGGGTACAAACATTCATATTCATCATACAAACATTGCCCCAAGCGGGATTCGAACCCGCAACCTCCGGCGTGGCGGTCCGAGAGCTACCCGTTCCGCCACGGAGGTCATCAAAATATAATAATAAATAATAATAAGCCCGAGTAAGGCGGGATAAGGCAGCATAAAGATATACCCAGGTGAGGAACAGTAGCATTAAACTCCGCATACTGAGACCACCAACCTCATCCAACCCTAGTTATAGATCTTTAGCCATCCACCGTAATTTGACTAGCGATACAAATTTGCACGATAAAAACAAAGATACAATAATAAAGCTTACACATGTAAATCTACGCGGTCTTATCGCTAAAAGCGATTTATTCCAGACTACCTTTTACAAACTAGTACCTTTCAAAAATACCTTTAAAGGTATTAGAGATAAAACCAGTACCACAAGTACATTTGAAGGTATACTTGCAGATACTTGCAACCAACGATCTCTATGTACTACTAGATGGAGCGTTCCAAACAATCGCTCTGTTCCACGCAAGTAGCCACAACTCTTTCACATTCACAATGAAACTTGTGCAGTTACCACTCAGAACATTTAATTATTTACTAAATATTGACATTATTTAACCGTAGCGTATTGCTACGCAGAACATTTGATTATTACTAAATATTGATTTAGTAATAATTAAATGTTCTGCGTAGTAACTGCACAAGTTTCATTGTGAATGTGAAAGAGCTGTGGCTACTTACGTGGAATAGAGCTATTGTTTGGAACGCTCCATCTAGTAGTACATAGAGATCGTTGCTTGCAACACAAGCTAGTACCATTGTGGATGCTGGCAATATAAACTGATATCGCTATCAAAGGATTACTATTTCATGACCTACGACGGCAGAAATGTGGTCACTGACAGTGGGCCTGATCCACAAGTTTCAAGTCGCTCAGTGAGCTATGGAAAGAGCTATGCTCGGGGTTTCTTTAAAGGATATGATTCGTAATGAAGAGATCCGACGAAGAACGAAGGTGACCGACATAGCCGAAAGGATTAGCAAGCTGAAGTGGCAGTGGACGGGCCACAGGTGGAACGATGACCTGAAGAAGGTGGCCGGAAGCGGCTGGATGCGGAGGACGGAGGACCCGATGTGGTGGCGTTCATATGTCCAGCAGTGGACGTCAAGAGGCTGACATGATGAGGGTTACTACTCGAGCGTGGTGAAAACATGCCTATGTTCAACAGTCGATGGAAGTTTGTGCCTTCTTGTTTCCAAAAGAATTGACGAGCTTTAAAACAGATATCGATTCCAACCCACCTTTTTCTTCTTCATCGTCTCCCCCTGCAGTTTCACCTCCAGGTCCTTGCACAGGTCGTGGTTCCTGATCTTCTGCGCATCCTGCGGCTTCTTCTCGTCCACCTGCACCAGGTAGGGCGCCGGCGCCGCGGGCTGGAACTGGTTGTGGTCGAAGGGCGCGCGCGCGCGCAGGCACGGCCAGACGCGCTTGGACACGTGGTAGATGCTCAGCACGCTGACCACGCAGTGCGCGCACGCGATCAGCAGCAGCGCGATGTTGGCCAGGACTGGCGTCCACGCTTCCATCTCATCCTGGTGGTAGGAACATTTACAGTGAGTGATGAGTTACTTGCCGTGTGGTTTCCGGTAGAGTAGAATAGGACCACTCTAACTCTTCCCGTGGATGTCGTACAAGGCGACTAAGGGAATACATTATAAAACATCAATCAGGTCTCCCCAACCCGTCTAGCCAGCGCGGGGAGTGTAGGCCAAATCCTCCGTCTGTCTCCGGCAGATGAGAGAGGGTTGTGCTCCTGCAGTGGAGACAAAAATAACCTGATGATGATGATGACAGGCGAAACTACACGAACAAAGAAAAGCTCATGTAATTTAATTTATTTCATTATTCAGAGTACATAGATCCATTTTGTTAGTAACAATACTCTTTAAGACTCTAATAAGTAAAATCGTAAATTCGCGTGTCTGTACATTGAAGATATTTGCAAAAAAAATTTGGGGTCTAAGGATAAAAGCAACGATATCGATCGTTTTTGAATTTTTTGTCTGTTCTGTTAGATTTATAACATTTTTATTGATTTTACATTAAATATTTTTGTGTACCCCTCGTGTCAATGTCAAGATGTAATGACGCAGTTCGCATCGGCCCTAAATTACCATTCACGCGAACAACGTAACAGTAAAGATTGTTCTAAAGCCTTCTAACACCGAAGTAGCCCATTACCCATTATCATTGCACGAAATATGCTTGTCATTAGACTCATGACCAACACAGTTAGACACGAGACCGGACTTCACTACCGGCGAACGGATGGTAAAGACATAATGAACGGTAATGATATGAAATTCATTGTTATTGTAATATTTTATTGATGAACTAGCTGTGCTCTGTGCTCTTCTCACGCTCCCGCTAGTCGGCTCAGTCGTTTTTGAGTGATGGGTGCACAAACTAACAGACAAACAGACAAAAATTTCAAAAATGATCGATATGTGTTCTATTACTTATCCTTTTTTTTGCAAATATCTCCAATGTACAGACACGCGAAGTTTACGATTTTATTTATTAGAGTCTTAAGAGGTCTTAAAGAGTATTGTTACTAACAAAATGGATCTATGTTCTCTGAATAATGAAATAAATTAAATTACATGAGCTTTTCGTTGCTCGTGAAGTTTCGCCTGTCATTATCATCAGGTTATTGTTGTCTCCACTGCAGGAGCACAACCCTCTCTCGTCTGCCGGAGACAGACGGAGGATTTGGCCTACACTCCCCGCGCTGGCCAGACGGGTTGGGGAGGCCTGTCAGCATGTGAATAATGAACAATAATAGAGATAAGTTTTTTAATTCTTAAGTATTTTTGGAATTACATTTAATTTAATTAATAACCCTGTAAAATTGTCATTGTAAATTTCTTTTTGTTTGTTTGTAATTAACTCCTATGTATACAGTTTAATTTTATAAATATTATTACTAAATTAAAATCTATTTCATTGTTATTGTAATATTTTATTGCTGAACTGCTCGCGTGGGCTACAGAATCCGCTCCTCTTCTCACGCTCCCGCTAGTCGGCTCAGTAGTTTTTGAGTGATGGGTGCACAAAATAACAGACAAACAGACAAAAATTTCAAAAATGATCGATATGTGTTCTATTACTTATCCTTTTTTTTGCAAATATCTCTAATGTACAGACACGCGAAGTTTACGATTTTATTTATTAGAGTCTTAAGAGGTCTTAAAGAGTATTGTTACTAACAAAATGGATCTATGTTCTCTGAATAATGAAATAAATTAAATTACATGAGCTTTTCGTTGCTCGTGAAGTTTCGCCTGTCATCATCATCAGGTTATTTTTGTCTCCACTGCAGGAGCACAACCCTCTCTCGTCTGCCGGAGACAGACGGAGGATTTGGCCTACACTCCCCGCGCTGGTCAGACGGGTTGGGGAGGCCTGTCAGCATGTGAATAATGAACAATAATAGAGATAAGTTTTTTAATTCTTAAGTATTTTTGGAATTACATTTAATTTAATTAATAACCCTGTAAAATTGTCATTGTAAATTTCTTTTTGTTTGTTTGTAATTAACTCCTATGTATACAGTTTAATTTTATAAATATTATTACTAAATTAAAATCTATTTCATTGTTATTGTAATATTTTATTGCTGAACTGCTCGCGTGGGCTACAGAATCCGCTCCTCTTCTCACGCTCCCGCTAGTCGGCTCAGTAGTTTTTGAGTGATGGGTGCACAAAATAACAGACAAACAGACAAAAATTTCAAAAATGATCGATATGTGTTCTATTACTTATCCTTTTTTTTGCAAATATCTCTAATGTACAGACACGCGAAGTTTACGATTTTATTTATTAGAGTCTTAAGAGGTCTTAAAGAGTATTGTTACTAACAAAATGGATCTATGTTCTCTGAATAATGAAATAAATTAAATTACATGAGCTTTTCGTTGCTCGTGAAGTTTCGCCTGTCATCATCATCAGGTTATTTTTGTCTCCACTGCAGGAGCACAACCCTCTCTCGTCTGCCGGAGACAGACGGAGGATTTGGCCTACACTCCCCGCGCTGGTCAGACGGGTTGGGGAGGCCTGTCAGCATGTGAATAATGAACAACAATAGAGATAAGTTTTTTAATTCTTAAGTATTTTTGGAATTACATTTAATTTAATTAATAACCCTGTAAAATTGTCATTGTAAATTTCTTTTTGTTTGTTTGTAATTAACTCCTATGTATACAGTTTAATTTTATAAATATTATTACTAAATTAAAATCTATTGTAGTACCCTTACTGGGTTTATGTCAGCGCCTATGATTATATGTAAGACCCTATTAACTACATGAAACAATAAATTATATGAATATAAAGAAAGTCAATGTTACGCTGAACCGATAAATCAGTGCCCCGGCAAACGGGGCCGTGCCGTTGAGGTATATTTGTACGGAGACAGGCCTGCTATTAGGATGACATTGAATGTATTAAATCCTTTAATGCACATGAGTATATTTCATTCCAGATTCATAGTCCTATGAAAACCAACGCTATTTACGTCTCGGTAACATATACATGAAAGGGTCACCAGCAGCAAAAACAGGTTTGTATTACCATGTAAACTTTGCAGTCCACTTAGGAACACCATCTATTGTGTATTTTGTTTTCGAGACGCAAATGCGTTTGTTTTCATAGGACTATTAATCTGGAATGAAATATAGGTAGGTATACTTGGTACATTTACAGACTACCGCTTCCTAGGTGTTAGCGCTGTGAAGAAGAAACAAACAAACCCGTGAAAAGCAACGTTCATTATAATCTACACTACCCTATTCCGATCCCTGATCATAATTATTATTGTCACACTTTCAATAAAAGGAGAAAAATATTTTTGCGGACATCTCACTAATCCTACTAATATTATAAATGCGAAAGTTTAGATGTTTGTTACTCAATCACGCTTCAACCACTGGACGGATCGTGATGAAACTTGGCACACATATAGGTTAGGTCCTGAAATAGGACATAGGATAGTTACGGGAAACCAAACTAATTGTTAAAAGCAGTGAAAATGTACCTACGCAGACGATGTAGCGGGCAAAACATTTGTGTCTATATGTCTGACTCTCCACAACGCATATCATAGATTTTCCTAATAGCTCTCTTTAACCCTTCATGTGTAAAACATCGTAAGGAAACCTGCATATGCCAAAGAAGAATTTCTAAGCTGTGTGTGAAGTCCACGAAATTGGCTTGGGGCACCGTTGGTGGACAGGGGTTTGGCACAAAAGATCCTGAAGGATGGAAGTGTCGCCAGGTCTTCCTGGCCCCCTAAGAAGATAAGATAAATCAAATGTAAATGTATCGGCTTTGTGATAGGTAAATAAGGTCATAACGGGGCCACAAAGCCAATATGTCACCACTCTACCCGCCTCGTACTCCAAATATCGTTGTAGCATTACAGTGAGAGATTCACAGCGCATAGCGATTAAACCGCACTGTATTGGGAATCAGGCAATATTTTGATTTTGATTGATTTTGAAACCTTTCATCTTTCTTTGTCAATTAGAGCCTTACTTTAATCAGAGATAAGTGTATTCTAGTCCAGTCCAGGTCGTCTAAGTTGAAGCACAGAATATTTAATGATAGATAGATAGATAGATAATACATTTAATAGATTATTAATTTGTTCTTAGACACAGCACAAATATAATGTTACAAATAGATCACATATTGATACAAAGGTACCAGGTAAACATAACAATGAAACAGTAGCATTGTGCAGCGCAGAGCGGCGCGACGCTGATATTCTGCCAGGACTAACAATCTCTATGTACTACTAGATGGAGCGTTCCAAACAATCGCTCAATTCCACGTAAGTAGCCACAACTCTTTCACATTCACAATGAAATTTGCGCAGTTACTACGCAGAACTTTTATTTATTACTAAATATTGACGCTACGGTTAAATAATGTAAATATTTAGTAAATAATTAAATGTTCTGCGTAGTAACTGCACAAGTTTCAAAGTGAATGTGAAAGAGTTGTGGCTATTTGCGTGGAACAGAGCGATTGTTTGGAACGCTCCATCTGGTAGTACATAGAGATCGTTGGCCAGGACCGAGATTCATAATTCCCTAGTAAAACGAAAATTCCTACGCTTTTAATACCGAAATTTAACGAATAATATTTTATTTATTTATTCAAGGAAGATTTACAGCTTTGTTTAAGATAAAAATAGATACAGTAGTACAATCTCTAAGCGGATAATAAATATTCGCACATTGGCGTCTAATTTTGTTCATTAAGTAAAGACATATGGAATATTATAATGTATAGATACCTAGATAAACGAAGCAAACAGATACAATAGAATTATGAGTAGAATTATAAATTATTATAACAAGTATTAAATTTACTATATGTTTATATTAAGTGTCTTTGAAAAATATATGATTTTCCTGTGTTTCTATACCAGTCGTTCAGGCGTCGTGCGAGTTCTCGCCGGATGTCGTTATATTATCTACGAACCAACGGCGATTCGAATATGCTACACACCATGTGATAAGATAGTGTTCAAGAGGAGGTTGTTCCCGCGTCTGTCTTCCACAACAGTTTGTTGTGTATTTGTTTTTCCAAAATAATGTATACTTCGGGCTTTGGTGTTTAGTAGTGACAGTATATTATACAACAAGTGTCTGTGCGTGTGTACACTGGGAAGGAAACATAAATAAACGTGACTAAGCTGATCTTAAAACTGAGAACTTCCTAATCTCAATCCTTACTAAAGCTTACTATCAACGTTAGTAAGGGAGTTCTGTGACTATATTAGGACCAGTATTGGTCTGAAGTACTCTGATACTGATAAAATAACATAGAATTTCTACTAAAAATGACCTGGTTGTATAGTCTAGCGACTTTTGCCTGTCCGAAGGACGAATTAACCAAAATAAAAGATAGTGTTCCAACGATCTCTATGTACTACTAGATGGAGCGTTCCAAACAATCGTTCTGTTCTACGCAAGTAGCCACAACTCTTTCACATTTACAATGAAACTTGTGCAGTTACTACGCAGAACATTTAATTATTAATAAATATTGACGCTACGGTTAAATAATGTCAATATTTAGAAAATAATTAAATGTTCTGCGTAGTAACTGCACAAGTTTCATTGTGAATGTGAAAGAGTTGTGGCTACTTGCGTCGAATAGAGCGATTGTTTGGAACGCTCCATCTAACATAGAGATCGTTGTAGTGTTCAATATAATAATGGATATAGATGCTGTAGAAAGCCAGACTGTTAGACGAAGATCAAAGGACGACGGTCAGAACGTTTGAAAGTGCAAACGACGTCAGACCAAAGCAAACCTATCGAATAAAATCACATCATCAGCAGATGATTGATTAGGAATAGTAATACAATGCACGTTAGACACATTTTTACGCGTTGATGGCCACGTCAAAAGCTGCCCGCATATCGCACGCTGTACGGAGTAATATCAACGCTTGTCGAGCGCCGTAAGACACGTTTTTGAGTATATTGTCTAACAGTGGGAAGGAGTGGGTGATTAAAATCGTAGTTATTTTCGTTTTACATTGGAGTGACGTATCTGTTAGACAGTAACTTTAAATAATATGTGCAATGGAATGGAATTTGTCAGGAGACTATCCTTTAAATAAAAATAAACTTGTTTTACCAGGGTTAAGACTAAGTAAGGTCAGTAAATCGTTCACGGGGCAATGTATACGCTTCTACAACAAACTACCAGAGGAAATCTTAAATATGACGGACAGAAAGTTCAAGATTCACATTAAATAACAACTTTGTAAGAAAGCCTATTATAAAATAAACGATTATTTGAATGACAAAAATGCCTGGTACTAATGTTAATTCAGCTTCGCAAAATCTTTATTAATTGTATGCAAACTTGATTTTTAAAAGATGTGTTGCGTGAAGTTTGTTGCGCCGTTTCATCTTCACAGCGCTAACACCTAGGAAGCGGTAGTCGGTAAAAAAATGACGTGTATAAATTTTGACTTTTTGACTTTTAATGCAGAGCTGGGTTTTCATTGACTAGGCTGGTAAATACGGTTGGTTCGGTCCAGTCGGGTCGTGTGTAGCCGACTCGCCCGCAGCCGGTCAAGGCTCTGCTGATCGCCGCGTGTTTACACAAACACCACTGCAATCGGCTAATGCTAACGATGCCGCAAGTCACGCCAAGAGGCTACATGATTGCTAATTGAAAATATATTGCCTAATTATTTTTGTTGAATCATTATTTTTAGCTTTGAATCTAAAAATTTAATACATTCAATGTCATCCTTATAGCAGGCCTGTCTCCGTACTTTAGATATAAAAATATACCTCAACGGCACGGCCCCGATTGCCGGGGCACTGATTTATCGGTTCAGCGTAACGTTGACTTTCTTCATATTCATTTCATTTATTGTTTCAGGTGCCGTGTGGTTTCCGGTAGAGTAGAAAAGGACCACTCCAACTCTTCCCGTGGATGTCGTGCAAGGCGACTAAGGGGAATAACATTATAAAACATCAATCAGGCCTCCCCAACCCGTCTGGCCAGCGCGGGGAGTGTAGGTCGAATCCTCCGTCTGTCTCCGGCAGATGAGAGAGGGTTGTGCTCCTGCAGTGGAGACAAAAATAACCTGATGATGATGAAGATGATGGTTGTTTCATGTAGTTAATAGGGTCTTGCATATAATAATGGGCGCTGACATGAACCCAGTAGTAGATTTTTTTAGTAATAATATTTATAAAATTAACGTGATAAAATAGGGGTTAATTACAAACAAATAAGAAGAAATGTACAATGTCAAGGTTACTAATTTATTTAACAGGGTTATTAATTAAATTAAATGTAATGTCAAAAATACTTATAAATTAAAAACTTATCTCTACTGTTACTTATTATTGTTGTTGTGCGCGTATTATTCAATTCGGCTTGAAGTTAGGTATTTTTAGGTATGTTTATGAGAAACTTATAAGTTTAGACAGTACTCCACTATTACTTATTCTGGGCCGATAATTAGTTAAGAGAGTTCGAACCAATTTCACATGAAATCGTCGCATATTGCCAGCCAAACAATCCTACTAATATTATAAATGCGAAAGTTTTGATATTTGGATGTTTGTTACTCAATCACGCTTCAACCACTTTACGGATCGGCATGAAACTTGGCACACATATAGGTTAGGTCCTGGAATAGGACATCGGATAGTTTTTATCCCGAAAATACATCACATTCCTACGGGAAATACATAATCATTTGTGATATTAAGTTGTCCACGCGGACGAAATCGCGGGTAACAGCTAGCATTCTGTATATATATTTCATTCCAGATTAATAGTCCTATGAAAACCAACGCTATTTACGTCTCGGTAACATATACATGAAAGGGTCACCAGCAGCAAAAACAGGTTTGTATTACCATGTAAACTTTGCAGTCCACTTAGGAACACCATCTATTGTGTATTTTGTTTTCGAGACGCAAATGCGTTTGTTTTCATAGGACTATTAATCTGGAATGAAATATACAACTGCGTACTCTATATATCATATAACATTAGTATGGACTTGTGAAGGTTATGCGTACAAAACATTTCGGATAAACAGAGACAAATATTTGACAGGTTTGTGGTAAGCCACCATCCTTGGTGGTGCCCACCGACCTGACTAACATAAACATACATATATTGCATACTAGCTGGTGCCTGCGACTTCGTCTGCGCAGGATTAGTATTTCGAGTAGCTTATATTAGGGTTCACTATTTTGGCTATAATGGCTTACAGATAAGATATAGATATATACTGTGGCGGGCTTTTTTGTAGGACTATTTAAGATAAACATTTCCATCATACATTACATATGTGTAACTCTAGCGGTTTTGGCAGCGCACGCCAGAATAGCTCGCAGATGGTAGATTTTTTCCTACTTACTTGATATGTTGTACAATTCACACAATATCATTATGTAGCCTATGTGTTATTCTGATGTATAAGCTATATTATTGTAAAGTTTCATTAAAATCCATTCAGTAGTTTTTACGTGAAAGACTAATAAACATCCATCCATACTTACAAACTTTCGCGTTTATAATATTAGTAGGATGTAATGTTGACGAAGTTGTTGCGAAAAAGTTGAGCAACTGAAAGAATTTGTGTACCAATGAGGAGCTCGTTCACGAGGGAAGAAGATATAGAAAGGAGAGTAAAGAAAGGAAATGCAGTGAATGGAGCTATCAATAGCCTTGTGTCCAGCCAGATCGTGTCTCAAAAGGCAAGGATGGCTGTGCATAGTGCTGTTCTGGTTCCTACGCTGACGTATGGTAGTGAATGTTGGGTCTGGCAGATGAAGCATGAAAGCAGGTTAAATGCGGTTGAGATGCAGTCTTTAAGAAAAATATGTGGAATGACGTTATGTGACAGAGTGAGGAATGCAGTGATACGTGAGAAGTGTGGTTTAAAAGAAGATGTAGTAACGAAGGTAGAGAAGGGTATGTGGCATTGATTTTGACGTTTGGAGCGTATGAGTGAAATAAGAGAGACAAAAGAAGTTTACAGTGCGAATGAAGAAAGAACTACAGCTAGAGGTCGTCCTAGGAGGACGTTGAAGGATCAAATTGGTGACGTCGTTAAAAAGGCTGGGGTCCGCAGTGAGATGAATAAAAGGAGGTGCATGAATAGGTTGATGGATGTGAGTGAGGCTAGTGAGGTGTGTCAGGATCGCGCAAAGTGCCTCTCTGCCTATCGCTCTGGGAGTAGGGTCATCCAAGTATTCTATGGGAAGCCTATGTCCAGCAGTGGACGTATTTATGCTGATATGAAAGTCACATCTGAAGTAGAACCTGAAGTAGTATGACGACCTCCGTGGTGGAACGGGTAGTTCTCGGACTGCCACGCCGGAGGTTGCGGGTTCGAATCCCGCTAGGGGCAAATGTTCGTATGATGAATATGAATGTTTGTACCCAAGTCTTGGATGTTTATATATTTATTTAAGTATGTCTATCCGTTATCTAGTAACCATAGCACAGGCTCTGCCTAGTTTGGGACTGGATAATTGGTGTGAATGTCTGAGATATTTATTTATTTATTTTTGAACCGATTACCGTTGGGATAAACGAGTGGTCGAGTGGACACCGCGACTGGGCAAGCGTAGTGTGGGACGCCCTCTGGCTAGATGGAGCGACGATCTGCGTAAGGTAGTGACTGGATGAGAAGAACTGAGGATCGGGTTCAGTGGCTCGCCTTGGGAGAGGCCTATGTCCAGTAGTGGACCCTTGTAGAACCCACGATGTCGCTGGAGTCTAAGTAGATCATTAATTCTTACCTCGAAGCTGGTGAGTGCTAGCGGCGTGTGCGCGCGCGCGTGCGCTCTCAGACTGTCGCGATGCAGGCCGGTGGCGGCCAGCACGGCCGCGCTGTTGCCGCACGCGAGACACAGCAGCGACAGCGCCAGGAACGCCGTCAGGAACGGGCTGCTGCTGGCAAACAAACATCACATTTCAACACTTGGAAGGCTACTTGGAAACAACTGGAGGCCTTCTCCATAAGGGCGACATCCGGGCGAGGCTTAGAGGTCGGACTGGGGAAAGATCTCGGTCGAATGTGCGATCCTGGAATCTACTACTTCTAATAACTTTAGGGCCTGTAGGCTCCGGGTTCCCACTAAGCACCAGGGTGTATTCCTCAGTCCCGACTTCTGGCCCGAGGGAGTCGTGTTTAGACGATATAGGGAGGCAAAGACTTTAAAATCCAAAACAGTGTGCGTTTTACCTTGTTAATTAAGGTTATATAATGTATGTGTTTCTAGGCTAAGGTATTTATCTATGGGCCAAGTTGCCTGAAAATAATGGATTTATCTATCTCTTACATAAATAATACATATCATATTATACTGAGTGAGACAGATAGTGCTCTTTTAGTTTAGTTTTAAAGGATGTCACTGACGTACTATCTCGAATGACCGTCGGCAGTTTATTCCACATCTGCGCCGCTGGATTTGGGATAGGTGAGGGTCTTGGAGACGTAGTCACGTCTAGGTCGGTGGGGGGTGGTAGGTCTCGTATTCGAGAGCAGAAGGATTTTGAATAGGATGTGCACATTTCGGCGAAGACGGATAGGGAGCCATTTTAACTTCGAGCTGAACTCCCGTAGACCGAAAATAAAGCGAATGGCTAGAATTTGTAGACACTCGAGTTTATTAAGTTTATAACAGATGGACAAGGGTACATCATTACAGCAATCAAAGATATTGATCACACATCGACACCAACTTTCACTGCGATAACCGAGTAATTACATTTTGCACGCCCGTTAGGTACTGCTGTACAAATACAATCGACGACACCGACATTGCTTAGATGTACATAAGGTTTATTACAAGCACACCTTATGTGCTTGTAATAAAACTTATGTACAGATAAGTATCACACGTCAATCAATTTGCAATTCGAGTCGAAAGTTATTGCAATAATTACCTATAGAAGGCAAGACAGGTACAGGCGGAAACCGTATCCGTCAAATTTGCAAGTTAAATAAATATATCTTAGGTCGATTTTACAAATTCTATTCAAATATTCTTTATTGTGCACCAAAAACAAAACTTACATTACATAGAAGGATGAATTTAGTGTACAACGGCAGCCTTATCGCTTTCAGCGATTTCTTACAGACAACCTTTGGGTGGTGGCGAATTTTTCGAGGAGTGGAAATACTGGATGCAATAGTAATCTATTTATCAATAGTATATATCATGAACCACAGCTAACTCCGCTCTGGGGGTCTATTCCTTAAGCATCCACGATAGTTAATGCTTAAGGTGGCCGTGTGGTTTCCGGTAGAGTAGAATAGGACCACTCCAACTCTTCCTGTGGACGTCGTACAAGGCGACTAAGGGAATACATTATAAAACATCAATCAGGCCTCCCCAACCCGTCTGGCCAGCGCGGGGAGTGTAGGCCAAATCCTCCGTCTGTCTCCGGCAGATGAGAGAGGGTTGTGCTCCTGCAGTGGAGACAAATATAACCTGATGATGATGATGATACCATGAAGCAAAATAATTTTTCGTAGCTCATAGTTTCACCTCAAAGTGTTTTCCTTCATGATTGACACTAATTGGTTATTAAATTAGATAACAGATGCACATTTAAAATCATCTAATCAAACTATAAAAGATTTTTGTTATTAATGAACAATATGAGTTAATTGGTTTTCAAGTGTTTTTTTAATCCTGTAGAATTTCCTACAAATAAATATTATTAAATAACCATTTTAATCGGCGACTATGGTTAATCCTTCAAAGCCTTCTCAATAGAATGCCACTTATGGTGGGCTGTCCATTGGGCAGAGGCGTCTTTACCTATGGTGCAGGGTGTGCGGCGCACACGGGCGCCGGGTCTAAGGGGGCGCCGAGCGCCCTCTAGTGCGACACCTCCAAAGATGCGTCGCTCGCGGCGCCGGCGCTCTCAAAGACCCTGCGCCTGTGTTTATGGCCGACGCCCGGCGCGCGGTAGCAAAGCAAGGCGCGCCACCACAAGCTACTCCTTTTCCTACTCTACACAATAACTTTTGTTTCAACGTGAAATCAGCCTTAAAACAGATAGTTAAAGATTATATTGGCGTAATGTCGTATCGCTACCAAAGGCGCGTGCCGGCGTTGCACCAGTTTATAACTGTTAGTATTCCATTTTGACCCCGCTTCTACTAGAGGGTGCCAGGGTACTGGTTGCACACGGGCGCCACAAGGGCTAGAGACGCCTCTGCCATTGGGGATTTGCCATAATCACCACGCTTGGCAGGCGGGTTGGTGATCGCAGTAATGATCTTAATATAGACGGGAGAACGCTGCAGCCCGTCCCTAATGTAATCCCTTAGTCGCCTAGACGAGACCAGCGTGAACACTGGGGGTGGCCCTAATCGATTAATCGATTGCGAAATCGTTTAGTCGGCTTAATCGAACATTCGACAATTGTCATGTGTATATGTATTATATATTTGTAATTAACACAGCACACAATAATTATAAAGTCTAACAGATCTACTACGGCAGCCATTGAACATAGATAATCTATAGAGCGTTCCATTCAGATCCATAACATAAAGCTTGCCATACATGGCTATATTGCCATGACATCCCTTTTTTTTGACATGAAATTAACTTATGATCTACTGACATTAATTAATACTCTAAATTTACAAATAATAATCACTCAAATAACTTGGTTCCCTGACCGGTACATCTCTATCAAATACATTTATACAGGGCCACGCTATTTCTGCTGAGTGCGCATCGTTACGTGCTAAGTCGTAGGGTTATAAATAAAGATGTTTCCGTAAGTAGCGCGTGCATCTCACGGGCTTTCTCCGCGCGCAGTGCGCGTTGCGTCGCGCGCACGCGAATGTGAGCCGTGCGCCGGCGCCCGACGGTGCAGTCTCGCGAGACACGTGCCGGAGAAAATAACTAAAAACTACAATTTGACGGAATGTTACATTTGAAATGACGTAAATGTTAACTGGCCGTGTTATTAAAACATATTCTAATCGTTTTTTTTTATTATTATGTTGTACTAGCTGTTGCCCGCGACTTCGTCCGCGTGGACAACTTAACATCACAAACTATTACACACACATGCGGGTATTCCAATAAATAATATATATTTTAGTAGATAAATTGAAATTTGATTTGTATTTTTTTTTTATATGTTGTTAATACTACCCCGCAACGTGTGCCCATCACTCAATAAAACTATTTTTCTTTCTTTTCTTTCTTTCTTTATATATTTCCCGTAGGAACATGATGTTTTTTCGGGATAAAAACTATCCTATGTCCTATTCCAGGACCTAACCTATATGTGCGCCGAGTTTCATCTCGATCCGTCCAGTGGTTGAAGCGTGATTGAGTAACGAACATCCTAATATCTCAACTTTCGCATTTATAAACCACACGGCATTAATAACCAATTAGTGTCAATCATGAAGGAAAACACTTTGAGGTGAAACTATAAGCTACGAAAAATTATTTTGCTTCATGGTATGAGGTGTAATTAATTATTTGTTAATAACTTGTCACGAAACTATACATTCAGTTACTATAAGGTTGACTGGAAGAGATCTCAAGAGGGATAAGTATACACTACAACACAACATTGTTTATGATTATATTCTTTATTGCACATAAATTTTACATAAAAAAGGGCATAACATAAAAGTGTACAAAGGTGGACTTATCTCTATAAGAGATCTCTTCCAGCCAACCTTCACTGTGGGAAAAGCTAAAACAAGCGGTAGGTCAAAAAGAATTAAGGTATTAAGGTTATGATGTTAAGAATTAAATTTTTCATTCAAATACGCTTTTGCACCAGTGATAATGATAATAATAAATAATAAATATGTCAGACATTCACACCAATTATCCAGTCCCAAACTAGGCAGAGCCTATGGTATGGTTACTAGATAATGGATACACATACTTAAATAAACATCCAAGACTTGGGTACAAACATTCATGATCATCATACGAACATTTGCCCCTAGCGGGATTCGAACCCGCAACCTCCGGCGTGGCAGTCCGAGAGCTACCCGTTCCGCCACGAAGATCGTCAATTAATTTAGAAGAGCCGATTTTAAATTTGATGATAATCGTTAATCGTTTAATCGTCCTAAGGTATTATCGGTACATCTCTAATATGCAAGTCGTGGTATAGCGTAGTTGACAGCACGCTCGCCTCATTGCACGTTAGTGAGGTCTAGGGTTCAAATCGGGGCTGGCACCATGTATGTCCGAAAAATACCTCTCTCTTATGTTATAATGCTTGGTAATCTAATTGCTTGATATGGCAAGGTGATGCGCAAAAGTTCCATGGGGTGGGAGCCTGGTGACCTGATCTCACAGGTTCATCCTATTTTAGGCGCCAGTCTCTCACAAAAGATAAATTTTACTCATTTCAATTTTATACATTATAATTGTACTTAATCTTTGTGTTGAGATAATAAATAAATTTTGTATTGTATTGTATTGATGCACTGTAACAATAACAGTTTTTTTTTTATTTATGGTTGATGGGTTTGCGCTTGACCTCAATCTCACTTGATGGTACGTGACGAGACCTAAGGTGGAGCGTGCTTACCCAGAAGATGCCTACTCACTCTTCCTTTAAAAAGATCCAAATTGTACTTGTCCGGAAATACCCAAGCTGGCAGCGAGTTCCATTCCTTAGCAGTTCGCATCATGAAAGAGGAAGCAAAACGCTTCGTGCGAGAGCGTGGTATGTCTACTACATAAGGATGAAGTACTACATAAACTGAAGGTATTCTATTATGATTAGGAAAAGAACGAAGGATTGCCTGAACGGATCTTTTGAAAGTTGCTAATTTAGGGTTAAATACATCAAGTTGATTGTTATCTACTTAGCCGTGTGGTTTCCGGTAGAGTAGAATAGGACCACTGCAACTCTTCCCGTGGATGTCGTACAAGGCGACTGAGGGAATACATTATAAAACATCAGTCAGGCCTCCCCAACCCGTCTGGCCAGCGCGGGGAGTGTAGGCCAAATCCTCCGTCTGTCTCCGGCAGATGAGAGAGGGTTGTGCTCCTGCAGTGGAGACAAAAATAACCTGATGATGATGATGATTGTTATCTGCACTTAACTCGTTATATTCACGACATATGCGGGTTACGGGTTCGAACCCCGCCCAGGGCAAACATTTGTGTGCTGAGCACTTGTGTTTGCCTTGGGACTGGATGTTATTTATATATTATATTATGTATCTATGTATGTATATCAGCTGTCTGATACCCATATTACAGGCTCTGTCTAGTTTGGGATCAGGTGGTCGTGTGTGAAATGTCCCCACAAATTTATTTATTTAATTTATTTATATATAAGTATTATTCTAATATACATGTTAGGAAAAGGGTTTTTTCTTACATAGTCCTAAAATACAGTCCACTTATCATAAGATCATAACGGAAACACTACTACTAGAGGCGCATCAGCCTATACTATCATCGCCAGTACGGCGTACTACCAGCCGTGCTTATTCTGGCGGGAGAGTGTCGCTACTTTACGCAGTAACATTAACGATTTCCAGCACTGGGACATCATCAGCCTAAATACGTCCACTGCTGGACATAGGCCTCCCCAATAGAGATTACTTTTGGTAAGTTGTACATTGAGGGGATTTGCCATAATCACCACGCTTGGCAGGCGGATTGGTGATCGCAGTAATGATCTTGACATACACACACAGGAGAACGCTGCTGCCCGTCCCTGGTGCAATCCCTCAGTCGCCTTGACGACACCCACGGGAAAGATAGGGGTGGCCCTATTCTAAGCCGGGAACCACACGGCACTGGGACGTGGGCTGTTTATTGTATGGTACAGTGCATCATGTGCGTGTTCGAACACCGCGACCGCGACGCACGCTCGCGCTCCGCTGCGCACGCGCAGCGCCTCGGAACCCAATATTATACTTCTTATAGCTCTACTGGCGCGTAATCGTTCGCTATCGTTATTTACGTAGAGTATCACTGAATTACTGAATACTTTCTACACACACTTTTGTCTACCGCATAAATAAATACCATAAATATATACATACATGAGGAATAATATAAAATATACATACTAAGAAAGATTTCAGACCTATAGGAGGCAAGTAAACACCAAACTATACTATATGCTTGTATATACTTGAATTAGCAAAATTTGTAAAACCACATCAACATAATTTATACAAGCAGGCAAAAGATGTACTGTCCTTAAACACGAGATATCCAAATAGGCTCGTGATTAGTGACGTACCAAAAACTACGCGCTTCCAGAAGAATTGTTACGCGATGGGCAGAACCGTATTCAATAATATACCGGCATCTATAAAGGAATTACCACTAAATAGGTTTAAAAACTCTCTTCGGAAATGGCTGATTCAGCATGCGTTTTATTCCGTTGCAGAATTTTTGTCGCACAAAGAAAAAAAATAGGTTTAGTTTAAGTACTTGGAAAGTTTTAGTCTTAGTTTCATTAAGTATTATTTTTATTAGTAATGTAAATATTTGCATGCTCTTGTAAATAGCAGAATTAGGAGATCGTAGCCTCATAATGACCATCTAATGAACTGTACCCTATTCTATAGCAAATAAAATCTTATCTTATATTCTCACTATAACGATTTTATCCATAATTAATACAAAATCTAGGCAAAACTCGTTCTGAGTCAAAAATTTCTTCGGTCCATTAATATTGGTAGTTCAGTGTATAGATTAACCTTCGATTTCCATTCTACTGGGCCCATAACCTTCGATTTCTAATGTTTCTATGTTAATATGTTGATTCGCCGGTAATGTCGGTTATTGTAACACTAGCAGATGGGGGTCACCATCCGGAAGAACCACTTCGAAACGAATAAAACGCAAAATGAAAGTAAAATCGAACATCACCGTGCGATAAAGTTTAAAATATCTGTAGAATTCGTGGTATAGGTCGTTCAACTGACGATGGCACGCCCCTTTTTTTTATGATTAGACGATTCCAAAATTCTATATACCTAATTTATATTATAACTTTATTATATTATACTAGCTGTGCCCGCGGCTCCGCTCACGTGAACTACAGAATTCGCTCTTCTTCCCGCTCCGCCAAAACCTCCGCCTCCGCTCCCGCTCCCGCTCCCATTCCAAGCTCCAAATATAGTTCAAACTCATCGCAATCTGAATAGTACGGAAATACTATTTTTGCAATATATTGCATACTAACCTTACCTACTAATGTATTTGAAAACTAAAAATATCCATTACTGTTGATAGAGTAAACCGATTGTGATGAAATAAAGACAAAATGTTAAGTGAAGTTAAGCCCCATGTTTCTGTAAAATTCCATCAAAATCTGTTCAGTCGTTTTTAGGTGATGCGTGCACAAACTCACAGACAAACAGATAAACAGGCAAAAATTCCAAAAATGATCGAAATGTGTTCTATTACTTATCCTTAGACCCCAATTTTTTTTTTGCAAATATCTTCAATGTACAGACACGCGATGTTTACGATTTTATTTATTAGATAGAATAAATTATATAGAATTTTGGCAATTTCAAGTTTACTCGGACGAGAATACAAACATGGACGACAAAAGCTATGGATTGTACCACTAGAGCACTGAGCACTGAGTCATAGAATACTTAATAACTCTAACTGAGTACTACATTTCATTCTTATGAAAGGCCATTATAATACAATTAAAAAAAAAGAATTATAACAGTACTTGTTGACAGTTACTGTTAAATTCTTCAGACGGTCCCTTAACTCGGTCCCAGAGTTTAAAAAAAAGCGGCCAAGTGCAAGTCGGACTTGCCCATGAAGGGTTCCGTAGCAGCAAGTAACGTAATATAAAAGTTATTGTAGTTCGTTGTAACTTTGATCGATGTTTTAATAATAGTATTGTGGTTTACGATTTATGACGTATGGGTTTGATGAAATTTTTTTTTTTATTTTCAGTTCTAAATATGGGGAACCCCCAAAATTTTGAATTTGATTTTATTTATTTTTGTGTGAAAATCTTAATGCGGTTCACAGAATACATCTACTTGCCAAGTTTCAACAGTATAGTTCTTATAGTTTCGGAATAAAGTGGCTGTGACATACGGACAGACAGACAGACATGACGAATCCATAAGGGTTCCGTTTTTTGCCATTTGGCTACGGAACCCTAAAAACGGTTGAGTCTGGTGTAGAGTGAATGCATAGAGCCTTCAATTTGCATGGTTTGCTCCGCAGTTGTTCCGGCGATTCAGTGACGCAAGCTGCCGGCGACAGTCCGACAGACGGAGGAAATTAGATAATGTTAAGTAACCAAAGTAAATGCTACTGTTTGGCCAGCGAGTCTATTTGCACTGCGAGAGATGTCCGGCCTTCTGTATCAGGCATATACTTTCTATATTTTCTCTATATGGCGCTGATGTACGCAATGTATACGATTTTATAACCAAACTAGCTCTTCGCCCGCGACTTCGTCCGCGTGGATCACGTAACTTTATAAATTACTAGCTGTTGCCCGCGACTTCGCCCGCGTGGACAACTTAACATCACAAATTAGGAATGGGACGTTTTTTCGGGATAGAAACTGTCCTAACCTAACCTAACCTAACCTATATGTGTGCCAATTTCTATCCCGATCCGTCCTGTGGTTGAAGCGTAATTGAGTAACAAACATCCAAATATCCAAGCTTTCGCATTTATAATATTAGTAGGAAAATTATATAGCCTATGACACTCACAAATAACGTGGCTTTCTATTGGTAAAAGAGTTTTCAAAATCGGTTCAGTAGATCCAGAGAGTACCCGCTACAACCTCACAAACTTTACCTCTCTATAATATTATATTATTAGTATAGGTTGGTAACAACTAAACAACTAACAATAAAGGTAATCTCTTTTAGAGATAAGCTCACCTTTGTACACACCATTTATTACTATATTTAGTTTTAAGTTGTGCAATAAAGAATATATAATAGTATTAGGTACCTACTTGCGAAGAAATGTATATGGATATTCCGGGATTTCTCCCTAGATTTATTTAATTGTTCATTTGTCTGTCATTCATTTAAGCACTAATCTCAAACAGTAATATAGATATGCACATTCCACATAGCTCATTTAATAATCGATAATTATTCTTTCGCTTTCTACAACAACAAAAAATTATCTTCTCTTAATTGGATATACTTTTTAATTAGGTATCACTAGGTACTGAGAGTCCCGAGAATTTCATTAAAACAGTTAATAAAATCCGCGAATAGAACGTCCATATTAATCTACCGTGTCATATTGCAAAGGTTGTCTGGAAGAAATCGCTTAAAGCGATATGACCGCCTAAATTGTACTATATGTGACTGTATTTGTTTGTGCAATAAAGTGTGTCTTTATAGGGCCAATAGAAGCTATAACAATTTTTTTTAGAATTTTTGTCTGTCTGTCTGTCTGTATGTATGTTTGTTACCGCATTACGCAAAAACTACTGAATGAAATTTGATGCAGATTTCACAGTTGTCTTGCTGGTGGTCTAACTTAAAATCTGGTGCATGTTTCATCTTGATACGCCACTTAGAACCTGAGATATTAATAAAGTAAAATTTTCTAGAAACCATTATATCGGATGATAATAAAACGATTTCTTCCAGTCACTCAGTATCACATTTAGAAATCTTTCATGAAAAAAACATCTCTTTTTTACGAAAATTTTGATAATACCTTAATATATAAACATCCAAGACTTGGGTACAAACATTCATATTCATCACACGAACATTTGCCCCTAGCGGGATTCGAACCCGCAACCTCCGGCATGGCAGTTCGAGAGCTACCCGTTCCGCCACGGAGGTCGTCTATCCCTAATAGAACTAGACGGTATTATTTTCTGTATAGTTCTATCACATACGCCTGCATGGATAACTACGAGTAAGTTTGATAACCACGAATACAACAGGACTAAAATTATGTTTCTTAAGCTAGAACTTCCTGTACAATTAGACAAGGTCAGTTACAAGTTAGTCTGAGACCAGGAGATTTTGTATACGATTATCTGTCCAGAATGAAAATCGACATAAAATCTAATATAAATCTAATGTAAAATCTAATAAAAATCTATATTGCTTAAAAAATAATATAAAATGAAGCACCATCAGGTTATTTTTGTCTCCACTGCAGGAGCACAACCCTCTCTCATCTGCCGGAGACAGACGGAGGATTTGGCCTACACTCCCCGCGCTGGCCAGACGGGTTGGGGAGGGCTGACTGATGTTTTATAATGTATTCTCTTAGTCGCCTTGTACGACATCCACGGGAAGAGTCGGAGTGGTCCTATTCTACTCTACCGGAAACCACACGGCAAATGAAGCGCTCCAAGCCAATTCTTTTCATAAATACTAAAAAAATTTATTGTCTGATATTAGAAAAAAATCGTTCACAACCTCCTATTTGAACTAAACAATAGAACCAACGTCCTAAACGTATCTGCGCCACCAAGACCCTCACCTATTCAAATTCTTTTTCAATTCCTTCACTGTCCGAGCCGCGCAGATGTGGAATAAACTGCCGACGGTCATTCGAGATAGTACGTCGGTGACATCCTTTAAAACTAAACTAAAAGAGCACTATCTGTCTCACTCAGTATAATATGGTATGTATGTATTTATTTATGGATGTTTTGACGACCTCCGTGGCGGAACGGGGTAGCTCTCGGCCTGCCACGCCGGAGGTTGTGGGTTCGAATCCCGCTAGGGGCAAGTGTTCGTATGATGAATATGAATGTTTGTACCCAAGTCTTGGATGTTTATATATTTATTTAAGTATGTCTATCCGTTATCTAGTAACCATACCACAGGCTCTGCCTAGTTTGGGACTGGATAATTGGTGTGAATGTCTGACATATTTATTTATTTATGTATGTATGTTTATTATAGTTATTATTATTTATTATAATTATATATAGTTCAAGTATTTAGTTATTATGTAGTCTATTATGTAATTATTTTGCCCCCCTCGCTCTTACTGCCTTGTCTCACACCCTGTAAGGTTGGCTGGAAGAGATCTCTTTTAGAGATAAGCCCACCTTTGTACACACCATTTATTACTGTGTTTAGTTTTAAGATGTGCAATAAAGAATATATAAAGAAAAGTTGTTGGACTTGAAAAGGTGTGATCGTATTTTGATAAGCAGGTTTAGATTTCCAACGCAATAAGTTAAGACGCAATAGTTATAAAAGTTAATCTGTGCAAGAAAGCCTACTATAAGTTAGATGACTACTTAAATGATAAAAGTCCATGGAGTGCTTGATGGCTCAGCATAGGTAGACTTAATGATTGTAATGAATAAGATAAATCAAAGGTAGGGCCCTGTGCCGTTGGGTTTGTTGCCACTTCTTCCCCTCGGTTATACAGGTGGAAGTGGAGTAGTTTTAGGCAGAATTTGACGTCAAAAAGAGAATAATGGATATATATTCTTTATTGCACAAATTTTAAAAGAAGTTACAGTTACAAATTTTGTGTACAAATGTGAGCTTATCTCTAAAAGAGATCTCTTCCAGCCAACCATACAAGGTGTGAGACAAGGCACTACGAGCGAGGGGGGCAAAAGGTGCATAATATACTACATAATAACTAAATACCTGAAACTACTTTACACACATATACTCATAAATACTTATAATAAATATAATAAACATACATAAATACATACATATATTATACTGAGTGAGACAGATAGTGTTCTTTTGTATGTATTCCAATTTAAAAAAAAACATATTTTGATTTCGATTTTTTTTTTTTAATCATCACTCAGCACACTTACCCGGTAGCAGGCTGGTTGAGGCCGTAGCAGTCGTTGATGCCGGCCAGCACGCCGACCACGCCGGCCACGACGGACACGCAGCCAGCCCACAGACCAGCCCCCACCCTCGCCAACGCAGCCCCCTTCACAACAGCCAGAGCCCCAGCCCCCACCAACAGGGCCCCCAGCACCACCTGCGCGAGCCCCAGAAACACCACCAACCTCCGGCGCCCCCCCGCATCACTACCCGCTCTCACACTCCTCGAAGTCACACTCTGTTCCTTGATCTTTTGTTTTTTCACTTTCTGAGGCGTTTTACATATTAACTGTTCGGTTGAGTCCTCGGATTTGAGGCTGGAGACGGTGGCGGTGGGGTGGGGGAAGTGGCCGGCTGTGGCGGCGATGTTCTCCGTGGAGGAGCGTTCTGGATCGTCGCCCATCGCGACACATCACGTTCGATTCGAGAGGGACAGTCAAGCGCTCGTTGCGCGGCGCGGTCGAGCTCACACTGACGCGACGCGATGCGCGCGCGCTCGCCCGCCCCACGCGGCGCGCGCGCCGGTGAAAGTCGTGAGGAAACGCTAAGGATGCGTGTGGTTTATGTTTCCCTTATGAAAATGCTTGGGGATGTTTATTAATATTGTATAACCGATATTTACTCCCCGACCCGTCTGGCCAGCGCGGGGAGTGTAGGCCAAATCCTCCGTCTGTCTCCGGCAGATGAGAGAGGGTTATGCTCCTGCAGTGGAGACAAAAATAACCTGATGATGATGATATTTACTCTAATGCATACGTCAATTCAGTTACTCTTTACTGCATTATAAAACTACATACATAATGTTCACGCCTTGGTCCCAGAGAGGTAGGCAGGGACGATGTATCGCCACTTTGCGCAATCCAGTACTGCAAAGTGGCTTTCCTTCGCCCCGTGATACCCCTTGACGTGATGTGTTGCGAACAACATCGCCGCCTAGTTGAGGTACCACGACCAGCTAAGGACATATAAAAATACACAAATACATAAATAATAAAGTGATTTACACTTGTACATCTCGGCGGTCCTATCGCGACAAGCGATTTCATCCAGACAATATTTACGTTTACATTTACAGTGTTACGCTAGCGGTATTTTTAAACTTATCAAAGACTAGCTGTTGCCCGCGACTTCGTCCGCGTGGACAACTTAACATCACTCATTATTATGTATTTCCCGTAGGAATGGGATGTTTTTAGGGTTCCGTAGCCAAATGGCAAAAACGGAACCCTTATGGATTCGTCATGTCTGTCTGTCTGTCTGTCTGTCTGTCTGTCTGTCTGTCTGTCCGTCCGTATGTCACAGCCACTTTATTCCGAAACTATAAGAACTATATTGTTGAAACTTGGTAAGTAGATGTATTCTGTGAACCGCATTAAGATTTTCATACAAAAATAGAAAAAAAATCAAAAATTTTGGGGGTCCCCATACTTAGAACTAAAACTCAAAAATTTTTTTTTCATCAAACCCATACGTGTGGGGTATCTATGGATAGGTCTTCAAAAATGATATTAAGGTTTCTAATATCATTTTTTTCTAAACTGAATAGTTTGCGCGAGAGAATCTTCCAAAGTTGTAAAATGTGTGTCCCCCCCCCTGTAACTTCTAAAATAAAGGAATGATAAAACTAAAAAAAATATATGATGTACATTGCCATGCAAACTTCCACTTAAAATTGGTTTGAACAAGATCTAGTAAGTAGTTTTTTTTTAATACGTCATAAATCGTAAACCACAATAATATTATTAAAACATCGATCAAAGTTACAACGAACTACTATAACTTTTATATTATGTTACTTGCTGGTACGGAACCCTTCATGGGCGAGTCCGACTCGCACTTGGCCGCTTTTTTCGGGATAAAAACTATCCTATGTCCTGTTCCAGGATCTAACTTATATGTGTGCCAAGTTTCATCACGATCCGTCCAGTGGTTGCAGCATGATTGAGTAACACATCTTCGAACTTTCGCATTTATAATATTTGTGGGATAGCGTCTCGTTACAAGCTTTTGCTTTAATCTACGAAAACCACTTTACTACAACGATCTCTATGTACTACATAGAGATCGTTGCTTTACTATCACATATCCTCCAAGTCGCTACCTATGTCAGTGAAAACTTGGACGATTATGAGGGGCTTGGTGACTGTCACGCATACTCCACCCGGAACGCGAAAAGGCTTCGCCCCATCACCCACACCCTAGCGAAGTGCACGAAAACGATACGAGTAATGGGTCCCGCGGTGTACAACCGACTTCCCACTGAGGTCGCCAGCTCTCCGAGCCTACCTATTTTCAAAAAGAGACTGTGCGCCTGGCTTGTCGAGCAGGCATTATATTGCTATGACGAGTTCTTGCAGAACGCATTAACTTAATTTATTTAGTTTTAAGAATTTTATTTGACATTTTTATATTTATGTTAGTTATTGATGTTTTTATATTTAATTGTGTTTAATTTGCTTTATAATTTGATTTCATTTAACTTGTTCATAATTTTTATTTGACCTGTAACGGAAGTTATCAATAAAGTATGTATATGTCTATGCACAAACTAGGCATGTTATGAAAATGATGCAGCAGAGAGCGATCGATGTACCCACGACGTACCTCTCAGTCCCAGCGGCCAGTTTCCGCGATGCGCGAGCCGGCGCCCGCGCCGCGAGAGTGGCCGCTTTCACCTGCGCGTGCGCAGGAGAGATGCACTCCCGCGCAGTTACTACTGGACTTGTTCTTTGCCTATTTTGGATATAGGCACTCAGATAATAGGTATTCTATTTAATGAATAGAATCATCTCTCCCCAACCCGTCTGGCCAGCGCGGGGAGTGTAGGCCAAATCCTCCGTCTGTCTCCGGCAGATGAGAGAGGGTTGTGCTCCTGCAGTGGAGACAAAAATAACCTGATGATGATGATGATAATGATGAATTATCTCTGAGCCTCTATAAATATCATTCTTCACGAGCTCCTGGTTTTGCTAGAGATGTTATATGAAGATGTTATATGAATCTAAACAATATTACCAGTATGTAAATATGAGATACCGACCCAGGCAAATCGAAAAAACTAGCATCGGCCCCAAAAATTCTTTTCCCTGATTGAAAACAATAGTGTAATTTTAATATTGTATGTATGTATGTATGTATGTATGTATGTATTGTAGCGTTACGCTAAAAAATCTTTTTGGTCAAAAAGAATTCATTTTCATTCATTATTAATAAAAAAATATATTTGAATTGAGAAAAATTTTATGAAAACAATGGACGAGAGACTTTTGACTTAATGGAAGGAGGGTGTGAATTTTTCTGTAAAGACGAAAATTTTGAGATTTCTGTAAATTATTATAATGTGAGTTTCCCTACTGTTAGGGAAACCGTTTTCAGAACAAGAGGTTCCCATTTTTCTAAGATTTTTTCATTGAATAAGCTACCTATGTGGTTAGCCCGCTGCATATAGATCAGCATTGGCAAGAGCCAAAGCAGGAGGGACGTTTTTGTCCTACAAAGAAGAGCTGTCACCTGGAGCGAATTTGCCGAAACTATTGGACTATTTTGGATGGACACCAGGAATTGAAGATCTGACATCGAAGATCTGGCGCCGAAGAACACTGGCCATAATTTAAGTACCCTAGGGTTTATTCATTTTGTAAAGGAATTCCTCGTTTTTTTTCTTTTGGTATCTTTTTTCTAACGCTATATTTAAAGCTTGTGTGTGAGTCTCCTCGTTCATTTTTTTCTATCGTAGTAAATTTTCCAAATTCTAAAAGCCAATCTGCTCGGCCACCTTTTTTTCGGGATCCTTTGGCGATAGTCTTTTTTTTATTTTTCTTTGTTTTCCATGCTCATCATAATAATAAATAATTTATTAATCTACCTAAATTCATTGGTGTTTTTTTCTTGAAGTCAAAATTAACCACGTGAATTATAGGGTAAGTAATACCATCTAGTTATGATAAATTACCCTATAGTATGTATGTATGTATGTATGTATGTATGTATGTATGTATGTATGTATGTATGTATGTATGTATGTATGTATGTATGTATGTATGTATGTATGTATGTATGTATGTATGTATGTATGTATGTATGTATGTATGTATGTATGTATGTATGTATGTATGTATGTATGTATGTATGTATGTATGTATGTATGTATGTATGTATGTATGTATGTATGTATGTATGTATGTATGTATGTATGTATGTATGTATGTATGTATGTATGTATGTATGTATGTATGTATGTATGCATGTAAACGCTTTATTGTACCAAAAATCACAACAACCACAATAATAAAATAGGAATTAAACTGTGTACAAAGGCGGACTTATCCCACTTAGGGATCTCTTAAAGTCAACCTTATAGTAACCGAAAGGACAAGTATAATGCGTGTAGAACCACAAATTTTGATCACGAAATGTACTACATCTGAACTTATAATAAAGTTTGCAAATACATATTGGGCTCGATTCTGAAGGCACAACGTTAAAATTTGACAGCACTAAAACTGTTGCTATCCTTGTCACACAGTATTATTAAGATACAGACGAAACGAATTTTAGCGCTGTCAAATTTTAAATGTGTGGCCTTCAGAATCGGGCCCATTAACTGTCAAATTAGGGTATCGCTTCAATGATTCACAGTTCAAAGTTACCGTGTCCCGTAGATATTTACTTCCGCTAGCAGATCCGGAAGTTTGCTGGTAACTTGAGACGGGGGACGTCGCCCTACTCGTTACGTTGTTATCTTGCACCTGTCGATTTTTTTATAGTCGGTTGCTTCCCGGCTTAGAAGAGCCACCCCCAATATTTACGTGGGTGTCGTCAAGGTGAATAAGGGATTGCACCGAAGATGGGCAGCAGCCAACGATTTCTATGTACTACCAGATGGAGCGTTCCAAACAATCGCTCTGTTCCACGCAAGTGGCCACAACTCTTTCACATTCACAATGAAACTTGTGCAGTTACTACGCAGAACTTTTAATTATTACTAAATATTGACGCTACGGTTAAATAATGTCATGTAGGTAACTAATCGCGGTAGATTCATTGGAGTGACGGAGGCCTGGTTGAATTATGACACCCTAAAAACCGGTTCCTAAGAAAAGGAGGTGCATGAAAAGGTTGTGAGTGAGGTTGGTGAGGAGTGTCAGGATCGCGCAGTTTCGATATTTCGTCTCTGTCTACCCCTCTGGGAACAGGGCGAGAGCGTTATGTATGTATATACACAGAAGACTGTACATTTATTTTATGTTTCTCAAAGGACATGCTTTGACTCTGTTCAGCAGGAATACGGTTTCACCCCTTTAAAGGACGGCTGCGTAACGTGGACGTAACGTGGACGTAACCGAGAACGCGTCGGTATGCGATCCGCGTTACGTTACGTTTGTAATGTGACGACGATGACATCATTATGTGTTTGATCCATTGACCTACAATTTAGGCTTAACAATGAATTCTGAACAAAATCTTCCTCAGTAAACGTCCAAAGTTATGCATGACGTGTAATCATATTCATCATCAGGTTATTTTTGTCTCCACTGCAGGAGCACAACCCTCTCTCATCGGCCGGAGACAGACGGAGGATTTGACCTACACTCCCCGCGCTGGCCAGACGGGTTGGGGGGGCCTGTTTGACGTTTTATAATGTATTCCCTTAGTCGCCTTGTACGACATCCACGGGAAGAATTGGATTTTTCCTGTAGTTGCAATTTTCTAAATAGGTATACTTACAAATTCACTTGTGGGCATTTTAAAAACACTTTATAAATCAACGGGACAAATAAAAGATTTGTACTCAGCCTCGTGAGGATTTTATTTATTAACAAGTTTTTATCGTGATGGTACTATAAAAAATACGAGAACTTCACAAATCCATTACTACTCTCACATGACGACCTCCGTGGCGGAACGGGTAGCTCTCGGACTGCCACCCCGGAGGTTGCGGGTTCGAATCCCGCTCGGGGCAAATGTTCGTATGATGAATATGAATGTTTGTACCCAAGTCTTGGATGTTTATATATTTATATAAGTACGTGTATCCGTTATCTAGTAACCATAGCACAGGCTCTGCCTAGTTTGGGACTGGATAATTGGTGTGAATGTCTGACATATTTATTTATTAATTATCACATTATTTTAACATCTCACATTAACTATACTTATACTCATAAATACCTATGAACTCCTCTAACGTTTTAACAAAGTCTGAATTAGGAGTTTGAAACTCTTGCTATAAACTGTGGTCGCTCTTTATAAAGTCCGCTGCTTTCTCGGCAATCATAATAACTGGAGCATTAGTATTACCACGAATCACTTTCGGCATGACACTGGCGTCCACTACCCTCAAGTCTCTGACTCCCTTAACCCTCAGCCTGGAGTCTACAACGGTGCCCATGGCGGCCGTTCCCACCGCGTGCCACGCCGACGTCGCCATTGCTCGAGTCTTGCACTTCACAGCCTCTTCCCCTTCCAAACCAGCACATTCATCTATATCAAACTCCACAAAGCTAGCTCCTACTCTTTTCAAGTACGATGTCTCGGCCAAAGATCGCACCACATTTATAGCTTCAGGATAACTACTCAGATCCTCAATGTCTTTAAAAGTACCGGAAGATATCAATGGTTTGTCAATGGGATTTGTCGTGGCTAGTCTAACAGTGCCTCTAGAGGAAGGCTTTAAAAGAACAACGGCTACAGTCAGCAGCTCGTGGTCCTTGTTCAAAGACTCCAGCTTGGAGCAAATCTTGGGCTTAAAACCCAAGATGTTCAAGCATCCGCTGTAGAAACCAACAGTATTCATTGGCGTACATGTTGGATAGAACGCGAAATCTGGAACGTTTGGTTGAGACGCGTTTAGGGATAAATAGGCCCCCATGCCATTGTTTATGGAGAAGGAACCCGTTTTGTCGTAGAGGTACTTAATCACGTTCATGTAGACAGTTGCCTGGTTGCTGTAGCACGTTCCGTTATCAGCTGCCAAGTAGTTCAGCACCATAACGTGGTCGTGGAGGTTGTCGCCGACGGGCAGGTCCGCAACCAAATCTATGTCCAAATCTTTCAAATGGTCCTTCGGACCAATGCCAGAAAGTAGCAGCAGTTTAGGAGTGTTGAACGTTCCTGTTGACAAGATGACCTCTTTCTTTGCGTAGAACTGTAACAGCTGCTTATTTGATAGCACTTGCACGCCGTAAGCTGTACTGTTCTCTATTAAGATCTTCGTGACAAGTGCGTCTTTAAGTATGAACAAGTTGTCTCTGTTAGCTGCTTTATTGAGAAGCGCTGTTAACGAACTGTCCCGACGGCCATCTCTGATCGTATGCGAGAAACGTCCCGCTCCAATCTTGTGTGGATATGTCATGTCTTTCACCATGTTGTATCCTAACTCCTTGAAGGCGTTAAGAAACGTATCAGTGTCAAAGGTAGACTCGTTTAAGCCAGAAACTTCGATCTCGCCGCCTCTGCCGTGGTATTTCATCAACTCTGGATCGTTGATAATAGTTTCATCAGTCAAGTGCTCAGTCTTCATGAAGTAGTCGAGGACGTTGGCCCAGGTCCACTGGTCTCCCACGATGACCGCCCACTCGTCGTAGTCGGCGGGGTAGCCGCGGGCGTAGACCATATCGTTGAGAGAGCCGCTGCCGCCCAGCATAATACCGCGCGGCTGTTTCTGGCTGCCGCCGAGCAGGGCCTGGCTGGAGACCTGGTCGTCAATGGTCGTGAAGTTCCAGTCGTAGGGACTGCTCTTCAGCAGGTCTTTGAAGCCTGGTATCTGGGCAAAATAAAGGAGTGTGGGGGGAAAACGTCAATGATAGAACATCGGCAGAATTGGCCGTGTGGTTTCCGGTAGAGTAGAATAGGACCACTCCAACTCTTCCCGTGGATGTCGTACAAGGCGACTGAGGGAATACATTATAAAACATCACTCAGGCCTCCCCAATCCGTCTGGCCAGCGCGGGGAGTGTAGGCCAAATCCTCCGTCTGTCTCCAGCAGACGAGAGAGGGTTGTGCTCCTGCAGTGGAGAGAAAAATAACCTGATGATGATGATGATAACTGGGTGCTTTTTCAGTTTTTCGTCAGTCAGATCAGCTTATTATGAAACGGTTCCAAATCATACACATCTCCAAAAACGTTACATATATTCGAATTGCAGCATACGGTATACAAGGTCATATTAGCAATAGAGACTCTGCGGTAAACTGGCAGTCTGGTTTCCGGCTTAGAATAGGGCCACTCCCAATCTTCCCGTGGGTGTCGTCAAGGCGACTAAAGGATAGCACCAGGGAAGGCAGAAGCCTTCTCCTGTGTATATTAAGAACATTACTGCGATCACCACGCCTGCCAAGACGAGTTCTGGAGTAGACCGCAGACCGATACGTGCAGCTTAGGACACCCTGCCATATGAAGAAGGTGGCCGAATGCGGGTGAATTCGCAGGGCCGAGTGTATGGTATTCGAAGGGCTGATATATGATGCTGGGTCAGATGTGGACAAAGCAGGCTATAGACTCACAATAGCCTCCTGCGGAGGGTCGCCGCCTGCCTCCAATAGCAGCACGGAGACCCCTGGTACCTCGGAGAGCCGCGCCGCCAGCGCCGCGCCCGCAGTGCCTCCGCCCACCACCACGAAGTCGAAACATGACCCATCTGTACACAACAGCACATTCTTTAGAATACTTATCTTCGAAAGAGAATTATTTAGCTCGGACAATACCAGCCCGGTTCTGAAGCGAATTTTCACATATTTTGGTTGTTCTATTACGATTTAGGTATTGATTTTTACTTTACTAATTTCTATATTTCTTTCTGAATGTAACAAGTGCCGTGTGGTTTCCGGTAGAGTAGAATAGGACCACTCCAACTCTTCCCGTGGATGTCGTACAAGGCGACTGAGGGAATACATTATAAAACGTCAATCAGGCCTCCCCAACCCGTCTGGCCAGCGCGGGGAGTGTAGGCCAAATTCTCCGTCTGTCTCCGGCAGATGAGAGAGGGTTGTGCTCCTGCAGTGGAGACTAAAATAACCTGATGATGATGATGAATGTAACAAAGAGCCGTGTAATCAGGGCATTATTAGCAGGGAACTACTGATCGACTCTGTTTATTGCAACATCACGACAGCCAACTACGATTTGCTGACCTTACCAAGCGCTTATTTTTATTTTTTTGGATTTCTGGAATTTTTTCCAGAAATCCCCTTAGCGTTTCCTTTGCGCATCGGCAGGGGATTTCTGGACAATAATTCCAGAAATCCCCTTAAGGGGATTTTTCGCAGGGGATTATTGGAATAAGCCTTATTATCATAGTGCAGCAAATAAGGGAGATATTTTTGAGGATATACGTACATACTATTTTCAACAATTACAAGCTATTCTTCATCGTAAAGTTTTAAGTAAAAACTAATTGGTATCGGCCCCGATTTGAACCCTAAACTTCATGAAATGAGGTGAGCGCACTGTCAACGTTGACAGTGCGCTCACCTCATCAGCGTACTATACCACGACTTATACGACGCTATACCACTTATTAGAGACTAGCTGTGCCCGCGGCTCCGCTCGCATGAACTACAGAATCCGCTCCCATTCCCACTCCCGCTGCCGCTTCCGCTAGCGCTTCCGCTTCCGCTGGCGCTTCCGTTTCCGCTTCCGCTCCGGTCCCACTTCCAAACCTACACCCACTCCCCTTTTCCTACGCCCACGTCCACGCCCACGCCCATGCCCATGCCCACGCCCACGCCCACGCCCACGCCCATGCCCATGCCCATGCCCACGCCCATGTCCACGCCCACGCCCACGCCCACGCCCACTGCAATTCCTACTCGCAGCTCCAAATGTAATCCAAACTCACGCAATCTCAATCAATCAAATCAATCATAGTACGGAAATACTATTATATGCAATATATTGCATAATAAACTTACCTACTAATGTATATGAAAACTAAAAATGTCTATAACTTTTGATTGAGTTAGCCGATTGCGATGAAATAAAGACTAAATTTTAAGTTAAGTTAAGCCCCATGTTTTTGTGAAAAATGCATCAAAATCCGTTCAGTAGTTTTTAAGTGATGCGTGCACAAACTCACAGACAAACAGACAAAAATTTCAAAAATGATCAAAATGTGTTCTGTTGCTTATCCTTAAACCCCCCAATTATTTTTTTTGCAAATATCTTCAATGTACAGACACGCGAAGTTTACGATTTTATTTATTAGATATAGGTTATCTATGGCGACCATAGATAACCTATATATTTTTGACAGCTCAGCCTATCACTCGGCGTTCTACGCAAATGTATTCATATACAAATTATATTGAGTAGACGTCACGTTCTTGTCGGTATAATCAATGATCGGAGTAGATGAGAGAAATGATTTTGACTTTGTAGGATTACTTACTTTGAGCGGTGGCCTGCGTCGGCCAGGGCTCCTGCAGAAGGCACTGCGAGGCCGCGAAGAAGGTCAGCGCGGCGCCGACGGTGCCGCCCACCGCGCCCCCGCTGGAGGGGCACGCGCCCAGGGCCGCCGGCGGAAGCATGCTACTCTCTGCGCTGAACACCCACCATACGGCTTTAGTCCATAATAGAAGGAATTGCTGTCACACCCCAAGCGAAGAGATTTAATTACTTCTCCGAGCTAAAGCTCTCTCTCTGTGAAAAGTCCGTTAAAATCAGTTCAGTAGGTTTTACGTGATGCGTGCATAAACTAACATTCATAATCATTGCATGTGTTTAAAGATCGCCTTAAAAAGCATTTTCTCTCACAATAGTTGTGCCTAATTTAATATAGTATATTACGTACGGTATATGTATTGTATTATAAACTATATATGTATGCATATGTATGTATTTAAGTATATTTGTATGTAAATTCAATTGTGTAATATTGTTACTAAATATTTACCATGTTCTAAAATTATAAATTTATCTTGTTTCACCTGCAATACTCTGTCGCTATGTCTTTCTTATTTTCCTTCAGAAAGGTTGCCTGGAAGAGATCGCTTTAAGCGATAAGGCCGCCTTTGTACACTTTCCAAAAATCTGTACCTATTTTATTGTTATCCTTAATTTGTGTGCAATAAAGAGTTTATCTATCTAACAGACAAACAGACAAAAAATTCAAAAATGATCTAAGTGTGTTCTATTACTTATCCTTCATCATCATCAGGTTATTGTAGTCTCCACTGCAGGAGCACAACCCTCTCATCTGCCGGAGACAGACGGAGGACTTGGCCTACACTATATTTTTGTCGCAAACGTGTAATTCGCGCGACAGCAAAGTAACTTACCACTATTGTACGATAGGTAAGACAAAGTAATGCTGTACAGTTCAGCCAACCGTGACAGACACCTTGAACCACCTTGAACGTTTGTTCAGTATTTGAACAGTGTTACGATTCGTCACAGAATATGTACCTATACGAGGGCATCTACACTAATATTATAAAGAGGAAAGATTTGTATGTTTGTAACGAATAAACTCAAAAACTACTGGACCGATTTCAAAAATTCTTTCACCGTTAGAATGCTACATTATCCCTGAGTAACATAGGCTATATTCATTACTATAAAATATTAGGGATCCCTACTAAAACTTCAATAATGTAACCCAAGGTGTAAATTTTTTGCCATAAAATGTCTTTTATCGCATGCGATTCAGAAACTATTGATGATAGAACCTTCGCGTGTCTGTATACATTGAAAATATTTGCAGGAGTCGAATTTGGAGCTGAAGTGGGAGGGGGGAGGAGGATGGGGGAAGGGGGACGGGAATTACCGCTTAATTAGTTCCAACTTTATTTAATTCTGTCGTCGACGCGAGCGGAGCCGCGGGCACAGCTAGTAATTATATAAAAAGGTGGTTCGTTTTGTTTGTTTGGTCGAGAACTGTCGCCAAGAAACATCCATACAACCACATCTGATTAAAAACATACCGTATATAGTGTTAGGAATAAATTAAAATAATGTTCACAAATAAATATTTATAATACTTCTCACATAAATAAATAAATATCTCAGACATTCACACCAATTATCCAGTCCCAAACTAGGCAGAGCCTGTGGTATGGTTACTAGATAACGGATACACATACTTAAATAAATATATAAACATCCAAGACTTGGGTACAAACATTCATATTCATCACACGAATATTTGCCCCTAGCGGGATTCGAACCCGCAACCTCCGGCGTGGCAGTCCGAGAGCTACCCGTTCCGCCACGGAGGTCGTCAATAAGTTTTTAAAGGAATTAACGAGTAAGTACAAATTTCATCTCTCGTACGTCGCGTTACCGTGCCGAGAGGCTTCTGCGCGGCCTGGCTCAGGAAACCTTATGACGTCACCACTGGTCATAGGGCAGCCCGGCGTAGCTAGTTCCTAACAATAGATATATTTCATTCCAGATTAATAGTCCTATGAAAACAAACGCATTTGCGTCTCGAAAACAAAATACACAATAGATGGTGTTCCTAAGTGGACCGCAAAGTTTACTTGGTAATACAAACCTGTTTTTGCTGCTGGTGACCCTTTCATGTATATGTTACCGAGACGTAAATAGCGTTGGTTTTCATAGGACTATGAATCTGGAATGAAATATAGTTCAATTCACGATGGCTCGCCCAGCTTCTTTTCGCGAGGGTTTTCCTCCCCCTGACTCACAGCCTACTGAATCACTTTATTGTAACCAATTTCAAAATGTTGACAAGAATCGCGGGTGAATATTCGAACGTTTCGCCGTCATTATCCTCGCCCCCAAAAATTGTTGGAAAAAAATTAATTAAATATTTCAAATACATAAATTTTTAATCTATACTAATATTATAGAGGTAAAGTTTGTGAGGTTGTAGCGGGTAATCTCTGGATCTACTGAACCGATTTTGAAAACTCTTTTACCAATAGAAAGCTACGTTATTTGTGAGTGCTGGCATAGGCTATATATCTATACTTATAATAAAACCGTAACTGGTCTATATCTGTACATGAGAGATATTTTAAAAAAATTATGAGGGGTCTTTATAGGGCCAATAGAAGCTAAAACAATTATTTTTTTTAATTTTTGTCTGTCTGTCTGTATTTATGTATGTTTGTTACCGCATCACGCAAAAACTGCTGAATGAAATTTGATGCAGTTTTCACAGTTGTCTTGCTAGTGGTCTAACTTAAAATCTGGTGCATGTTTCATCTTGATACGCCACTTAGAACCTAAATAAAGTATTTTTTTTCTAGAAGCCATTACATACATCGGATGAGAATAAAAGTAACTCAGTATCGCATTTAGAAATCATTCATGAAAAAAACATCTCATTTTTACGAAAATTTTGATAAAAAAATGCAATATTTCTCGAACGTACGAGTATGTTCATCATATGGGCGAGGTCAACGGCCGCGGCGGCGCGGCGAACGGCGCGGCGCGTATTGGATTGAGTGAAATTTAGTTTTTGTGGATAGGGATGGGGTTGTGGTTGGGGTTTGGATTGGGATATTGAGTCTCGAGTCTGAGTGGGAGTGGAAGTAGAAGTGGGAAGAGAACGGGAGCGGAAGTGGGAACGGGGGCGGATTCTGTAGTTCATGCGAGCGGAGCCGCGGGCACAGCTAGTAATTTATAAAGTAACGTGGTCCACGCGGACGAAGTCGTGGGCAGACAGATATGGATTATGTCTGAAATAAGATTTTATTCTATTCTATTCTTTTTCTACAATGCAGAATCTTGAAAACGCCATAACCTGGGCCCATAACCTAAAATACAATGTAATCGTATACAAACTCACCTGAATAAATTGGAGATTAAAATAACAATGGCGGTTACCGCACGCCGCGCGCCAAAACCAACTACATTCAAATATCATTCACAATATGAATAACTTAATTTCCGATTGATTATCTTTTCAGTGTCACCAAGTCTTTATTTGCGGTTACAGGCGGCGCTGTTGGTAAAGAGCTGCTGTAAGAATCCGTACTGTGAAATTAGTTTTGCATTTCGCCAACTGCATCGTTAAGTTGGTAGTATAATCGTAACAATCCACGCGGTGACGTGTGCTATCTCATGCAATCAGAATCGAGTATCTATTGAGCGTTATCGGAGATCGTGCCGGTTTGCGCACAGGGCTGCGCGTGCGCCGATGCTGTCGAACACACGTTCGTTCGTACGTGTCATTCTCCTGATCTTCTCTACCAAGGTATTTTATATTATTTTGGTATTTTTTACATCCTAACGACAATTTTTGGAGTTGAAGGAAGTAATTGTTGTAATCGTGCGAAAATTCGAGTGTTTCGTTTGTGATCAAGAACAATTATTTTACGCTTATAGAGTCGAAAATAACGATAAAGGGTATGCTCGCTCGTGTGGACTACAGAAGCCGCTCCCCTTCCCACTTCTGCTCCCGCTCCCACTCCTGCTCTCACTCCCAATATCTTAAATGTACAGACACGCGAAGTTTACCTTTTTATTTATTAGAGCTAGAAACATATATCAAACGAAAACCAATACACTTGCGTCTCGAAAACAAAATAAATAGTAGATCGTGTTACGGAGTGGACCGCAAAGTTAACATGATAATAACATAAACCTACTTTTTCTGCTGGTGTACCTTTCTCGTACACGTTATCTTATCTTCTTAGGAGGCCAGGAAGACCTGGCGACACTTCGACCCTTCAGGATCTTTTGTGCCAAACTCCTGACCACCGACGGTGCCCCAAGCCGATTTGGTGGACTTCACACACGCCTCAGAATTCCTTCTTCGGCATATGCAGGTTTCCTTACGATGTTTTCCTTCACCGAAAAGCCTGTGGTATTATAAACAAACCATACTTAAGTTTCGTAAAACTCATTGATACGGGCGGGGTTTGTACCAGGACCTCATGAACGTGAGGCGAGTGCACAACCAACCGGCTACCACGGCTCTCTCGTACACGTTACCAACATACAAATAGCGTTGGTTTTTATATCCTACTAATCCTACATCCTACTAATATTACAAACGCGAAAGTTTGTAAGTATGGATGGATGTTTGTTACTCTTTCACGTAAAAACTACTGAATGGATTTTAATGAAACTTTACAATAATATAGCTTATACATCAGAATAACACATAGGCTACAATTTATAAAGATATTGTGTGAATTGTCCAAAATATCAAGTAAGTGGGAAAAAATCTACCATCTGCGAGCTATTCTGGCGTGCGCTGCCAAAACCGCTACAGTTACACATATGTAATGTATGATGGAAATGTTTATCTTAAATAGTCCTGCAAAAAAGCCCGCCACAGTATATATCTATATCTTATGTGTAAGCCATTATAGCCAAAATAGTGAACCATAATATAAGCTACTCGAAATACTAATCCTGCGCAGACGAAGTCGCGGGCACCAGCTATTGACAATATACATACGTCATTTTCGTGTTGTTTGTAGCGTAAAGATTAGAGTAGATGTCAGCCCTAGACAGCTAGAAAATGACCGATAGACGCGAGTTTAAGGGCACGCGCACGCGTCGTCGAACGTATCTATCCAATGTTATCGATCAAGGATTGCAAGTGATATCGGCGACGTACTACCAACTTCAAATCTAAAGGCTCTACACAACAGCAACTTTTAGTAGGCCGGCCATTCTGTCGTTAGAGCTCGCGGGTTCGATTCTAGGGACAGACTGCTAGTACAAGTTGTTTAATGAAATATTTATGGTTATGTAAACGTCATTATATCATATGGGATAGATCTCTGGGGTCTTGCAAGGATTTCTCGCGCGAGTTCCTCCGGCTACCCCTACAAAGCAATACTTTACAAAACTTAAAATGTTAACTGTCCCTTCCCTTTTCATACTACACCTCATACCATGAAGCAAAATAATTTTTCGTAGCTCATAGTTTCACCTCAAAGTGTTTTCCTTCATGATTGACACTAATTGGTTATTAAATTAGATTACAGATGATTTTAAAATGTGCATCTGTTATCTAATTTAATAACCAATTAGTGTCAATCATGAAGGAAAACACTTTGAGGTGAAACTATGAGCTACGAAAAATGGTAATGAGGTGTAGAGGTAATAGGTGTAATCTATCTATACATATAATAAAATCGTAAATACAAAAAAGTCTGTACATTGAATATATTCGGAAAAAACCGACCAGGGGCGACTTAAAATAATTAATTGAACATTTTTTTTATTCTTGTTTGTTTGTTCGTTTGTTTTCTGTTTGTACGGGCATCACGCATAAACTACCATAGAAAAAAAATATTTAATAAAATATTTATTATAATAAAAAAATATTACAAATTTATTTAAAAAATATTACATTTTTATATATAAATATTGGGTTCGATTCTGAAGGCACAACGTTAAAATTTGACAGCACTAAAACTGTTGCTATCCTTGTCACACAGTATCATGAAGATAAAGACGAAACCAATTTTAGCGCTGTCAAATTTTAAATGTGTGCCTTCAGAATCGAGCCCATTGTCTTATTAGGTTCAATAAATTGACAACTATTCATAAACTTTATAAAGAAACTGACACATCGATCCCCTAGTTCACAATCATACTAATTACGGGAAAAGGTGGTGTAATTAGGACGGTAGTGCACAAATCATAGAGTTACAATTTCACTGACAAAACTATTGTAATTAATACGATTGTGAACAAGGGTATCGAATTGTAAAGGTCGGTAGGGGCGGCAAAATTTGAATAGCTCACTGGCGGGTAATGTGTAAATCCGCCCCTGCCCATTTCCATTTCATTTGCCGCGTGTGTCCCAGTACATCATTTATTTTACATCTCTCATATTCGGTAAGTAGGTCCTTATTACCCAAATGGGGCTTGTAGGTGACCAATTAGCGCTCTAGGGTAATAATGTAGCTAGAAAAGCCCTAGGGCGGTAAGTTATTAAAAAAAACTCTTCACTCTTTCAAAAAGTTCGCGTACATCTAACCATCATACTGGCAATAGACATCATGCATTCAGCCCAAAGACAAAAGAGGTCGCTTCGCTATTCAGCCTTGATCGTTTTCAACTGACAGCTGTCAAATTATAAAGTCATATTTTCACATTTCTATTGAACCATGCTCCAATTTTCTATACAGCCCTTAGACGAATTGTTATTCATTTGTCTAAGATACAGCCACTCAGTTACAGCGCGATGTAAAACTGAAATACATAAAGTTAAGTATTAATCAAAGAATATTTTTTTAAAATGTCTTTATTATAATTTACTTTCAACTATTTCCTTAAAACAACATATATTTGGGCAAAATATTTAAAAAATTTTCAATGATGGAAATGAAAAATAATGGCTGAATAGCTGGTCGGCCACAGAAAAAAAAACAGGCGAGAGAGCGGCAAACCGATCTATAGCAAATTCATGTTTTTATTTTTACTTTCCTTGTATTCGTAATGAAAAGCACAGTGTTTAATTCGGGTTAAAGACTTATTTAGTCCCTCGAACTATTGGCGCCCTCGCCTCGGAACTGAATAACTTACTTTCACCCCTGGGGTAACAATGTACTATAACATTATCCTCCGGATGTCTTCACTTTTCTGTTTGTCAGTTTTATTTTTAGAATGCTTCCCTCCATAGCTTTTTGACACACGTAGTAATAATGTGTCCTCGTTATCTTTAGTAAGTGACCAAGACTGGCATGACATTGACTAGAAGAGCGCTATTTCTAGTTATAGAGCTATTTCTAGTTTAAAGCTATTTTTAGTTATAGAGCTATTTCTAGTTATAGAGCTATTTCCAGTTTAAAGCTATTTTTAGTTAAAGAGCTATTTCTAGTTATAGAGCTATTTCTAGTTATAGACCTATTTCTAGTTATAGAGCTATTTCTAGTTTAAAGCTATTTCTAGTTATAGAGCTATTTCTAGTTATAGAGCTATTTTTAGTTGTTATATTTCGTTTTTTTATTTCAGCTTACCCACACTACTAATGTGAAATATGTACTCATATTTAAAAAAACACAAATCAATGCATTTTCCTCATCTGCCCCCCCCCCCCCCCCCCCTTCCTAGAACCCTGGCTACGCCCTTGGCAATATGTAGTTTATATCTTCAAAACCTACTACGTTTTTAATTCGTAATTAGCTTATTCGGCTGTCCACATATTGAGAGCTAGGCGGGGCGGAGCTCCGCGCGCGCGCACACAGCCCCAGGTGTCCCAGCAGGCCGGGCTCCGCCCCCGCGCGGCACAGCACAGACGTGATGCGGAACCCTGGGCATTCGATCTCGTAGTACCTACGTACATACAATATTGTGTGAATTAAAATTAGTACTCAAAAATATTTTTATTACTCTAAAATACACTGATAATTGCCGTGTGGTTTCCGGTAGAGTAGAATAGGACCACTTCAACTCTTCCCGTGGATGTCGTACAAGGCGACTGAGGGAATACATTATAAAACATCAATCAGGCCTCCCCTACCCGTCTGGCCAGCGCGGGGAGTGTAGGCCAAATCCTCCGTCTGTCTCCGGCAGATGAGAAAGGGTTGTGCTCCTGCAGTGGAGACTATAATAACCTGATGATGATGATATCCTATTCCAGGACCTAACCTATATGTGTGCCAAGTTTCATCACGATCCGTTCAGTGGTTGAAGCGTTGAAACGTTTTACTAATAAATGATTGATTGATTGAATGATTGATTGAAACAAAAAACAGCTGCCCAGCTGTCCCTTATTTTTTTATTATCTACATCATAGCCTAAAACGAATCAAATCGGCGGCGGAGGACTTTTCTCGTTCGTTCAGACATCTTTTTTCACGATGACAACACCGCACTCACCGGACGTTCCATCCGAATGCATTTTCAACGGGCACGTAGAAGCCGGGCTCGTGCACTAGGAGATGATGCTGCAGCTGGCGGAAGGCGCCCTCCCCCGCGGCCAGGGGGGGCACTGTGCCGACCCCCGCCGCCCCCGCCACCTCCGCCATCTCAGACAACTCTCCTACCAGAGTCACCTGACACACACAACATATGTCTATAGAATTTTTTTTTTAAGATAATACAATAACTTAACATTTAGTCTTTATTTCATCGCAATTGGTTTACTCTATCAACAGTTATAGACATTTTTAGTTTTCAAATACATTAGTAGGTAAGGTTAGTATGCAATATATTGCAGATAATAGTATTTCCGTACTATTCAGATTGCGATGAGTTTGGATTACATTTGGAGCTGAGAGTGGGAATGGGAATTGGAGTGGTCGTGGGCGTAGGCGTGGGCTTGGGCGTGGGAAAAGGGGAGTGGGAGTGGTTGTGGGAGCAGGAGCGGGAGTGGGAATGGGGGAGGAGCCGCGGGCACAGCTAGTTTTAGATAAAAATCAACTCAAAGTATCCAATAATTGTGAAAAGATTTTAACAGTTCATTAATGTATGGGCATACAACAACCAACTTGCAAAGTGCAATTCTTAACAATCAGAAAAACCCTCACCTTGTACTCCAGAGCCTGTCCGTCGGTCCCCACCAGCGCCACCTCCAGCCCCCGCCCCCGCCCCCCGCGCCCCGCCACCGCCTTCGTCACCACGCACGCCACCAGCGACTCCCGCACCAGAAAGTCCGTGAAGAACAGCCGGCTCCAGCGCCGCCCCGAAGAATTGATCCGCAGACAGGAGCCGCCCGTGAAGCTGTCCTCGAGGTGCTGCTCGAGGCAGGGCCGCTCCCCCGGGACCAGCGCGAGCGCCGCCCGCCCCCCGCCCCCGCCCAGCCCCAGGCCCACCATGGCCCGCCGCACAGACTCCAGCGCGCTCGACTGCCCGCTCTCCTCCATCGCAGCCGCTGGCTCGGGGTCTTCCGGAGATTCCTGCACAAGAGTATCTTTATGTTTCTCGCGGAACCATCTCCTCGGCGCCTGCCGGAGCCTGTACCTCAAACTTGTCTGCGGTCTCGGAGTTGCTCACCGCGGGAGTCTGTTTGACGAGGCTCTGGTGCGGGGAGCCGGTGGCGAGCAGCAGGTAGTTATGGGGCCCGTGTGCGGCGTTGGGCTGGTACTGCTGATGCCGCAGGTTGTACCAGGGGCCGGGGCTGTACACCTGGACGAAAACAAAAACGGTTGCCACGCTGTACCCCACAAGACCGATCACAGTAGATGGCAAGGCACTGGAAGTTCTTCACGAGTATGTCTACCTCGGGCAAGCTCTGCGATTAGGCAAAAACAACTTCGAGAAGGAAGCCGACAGGATTAGTATAAGCTGGGCAGCATTTGAGAAGTTACGTCATTATACACACAGAGAGCGTACAGGGCCCGGCGCACTCAGTATAATAATGCCTTCAGGGGGCTGGTGGGGCTGCGACGTCACTGCAGTGCGTCAGGGATGCTGGCTAAAGCTGGAATAGATAGCTTCTCTTTTTAGAAAGCGTATCGCTTCCCTGATCCAACGGGTGAGGGGCAGCTCCGACAGCCTCCTGCAGACTGTGGCGGCGAGGCTGGACGTGGACAGTGCTGTTATGCAGCACTGGACCCGCGTCCACCTCGCCAAAGATACAAAAATTTCATTTTTATTGTTTCAATATTAAGTTACTAACATAGTTATAAGGTCTTTGTTACTAACACTCTATGGGCAACGCCTGAAATAAATGATTTTTATTTTTTATTTATATGTTCTCGTCGCGTATACCACAGTGCCTGAAGACAAAAGTCTTCAACCAGTGATGACCTACTGTGCCGAAACGTGGACACTGACAATGAGACTAGCCCGAAAACTGAAGGTCGCTCAGCTATCGAAAGATCTATATATCGGAGTTTCTCTAAAGAACAGGATCCGAAATGAGGTGATCCGCCCGAGAACTGATGATGATGTTATACTACTTGGAACTACAAGATCAGACCCCCACCTCCCATGGCCTTTCGACGTCTAGGTCACACAGGTCGAATCACGGGGGAGGTGCCCTTGTACTTATCTTATCTTCTTAGGGGGCCAGGAAGACCTGGCGACACTTTGTGCCAAACCCCTGACCACCAACGGTGCCCCAAGCCGATTTGGTGGGCTTCACATACGCCTCAGAATTTCTTCTTCGGCATATGCAGGTTTCCTTACGATGTTTTCCTTCACCGAAAAGCCTGTGGTATTATAAATAAACCGTACTTAAGTTTCGTAAAACTCATTGGTACGGGCGGGGTTTGTACCAGGACCTCATGAACGTGAGGCGAGTGCACAACCAACCGGCTACCACGGCTCTCTCGTGCACCCTGCTCAGGTGCTCTTTGTCGGAGCACCCTGCTTGATCCCCTACAAATAAGTAATTCTGTGATGGCCCTGTATACGGCCGCTCTCCCCATTCAGGGGCGCGACATCACGATGACGGCTTCGTCGTCGGGCTGCTCAGTCAGTCTGTCGAGTCAAATTCAGTCAATACAGTCGGATAGATAGGTACGTAAATAGATATCGCTCATATCCTCTTTTTTCTTTTACGCTTTACAGTTACAAGATCAGCTCTTGTAAATAGCAGAATTAGGAGATCGTAGCCTCATAATGACCATCTAATGAACTGTACCCTATTCTATAGCAAATAAAATCTTCTCTCAGCTGATTTTGGCTTTTCAACTGGTAACAGAATGGCTGATTTAGTGTGTCTACAGGATCCGAAATGAGGTGAACCCCCAGAGAGCTGCAGTCTTCCACATAAATCATAAAGTTAATACGCTGAAGTGGCAGAGGCCTGGTCACATCTGTTGGAGAACCGATTCTGCTGACCGTGAGGGGGCACGCGTAATTTGGGGTGCAGATGGAGCGACGATCTGCGTAGGGCGGCTGGCAGTGACTGGAAGAGAAGAACCGAGGATCGGGTTCAGTGGCGCGCCTTGGGAGAGGCCTATGTCCAGCAGAGGGCTCTTACAGGCTGATGATGATGTGTCTTTCAAAATACAATACAATACACTTTATTGCACAAACAAATACAGTTACACGTTATAAAAGTTACAAATAGTACAATTTAGACGGTCTTATCGCTTTAAGCGATTTCTTCCAGACAACCTTTGGGAAGAAAATATTATGCCAGAGAAATTGTCGGTTGCGCTGGTTAGGAAATTTAAATGATAAATAGGTACTTATATGACTATAATAAATAAAATAAAATAGCAAATCATCATCATCAGGTTATTTGTTTCTCCACTGCAGGAGCACAACCCTCTCTCATCTGCCGGAGACAGACGGAGGACTTGGCCTGCATTCCCCGCGCTGGCCAGACGGGTTGGGGAGGCCTGATTGATGTTCTATAATGTATTCCCTCGGTCGCCTTGTGCGATATCCACGGGGAGAGTTGGAGTGGTCCTATTCTACTCTACCGGAAACCACACGGCAATAATAGCAAATAAATCATAAGTATTAAGTTTTTATGGTTCTACACATATTACATATACATAATAATGTACATATAATGTCTAGGTCAAGCGCTAACAAAGAGTGCGCTCACCCACCTCTCCATACACGTATCGCTTCTTCCCCTGCCCGCGGCAGAAGGAGGTCTGGAAGGGAAGCTCGCTCGGTGCCCTCGTGTTGAGGAAGGGCCACAAGCTGTCCCACAGCGCCCGGTCCCTCAGCAGGAAACACTCGTACTGGTCGAGAGAGTCAGACATCATGATTACGTTTGCGTTCTTCTGGTCCTTCCGTTGTTCTGCATCCGGCATGGCCTCGTGGGTCCACGCCGGGGCGAATATGGCCAGCGAGCAGCCGTAGCTGTGGACCAATTTCGCGGCCTGCAACAGAAATAACGGAATGGCATCAGAGCCAGGGTTTACGCTGACTGTGACGAGACATCAATGAGGTTCCGTGAACAGGAACAAAAATTACTTTGAAACCAACGAAGCGAAAATTATCGGCGATAACTCAATTATTGCCGTGTGGTTTCCGGTAGAGTAGAATAGGACCACCCAAACTCTTCCCGTGGATGTCGTACAAGGCGACTAAGGGAATACATTATAAAATATCAATCAGCCCTCCCCAGCCCGTCTGGCCAGCGCGGGGAGTGTAGGCCAAATCCTCCGTCTGTCTCCGGCAGATGAGAGAGGGTTGTGCTCCTGCAGTGGAGACAAAAATAACCTGATGATGAAAGTATTCTGGACCTCCACCACCACCCCGGTGTTACCGACGAGCTCAATCAAGAAATCAGAGTAAAACAATGGGGTAAGGTTTATTTTGCAATGATGTTCCATTGTAACTTAACTTTTCTAGCTCACGGACTCTACCAAGTTTCATCAAACTTGTGAGTGATATCGCGAGGTTGCCTTGTCAGAATATATGTTATTTTTAATATATTTAACAACTAGCTGTGCCCGCGACTCCGCTCGCGTGGACTATAGAATCCGCTCCCCCTCCCACTCCCGCTCCAACTGTAGTACAAACCAATCGCAATATGAATTGTACCGAACATAATAATTATAATTCTTTGTTATATTGCATTTTTACACCTCGTGTTACTGAAGTTTTAGTAGGGATCCCTAATTTTTTACAGTAATAAATATAGCCTATGTTACTCAGGGATAATGTAGCATTCTAACGGTGAAAGAATTTTTGAAATCGGTCCAGTAGTTTTTGAGTTTATTCGTTACAAACATATTTCCTCTTTATAAAAACACAAAACACCAGGGTATATTCCTCAGTCCCGACTTCTGGCCCGAGGGAGTGGTGTTTAGACGTTTTAGGGATTCAAAGACTAAAATCCCAAAAACAGTCTGATGAACTCTGTTAATTAAGTTATAATAATGTATGTATTTCTAGGTTAAGGTATCTATGGGTCAAGTTGCCTGATAATAAATGATTTATTATTATTATTATTATTCGCTCTTAGTGCCTTGTCTCACACCCTGTAAGGTTGGCTGGAAGAGATCTCTTTTAGTGATAAGCTCGCCTTTGTATACAAAATTTGTAACTGTATTTACTTTTAAAATGTGTGCAATAAAGAATATATAATAATATATAATTAGTGTAGAAGTACGAGAGCGGTGGACCTGGTGCGTGTTGAGCTGCCCGCCGCCGTAGAAGTTCCGTCCCCAGACGTCGAGGCCGACGTAGAGGCGCGCGCGCCGCCCGCCGGCCGCCGCCGCCGAGCGCGCCACGTGCGCCTCCAGCCACGAGTAGTTCGTGAACAGGCCGTCGCACGCCTCGAAGAACGCTCTGCACGGAACGACCGACACTACAACTACCGCCGGAGGTCGGGGCGGTTTACATCGGCCGAAATACGTCCACTGCTGAACGTAAGGCTTTGACGCAACCATCACGCTTGGAGGGAGGATTGGTGATCGCAGGAAGGATCTTAATATACACAAGAGAGCACTGCCCGTCTCTGGTACAATCCCCTAGTGATCTATCACATTCATCCATCACACGACACTTATTTAATTAGTATTTTTGTTTTTCTTTTCTTTACATCATATTTTGTGTCTTGGCTATTTATCATCATCATCAGGTTATTTTTGTCTCCACTGCAGGAGCACAAACCTCTCTCATCTACCGGAGACAGACAGAGGACTCGGCCTACACTCCCCGCGCTGGCCAGACGGGTTGGGGAGGCCTGAGTGATGTTTTATAATGAATGAAATGTCAGTATATAATATTAAAATAAAAAATTTAAAATACACTTGGTATTAAATTATCACAAATTAAGTTAAACGTCAGAGGGCCCACCAATTTCATTTTTTAGAAAATTCATTTATGGAATAATATCCATTTTCCAACAAAAATAAATTTATGGTATATTTTCCAACAAAAATAAATGATCAGTCTATTCTATTCTATTCTTAGTGGCCTTGACGAATTCTTATTCTTATTCTTAGTGACGGGAAGATTTGGAGTGGCCCTATTCTAATCCGGGAACATGTGGAGCTAGAGGTGCAAAATGTATTAAAACCGACCTGTTCTTGTCATTGAGCTGGTTCTGCCAGTCGAGATGTCCGTCCACGGTGACGCTGTCATACCAGATAAGCGTGGCCCCCCCGGCCCCCCCGGCGGGGCCTGCGGGCAGCTCCGAATGCAGAGTGCGATGCAGCAGGCGCACGAACTCCAACAGCTTTTCCGGCTGGTTTATCTGAGTACACCGCGATTCTTTTTATACAGTCCCTGATCTCATTTAACTCATTACGCAACATAGTTTCGATATCTGTTCAAAGTTTTTTGATATCTCTTGCAGTTACGGAATTTTGGACCGAAATACGACAAACGGAAAAGGGGGCGACAGTTTATGAGATGGGAAGCTAAAGGATATAGTAGGGAGAACATGGACAAGGATAGCGAGAGATGGAGAGGAGTGGAAGAGGTTAGAAGAGAACTTTGTCAAAAACGGGCATTTGTAATGTAAATAATCAATGGTTATATGTAAATTTTATCAGAAATAAAAGGCTTCGACATGTTTCAAATGTCAGGTGTTAAGAAGCTTCGCTTTTTGGAATCTGAAAGGAAAAGCAAAATAAAACTGAACCTTGTTCTCCACGTTGAGCAGCCAGCCGTCGAACTTGAGCGTCTTGGCGATGGCGACGAGCGCGCTCGCCGTGTCCCGCGCAGTCTGGTCGGATGCCAGCACGCGGTCCCAGAATGCCACGCCTTCGGCCCACTCCGTGATCAGGGTACCTGCCATCCAACATTAACGTTACGACTACGGCGAAGCCAAACGTAGGGTAATATTACGACTATGTCGAAGTCAAACAGAGGGCAATGTTACGACTACGCCGAAGTCAAACGTAGGGTAATATTACGACTATGTCGAAGTCAAACAGAGGGCAATATTACGACTACGCTGAAGTCAAACGTAGGGTAATATTACGACTATGTCGAAGTCAAACAGAGGGCAATATTACGACTACGCCGAAGTCAAACGCAGGGTAATATTACGACTATGTCGAAGTCACACGTAGGGTGATATTACGACTATGTCGAAGTCAAACAGAGGGCAATGTTACGACTACGCCATTATCAAACGTAGGGTAATATTACGACTATGTCGAAGTCAAACAGAGGGTAATATTACGACTATGTCGAAGTCAAACAGAGGGCAATATTACGACTACGCTGAAGTCAAACGTAGGGTAATATTACGACTATGTCGAAGTCAAACAGAGGGCAATATTACGACTATGTCGAAGTCAAACGTAGGGTAATATTACGACTATGTCGAAGTCACACGTAGGGTGATATTACGACTATGTCGAAGTCAAACAGAGGGCAATGTTACGACTACGCCAAAGTCAAACGTAGGGTTATATTACGACTATGTCGAAGTCAAACAGAGGGCAATGTTACGACTACGCCAAAGTCAAACGTAGGGTAATATTATGACTATGTCGAAGTCAAACAAAGGGCAATGTTACGACTACGCCGAAGTCAAACGTAGAGGAATATTCATTACGACTATGGCGAAGTCAAACAGGGGGTAATGTTACGACTACGCCCAAGTCAAACAGGGTAATATTATGACTATGGGGAAGCCAAAGGGAAGGTAATAGTTAAGACTACGCCGAAATGAAAGAGAGGGTAAAAAAGCGTCAATGACTGACTGGATTCATGTTTAAGACCTTGTTTAAAAGTAGGTAAGCATAAATTATCGTAGATTGCATTACTAAAGGACATAAAAATAATTGCTTCTCTTATGTAATAAAATAAATTAGATCAACAATTAGACTTCAAGGAATTCACATTAATAAAAAAAGAATGCACTGAAATGGTGACTCCAGCAGCGCACTATTAAAGTATGTTGTTGTACATTGGCGTACCGATGACCCTGACGCCGTGCGCGTGCGCGACGTTGATCCAGGCGAGCGGCGGGATGGTGACCAGGTGGTGGCTGAAGTAGCAGAAGATGTCCACGCCCGCCCAGTTATAGAACGTGTACGCGTCGTACGCACTGCTGCCCTGGACCTTGCTGGAACATTACCAGGCCTTCAGATATGGCTATTCATGTTTACTAGTATCACTGATGTATGTTAGTAGACCCTAAGCATGGCTATGTTCAATAAAAAGGTACCTCCTGGTATTTCTTTCCTGTATAAAAGAATTCGGTACCAGATTTACTTACAAATGTAATGGTTCTCACTTAAGAACTAGTACATGACTGAATAAAATTCTATTGTAGTGTCCTTACAGGGTTCATGTCAGCGACCATGATTATATGTAAGAACCTATTTACTACATGAAACAATAAATGGTACGAATGAATTAATAAATGAATTACCTATGTGAAATTATTGCTATTACTGGATTTTGATACTGGTCCTTATATTATTAAAGTTTTTAGGATTTCCTCAAAAAAATCAACCTAGCTTTATTGCATTTTGTCTGTCTATACCAGATAAAACACAAAAGCATTATTTTTTAATATGCGCATTTTTAGATGGCATTATCTTTAAAATAACTCTATTTTAAAAGAAAATATGCTATTATAACCTAGGATCAAGTATTAAACATAGATCCTAGCTTAAAACCAAAAATAAGGTAGGTAGTTAAATATACCCATATCCATATTTTTTTCACTTATTTGTATGTGTATGTGTAATAGGTGGGAATATAATACACAAAAGAGACTTTTATGTATCTGTAGCAATTTTATGTTTTAAAAGTTATTTAAGTATATGTATGGTATGTTATATTATATATTAGTATATTTTGCATATATTTATGTATATAATAATAATGTTTTATTAAAGGCATAGAAAACCCATAGAACAGACAATACAAAACAATATATATATATAATATGTTATATAATATGTATAGTTGTAATTGTAATATTTAATGTTATATATATTATTATGTATGTACTTTACTTAGTAAATTATATTAGTATATGTCACTAGCTATACCTACTCATTTATTCTATGTATAGTACAATATTATATTATAAAATTTCAATATCCATGCACATTTTATTTTTATTCTTTTTGACCTACCGCTTGTTTTAGCTTTTCCCACAGTGAAGGTTGGCTGGAAGAGATCTCTTATAGAGATAAGTCCACCTTTGTACACTTTTATGTAATGCCCTTTTTTTTTTGTAAAAATTTTATGTGCAATAAAGAATATAATAAGTATGATCTAAATCATCATCATCAGGTTATTTTTGTCTCCACTGCAGGAGCACAACCCTCTCTCATCTGCCGGAGACAGACGGAGGATTTGATCTAAATAACCTTTGAAAAATAAAGTTGGATCAACAATCTCTATGTACTACTAGATGGAGCAATTAAATGCTCTGAGTAGTAACTGCATAAGTTTCATTGTGAATATGAAAGAGTTGTGGCTACTTGTGTGGAACAGAGCGATTGTTTGGAACGCTCCATCTAGTAGTACATAGAGATCATTGAGTTGGATAAGTATAATTTTCTAGGTGTGTGGTTTTCCTACACTGAGTGTTGCCAATTACAGATTCAAAATGCGCAAATCTAACTTCGGTAATAAATATAATACCTATTTACCAGTCGTCGTGATACCCGTTTGCCATGTCGTGGCAGACGAGCGTTTTTGGTAGCTTTCTCTCTTCGTGGCGTTGAACTTCCTCCGCGTCCGGCTCGACGTGACAGAACGTACCAGGTTTCGTAAGGGACACATCTTCAACGTTCTTGTTCACTTCTATATTCCTTATTAAATATTCACTGTGCGGCTTCAAACCGGTACACAAGGACCTCCAAGCCGGCGGATTCTTTACGAACGAGAAAATGCCTTCGAATGTATCGATAGGTTTGCAGGATAGGTCGTCTATACAACCATCTTTGTCACTCATTTCTAATAAACTTTATAAGAGCACGTTGGTTACAAATACATAATGTTATTAGTTATTTTTGTATACGACAATATTGACAAATGTGAACGTATTCATCACCAACCAGCTGATAATGACAGCGAACAGCCTGTTGTCAAAGAAACGTGAAGCACGACTCTTATTCGTCGACTGACTAACGACACTGTACGTTATGTGCATTAATGCTCAAATATTTGTTTATCGTTTATTATTGCAAAAGTAGGACAAATTATAAACAGGATGTTATGATTTAAATAATATCATACAACCTACATTATACTAGAACAATGACTATCATTTAAATAGATAGGTACTCTTTGATACACTGACAGTACCTAAGTTGCAGTGGTTGCAAATGTTTATTATTTTGCGATACATAGATAAACTTGAGCTCTGGCACAAATCAGAGCTCACGTTACTCGTCGCTGACTAGATTAGATAGTAACACAAAATAAGTAATAGTACAAGTAGGTATCTACAGAAGGCGCACTCCCTAAGAAAGTTTGTTCCAATTCTTATATTTGAAACGTACCTTCATTGAAAACCAAAGTGAATCTTACGCGCATGGAAAAAAATTATGTTTAATGGTAAATTGCGACACATAGCGATACGCGATTCGCCTGGGGCTAGTACCTACGCTTTCGGATTGTTGAGCGGCGCGGAACTATATTCAAGGGTCACATCGCTCTATCGTGATCCTGATCGATTGGCCTCGGCAATCGGGGTCGCGCCGCATAGGATATTTTTATATCTAGTAAGACAGCCTGTTTAATTATGATTATGACAAATGAAATTTTCTTATGTTCATGAAACTTTATGTCAGAAAAATTAGATCCTCTTTACAATTATTACAATGTGGTTTGATTTCTCGTCGGTCCTTATTTTCATAATTATACACAGCCTGATGTAGGTATTGTTTGTACCTCAGAAGAACGAATATTGGATATATTCGTTCTTCTGAGGTTTGTACCTTTTATGAATCTGTCATGTCATCTTAGGATAGGTCTAACTAGGAGCACTGGAGGCTAATAACCAGCTAGAAGTACAGCTTGATACCTAACTATACCTATTTAAGTAGCTGAATTACAAATCTTCAGCTTAGTAGCATACTACTGTTTCTGGAATTCAAAATCTGGATCTATTCATAATGGAATAATTTGTTATTTATTGTAGTTTGGGACGTATTTTGCCCTAGATATGATAACAAAATCAGGATATGCATATTGAGGACATCACGTTACTGCACTGCATTGCACAGTTTAATTGATAAGGGCTTGTTAGTGCTTCTATTTAGTACAGTACCTACATAATAAACATTTGTTTGAAACCATGTGACCGTACGAAATATGCCAACTATTATATATGATTTTAAACTTGGATATTAAAGATATTTGGGTGTTTTTACGTTGAATGTCTTGCAAGATTTACTCATTAGCGATCAAGTTGTACGTGCTGATCATACCAGACAGCTTGATTCCGTGAATTTCCATTAAAAGCCACTCACTGGTTTGTGGTTGTAGTATATGTACTCAGGCATATCGATCGTTACCACCTTAGGTTGGTTTGCTTGCTTGTATTGCATACGGTACCATATTGTTTTTTATTTAGTTATATTATATAATTTATCCTTTACACTAGTGTGGTGGTTAGTAAAATTATTTCCTAACCGTAACACCAGTGTGACAGAGCAGTGTGAATGTTAGGCGTGAAAATATGGGACAACAGAACAGGATCTATGAATTAAATATTTTTGCTTTATACTCGAGCGAATGTCATTTTGTTGACGATTGATTGAGTGACACTGAGTTGTCAATGTGTTCTGTGGTTGTCAATCACACACATGATGTTTTTGTTGTGGGAGTTTTTTCTTCGATAAAATATTTTTGTATACACTATAAACAGATTAAAAGATTTAAGAAAGTTCGATAAAGCTTCTGGCTTTGTTGTAATCAAATCCCCACAAATGTCGGTAAATACTTTTAATCTATGGTTGTTTTTTTATCTCTCGTCATGGATACATTGTGTCTATATTAGGTACATTGTATACTTGATAAATTAATGACTCAGTCGGAGTAGTCCACTGTTAATGATCACATTGCACGAAAGGAGGACACTTTGAAAATACTTCGGAGGGTTTGATAAGTACTATTTGACGGCGATGTTGTTCGCAACACATCACGTCAAGGGGTATCACAGAGCGAAAAGCGGACGAAGGAAAGCCACTTTGCAATATTGCATTGCGCAAAGTGGCGATACATCGTCTCTGCCTACCCCTCTGGGACCAAGGCGTGAGCATTATGTATGTATGTAGTTGACTCTCACTCGCCGGCCGGTACCGCGGCACGTTTCAGTGCGGTCCTTCGTTCCTCGCAACCTACAATTTCACTTGCAAAGGCTCGGCTGCGCGACATGATGCTGAGGCAGGGCCCTTCTCTCTAGCACAGCACAGCCCATACTGTTACTGTTCACATTGTTCTGTTTGGTTGATGTACCTTTCTACCTGTTTGCCAAGATGTATAGTTGTGAATACTTTGCGCTGTTTAAGAGTAAAAGATTATCTATCTATAACTTCATGGTGACATGTCCTTTTTCATAAGCATCCCAAATTGAATGCCACTTTTGGTGGGTTGTCCATTTGGGGATTTGCCATAATCACTAAGCTTGGTAGGCAGATTGGTGATTGCATTAATGAATTTAATATACAGGAGAATGCTGCTGCCCATCCCTGGTGCTATCCCTTAATCACCTTGACGACACCCACGGGAAGCCCTATGCCCGAATGCCCTATTCTAAACTGGGAATCATACGCCTAATATCTATTGTCTAGGCTACTTAACCGTGAATCTGTCCTTACAGCGTATCATGGATTTGTTGCTTCCACATATGGTGTTATTTTTTGGGGGAATTACACTCAAAGAAACACTATTCAAGGCTCAGAAAAGGTGTATTCGAGCAATTTGTGGATTAAAGCGAACAGACATTTGTGTGTCATATTTTAAAAGTCTGAATATTTTGACTCTACCATGTTTATATAAATACGAGGTTGCATTATTTATTAAAACAAATTATCATCTATTTAAAACATACCCTCAGACTCGCGCCAGAAATACACGACAAAATAATAAACTATGTTCGATCCCCAATAATACTGCATTGCTCTGCAAAAGTCTAATTTGCTTAGCTCCAAGAATTTATAATAAATTGCCAATTAGAATACAAAATTTGGATCTACTAAAATTTAAACATGTGTTGTTTGCTTTTCTGGTGAACAAAGCTTACTACAAATTAGATAATTTTCTTTGTGACAATAATGTGAGCTAATTTGATATAAGTAAGCTAACATTGAACTAATAAATTTTTTTTTTGTATTGATTCTTGATATTTAAATCTTGACATTTTACATTTGATTGATTGGACATTTTACTTTGACATTATGTTTAATTTTTTTTGGTTTGAATAATTTATTAATTAATGTATTAGGAGAATTTTAATAAATATTGCATGCTTATACAAAAGGCAAGGTATAGCGGCCCTTATCTATAATATAACATCTACTGTGTATATGTATTTACCTATACTTGGCAATAAATGATTATGATTATGATCTCATAATCATAATCAATCATACTGAACACATGAATTAAAGTATTTATTTTATTTTAAATGTAAAGGCAGCTTATAGCTGGTGCTTCCATATCAGTAGTTGATTTGATAACTTTTTTTTAAGAAATTCGTTTCGTCTGTTTTTAAACATGTTTATTGATGTGGCAAATTGACCTTAAAGACTGTGTCCGATTGGGGCGACATGAATTTGGTCAAGTTCAATGCCACCAAAACACAAGCGTGTTTGTTCGCCACAAAACGAAGTCCTTTCAACTTGACTCCGACTCTCCAAGATGTTTCCATACCGTTAGAGGATCACCTAGGGCTGTTAGGTGTGGCCTGTCTTTCGGTATTCTACAGGTAACATTTTGGGGAGTGTGCCCCGGAAATACTCCATTTGATTCCCCCATCCCCCTTCCATCACCGGACTACCAGGCGTGGTGAGGGACTTCATCCTTATGCAGTAGACATACCACGCTCTCGCACGAAGCGTTTTGCTTCCTTGTTCATAATGCGAACTGCTAAGGAATGGAACTCCCTGCCAGCTTGGGTATTTCCGGACAAGTACAACTTGGATCTTTTTAAAGGAAGAGTGAATAGTCATCTTCTGGATAAGCACGCTCCACCTTAGGCCTCATCAACACCTACCATCAGGTGAGATTGAGGTCAAGCGCAAACCCATTAATAATAATAAAAAAAAAATTGTTCCATAAAAATACAACACAGTAGCTAAGAAAGTTTCTTTGTGAATATTTGAGAATATTATTAAGTAAGTACTTAAATAAGCAACAAATGCTACAACAGATAATAAATACCCTTTTTCAGGATTCTGAAGTCTCTGAAGGAGTTATGGTTTAACTCAATTTCACACTAAGATAAGTAGACATAACATTCCGCACAAATGCCTAAATGTTCACCATTGACAAGGCTCCTGCAACTGCGGACAAGTACGTGCGTGCTCTGCGTGCTATGCATCCTCACCATCTCCGAGTTCTTTGCCTCGTATGGAATATACAATTATACGCACACTCCCAGAGAAACGATAGCGACAGAACTATATAAAAAAATCAATCCAAAATTAGTTCTGAAAAAGGCAAAACCTGACTGCACCTATGACCACATAATAAAGAGCACAAAATCTATAAGGAGTTGGGAGATTCCGACGAAGTATGATGACTTCTCTGCGAAGGGGCTGGTCAACGGCAGCTACAGCCCCGAGGAGTGCAACCCGCTGTACAGTGTGGCCGTGCTGGTCACGTACAGGAGCCGGCCCACCCAGCTGGGGGTGTTCATGTCGTACATGCACAACTTTCTGAGGAAACAGAACATTCATTATAAGTAAGTAAATACATGTTTATATTGAATGTGGCTCAGTTCTAAACCAGTTGTTTAAATAAAATAAAAAGGTACGCAAAATGCATGTCAAATTTCTTTTAATTTTCCTGGAAAATCTTCGATAAGAGAATATTTCATTACCAGTAAATTTTGCCTTATTCCAAATTTCGGACATATATTCTATATTGCACAACTTAAAACTAAATGCAGTAATTAATGGTGTGTACAAAGGTGAGGTTATCTCTAAAAGAGATCTCTTCCAGCCAACCTTACAGGGTGTTAGACAAGGCAGACCCCTCATACACATTTTTCTACAATATCTCCCATGTACGGACATAGACCAGTTACAGTTTTATTATAGGTATAGATATATCAGTTTTTTTTTAAAGTATGTAATTAATATTTCAGAATATTTTTGATAGAGCAGCAAGATGAGAAGCCTTGGAATAAAGGCGTGCTATACAACATCGGTGCCAAGTCTGCTATAGCGGACCGGTTCCCCTGCCTGATCCTGCACGACGTGGACCTTCTGCCTCTCGACGAGAGCAACTTGTACGCATGCACGGCCCAGCCCCGCCACCTCAGCGCCAGCATCGACAAGTTCCGCTTCGTGCTGCCGTACGACTGGCTCTCGGGCGGAGTCCTGGCCATCACGGCCGAGCATTACACGGCGCTCAACGGCTTCTCCAACAGGTTCCTGGGTTGGGGCGGCGAAGACGATGACTTTTCTACACGAATTACTGCAAACGGCCTCAGTATACAGAGGTAATTTGAGTTTGAATATTGCACGTAGTGGAGAGGGCTATGCTCGGGGTGTCTTTGTAGTGAGGAGATCCGACGAATAGTGGCGTTCATTTGGGAAGGTCCAAAGTATTCTTCGAAATGACCTGAGAAATTATAAATTAAATAGACAAGACATTAGACGACCTCCTTGGCAGAACGGGTAGCTCTCGGCCTGCCACGCCGGAGGTTGCGGGTACGAATCCCGCTAGGGGCAAATGTTCGTATGATGAATATGAATGTTTGCACCCAAGTCTTGGATGTTTATATATTTAATTATGTATGTGTATCCGTTATCTAGTAACCATAGCACAGGCTCTGCCAAGTTTGGGACTGGATAATTGGTGTGAATGTCTGAGATATTTATTAATGTAACTCCTTGTCAGGTTTCCCCGCGAAATGTCCCGGTATACGATGCTGGCGCACCCGCCGGAGCCCCGGAACGGGCAGCGGCACCGCGTCCTGGCCGAGGGCCCGCGCCGCGCCGCCCAGGACGGGCTCAACTCCGTCGACTTCACCGGCATCCTCATGAAGCCGCACAGGCTGTTCACGCTCGTCGGAGTCAAGTTATGATGGGGCAAGGTAGCTGGAGGCTAGTCGGTTCGTTTATATAGATATTCACTGCGTGATCTGTGTCACCCCGAGCCGGATTAACCATGTCGGGCTCCCTTTACCGTGTTCTAACTTCTTTTTTTCTTCTTTCTGATAGTTTTTCTACCACAGTGCAATGCTCCGCACGCGTGGACTACTCGCTTTCGATCCGACCCCGAAGCCCACGTCAACGCCCACGTCTACTCCTCTTTTCTCTAAGAATCATTTTCAAAAAGACTCTGGGTGCGGGGCCCCTTGCCGATGCCAGGCCCCTAGACCTACACTGCCTAATGGATAATCCAGCCCTGGCGTCACGCATGTAAATACTGCCCCGATACGAGGCAACTCTACCGAGTATTTGTAATTATCAGAGCAGAATATATGTAGGCTCTCTTTAAGTTAACGTTCCATGTATTAATGGATATGCTTTTCTTATATTCTTATCCTTATATGCTCTACAAGGTGGCCAGGTACGGGCAACTTCTCATGTTGTTAAACCCAAATTAGTTTCCTGTAGTATTCTTTAGGTCGTCGGTCCATCTGGCGGCGGGGCGTCCCACCCTGCGCGTGGCGTTCCGTGGTCTCCACTCCAGAGCGGCTGGATGCGGAGGACCGGGTGTGGTGGCGTTCATTGGGGAAGACCTATGTCCAACAGTGGACGTCTAAAGGCTGACATGATGATGATGATAATGATGACATGATGAGTGCTATTCTCTGAAATACGAACTCACGTGCGAGTCTCACTCAAGTGACTTCACTCACTTTGAAACCTAATCCATTGGTAATTCTGTAAAAATTCCAGAGCACTATCGAAGTGAAGTGAACAAAGAACTCACTTCACGTCGACAGTGCTCTGGACTGTTTACAGAATGCCAATGGATTAGGTTTCAAAGTGAGTGAAGTACAGGAGCACAACCCTCTCTCATCTGCCGGAGACAGACGGAGGATTTGGCCTACACTCCCCGCGCTGGCCAGACGGGTTGGGGAGGCCTGATTGATGTTTTATAATGTATTCCCCTAGTCGCCTTGTACGACATCCACGGGAAGAGTTGGAGTGGTCCTATTCTACTCTACCGGAAACCACGCGGGAAATAATATTTTATAATATTTTTAAACATACATCCATAATGTTAGTAAACTTTTAACTAGTTTCTTAAACATCTAGAGATACCCCACCCAGAATGTAAAAAAGTTGAAGGTTGTATTTGTTCCCCACTGCTGGGGGGAACTGGGAATGGAATTCTTACCACTGAGGGGATGCGAGACAAAAGATGTTTCGTTCTCCCTCATAACGAAAAAACCTGCAATCATATTTGTATGTATATATATATACCTTGTGAAACCTTTTCAGACGAAACTGCTGAAACGTGAACATAGGTCGTACATAAGCGGGTTGTGGCCTGTATACTTTTGTATTTCTAGAATAATGGTGAATGTACTTAACTAGATTCTAGGTCAACTTTGGTGCCTTTTTTTATAAATAAGAAACTGGTAGAGGTGACAAGATGTGGGTCCGACGCAGTGCCGTAACTAGGGCGGTGCCAGCGGTGCCCAGGCACAGGGCGCAGACCTTAGAGGGGCGCAAAAATGATCTGGGTGCGAGCATATTTAGCTCGCACCGGGCGCATAAAAGGCTAGTTACAGCACTGGTCCGACGACAGACGCTCATTGCGCCATCCAAAGATTATAGTCAGAAATCGGAATTAGGTGTGTATTTGCGACGAAATTATGGCACGGAAGCTTAACATCGACATTCTTTTTCACGGGATGTTATAATACCACTAATATTATAAATGCGAAAGTTTGGATGTTTGTTACTCAATCACGCTTCGACTACTGGACTGATCGGGATGAAACTTGGTACCTATGGTTAGGTCCTGGAATAGGACATAAGATAGTTTGTTATTCCGAAAAAACATCTCATTGTTGATTTCGAAAATTATATCTAGTTTGAAATTCAAGATATGTAAATATCGAAACTACGCGGTCGAAGTCGCCGGCAAAACCAATTATTAAGACCAGATTGTTGAAAGAGTTCGAAGTCCCATTTTATCTCAAAAAAATTCCGAAATATCCATATTCAAATAAACATTTCGTCACAAATACATGACACTACCTTATTCCGATCCCTGATCATAACATAGTCGCTATTCTCACAGAATATCGAGCTTCGTAATTGTCTCTGAAAAGGGAGCCTAGCGAGTAATTCTCTTAATGAGAATTAGAGAAATTATATATTGCATACAACGATCTCTATGTACTACTAGATGGAGCGTTCCAAACAATCGCTCTGTTCCACGCAAGTAGCCACAACTCTTTCACATTCACAATGAAACTTGTGCAGTTACTACGAAGAACATTTAATTATTACTAAATATTGACGTTATTTACATATCCGTAGCTTAAATATTTAGTAATAAATGTTCTGCAACATTCTGCGTAGTAACTGAACAAGTGTCAAAGTGAATATGAACGGGGTGCGGTTCGCAGAGCCGCAGTTGCGTGGAACAGTCATTGTTTGGAACGCTCCATCTAGTAGTACATAGAGATCGTTGGCAAAAGCCTTAGATAACCAACACGTTTTCCCTGCGGTTTTTTTAACCACTATAGGCATGTTATCGCTAAAAGCTATTTCTTCCAGACAAGTTCTCTTATTTTTACTCTGTAACGGCCTGGCCACGAACAACGGCGGCGCGAATTGCGATTCGGCGATTCACCCGGCTATGTGCGCCCGCCGCCCCGCTCATCGCGGCTGTGCGTGGCTTGCTAGATACATTCCTATACATTTGTTTTGGTCGCGCATCGCGCGAAGGGAAAAATCTCCATGGCCAGGCCGTAAAGTCTGTTATTTATAGTCTACGTGCCGTGTAAATATATACGTAATAAGTCAGTATTTTTTTTTTCACACAACTGTATTATTAGATTTAGATCTATTTCATGAGTAACTTATTCTGCCTACCTTTAAGGTAATTCTTGTAAAAAACTTGAATTGATAAATTATATTGTCCAGCTAGGTATATGTACCTATTGAAATAAAAGTCAATGTATTTATTGAAGCATTTTATTTTCAAACTAATCCTTGGAAAACTTAGATCTAAGGTATCATGGAGTGCGTAAAAAAAATGTATTTCATCAGATATGATTCACAAAAAAAAGCGGGCGAAGGAAAGCCACTTTGCGACATTAGATTGCGCGAAGTGGCGACACATCGTATCTGCCTACCCCTCTGGGACCAAGGCGTGAGCATTATGTATGTATGTATGATTCACAAGTGGAATAACTCCGCTTCTGTACACACAAGTGTCCGAGCCGTTGTATTTGACTCGAGCGCCGCTCGCACCGCCCTAGGAAGGCCATTATTCCTCCCTCTCTCTCGTAGAGCACTACCCTGTTCGGAACGAACTAAAGTTGAAGATTTTATAATCTGTATTGTATTTTAACGGTTCATTCATTCAATCTCTTTTACAACATCGTTCGTGTGGGACACACGTCAGTTATAAGTTTAATTTTAAATATACGTGAAACTGCCGAAATATTCTTTTATTTATGTTTTATATCAAAATATTTATTTTCAAAATTGGAATACATTATTCTCTTTTTGACGTCAAATTCTGCCTAAAACTACTCCACTTCCACCTGTATAACCGAGGGGAAGAAGTGGCAATATGTGTGGTATAACAACCCTATCTGTAAGCCAGTGCTCCACAATCCTCCTGATATAGGGAGGCACCTGGTGGTATGACAGGGCCTCCCTTATCACCGCGTAGGGGAGGGCGCCGAACGCGTTGGCGATATCCAGAGATACCGCCACCACACCCTCCCCTCTGCCTGCTGCGTCTTCAAAAAAAAATCACCATAGACATACTTTCGTTCATTCATTCAATTCATTCGTGACCGCTCCTGTCAACAGAATAAGTAAACAAGTACAGAGTTCTTACTCCCTAAGAAAGTTTGTTCAATTTCTCAAAATCACACACACATTGACGTACCTCGTACCTACGCTTTCGGTTTGTGAAGCGGCCCGGGATTTTACTCATATGCGTCACATCGTTCTCGCCACCCTGACCGATTGGCCCCGGCAATCGGGGCCATGCCGCGTAGGTGTATTATTACACCTTAAAGTGCAGAAATACCGTTCTATACACACATACATACTTTCATTCACTCATTCAATTCATTAGTGTCAGCTCTTTGCAACTACCTTCTTGTGTTTATCAGGGGACCGAGTCGCTAATATGTTTAAAAAGGGTGTTCGTCTATGTGTATGGGGTGGGGGGTGTCGACGTCGGACAGCGCGAGCGGCGCCAGGCGGCCCCAGCTGGGCCCGCTGGACACGGCCACCGGCAGCGGCAGCGCCAGCCCGCAGCGGCGCCCGCACGACTCCATCGCCTGCTTGATCACCGCTGGACACCGATACAACATGGTTTATATATCCAACCGAGCGTACGAAGAAGGTTAGACAAGGTCAAAGGGCCTACTCCTGGAGCATTTCAGAGGATATCCGTTGAATTTTTTATGGATGAGTTTGCGCTTGACCTCAATCTCACCTGATGGTAAGTGATGAGACCTAAGGTGGAGCGCGCTTACCCAGAAGATGCCTATTCACTCTTCCTTTAAAATTTTACTTGTCCGGAAATACCCAAGCTGGCAGGGAGTTCCACTCCTTAGCACTTCGCATTATGAAGCCTTAGGCCTCTTCGTCACCATCAGGTGTGATTGAGGTTAAGCGCAAACCCATCAGGAATAAAAAAAAATTAAGGAGGAAACAAAACGCTTCGTATGAGAGCGTGGTGTGTCCACTACATAAGAAGTAAGTCCCTCACCAGGCCTGGTAGTCCGGTGATGGAAGGGCGATCATCATCATCATCAGGTTATTTTCGTCTCCACTGCAGGAGCACGACCCTCTCTCATCTGCCGGAGACAGACGGAGGATTCGGCCTACACTCCCCGCGCTGGCCAGACGCGTTGGGGAGGCCTGATTGATGTTTTATAATGTATTCTACTCAACCGGAAACCACACGGCAAGATGGCATTTAATTCGACTGATATTATCAGGAGCTTCCGGGCACCTGCTGCTCTCAGTCTGACCAAGAGGCCTACCCCTCGGTCAGAGTGCGAGCCGCAGACGGCCGGCCCGTACCGGCCGCGCCGCGCTCGTGGTCGCGCGCCACCTCCCACACCAGCTCGTCGTGTATCTGCAGCACCAGCCGGCACCGCAGCCCCCCCGCCCCCGCCCCCGCCCCACCGCCCCGCAGACCCTCCTCCGCGCAGATCATCGCCATCTTGCACAGGTCCGCCGCTGACCCTGGGGATGCCTACACTGTTACACGATGCCAGAAATAGAAAGTAGTACACTATGTATTGTATGTGTATCACAATCTAAAAAAAAATTAACTGGTTATGCATCTTAGATTAATAATCTAAGTTATGCATTGAAAAAAAAAAATTATATTAGCTGTGCCCTATTCGTTCTTCTGAGGCTGTGCCCGTGGCTTAGCTCGTGTGGAGTACAATTTTTTTTTTCTTAGTGTTCATCATGAAATAAAAGATTTATCAAAAAAAAATTACAATTTCTTATTATGAAATACATAAGTAGGAATTCTCGCGCCTTTTCGCGCTGTATTCAAATATGGCGCGCAGATTTTAGCGCTTTTTAAACTCACAGGTGGCAACACGGACGTCAGCTGATTGAAAACTGACAGTTTTTCTTCTTGATAATATATTTTTTAATAATATGATTTTTTTTTTCATTTTCTGTTTGCAAAAATTGGTTTGGAACCATATTTATGCATTACTACGTGAGAGGGGAGAGTCTTGGCATATACTACGGGTAGTCAACGAGTAAGAGGGGGTTAAAAATTTAAAAAATGGGTCGCATAGTTTGGGTACGTTCCTTATTCTTCTTTACCATCGATAATGGGAAGCTTTTCAAATCGATGTTCTTCACATTCCCCTCCCCATCCCTATCGCCCTGCCCTTCCGCCTACCCATCCTCCCAACCCCTCCTCCCATCTCAACTCCCACCTCCCCTTTCCCCAACCACTCTACACATCCCCTTTTCTGTCCTACCATCACTCCCCTTCCTCCTTACGCATCCCCGCCTTCCCCTTTCACATTCCCCTACCCTTCCCCCTACACTTCCCCCTTCCCTTCAACCTCCAGTCCATTTTTATTGAAAATAAAGACTAAATAATTTAAACAAAAATTGAAAATCATTAATTTTTCGACAGCACGCCATCTTGTTACTCAACACCACTCCTGAGTGGGTGGAGCCTCACATGACATTACATGATAGGTATATAAGATGTGAACAGCGCACCCTGCACGACGAAGTTGACGGCCTGTCGCTCGGCGTGCGCGCGCCGCGCCGCGTCCCCGCCGGCGATGCCCGCCAGGCGGCGCGCGCGCCCGCTGGCCGCGCGCACGCGCCCCCCCGCCCGCGCGCACGCGCCCGCCACCGCCTGCCCGAACCGCCTCAGCGACGGGAATGTCCCTGGTGGACGTTATACAGGCATCGATCCACCCACATTCCCAGAGCCGCCCCCGATCATCGTCAAGGCTTCTGAAGGATTGCACGAGGGACGGGCAGCAGCGATCTGTTGTGTATAACATGATCACCAATCCGCTTGCCAAACGTGGTGATTATGGCAAATACCCCAGTCATCATCATCAGGTTATTTTTGTCTCCACTGCAGGAGCACAACCCTCTCTCATCTGCCGGAGACATTCCCGCCTCCTCACCATTCTCCCCCGCAACTCCTCTAAGCGAGGATCAACGGAGGTAACTGCAAAGACACCTACCAGTGAAGGTAGGGCAAGTCCCAGGTCATGAATTTACGCTACCTTGGGCCCCAGGCAAATTTAATTATAGAAGTAAAGAGTCAAAGTAGGAAGAGAGTTCCCACTTTGTAGTGTACGTTTGACGTTCCCTTCTCCTACCTCATCGCATCTATTCTCCGAAGCCCACTGTAGATATGCAGATTGAAGATATCTCATTAGGTTCAAGGAACTCATTCTGAGCTAACAGCTATGGCTGAGCAGCAGCTAAGATATTTAGTCATGCACGCAGTCGAAAACATCTTATACATAAATGAAAAGACCGAAAGAGAAGAATTATTCATTATACAGTATGATATCCACTCGTACATACATGAGCGTAAAAAACCTTCAAGATATGTGGGTACGGTAAGTTGGCGAGCTGGCGATTAAGTAAAGAGTAGGTAAGGTGTGTACTGTTGAAGCTGGCGGTGACGGCGAGCGCCTGCTCGTAGGACACGTGGAGGATGTCCATGAGCTTGCGCGCGCCCGCACCGTACAGGCTCGCGTACACCAGCCGCTTGGTGCGCGAGCGGTCCTCCTCCGACACCTCGGGCTCGCCCTTGTTCAGCCTTCATGGACAGTAGCCATTATTATTCGAGAGAAAACTGACGGTGGGCCTGGTCCACAAGTCTGAAGTCGCCCAGTCAGCTACGGAGGGCTATGTTCGTAGTTTCCTTTGAAGAAGCGGCAATGAGGAGATCCGTCGTAGAATCAAGATCACAGACATACTCAGAAGGATCAATAAGCTGACGTGGTAGGATGAGGCAGATGAATTCTGGAGCGGGGACCACAGACCGGTACACAGCGTGGGAAGCCCCCAACCAGATGCGTCGACAAGACAACCTAAAGCAGGTGGCCGCAACGACTCGATACACGAAGGGCGGAGGACTGGTTGGCGTTCTTTGGTGTTCATGATAATGATCAACACTACTTATATTCTCTTTCATTGCGTAAGGAGAGTGTGTCTAGGTACTGTCAGCAAGAGGATCTTATTCGGTCTTTTGGCAAAAGTGTGAGTATACCATTGCATCAATCGCACGTTCTACAAAAGACTGACCGACGAATATATACGCCCTTTTATCAAAAGACCGATACGTCATGTTAAGGCTCGGTCATTATGAGACTGACTGAAACGAATAACGATGGATACGCGAAAAGAAGGGAGAGTTTAGAGGCGACTTTACGCACTTTCCGAATGTTTAAATCACGTGGACTCACCATTTGGCGGCGAGCACTCTGAACAGGTCGCTGCCGCTGCTGAGCGCGTGGAGCAGGTCGGTGTCGGCGGCGGCGTGCGCGAACACGCGGCACTCCACGTGCCGGAAGTCGGCCGCCAGCAGCAACCAGCCCTCGCGGGCGACGTACACCGACCGGAAGTTCAACACCTGCGGGTCTAGGGAGTGAAGTCTGGATGAAGATAACTCCTGCATAACTTTATTGTATACGGACGCCAGAGGTTTTATTGCGGAAGAACACAGAAATCAAGAGATGCCCTGAATGAAACAAAATATAAATAATTTGCCGTGTGGTTTCCGGTAGAGTAGAATAGGACCATTCCAACTCTTCCCGTGGATGTCGTACAAGGCGACTAAGGGAATACATTATAAAACATCAATCAGGCCTGCCCGACCCGTCTGGCCAGCGCGGGGAGTGTAGGCCAAATCCTCCGTCTGTCTGTGTTTACTTCTTTAATTAAATTTGCCTGGGGCCCAAGGTAGCGTAAATTCATGACCTGGGACTTGCCCTACCTTCACTGGTAGGTGTCTTTGCAGTTACCTCCGTTGATCCTCGCTTAGAGGAGTTGCGGGGGAGAATGGTGAGGATGCGGGAATGTCTCCGGCAGATGAGAGAGGGTTGTGCTCCTGCAGTGGAGACAAAAATAACCTGATGATGAAACAAAATAGGAATATGCTTGGATATGATACCATTATCGTCGGCTTCAGGGAACATGGTCAAACTGAATGGCGTCTTAGGTATGGCTTGCAGGTTTGGGTTTTTGCATGCAATGCGGCCCGTAGCTGCTGCTATTTGCTCCCTAAATGGAATAACAGAGGTGGTTACCAACCAATTCCATACCAACAAAGATATAAATCGCAATCTAATAAATAAAATCGTAAACTTGGCGTCTGTACATTGAAGATATTTGCAAAAAAAATTATTTGGGCGTCTAAGGATAAGCAACAGAACACATTTCGATCATTTTCGAAATGTATGTCTGTTGTCTGTTTATCTGTTTGTCTGTGAGTTTGTGCACGCATCACTTAAAACTACTGAACGGATTTTGATGGACTTTTCATAGAAACATGGTGCTTAACCTAACTTAACATTTAGTCTTTATTTTATCGCAATCGGTTTACTCAATCAAAAGTTATGGACATTTTTAGTTTTCAAATACATCAGTAGGTAAGGTTAGTATGCAATATATTGCACATAATAGTATTTCCGTATTATTCAGATTGCGATGAGTTTGGACTACAGTTGGAGCTGGTAGTGGGAGTGGGCGTGGGAAAAGGGGAGCGGGAGTGGGATTGAGAGTCTGAGTGGAAGTGGAAGTGGGAGTGGGAACGGAACCTGTAGTCCACGCGAGCGGAGCCGCTAGTACGCAATAATAGTGGAAACAATTACCAAGTAGGTTTGACAACACCATCTTTCACATGCTGAGCGATTCCGGTGAGAAACGTGGCAAGAGCCTTGTGTAAGTGGCGGTACTGCAGGATCAGCTTCGGCAAAGGATGAGCAGAAATCAGATTACGCAACTAAAACCGATCAATATGATTTGATATTTGTCTGAAGCGAATTAAAGTGAGAAATACTTGCATAAGACCTAACCATCGTTTCCGAAGTAGACTTGGCCCCTTTGGAAATGGTCTCTCTAATTGTGACATTGCACTTGGCGTCGAGCTGCAGTTCGTCGTACAGAATAGTACGGACTTGTAACGTTGAGTTTATCTGGAAGACCTTCCCTGCTGCTTTGTAACACTCTTGTTCCACCTTCTTTATTTTCGTTAGAAGAACATTTTCCATCGACTTGAGCTTTTCTAAATCCACGCACACTCCTCGTCTTTCCATATCTGTAACCAGATTGCCCTCCTTATCAGTTAATATATCATGCAGTTTGTCTGAATGATATTAAAAATAGTAAGTGGACCGATCGGGAATTAGACGAATGGGGAAAAACCAGTGGACAGATAAGGAAAGTTGACCATTTGGACAAGTAGACCGTTGGGGAAAGTCAACGATCTCTATGTACTACCAGATGGAGCGTTCCAAACAATCGCTCTGTTCCACGCAAGTAGCCACAACTCTTTGACATTCACAATGAAACTTGTGCAGTTACTACTCAGAACATTTAATTATTTACTAAATATTGACATTATTTAACCGTAGCGTCAATATTTGGTAATAATTAAATGTTCTACGTAGTAACTGCACAAGTTTCAAAGTGAATGTGAAAGAGTTGTGGCTACTTGCGTGGAACAGAGCGATTGTTTGGAACACTCCATCTAGTAGTACATAGAGATCGTTGGGGAAAGTAGACCGATCGCTCCTGTGGGAGTCTAAGTACCTGCTATAATAGGTAAAAGTCTCATTTCAATATCAATAAAGACGTTCCACAGTAAGTCCTCAATCAGCAAAGTTTTCAGCTTCGTCATGCACTCCTTTAATAGAGTCGTGTACCACGCGCACTTCTGCAGTACGCAGTCGGTGGCGATCGTGTACTGAGCCGTACAGTTGAGCATCTTTTGCAGTTCTGTGAAGTTCTCCGGGGGGTTGTCTGCGTCCACAAGACTCCCTCCTATCTGAAAAGCCGTTATTTATTACAAATATATTTATGTCGTGTGGTTTCCGATAGAGTAGAATAGGACCACTCCCAACTCTTCCCGTGGATGTCGTACAAGGCGACTAAGGGAATGCATTATAAAACATCAATCAGGCCTCCCCAACCCGTCTGGCCAGCGCGGGGAGTGTAGGCCGAATCCTCCGTCTGTCTCCGGCAGATGAGAGAGGGTTGTGCTCCTGCAGTGGAGACAAAAATAACCTGATAATGATGATGATGAAGTCTTTGAAAAATAAGCTCACCTTTGCGTCAAAGAGTTTTAGTGCATCATTAAATTCCATTTGTAGTTGAGACATGAGGTAAATGAGGATATATTTCCCGTCATAGCAAACAACGTTATTTCGTTTCATTACTTGCGTCAGTATTTCTCTGAAACAGATCATTAATTTTGTTTTTTGACTTTTTATCATCTGCAAGGTCATGATTGAGATATATTACGTGCCTACCTGTAATGTTCATCATTGCCTTTGAAGTAATAGAAGTCATCGTCGACCTGAAACATGAGACCTTCGGGCTTGCACGTATCGTCGGTGTAGTGACTGTTGAGCTGGCAAAAGCCGTTGCTGCAATTAGAAAGCATTCTTATCTCTATTCCATCATCATCAGGATGTTATTGTATCCACTGCAGGAGCACAACCCTCTCTCATCTACCGGAGACAGACGGAGGATTTGGCCTACACTCCCCGCGCTGGCCAGACGGGTTGGGGAGGCCTGATTGATGTTTTATAACGTATTCCCTTAGTCGCCTTGTACGACATCAACGGGAAGATTTGGAGTGGTCCTATTCCACTCTACCGGAAACCACACGGCACCTCTATTCCAAGATAAGCCTAAATTCAATTGTGGTGTATAGTATTAGATTCAAAATTAGAAATCACCTGTAAACGAGAATGGCAATAACTTCTTTGTTTTCCAAATTACGTAAAAGTCTTCCATGTTGATGAACGTTAGTGCTATCAACAGTAATTATATGAAATGTTACGTCTTTAACGGATATTTGAGATTTAATTGGGGCTACAAACTTCGATTTAGTCTTTTTATCCTTGGCAACATTGTTTTTGTCAGTAACTTGATTATCTTCTACATCTGTTTCTTGTGACTTGTCATTATTTTCTACATTTTTAGGTTTTACGAACTTCATAATCCCATCTTTATTAGCTAAATGTGCTTGAACTACTTTCTTATTGGTCTTCCCTTTAGAAGCTTTTTGGACTAGAGATAACTTCTCTGGTTTGCTCACCTTGTTCATAATGTCTGCCTGGATGTCACTAACTCCTGGAGCGTCAAGAGCTTCATCATCATCTTCGACTGTATTACTTGGATCGACATTATTCAGCCAGTTTTTAACAGTTTTCGTATATTTCTGTTTTCGAAAGTTATTCTTTGTTAAAGTTTTGGAACAATCTTTCTTAGCTGCCACCCTTTTCACCTTTAATGGGACAGCATCCGTGATTTTTGTTTGATTTTTACATTTTGACATTTTCTTACTGTTCTCGTCTTTCCTTTCTTTATAAATATTCATTTTCAATGATTTGTCACAGGTTTGTATAGTTTCACTATTAGCCGAAATCTGATTCTGAAAATGATATTCTTTTGACAAATCATTTTGTATATCTTCCAAAACTGCAGCAGTGGATACTTCGGGAAACAATTCTGTATCAAACATGTTATTCCAGTCGATAGCGCTTGTTTGATTCATTGTATGATCTCGAAGTGTATTAATATCTTTTGGATTTACGAGTAGTGTATCTTCGTCATCGGAAATTTTATTATCGTGTAATTCATACACAACATTCGGAGTCTTGCTGTTGTTATTCATTGTAGTCGAATTAATTAAATCATCTTTAGAAAAGTAATTATTTTCATTCGCTGTGTTTGGTTCTTCTGTTCTCACCAACTGAGCGGATGTTGGTACAAACGGTGGAATTGGGTTCTCTAAGACATTAAAATCAAATGGTCTTCTGTCATGTTTGTCGCTTAGATCATTTCCTGCATTTATTTGCTTACAGATCTTTGGTGCAGGTGTTTCAGGTATGTTTGATTCCCTAAAGCTGTTAACGAAAACAATAGGGTGTGATGAAAATCCTCGACTTAACCACTACCATCGATTAATGTCCATTTAGTGCTGAAAGGTGGTCTAAAAACAGCGTGTCTTGAGGGCAACACCCAAGCCAGTAAGCCAACGAGGCGCATAAAAACCAAAGATCAAATGAATGGCACACACTTCATTTGACGACCTCCGTGGCGGAACGGGTAGCTCTCGGCCTGCCACGCCGGAGGTTGCGGGTTCGAATCCCGCTAGGGGCAAATGTTAATATGATGAATATGAATGTTTGTACCCAAGTCTTGGATGTTTATATATATATATATTTATTATTTAAGTATGTCTATCCGTTATCTAGTAACCATACCACAGGCTCATCCTAGTTTGGGACTGGATAATTGGTGTGAATGTGTGAGATATTTAATTATTGCACTAACAAATAGAATTATTGTTTTAGTAGTTAAAATGTACAATTTAGGCGGTCTTAGCGCTTTCAGCGATTTGTTCATTTACTTACGTTAGTGTTCTGTTCCGAGCGGGATTACCAGGATATCGACGAGTTGGACATTGCGGCAAGTTTCTGCTGTGCTCACGTTCTAAAAACCAAAATCTTGTTAATCGAAATTGAGTTCAGAGTTCAAGTTAAGTGCCGCCACAAAAAAAAACTATAATAAACACCTGTATTCCATTGGTTGATCAAAATGTTCAATACATTTTTTCCAAATGGTGATAGATGTTCTTCATAGCGACGGGGATCCAAGTTTTGAAAATGATTTCGTCTCATCTTGAAATTCAAAACGCCAGGAAAGGAAGTTCACAATCACCGATCTCCCGCCGAATTCCTTTGCTTTCTTATAAATAGAAGAAAGCAAAGGTATGTTAAATGATACATTCTATTCTACGGCGAGTAGTCATATGTTTCAGGTTACAAATATTAACAGCAGATTTTCCTCAAAATTAGTTCCCACCAAAGAACCTAAGATAGTGTGGATTTAATAATGTTCTGTATCAATCATTGTATTTTCGAAGGACTTGCACGTCTTTTTAATATCACGTCACGTGATTTAACTGCAAACGAGATATTAAATTTTGGTAGTTTTTTTATGACGATACGATGTGACTGTGGTAACCCTGGCCACAAATGTCAAAGTCGAAATGAAAATTACGAAAAATATTGATAATGTAATAAATCATATTGTTATTATTAATTTAGCCAGTCGAGGCAAGTGAATAAACATGTAAAACTATTCGATTAAACAAACTACAAAGATGGCTCTGAACTTGGAGAGTTGCGACAGCCTGCCTCCCGACGAGGAGCCGAAGCTGAAATACGACAGAATGGGCAACGACGTCCAAAATATCCTGCTGAAAGACGCAGTGAGCTGCATCTGCGTGCACACCAAGTTTATTTGCCTCGGCACGCAGTGGGGGGTCATCCACCTCCTGGACCATGAGGGGAATACAGTGCCCATCTCTCAGGGCGGCGAGCATATGGAGTTGCAGGCGCACGCCATCGCTGTCAACAAGATATCGGTGGACGTGAACGGGGACCACATCGCGAGCTGCTCCGACGACGGCAAGGTGCTCGTCTACGGGCTTTACTCCAGCGACAACACACACAACCTCTCGCTAGGGAGAGTGGTCAAGTCAGTGGCGTTGGACCCTAATTATTATAAGTCTGGTTCGGGCAGGAGGTTCCTTACAGGTAATTCTGGCTTATTGTCTGAAAAAGTAGTAAAAACTTCAGTTAATTATATTTTTTAGTAACTGACATGTTTCCTCAACTTTAGAGGGACCTAAACATAGCAATAAAGCTTTATTTACAAAACCCTAAGTGCTAGTATACATATTTGGTATTATCAGTAGTATAAAGTTTTAATTGAGGGCATGGTGATAATACTAATTATTAACTAATAATAATTAGTAGTTGCTTTGATTATTTATAAAATGCTTATCAGTAGCCCATTGAACCAATACTATACATAAATATTTTAAACTTTTTCAGGTGATAATAAATTGACATTATATGAAAAGACGTTTCTGAATAGACTTCGTGGTACTGTGCTCTGTGAGTGTGAGGGCTATGTGCAGTCCATGGCCTGGCATGATAGGTTTGTGGCCTGGGCCAGCGAAGTGGGGGTCCGGGTTTACGACCTCTCGGCCAGGTGCTCTCTTGGCCTCATCCAGTGGGAGAAAAGCTCCAACAGATCCATAGAGGACTACCGCTGCAACCTCCTGTGGTCAGCCCCCAAAACCCTTATGATTGGTTGGGTGGATACAATACGAATATGTGTTATAAGAAAACGAAGCCAATTAGAGTTGCAGACTCGAGATGTGACAGAATATCTCGTGGATCCTGTGTACACTTTTCAAACAGACTATTTCATAAGTGGGCTCGGACCGCTGGACGACCAGCTAGTATTATTAGGAGTGCCAAAGGAGCGTGACGCAGAAACTGGCAAGGCCCAGAGGCCTGTGCTCACAGTTTCTGACTACAAAGACTGTGACTTCTGTGAGGTGTCCACAGACACATTGAACATTAGAGGCTATGAAGAATATTCTTGCAATGACTACTATCTTGACATGCTTATAGAGGAGAACAGATTTTTCATTGTATCTCCAAAAGACATAGTCATTGCGAGCCCATATGATATAGATGACAGAGTCAAGTGGCTGACGGAACATGGCAGATATGAAAAAGCAATTAGCGTATTGGAGGAAGTGGGAGGCAAGACATCAAAGCACTGTGTGGTGACTGTAGGAGTACAGTATCTAGACCACTTGCTCTCCCAACATCTGTATGATGAGGCTGCAGTTTTGTGTGCCAGAATATGTAAGAATGACAAAGTATTGTGGGAGAATCAAATACTGAAGTTTGCAGAAGTCAACCAACTTAGAGCCATCAGCCCTTATATGCCTAAAACTCCTGAACAGGCACTCAGTTCGCATGTTTATCAATTAATATTTTATGAATACCTCAAAGTGGACCCACAAGGATTCTTGAAACTGGTTCAGGAGTGGAACCCAGCACTTTACCAAACAGGAGTCATTGTCAAGGAGGTGCTGGAGCATTTGTTGACTACAGAAGTTGACAAGAATGTTTATCTGGAGGCTCTAGCACTACTCTACTGCTATCAGAAGAAATATGACAAAGCACTGAATGCTTATTTGAAACTCCAGCATAAGGATGTGTTCAAGCTGATCACAAAACACAACATGTACAATATCATACATGACAAGATACTCGATCTAATGACACTCGATTGTGACAAGGCTATTTCAGTGCTACTTGACAAAACACAGGTTCCTGTGGAAGTTGTTGAGAAACAGTTGGAGAACAATGATATATTTCTATTCAAATACTTGGATGCATACAGTAAGATTGAACCCAATGGAAGGTATCATGGCAAACTAGTGAGACTGTATGCCAAATATGCGAGAGAGAAGCTTCTTCCATTTCTAAAGTGCAGCGACAACTATCCCATACAGGATGCTCTGGATGTATGCCAAAGCAATGAGTTTTATCCGGAAATGGTGTTTTTACTTGGCCGTATCGGGAACACAAGGGAAGCTTTGCAAATAATAATTGAGAAATTAAATGACATTAACCAAGCTATTAATTTCTGCCAGGAGCACAATGACAAGGAACTGTGGACTGATCTAATAAAGCACACAGTGGACAAGCCCGAGTATGTCACATTGTTACTCAAAAGAATCGGTAACTATGTTGATCCACGAATGCTGATACAAAATATACAATCTGGTTGTGAAATCAAGGATTTAAAGGACTCTTTGGCTAAGATGATGTGTGACTACCACCTCCAGCTATCTGTACAGGAGGCCTGCAAGGCTATAACATTGAAAAATTATTTTGAACTTCACAAAAAGTTGATCATCGGTCAGCAGAAAGGCATTTCAGTAACTGATGACTTCTCGTGCTGCGTGTGCCAGGGTCGCATCATTATAAGAGACTTATCTAGCGCTTCTGACTTAATAGTGTACAACTGCAGGCACTCATTCCACATAGAGTGCCTCCCGGATGGTATTGAGTGCAAAAACTGTCTTATTTGCAGCGCTGTTAAAATGTGACCCATAATATTACTACCGCTCAACATGTAACTTATAGCTAGAAACTAAACTGTAAAAAAATTTCATTAATATTTACCTAATAAATTAAATACTTATATGAAATATAATGTTAATCAATAATCGGCTTAGTATATTATTTTTATTTATAATATAATATCATAGTGTTGTATTTTGTTATTAATATTATAGATCAATGTTAAGGTGCTTTTGTAATGGTTTGTATTATTTTCTGCATATTAAATCATGCTCTACTGTAACTGTTTAGTTGTTATTTAGCACATCCATACATAAAACTATAGTGGCAGTGGCACTGCATGTTTCGCAGAACAGATTACAACAATATTATAAACAATAAAGATGTTTGTATCTGATAAGACTGATAACAGACAAATTCAAGAGTGAAGGCGGAGGGCTGCGAGCTCGATCAACAACCAGAAAAGGATCGCCAGAAGCAGCTGCTAAAAAGGGCAAAGAACCTGGTGAATTGGCAAAGACCTTCATCCAGCATTAGACTTCAAATGGTGGATTTGATGATACCCAAACAAATAGGTATCAGTTTAAACCGATCATTTGTCAGAACCTCACTTAATTGAATCTCACAGTCGTCAGAACACTTTAGTATATATTATCTTTGTCAGAACTTAATCCATCATACTCTAAACTTTTTGAACCTTGACGACACACAATAGGTACGTTTGATCCACGAAGTTAGAAGTATCTAAACTTCTTGGTTTGATCTGAGTAAGTATCAGTACTAACCGTTGATGAAAGGAACATCCTTTCCAGAAATTGTTGACAATTGACATTGACTGATTGAGAATTCCATAATATTTTGACAGGTGGCGGTCTGAATCCGAAAACTGTTGTAGATTTTGTTTTATTTGTGAAGTACCGTAGGTAATTAATGAATTATAATTAAAATTCAGAATCTTTCACTGACAGATGTAATTTCCACATCAAATGATTTAAACAATTCTTCAAATCAAATATTTTAGGTTATGTTGATAAAGTAAACATTTTGATTCCAGACTCCAGAGAATAAAAATGACTCTAGAATCTTACACCTGTGACCTCGATCCAGACACCAAAACCACTCTCAAGATATATCTATTCAAGAATGTGCAGAATGTAGAATCAATTAGGAATAACATTATAAAAGGCATCTGGAACTGCGCTGTGATAAAGCCCAGCTTGATACTAGATCCCTTCCAAGTCGCAGTAGCTGCAAACAGAGCCGTAGTGGCTGAGAAACAGGACTCCATGGTGACACGGACTGTGTATGGGGAGATATTGTATAATTTATCACTTACGAAAAATATATCTCAAAGTTTGAGCAAGTTTGGTATAGAGAAGGGACAAGATCTACTAGTCTGTTTTTTAAAAACTCCTGAGAAAGATGACAGCGAGGACATTTTGCCTCATATAGAGGGTGAAATACGTCCAATGAGTGAGCTTAGTGAACTAACGCAGCTGAAAGATGTTAAAAGTATTTACAAGTTGAATAATTTAAAAGGCGATGTTAAGTTATTAGATGTTATTGTGAGCAGAATGGTCACTAAAAACTTTGTTTCACATTAAAGCTTGTTTTATTTAATACTAGTATCGGTAGATACCACTATTTTCGTTGCATTCGCATTTATAAATGACCGATGACATGACAATTATAATTTAACCAGATAAGCAGATTGTAAATTAATACAAATTTAAATCTCCATTACAGACCATTGCAACAAATAGTGGATGTTCCATCCGGATTTCCATGATACTAGTTGGACCTGGCGACATTTCCATCTTTGAAGATGTTTTGTGCCAAACCCCTGTCCCCAAAGGTGCCCCAACCTCATTTGATCACATACACTTTTCTACTTTGGCATATGCAGGTTTCCTTACATTGTTTTCCATAGCAAGCCTGTAGTATTATAAACAGTACTTAAGTTTACAAAAACTCATTGGTATGGGTGGGATTTGAAAGCATAACCTCTCGAGTGCGCCAACTATCAAACCACCACCTCTGGTGCTTAAGTCCAATGACCAAACCACTAGGCCGAAGCAGTAGATGAAATGAATTTATTTTCATTCAACTAATCTGTCCACAGGATAACTACCTACTGAAATAGATTTTTTTGTTTTCAAGGATATTTACTTGTGTAATTTTGGTAGAGCAACTGTACCTGATTTGAAATTTGACTATGCAGGAAAATATATACTATTTTGTACTTCGGCAGTATAAGAGTTATAAGAAGTTATTGGTGGCTCTGTCAAGATGACACTACAGCAGGGGGCACGCCGTATCTCGGTAACTACAAAAAGCTCTGTAAAAGTACAAAATAAGTTCTGAAGAAAATCTCACAAGTAGATGTTTAAGAAAACCAAAAATGTTAATTGACATAAACTGCACATAGCAGTCTCCTTAACTTACTTTTTAGATATAGGTCCATAGGATAGAAAATGAAAGAAAGTGATTTTATTGCATGTTTTATATTAACAACAACAATTATTATTACGAATGTACATTTAAATTACAATATGTAAAAGCCACAAATTAATAACCAGTTCACAGACAAATGCGATACAATCAACAATCCGTTGGCCACTGTATCAATTTTATTGTTAATTAATCATTAAATTACATAATTAATCATAATCCTTTGATCATACTAGAAATTTATATTTCTTGATGGTGTATGGCAACAAATGGAACTAAAGGCTCCACTGTACAATACGTACCACACAGTCTGACTGAGCTTCAAATATTTTACTGTAGATTATTTACACATAGATTTTTAGCGATAAATTATAGTGTGGAGAAAAATAATCACTAAATTGCAAAAATGTTCATGAAAATTTGAGTTTTTTTTTGGTAAAGGTGCCAAAAGTTACACAGCCAGTTTTTTTTTATTTTATTTTAATTATACAAGAGCTGATAAAAATGTGTATTAACGTTATTTATTCCGTTTCAATTAAACTGCCAGAAGATCTAGACACTAGACGACCAAATATAACAAAATTTTAGAAAATCATGTCTCTAAAACTATTTGTCTTGTCTCTTCCCCCACTTCGGGGAGGTGGGTGCTACCTCCCCACCCCCACCTCCCTATCTGCTGGTACATATTGTACAGTGCCACCGCATCGAGTAATCATTCAATCAACAAATACTTATCAAAATAAATTCTTTTAAAAATCGCTCATGCACATAATTTTCTTCATAATATGCAATAAACTTACTTAATATCAGGGATAGGAGTTAGATAGTTTCATTTACGTACTTTAGTTTTATGTTAATATGGTTATTTCAGAGATTTATTTTAAATTTTAATTATTTATTTTCTATCTCATTTAATAACTCTTCTGCCTCCCGCGTACCAGATAAATAAAATACGAATAATAAGAAGTTACCTTTTGTAATTGGATATTATATACTTTGTAATTATTACTACTAACAGTCCCGACATTTTAATTAAAACAGTTAATAAAAATCCCGTGAAAAGAACGTCCATATTAATTTACCGCGACATTTTATCTTCACAAGTACACAATTAGTGCCTAATTCTAATCCGATCCCTGTTATCATAAACGAACACAAAATTATCTTCGCCATCATTACGTAAATAATCAACTTATTTTAAATAAAAAAAAAATGGCAGCTATTAACTATTAAGTCTTAGGAACTTTCTGTAAATCACTAATCACAAAAAAACTAAAAACAACTTCTTAGTACAAAATTAAAAAATAGTATGCATTATGATAAAAAAAACAACATTTGAACTATCATTTTGTGTTGCCACTGGGCTCGATTCTGAAGGCACAACGTTAAAATTTGACAGCACTAAAACTGTTGCTATCCTTGTCACACAGTATTATGAAGATAAAGACGAAACCAATTTTAGCGCTGGCAAATTTTAAATGTGTGGCTTCGGAATCGGGTCCATTGTGTGTGTATGTTTAAGAGTTACATTACACCTGCACCTAATACTGGACCTCTCAATAGACGTACATTTAACCGTAGCGTCAATATTTACTCGTAGTAATGTTAGTAACTGCACAAGTTTCATTGTGAATGTGAAAGAGTTGTGGCTACTTGCGTGGAACAGAGCGATTGTTTGGAACGCTCCATCTGGTAGTACATAGAGATCGTTGGTAATAACAATGATTTTTCATGCAATATACAGTTTCCGAAACACTCCCCCGACACTCCATGGTGTCCGTACGCGTGCGTGTGCGCATAAAGTATCGAGAGCGAGACAACGATATACATCAACACATAACAAAAAAAAATTGGCTGTCAAAATGACGTCCCCTCGCTACACAGGTACCAACGGCATGTCCCTACTATGACAGCAGTCCCAAAAATAGCTCAACTTATTCCGATCACTGCACATCACACAACTTGGACACGTCAAATACTGTTTCCCACAAGTTGCCTGTGCCGAGCTTGAGTGTTGCCACACTTTGTATACAAAAAAAACAATTAAAGTTAAAATCACCACCAAACAATTGGAATTATACATCGCGTGTATATGTGGGGCCTTATCTACAACTCATACTCACTATAATCAACTTATATGTATATGATCAACGATCTCTATGTACTACTAGATGGAGCGTTCCAAACATTCGCTATGATCCACTCAATCGGTCACGTTCACTTTGACACATATGCAGTTACTACGCAGAATATTTAATTATGTACCCGTAGCGTCAATATTTAGTAACAATTAAATGTTCTGCGTCGTAACTGAACACGTTTCATTGTGAATGCAACCGAGTTGCGGCTCCCGGAGCCGCAGTTGCGTGGAACAGAGCGATTGTTTGGAACGCTCCATTTAAGAAGTACATAGAGATCGTTGTATGTGATGCTATTTTTAATAGACCGAGTCGACGAACCCGTGCCCACTGCGTCGCTCCGACTACAACCCTCCGCCTTTACAAATAAAGGCTATTATCTATCGATCACAAGTGGGCGGAGCACGCGGGGGCAGGCGGCCGCCGTCAGCCCTCCACATTACATTATGTAGCACCAAATGTCACCCCGGCCCGCGCCCGAGTCTCGCTTGGGCAAATATTCGAGTGTTTCAACCGCCGTCATTATCCTCCCCTTCAAAAGTAGAAGAGACATAAACCAGTTCACCGTTTTTATTTACACCCTACACTACTCGCAGTGTATGCGAGTTTTCGGAAACTATAAACTCGTATTTGCCGTGTGGTTTCCGGTAGAGTAGAATAGGACCACTCCAACTCTTCCCGTGGATGTCGTACAAGGCGACCGAGGGAATACATTATAAAACATCAATCAGGCCTCCCCAACCCGTCTGGCCAGCGCGGGGAGTGTAGGCCAAATCCTCCGTCTGTCTCCGGTAGATGGGAACTCTCTTCCTACTTTGACTCTTTACTTCTTTAATTAAATTTGTCTGGGGCCCAAGGTAGCGTAAATTCATGACCTGGAACTTGCCCTACCTTCACTGTTAGGTGTATTTGCAGTTACCTCCGTTGATCCTCACTTAGAGGAGTTGCGGGGGGAGAATGGTGAGGAGGCGGGAATGTCTCCGGCAGGTGAGAGAGGGTTGTGCTCCTGCAGTGGATACAAAAATAACCTGATGATGATGATGAAACTAGTATAACTTTTGATTGACTGCACCGATTGCAATGAAATAAAGCCTATATGTTGCACCGAATTAAGCACTATGTTTCTGTGAAAAGTCCATCAAGATCGGTTGAGTAGTTTTTAAGTGATGCGCGCACAAACAAACAGAAAAACAGACAAACATTCCAAAAATGATCGAAATGTGTTCTATTACTTATCCTTAGACCGCCCAATTTTTTTTTTGCAAATATCTTCAATGTACTGGCAGTCGAAGTTTACGTTTTAATTTATTTGATAAGTTTCTGGTCCGCGCACAGATTCCGCACAGGTGAAATATTTAATTATATATATTCTTTTTCATCAACTTTTGGTGGTGAGGACAATGAGGACAATGACGGCGGTTGAAACGCTCGTATGTTCCACCCGCTACCTTGTCTTACAATTACCTAATAATTACGAATACAAAATGGCTGCCCGTTTTGCACAGATAACAAATAAATAATACATTTGACTAACGTATCTTGTCCCCGAAAAGTTCTAACACTAGCTGAAAGCAATAACACAGTTTTACTAAGTAAATAATAGTGGTCTTATAAGAACTGCATCTATATAACAAATTTAACAGATGTAAAAATTGACACGGGTTGGGTTAAGAGAAAATAAAACAAATAACAGTAAATGTAAATGTTTTACGGCCTTGGGAACGAGCCTTTTGTAGCCTGTCTATTACTTCCACTATTCTTTAGTTCCGTTACTAACGTTGATAGTAAGCTTTAGTAAGGTTTGAGGTTAGGAAGTTCACTGCTTCAGGAAGATCAGCTTAGTCACGTTTATGTACACACGCACAGACATTTGTTGACAAAGGCTGAAGTATGCATTATTTTGGAATAACAAATACACAAGAAACTGTTCTCCAAAATAACGCGGTAAAAACCACTCAAACATGACTTCTGTTGTCAGTGTTTCCAGCTAGTGTGAAATAATGTATGCGGGCAACACCGGGCGCGAACCTCGTGGTATATATACGTGTGTGACGTGTGACGTAGGCAGCCCCGCGCCCCGCGCGCCGCATCCCGCCCGCTGCAGTCAGTCGACGCTGAGGCTTCACGTCGCGCCTAAAATATAATGTAGGTTCAACATCGATATATTATAACAATACAATTAATCTGCGTTTTATTCGAGTGTCACACATATAACTATATCTACAATGGGTACTATTTATGCATTTATAATAAATAGATCTGTACAGTACCCAGCAAAAGTGGGGTCAATTCCACGAAAGCCAGTTGCCTGCGCATCGACACACACACATTGACATAAATGTTTGTAATAATCAGGTTTGTAATTATTGTATGAGCTGAGTAATATCTACAATTTCACAACAAACGTCATATGCTTCTGTAGTCGAATGGTTAGCGTGGAGCGTACACCATCCGGACCGGTGGTTCGAATCCCAGTAGAGGTAATATCGGTAGATACTTTGTTTTGATATTCTCATATTATATGTTATAATAAAACGAAATTCGCTGTCAGGAGTGCCCGGGCTTGAGTAATAATATTTTTAATGAAATAAGTAATAAAAAATAAATAAATAAGTAAATAAATACAAATGCATGTGTGTGTGTGTGGGGGGGGGGGGGGGGGGTGTATGTGTGTATCTATGCATGCATGTATAGTATAGTGCCTCACCCTGTCGTCTCACTGGAAGGGCAGGGGCAGGGGCAGCGCCCGGCTGTAGAGCGAGGGTCACCGGCGCGCCTCCGACACGTACACCGACACCGTCGAGTCCTTGGCGCCCACGCCCATCGCGCACCTGCACACACACGCACGCACTCACACACACACACTCACACACCTGCTGTAATAATAATAATATATATGTGGGGACATTTCACACCCGGCCACCTGATCCCAAACTAGGCAGAGCCTAGTATCAGACAGCTGATATACATACATAAATACATAACGTAATAAGTAACATCCAGTCCCGAGGCAAACACGAGTGCTCATCACACGAATGTTTGCCCTGGGCGGGATTCGAACCCGCGACCCCGAGCTTCGCACTAGGCTACTGTGTCCGGCCGACGCTCGCGGGGCGCGGGGCGCGGGCCTACCTGAGCGGGTGGAAGGTGAGGCAGGAGACGGGCCCGATGCGCGCGCCCATGAACCCCTCGTGGAACTTGATCGTGTTGAGCGGCGCGCCGCGCAGGTCGTACAGGCTGATGCACTGGTTGATGGACCCGCTGCGAACCACACGTCACTCACTGAAACGCTCCGTCAGACACCTTCTTAATAATTTGTCAGTTTTATACGATAGTTTCATCGGCGGACGAGACGTTGCAACTCGGTAACGTCTGCGACAGATGGCCTTTAATTTATTTTTTTGAATCTATTACGAGTGGGAGTGTAAGGTGGGGGGGGGGGGTGGGGGGGGTTAGGTGTGTGTGGGAAGGTATGAGGGATGTGTGTGCGTGCGGGGGTGTGTGTGTGCGACTGACCAGGCGAGCAGGTTGCAGAGCGGATGCACGTCCATGGCGGCGAGCGGGCCGGGCGCGCGCACCGTGGCCAGCGCCGCCAGCTTGCGGGTGTCGTACACGCGCACCTCGCCCTCCGCGCTGCCAACACACAGACACACACACCAGCGGGGTCACTACGCTTCCATTGCGCGAGATAACTTATATCGTAGGACGCGCGGTGGGCGGCACTGGGCGGCACTGGGCGGCACTGGGCGGCACTGGGCGGCACTCACCAGCCGGTGAGCAGCGCGTGCAGGTCGGGCCGGCGCGCGGCGCACAGCACGGGCGCGGCGTGCTCGTGCAGCCGGTACAGCGGCGCGGGGGGGGCGCGCTCGTCCCACGCGCGCACCGACCCGTCCGCGAACCCCGCCACCAGCGTCGCCGGCTCCGCGCCGCCCCCGCCCCCGCCCCCGCCGCCGCCGCCGCCGCGCCACAGCGACGTCACCGCCGCCTCGCACTCTGCACACATTTTTTATTTTATTTTATTTAGTAAACAACAATCACAGACAATATATTACACCATAGTTGTAGGTACTAACTCCCACTTGGGCAAGCGTATATAAACGAAACATGGTGTGACAGTACCAGCCCAAAAAGACCTTGGCCTGTTCTAGGGCTAGTTACATGTACTTTAAGGTGGCCTGCTGTAGAGTAGAGCGAATAATAATTATATGTACAATATTCCTGTACTTGATGCATGCCCATAGTATATATGTACATAACATATAGATATAGGTATAGAAATATATATATATATATATATATATATACACATATACATTTATTTAAATAATATGACAACAGATATAATTATGGACAGTCTATACTACAAATATTATGCACATCATTTTACATTATCATATAGTATATTGAATTCCTCTTGGTTCATTTTAATAAGGTACTCTTTAACTGTTTTATTCAAGGTATAGACTGCAGTAGGTTTATTTAATAGCACATCATGGCAAACTGCGTCACCGGCGAGTATATCTCGCAGCACATACAGACGAGGACTAAGGGTCGGAGAGAGAGAGGGATTCCCGGTCGAATGAACGTTCCTGGAGTCTCCTGAGCTCCAGTAACTCGAGGACCTGCAGACTGTATTCCTAAGGCCTTATTATCGCTAACCATCAGGCGACACTGAGGTCAAGCTCAAACCCATAAACAATAAAAAATGTTGCAATTCCGGGGACGCTGAGCTCCATTCTCTGGGGAATCGGGCCTGCCGTGACGTCCGAGAACGTGACTCTCTCCTACCCTCGAAGTGTGAGGATGCGAAGAGCGACTGACCGGTGTTGATGTCGGCGTGCAGCAGCTCTGTGTCGGCGTCCCACAGGCGCACGCAGGCGGCCGGCCCGGCCAGCGCCAGCGACCGCCGCGCCGCGCACCACCGCACCAGCGCGCCGCCCGGCGGGGCGCTGTACCCGCCGCCCGCGCCCGCGCCCGCGCCGCCCGCGCCCGCGCCAGCGCCAGCGCCCCCGCCGCCGGCCCCGCCCTCCCCGCCGGGGCTGCCCGCCGCGCCCTCTGCGAACAGCACCAACGGTCATCTCACCACAATCCCGCCCGTCTAAATTTGTGATAATTTAATACCAAGTGTATTTTTAAATTTTTATTTTAATATTTATATACTTACTGACATAGATAGTATGTTATATACTATGACATTATTTGAATTGTTGACATTGTAATTTATATTTTGTATATTATTTTATTTTATGACGATCCCTTTTACCATATTAGAATGACATATAAAATTGAATTTTTAAGATGTAAAAGTAAAATAAATAAATCTAATCTAACAAGTGGATGCTTCATTCCGAAAATGATTTGTGTTTATTTGTTTTGTTTCATTTTAATTTTACCTAATATGTTTTAATTTAATTTACCCCAAATTTTAATTGCTTGCATTGTTTTAATTTTACTTATTTTAAATTATTTGATTTCATTTTATTCTAATTTAATTTAACTTTGACTTAATTTAATTATTCTTATTTTTATTGTGATTTTATTCTAATCATCATCATCATCATCATCAGGTTATTTGTGTCTCCACTGCAGGAGCGCAAACCTCTCTCATCTGCCGGAGACAGACGGAGGATTTGGCCTATACTCCCCGCGCTGGCCAGACGGGTTGGGGAGGCCTGATTAATGTTTTATAATGTGTCCCCTTAGTCGCCTTGTACGACATCCACGGGAAGAGTTGGAGTGGTTCTATTCTACTCTACCGGAAACCACACGGCTAATAAAAATAAAAAAGATATATTTAAAAGTTATTCACTGTTTATTCTAATACAATTTAATTATTCTTATTTGTGAACTCGTGGCCTGTATAGTTACGGTACGTGATATCAGACTCCTCTAGCGCTGACTGTAAAAAACCTTATAAAAGTCCTTATAAAATTCTCATATCTGTAATATACCTAGTCTCTATAAAGACCGTCTAGGCGTTAAAACCTGTCGTAAATATTGAGAGATAGTCCCGGCACGGGCTGTATGGCCTATTGGGGCTTCTCTGGACACACACTGTCGTTCCATATCGCATGCTCGGCCCATACACTCGTATGCGCTGTGTTAAACTTAAGACAGTGTGTAAATTGTCATAATAATGTGTAAACAATAAATAAATCGCCGCGTGGTTACCGACAGAGTAGAATAGGACCACTCCAACTCTTCCCGTGGATGTCGTACAAGGCGACTGAGGGAATACATTATAAAACATCAATCAGGCCTCCCCTACCCGTCTGGCCAGCGCGGGGAGTGTAGCAGAGAGGGTTGTGCTCCTGCAGTGGAGACACAAATAACCTGATGATGATGATATAGTGTAACTAAGTAAATACAAAAAATACAAATACGCGTTTAGAACACTCATGCTGAACACCATTACCGAACGTTGTACAGCTGACGATGACAAAGCAATATGGTCAAGTCTATGACGCCGCGCTCGTGGTTCACATGACATCGAGGGTAATACAATCAGGGAACGTACCCATACATCGTGACCCGTTCGGCGGTAGGGGCGGGGGTCTTAAAAATACCACGCTTGGTCACTTAAATGAGGTCGGGGCATAGTTTTCGTCAAATAGTCTATATTGTCTATAGGGAAACCTCGCGCTTTTTCGAGGTATATTCAAATATGACGCGCAGATTTTAGCGCTTTTAAACTCACACGCGCTTTTAACACGGATGACAGCTGATTGAAAACTGACAGTTTTTTCTTCCTAATAATATTTTTTTCACTTGTAATTATAGGTATGCACGCACTCTTGTCGTCACGCGGCAAGCGCCGTGTTAATAAAGACAAATATGAGCAATTTTTTTCTTTTAACTTTGCAAAAATTGGTTTAAAACCATATTTATGCATTACTACATGAAAACTAGAGGGGCGAAAGGGGCGGGGGGGGGGTGGTGGTCTTGGCATATATTACGGATGATCACCGAAGGGGAAGGGAGGGGGTAAATAATTGTAAAAAAATGGGCCACGTCGTTTGGGTACGTTCCCTAACTAGTGGTGATGAAATAGGAAAAGTCGAACTGTTCCGCCACCAGTCGCGCGTATGGTGGCTACGGTGATGGGGGGTGTAGGGGGGGAGGGGGCGATGTATGTACGTATGTGTGTGGGACTCACTGCCGACGTCGGGCTGCCGCGCGCGCCCGCCGGCCTGCCGCTCCTCGGCCGGCGCGAACTGTTCCGACACCAGCTGCGCTAGACCTGCACCACCCACCCACATCACTCAATGACATGAATTGTTATGTATATATTTTTTTGCAGAATATGGAAATGCATTTATTGAAATTCTAATATTAGTAACAAAAAAAGGACATGCACTCGAACTGCCTTTATTTTTAAATGGTCGGTTAACCGACTGATGTATGTCAGATATATGCACCAGCAGGTACAGGTAAAGCGCGTGCATGGCCTGTCGATGACTGAACAGCTGATGACAAACACAAACACATGGTGCACATATACATCTAAGACGTTTACACTAAGCGAAAAGAAGCGCGCCATATTTTATTGTACGATCAATACACAAACAAGCTGGCCACACATAAGCATTTGAAAATGAATGAAACAGTCTTCTATCCTTATTTTCATCAAGGAATGTAGGTGGTGTATACATGCGTTCTCAGACAGAACTCAGAACAGTCACTAAAGAGTAAAATAGAATAATTATCAGTGGGGTAAAGGTAAGGTGGGGCCAAGGCAAAAACATAGCAGGTCTAAAGTACATACTAAATATTAAAGATACTTCGTAAGTTTACATAAAAGAGTGTGTGTGTGTGTGTGTGTGTGTGTGTGTGTGTGTGTGTGTGTGTGTGTGTGTGTGTGTGTGTGTGTGTGTGTGTGTGTGTGTGCACTGACTGTAGAGGGGCTGGGCGGGCGGCGGGCGGTAGGGCGCGGGGTCGGGGCGCACGTCGAGCGCGCGCCAGGCGGACACGAGCGCGGGCTCGACGCTGCCGCCCGAGGGCCGGTAGACGGCCAGCGTGCCCGCGTGCGAGGCCACGGCCAGCAGCGCGTGGTCGTGCGCGTTGAGGTAGGCCAGCGACGAGATGCGCCCCCACGCGCGCCGCCACGAGCCCACGCACAGCTTGGCGCCGGTGCCCCAGTCCCAGATGCTGCAACACACATACACACATACACACATACACACACGGGTCACCTCACTCGAGAATGCTACATAAAATATAACAAAAATATTACAAATGTAACGACCCGAGCCCCATCGCTGCACCGACTCGACCTCACAATTCGAGCCGGCCCTGGCCAGTTATCCCCACCGCGCACCCAAAGTTGTATTTATGACGCGATATTATAATCGCGTCACTGCGGTGATCCAAGTGTCGCAGGCGCGCCCTTCGCTACACTAGAGTTCGCACGCTGTAATGAGCACGCCTTCATACAACATATTCATACATGACTTAGGTCCAGCTGTATATTGAAGTAGGGTAGTGTAGTGTATGGTGTGTGCAGTGTGCAGTGTGTGGGGTGTATGTGTGTGTAGGGCGTGTGTGGGATATATATGTGTGTGGGAGATGCGGTGAGTGGGGGTGTGTGTGTGGTGTGTGTATGTGTGTGTGTATGTGGGGTGTGCGCGCGTACCCGAAGTTGTCCTTGGAGGCGACGGCGGCGTGCTGCTCGTAAGGGTGGAACAGCACGACGGCGGGCGGCAGCGGGCAGCGCGAGTGGAACGCCTGCGTGTCCAGCCGCGACACGCGCATGCGCCGCAGACCTGACACACACGCGCACAATATAACTCTGATGACATTTTATACGTTTCAAGATTAATGGATGATTATGATGTTAACTGTCAAATTGATCAAGGTGTGTTTGTCGCTCTGGACCTCCGTCCACGCCCCGGACAGCCAGCGTCATGTCATTATGTCACCCGAGTCGGTCCCGAACATCCACAAGTACAAAGTGACCTCGAATGTATGAAAAGGCCCCCGCATCCATACTCGTTGGCGGTAGTGTCTGTAACTATATTTCATTCCAGATTCATAGTCCTATGAAAACCAACGCTATTTACGTCTCGGTAACATATACATGAAAGGGTCACCAGCAGCAAAAACAGGTTTGTATTACCATGTAAACTTTGCAGTCTACTTAGGAACACCATCTATTGTGTATTTTGTTTTCGAGACGCAAATGCGTTTGTTTTCATAGGACTATTAATCTGGAATGAAATATACGTGTATGTATGGTGGAAGGGCAGCCCTAGCGAGCGGTCGTGCATTGCCAGCGCTCTACCCGATTCCTTACCGCTTATCGTGCACAGTGTGTGCAGTTCTATTGCCGCGAAACGTTTCGACCGCTTAATAATAAATAAGTGAGTGTTCGAGATGTAATCCGGAATTATAAATAGTAAGTGAAAGATGGAAGTGGACAATGACTGTAAAACGGATGATAAATCGCTGTTTAAGAGGACCGTGTGTGACTCCATTAACTCCAATAACGGACTAGATTTAGTACAATGTTTTTATAGTCATTTCTGAAGAAGGATCTTTCTACGACTGGATCAGTGTTCAATCCATTTCCAAGAACCACAAGTGCGCGTGTGGGCAAGCGAGTGCTGTGAAGATATATATTCGCAGTGAAATAGAGAGGATCAGTTATGGTCCCGCAAAGCTTAGCACGAAATAATGTGCATTACTTAGCAAATGCGAAGGCCCACTATGTGAATTCTCAGGACCGCTGTTTATCCAAGCGATCGCGCAAAACGAATTCATCATTCGCGAGAGAATAGTATGTACATATTGTAAGAGAACGAACCACGTCGAATTCAGATGCGATATCATAAAACCCATGACAAAGAAACACGTTGAACGACCGTGGACCCCGACTGCAAGAGTAACACTATACAGAAACTTACTAAAGAAAATCAGAATAAATATAATGAATCTAGAGGCAACTTAAAAGACCAACAAATCCCCGGACTTACACTCCCTGGCAATAAATATAACAAGACAAACCATCACAACCCTACGTCGCCCGGCCTACGCGCCGGTGAAATTGATTATGTATCCAAGCAAGAAAGAGGCAAACCGCTCTCCAAGCGAACGGTCCCTCCTCGCATGCCTATCCTATAAAACAAAACACACAGCGTATGCGTGAGCCAGCTCTCGTATGAACTGAGCTCCATTCGCTTTACACTTAGATCTTTCATAAGACATATATGTACAAAACAACACTGCTCGTACAAATAATTGTAACAAGAATTATCTATATTTCATTCCAGATTAATAGTCCTATGAAAACCAACGCTATTTACGTCTCGGTAACATATACATGAAAGGGTCACCAGCAGCAAAAACAGGTTTGTATTACCATGTAAACTTTGCAGTCCACTTAGGAACACCATCTATTGTGTATTTTGTTTTCGAGACGCAAATGCGTTTGTTTTCATAGGACTATTAATCTGGAATGAAATATATACCTATAATAAAACTGTAACTGGTCTGTCTGTACATGAGAGATATTAAAAAAAAATGTATATGAGGGGTCTTTATAGGGCCAATAGAACCCAAAATAACTGTTTTTAGAATTTTTGTCTGTCTGTATGTATGTTTGTTTGTTACCGCATCACGCAAAAACCACTGAATGAAATTTGATGCAGTTTTCAGTTGTCTTGCTAGTGGTCTAACTTAAAATCTGGTGCATGTTTCATCTTGATACGCCACTTAGAATCAAAGATATTAATAAAGTAATTTTTTCTAGAAGCCATTATGCCAAATGATAGCAAATAGAATGGACAGTCCTCTGGTGTGGATACTCACCCAGAGGACTAAATCACTTTTAGTTATTAAATACTAACGTAGTTTAAGTCTTTACTAACACAAATGGATCAATGTTATCTTAAAAATAAATAAATTAAATTAAATTACAACTAAGAAGTACCTATTATCATGTTTAATACAATTCATATTGCGATTGGTTTATACTACAGTTGGAGCGGGAGTGGGATCGGGAGTCTGAGTGGAAGTGGAATAGGCAGCGAGAGTATAAAATAAAGCTGAATTGTATTATATTCTATGTGTGGTGCAGCGCTCACCGGCGGCCTCCCGGCGCAGGCTGCTGTTGCGCGCGTAGCGCCACACGCGCTCGTGGTGCGCCGCGCTCTCGGGGTCCCCCCGGCCCCCCACACCCGCGCCCCCCACACCCTCCGCCCGCGCGAACTGCGCCGCCGCCCACTCCACGAACGACGTGCTCACTATAGCCTTCTTCGCCGGCTGACCTGCGCATACACACACTGTCATTTTTATAAGGACTTTGATACTGAGATTTTGTATAATGTAATCATCAGGTTATTATTGTCTCCACTGCAGGAGCACAGCCCTCTCTCATCTGCCGGAGACAGACGGAGGACTTGGCCTACACTCCCCGCGCTGGCCAGACGGGTTTGGGGAGGACTGATTGATGTTTTATAATGTAATGAATGACACATATTTGACATTATTGTAATGTATATCTTCTGAACTGGTGACCATTCCGATGGCCTCTACACTGCAATCCTCCGGCGGTCTCTCTTCCTCACGATATGATCGTCTCATTTATTTCATAATTAAGAGTGCTTCTATACAAAAGTTTTTTATTGTCCACTTCCGATATGTCGCATCCACATCTCGGTCCCACCCAACTCGCTGGACACTCGATATGCCACCAATATATTGCTACAAACATACTCACTAGAATTGGAGGAGGTGGAGTCCCGCTCGCGGTCCGAGTCCCGGTCCCGGTCCCGGTCCCGGTCGCGGTCCCGGTCGCGATCCCGGTCCCGGTCGCGGTCGCGCGCGCGGTCCCTTGTGGCGACCGAGTCCTCCGAGATGGTGTGCGGCAGGCCGGACTTGCCGCGCCGCACGCCTGCGCATGCGCACACATACACTTACTGTCGAGTCCACCGACCGACCACCACTACAGACTACATCGATGGCGAAAGGTCAACTTTACAACTGTCAAATATCTTGGCCCATCGTGTTCATTATAGTTTATTAGTACAGTTAACATCACACATAATATTTTTTTGTACACAACACACATTTATAAATCCTACTAATATTACAAAAGCGAAAGTTTGTAAGTATGGATGGATGTTTGTTACACTTTCGCGTAAAAACTACTGAATGGATTTTAATGAAACTTTACAATAATATAGCTTATACATCAGAATAACACATAGGCTACAATTTATAAAGATATTGTGTGAATTGTTCAAAATATCAAGTAAGTAGGAAAAAATCTACCATCTGCGAGCTATTCTGGCGTGCGCTGCCAAAACCGCTAGAGTTACACATTAAAATTTAAAATGGAAATGTTTATCTTAAATAGTCCTACAAAAAAGCTACTCGAAATACTAATCGTGCGCAGGCGAAGTCGCGGGCACCAGCTAGGTAGATCATATGTCTAGTAACTAGTCAGGTTTTGGAAGCTTTTTAAAAGGTAATTAACAATATGATATGTTCTTTAAGAGTGCCTGATGCTTCACTAGGCTGGAGAGCCGTCATGACATCGACATGGCCTGGATTCTGCTGAGTCGTTTAAAATAAGGCTCTAGAATGTGCTACTGTACTGCAGTTCTCAGGCTCAGACTCGTAGGGTACGTATGGGTTGCGAATGCATAACTATCTTAATATTTTGGTGCCCCAGCACTCGATAAGCAAAACTGATTCTCCTGTGGGTACCATCTCGTAGGTATGTCAATATGTCCATGCAGTGGAACAAACAGTAGGCAGGCAGCGGTTACCGGGCAGCGTGTGCGTGCTGTGCGTGAGGTGGTCCGGCCTGGTGTTGGGCGAGGGCGGCAGCGAGGCGGAGCTGCCGCTGGCCGCGCGCGCGCCGCCCGCCGCGCCGCCCGAGCCGCTCGTCGACATCGCCACGCCCGCGGGCATCTCGATGTCGCGCCCCACGCTGTCCACCTGCACGGTGCGATACTGCGCTGTTTATACTGTACACACACTCTCGGGGCCAGCTATCGACGACGAGCGACGAGGCTGGCCGCCCCCCCTCACCTGGCTGCAGATGTGCGCCATGATGTCCCCGGCCAGCTGCGCGACGTGCGGGTGCGGCTCGCGCGCCATGGCGCCCAGCGCGCCCCACAGCTTCATGTACACGGACCCGAAACCTGCGCAGTACGACGACATCAACGTCACTCCATAACACCATCAATCTGCCTAGGATTGTGTCAGTGTGTGACTACGTGTGTGTGTGTGTGTGTGTGTGTGTGTGTGTGTGTGTGTGTGTGTAACTACGTGTGTGAGGGATGTGTGTGTGTGTGTGGGGGGGGGGGAGGTGTGACTACGTGTGTGGGGGATGTGTGTGTGTGTGTGTGTGTGTGTAACTACGTGTGTGAGGGATGTGTGTGTGTGTGTGGGGGGGGGGGAGGTGTGACTACGTGTGAGGGTGTGTGCGAATACGTGTGTGTGTGTGTGGGAGGGGTGTAGGTGTGTGTGTGTGTGTGTGTGTGTGTGTGTGTGTGTGTGTGTGTGTGTGTGTGTGTGTGTGTACGTACCGATGGCCGGCAGCGCGAGCGCGAGCGCGTGCGGCTGCGGGGAGGTGTTCCGAGACAGCGAGTGCGAGTGCGAGTGCGGGTGCGCGTGGGCGGAGCGCGCGCCGGCCGACAGCGCGTCCTGCCCGGCGTCCACGCGCCCGCCGCGCCGGGAGTCCCTGACACACACACACATACATTGCTCACTCATTTTATTTCACTGTTTTAGTAAAAAAGAAAAAAAATATTCTCATGATTACCCCTGAGACGGGACGGACATGGGCCTTCCCCGATGAAAGCTGCCACCAACATAAATGATGTTGCGCGACCATTATTAGCAAAACTGCCTTGCCACGCCGGGCAGACGCGTTGGCCATCGCAGGACTAGTGTAGGGGCCTACGTAAGGTATTTATGGCCTAGCGAATGGTTGCACGGTTACTCCGCTATTGTCAGTCAACAGGGCCTCGTTGGCCGATCAGCAAGGTGAGATTGGCATTCGGAGCACTCTTACCCTACAAAAAAATGACATAATACCTGTCGCTTCGCTTTAACCTCTCCTGGAAGTAGACAGCGATGAAGCAGTGCTCGAATATCAGCACCAGCCACTGCAGCGCTGTGGAACAAGCAAGCCGCACGGTAAACACATCTGCTCGGTAGTGAACAAGGCGCACATGTCAGGTGTCATGTGGTTGGGAGTATCAGATGTCAGAATGGTCGTGGAACAGTATAAACGTCAGAGGGATATTTTATAATTTTTTTGTAATTTTGTAAAGTTTCCTATGGGCTTAACTGTCCGAAATAAATACTATTTAATTTTAATTTAATTTGTTTGTTACAACAATCCCATGCAGTTAGGTGTGCACCTTTCATTCGCTTGATACTTGGGAGTTTATTAATTTCTTTATTACTAATGAAATAAATAATTGATAAGAATTTATTATTTTTACTTATAAGTATGCAAACACTGTACCTGTCATTGAAGAATTATATAGTGAGTATATTGTGATTGTGACAAGGGCAGCTGAAAAGCAAACTACTATCTCCGATTGTTTCAATACTTGTGAATATTTTTTGGGAAATTGTCACCATTTAGTGAAGAGGGTGGTGAAGAAGGTGGCCGGAAGCGGCTGGATGCGGAGGGCGGAGGACCGGGTGTGGTGGCGTTCATTGGGGAAGGCCCATGTCAACAGTGGACGTCTAACTGATGTGATGATAATAATAAAACAGAAAAAAGTGATACATGTAACGGTGATACAGAAGTTTCTTTAAGAACAAAATGCATTGTTGTCTTTACTTAAGTATATGTTTTTTGTTTGTTTTATTTATATCTTTAAAAGTCGATAAATGTGAAATCTCTACGTAAATTTAGCCATGACAGATCCCTCTCCGCTGTCTGGTGTGTGTGTATGTGTGTGTGTGTGTGTGCGTGCGTGTGTGTGTGTGCACGCACCGGCCAGTATCTCCGCGCGCACGAGCGGCGAGGCGTCGAGGTGCAGCCGGGCGGCGAGCTGCACGCCCACCTGCTGGTCGAGCGCGTTGGCGTGCTCGGTGCGCGCGCCCGCGCCGCCCGCCGCCACGAACGTGCCCAGCGCGAACGCGCACGCCGCGCGCACCTGCACCACACGTGCAATTCTTACAACTGTTTCACCTTCCCCTCCCCGCGCCCCGCGCCCCGCGCCCCGCCCGAGCCCGCTCGCCCGCCCACTGACCTCCGGCTCCGGGTGCAGCAGCAGGGGGTAGAGCTTCTCGTGCGCGAGGTCCCGCACGCCCGACCAGCGCGCCGCGTCGTACCCGCGCCACAGCCGGCCCAGCGCCACGCACGCCCACTGCCGCAGCGCCGCGCTGCCGTCGCACACCTGCTCCAGGCACACGGAGATCATGGACCCCTGCAAACACACACATACATACATCGACATCACTCGGTAACCAGAGAGTACAACAGAAGGGACCGAACAGATAACGTCAAGGGGGATCGAGCAGGGGATAAAGCGTAAATGCAAGTCGCTGTCCCCCCCCCTCCCCCCGCGGGGAGCTTAAAAGCGGGAAGTTAAATAAGTTGTGTAATAATTGCTCCAGCATACATTACACTTTACATTGCCAAGCCGACTAGCACCGCTTGTGGTGCGTTTGATGCCACCACACTTTACTTCATTGGTAGTTTATACATTTTCCGAGAAAGTTGAGAACAAATGCTAATGAGGTAGTTGACACTAATCATTATATTCATCATCATCAGCCCGAAAGGGTCCACTGTTGGACATAGGCCTCTCCCAAGGTGCGCCACCGCGCACTGCGTAGGGCGGCTGGCAGTAACTGGAAGAGAAGAACCGAGGATCGGGTTCAGTGGTGCACCTTGGGAGAGGCCTATGTCCAATCATTATATTAAATTCCGAAATATAAAAATATTTGCTATAAAAACACGAAACACACAAAATTCATTTTCGCGACATTTAAGGCAGTTTCTTCTTTTAATGAAGTAGTGTTTTTCATAAATGCGTGTGTATGTAGTGTGTGGGGGTGTGTGGGGGTGTGTGTGCCTGTGTGTGTTGGTAGTGTACCTGCAGCGCGGCCTCCTGCCCCGCCGGGTAGTTGTCGACCACGCCGGCCAGCACGAACGCAGCCAGCGTGCGGTACTCGCTCTGCAATACAAAACAATCAACACCGTTAAGAAACAAAGTGAATTTAATATTAAATCGATATTTTAGTATTAATTTAATTGAAACTCCTTTTGGAATTTATAGTATAGATCGTGCATTTCACGACGGCACGCCCCGCTACTTATCGCTAATGTTGAGCCAATCAGAACGTCAGTATGTTAGTGTACGTATGTACACACTGATGATTAGTGCCTAACGATGGAACTGACACAGTAACATGGTGAATATTCGATCGTTTCAACCGCCGTCATCATCGTCCCCTTCAAAAGTAGAAGAGACAACACCACCTCATCGTTTTTATTATAAAATAAGTTTCTGGTCCGCGCACAGATTCTGCACAGATGAAATATTTAATTAAATATACACTTTTTCATAAACTTTTGGTGGTTTATCTAAACGCGGCGATTGAAACGCCCGTATATTCAGCAAACAATATACGCGTAAACTGAAAAGTAAGCAATTTGAGAGGAGTGGGGCGTGCCCTCGTAAATTGTACTGTAGCATTGTAATGATACATTACATGTAATGGTACATGTTTTACATACATAATTCTCACGCCTTGGTCCCATAGGGGTAGGCAGAGACGATGTATCGCCACTTTGCGCAATCTAATGTCGCAAAGTGGCTTTCCTTTTAGTCCCGTGATACTCCTTGACGTGATGTGTTGCGAACAGCATCGCCGATTAATAATGTTATTAATAAATACAATTATAATTAATAATTAAGTCTACTTTCTGCACATCTTACCTTTCTGTGCTACTATTATCGTCTATCCAAAATTGACTGGAAGAAATGGATTTTAGCGATAAGACCGCCCAAATGTAAGCTACTTTATTATTGTATATTTTTCTCGTGCAATAAAGAGTAACTAAAATTAAATTGTATAAAATAAATAAAGGATTTTGACTTTTGGGCTACGATAGTAACAGAATAATGTAAAACTTAATTTGCCATCCCGGAAAGAGAAATTGTCACACGTCGATAAAAAAATAATTCATTGAAATAAAGGATTTGTATTCGAAATTTACTAACTAGATTATAAATATTAAAATAAATGAAATAACATACATTAAATTACAATGAATAAAAATTGTGCTTATAATTTAAAAAAATATATGTAAATATATGTTAAGATGTGGGTAAGCGCGCTCCACCTTAGGCCTCATCATCGCTCACCATCAGGCGAGATTGAGGTCAAGCGCAACCCATCAACAATAAAAAAAAAACAATAGTATAGTCTGGTGTATGTATGTGTGTGGTTGGTTGGAAGTACTCACGTCCACCGAGGGGTCCTGCAGCACCGCCAGGAAGTACTTGTGACCCTTCGCGTTGACCAGGTCCACCTGGCACGTCTGCGGCCGACCGAACATATACAAAATATTACCACCAGCGCCCCACACAAGCGAAAATATCTAATAAATAAAATCGTAAACTTCGCGTGTCTGTACATTGAAGATATTTGCAACAAAAAAAAATGGGGGGTCTAAGGATAAGTAATAGGACACATTTCGTTCATTTTTGGAATCTTTGTCTGTTTGTTTGTGAGTTTATGCACGCATCACTTAAAAACTACTGAACTGATTATGGGCAAGTATTGTTAATATCAATAAATTATATTGAACAATGAAGTTAGTTTGGATCCATCGCTCCGCCATCGCACTGCAATATTACAGTGTAATCATTAACTGTCAATCGAATGTGTCCCTACATACCTTGTGCGTGTGTGTGAGAGAGTGAGTGTGTACGTGCGTGCGTGCGTGTGTGTGTGTGTGTGTGTGTATGAGTGTGTGTGGGTGTGTGTGTGTGCGTGTGTGTGTGCGGGTGTGTATGAGTGATTGTGTGTGTGTGTGTGTGGGTGTGGGGGGGGGGGGGGGTCGTGTGCAGCACCGACCGGGTCGACGGCGATGATTTTGGCCCATATGTAGACCATGGAGGCGCGCAGGTCGGGCGCGGAGGCCTGCAGCAGCTTGAGCATGTAGGGGAAGATGCCGACGGCGAGCACGGCGCGCGCGGCCCACGCGCCCAGCGCCAGGAAGCGGCACAGGATGCGCAGCGCGCGCACGCGGTGCAGCGTCGACAGCAGCACCTGCAGCACCATCGGCAGCTGCACCGGCGGCCCGCGCCCGGGGAACCCTGCCGCCACACAGACACCGCGGGGGTGATCGACTACCGGGCCAGTGGCCACGCCAGGCTTCTGGGGTTAGGAGGCGCTTCAACACTTAGGTTGCTACGCTCCCGTGGGACGAAAAGCAGACGAAGGAAAGCGGCTGGACATCGCCTCTGGGATCAGGGCGTGAGCATACGTGACAATACATACATATCGTCCCTCGCATGATTGACTGTCGTACCTGCCATTTTTTATCTGAATGAGTTACAAACAATTTAAATGTGTATGGTGATCAAACTCCGCTGACCGTCGTATCCGTATCGGTTGCTGCAATGGATTTATTGACAATGAACAAGTATCGTATCTTCCGAGACAATATAATGTGAAGTGTAGAACAGAAAATGCCTTGCCCTTCAACATTTGCTCGAAGCTGCTTACGACACTCAGTCATGCGAGGGACGATATACATGTACTCTCATTTACTAGAGGGGAAGTGGGCTCTTTTTCTACTTGGACTTTATATTTCTTTAATATACCTGGGGCCCGAGGTAGCGTAGAGACAGTCATGTGACTCTATTCCATTGAGGTGGCTCTATTCTAGTGTGACAATGAGAATATCTCCCATCCTACCAATTCCTTAGTACCCTTCTTTTTCCAAAACTACCCTCCGAGATAAGAAGAGACTCGCGTCATCGCTGGACCACGACACAGTTAGTCGAGCGCGCTCCGTACATACGAAAGGACGATCGGTGTGAATATATATAAGCGAATGAATATAATATATATGAATATATTATTTGGATTATAAACCGTGAGTTACCTATCTGTTTGATTCTTTCCTTAGTCCAAACCACTCATTGTCACACTAGGCTGCGGACAATACGGCGTGTTTTTCATACATTTTTGAGCCAGTCAATCACCGCCGGGGATAGATCCGGATGTCATCGCCGCTGCCTATCCCTGGTTCTAATGCGATCCTTTGTGTACGCTAGACAATGATAGGTATGTAAGTGGTGCGTGCGTACATTTACCGAGGTCGAGCCACACTTGGAAGGCGGTGAGCTGGTCCCGGAAGAAGGGCGAGTGGTGGTACTCCGCTGGCGCGAGCGCGGGTGTCGGCGCGGGCGCGGCGGGGGCGGGGGCGGGTGCGGGCGGGGCGGCGGGCGGCGCGGGCGCGAGGGGCGCGGGCGGCGGCGCGGGCCGGTCGGCGAGCAGCGCGGGCAGCTGCGCGAGCGCCAGGTCCAGCGTCTGCTCCCAGGCGGCCCACAGCGGGTGCCGCGCCAGCGACGGCAGCGCCGGCGACGACACCGGCGTGCAGTTGTACGACCTGACAACACACATTATGTGACATATTGTGATGGGCGTTGGGCGTCTGTCAGACGTCAAACGTTCAGCAGAATATGTCAGATACGAAGTGAAGAATTTATTCAAAATAAAATGATGTCTCTTTTTTTTATTAATGTGTAAAAAAAACTGTGAGGTCTCCAACTAGCTGTTGCCCGCGACTTCGTCCGCGCGGACAACTTAACATCACAAATTATTATGTATTTCCCGTAGGAATGGGATGTTTTTTCGGGATAAAAACTATCCTATGTCCTATTCCAGGACCTAACCTATATGTGTGCCAAGTTTCTTCACGGTCCGCCCAGGTGAAACGTGATTGAGTAACAAACATCCAAGTATCCAAACTTTGGCATTTATACTATGAAGTAGGAATAGGATAGTAGGATGTAGCTATCTTCAATGGTTACGATTTTCTTTATATCCTATTGAATTGATCTGCAAGTTAAAGTTACACATGGTCTTCTTTGAATTTATGACATACTCGAAATGTTCATTCAAATCATGCGACTGTTATTCTTATTATTTCCATTTGTTCCAAAATACAGCGATATAACCTACTATAACAAATACAGGAGATACCGGTAGAACCTTGAGTAGCACGACGCTATGACGTCATCAGCTACGCCGTAGTCAACCAAGTGATACCCGGTTTGGGGGGAGAGGAGGTGCGGAGAAGAAGGACACAAGGACACTTCTGATTGGACGATAACTGAGAACGCACGTGTCGAGTGTTAATTGTAATTGTAAACATATATAAGTTGTCTCATTGTTGAACTCCTAACACTACATAAATGTCTCGTGTCCAATGTCCCTGTGGGATCTTTTGCGTCAGCCCCTCTGTCTATGCTGTGGTTCCACCCCCCACAGTTCGCTACATAATATCTATTATGCTGCTTAGGTAAAACCATAAGTATTGTTTATTAAATATGCAATGTGTGGTTGAGATCTCCTCGCTGCGGAGATTAAATAAATATGTTCACTTATCATAGTATGTATTTTTGATGCCTGTATAATAATTAGCAAATTAGTAAATAAAGTTAATGTATACCGGTCTTAAATGCATATGAACGTTATGAGAACAATGAAGCATTATGATATTTACAACTGTGTTACTTAGTAAGTATTATATCACGCCATGCTTTATATAACCGGTTTTACTTAAGACCCACGTTATGGCTTCGCCATAGCCGCAATCGAGTATAAATTATGAACGTCTGCTAGTGTTGTGTGTGTGTGTGCGCGCGTGTGTGTGTGAGTGTGTGTGGGGGGTGGGGGGGGTGGGGGGGTGTACCTCATGATCCGGTCGGCGAGCAGGAAGTTCCGGCAGAGGCTGGCGGTGAGCAGGTCCGCGCGGAACAGCTGCTGGAACAGGTCGGCGGGCAGCGAGCTCCACGCGATAGTGTCCGTGATGGCCGTGAAGATCCAGTTCAGCTCGCCCAGCATCGTGCGCCGGTCGCTCACCTGCCCGGGGATCCTATGCAGGACGAAGCACAGAATTACTTATTTGTAGGGGGACAAGCCGGGTGCTCCGACAGAGAGCTCCTGAGCGAGTACCGGCCGCCTCCCCCCCGTATGACCTAGATGTTGAAAGGCCATGGGAGGTGGGGGGTCTGCCCGGAGATCCTGACAACCAATATATATGTATGGGGGATGAAGGGCAACTACTAATAGAACACATTGAGATAGGCTTTGGAATTTGTCTGTTTATCTGTATGTTTGTGCAGGCACCACGTAAAAACGACTCGCCCAATTCTGATGGAGTTTTCAGAAAAACATAGTTATTAACTTGGAGTAACACTTAGTCTTTATTTCATAGTAATCGACCCTGTCAGAGAAAAGTTATGCTAAAGGGTGTAATTCGACGGAATTCGTATTGTAATGTGTAAAAACTACATACTGGAGATAGGATAGCGAAGGTGGGAGGTCATGGAAGTGAAGGGGGAAAGTAATGGGGAGAGTGGAAGAGAGGGAAACCACTTGTGATGCCAAGACAGCCCTCCTCTCTCGGGAGGGCATCGAGCCAATGACCAAGGCATCCTGCATAGTGCAAAAAGCAATAGAAATGTTTAAGTGGGTGTGTGAAAGAGAGAGAGAGTGTGTGTGAGAGAGTGTGCAGTAGGGGTGTGTGTGTGGGGGGGGTGCGTGTGTGGGTGTGTGTGAGAGAGAGAGTGTGCAGTAGGGGTGTGTGTGTGGGGGGTGCGTGCGTGTGTGTGTGTGAGAGAGTGTGCAGTAGGGGTGTGCGTGCGTGTGTGTGTGTGTGTGTGTGTACGTACTTGTCTATGAGGTCGTGCAGGTTGTGCGCGGCGGTGTGGGGCGCGGCGGTGGCGGCGCGCGAGGGGGCGCGCGCGCGCGTGCGCACCACGAACCACTTCATGGCCATCTTGACGGGCGTGGTGAGGCACGCCGTGAACAGGTCGGCCGGCAGCTCCGGGTTCATGGGCAGCGACTGCCCCGCCGCGCACGCCGCCAGCTGGATGCAGTTGCGGTACGACACGGGGCCCACCCCCGCCCCCACACCCGCCCCCACGCCCGCCCCCACACCCGCCCCCGCCGCGCCAGCCTCGCCGCCGCCACCCGGCGCGGCAGAGCTCATCTGCATCTAAGCATACAATCGTACCTACATGTTACAACACTACACAGACAGGAGGGCCGGTATCGACACGTCAAAGTCAAAATCATTTACTGCACATGAGTACTCTTGGTACATCGCTGTGAAGAAGAAACGGCGCAACCAACTTCACGCAACACATGTTTTCAACATTAGATATGTCAACATTAGTACCAGGCGTCTTTGTCGATCCTGAAGATCTGTTGTGTCAGCCCCTCTGTCAACTCGGTACTCCCCCCCCCCCCCCCCCCCCCCCCCCCAGTCTGCGATATCAATAGTATTATGCAGCTAAGGGGCAGAAGCCTTTAGTCCTTGGGTAAGCCACACCCAGGACAGCCAGAGCATTGCATTCACACAGCAAGTGTTTCATCGCGTCGCTGTCCTATACATAAAACTGCAATTGATGGTCTCCGACAGCCCCCTCTTATGCAGGAGATGCCTCACACCGAAGTGGCCGCCGCAGTCATCAGGATGCGATCGAGGCTGCCGGCCGACCGCATCCCGAGCATATTTACCAGCTCGCGTCGATGGAGCCGCGAACACGGTTAGTATTTAATCAAATATTTTTTGGGAGTTAATGCAGCCTAGGAACTTGAAATTCTGTCTAGCAGTTATAAAAAACTCTCGTCGAGGAATGGAACTCCCTGCCAGCTTGGGTATTACCGGACAAGTATAATTTGGATCATTTTAAAGGAAAAGTGAATAGGCTTATCTTCTGGGTAATCGCGCTCCACCTCAGGCCTCATCATCGCTTACCATCAGGTGAGATCGAGGTCAAGCGCGAATCCATCAACAATAAATTTGCTCCTCACTACTCTTTCTTTCGTTTGTACCAGCGAACTGCTAAGGGACGGAACTCCCTGCCAGCTGAAGTATTTCCGGACAAATACAACTTCGGTCTTGTTAAAATTCTGTGCAGGCGCGCCATCATCAGCCTGTAAGAGCCCACTGCTGGACATAGGGCTCTCCCGCCGCTCGTCGCTCACCTCATAGTCTCGCTCGTGCTGGTCCGCGAACTGTTTGAAGTTGTCTATGATGACGCCCGCGTTGGAGCAGTCGTAGACGTACAGCGAGGGCGCGCCCATCCACGACTGCAGGTCGTACATCGACAGCGGGATGTACTGCGTGTACGCCTGCAACCAACACACATACACACATACATAAATACATACATACATACATACATACATACATACATACATACATACATACATACATACATACATACATACATACATACATACATACATACATACATACAACACAGGCTTTAATCCTACTAATATTACAAACGCGAAAGTATGTAAGTATGGATGGATGTTTGTTACACTTTCACGTAAAAACTACTGAATGGATTTTAATCAAACTTTACAATAATATAGCTTATACATCAGAATAACACATAGGCTACAATTTATAAAGGTATTGTGTGAATTGTCCAAAATATCAAGTAAATAGGAAAAAATGCGAGCTATTCTGGCGTGCGCTGCCAAAACCGCTAGAGTTACACATATGTAATGTATTACACTCCCTGGGAGTTTACTTGAAACCAAATAGTCTAGATCTAAGTCTATTACAATGTATTATACCCGTACGAGTACATAACAGATTCTATCCGACATCCGAATTGCATTCCAAGAGCTTACCGACTGTACTAAGTTTTAAGAAATTAACACGTTCATAAGAAAACGACAATAAAATACTCAATACATACATTTGTATGTTTCAATCAAGTTTCAATACAACGTCATAAGACGTAGTGTTACGCTGCAAGCCCATCTATATCCCGCCTACTGATATAATGTCCATCCTATCTGTCCACAGGCCTTTCCCAGAGAACCCCCGGTCTCCACTCCAGAACTCGTCTGCCCCAACGGTCTGTTCTGCGCCAGTATTGCCCCGCCCACTATCGCTTGTTCAAGCCTGTGTCGGATCGTAGAGCGTGTCAAATAAATATATGATTGAGAAATAATTCCATCTGGCCCTCCCAACCTCGCGGTTATCCGGGCCAATCCATTACAAGTGTATTCGTCTTTTACATTATTGACGTTTCTCCCTTCTGGGGCGGGACGTCACACCGTTACTTCGTCGTCATCGGGCAGCTCAATTAGTTTTCTCCGCTTATGCCCCGCCCTCGCGAATTCTCCTAGTCGCGCGAAGTACGCCTCTGAACTCACGAGATACATAATACGAGTACATTTATGTACATAATGTATTAAACAACTTGATAACGTCGACAATACTGTCCTCCTCTCTCCTACTCGCTGTGCCCAAATGGGTCCATGAGAACTCTGTCTTTTTATTATCTGTTAACACCATGGAATGCAATAAAGTTTACTGATTACTGAGATCAGCGAAGTAAACTGGTCCCGCCTGCGCTCTATCTAATGAATCTAGCATCTTGCGGCGTTCCTCCTCGTACTGATAAATATATGATTGATTGATTGATCGATTGATTGATAGATTGATTGATTTATTGATTGATTGATCGCGAGCAGTGGCACCGACCTTGTTGAACACCCAGATCTCGCCCTGCGCGGTGGGCCGCGGCACGCCGTGCCCGTTGTAGTGGAACAGCACGCGCTCGTCCTTCGCGTTGCGCCGCAGCGAGCAGCACAGCTTCTTCACCTGCACACACACACACACACACACACACATACATACATACATCATGGGGACGTTTGGGCGGGAGTCGGTACGAGGGGGGTTTGACGAATATTGTAAAAAATATTATTTTTTATTGACGTCTAATTTTATTATTTATTTTGACATGAAATGTTGTTATATTTTAAGACCTTTGACTGTTACATATACGAGTACATATATTATTTGATAGAATTAAGCTCAACCTTTTGTAAAAAAAAAAGTGTTGTTTCTTGGTATTTTAGTGAATACAATAAATTATTAAATAAATACATACATACATACTCGGTTTATATTATAGGAGCAACACCGCCGTAAGGGCTAACACGCACTACGAACTTATTCGCCGCGATTATTTCCGCGCGGATTTTTTTCCGCGGTGAAATCTGCAGCAAACAACGATCTCTATGTACTACTCCGAAGGTCTATTTCGCTGGCAGCAAAACACAGATTTGGTTGCGGATTTTTTTCCGCAGTGCGTGCAGCTTCATACAACTTCCATGTGTCACAGAATTCTGCGGAAAAAATGGCGGTATTCGCAGCGCGTGTTAGCCGTAATACTACAGGCTACGTTAATATATTTTTTATTTTTAGAAGAATATTTTAACAGTAATTATTAAAAAGAATGAATTAAAATAGTTAAAGATCAATAAAAAAAATTATAATCTAATAAAGGCTCATCCCCGGCTCAAAGCTGCCCATGTACCTGGCTGCGTTACCACGTTGAATCTATTGTATATATTTTAATTGAATTGAAAAAAAAAAGCTATGAGCATCACCGGTGGGATAAATAGAATAGATTAGGTCATTTATTCATAGCTACGAAGCACGAGAACATGAGAAATAAACAGAACAGAATTAATAAGTTACAATTTAAAATAATCTACATAGGGATGTGTCGCAATAACAAAATGGCGCTGACTCAGCATAATGCTGCGGCACGCTCCGCGAACTGCGGCGCTGGTATTCTGTCAGCACCAGCTAATACATTACATCATCATCAGGTTATTTTTGTCTCCACTGCAGGAGCACAACCCTCTCTCATCTGCCGGAGACAGACGGAGGATTTGGCCTACACTCCTCGCGCTGGCCAGACGGGTCGGGGAGGCCTGACTGATGTTTTATAATGTTTTTTTAATTTTTAAATAATTGGTGTCATCCAGTGACACAGACAGAACAGCACCAGAAATTAAAAGTTTACATATCAATATTATTATCGCAGAAACTAAGTTATCATGTGAACTTTTGTAAGAGGTTGCGTAAGTCGTCTATGTATAGAACATACACGTGACAAGAATATTATAAATGTGAAAGTTTGGATGTTTGTTACTCAATCACGCTTCAACCACTGGACAGATCGGGATCAATCACATATATAGGTTAGGTCCTGGAATAGGATATAGGATAATTTTTATCCCGAAAAACATCCCATTCCTACGGGAAATACATAATAATTTGTGATGTTAAGTTGTCCACGCGGACGAAGTCGCGGGCAACAGCTAGTTGTCTATATTTGAGGAAAATTATTTCGCTACAAGTTTACACCGAAGTTGTACGATGCAAGAGTCGATGGTTTCAAACAGCGGTTAACGCTGCGCGCCATTTTTGAATATCGCGCTCGAAAAAGCGCGAGATTTTTCTAGGGGATATTGACGAAGCCTCTGTGACCAAGCGTGGTATTTTGAAGACCCCTTCCCCCCTGGATGTATGACGTAGTATGGGTTCCACTGTATAGGAATTGAATCCGTAGCGTCACTTGGTAACAAAACGGGAGAGTAGAGCGTGGACGCGGGGGTGGGGGAGGATATATCAATGAAGGCAAGGTCACCGGGGCCGTGGCGCCTCGGTCGCCGGTCGGCGCGCCCTGCACTAATCAGCTTATGCTAATTGCCTAAATTGCTCATACAACAGCTCAATGTCACACTAATCAAAATGAAACACCATAGCCACGTGATACTCAACGTTGCCCGGGCCGCAGGTGCAAGTTGCAACCGGCCTAGCCCGGGCCCAACTGTCATTTCATACATATGTATGTATGTAAACGCTTTTATTGTACCAAAAATAACAACAACAACAATAATAAAATAGAAATTAAACTGTGTACAAAGGCGGACTTATCCCACTTAGGGATCTCTTCCAGTCAACCTTAGAGTAAACGAAAGGACAAGTATAATGCGTTTAGTACCAAATTTGATAAAGAACCTACTTTTAATAAAGTTTGAAAATACATAAACATAAATGAACAATATATACATAGACGATACACGAATAAGTGAATGCTACAAATATAATACGCTTAATTTAATTACATTCTCTACATTTAGTATTTCGAAAACCTACTATGTTATAAATTATAATTAAACTAATTTTTCTGGTAAAATTTGTTAAGGAAAAGTTGTGTGGTGAGGCCGTACCTTTTATTATTATTGTATTATACAACTTTAAATATTGAATTCAATTCATTCAATTCTCTTTATTGCACGTAAGAGATAATAAGTGACAATGGGCTCGATTCTGAAGGCACAACGTTAAAATTTGACATCACTAAAACTGTTACTATCCTTGTCACACAGTATCTCGAAGATAAAGACGAAACCAAATTTAGCGCTGTCAAATTTTAACGTTGTGCCTTCAGAATCGGGCCCAATAGCTATGTGTTGTTATCAAATATAACAATTTCATGATCACTCTTGAATATTTAAATAATTATTGATACATGCAGTCGTGTCCAAACTGCAGATATCAGATGGATGGCTGTAAGACCGCAAGATCACTCACCTCGTCGCTGGTGGGGTCCAGCGACTGCTTGTAGCGCGCGCGCGGCTGCCAGCGCTCGTACTGCGCCTGCAGCGCGTGCCCGATGCCCTCCAGCGCCTTGTTCGGCGACAGCGAGTTGGGATCTGTGCACCAAACAACCAACCAATCACACTCGCTTACTGCACACACACCACTGTCGGGCGGACACCAGGACCCGGAGCTCACACCAGATTAGTGAGATTCTCATAACACTACATTTTCTATTCATACCCAATGCATGTAACATTCCTAACTCATACACTTATATATGTTTACCACAGGTTTATACTCCTTGTTAAACATATAAATCATTTCTTAAATAAACTTCATCATCATCATCATCAGGTTATTTTTGTCTCCACTGCAGGAGCACAACCCTCTCTCATCTGCCGGAGACAGACGGAGGATTCGGCCTACACTCCCCGCGCTGGCCAGACGGGTTGGGGAGGCCTGATTGATGTTTTATAATGAATGAATAAACATGCACATGGACAATTGTTTAATCTTTACAACTGAATAGCATATTTTAGGCAAATTATTATTAAAAGAAATCTCATTATTTTATGTTAAAGGCCTCCTCTCGTTGGAGTGGTGGGTGTCAGTTGTAGTATATAGTATAGGTAGGACTACACAGTCAAGGCGCAGCCTTCGAGTAGTACAATTTTGTATAGAGCTTAGTAGCCGCGCCTAGCCCGCACTCCGCCGCCGACACTAGTTTCGTTATTATTATTATTGTTATTGTTCATAAGCAGGCAGTTTTGCAACTGATTTTGCTTATATCCAGTTATTGTTCACTCATAATTATTTTTATTTCTTGTTATCACACGCGTGTGACAACAAGAAATTTCTAAGAACTTTCTAAGTAACCGAGTAATAGAGGCGTTTCTATTACTCGGTTACTTAGAAAGTTCTTTCGTGGGTTGTTGTTCTTTATACAGTAAAGATATGATACAAACCGATCCAGCACTCGAGTCGGGCGCATGGCTGGGTCTTGACCACGTCGGGGGGATCCACGCCCACGTTGAGGCACAGCACCAGCGCCACGCAGTGGGTCTTGTACTGTCACATACATACAAACAAATACATATGGCTTTTGTACATAAAACAATAATCAGAATTAGGTAGGTAGTGTAATTTATGTACTTGTGATGAAATGTTTATGTTAATATGGATATTTCAAGATTTTTCCTAAATTTATTAAATTTAATGACCACCGTGGTGGAATGGGTAGCTCTCGGACTGCCACGCCGGAAGTTGCGGGTTTGAATCCCACTAGGGGCAAATATTTGTATAATGAATATGAATGTTAGTACCCAAGTCTTGGATGTTTATAAAATTATTTAAGTATATCTATCCATTATCTAGTAACCATACCACAGGCTCTGCCTAGTTTGGGACTGGATAATTGGTGTGAATGTCTGAGATATTTATTTATTTATTTAAATTTTTTTTTGTCAGTAATTTTTGTATAATATATATAAATTTATTTTCATAAGTTATCTTATTCATAATGCCCAATTTCCTACACTCCAACCAAAATATTACATTTATCTTTATGCTAGGTATATCCCCAAGAAATATTATAGTTATACAAATTATGTTTCATACGTTCAAGTACAATGTATCCTACCAAGCTATGATATATTACAACAAAAAAGTATTTTCGAATAATGTATTGGCCCATGTATTATAATTACGACGCACACAGCCCATGGCAGTTTGTTTTCATCAGACGGGGAATGTCCTCTCATACAGAGCTGCGTCGTCCCTTCGCCTACAGCACACCCAACCAAAGCACTCTCCTACCTTCTCCTTCACCCTCCAAGAGTGCTCCACACGTTCAGCTCCTTTAATGGGCTCGATGTGCCTCGGCTTGTCAAAACTGAGGGGCAAATCCCAATCGTCTACGTCCGACGATTCACCATCACTTGTCATTTTCGAATTCACTTTGTCACGCGAATATTGAAGAAAAACATTTTCAAAACCTCACTGAATCATGTGCGCGTCCATTTTTCAACACCACATGGGAAATAAACATAATCGTACGCTCCATTCTACGCAGCTAGATTTCAAGTCATAGAGATAACTGCCAAAATAACTGCGTTCTAATAATATTTAATAAAAGCGCCTACCTATCTAATCAATGTTGTATCCTGATAAAAAAAAATTAAACAAGCTCAACATCATCTGAACTGATTTGACCTATCTAATATCTATCTAGCACACTTTGTTATATTATCAACAGTTAGTTGATTATAGATATTCCGCAAAAGTGCGTATTAGTAATAAAATAATGTTCTATGCGTAAAGCGGAACGATTTTAGTGTGGCCGTGTCATTTCCAACTTTCTACCAAAAGCTAACCAATCAGCAAACGTCCGGAATAAAAAAAACTGTCGGTGGAATCTTCGTTTCATAGTGAGAATTGGATGGAAATTGTAATTGTAAATATTCAGTCGGTTGAACTTTGAGCTGACTAGCTGAGACATTGCCTTGACATATTATAATAATAGGTATATTCTTTCTATGGCTTGGAATTGTTCTGCGGACTTGTGTTTATTTTTGTCATATTTATCTTTTTTATGATAAGATAACATTAAAAATTCTCTATTGGGAACCTGTGTTAAATATATTACGGATGTATTGTATCGTCACTTCAGCAATTCACTCACAGTAACAAAAACAACGATGCTGTTACCAAACCTAAATAAGTTAAAGATTCTAATAAATGCGAGGAGTTTGCGTCTGTTATCAACGCAATCGCAGCAGCAGTCTGAGAACGTGGGGCCTGTGGTGTTCCACAAGCTGACGGGCGCAGACCGGGGTATCGCCGTGTACGGACTAAACAGCCCCCAGGACCGGAACGCGCTCGGCTTCGAGCTCGTGCAGGCGATGCGCGAGGTCAACCAATTGCTCCGGGAGGATACTAAAATCTCAGTCGTGATACTTCATAGTTTAGTTCCTGGCATATTCTGCGCCGGTAAGTGTAATCTTCCTGCTTGTAAACTATGTGCCTCGTCTTTATCTTTTGTTTCGAAAAAAACACTACATTCTTTTATTTTCTAGGTGCCAACTTAAAGGAACGTTTTCAAATGTCTGATGAGGATGTAGCAAAGTTTGTACGTGGACTCAGGGGCACTTTTATTCAAATAGAAGACTTGCCAATGCCTACTATAGCAGCCATAGAGGGCGCAGCCGTTGGCGGGGGCCTGGAGCTGGCTCTGGCTTGCGACATCAGGGTGGCAGCAGAGACAGCCAAACTGGGTCTTGTGGAAACGGGCCGTGGCTTGATCCCAGGCGCTGGTGGAACTCAGCGGTTGCCAAGGGTCATCCATCCCAACATTGCCAAAGAGCTTATATTCACATCAAGAATTATCAGCGGCCAAGAAGCTAAGGACTTAGGTGGGTCAAAACCTCTACAGTGCAGAATATGTACTAAGAGTATTAATTTGCTTTATATTCAATTGAACATTTCAACTGTAAAAGTTGAACTATTTTTCATTTATCTAAAACAATGCATAGTAAAATTAAAATATTTGCATGAATTATGTTCACAATTGAATCCAATAATCAACCATTTTATTTGCTTATAGTATGTCAGTAATGAAACAACCATTTTTCCAGGTATTGTGAATCATGTGGTCAAGCAAAATAGCAACAAAAATGCTGCATTTGAGAAGGCCCTGAGTCTGGCACGAGAAATAATCCTCAATGCCCCGATAGCCCTCCGATGTGCCAAGCAGGCCATCAACGAAGGCATCCAGCTCAGCATCAAGGATGGTTATGAAGTGGAACAGAAGTGCTATGAAATCAATATTCCGACAAAGGACAGGCAGGAAGGCATGATATCTTTTATCGAGAAGAGGAAACCAGTTTATGAAGGCCACTAAATGTTAAATAATAAACAGGGAAATGGTGCAATGTGTAAAATGAAGCCTAAGGCTTGCATCATGCTTGAAGTACACTTATTGTTATTATGACTTAATTAGATAGATAAGGAAACTTGTGTTTTCACACAATATTTTTTATACTGAGACTCGCAACTTTGAAAAGATATTTTATTTTGTATACAAACTACAGAAAACATTTAGTGATGTTCTTACCTTATACAGGGGAATAGGTAGATATAATTAAATTGTCTGTGTACCTATTTATGAATGTTATTTATTAGAGAAGACCCGACAATAATGAGTTAACGACAATGATTAACCTCTGTGATAGATATCATAATGCATACAAAGAAAAGTAGAATTGATTGTGTAATATTTAATACATATTGCATCAAAACAATACCACATAACAATTATAAAAATAAAGTACCCTGTTCTGTGCACCCATAAATAAAGTACCCACTATCATGTGCATTAATTTAAAATAACATACAAAGAATAATAATCAAATTGAAGCTATTACAAAATAGAAGTGATAATTTATTTTTCTTATTTTACAAAACAATATAATCTGTATTATACTAGCTTAAACTTATTCTAATTGCTAAAACAGTTGTTAGTTAATGTTCAGGCACTGAATTAACTGCTGTTTTGTGTCATCTGGAGATGTGACTTTGTGGCCAGTAGTTCTGTGATCATGATATATCTCATAGTCGTTGCCACCTATACAAACTTTGTCGCCAAAGAAATGTATATCTTCAAAAGAATCAACATCAACATGGTTCAAACAATATGTCTTGTCCCAGCCCGAGGGGAACACATCCACGCTGATCTGTCCCCCCAGGGCGAACACCAAACCAGAGCCATCAAACTCTCTCTGAAGATCAGTCACAAACTTCTCTCTGATCTTATGTACTATGTCATACCTCACAAATTCATCTCTCACATCCTGGCTGCAAGATCGCCCCACCGGGCAAAGATTGATCATACTGGAGCGGAACTCTACAAAGTTGCCTCGTTTTGCCGGGAGCTCAATCTTAGACATGTATTGAAGTGCATAGTTGATTACCCTCTGCAGCGGCGCTTCGCCCATGTAGCTGAGAATACTCTCAGAGCTCTGGAGCTCGCCTCCCCGGTGGTACACGAGCCCGTTCTCCGAGAACACATGGTCGAACTGCCGCGCCACCGGCTCCCCGCCCATTTGCTCCACAATTTTGGCATAATCAGACCCGCTTACCAAACTTATAGTTGCCAGGGGCTTCACTCTCTTCAGCAGGAACTGTATCAGGTCGTCCGAGATGATCTGCCTCGGTTTGGTCAGAGTACCGTCCACGTCGAAAAGATATAAAATCTTTTGTCGGCCTGCCATAGTGTGAAATTAAAAATAATATGATGAAACAGCCTGTCTTCGGTTTAAATTTTGGAGGCAAACTGGAACCGGCCGGTCGGTGACAGGCTCAGACAGCTGGGCGGGGGCTGCCAGCAAACTGGTTGCCAACACGGCACAAACAATCGAGACACAGACACGTCAAGTCATATATAAAACTTATCAACAAGTGACATGGCGAGAGCGGCTGGCGGCGGCGGCGCCGTTTATGCGTTGCTGTTGTGTCTATTAGTCACGGAAGCTGCATTATCCAATAAGACACGCAATGTTCTTATACTATTGGGTGAGTTTTAAGAGTTAACTATTCTTATCAAACGCTAAACAATGATTAAATCACATAACCATCAAAGAAAACTTTTTTTTATCGTGTTTATGTGATTTAATTTTAGAACTGATTGATAGATACGAGTGAGAAACGAAACGAGAATGATTAGTTTTTGTTTCTATCTTTATTATCTGAAACTAAGATCTTGTAATGCCGGATCCACACGTTTGCCACCAATCGCAGCAAACCTCTACAAACGTTTGGACAAATTGATCCAAATATCGGTATCCACGCAAAGAGAATATTCCACACGCTTGACGGACGTCGAGTTCCTGTGTCGGCGATAACGTTAGATTTGTGCTATTTTTATTATAAAAAGAAGCAAAAATTAAACGAGGAAATCTGTAAGGACACGAAAAATCGAGGATTTGTAAAATTTCTTCGATAGACCAGTTAATCATTTTTTTTATTATTATACAGCACGTTTGAATACAGTAAGATACGAACCCATATGTCTGTTCGCCGCCATCGCCAGTGAGTAAGCGATACTATTTTACATACTACCTACACACAAACGTGTGGATGCTTCGCAAGCGATGGCCGCAAGCTTCTTTTTGATTTGAGCATCGAAAACCGACGAAACTCGGATCAAGCCAAACACCCGTCTACACGTTTGAGATTGTATATGTTTGACGAGGTTTGGCAAACGTGTGGATCCGAAATAAAATTTCAATCGGAAACATTTGATTTCGGTTTCTCTGCGATTTTACGTATTGGAGAGAAATTAAATAGGTACTTATTTACTAAAATACCAGTTTTACATTATTTATATCATGTACTGTCATGTACTCTGTGACTCTTTACGTATTAGTAAAAAGGATACCTAAAACCCAATTACTAAAGCTTACTAAAATATAAACTATAGTAAGGGATGGATGACCGACTGTGACTATAACTAGAAAAGATAAGAAGCTTTTTGGATATAAGCTTCTTGAGTGATGTGATGACTAACGATGAAATAAGGATAGGACCTTTGTTCGGCCCACAATATAAGACTGTATGGACTCAATGATCTTTGTCTAAACGATAACGATATTTCCGTTATCGTTATTTCATTTCATATTATTCGTCACTGGGCGCGAAGTTTGAACATATGTAGAGACAGGCAGTCAAGACAAACCAATGAATCTCTCATCCACCACCACTCAATGGAATCAATCATGTATTGGTTCGAGTCCCAGGATGTGTAACAACACATGACCTATACGTATTCTAACACTAGTCTTTTATGCTCTATTTGATTGTGAGCGGTGTAAGAACTACCATTCAGTAGCGTTTGTTTCCGTGTGACACCTAGCGGACGACGGCGGGTTCGAGCTGGGCGCGTACCTGAACAAGATCTGCCAGACGCCCAACATCGACGCGCTCGCGCGGCGCGGCGTCATCTTCAACAACGCATTCACCTCTGTCAGCAGCTGCTCGCCCAGGTTAGCCTCTTGTGTAACCCTTTTGTAAATATGCTCTGCTTGCCAGAATACTTTATGGTCTTCTTAGCAGATCAGAAATAATAATAATAGATGTGTCCGCGGCTCCGCTCGCGTGGACTATGTAATAATAGAGCACCTGATAAGATTAGGTTTTATTATACTTTAAAGTATACTGAGGCAGATGATGACATGAGAAGACTTGACATATAAATTATTCATCGAAATTCATAGACTCCAGATTACCACAGACTACACAACTAAGTTACTGCCTATTATGTCACCTGACGTAACAAAACATAGGTACTAAATCCTGTCCGGAAAATATATCTATGAATTTAAAATAACCACTTTGTTCAGATAAGTGGTTCTCGAATTATATTCACAAAAGGACAGACAACGACGTTGCGTTTTATATGTAGTAAAGGGAAGGGTGATCAATTCAAGTGGGCCGATTTGGTTACCGAATTATTTTCAGGGTCTACAATAATAATAACAAATAAATAATAATAAATATGTCAGACATTCACACCAATTATCCAGTCCCAAACTAGGCAGAGCCTGTGGTATGGTTACTAGATAACGGATACACGTACTTATATAAATATATAAACATCCAAGACTTGGGTACATATATTCATATTCATCATACGAACATTTTTGCCCCTAGCGGGATTCGAACCCGCAACCTCATACGTGGCACACTGTAATAACCAACGATCTCTATGTACTACTAGATGGAGCGTTCCAAACAATCGCTCTGTTCCACGCAAGTAGCCACAACTCTTTCACATTCACAATGGAACTTGTGCAGTTACTAACATTACTACGAGTAAATATTTACGCTACGGTTAAATAATGTCAATATTTAGTAAATAATGAAATGTTCTGCGCAGTAACTGCACAAGTTTCATTGTGAATGTGAAAGAGTTGAGGCTACTTGCGTGGAACAGAGCGATTGTTTGGAACGCTCCATCTGGTAGTACATAGAGATCGTTGGTAATAACAATGATTTTTCATGCAATATACAGTTTCCGAAACACTCCCCCGACACTCCATGGTGTCCGTACGCGTGCGTGTGCGCATAAAGTATCGAGAGCGAGACAACGATATACATCAACACATAACGTGCTTCTCTTGCTACACGCCCCGTGATTTATTTTGGGGACGACGCGACGTTAGCCCTAAGGTTAAACACGCACTGCGATTTTATTCGCCGCGGTATTTTCGCGCGGATATTTTTCCGCAACCGCGGCGCGGCGCGGACAAATGTGCAGCGAACAATGATCTCTATGTACTACTTCGAAGGTCTAGTTCGATGTCAGCAAAACACAGATTTGGTTGTGGAATATTTTTCGCAGTGCGTGCAGCCTCATACAACTTCCATACACAGAATTCTGCGGAAAAAATCACGGCGGATAAATTAGCAGTGCGTGTTTACCCTTAGCCTTTAAACTATCCGGGGAGGTGAGTGCGTGCTACGTAGTAATATTGAGTATTGTCTGCCCAAACACTTACAGACATGTTTTAAATAACAGCCAGCTAAATATTGGTAAGGTATATTTTAGATGAATAAAAAAAACATCGTTATCGATTTCAGTTACCTGATAAATTATCCGAGGCTTACAAGCATTTCAATGCTTTAGGCGAGTTACTCGTACGAAGTCATGGACCTATTTCTTAATTTTACATACGTTATGCTTATATTTATACTAGCTGCTGCCCGCGACGTCGTCCACGTGGACAACAATTACTATGTATTTCCCGGAGGAATGGGATCCAAGTGCCAAGTTTCATCACGATCCGTCCGATGGTCGAAGCGGGACTGAGTAACAAACATCCAAATGTCCAATCTTTCGCATTTTTAATATAAGCAGGATGTAAGTCATAAGATCTGGTACGTTCCCAGCCGGGCGGCGCTGCTGACGGGCACGCCCGCCCACCAGAACGGCATGTACGGGCTGCACCACGGCGTGCACCACTTCAACTCGTTCGACGCCGTCACCAGCCTGCCCGCGCGCCTGCGAGCTCACGGCGTCGCGACCGGTGCGCTCACAGACCTTGATATCTCTAACAGTTGCATGCAGGCGACAGCGGGGCTATACGACTCACACATCACTCCTGATAGGATTACGCTTGTCCCAATCTCACCTGATCGTTAGTGATGATGAGGCCTAAGTTGGAGCGGGCTCACCCAGAAGACGCCTATTCACTCTTCCTTTAAAAAGATTCAAATTGTGCTTGTCCGGAAATACCCAAGCTGGCAGGGAGTTCCATTCCTTAGCAGCGCATTATGAACGAGCGAGCAGAACGCTTCGTGCGAGAGCGTGGTATGTCTACTGCATAAGGATGAAGTCCCACTCCTCGCCTGGTAGTCAGTTGACGGCAGTCTTCCTGATGCTGATCAAATAAGGGAAGCCAAAGCGAGGCAAAAACAGTATAGACACCGCTGCGAGTATTTTCTGCAACTACCCACTCTTGGTCTTCTATTATTTGAAAGTTTACGAACACAAACTAGCTATACGGTGACTAGTCAACAAATCAGTAGTAAGTACCTATCATTTTTTCAGAATTCCTTGTCCAACGTTACCGGGTGAATAATGTTGCAGGAATCATCGGCAAGAAGCACGTGGGCCCGAGCGCCGCGTACCAGTTCGACTTCGAGCAGACGGAGGAGAACAACCACATCAACCAGGTGGGGCGCAACATCACGCACATGAAGCTGCTCGCGCGGGAGTTCCTCGCGCAGGCCGACCGCCAGGGCAAGTGAGTGGGCGGCACAGATATCTTATCAAGATAGAGCGGTTATAGGCTATTTACTTCAGTCTCGCGCGTGCCGATTTTCGGGCACAGCGCCTTTATGCCTCGCGGTCACATTTCTAGTGATGAGATAATAATAATAATATTTATTTTCTCCAAGCAATCTTTACAAATGTATTAAAGGATTAAATTAAGTTAATTAGGCGTCAATAGCAATGAAGATTATTGTGAAGACTGACGCTAGGGATACCTTGTATTTCCACGACGCCAGGTCTCCACCCCACGGTAAGAACTAAGATACAGTTATGCTTAGAAATCGCGCAATATAGCACTTGCAGATTTTTTTTTCGATGTTTGCCCGACCTTGACTCTACGCTTACTCGTAAGCGTTTGATAGTTTGTGCAATATATTGCAGATCCTTGGCACACGTGTCGCGCCCACTTCACCATTCTATCTTGATAGGTTTCCTATGGTGGGTGGCGTCAAAACTGTGGTACCTTTACCGCTCGGCCACGACCTTGCCGCTGCCAGCGGCAGTTAGGAGCGGGGCGGCGAGCGGCGAGAACAAATGTACACAAATGTTAGCAGCACGCCACGAGGCGTCTCTATAAGCGGCCAACCCTCCGCCTGCCGAAACCGCGCCGCTCACCGCGCCGCGTCCCGCTAAGCCAAAAGTCGGGGCCGAGCGGTTATTCTCTGATATTGTAACATAGAAGCGCTTTGAGAAGCTGTCGCCAGTTGACAAGTGTGCGTGCGCAGGCCGTTCTTCCTGTACGTGGGGTTCCACGACCCGCACCGGTGCGGGCACAGCGAGCCGCAGTTCGGGCCGTTCTGCGAGCGGTTCGGGTCGGGCGAGCCGGGCACGGGCCGCATCCCCGACTGGCAGCCCTGGTACTACCAGTGGGACGAGGTGCAGCTGCCTTTCCACATACAGGTCAGCCGTAAACATTTAGTCTTTTGAGTACAGGTTTACAGCAATATTAATATGCCACAAATATTTTCAGGATACGGAAGCAGCGAGGAGAGATGTGGCCGCGCAGTATACTACCATGTCGAGGCTCGATCAAGGTACACCGCAACAGATTTCCCAAAACCTACAGGTCATACCATGAAGCAAAATAATTTTTCGCCCCTCCGTTAACAGATGATCCGTTATGATGATCTGTTATCTAATTTAATAACCAACTAGTTGTTGCCCGCGACTTCGTCCGCGTGGACAACTTTTGTAGTACATTACCATCGTACATTACATATGTGTACTCTCTAATTCTAGCGGTTTTGGCAGCGCACGCCAGAATAGCTCGCAGATGGTAGGTTTTTTCCTACTTACTTGATATTTTGGACAATTCACACAATATCTTTATAAATTGTAGCCTATGTGTTATTCTGATGTATAAGCTATATTATTGTAAAGTTTCATTAAAATCCATTCAGTAGTTTTTACGTGAAAGAGTAACAAACATACATCCATACTTACAAACTTTCGCGTTTATAATGTTAGTAGGAGTTGGTGTCAGTCATGAAGGTAAAAACTTTGAGGTGACTTATGAGGTGCGACATTTTTTTTGCTTCATGGTATGACCTGTAGTAATTCGGAAGTTATCTACACGTGATACCTATGTCTTTATGATGATACTTCAGGTGTAGGGCTGATACTGAAGGAGCTGGAGGCCGCCGGGCACCTGGAGGACACCCTGGTGATATACACGTCGGACAACGGCATCCCGTTCCCGTCGGGGCGCACCAACCTGTACGACCCCGGGCTGCGCGCGCCGCTGCTGGTGGCGGCCCCGGCGGGCGGGGCGCGCCGCGGGCAGGCCTCCGCCGCGCTCGTCAGCCTGCTGGATATCGCGCCCACCGTGCTCGACTGGTTCGGCGTGCCGACGGCCGAGGACGAGACCAATGACATTTGGGAACCGGATCAGCCGAAGAGTTTGCTGCCGATTATGGAAAAAGGTTTGTTGCTCAAAAATTCTCTCGTATTTGGTGTCATTTGTGATCTCGATCGCCTCCGTGTCTAACGACGGTCATTCGAGATAGTTGTTTTGTTTTATAAAGTTCTATATTGACAATAAATATACAATAATTACATACTTTCAGGTCATAACATGAAGCAGAATAATGTTTCGCACCTCATAAGGTAAACACTTTGAGGTGACTTATGACTATGAGCTACGAAAAATTATTTTGCTTCATGGTATGAGGTGTAGTGGACTGAAACTTAACCTGAGTAGAACATACATGGGTTTAAAATATTTATTACTAGGAATAATTATTCCTATTTTTAAACTTACGGCTAAGCAGTAATGTAAAAAGTTTGAGACAGTACGTCCGTGACATCCTTTAAAACTAAACTAAAAGAGCACTGTCTGTCTCACTCAGTATAATATGGTATGTATGTATTTATGTATGTTTATTATAAGTATTTTTACTTTATATATGTAAAGTAGTTTAGGTATTTAGATATTATGTAGTCATGCACTTTTTGCCCCCCTCGCTCTTAATGTCTCGTCTCACACCCTGTAACGTTGGCTGGAAGAGATCTATTTTAGAGATAAGCTCGCGTTTGTACACAAAATGAGTAACAAACTGTATTTAGTTTTGGACACTGTGCTCTAAAGAATATATAGTAGTGTTCATTATTTATTGTCGAATGTAAAAGTCATCGGACAAAATGTAGTAGGTACAAAAAGTCTGAGAATAATTTCGATTCCACCCTCTTTTTGAGCACCTGTTTCTCGTGCTCTCGGCGCGTCATCGTCGCTACTATCGAGACATCTCGCTAGAACTGTGGATGTGCGCACGCGATTTAATTCGATCTTCTTCATTTTATTCATATTTTTAATTTCGAGTGATATTTCTACTGTGTCAAAGTGAAACGGGTACCAAAACATACAGTCCACGAATTTATATCAAAAAATCTAGTCCCTACCTATAGGTATTTCCATTCTGAACGATTTCGCGTACAAGTAGTGTCGTGTTGTCGCGCAGAGCCGCCGGCGTCGGACGCGGACGCGGTGTTCGCGGCGCACGCGCACCACGAGGTCACCATGTACTACCCGATGCGCGCCGTGCGCACGCGCCGCTACAAGCTCATACACAACATCAACTTCGGGATGCCCTTCCCCATCGACCAGGACCTCTACGTGTCGCCTACTTTTCAGGTGAGGGCGACTGCAGGTCCTATCATGAAGAAAAATAAATAAATATTGTCAATCGTGAAGGTAAAGTTTTACCTTCACGATTGACACTAATTGGTTATTAAATTAGATAACAGGTACCTCGTCTGTTATCTAATACGGTAACCCTAATTGGTTATTAATAGATAACAGATGAGTCATCAATTTTCACCAATTAGTGTCAATTATGAAGGTAAAGTGTCTGTCTCCGGCAGATAAGAGAGGGTTGTGCTCCTGCAGTGGAGACGAAAATAACCTGATGATGAAGGTAAAAACTTTGAGGTGACTTATGAGGTGCGAAAATTATTTTTGTCCATGGTAAAATAGATTACGGGTAATGTTACATAATATATGTGTAAATTTTGGAATCTTGGTCACGGTTCAATATGTAATAACACTGGATCATCTCCTGGCATTCCCGTAGGACACTATGAGACGAGTGTATGGAGGTAGTTATTTGGTATAATGTATCAGGATATCCTGAACCGCACGCGCAGCAAGCAGCCGCTGCCGTGGTACAAGACGCTCAAGCAGCACTACTACCGGCCGCAGTGGGAGCTGTTCGACCTGCGCGCCGACCCAGCGGAGACCAACAACCTGCACGGTGAGGATATACTAAACTCATTTACGATAAAAAGCAAGGAAAATGAAAGTGCTCGGATTTAGTCGGACTTTTTATATTACTCGTACTGTTTGAAATAATTGAGCAGTGGTTCTGTAGATCCGTTGAGATGATCTAATTGCATTTACTAATCAATATATAGACGATCCCTGTAGCCGAACGGGGTAGCTCTCGGACTGCCACGCCGGAGGTTGCGGGTTCGAATCCCGCTAGGGGCAAATGTTCGTATGATGAATATGAATGTTTGTACCCAAGTCTTGGATGTTTATATATTTATTTAAGTATGATGTGTATCCGTTATCTAGTAACCATAGCACAGGCTCTGCCTAGTTTGGGAATGGATAGTTGGTGTGCATGTCTGATATTATTTTTATATTCAGGCGAGGGCAACTCGTGAATTATTCTCTTGATGACTGTGAAGTGAAACCTGTCGAGTGAGATGCTGGGGATGCGAGCTCGTCGATTTAAGGGCTCGACTATATGGAAGGTACATATGGCCAGGCCTGTCTCACTGCGCACAAAATATGCATGCGCGGCGACGCCCCGATTGCCGGGGCTCCTATGGGAATCGCGGACGACTGGCGATGCGTGATTTAGCGGTTCAGCGTCCCACTGACTTTCTTCCATGCGCGTAGAATTTAATTTGGCCCGCACTGAATGTTGTAGGTATGTTTTGAGAAACTGAACAAGCTTTTCTGTGCGGCGCAGGCAAGCCGTCGCTGCGGGCGGTGGAGGCGGGCCTGCGCGCGCGGCTGCGGCGCTGGCAGCGCGCCTCGCGCGACGTCTGGCGGTGCGCGCCCGCCGCCGTGCTGGAGCCCGGCGACACCGGCGACACCGGCGACACCGACACCGACGAGTGCCGGGACCTCGACAACGGGCTCGATACGTACCTCTCGCGGTAGATGCACACATTTGTATACAAAATAATTTAATTTCCAAGTGGCTCCCCGAACCAGGATTTTTATGTTTACTGATAATATTTTTAAGGAATCCATCAAAAAGGATAGTACCCTCGTAGCGAAACATTCTTATCACTCTGTCTGTCCCCTGGATAACTCGAAATCTAATATATCATCATCATCAGGTTATTTTTGTCTCCACTGCAGGAGCACAACCCTCTCTCATCTGCCGGAGACAGACGGAGGATTTATACCTACTCGGTTTATAAATATTTAATTAAATTACCATTTCAATGTTTATTACATAAAGAAATAAGCGGTTACATTATATACCTAAAGGATTATCCAATCGAACAACCTACTTTAAAATTTCAATTATGTTCATAGTTTAGTAGAAACTTATCAATTTATAATTTGTACGAGAATCGCGAATCTCTAATGAATACTCAGCGGTCTGTGATTCAAATATGTATTTATAATTAGTACTAGCTGTGCCCGCGGCTCCGCTCGCGTGGACCACAGGATCCGCTCCCATTCCCACTTTCGTTCCCTATCCCACTTCCACTCAGACTTTAAATCCAGGTCCAGGTCCAGGTCCAGGTCCAGGTCCAGGTCCAGGTCCAGTTCCAGGTCCAGGTCCAGGGCCAGGTCCAGGTCCCTCCTCTCAAACCTCCCCTCAGCTCTCCCCTCAACTCACCCCTCAAACCTCTTTCCCTCATCTCTCCAAATGTAGTCCTCGTAACTAATCCATCGCAATCCAAATTCCGACCAACATTACTTTGTTGCATATTTAGACATTTAGACATTTATTTATTTATTTATTTAAAATATTGAAACATTACAGATATACCACATATACCACAAATTCTTCGTAATCGGGTAACTCAGTCAAAAGTTCAAACACTCAAATTACACTGATACCATACCCGCTCCCGCTACCGCTCACGAATTCAGTCGAACATTTACACCCTACTACATTCTTCGCAGTGAATGCGAGTTTTCGGAAACTATAAATTCGCATAACTTTTGATTGACTGCACCGATTGCAATGAAATAAAGCCTATATGTTACACCAAATTAAGCCCCATGTTTCTGTGAAAAGTCCATCAAAGTCCGTTCAGTAGTTTTTAAGTGATGCGTGCACAAACTCACAGACAAACAGACAAACAGATAAACAGACAAACAGACAAAAATTTCAAAAATGATCGAAATGTGTTCTGTTGCTTATCCTTAGACCCCCCAATTTTTTTTTTGCAAATATCTTCAATGTACAGACACGCGAAGTTTACGATTTTATTTATAAGATGACGACTATTTATTGTCATCTTTAGACATTTCTGTGTAATTTTAAAACATGTTCATCTATTATTGCATTATAACCATTTTTCACATTGCTCACTCACAAATTCCCAAATCACACATGTTACTCACATTTTTTGTTTTGTAAATTTTATTTAATGTAAGTATTGTTCATGTATATCGGTTTTGTATTCACAAAATTGTAATGTTTTTTTTTTTATTTCGTAATTGGCACTACTATTTTTTTCTTGTTTGTAAAATGTCATATGCTGTGAAATTAAATAAATATATATATATAAAAATAAATGTAATATCGACCTGTTGAGTATATTATTCAAATGACGTTTTTATTTATTCATCTGTCGTTTCTTTGTTCGTGCCAAAACACTTCGAGGACCCAAGTAGGTACTTACAAGTAGATTCAAAATTATCTAACAAGCAGAAACTACTTGCGGCTTGGTCAGTTACACCCGTGTGCCAGATGTCGTGGGTTCGATTCCCACTAGGCACACAACTTTGTACAAGTTTGGTCTCGTCTGGCTGGATATTATATTTGTGAATTGTCCACCGGTGCGGGGCAAATTACTGCGATGGCCAACCCGTCTGCCCAAGTTCTCTATTTCCCGTTACGTCAACTGAATTTTTTTTCTTTTAGCTGACCCTCTGCACCGGAGAAAATCCTATAGGTCATACCATGAAGGAAAATAATTTTTCGCACCTCATAAATCGCCTCAAAGTTTTTACATTAATGATTAACACTAACTAGTTATTAAATAACATTATATTATTAAATAGTTATTAACAGATGTTATCTGTTATCTAATTTAATAACCAATTGGTGTCAATCATGAAGGAAAAAACTTTGAGGCGACTTATGAAGTGCGAAAAATTATTTTGCTTCGTGGTACGACCTGTAGTGTGCTGTAAGTACCGGTACCCAACACTTTACATTTTTTCCCACATAGGTAACATAATATTTACGACATTCCTTAACAATATTTTGGTACGATTCCTGTCTGCGATTACTTGCAAATAAATAAACTATACAATAATACTCAAGACTTTATTTAAGTGGCTAAATTATTTAGCAAACAATATAGTTATGTAAGTAAGTATTAAAATATATTAGAAAATAATATTTTTAAAGTAAAAATACCTAACTGAAGAAAAGAGATCCATAATTTCATGTTGCTGACATGTGAAAAATAACTTTGTTATTAATAAATAAAACACTTAAGTACTACACTATAATAAATTATAAAATATTTGTTTCCATTTCTGAATAAGACACGATAAACACTATAAATTAAGAAGGTACAAGCTGTGCTGACGAGATTCTGAACAAGTCACGTCGCTGTCACTGAACAAGTGTCAGCATTTTGCATTATTTAAATACATTATGTAATTAAATTACTAATTAGGGTAACGTCATGGAGTGTTTGGTTGGACCAAGGACGTTCAAATTACCATATTGTTATCAGAAAACAAACCAATTTTGCAGTATTTGTTTCCATTTTAATTTAAAGGTATTTAACTTATAAAAAACAAATCGTAAGTCAACTTCCAATCTGCTCCTTATGAGGGATATTTTAAATACCGTATGTTTACCGGAATATAAAAGTTCAATCGATTTAGATTTTTATCTCTGTACGGTGCGGTGCACCAACGAACCGTTTGATGTTATGTTGATGAGCTGCGCTATCCTTACCGCTAATAAATTCGAGTTACCTTTTTCTCTTAGCATACTTTTGAGTAACTCAACAAAATCTGTCACAGTAGAAGCGGAGAGTGCATGTTACATCCTTCTGTATAAAATATTCAGTCGCAAAGCAATATTAACACCTACCTGTTAGCGTGTAAGAAACTATTTAAAAGTTTACTAACATAGTATTAAGGCAAAAGCCTTAAGGCTTAAGCCTTAAAAACACAAGGATGTGTTATGTCTGATATAAATAAATAATAATAGTTTCGTAAATCATACATAACTCAAGTAGGTAATTAAAAGTTCATCATTACTGTTACCTACAGCTATGAATGGATATTTCTACCCCTAGTGATAGTGAAAAGCATTATTCATATGACTTTTAGTAAGAAGTACATAATTTTATACAGTTAATACTTAGGGTTTCTGCACCATAGGTCATGACAGGCAGGACGCACTGACTAAAGACTTTTGTCTTTAAACACTGTGGAACAGGCGACGTGAAGACTTGACGCAGTTTTCCAAATGGCACCCAGCCCAACTGGATTCTTCTGTCAGCTTCTCTATCGAAATTGTTCCTACCCAACTGTATTATCTGTACTAGGTAGACGTACTCCTGAACAAGTTCAATATTGACATTTTCGGTCGACATCACCGGTCTTAGGTCGACGTGTGAGTTTACCATGACTTTCGTCTTGTCTACGTTCATCCTAAGACCTACTCGTCTGGAACAGCAGTTGAGGCTGGTCAGCATATCCTCAAGACATCATATAAGACAGCATATCCTGCAGTTACTGCAGCGACTCTGCCATCACATGCACACTGACGGTGGGCCTGATCACCGACATAGCCGAAAGGATTAGCAAGCTAAAGTGGCAGTGGGCTGGCCTCATATGCCGCAGAACCGATGGCTGTTAGGCAGACGAGTTCTGGAGTGGAGACCGCGGATCTGCACTCGCAGGGTGGGACGCCGCGCCACCAGGTTGGACCGACGACCTGAAGAAGGTGGCCGGTAGTGGCTGGATGCGGAGGGCAGAGGACCGGGTGTGGTGGCGTTCATTGGGGAAGGCCTATGTCCAGCAGCAGACTTCTAGGGGCTGATATGATGATGATATATTTAGCGTAATATCTAATATTACTAATGAAACTCAGTTTAGCATGGGCTTGCATAGGGCAGGTTTGGTTGGGTCCCACATCAGAGATGTTACTTAGATTTGGCTTCTAGTATTCATTGTTCAGTTCTTCCAGTTGTTCCAATTTCAGGGCAAGGTTCTGGTGCATGTTTTGCACATGCTGCATCATCTTGTCCGTCTCGACGGCCTGCCCAAACAAAGATTATGCATTCAACTCAATTTATTTATTACTATTATCTGGGAGATATTATGAACAATTGTAAAAATTGAAATTCAATATAAAATGGTCATAATTATTTTTGTTGAAGTTAACATAAGTAAATTATAAATATCAAATCGAGAGGAGTCACCATACTCAGATATTCCCTCTGCCGAAGTACAAAACCACTTTGTCATGCACAGTATTATGGTCAAATTATTAGAAGTGTTTCCATAGCAGCATCGTACAAGTGTGTGTGCATAGATCCCCTAGTGAAAAATGTTCAAATGGTTTTAGTGAACACAATATATTTGACCAACCATGTCCATGAGGCGGTCCAGCCTCTGGTTCTTCAAGTACATGGTCTTGATGAATAGCAGCGCATACACGTAGAGCGCGAGCGCTACCAGCAGCGCGCCCGCCCGAGTGCGCGGCGACCACCATGCGCCGGCCGCTGCCCCGGCCGGGCCCGGCGCCCCGGCCGCCCCCGCTGGCGCTGCTGCCTGCGGTGGGGCATCAACGTTACATTAATAAACGAGTGATACGGGGGCCTAAACCAGGATTTTCACTCTGTATATTAGGTCAAGATCCGAAGATCGAGTTCAGTGGCGCACCTTGGGAGAGGCCTATGTTAATGATTTTGGGTCACCAAGTGAGATAGAAAACAGGGTCAGAGGGTACGAAAGGGGACATTGTGGAAAAGACACAAATGTCTCTTCATTGGCTATCTTTTTCATAGTGCCCCCTTTCGTGCACGTCAACCAGGGATATATTCAACTTACAGGTTTAATGGCAACCTCCGGCTCCTCGGCAGCAAATCGAGACATTTAGATTACTGGCTAAAAACAAGATATCCTGAAAAGAAATCAAGAAATCGAATCAAAACAAATCAATATAACGCTTGATTATATTGACATGTCACTTGATTGGTAAGTGGGAAGGAACAGAAACATTTTCTACTAAGATTTTCTATTACATACGCGTTTCTTTTTCCTTCGTACAAATTGCGAGTGAAAACGAAGACTGCAAAAAAAACGTTGTGAGTATAACAGCTGATAACTGTCAAATTTAACCATCAGACACATAAGTACGATATTTGTCTGAGCTAAATTAGTAGGTAGGTACCTACTCGTTTTGAGACGGTCAAGCTGGCCGATTAGGAAAACTGCAGGTTTTACAGTTAGTCTTCTGTATTTGCTACATTTTACAATAGACAGATTGTAAGAAATGATTGTATTGCTAAAAGCCTAATTAAAAAATAGACATAAGTTGTGTAATTGACTTATTAAAAATTACAAAATCAGGCTCACAACTTTGGCTTTGAACAACATCATACGATTGATCCCTTGGCGAGATGACAATTGACATTGTAATTATCATAAAGCTTCACTTGGTAAGTTCGCTTAATGTTCAATATTTGTCTGTTTAGAAAAAGTTATCGACATCTGGCAACCCCGCTGTCAAGTGTCACTTGTCCCAGAGCCGTAAAACACTATATTAAAAAAAAAAGTGTCACTTGTCAGTGGCAATTGTGTGTTGAGGTTATATTATCACTCTGTTATTTATTTATTTAAATTCATAAATTGCGATGCCTGCCGGCTAGCACGACTATAAATGACAGTGTAACTCGGTAAAAGCCACCGTGAGTCACCAAGTTTGACTGATACAATGGCGACAAGCTACGCTAAATATGCGCAGCTAATAAACGCATCGACTAACTACGCTCGGCGGATGAAGCGGCTGTCCAACCGTATCTTCGGCGAGGTGGCCGTCCCCACGAACCCCAAGTCCATGAAGGTGACCGCGGTGTTCGCGGCGCGGCCGCTGCACAGCGACCAGTCCGTGCTGCACTACTACCCGCGGCACGTGGAGACGGCGGCGCTGATGGCGCGCCTGCGCGAGTGCGGCCTGTACCGCGACGAGCACCTCGACTTCAAGGAGGAGATGCGCCGCCTGCGCGAGCTGCGCGGCAAGCACAAGGTGTGGCGCCGCGCCAAGCCCGCCGCCGCCGCCGCCAACAAGGAGTGACACCGTCGCTCCTGCGTGCACCCCAGCGTTGCGTTCACTTAGTGTAGAATTAGTTTTAACTTATTTGTAAATAAAATTTAAATATTAATTGGATCATTTCATTTCACTTCCAGAAAACAAGTATGCGAGCATTGTCTGGGTCCATCATATTTCTTAATAATTGTTGTCCGACATATTTTGCATATATTTATGTGGTGGCGTTCATTGGGGAAGGCCTCCAGTGGACTGGTATAAACTATTCTCCTTTATTTAACTGCACAACCTACCTTTTTCTGTTATTCTTGTCCTCTACCCAAAGGTTGTCTAGAAGGTTGGCTTTTAGCAATAAGACTGCCTAGATGTACATATGTTAGTTACTTCATTATTGTATCGTTTTTTTTATGTGCAATAGAGTAATTGAATTGAATAGACTAACTAGGATAACAGTCTAAGGACTGATATGATGATAATCTGCATTATTTATAATTTTTGCTGTTTATATAAGAATTTAATACCTGTTTTATCTGTGTAGTGTCTATCTTATGTGTATAAAGTGGATGCTCAATTTGCAATCCTGCACCTGCCTATCACAATCTCGGCATGACCCAAAGGTTGAATGGTAGAGTGCTTTTGGCACCAAAACTTATCTTTTTAGTAATCACTGCATCTGGTGTACATTAGCATCCTTATTGCTTTCAGCAGCTCCCTCCAGACAGATTACTAGGGACCACGGTTAACACCTGATTATATCAGCAGTTACATTTTTATACTTTCTCTTGTATTTTCTTTCAATGTATACGCTTCTACAACAAATTACGAGAGGAAATCTTAAATATGACTGACAGAAAGTTTAAGATTCACATTAAAAAACAACTTTGTAAGAAAGCTTATTATAAAATAAACGATTATTTGAATGACAAAGATGCCTGGTACTAATGGTAATTCAGCTTCGCAAAATCTTTATTAATTGTATGCAAACTTGATTTTTAAAAGATGTGTTGCGTGAAGTTTGTTGCGCCGTTTCTTCTTCACAGCGCTAACACCTAGGAAGCGTACTCATATGCAATAAATGATTTTGACTTTGACTCTTCACAAAGTTCAAAAGTAACAATGAAACATGCGATAAAATAGCCATCATTTATTTGATTACAAAATCTTTCGTCAGGAAATAAATTGCTACATAAAATATTTCATTTAACAAGAAATGCCTCAACTGCTTAACAACGACAGTGTGACGGCCCGCGGGGGCCGCCGTCGACGCCGGTGCCGCCCCCGCAGGCCGCGCCGACTGCCGGCGAGAGGGCGCGGCGTCGTCGGCGACGCCCGCGGCCGATCACTTAAATATACTCAGTTCAAAATATTAAGAAAAGTCTACTCAAGCAACAAACTTGACAGAAACAGAAATTAAATCATTGATTACATCGAATACATTGCTGTTGTAAGCTCAGGATCACAAGGTTTGTGGGAGCGCAGTTCTGCAGCTTCTACACGAGTTCTCCACAAAACCTACAGAGCTATATCAATCTCTCCTGCAACCTTATAAACTACACCCATAGTGCGAATGAGAGTCGTATAGAACTACAAGTTTTGTTGAAAACTTCTTACAATACAAAATGAATACTTATTATTTAAATTTGATGTGTGTGGAGAGTATTTGTGTAAAATAGTCGGGTGCAGCAGAACTGACACGGGTGAATGAGACGAGTTGTGAGTTATGGAGGGAGAGGGGGAGGGGGGCGGGGAGGCGCAACGACTTATACAATATTCAGTTCCCATAAGCGAAGCGTATCAGAGTAGAAAACTTGCCAGCATTATATATAATTGTTTCGTATTTTTTTGCTACGCTATTATCACAATGTCACAATAAGTTTGTAAAATAATGAAATGAGTAAAACACACTGTATCTATGTGTGTGTGTGCTGATGACGCGTCTCCCGTGGCTTGCTTGTTTGTTCGTGTGTCTGTAGATGTGTCAAGCTGGCCGGCACATGCGACCGGAGGCTTTGAGTCTGTGTCGTTCAGCAAGCTTGTATAAAAGTGTAACGTTCTGCCGCTGCGCAGTTCCTCGTCCTCTTACAGTCGCCGGCACGGATTTTGGTTCAGCGCTCACGATCTGTGCCGGTAATTATAAGCGTGTTGGGAACAACGTCTGCGAAATGCTATAGTGATATATTTTTTCTAATCAGGGTCAAAGAGTACGTAGACGCGTCCAAAAAAACATTTCTGCGTTAAAACAAAGTGTGAGCGGATGCTCAAACTATCGTGTGGTGACGTGTCGTCGCACTTTGTTAAAACACAAAATGTTTCTGTGTATGATAAAAGTAGCATACTTCGACCGAATGACCGTAAGTCTAGCATCCAAGACACACGACAAGACCTCGAGTGCCACAAAAACGACGTGCCCTCGCGGTGGCGGCCATCAGGCAGGTAGAATCGAACAGTGAATACATTGCCAGTAGTGAGTTGGAGCGAAACAGCAATACTTAACTACACACATGCATTCCTTACACGTACAGCTATCCTTGTTGCGCACGCGACGCGACCGCTGTGTTGTGGCGGCCGTTACATCGACAGGAAACTTTACACAGAAATACAGTGAAGTTTCCTTTGTATGTAATAATATAGGAATATTTTCATGGACTCGAAGAAAAAACGATCGTAATAGTCTGGTAAAACAAAGATTCGCCCAGACCTCTTTTCCTCGCCGCTATCGAGGGCAATTTCAGCCAGTGACGGCAAACAACACTGGTGTTCGCGTCGCGTACTCAGCGCTCAACATTTATACCTACACCTAGTCCGCTGCGTTCGTATACAGAGCGACAACCAACACAGCATATATATATGTGAACTGTCCTCTGCGCGCCCCCTCGCGGGGGATGTCATGTTGATTTAACTCGTATTTGAGCCTAGAGTACATTCGCGGTACATACTAATTTAAAATAATGTTGAAGTGGTTGTCGCCCGGTATACAAACGCGAGCGCTTACAATATCAAACTTACTCCAATACAAATAGTGTAGCATTCACTTATCTAATAGGTATAATACGGGCTGCGGCGCGGGATAGGGCGGGGGGTGACGTCACGCCGCCCCCGCCGCGCCGGCTCACTGTCCGTCCAACATATAAAAGTCTTAAAGAGCTCCCAACACAGGCCCAGCGCGGGGCGCGGGGCGAGGGGCGCGGGAGGAGGGCACTCAAACACAGCTATGTGCGGGGCCGGGCCCGGGCCGGGCCGCACGCACTCGATATCGTTCCAGAGCTAGTCCCCCGGGGGTCCGCCGCTCGCTCGCTGGCCCGTATGCTCGCGCGCGCGTGTGCGAGCCTACGTGTAGTCGTTGAAGTCGTCTATGGCGACGCGCTGCGCGATGTCCGGCGCGCCGGCGCCGGCGTAGGGCTCTGGCGCGCGCGCGGCGGCCGCGAGCCGCTCGGCCTCGGCGCGCCGCCGCAGCCGCTTGATGAGCCGCAGCCGCTCCAGCGAGTTGCTCGCGTACGGCGCGCCGCCCACCTTCAGCGACTGGGAGATCTGCGACGCCAGCTGCGCACATATAAATACACGTTACTAAGTGCACGGCTCACAACATTACATCACACGGCGGCCCCATACGACTGACTACCAGGGCCGGATTATCCATAAGGATGTGCAGGCAACTGCATAGGAGCCCCGCATCGGATAGGGGCCCCGCGCCCCAATTTTAATTTTAATTTTAATTTATAAATGTATTTCGAAGTAAAAAATGTAATTTGACTTAAATTTAATTTACAAAATGATACGAACGCGCATATTTATTGAATACGGTGATGATGCACCTTTGTAATGTAGTAAAAAAACAGCATAATCCTTCCTACAAATGCGAAAGTTTGAATATTTGGATGTTTGTTACTCAATCGCGCTTCAACCACCGGACGGATCAAGATGAAAATTGGCACACATAAATTATCTATAATTACTCATATTTATTTATATTAATATAATTCTTAATATTATTGCTCTTATATTTTATATACTTCTAGTCCCTATAAAATACCCATATTTGTAATATCGTGCTACCAGTCTCAATAAAGACCGTCTAGGCATTAAAACCTGTCGTAAATATTGAGAGATAGTCCCGGCACGGGCTGTATGGCCTGTTGGGGCTTCTCTGGACACACACTGTCGTTCCATAACGCATGCTCGGCCCATACACTCGTATGAGTTGTGTTAGAATTAAAAAAGTGTGTAAATTGACGTAATAATATGTAAACAAAATAAACAAATAAATAAACATGAAACTTGGCTCCTGGAATAGGACATAGGATGGTTTTATCTCGAAAAAACATCCCATTCCTACGGGAAATACATATTAATTTGTGATGTTAAGTCGTCCACGCGGACGAAGTCGCGGGTAACAGGTAGTATAGTATATAGGCAGGTGGAACGGTATGGTGTCGAGCAGGGAGCGACTGACCGCGCAGTGCAGCGCGGTCTGCCGGGCGAGCAGCGCGGCGTTGCCGTCGGACACGCACTGCGGCTCCATGTGCTCCAGGAAGCGGCCGGCGCGCTCGTCCTTGGTCTTGACGGCCACGCGGCTCATGCCGTGCTCGAACGGCTCCACCACCACGATGCAGAAGTTGAACTGGCCCTGCGCACGCATACGCACACGTGTATATATGTAGTCGGGGGTAGGGGCGGGGGTGAGCGGGGCGCGGTGAGTACCTTGATGGTGTGTATGTTGAAGTCGACCCCCGAGTCGTTGTACACGATGGACACGTAGTCGTTGCCGATGTACTTGCGCTTCTCGTTGCACGACGGGTCGCGCGCCACCGTCGGCATTGCCGTCGCCACGTGGAACACCACCTGCGCAGGACAGTACCACCCACTGTAGTAGGCACACACACACACACACACACCCTCTCTTACACATACAGTCTCTCTCACACACACTATCACCCCCCCCACACACACACACACTCACCCCCCCACACACACTCTCTCACCCCCCACACCCACACGCACACACTCTTACACACACAGTCTTTCTCACACACACTCTATCACCCCCCTTTCCCACACACTCTCACACCCACCCACACACACACACCCTCTCTCTCTCTCACACACACACGCACCCCCTCTCTCACACCCCCACACACGCGCGCGCACCCCGTACCTGCAGCACGTCGTCCGTCCACACGTACGTGTACCGTCCGTCGCGGCCGTCGCGCTCCAGGTTGATGAACAGGTCGGGCGGCGCCTCCGCCAGCGCCACCAGCGAGCCCAGCCCGCGCAGGAACTCCGCGTACCTGACGCTGCCGAACTCGTTCCTCAGTATGGCCACCTCGTTGTCGTGCTGCCCCGGCGCCACGTACAGCACGCCGATCTGCAACACACCACCGCCGAGGCATTATAGCACGCCGCCAACACCAGCTCGCGTGGGGGTGTGGGTGTGTGAGTGGTGGGTGCGTGTGTGCGTGTGTGTGTGGGTGTATGGGTGCTAGGGTGCGTGTGTGTGTGGGTGTATGGGTGCTAGGGTGTGTGAGTGGTGATGTGTGTGGGTGCGTGGGTGTGTGGGTGCGTGGATGTGTGTGGGTGCGTGGGTGTGTGAGTGGTGATGTGTGTGGGTGCGTGGGTGTGTGAGTGGTGATGTGTGTGGGTGCGTGAGTGGTGATGTGTGTAGGTGTGTGGGTGTGTGCGTGTGTGGGTGCGTACCTTGAAGGTGTCCACGGGCGGCACGAGGTCGAGGTTCTTGATGGTGCGCTCGTGCTGCGTGCCCGACACGCGCAGCGGCCGCTCCGACAGCGGGTTCAGCATCGCCGGCGCCTCGCCTGCAACGCACATACACACACTCACACACATATACACAGGCAGCGGCAGCACGCTACACTGCTCCGCCATGTCGTGTAACATATGCAGGAAGAAGAAAGAAAAAATATTTATTCATTAACACAACAAATTCATTATCATTCTAATAAATATTATTAATTAAATTACATCAAATCATTACATATCTTAAACTTCATGGGTGGACAATACTGTGCAAGGGAGAGGTCCCCAACTCAGCGAAGTGCTGCACCCGGAAGGTGCAGCGCTGGTTATCTGCTGGGGCCGAGGCTGGGGTGTCTCAGAGTGTTGTGTGGGTGTGTATGTCACAGAGTGATAATATGGAGATAATAACAATATATGCATAACAGAATAGGTAATATACAATATATGTAATAATAAGTACATAAATAACATTAAAATTGCGTTAGTGTAAATGCGTGTCATCGAGTGCGATACTCACCGGGCACGGGCGGCGAGATGGGGTACGTGCTCATGTTGTGGTACAGCTGCAGGAACACGAAGGCCGGCGTTACGCCCCCGCCCCCGCTGTAGCCTCCGCCGCCGGCCCCGCCCCCGCCCGGCCCCCCGCCGCCCGCGCGCGCCGCGCCGCTCTCCCTGCGAGCAAGGTTACATCAACGTTATTGGACAATGACGGTAGGTTCGTGGTATGCAATCACTCACACACATACACACGCACAGACACATAAATACATTTACACACGAACATACATACACACAATCTTATAGTAAATTAACATTAAAATATTTAGATGTTATGACTGCTCCTGCAATGGAAGAGCGGGGCCTCCTGGCACAAGTATTTTGCAAAATACTCAATAGGTGGCCTCCAACCACTGTCATAGCTTAAGGTTGAATTGTGAAGGAAACATAAAATTTTTATTTAATTTGATTTGATAAATTAAAGTGGTGTAAAACATATACAAACGAAAAAAAATGTTGATGGTGTGTGTGTGTACTGACCGGTGCCTGCGCGTGGGGCTCATGACGGAGATGGTGTTGGAGCGCTTGGAGCGCGCCAGCGGGGGCAGGTCGTCGCACACCGCGCCCCCCGCCCCCACCCCCACCCCCGCGCCCGCCCGCGGCGACGCCGGCGGCTTGCTGCCCCCGCCCCCGCCACCAGCCCCCGGCACCGTGCTGTCGCTCGCCGTCTGTACATACATACATACAATGACACATTCTGTAGTATCTAGTCTTATAAGTTATTTTGTAAAAAAATTACAATTCCAACTTTTTAATGAAATTGTAACTTACGCCCTCAAGTAAAACGTTATAAGACGTTACTTTACGTAAAACTTAAAGTCATAACCACTTTGGCTGGAGAAAAACAAATGCATTTTGTTGTACGAGAGGTGCGATTAAACTTCACAGTGGCACAAAACTACTCAGAATTACAAGCAGACTTAGAGGAGACTTCGAGACCAACGTGACGGACAAATTAATCCTTTCTGATCAGTTTAACTTGTGAACTTCTTTGGTATGCTTAGCCGTGGTCAGTATATCTCATTTATAGCAGCTCTGTGCAATCGTCTCTTTATACAACGTACCACACACACCACCGACACACACACTCCTTTACACACACACACACACACACACACACACACACACACACACACACACACACACACACACACACACACACACACACACTACACATTCAATACACACAGGTGGATGCAAATTTTATAAAGTTAAATTTAAATTGTCTATAAAAACACTTTAGTAATATTTCTTATTCAAATATCATATTTATTATTGTATTTACTATTATCTGCATTTTCTTCTTGTTTGTCTTTAATCTAAATTGTGTAATTATGTTGAACTTCGTTATTGGCTGTAAAAATAATTTCTGATAGTAATTTAATTATTATGCTGTGAAGTTTATGAAATAAAAATACTTTTTAAATAAAAAAAAATGCTCTGACACCACCGAACACGTCTCTATCAAAATTGGAATAAACTCAAATCTCTAATTAAACGATTTGTAAGAGTATAACATTTGCTGACATTGAAACGGAGAGCCATGGAAATGTACGCACTTTTTGCAGCTGGTGGTGGCCTCCCCCCGCCGCCCCCGCCCCCGCCTCGCCACCGGATCCTGCGGACACACACAGGCATATATATTAGGCAGAAGTCACGTTTAGTCGACGACTGAAACACCTTTTGATGGAAAATGAATATTATTTCATTAACGAATTTTCTAAAAAATTAAATTGGTGGCCCTCTGACGTTTAATTTAATTTGTGATAATTTAATACCAAGTGTATTTAGATTTTTTTATTTTAATATTATATACTGACATAGACAGTATGTTATATACTGTGACATTATTTGAATTGTTGACATTGTAATTTATATTTTGTACATTATTTTATTTTATGACGATCCCTTTTGCCATAAGTAACATTGAATTTTTAAGATGTAAAAGTGAAATAAATAAATCTAATCTAATCTAATCATATCAACATGTCCCACAATGACCACCAACTTGATACGCATCATGCACATTACACAGACACAAAAAGAAAGTTTCTGATCTGGAGGTCTCATTATGTTTTTGGGGTCGCCGAATTCGAATTCGGGTCAGTTTCATCCGAGCACGTCTGGTTCCACCCATAACCTGATATCTGCTATATCCGTTGGAACCACTAACCTTACACAGCATCGAGTTATAGGGTTATGTGGTTATGTAGCTGTGAGGTTATGTAAATGACAGCCTCAGTGGCGGAACGGGTAGCTCTCGGACTGCCACGCCGGAGGTTGCGGGTTCGAATCCCGCTAGGGGCAAATGTTTGTATGATGAATATGATGTTTGTACCCAAGTCTTGGATGTTTATATATTTATTTAAGTATGTCTATCCGTTATCTAGTAACCATACCACAGGCTCTGCCTGGTTTGGGACTGGATAATTGGTGTGAATGTCTGAGATATTCTTTTTTTATTATTTTTATGTGGCTGGAGGGTTATTGGGTTACTGTATTATGGTATCATGAGGATTTAGAGCCATACGATTTGTGGTTTTACTGATATCGTAAATTTCAGAGTGTTTTTTTTAGGTTACGGCCGAACTCAACGTACTCGGATGAAACTGACCCTGGATTCGGGTTCAGCGACCCCAAAAACATATTGTACACATAATGAGACTTTTTTTGTGTGTGAGAGTGTTATATATTACACACACAGATATAACAAACTACCCACCGGGGTCCGAGTTGTAGGTCATGAGGTGCGGGTGTTGGTGCGCGGCGTGCGGGGGCTGGGGCGCGGGGGCGGGCGCGGGGGCGGGCGCGGGGGCGGGCGCGTGCGGCGACGTGCCCGACATCTCCTCGGGGATGGCCTCGCACGACACGCGCATGTCGCTCTTCTTGCTCGCCTTCTTGCCGTGCACGCTGCCCCCGCCCCCGCCCCCGCCCGCGCCGGGCACGCCCCCCGCGCCGCCCTCTCGCCCGCTGCAAACATACCCACACATATACACGTCATGGCAGGTAAAACTGACACAACTCGTCGCACGCGGAGCCGCTTCGCTTATAGTAAATTGATCTAACATTATTCTTCTCTCTCGATATACTGACCACCTTTAAAACCTCCCCGACACACATATCTAGATTTGCTTCTGTAGTTCACCCTACGATTTTGGGCCTTATCTTCCTCTTAAAAGGATTTTCTTTAGGGAAAGCACATTTACAACATTTAAAATGCTGTTCGTGGTCATATACGCTAGAAATGACAAAAAATCCTGGGATGTACCTCATCCTTCATAAGAAAATCATCTAAGTACACTACGTTCAAAATCACGAATAGTTTATCTAAGAAGCGTTGCTGAATTGCGGATGCGGTCGTCGCACCGAAGGATACGGTTTAAACAGTAAAGTGACGCTATCTATAATGTGAAACCGTATTTTATCGCTGTATTCTTCAGAGACTGGGATTTGATAAAATGCTTCATGTCAATCTATACTTGCAGCAATGCAATATTTATCTAAAAGTGTATTGAACCGATTGTAATATAATTCGAATATAGTTGGGCGAGTGTCTCACGTGGGCTCGCAGACGGGCAGTACGATCATGTCGTCGGGGTCGAGCGTTCGCAAGGGCGGCTCGGCGAGCAGCTCGCCGGCCGAGGGCGAGGGCGAGAGCGCCGGGTCGGCGGCGCCACCGGCGGCCGGCCCCCCAGCGGCGGCCGGGCCTCCGGCGGCGGGCGCGACCATCTTCCACGACGAGGACATCTCGGGCGACGAGTTAGAGCGCCGGACCGGGTGCCGCGACTTGCCCTGTTTTACAGATCGATCGAAATCAAGAGCACGCGGTGCGGCCGTTAAAGTTTAGTATCTAGATTTCAATGGCCCAAATTCTGAACACAGCTGTAACATTAGTTTTGTTTTCAGACTACTAAGCGAACAGCAAAAGAACTTATCTTGATAGTATAATATTAAAATGCTTTAGAAACGCCTAATGTATTCCTGAAGTGCACAGCAGAGAACGACGGTATTTTAATTGTATTCTTAAACCGTTCGTGGACAGGAGGGCAGGCCCATGGCTCCCGAAGTTGCACTACGTCTACGGATGTCGTATTGTCCACGAACGTGCTAGCTTCCACATAGCTTCATGCTGACAAGTGCAGGGCGCCCGAGTACTGACCGAGGGCACGATGAGCAGCATGTCGTCGTCCTCGGTGGTGCTGGACGAGCTCTGCCGCTGCGGCGAGCCCGGGATGTTGATGGGCTGCGTGCGCGACGTGCGCGACGTGCGCGACACGCTCGACACGCTCGACGCGCTCGACGCGCTCGCCGCCCGGCCCCTGCGCACGACCGACCACACGTTACATATCCTATACGAGTAGCAGTGCTGGGCCCCGCGGGCGAGCGGGCGGAGGGCGGAGGGCGGTACCTGTGCGCGGGCGCGGGCGAGTGCGGCGCGGGCGCGGGCTGCGTGGCGGCGCTCCCCGCGCCCCCCGCGCCGCCGCCGGCCCCGCCCCGCGCGCCCGCCACCACAGAGTCCGAGCTGTCGCGCATATACATACACACGCTTATTGATCGCCCCACCACACCGGCGGCGTGGCCGCGCGATCGTATACACTACACACCTTAATTATTCATCGTTTGTTCTAGGGCTCGGCGTAGCGGAACATCAATCGAACTGCCCGATACTCGTGGGAACTCTCTTCCTACTTTGACTCTTTACTTCTTTAATTAAATTTGTCTGGGGCCCAAGGTAGCGTAAATTCATGACCTGGGACTTACCCTACCTTCACTGGGAGGTGTCTTTGCAGTTACCTCCGTTGATCCTCGCTTAGAGGAGTTGCGGGGGAAGAATGGTGAGGAGGCGGGAATGCCCGATACCGCGTTGTACAGTGCCTACTGGAGAAGTTGCTCGGAGTGTCGGACAAAATCGTTTGTATTCGTAAAAGTGAAACGAAGATATCGCAGTATTGGAGCAGACCGAAGTGTCTTCCAACAACCGACACGCCGAGCACTGCGCGTGGGGACCGGGCCCGCCCCGGAGGGACACGTTGACACCGTGAAGCGGCGAGACTACATGCTTGGGGACCGGCGTCAAGGGAGTTTACAACTTTAGGGCGTTTTAGAGTTACGGGCACTATCGTAGTGGGGGGGGGGGGGATGTCTAGTCAGTACCTGGACTTGTGCAGGTCCGGCTGGTGGTGCGGCTGCGAGTGCGGGTGCGAGGAGGCGGAGGCCGAGCCGCTGCGCGAGCGCGGCCAGCTGTCCGCCGTCTGCAACCACGCGTAGGTCAGGTCACACAGACAGTATATAAGTATGGTATTCTGCGCGGCTCACGCGTTTCCAACAACGCTAATAACACTGATAACTTACAATATCTCAATAAGGACCGTCTAGGCATTAAAACCTGTCGTAAATATTGAGAGATAGTCCCGACACGGGCTGTATGGCCTATTGGGGCTTCTCTGGACACACACTGTCGTTCCATAGCGCACGCTCTGCCCATATACTCGTATGAGTTGTGTTAGAATTAAGAAATTAAGAAACTCTACGAATGTTATGTATCGTGCTGTAAGAGAGTCATATTTAGAGCTCCAAATGTTATAATCCAGTGTCTGTACGTGTGGCACTGACCACGTCCTGCCGCGAGTCGCCGATGCCGCTGGAGGAGGAGGAGGAGGGCGGGGCCGGGGGCGGGCCGGCGGGGGCGGGGCCGGCGGCGGGGGCGGGGGGCGCGCCCAGCAGCGCCGCCAGCTCCTGCAGCGGCGTCTCCGACAGGTAGTCGCGGTTCAGCTGGACACACACACACACGAATTTATTTACACATTTTATTTCTATGTACACCTCATACCATGAAGCAAAACTATTTTTCGCACCTCATAAGTCATCTCAAAGTTTTTACCTTCATGACTGAGAATTTAAATTAGATAACAAATGCACAGTGACTTATGGAGGTGCGAAGTGGGGGAGGGAGGGGGTGAAGGGGGAGGGAGAAAGGGGAGGTGTGAGGAAAGTCGTCATGGAAGTGTAGGGGCAAAGTAGTGAGTAAAGTCGGAGTGGGAGCGGATTCTGTAGTTCACGCGAGCGGAGCTGCGGGCACAGCTAGTAGTAAATAATAACATGAATTATAACAACGTCTCGAGTGCAAGGTGTGCATTAGGTGTGTGAGTGTGTGTGTGTGTGTGTGCGTGTGTGTATGTGTGTGTGTGTGTATGCGTGTATACCTGGTTCTGTATGCGCATGACCCAGGCCACGTCGCCGGTGGGCGAGCGCACGTGCACCTCGGCCCACGCGGCGCACCAGCACGGGCACGCGCCCCCCGCGCCCGCGCCCGCGCCCCCCACGCCCGCCACGCCCTCGCCCCCGCCGCCCCCGGCGCCCACGCGCCACACGCCGCCCCCGTCCTCGCCCTCCTGTACCAACGCAACAAACACATACATTACACAATCATCATCATATCAGGCTAGACATGGGCCTTCCCCGATGACCGCCCCCACACCCGGTCCTCCGCCCTCCGCATCCAGCCGCCACCGGCCACCTTCGTCAGGTCGTCGGTCCATCTGGCGGCGGGGCGTCCCACGCTCCGCGGTCCCGACTCCAGAACTCGTCTGCCCCCCCAGCCGTCGGTTCTGCGACAGATGGGGTCCGCCCCCTGCCACTAATTCTTTCGGCTACGTCGGTTACCTTCGGTCTCCGTCTCATCTCTTCATTACGAATCATGTCCTCCAAACAAACCCCGAGCAGAGCCCACTCCATAGTACGACATTCCTCAAGTCTTTTGTCAGTGACGTGCGGCGCGAGAGAGCTGTGTGTAAAATGATTCGTAATTACGAGGCCACATCCGGATGTGGCATTGATTGGGGAAGGCCTTTGTCCAGCAGTGGACGTCTAAGGGCTGACATGATGATATTTTATTTATTTTCATAAATTCCACAGCAATTAAAAAACAATATTAATCTAATTTATAGTTCTTACTACCAATAACGGATTTACAATATATATATCTGGTGTGTGTGTATGTGGGGGTGGGGGTGTGTGTGGAGGTGTGTGTGTGTGTGTGTGTGTATTTGTACACATACTATACAGGGTTACAGGAAAAGTCGTGCTAGATCCCTTAAGGGTGTGGAGCACCCATCATTTCTGACTTATTTCACTATGAAACACCCTACCCTAAACTTAACCCTTTTCGAGATATTCGACTTTTAATTTTTTTATTGAAAATTGCTGATTTTTAGGCTACTACATTTATTTTTGTTTATTTTGTGTATCTTATTATTATTATTATTGCATTTTTACATGTGTAGTAAGATGCTTTAGGACGTCAATCATTAAAATAGTGCACAAGTTATTTGAATAGACCGTAGTAGACAAGTGAAAGAAAAGAAATAAAAAACATATTAGAAAGTTTATTTTTCTCTAAGGGATATCTAAAAAAAATATTATGGTAATTGTTCGGCAGATGTTTTTTAAAATATCTACGGTTCATCAGCTATCTAACGAGGTATAATAATGTAGGGTTTTATTCAAATGCATTCAAAAAAATTTAGTTTCATAGGCGACAGTGGAGAAGAAAATGTATACTTAGCCCTAAAAAGTAAAATAAAACAATAGGTAAGCATGAAATGCCATTTATTAAAGGTTTTCTCACAACTTTTTCTTTTTCTACAGTTCATGTTCAACATGGCCGCCTCTATTTCTAATACATTGTCGCATCCTTCTACGGAGACCGGTCTTCACTACGCCAGTGGTCAATGTGGTCCTCATTTTATTTGCTGCATCCACAATCCTTTCTCTTAAGTCTTCCACAGACGAAACTGGATTCGGCTCGCTGTACACGAGACTTTTCATGCAGCCCCACACATGAAAATCCATGGGGGTTAGGTCCGGACTTCTTGCTGGCCATGGCAATGGCCCACCTCGTCCAATCCATTTGTTTGGATAATTTGTGTCCAGCCAGTCTCTGACACTTCTCCTGAAATGGGCAGGGCAGCCATCGTGTTGGAACCACATGTCCCTGATCAGGTTGAGTGGCAGATCATCCAGCAAAAAAAAGTCGAGAAAAAGAGCAAAACGATATCGCATCTACTATGTACGAAGCACAAAAGCAGACTGACAACCAAAACAATGTTTCCGGTTGTATTCCCAGTCCTAGCCGGTGTCTACACATTTTTTCTTTCATTCGTACCTACATAAATCGTCACTTGTCTCGCTCGCACGGTGCGTCTTAACTTGAAGGACAATAGGCGTGGGACCGTTAGAACTGCTACCTGGAGCGTCCCAACTACTTTTTTTCCACGAAATGTAATACAAACCCTAGATTGTTACACCTCGTTAGATAGCTGATGAACCGTAGATATTTTAAAAAACATCTGCCGAACAATTACCATAATATTTTTTTTAGATATCCCTTAGAGAAAAATAAACTTTCTAATATGTTTTTTATTTCTTTTCTTTCACTTGTCTACTACGGTCTATTCAAATAACTTGTGCACTATTTTAATGATTGACGTCCTAAAGCATTTTACTACACATGTAAAAATGCAATAATAATAATAATAAGATACACAAAATAAACAAAAATAAATGTAGTAGCCTAAAAATCAGCAATTTTCAATAAAAAAATTAAAAGTCGAATATCTCGAAAAGGGTTAAGTTTAGGGTAGGGTGTTTCATAGTGAAATAAGTCAGAAATGATGGGTGCTCCACACCCTTAAGGGATCTAGCACGACTTTTCCTGTAACCCTGTATATTGTATGTGATTAGATTACATATATTATTGATATCAAAATATATGCTGAAATATGTTCAAGTTTTCCCCCCCCTGCCATCCCCCCCGTGTGTAAGTAGTGTACCCACCATCTCCTTGCAGAACCGCTCGTAGCGCTGCGTGAAGTTGAGCAGCGCCTCCATGACGGGGTCGGGCGGCTTGCTCTCCGCCGAGTTCTGTCTGCACACAACCAAACGCGCGCGAGCGCACCCGTTAGCCCCTCCCCTCACACACATACTGGCCGTCGTTAGCCCCCTCACTCACATACTGACTGGCCACACGGACAGTTCTACACTGTAACTTATAAAATGTATTACAAATGTACAAGAATAAATATAAGTTGAAACGCTGGAATATTAAATTATAGTGCGGCAACAGAAGAAGACTAATTTAACGAAGCAAGAAATGTCTGTGAAAAAGGAGTAATTAAACAATATAATTCTATCTACAAAAAAAAACTTCAATATTATTTCTATATGACATATTTGAAGAAATTAGTTATAAACTCTTTCTACCGTGCCTACTGTGTCGTGTAGATCTACTAGTCTACTGTGTAGATGTTGACAGCAAGGAGACGAGGCGGGGAAGGAGGGGTGGAGAGAAGCAGACGGGGCGCGGGTGAGACACACACATACACACTACACCAGAGGGGGGGTAGAAGCTGGCGTGGTGCAACAAGCAGGCGCGGGGCGGCATGCTGCGTGCGGCGGGCGGGGGCGGGGGCGGGGGTGAAGGGGGCGGCACCTGGTGGTGTAGCCGCTGGAGGCGGGCGTGGCGGGGGCCGCGGGGGGCGGCTGCAGCTCGGCGGCCGACAGCGACGAGGACGTGTCGGTGCTGCGGCTGTGCTGCAGCGAGTGCTTGCTGTACCTGCCCGCACGCACGCACACACCGACACACGGCGTCACACAACGTATGTACACACACACACACGCACACAGTCGCAAGCTCGATGCGGCACACGACATGCGGCCATTAGGAGCACATAACATTAAAAGAGGTCACAAACGCGATGTGGCCGGGGTGCAGGCGCGCTACACACGGTCTCGACACAACCTGCGCCCGGTGCCGTTCTCTTTCAATGTTCTGTGGTGAGGTTGGGACCAACACGCCGCATCGAGCTGCTGTCTCGCTCGCACGGGAACGTACCCATACCTACTACATGACCCGTTCAGGGGGGGTGGGGGGGTCTTCAAAATACCACGCTTGGTCGCAGGGGTGGGGTTAGGTTTTCGTAACGTACTCAATTTCCTCTATAGGGAAATCTCACGCTTTTTCGAGCTATATTCAAATATATGGCGCACAGATTTTAGCGCTTTTATTAAACTCGCAGGTGGCACGGACGTAGCTGATTGAAAGCTGACAGTTTTCTTCTTGCTAATATTTTTTTCACTTGTAATTATAGGGATGCACGCACTCTTGTCGTCACGCGGCAAGCGCCGTGTTAATAAAGACAAATATGAGCAATATTTTTTTCTTTTAACTCTCTGTTTGCAAAAATTTGTTTAAAACCATATTTATGCATTAAATTAAATTAAATAAAACTTTATTTCAGACAATAATTAGTCCATAATTTTGTTAGTGTGTTAGTACGTGAAAACTAGAGGGGGGGAGGGTGGGGGGGGGGGGAGTGGCGGTCATACTACGGGTGATCACAGAGGGGGGGAAAGAGGGTTAAAAAAAAAATGGGTCACGTAGTGTGGGTACGTTCCGTAAGGATACTCGAGTGAGCGTCCAAATACTGACGTGTCCCGTGTCCCCCGGTATTTGTGACGTCACCCGAGCACTCTCGCGCCGAGTTGTCAGAGAGCGAAGCAGAAGTCGTTGCCAACGGACGTCAGGAAGCGGACGTCGCCGGCGGTCAGTCACAGAAGCAGTTTTAAGTTTGGTTACTTCCACGGGGTTAGTATATATATGAATGTGTATTAGATTTCGTCGGGAGTTATAAACATATGAACAAGTTTGCCCTCAAAATGTACTTAGAAAAGTCAAAATGGCTGCCATTTTATAAAAATGGCGGCCAAACTTTTCATACAAATGAAAAGTCTATTTCTATACCATAACCAAAAGCGCTAGAGGAAAATTGGGAGTCAAATGCATTAAATTAACAACAATATCGTGACATTATACAGTGCATAAATATAGTTTCATATATTTTTTTTATGTGAAGCCACATGGAGGATATATTACACATGTTTCCCTGTTCAAACTATTTGATTTCCAAATAGTTTATATCTAGCGACTTTAGTTTTAAAAGAGAATTATTCATACTTTTTTTACTTAGTAAATGTTGGCCTCGAAAACTTGTAAGGGGACTTACCGTTTGACTTCTGGCGCGGCGGCGGGCGGCTCCGCGGGCGGCGGCTCCCCCGCGCCCGGCCCCGGCGGCTCCCCCGGCGGCTCCCCCGGCGGCTCCCCCGGCCGCTCCCCCGGCCGCTCCCCCGGCGGCTCCCCCGGCGGCCCCTCGGCGCCGTCGTTCAGCTGCACCTGGCCACACGACACACGACACACGCCCCTTGTACTACGTATCACACTCGTGGCGAACACAATGAGCTATAAATATACAATTTGTAAGATAACAATCTGGTCAGAGACTGTCAGCTGTAGAGCCTGTGGAGAGGAAAGCGAAACGGTGAGGCACCTGCTGTGTGAATGCAATGCGCCAGCTGCGAGGCGAATGAGTGTCCTGGGTGTGGCTTTTCCAGAACCCAAGGACTACAGGCTTCTGCCCCTTAGCTACATAATAGAGTTTATGCAGCGAACTGTGGGGAACGGAAGCACAGCATAGACAAAGGGGCTGACACAAAAGATCCCACAGGGTCGACGTGTCGCCGGGCGTGCCTGGCCGTCTATTAAAAGATAAGATAAGATAACAATGTGACGTACCTGCACCAGCGGCGGGGTGGGCTCGCCGGCGGCCGGGGCCGGGGCGGGCGCCGGGGCCGGGGCGGGGGCGGGGGCGGGGGCGGGGGGAGCGCTCTCCGCGTGCTGCCGGCACAGCGCCAGGCACCTGCGGACGCGACACAACACGAGTGACGACACGCGGGGCCGCACGCGCGGGGCCGTACGCGCGGGCGAGCGCTCCAGGGGCGGGGCGAGTCGCGATGCGCTCCCTTGCACGCGCACGTGTCGTGTTGGATCATTACAGCGGCGCCCCACGCTACGCTACACCAGAGTGGAGTGCGCGCGCTGGTCATCATACAACACGCTCGTACATGCCTTAGGTACCACTGGGACGCGTCGCGACACGAGCCCACACTGTAGCACACCCCCGACGTGCCATACAAGCGAATGGATTCAATTACTTCCTCCTTCTCCCTCAAAGAATTTTATTTAAGTCGCAGGGTTGTATCCAGATGGAACAAATTGCCAGAATCCGTTGTATCTGCCGCATCAATAAACATGTTTAAGAACAGACTGGACAATTTCTTAAAAGAAAATAATCAAGTCGACTACTGATATGGAAGCTCCTTTACATTTAAAATACAGACAGGGACAACGTTGTACGTCAACACATAAGTGCTTCTCTTTCGTACTACACAGCGTGTTTAATTATGCGTGTTTATTAATAATTATTAAGTCGCCCGACTATAAACTGCGGGGAGGTGAGTTTCGCTTGTTTACTTAGCAATATTTAGTGCTATCTGCGTGTAGTATTAACCCCGCTAGTAGTAGGTGTGTGTGTGATGTGTGTGTGAGTGTGTGTGGTGTATGTGTGTGTGGGGGTGGGGGTGGGGGGTGTGTACCTGTCGCATAGGCCCTGCTTGAGCGAGTTCTGGTGGCAGCCGGACGTGGTGATGGTGATGAGCTTGTGCCCCACCAGCCACGTGCCCGACTGCCCGCCGCTGAACAGGAACTCGGACATGTCGCTCCTGGCAACACGAGAACACACCACTATGGAGCACACGTACACACACACTTATACGGTACATATAGATTCAACTGTTAAAGAGACAACATCTGTCATCATCAGGTTTTTTTTTTTTGTATTTACTGCAGGAGCACAACCCTCTCTCATCTGCCGGAGACATTCCCGCCTCCTCACCATTCTCCCCCCGCAACTCCTCTAAGCGAGGATCAACGGAGGTAACTGCAAAGACACCTACCAGTGAAGGTAGGGTAAGTCCCAGGTCATGAATTTACGCTACCTTGGGCTCCAGACAAATTTAATTAAAGAAGTAAAGAGTCAAAGTAGGAAGAGAGTTCCCATCTGCCGGAGACAGACGGAGAATTTGGCCTACACTCCCCGCGCTGGCCAGACGGGTTGGGGAGGCCTGATTGATGTTTTATAATGTATTCCCTTAGTCGCCTTGTACGACATCCACGGGAAGAGTTGGAGTGGTCCTATTCTACTCTACCGGAATCCACATCAGTCATCGTTCGTCAATCTGCATTGGTGAAATATTTAGTTAAATATATTGTTTTTTGAGAGAGAGGTTGAAACGATTGAATATTCACACTTTAGCAGGCTTTCTCTCATGTTTAATGTAGTATGTACGTTGTTGGATGTATACACCTATATGTGATAGTACTTTATGCACCAAGTGCCTGAAAAGGTGTACATTGGATTGTAGGTACTTTTAAAATAATAATACAACTTGTAAGTGGTTGGGGTGTGTGTGAGTGTGTGGAGTGTGTGTGTATGGGGGGGGGGGGGGGGGGGTACCTCTGCGGCTTGACGTTGCAGGGCGTGTGCGCGTACCGCGCCAGCAGGTCGACGCACGTCTCCGTGAGCTCCACGTGGAAGGCCGCCGAGGCCGACGCGCCGCGCGCGCCCCCAGCCGAGCCCCCGCCCCCGCCCCCGCCGAGGGGCGTGCGGCGGGACCCCTGCGCGCGCACACATATTACATGAATAGACTAGTGTCACCAGACGATTATTTCTTAACTAATAATGGTATACAAAAAATTTAAACTGATATAGCTACTAGGTGTCCTGATGTTAAAAAGGATGTACCTTAAAGTGAAAAAAATGGTACCCGAACAAAAGCGATTTTTTTCCATTAGGGCTTAGTTATATCTTTTTCAGCAACAGGGCACCAAGTAATTCGAGTATGTATGTTATACTCACTAAACTAAACATGCACTGATTGTAACAATTAAATTAAATCATATAGAAAGTTTTCGAGGAAAACGATAATATAGCAGTCTAAATAAAAAAAAACCCGCGTTATTTACATAAATAAAAAAAAAATTATAGAGAGCTGTGAATTAATGTAATAACAAGAATGTAACAGCTGAAAGCATTTTTAAATACAAAAAAAATTAGAATAAGAAACGAAATACATTTTTTAGTGTTTAACGTTATAAGGGTGTGGCGAGGAAGCTATGAGGGGGCGGCGAGGAGACTGCAAGGGGGCTGTGAGGGGGCGGCGAGGAGGCTTAGAGGGGGATGTGAGGTCAGGGGGCGGGGAGGACACTGCGAGGGGGCTATGAGAGGGCGTCAAGGAGGCTGTGAGGAGGCAATGAGGGGGCTGCGAGGCGGCTATGAGAGGGCGTCAAGTAGGCTGTGAGGAGGCAATGAGGGGCTATGAGAAGGCCATGGGGGGCGGCGAGGGGGCTGTGATGTGGCTGTGAGGTCATAAGGGGAGGAGGCGAGGAGGCTGCGAGGGGGTGGTACTGACCAGACTGGAGCTGCGCTGTCGGTTGGAGGAGTCCTCGTTGCCGTGCGCCGCGGGGGGCGGGGGGGGCTGCGCGCGGTGCAGCTGCTCCTCGAACGGCATCAGGATGTAGTTGTGCAGCCCCTGCACAGTCGCACCACACAACGACACGTCACGGGCTGCACCACGCCAGGGGCAGGTGACAGTCATGGGACGGGACGGTTGTATATGTATAACATCTGTTCGCATCTTTTCATTGACAATTTGATGTAATAAATAATTACGTCATAACTAGACATGTCTGTGAGTTGTTAGCAGAAAGCGGTGGAAGAAGTAATGGGTATTCATAAGTGAAGAAAGTTTATGAAAGCAAAAAAAATGATGTTTTATTTTTGGTGTGAACAAATAGAAAAACATAATTCAATAGTTTCGATATGTGGATACTCATAGTCACCGACCCAGAAATCAACAGCGTCGGCCGCAAATAGTCGTACACGTGTATCCCACTAATATTACAAATGCGAACGTTTGGATATTTGGATGTTTGCTACTCAACCACGCCTCAACCACTGTACGGATCGGGGTGAAACTTGGCACACATATAGGTCAGCTCCTGGAACAGGACATACATACATAACGCTCACGCCTCGGGCCCAGAGGGGGAGGCAGACCCACCCCCCGAGCGAACCGGCACACTCTAAAAATAAAACGGAAGGTCCGACTGACGTGTATGATGAAGCGCACGAAGTTGGTCCGGTAGGCGAGGCGGCACTTGAGGAACCAGGCGGCGATGACGTGGTGCGCCAGCGAGACCACGTAGTGGTTGTAGCGCGACGGGTTGGTGTAGGGCAGCACGATGGCGAACACAGACATGTACTGGTCCTCCACGAACGACGCGTACGCGCGCGGCAGCCGCGTCAGCGCTGCACACACACACACACACACACATACACACACATACACATACATAGATTACATTTATTTATTTCACTTTTACATCTTAAAAATTCAATTTTACATGTCATTCTAATATGGGATCGTCGTAAAATAAAATAATGTATAAATTACAATGTCAACAATTCAAACAATGTCATAGTATATAACGTACTGTCTATGTCAGTATATAATATTAAAATAAAAATTTAAAAATACACTTGGTATTAAATTATCACAAATTAAATTAAACGTCGGAGGGCCCACCAATTTAATTTTTTAGAAAATTCATTTATGGAATAATATTCATTTCCAACAAAAGGTTTTTCAGTCGTCGACTAACATACACACATACACACCCCCACACACATAACTCGTTTACTTGCACAATCGAGAGTAATGTACACCTCATACCATGAAGCAAAATAATTTTTCGTAGCTGTGACTATGACATGAAAGTGACACTAATTGGTTATAAAATTAGATAACAGATGCACATTAAAATCATCTGTTATCTAATTTAGTAACCGATAGCGTCAATAATGAAGGTAAAAACTTTAGAGGTGAAACTATGAGCTACGAAAAATTATTTTGATGGCATGAGGTGGAGGTATTACACTCTTTATTTTAGATCTAACATGATTAACCTTGTCGGTATGGCAAAAGCTATGAGACTAATTTTTTTAAACTAATTTAAATTTTTGTCGTGTGAAACCACACGGTAGAGTAGAATAGGACCACTTAAACTCTTCCTGTGGATGTCGTACAAGGCGACTGTATTCCACATTATAAAACATCAATCAGGCCTCCCCAACCCGTCTGGCCAGCGCGGGGAGTGTAGGCCAAATCCTCCGTCTGTCTCCGGCAGATGAGAGAGGGTTGTGCTCCTGCAGTGGAGACAAAAATAACCTGATGATGATGATGATGAATTTAAATTTAATATTTTGTCAGCTAAATACTCATCAACTGTGTATCAGTAATTTAATTGTAATTTCTGTATCAGTAGATTTAGTACATACACACGCTGACAGTCACGTTTGACATTATCGTGCACAAGAGTTATACCATATCTGACCTTTAACTAATTCAAACGTAATTTGACGTTTTCACATAGATATTTTTTTTTACAATTAAATATGACATCACTGGTATTGTAAGCAATTGCATAATATATTTAAATCAGTAGAATAAGTTGCGTAATTTGTGAAACTTGATATAAAATGTTGTGCGTATATCTCAAAACACGTTTGCGTTTACGATTAAATGATTTGAGTGTGTGTATGTGTGTGAAGGTGTGTATGTATGTGTGTGTGTGTGTGTGTGTGTGTGTGTGTTTGTGTGTGTGTGTGTGTGTGTGTGTGTTTCGCACTCACTGGAGAGGAACTCCAGCATGGGGCTGGCGATGAGCTTGGTGTCGGACACTTTGGACAGGTCGAGCAGCACCTCTGGCAGCATGCGCACCATGGCCTCGCGCATCTCCAGCGTCAGCGTCGTCAGCGCCAGCAGGCACGGCTGCGGCTTGCGAAGCACTGCCGCCCCGACAGGCAAAAAACATACATAAATTAATTAAAAAAAAAGTTAAAATCACACTATTAAAGGGATTCTAAAGTTTTGCTTTCCTATAGTGTTGACTCCCCCGGGTCTGAAGTCCGGACGGAGGTATATACGCTGGGAATCCGGAGCGGACCTGCTCGCCTAAAGTTGTCAGAGCCGGTAGACTCCGACCGCGCATACCGGGTGACCCTTCCCGGTCCGACTGTCAGCTGTCGCCCGGACGCACCTCCGACCCGGTCCGGTGCCGGAGGGCGACGGACGAGGCGGGACGGACTCACCCATGCCGTACTTGAGCAGGCAGCGGACGATGCGGTACTGCGTGTGGTGGTCGAGGAAGCCGTGGTAGGGCGCGAAGGCGGCCAGCGCGGGCAGCGCGGCCGCGTGGAAGTCGGACAGCAGCAGGCGCGTGCCGGCGGGCGAGCGCAGCGCGTCGGGCGCGGGCGCGGGCGCGGGGGCGGGGGCGGGGGCGGGCGCGGCCAGCGAGCGGTCGGCCAGCGCGGCGGCCAGCGCGCCCGCCAGCAGGTCCACGTCGGCCGCGCGCCGGCCGGCGCACACGGCGCGCGCGCCCAGCGCCCAGGGCAGCGCGCGCACCACCCGCGCCAGCACGGCCCACTCCGTCTCGCGCGCCAGCGCCGCGCACACCACGCGCGACATGCGCCCCGCCGGCAGCACGCACGCGCCGCCCGCCGCGCCCCCGCCCGCGCCCCCACCGCCGCCCGCACCCCCGCCCGCGCTCTGCACACACACACACACACACACACACATGTACATTTCAAAATTTAATGTTAATAAATTTTTGGGCTGTGACTGCCACACCATGTCTCGTTTATATATGCTTGCCCAGGTAGTAGTGTGTACCTATAACTATGGTGTAATATATTGTTGTTTACTAAATAAAATATAATAAAATATGGATCAGTTCTACCGTAAGTTTAATAAAAAAAAAACATTGTTTAAAAATGTTTCGTTCGACAAAGAATGGGGATCAAAAAATAACCAGCATCGAGTAGAATAATGTGTAACTGTTAAATTCATAAACCACCGGGTGACGAACACCCGCGCTGTATGTAGGTGGTTAGATGCGTGTCCACTTTCTAGTCCTGGCTCTTGTTACCCATTAATTTGAAAAGGGACTAATTTGGAATACTTCGTATGTCTGCGAGGACAGTATTCTCTTCGAGGCAGTAGTGCGACAATAATATGCGAGACGAGACCAGTTCCACTTACCATAGTGGATGCAACATATACAGAAAAACTGGATGTTAAACAAAATAATGGAAATGTATAAAACTTGCACAAAGAGCGCGCAAATATATGTCGAATTTATTGGGCTGAAGATATGTTCAGGGGGCCGCTTGGTAGATTCGGGGAAGGTGGTGATGTCATAAGACATAAACTACAGCTTTACTACTTTTATTTCACTTCGATTAATCAGTAGATAGTTACAACATAAATAGAGAAACAGTGCGTGCGCCGTGCCGTCTGAATCCATACTCCTCGTACGCTGCGGCGAGTCTGTCTTTTAAACAGGCGTGCACCTGCGTTTAGTCGCAGTGGGGAAGCGGTGAGGCGGGCGCTACGCCGCGCAGGTGTTCACAGACGATCCGTCGGTCGTTTAACATCATAGTAGGGAAGCGATGGTACAATGTCAGCCATGTCACGAGTCCGCCGCCGTCATATATAATTATTTTAACTTTTAATTATATTTATTTCTGTAAATCGTAGTTCTACGCATAAATGAACCATCAGTGTGTGTGTGTGTAGTGTGTGTGTGTATGTGGAGTGTGTGTCGGGTGTGTGTGTGTGGAGTGTGTGTCGGGTGTGTGTGTGTGTGGAGTGTGTGTCGGGGGTGTGTGTGTTAGTTACCGGCGGCAGGTCCCTCTGCGGCGGGGGCGGCGCGGGCCCGCGCGGCGCCAGCGGCTCCACGAGCAGGAAGGGCGAGCAGCGCGGCCGCACGCGCAGCGCCGCCGCGCCCGTGAGCGGCGCGCCGCGCTCGTCGTAGCAGAACCCCACCCAGTTGAACTGGTTCGCGCGCAGCCCGAACAGCACGTCGAAGATCTGGGGGCACGAGCGCGAGCGTTGAGGCGGGGCGGGGTGGGCGAGGGGTGGGCGCGGGGCGGGGCGGGGCGCACTCACCATGATGCGGATGTCGGGGTGGTGGTGCAGCAGCGCGGGGCGGCGGTAGTGGCGGTCGAGGTGGTCGAGCAGCACGAGCAGCGCGCGCGCGGCGTGCGCGGGGGGCGCGCGGGGCAGCGCGGCGTGCACCACGTCGGCGAGCGCCGCGGCCGCCGCGCGCAGCCCGCCCGCCTCGGCGGCCGCGTCGGCCGGGACGCACACGTCCGACACGTACATGTCGAAGGGCCGGTTGAGGATGCGGTCGAGCAGGTCGATGAGGTCGGTGCAGGCGTCCGAGGCGGTCGCGCACGCCAGCCGGCCCAGGTGGCGCGCGGCGGCGGCGCGCACGGCCGGCTCGGCGTCCTGCGCGCACGCGGCCAGCAGCGGCACGGCCACGCGCTCGGCCAGCTCGTCGCCGTAGGCCGCGCGGTGCCGCGCGCACGCCGCCAGCACGCCCGCCAGCGCGTGCAGCCGCACACCCGCGCGCGCCTCGCGCCGCACGTACCGCTCGCCCAGCGCCAGCATAGCGCCCACCCACCCGCTGGCCGCCGGCGACAGCGCCGCCGCGCGCATCGACACCACCCACATCGTGGACGCCTCCTGCGCACACCGCACCTCGGTATCAGCCTCGCGCCTCGCGCCTCGCGCATCGCGACATACGACACAGTACGGACGGCGCCCCACGCACCGGTCGCGCGTGGCCGCAGCTGTCGACGAGGTCCAGCAGCGCGGCGGGGTCGCCCGCGTACTGGCCGGCCGCGTGCAGCTGCTCGATGCTGGTGATGAGCGCGTGCAGCTGCGAGTGCAGCAGCTCGTTGCGCGGCTCCAGCTGCTCTGTGGGCACAAGAGTGGGGGGGGGGGGGGGGTTAGTGCGTGCGAGGCGGGGCGGGGCGCGGGGGGGCACGGCGGGGGGCGCGGGGCGCACGTACCGTCGTGCTGCAGGGCGGCGCGCAGGGTGCGCAGCAGCACGTCCCACGCGGGCTCGTGCAGCTCGAGCGGCTCGGCCGGCGCGCGCGCCACCAGCGCGGCCAGCCCCGCCACCACCTCGTACGTGACGGCCGGCACGCCGCACTGCACGGCGCGCAGGTAGGCGGGCAGCACGGCCAGGTATGACGCGCGCAGCGTGGGCACGCGCTGCGGGCCCCACAGCGCCATCGTCACGTAGAACACGGCGCCGCGCAGCACGCCCGCCCCCGCCCCCGCCGTCTCGCCCCCCAGCCCGGCGCGCATCAGCTGCACCAGCTCGTAGAGCGCGGCGTGGCCCGTGTCGGCGGCCAGCACGCAGCGCATCACCTTCCAGCTGGGCTGGCAGTGCTGGTCCGTGTTGACGGTGGCCGCCAGCGCGCGCACCAGCCGCGCCATCGCGCGCCGCGGCAGCAGCGAGTACGCCAGCACCGCCTCCAGCAGCGCCAGCGCCGAGCCCACGGCGCCGCCCCCGCCCCACACGCACGCCTCGCACGCCTCCCTGTCGGATGAAGTCTTATTTTATTTGTTTATTCAAGGAAGATTTACTGCTTTGTTTAAGATAAAAATAGATACAGTAGTACAATCTCTAAGCGGATAATAAATATTCGCACATTGGCGTCTAGTTTTGTTCATTAAGTAAAGACATATGGAATAATATAATGTATAGATACCTAGATAAACGAAGCAAACAGATACAATAGAATTATGAGTAGAGTAACAATAGACCATAATTATAAATAACAACAACAACAACAAAAAACAACAAAAAGTGACCATATAAACATTAACAATTATACAATGTTAAAAATTAAACAGAAGAAATGAACGTAAAGGTAAAGGTAGTGATAATGAGTTCAAGACTGGAAATATTGTTCAGCGAGTATACGCCTGGCAGGTGCCGTGCTTGTGCAAAATAAGTCAATATTTAACTTCGTAACGCATACAACACACCGGTCCCCTGCGCCAGTGTCTAGACACCAAGTGACCTACAACAACATTGCCATCAGCTGGGAAACCGTCTAATTTAACTTTGGGAGTATATCCAGTTCGGGCATGGGGTCTCCATGGGTGACCAATTTAATAAAATACCATCGTTACCTCCAGACTGATTCTTTTTCAATACCTAAGGCAACCTATAAGTATAGGGATAGATAGAATGGTGGTGGGAGCGGGCACGTACTTGACGATGCCGTAGACGATGTGCTCGTCGAGCGCGTTGGCGTTGAACTTCACCACGTTGATGACCAGCTGCAGGAACTCCGGCAGCGACACCGCGCCCCCCGCGCCCCCCGCCACCACCGGCAGCCACGCCAGCAGCAGCGACCCCATCTGCAGCCAGCACACAAACACTACGGTTACTGCACGCCAAAGTCAATAGTTAAAGGGACGAGTATAACAGAGCAATAGACCGACCTCCTCCTCGAAACAGGAGATGTTCTTGCCGGAGTCAGTGAGCGCCTGCAGCAAGCGGAAGCGCAGCTCGGCGTCGGCCTCCAGTCCGGCCCCCGCCCCCGCCCCCGCCCCCGCCCCCGCGCCCGCGCCCGCCGCCGCCCCGGCCGCGCGCGCGCGCTCCAGTAAATACCGGAACAGCACGGTGCGCAGCGGGGACGCGCCCAGCCGGTCCGCCTGCGCCTCGGCCGCCGCGCGCCACCAGCCCAGCACGGCCGCGCGACCCTCCCCGCTGCCCCCGCTACCCCCGTGCCCGCCGTCCTCCAGCATGTCGCGCGTCAGCCGCCATATCTTCTCGTACGTGCCCTGCACGCATACACACACACAATATATATCGATCATACGTAACTTAAGATAAAAAATTAACTTTCTAATAACACCAATAAACATGTACCATTTTAGTTACACCTTTTTGGGAAAAAATATTATTATTATAAATAATGTAAACCAATAAAGGCCATTTCTATTAAACATGGGAATGAAACTGCTGCATCTTCATTAAAATTTATAAACTCTTTCATAACATTTTCAGTAACAACCCGCGAAGAACTTTTTAAGTAACCAAGTAACAGACACAGAGCACAGAACAAACTACCTGAACAAATTATAACAGCTGAAAATGTTAACCAATTTAAAAACAGACTGGATAAATTCATGTGACAGCAAGAAAAAAAAATAGAGATGAGTGAATAACATGATATAAACAAAATCAGTTGCACAACTGCCTGCGTATAAACAATAATAATAATCTTCATCAGACCATTTCAAGGGTATTTTTAAGTTTGGAGCCAACATTTTGTGAAGGATATAGATCTTCGTGAAGGTGAACAAAGCTCAAGCTACCAAGAATACATATGGCTTAAAATAGAACCCATATGAAGTCTTCAATTTTTATAGCTCACCTTGCTCAAAGTGTGACACAAATCTGAAGTGATTGATTACAAACTGGTGTGCCTACATTGAGAATTAATTAAAAAATTTAGTAGTAGCAGGAGCCTGAGAGCACTGAGTTACATCCATGTATTCTATTTATTCAGTGTGTGTTAAATTAGACAAATCTTGTGTTTAAATCAATATTTGGCAAAGATATACTACGAGATGTGGGTTTTAATTTAATTCTGGAATTTTACTCAATGGAGTGGACCAAGTTTCAGAGTGTACAAAAGAGGGTATTACAAAAAAATACTGAAAAAATATGTAAGTATAAATTGGCCCTGACATGATCGTTTCAGTCGCTCTCAGCTCAAGCGGGCTAGAGAAACTTGACCACTCTTTTTCATAGTGCACTCTAATCGGATAATGATGTAAAATGGGGTGCAGGGTAACAATATCTGAGAACTGTAGTGTCATCAGGCGCGGACGGAGGCCTAGCAGTGTGGTGTGTAAGTTGCTTGCTTGCTCGCTTGGCTGGTTGGTTGTCTGACCTCCTGCACGTGCAGATGCAGCGCGCGCTCGGCGAGGTCCCGCAGCGCGCGCGCGCGTCGCGCCGCCGCCGCCTCGCAGCACAGCTCGCGCTCCAGCTCCGCCGTCATGCACAGCTCGCCGCCCGCCGCCGCCGCCCCGCCGCTGCCGCTGCCGCCACCTGCAACCGACACATAGCACCGGCCCATCAGCGCGCCGCCGCACCCCGCCCCTCGCCCGCCCCGCACGCCGCCCGCCCCGCACTGAACGCACCCTTCTTGTTGAAGAACACTTTTAGCTTGTCCTGCAGCGACTTGGAGTCCCGGTCTCTGGAGCTCATCTTGCGTTCGTCCGGCGCGCGCTCTCGCCCGCACCGAGCTGCAGCTTGTTCGGGCCACGCCGCCCACGATTACCTTACCTATGAGTATGGAATTGAAAGTAAAAAGACATATTTGTAAAAAAAATATCCTCTCTACCGCTCCTGCCTGCTTTGCTATTCACTGAGTGACAGCTCGGTCGCACGCAGCTGACAGACGCCGTCCATTGTTCTGACAATTCTGAACGAATTTTTTCTCGATTATATTATAGAAAAAAACGCGCTATTCCATCGAAATAGTTTAACGATTACAATATTACGGTTTCTTAAAAAATAATGAGGTGAGTGCGAGTGACAATGACACATACAAACAAATAAAGTAATTTTTATTATCCTGCATATTTCATATTTCCGAACGAAATTCAGCGCTAGCAACAAAAAATTTACACCTCTTTGAATCGTATCTGTGACAAAAACAGTGCTTTATGGAAGTCTCAATGGAAGTTGTTCTTTTCTCTTTCTGTAAAATGATTCATGTCACAAAATTATGTCCTGCAAGCAAGGATCAATTATTATTTATCAAACATACTTGATCCTAGCATGCAAACATCAGATGCAAATAGTTCAGTGTTTCCGATCTCGAATCGATCTTACGAAAATCTATTTTTTGTTAGTCCGATCTTCGATATTTTTATCGATCTTGGGCAAGATCGATCAAATATCTTTACATAATGGAGAGATCGGAGTTCGATTTTTCTCCTAATGTTGCACTCTCCAGCCTCCAGCGGCAGTTTAAGGAACGCGTGACAGACAATGCCAGGGGACTGTATATCCTAAGCAATTCCTTAATTAACTTATTTTCTGTGATTATGGTGTCCTATTCATTTAGTGAGTTTTGGATTGAGTGAATTGGGAACAGTGAGTGAGTTAAGTGATTGAATTGAATAATGTATTTTTCCTTTCTGTAATTATTAACCATAGAATGGGCGAAAAAGTACAATGGAATCGTTCTGAAGCAGGTATTTTCTTAATTCTATATGAAAATCGAATCGATTCGTAAATAGATCTTTTCACCAAATTTCGGAAACCCTATTTAATTTTTTTTTAATATAGTGTTTTACGGCTCTGGAACATCGGAAACCCTAAAACCTATAATGTTGCCAAAGGTAAATATTGTGTACGAATTTAGTAGTTTTAATTCTACTCAATGTGTTCAATTTACAACAGATGTAGTTGGGCGACACAGAAGTTTATGAAGAGTTTATGAGAGGACACAAAAGTAAATGAATACCAAAGAGAATGTCATCATATCAGCAATTAACGCCACGACACCGGTCTTCCGCCCTCCGTATAGAAGTATTATAGTAATTAATAAATACTCTTTCTAGACCCTATAAAATTCTCATATTTGTAATATTGTGCTACCTAGTCTCAATAAAGACCGTCTAGACATTAAAAACTGTCGTAAAGATCGAGAGATAGTCTCGGCACGGGCTGTATGGCCTATTGGGGATTCTCTGGACACACACTGTCATTCCATAACGCATGCTCGGCCTATATACTCGTATGAGTTTTGTTCGAATTAAGAAAGTGTGTAACTTGTCGTAATAATTAATATGTAAACAATATAAACAATAAACTCTTGGGCTCCGAATTCGCCGTGAATCAAAGGACTACAACCACCACCAGAAGTTCGAGATATTTGGTAATTAATATTGTCGATGGAACTGCGGTAAAGATGATTCAATTACCGGGCAATAGCTGTAGCAATAAGGTAGGAATAGAGTGAAGAGCGGAGCGGACGGAGTTGTATGTATACGATCCAGTTAGATCACATCAGTGTTGAAGTTAGATGAGTGCCTGGTCGAAGTGCAATTAAAGTTTATTCACGAAGTCAAAGTTGAAAAGGATACAAATTAAATTAATAAATGCCTACCTTATAAATGTTTGTTTGTTTGAAACGAGTGCAGCAGGTGCGTAAAATGCACTCATTAACTTATATGGGCTGTATGGCCTATTGGGGCTTCTCTGGACATACACTGTCTGTCGTCATTCGTATGCGCTGTGTTAGAGTTAAGACAGTGTGTAAATTGTTATAATAATATGTAAACAATAAATAAATGTGATTAATTAAAAGATTGCTGCCTCTGCCAAAAATATGCGAAAAAGATGGAACTGATAGCGGTGAAACCGTATAGTGTGGACCTAAGGACCTAGGATCAAGTATCAAACACTTCATACTGAACTGTTTAATACTAGATCCTAGTTAAGGACTGTATGCAGCAAGTGCAGGTGCGGCACACGACACGTCACTGGCAGCAAAGAGGTACTATACAGTGTAGCGTGTAATGCCAGGTGTGTCATTTTTGATCTAAGTTTTATATAACTTACGAGATTTTTTTTAAAATATGAGTCAATCGTGCAAAAAGCTTAAACTGCTTGCAAGACGAGTAACATGTAGGGCGGTGGTGTATATCTGCGTGGGCAGCGCGCTGGTCGCGGCGTACTACGCGGCGCGGGCGGCGGGGGGGCTCCGCCGGCCGGTGCCGCGGCCGCTCCACGAGCACCAGCTCAACCGCTCGGCAGCGCCCGCGCCCGGCGGCCCGGCGGCGGCGGCGGCGGCGCGCCTGCGGCAGCTCGTGGAGCGGCTCACGTACGAGGAGTGCGAGATCCTCAACTGGAGGCGATTCGGGCCGGTGCGGCGCGACACCGCGCTGGTGGTGGTGCAGGCGCACGGCGCCGCGGGCCGCGCGCGCCGCCTGCGCCGGCTCGTGGGGTCGCTGGCCGCCGTGCGCCACGTGCGCGCCGCGCTGCTCGTGTTCTCGCACAGCTACTACGACCCCGCCGTCAACGAGCTCGTCCGCGCCATACGCTTCTGCAAGGTCATGCAGATCTTCTACCCGTACTCGCTGCAGACGCACCCCGACAGCTTCCCGGGGCCCGACCCGGCCGACTGTCCGCCGGCGGGGGCGGGGGCGGTGCGGCGGGCGGGGTGCGTCCCGCGCGACGCGCGCCGCGCCGAGCGCAAGCACCACTGGTGGTGGCAGGCGCGCCACGTGTTCGAGCGGCTCGAGTGGTCGGCCGCGCACCGCGGCATGGTGCTGTTCGTGGACGATCACGCGCGGCTCGCGCCCGACGCGCTGCACATGCTCGCCGCGGCGCAGCACGCGCTCGCGCGCTTCCCGCGCGCGCTGCTCGTCGCGCTCGGCCGCTCGCCCTCCCCCTCCCCCGCCGCCGGGCGCGACCGAGACCACGAGCTGCTCGCCGTGGGCGCGTGGAGCCCGGCCTACCGCGCGGGGCTGGCCTTCAACCGCACCGCGTGGCGGCGCATCGCCGCGCTCGCCGAGCCCTTCTGCATGCACGACGACTGCAGCTGGAGCCGCTCGCTGGCGCACGCGCTGCGCTCGCTGCCCGCCGGCCGCGCCGACATGGTGGCGTGCGTGGCGCCGCGCGTCACGTCCGCGGCGCGGGCGCGGGCGGGGGCGGGGGCGGGGGCGCGGCTGTTCCCCTCGCGGCCGCGCGCCGTGGTCGTGTGGGGCGCGGGCGGGCGCGCGGGGCGCGCGAGGCGGGCGGGGCGCGCGGGGCGCGGCGCCGGCGGGTGGGGCGACGTGCGCGACCAGCTGTTCTGCATCGACCCGCTCGTCAGCACGGGCCCGCCGCGGGACTACTTCGACTTCTCCACCGAGCGGCCCGCGGCCCCGCCCGCCCCGCCCGCCCCGCCCGCCTCACCCTAACATTAACTTTATTTATTTCATCACCATATTTTGTTTGGTTTTCAATCTGCTCTCGTAGTCTTGTATCCTTATTGTGTTGTGTATTTACATCTATGATTATTGCTTACTTTTTGATGTTTTAATAACTAACTATGAGCCTCATTCAAAAGTACGCAATCACAATTAGTTCTAAGGTTAAATGATCGCCCCCTGCAGACGTCGCTCCCTCTACACCGCTGTAGATCGCGAATGGTTCACTGTTTATCAGACATGGGCTCTTCTATAGTAACATAATTATTATCTTTGCTTTTACACACAAATCTCAATGATTACAACTGTTTAGGCAGGTTTCATACACAGATAGGTATACTACCGTACAACCTAATAACACGACATCAGGTTATTTTTGTCTCCACTGCAGGAGCACAACTCTCTCTCATCTGCCGGAGACAGACGGAGGACTTGGCCTACACTCCCCGCGCTGGCCAGACGGGTTGGGGAGGCCTGACTGATGTTTTATAATGTATTCCCAGTCGCCTTGTACGAGATCCACGGGAAGGGTTGGCGTGCTCCTATTCTACTCTACCGGAAACCACACGGCAACCTAACAACTAGCCTTCATTCTAGCATCGCTATCGTTTATGATGCAGTCGTTACTTGTCTGACGTAGTGATGTCTAAAGGTGTAGCCTGGTGGGAGTGGAGCGCGGGGGGGCGAGGGTGTGGCGGTTGGAGTGGCCGCATAGGCAAACGGACCGACGAAGGAACATTCCTAAGTCATTTGAGATGTATTTTATGAAACTATGCTGATAGACGCGGCATCACGTTTCCTGATCACCTGCTATCATCAGATCTGCTATGCTCTGCACTTCTCTGCTCGTTCGGTAGCTAGCACAGTGGATTCCGAAGAGAAATCTTGAGGATGGCGCGCTGAGCGCGTTAGCTCGACTGTTACAAGATAGGTAGGAGATTCGCCGCCCCCAAGATGTTACACAATAAAAGTACATTCATGTGTTGTTTATATTTACGTACTAGCTGTGCCCGCGGCTCCGCTCGCGTCTACTACAGAATCCGCTCCCCTTCCCACTCCCACTCCCTCTACAGTTCCAAATATCCAAACTCATCGTAATATGAATAGTACGGAACATCAGAAAAATATACTTCCTTGTTAAATTACTAATGTATTTGAAAACTAAAAATGTCCATAACTTTTGATCGAGTAAACCGATTGTGATCAAATAAATATGTTATTTATGTCGTTATGTCTATATGTTACTCCGAGTTAAGCCCTATGTTTCTGTGAAAAGTCCAACCAAATCGGTTCAGTAGTTTTTAAGTGATGCGTGCACAAACTACGTATCCTTAGACTCCCCAATTTTTTTATTGTAAATATACAAGTTTAACGTTCTTATTGGAGAATCTGTCGAACCTCGGTAATACCGTTATCTTCACGCCCGAAACAAAACTGAAGTTGTACAGTAACTTTATTTACACAACTGCCTCGTAATGAAGTGTGGCGAGTGAAAAATATACAAGTTTATATTATTACTTCTATGACACTAGAACAGTTCAAAGACAACACAGAAATGTGAAAGGAAAATACTAATTTAGGTGTTCAATAATTTATTTACATTTTGTATCATCCATCGTACATCGCTATCAATTTAACAATTAATTTGACTGAATAAGTTCAATGGCGGCTAATCTAGAAATAAATCGGCTTGCAAAGTTGTGCGGATCGACCTATAAAGTTAATGAATGGATCGAACAATAATGATCAATTATTTGCAATTAAATGAACAGTGGAGGTTCTGCGGCATATGTGGCAGTGGGCGGGCCACATATGCCGCAGAACCGACGGCCGTTGGGGCAGACGAGTTCTGGAGTGGAGACCGCGGAGCGGCACGCGAAGGGGGGGGATGCCCCGCCGCCAGGTGGACCGACGACCTGAAGAAGGTGGCCGCTACCGGCTGGATGCGGAGGGCGCAGGACCGGGTGTGGTGGCGTTCATTGGGGCCTATGTCCAGCAGTGGACTTCTAGGGGCTGACATGATGATGAAATGAACATGAAAGTTATATACTCTCGGTTCACGGTTGCCGTAAGTACTAGACTGCCGGGACCACCGCGCTTTTCTGGTCCACTGCCGGTGCTACGCGTAGTATCCTACTTCATGGTCCCATAGTGCTCGATTCGTGACCGCGGCCCTCAAGCTCGTGCGCACCAGCCGGCTAATGGCGCAGTCTTCTGTCGCAAGTGTCGTTACTGAGAGTCTCTTTCAGGGTGGAGGTGCGAGAGCTGGGTACTGGAGACAAATTAATAGGGTGCTACGTGTTATTATATTAGTAACAATCAATATTCGATTGGCCGTCGTCGGACCAGTCCTCCTTGATGAAGTCGGCGGCCCTCTCGCCGATCATGATGGAGGGCGCGTTGGTGTTGCCGCTGGGGACCGCGGGCATGACGCTCGCGTCCGCCACGCGCAGCCGCCGCGCGCCGCGCACGCGCAGCCGCGCGTCCGTCACGGCGCCCAGCGCGCACGAGCCCGCGTAGTGGTACTGCGTGGTGGACAGGCAGCGCGCGTAGCACCGCCAGTACTCGCGCGCCGCCTCGCCCCCGCCCTGCGCCCCCGGGCAGCAGGCGCACCCCGCGAGCGCCGGCCGCGCCACCGCCGCGCCCGCGCCGCGCAGCGCCGGCGTCCGCAGCACGCGCAGGAAGTGCTCGATGTAGTCCACCATGCGCTCCAGGTCGTCGCCCGCCGAGTAGTAGCCGAGCGTGACGCGCGGCGCGGCGCGCGGGTCGGCGCTGCGCAGCTCGACGCGGCCGCGCGACGCCGGGTGCAGCACGTTGAGCACCGTGAACAGCGTCTCGCGGTCGGCGCCCCCCACCGCCGCCGCCAGCGCCTCGCACACCTCGCCGCGCAGCCCGAAAGTGAACGCGCAGAACTGCAGCAGGCCGCTGGAGTTGGCCGGCATCACGAAGTTCTCCGACTCGTAGTCGGGGTACGTCTGCCGCTCGTCGAGGGCCGCGAAGCCCAGGAACAGGTCCCCCGGGAAGCGGGCGGGGTCGAAGGGCGGGGGCGGCGCGGCCGGCGCCGGCGCCGGCGGCCCTCGGACCGCCAGCACCACGCTCGGGTGGTCCTGCAGCGCGCGGCCCACGGCGGGCAGGTCGAGGCGCACGTCGATGCCCAGCGCGGCCAGGTGGTCCGCGGGGCCCACGCCCGACAGCATCAGCAGCTGCGGCGAGTTGATCGCGCCCCCCGACACGATCACCTCCCGCCGGGCCTCGATCGTCACCGTCCGGTCGCCGGCCGAGATCGCCTCCACGCCGACGGCGGTCATCCTCTCGTCGAAGAGGATCCTGGAGACGAGCGCGCCCCGGAGCACGTGCAGGGCGGGCGCGGGCCCGCCGCAGCGCGCGCGCGGCGACAGGAAGGCGTAGGCGGTGCTCTGGCGCAGCCCGCCGGCCAGCGTGAACATGGGCTGCGCGTAGCCCAGCGTGGCGCGGCCGTTGATGTCGAGCGGCGTGGCGTGCCCCGCCTGCCGGAACGCCGCCAGGTACTTGGGGATGGAGTCCCTCGGCTGGCGCGTCACGCCCACGCAGCCGGCCGTGCCGTGCAGCGCGCCCGTGGGCGAGGCCAGCACCTCCGGGTCCTCGAGCCGCTCGCTGCGCATGAAGTAGGGCAGCAGGCGCTCGTAGCTCCAGGCGGGGTCCCCTGCGGCGGCGGCCCACGCGGCGTAGTCGGCGGGGTTGCCGCGCACGTACACCATGTAGTTGGCTGAGCTGCTCCCGCCGAGCATGCGGCCGCGCGTCAGCCCCATCGAGCGCTCGGTGTGGCACTGCATCACCTCCTCGTCGCCGGACGACGTGTAGTTCCAGTCCTGGCGGGTGCCCGGTATGTACAGGAACAGGCCTGGCAGCTGAAACCGACGACATGCAACTTTACCTCAGATAATCATGGCCCGGTGGGCTTCTATACGAGTACTGCCCGCCCCGGCTCGTTGTGTACGAGAGAGAAAGACACTCACCACGGATTCTATCGGCGGGTCGTCGCCGGCCTCGACGAGCAGCACGCTGACGCCGGGCAGCTCGGCGAGCCGCGTCGCCACCACCGTGCCCGCCGACCCCGCGCCCACCACCACGTAGTCGTAGCTGGCGCGCTCTGCGCAACAACAACCGTTCGGCGTCACCACACCTCCATGTCCTAGCCCCCTCCCCCTCCCCCTCGCCCCGCGCGCGAGGCTCCCCCTCACTCACCGGGCAGGGGCGCGTGCGGCGGGAACAGCGGTGCCGTCAACTGCAGCGCGGCGAGCACGCTCAGCGCGCTCTGCGTCGCGCGGATCTGCGACACCACCGCCGCAGCTTCCATCGCCACCCGCCTGCAACAGACTAGTAGCACTCTGCTTGTGAGCCTCGCGTGGCATGCCTCCACCGACCGACCGACACATGGAAAAAATATTATATAAATATAAATATTGATATATAAAACAAGCTGGGCCCGCGACTCCTCTCTCGAAGACTACAGAATTAATTTAATTCCCCTATCCTCAGGATACAGGACTACCAGGCGTGGTGAGGGACTTCATTCTTATGTAATAGACATACTCGTACCACGCTCTCGCACGAAGCATTTTGCTTCCTCGTTCGTAATGCAAACTGCTAAGGAATGGAACTCCCTGCCAGCTTGGGTATTTCCGGACAAGTACAATTTGGATATTTCTAAAGGAAGAGTGAATAGGCATCTTCTGGGTAAGTGCGCTCCACCTTAGGCTTCATCATCATTTACCATCAGGTGAGACTGAGGTCAAGCGCAAACCCATCAACAATAAATATAAGATAACTGTCGTTATAGTACATTGTGTGCTGCAATTTGTAATAAATAAATTTAAACAAAGTTGAAAATTACTTAGTGTTAACTCCCTTCCCCCTGTGTCTCCCGCATCTACCTCCCTCAAACCTCTTTCTCTCTTACCTCGTCGCTCCGTCATCCATCGCAATACAAATTCATCGGACCATTTGTTACATACTAATGTAATGTAACTATGTGAGTTTTTGAAAACTATAAATTCGCAAACTTTTGATTTAGTTAGCCGATTGCGATGAAATAAAGCCTATATGTTACTGTCCTATGTTTTTCTGATAGCTCCATCAGAATCGGTTCAGTAGTTTTACGTGATGCGGGCACATACAAACAGAAAAGAATAAAAAAAATTGTGTTCTAAATATTTTCTATTACAAATCCTTTGACCCCCAAATTTTTTTTGCATACCTATATCTTCAATGTACAGACACGCGATGTTTACAATTTTATTTATTAGATAGATAGGTTCCTCCAATTACGAGATACTTGTTCAGAGGAGGCCAGAGGTGCTGAAAGGAAGGCCAGCTAGCTCTTACCGATCAAATAAGTATTCTCGAACTGCGGAAGATGTGCAAAGTGTGGTGCAAAGCCTAGGATTGGCGCATCACTGAATTGAATTTGGCCAAAAAACGCCACAAATACATACCAATTTTATTGTTAAACAAATATCACAAGCAGTGGATGTGAAGCGCCGCCGCACTCGCCGCCGGTTGAGGTGAGGTAACAGCAGCGAGCGGCGCGGTGTTTGTATGCTGTAGCACGCAGGTGAGACGGGAGTGTGGGCCGGTGACAGTGGCGGCGGGCCGGCGGCGAGACTGTGACGTGCGGGCGTCGTGAGGCGGGCTCTTAAACGCCAGCGCGCCGCGTCAATGTGAGCAACTAGTGTGCCGCACGCGGATTCACCTGCTATACCGATTACACTTTTTAAGTTCGCAATGGGCTCGATTCTGAAGGCACAACGATAAAATTTGACAGCACTAAAACTGTTGCTATCCTTGTCGCACAGTATTATGAAGATAAAGACGAAACCTGAGGACGAAACCAATTTTAGCGCTGTCAATTTTTTTAAAATGTGTTTTGTAAATTTATAAAGAAAAACGTATGTATTAGGTATTGATACTGCAGTCAATCATTTATGTAAGACCAATCATGTATAATTTTTATTAACACTACCCTCGTATTGTGTACACCGGGTCAAATGTAAATATGGGGCAAGCAAATGCAATCACAATGTTCATATATATGACTGCATGGAGAAAATAATTATTTAAGTTCGATTTAAGGTCCAGCAGACGACTCTGGTGGTCCTGGCGCTAGCCCAGGCTATTTGGGCCGTACGACTGGGTCCTAAGGGGGGTCCAGCTCCCTCGCATGATCACCATCTGTTACGCAGACGACACCATGGTGGCCGTGCGGGGGAGGGAGTACGAGGAGGCCGGGCGGCGGGCGGAGGTGGCGACCGAATTGGTCGTCGGCCGCATCGGCGCGCTAGGGCTGAGCGTGTCCCTCTCCAAGACGGAAGCCATCGCCTTCGGCACGCTTAGGAGGGTATGGCGGCCGGGGAGGGAGGACACGCTCCGCATCGGGGGGGAAAGGGTCCAGGTCAAGGCCAACATCAAATATCTTGGCCTTGTCCTGGACCGTAAGTGGGACTTCGGGGAGCACTTCGCGAGAATGGCTCCCCGAATAGTGGGGACAGCATCGGCCCTGGGCCGGCTGCTCCCGAATGTGGGAGGACCGGGGGTCCCTTGTAGGCGCCTGTTCGCGGGCGTCGTGCGAAGCATGGCGCTCTACGGGGCGCCGATCTGGGCAGACAAGTTGTCTGCCCGGAACAAGGGGCTCCTCCGACGGCCGCAGCGGGTGGTGGCCCTCCGAATCGTGAGGGCCTACACCACGGTGTCGTTTGCGGCGGCATGCGTCCTCGCCTGCACCCCGCCATGGGAACTCGATGCCCAGGTGCAGGTGGAGACCTACAGGACGCGGTCGGAGGCTAGGGCGCGAGGAGAACGCCCTAGCCCGGAAGAGGTGGCGGAGACGCGCCGAATGGCGGCGACGCGTCTTCGCGACAGGTGGAAGAACGACGTGGAGGACTCCCCCTATGGGACCCGCACTATAGGGGCACTCCTCCCGTCGTTCAGCGAGTGGGTGGGAAGGAGGCGGGGCGGACTCGGCTTCCGCTTGACGCAGGTAATGACCGGGCATGGGTGCTTCGGGCATTACCTGCACAATATCGGGAGGGAGCCGAGCCCGCAGTGCGCGGAGTGTGGCGCTCCTGACGACACCGCCCAGCACACCCTGGAGGTTTGCGGGCGGTGGGACCGGGAGCGCCTGGATTTGACGACGGCCCTGGGTGTGGGGGACCTCTCGCTGCACAGCATTGTCTCTTGCATGTTGAGCAGCGAAAGGTCGTGGCAAGCGGTGGCCTCCTTTTGCGAGAAAGTCATCTCGCAAAAGGAGGCCGCGGAGCGGGAGCGCGAAGACGATGTCAACGCACTCCCGCTCCGGCGTAGACGGAGAGGAAGACGGCGAGCAATTTTTGCCGCCCGCCTAAACCTCTAGTGGAGCCAGGTGGGTGAGGGACCCACACTGTGGTACGGCTCCACACCGTCTGGGGGAGGGGTCGCTGGCGTGGCGATCTTCAATGTATAGACACGCGAAGTTAACGATTTTATTTATTAGAAACCCCGGTGCTTCTTAAGTACTTATTTTATAAATAATCCAAATAAACGATTACCGAAACCTAGTTTTGCCTAAAAGTGCGCGATTATGTAATCATAAGGTGCACATTACGTGCGCAGATCAGGTTACGGCCCAACATAGTATATACAGAACTAATTGCTGGTATTTAGATTTCTATAATCAATTATATTCTCAAGCACCTCGTTTACCCGCCTCTGCCACCATTATGGTACTGCACAAGACCGCCTAATTATTTAATTACGCGTGCAATTATACATACTTGTATACATACATATCGCATCCGGCTGTTGTCGATAACTACTTAGGTATTGGAGGTACCTACATAGAGTTCGTTGGAGGCACCCAACGCTCGCACCTAAATAAAATAGGCAGGTACCCGACACCGTTTGGATGAGACGACATATTTCAAAACCAACGATCTCTATGTACTACTAGATGGAGCGTTCCAAATAATCGCTCTATTCCACGCAAGTAGCCACAACTCTTTCACATTCACAATGAAACTTGTGCAGTTACTACTCAGAACATTTAATTATTACTAAATATTGACATAATGTCAAAGAGATCGTTGAGCGTGACGTAGTTTATACTGCAATTAGGAGGCTCTTCAAATATAGACATGAACGAGTAAACATCATCTCATTTCACCCCGTCGCGACAAGCTGCAGCCCCAATATCACATGGCGAGTGTTACCTAATGGTTGGGAGTTTGGCATTTTTAGATGGTTTATTGATACACTCGTAGGTAAGACATACATACAGGTGCGTAGTAAACATAAACACAGATCCACTCTCAGTAGCTTCATTAGTAGTTGGACGACAAATAACGTCATCCATTGTTATTTATTTTAGTATACAAAGTGTATTTTGTCAAGTGTATATCTATATTACTTACCGACATTCAGTAGGTACACAGTACAGCCAGCACGAACAATAAAGACTAGTACGCACAGTGGGCGTCACTAATAGGTACCGCAGATAACATTTCCAAGACAATTTAAATGATCGATCACACAATATTTAAAAAAAAAAATCTTTTAATAGCAAGAAAATAAATGGAGTTTTCTAAAGAAACGAATCAGCCGAATTAATGCAATTCTTTAGAAAACTCTATTTATTTACTAAAAACTACATTTCAAAAGTATATGCGAATATTGTAATAAATAAAAACGTTAACTACGTGTCTGTACATTGTAAATATTTGTTCAAACAATATGTGGGGGGGGAGGGGGTAAAGATAAGGACCTATTAATAGAACCATAATGTGTACTGCACAAGTGTCAAAGTGAATGTGAACGAGTTCGGCTCCCGGAGCCGCAGTTGCGTGGAACAGAGCTATTGTTTGGAACGCTCCATCTAGTAGTACATAGAGATCGGTGGGTGCAATTCAGATTGCGATGAGTTAGAACTTTAGGACTACATTTGGAGTAGAAGTGAGGGAGGGGGCGGGAGTCGTAGCACAAGTTGGATTGAGAAATTATGAAATTAAGAATGTCAGCAGCTATTTCCGGGGGTTAGTTTTTGTGAAGCTCCTCCAACGACTGTACCTATTGTATCTGGCTGGCAGCAAATAAAACAAAATTTACAATAGAGACATAATACGGTAATAGGTACTTAACATATCCTACATCAATGGATATAATATTCGCAGTTAGCTTATTTAAACAGCTGTGGTCGCCTTCGCTCATGGTAATGTAATAAATTACATACATCGCTCAAACCAACATAGAATTGACTTCAAATACAATTTGATGAGGACCACTGTACACTTAGAGCCTTTAGAGAATGTAGACTGTACAAATACAATACACGATTGTCTGTCCGTACAGTCGACAGTGGGTGGGGAATGAGCGGCGACCGGGTTACAGGACCGCCGACGGATGAACGATGCTAGTGCTGCTGCGGGCTGAGCGATACTTGGCGATACGTACATTCGACGTTCCAGACTACCCCGCCTCACCCAGGCCATTCCTAGCTCGCTCCATCCACCACACTGTACACACTCGGCTTATTCGTTTTGTGCACTGTCGATCTCGTCATAAAGTCTGTGGGCGACAGGCAAGTTGTGAGTTGGCGGGCCATGGCTGACAAGGCAAGTTGTGAGTTGGCGGGCCGTGGCCGACTGGCAAGTTGTGAGCTGGCGGCCCGTGGCCAACAGGCAAGTTGACAGTTGGCGGGCCATGGCTGACAAACAAGTTGTGAGCTGGCGGCCCGTGACCGACTGGCAAGTTGTGAGTTGGCGGCCCGTGACCGACTGGCAAGTTGTGAGTTGGCGGCCCGTGACCGACAGGCAAGTTATGAACTGGCGGGCCGTGGCCGACAGGCAAGTTGTGAGCTGGCGGGCTGTGGCCAACAGGCAAGTTGTGAGTTGGCGGGCCATGGCTGACAGGCAAGTTGTGAGTTGGCGGGCCGTGGCCGACAGGCAAGTTGCGAGCTGGCGGGCTGTGACCAACAGGCAAGTTGTGAGTTGGCGGGCCATGGCTGACAGGCAAGTTGCGAGTTGGCGGCCCGTGACCGACAACTGCTAGCCGGCTGTGGCCAACAGGCAAGTTGTGAGTTGGCGGGCCATGCCTGACAGGCAAGTTGTGAGTTGGCGGCCCGTGACCGACTGGCAAGTTGTGAGCTGGCGGGCTGTGGCCAACAGGCAAGTTGTGAGTTGGCGGGCCATGGCTGACAGGCAAGTTGTAAGTTGGCGGCCCGTGACCGACTGGCAAGTTGTGAGTTGGCGGCCCGTGACCGACTGGCAAGTTGTGAGTTGGCGGGCCGTGGCTGACAAGGCAAGTTGTGAGCTGGCGGGCCATGGCTGACAAGGCAAGTTGTGAGTTGGCGGGCCGTGGCTGACGTGACGTGGTTGACCGACCTGCCAAGTTTGGCGACCAGGGACTCTCTAGGCCTAGTCCACTACACTATTGTATATAACTAACAGCTAGACAATAGAAAAGAATCTTAATGGCCCTAAGGCCACGCAGGAGTGTCATGCGTCCGATGCGAAACGTTATTTCCGTTTCCGGGCAATTCGCACACTTGTAAGACGTTGCTACGAAATACACACGTAATAATCCAGCAACACATTTATACAGTTTCGTACACATCAATACCGCGCATAGCCAAGTTGTCTTGTACCTATGGCAGAGGGGAACGCCTGAGTAAGGCGTCCGTGTTAACCTTTGCAAACTGCGTCTAGTCTAGTCGAGGTCCCTTATAGCTATATGATTGAAACTAAAATATAGATTTTTATAATTTTATTTTAATCCTAGTCACATCACTTAACTTCTTTAACTTGCAGACCTGCAACAAGAGAAAACAACACTATATATTGAACAATATAAAATATATCATGTTTTGTTATAGTAACTTATGAACAGAGTACCAATATTAAATCAACTAATCCCAACACAAACTTAACAACAAATGTAGTATTTTATGTTTAACATTATTTTCTACAACATTTAACGTAATAAAATATACAAAATAGAGGTTACATAACTTTAGGGCGGAACACTATTAACATTTAGCCTACAGACACTTAGCCTATAGTTCTTAATGTCCCAAAAGATTATTATTATAGGGATAATAGGCGAGCAGCAATTTGCTGGTATGCCTATATCTGAAATGGTTTATTTAATTAAGTCTTTGAGTTGTCACTTGTAACACTGGTTTTTGAAGAACTTGTCTAGTCTGTTTTTAAAAGTGTTCAGTGAGGCGGCAAAGATCTCGATAAATGCTTATTTATTATTAGTACAGTACTTTGAGAAGGAAGCCGACAGGAGAATTAGGCTGGGCTGGGCAGCATTTGGGAAGTTACGTCATGTCTTCTCGTCGCGTACACCACAGGGTCTTCAACCAGTGCGTCCTACTCGTAATGACCTGCTGCATCGAGACACGGATACTGACAGTGGGGATGGCGAAAACTCAAGGTCGCTCGGAGTTCTCTAAGGGACAGGATCTGAAATGAGGTGATCCGCCAGAGAACTAAGTCTTCTTCGACATAGCTCGAAAAGTTTGCATGTCGAAGTGGCAGTGGGCTGGTCACATTTGTCAGATAACCGATTACCGCAGGGGGTTAATGAGTTCTCGAGTGGAGACAGCGACCGGGCAAGCATAGCGTGGGATGTCCCCAGACTAGATGGAGAGATGATCTGCGTAAGGCTGCTGGCAGTGACTAGATGATAAGAACCGAGGATCGGGTTCAGTGCCACACCTTTGCCTATATCCAGCAGTGGACTCTTTCAGGCTGATGATGATGATAATTAGTATTTGGACCACCCGATTTGTGTAGTAACTTTGTTGTTGTACTCCAACATTCTAGGTCAGGAGTACAATTCCCAATGAAGACAACTTCGACCAATTTATAAGTTGGTCTGGGTGTCATATTAGTTAAACTCGACGCAAAGATTACGAGCGCCCATAGCGACACTTGAGAGATGTTAATTTAAGACTTTCTTGTGCTAACTCTACTTAAATTGCTCTACTTAATATTATAATAAATAGTACTAAAATAGTTTCGATTTTCGATCACTAGAGGCGCTAATGAAACTCTTGGCGTCGCCAATATGTGCAATATTATTAGAAGGAATATTGAACTAAAGCAGTAAGAAATATGTCATGCTTGAAAGTGGGCAGTGTGGTGTGTTGCAGTTACCTGGCGGTAAGCTCTGCTTCAGTTTCTCCGCCTTCTCCTTGTCAGTGATGACCAGCGTGTACAGGAAGCGAGAGCACCGCACCTTGAACTTCACATTCTCTGGGTTCTTCTTTATCTTGACGGCTGCAACGCAACACAGATAAATAAATAAATATATTTCAGACATTCACACCAATTATCCAGTCCCAAACTAGGCAGAGCCTGTGGTATGGTTACTAGATAACAGATAGACATACTTAAATAAATATATAAACATCCAAGACTTGGGTACAAACATTAATATTCATCATATGAACATTTGCCCCTAGCAGGATTTGAACCCGCAACCTTCGGCATGGCAGTACGAGAGTTACCCGTTCCGCCACGGAGGTCATCATATAAATTCAAATATTACATTACAATTTCACTAAACTATCACTGTTTTGGACACAATCAATCAGCAGTTTAATAATATAAATCTTTATGAAACTTGTTACAGTCAAGCGTTATCTTAGATTGAACGTATTTATTATTTTACTAGCTGTGCCCGCGGCTCCGCTCGCGTGGACTACAGGGTCCGCTCCCATTCCCACTTCCAGGTCCAGGTCCAGGTCCAGGTCAAGTCCAGGTCCAGGTCAAGTCCAGGTCCAGTTCCAGGTCCAGGTCCAGTTCCAAGCCCAGGCCCAGGCCCAGGCCCAAGTCCAGGTTCAGGTCCAGGCCAGGCTCAGGCCCAGGCCTAGTTCCAGTTCCAGGTCCAGATCCAGATCCTCAGCTCTCCCCTCATCCCTCCCCTCAAACCTCTTTCCCTCGTCTCTCCAAATGTAGTCCTCGTACCTAATCCATCGCAGTCCAAATTCCGACCAACATTACTTTGTTGCATACCTATACCACAAATTCATCGTAATCGGGTAACTCAGTCAAAAGTTATGCAAATTTTCAAACACTCAAATTACACTGGTACCATACCCGCTCCCGCTCCGGTCCAGCTCCGGTTATGCTCCCGCTCCCGCTCCCCTCCCGCTTCCGCTCTCAATCCCACCCCCCACTTCCACTCCCACTCCAATTCCTACTCGCAGCTCCAAATGTAATCCAAACTCATCGCAATCTGAATAGTAGGTAAGGAAATACTACTTTAAGCAATATATTGCATAATAACCTTACCTAACTGATGTATTTGAAAACTAAAAATGTCCATAACTTTTGATTGAGTTAGCCGATTGCGATGAAATAAAGACTAAATGTTAAGTTAAGTTAAGCCCCATGTTTTTGTGAAAAGTCCATCAAAATCCGTTCAGTAGTTTTTAAGTGATGCGTGCACAAACTCACAGACAAACAGATAAACAGACAGACAAAAATTTTAAAAATGATCGAAATGTGTTCTGTTGCTTATCCTTAGACCCCCCAATTTTTTTTTTTTTTTTTTTTTTTCAAATATCTTCAATGTACAGACACGCGAAGTTTACGATTTTATTTATTAGATTTTAAATAGAAAGGCTGGTTATAGCTGAAGCTTATATATGAGCAGTCGACTTACATAGATAACAGGCACATAAAATAGATGGCCAGAGTATACAAAAGTAGTTCCGTTGCGACTCGCTACGATAACTATAAAAACAGTGTAAATCACTATAAAAACTAATGACTACTTAGATCTATTAGCTTGTCACGCCTGGAGATAGCTACTGCCAAACCAACTCATGATGAAAGCTGTATCAACCATACATGGCTCTGCCACTCGCTGCTCGTTTCGTTGGCTCGGCTCGTGCGGTGGTCCAGAGCCACCTAACAAGCTTATCAGTTCAATCCTTGCATCCTTCACTTCATGGTGAGCACCAGTTCTGTAAGCGAATGACTTCTCTTAATTTAAATTTACAACTTACATTTAGCGTCTTTCCTGCGCGCCTTCAGCAGGAAGTCCTTAATGTCCTTGATCTCGCGAGGCTGAAACACCAACACACGTTACATTCCCCAGAGCCGACATTCCCGCAACAGCGCGGCGCCGCGGGAATACAAGGCATAAGCGAATTGAAATTGCAAAAACTTTGCGCACCTATTACAGCAATATATAATGAAATCACAAACATACAATATTGTTATAAAAGTAAAAGCAATTCTTTCGTTGAATTATAAGCTTACCATGGTCAAACAGATGCAATGTTTTTCAACCTTTGCTGAAATAAATAATGTTTTTGTCAATAAAATATCAGTCGTTTACCAAAGATTATCACATACAATGAAAATAACACCAGTTATTTGTTCAAAATATACGAGATTTGATACAGATAAATATGGATTTCAAGAAAACTTTAACCAAAACTGCACAAACCTTATCTGTCAAAATTGAAAAGAAATAAAATTGACAGCTGACACTGACAGGCCAGGCAGACGGCGTGAGTTTTTTGTTGTATGTTTTAAGGCATTGGCCATAACGCCATTAGTTTAATCACGATATCTTTTTATTTTCTGTTTATTTTCAGTATCAGAGTGCTTCAGGTCATCACTAGTCTTGATATAGTCACAGAATTCCCTTACTAACGTTAACAGTAAACTTTAGTAAGGTTTGAGGTTAGGAAGTTCACTGCTTTAAGAAGAGCAGCTTAATCACGTTTATTTATGTTTTCTTTATAGTGTACACACGCACAGTCATTTGTTGCAGAATTTACTAGGGGGGTGGAGGGGAGGTTAGGAATGTGGTACTTCGATATTAATAAATTAAACTGAGTCAGGATTTCGGCTGACTTGTGATGCAAATTGATATCAGATGCGTTTTTTTTTTTTTTTTTTTTTTTTATTATCATTTACAAATATTAAATTCCGAAAAATCTCTCTTCTAAACTTGGAACCAAGTTGGTTTTAAGATAAACCAAGGTTATTCACCAAAAACATTGTAGACTCTCGAACCGAACGTCACCTAATCCATACAAAATCTGTAAATTGGAAAATGTTGCATGAACCAACCACGTAGACAAAGAATCCTAGCCAACCAAGACGGGTTAGGGATGGGTTAGGGTGTACACTTAGATTATCTTAGTCTGAGGGTGTACAAAAGGGGGGCGCTGAGTATTTTTAAATGTCTAAAAAAATATTCACGGCAATCTGTTTTTTTTTTTTTTTTTTTTTTTTTTTCATATCGCCCCTTTGTACACTCTTTGACGCCAGCATCTGATGTATGAAAGTTTCGTTCAAAAATCTATCTAGCCGTCATTGGTGCTTCTGTTTAAACTGTCAACATGACTCGGTGCGCTCGCTGGGCGCTGGGTCATTCATTGTTGATTTAATTGGCTGGCTGGCTGTCTGTATTTTAGTTTGTTGTTTATGGTATGGTGGCGGAGGTCAGTCAGGGGCTCCGTTTTCGGGTCTTCGCCTCAAATATTGGAGGTTTATGAGTGAACTGAGTGTGTAGGGACCGTCGAGCGATATGTGCAACAAGCTGAGGTCGAGGACTGTACGAGCAGCACGCGGCGCGAGCACGAGAGCGTGGCTCTGCCGCCAGTAGTCGGTGGCGGCGGCGGCGGCGGCGGCGGTGGCGGGTGGAGCATGGCGGCCGCGGCCTCCGGGCCCGTGCGCGCCGCCCTGCGCTCCAGCGCGCGGCTCAGCACGGCCGGGGGCGGCGCGGGCAGTGCGGGAGGCGCGGGCGAGGCGGCGGCGCAGGAGGCGGAGCGGCGCGCGCGTTCTGCGGCCGCGGCCGTGGCGCTGCGACGCGCGCGGGCCGCCCGCGCCGCCGAGCGCGCGCGAGAGGTGGAGGACAGTCCACGCGTGCTGCGCGACAAGTGCCGCCGGCTGGCGCGCGCGCTGCGCAACGCCAAGCATCTCGTGGTGAGTGTCCGGCCGGCCGGCCGCCCCGCCCACCTCCTTCTGGTCGCGGGGCTCGGCACTGAGTGTGTGAGTTGACGTGTTGCAGGTGTACACTGGCGCGGGCATCAGCACGGCGGCCGACATCCCCGACTACCGCGGCCCGCGCGGCGTGTGGACGCGCCTGCAGCGCGGCGAGACCGTCGGGTAACTCACCCACTCACCACACTACATCACACTACACCACACGCATCTCTACTCTCACTGACAGTCATTCTGGCTGCAATAAGTGTGCTATCTGCATCACTGCTAGCAGGTTGACACTGTGACAATATAGTATTGAAAACTTGATGCTGTTCACTCTCCATAAGATTTCTATTTGTCTGGGACAGTATCAAAAGGCTAATGACGGTTAGGAGTACCGATGATTGGTTGTAATAACAATGCTTTATTGATAATTGTCATACCTGAGTGTTGTTTTAGTAATGGTTCCCCACACTAGATTTGCCACCACTAGGGGAAATGAAATAATAGCATTTGGTCCAACTGGGGGAAAATGGCACACACGTTTTTCCATACTGCACCACTGGAGGATATGTATTATAATAAAAAGAAAATTGTTTAACTATTTGATGGGAAAATTGAATAATCTTACTTGAAATGAAATCTTCGCTGGTGCATACTTTTCACAGCACTGTGAGTGTATAGCCCAAATAACCGCTCCAGACCTTGATGTCATAGTGTGGTTATTAGTTGGTGTTACAGACAAAGAGACTGTATGACCTGACTGACTTGCCACTTGACTTACTGGCTGGTTGGTGACGGTGACAGGGACGATGATGACAGACTAGATAGAAGACGAGCGACGGAATATTAGACAAGACAGGAAAAAAAGTACTTAATCCGAGACGAGGGCTTTATTTTGCCGATAGAGTGGTGCTTAGTTTCCTACAGTTGGTATATTGCGTTATTCACTACATTAGACTCCTTGAAATAGAATTTTTCACCTAAATACACCCAAATACACCATGTAAACAAACCGAGACAAAATAGGATGTTGACATAACATGACATGATATAACAATAGTGCATATGGATGGTGAGGTTCTACTACTTTGATTGAACAAATAGATTAATCGATATTTTCTAAAACATCTTTTACGAATGTGTGTATCAGTTTAAATCAATATAAATACTGTCTTTTCAGTCAGTAAATGGAAAAATTATGGGTGCTATTAACCGAAAGGCAGTATCCAAAATTTTTGAAGAATAATCGATCATCGATTGTTTATTTTTTTTTTTGGCATTGTCCTTTAGTGTCCTTTTCTGAACCTTATGGGCCGAATGCAACTTTTTTTTTTTTTCCTCTCACCACCCCAGAGGGGGTTATCGGTACAATATGGGGTATATCGTTGGGCGGATAAATGATTTATAGTGTAGAAAGAATCCTCATGTGTGCAGGCGCGTGGAGGTGTCCCGCGCGCGGCCGACGCTCACGCACATGGCGCTGACGGCGCTGTGGGCGCGCGGCGCGCTCAAGTTCGTGGTGTCGCAGAACTGCGACGGGCTGCACCTGCGCGCCGGGCTGCCGCGGCGCGCGCTCGCCGAGCTGCACGGCGACATGTTCGCCGAGCGGTGCGCCGCCTGCCGCCGCGTGTACCTGCGCGCCTTCGACACCACCGAGCGCACGGCGCGGCACGCGCACGGCACGCGCCGCCTGTGCCACGCGTGCCCCGGGCCCGCCGAGCTGGCCGACACCATCGTCCACTTCGGCGAGCGCGGCCGCGCCGCCTGGCCGCTCAACTGGGCGGGCGCGCTGCGGCACGCCGCCGCCGCCGACGTCGTGCTCTGCCTGGGCTCCAGCCTCAAGGTGCTGCGCCGCTACCCGCGCCTGTGGCGCATGCACCGCGCGCCCGCCACCCGCCCGCGCCTCTACATCGTCAACCTGCAGTGGACGCCCAAGGACCGCGTCGCGCGGCTCAAGATCAACGCGCGCTGCGACGCCGTCATGGCGCAGGTGGCGCGCCGCCTGCGCCTGCGCGTGCCCCGGTACCGCGCGCGCGCCGACCCGCTGCTGGCGCACGCCGAGCCGCTCGCCGCGCCCGAGCGCCACACCACGCGCCGCACCGCGCTGCCGCTGCCCGCCCGCTCGCCCGCGCGTTCCGACCCCACCTCGCCCTCCTCGCGCTCCTCCTCCTCCTCCTCCTCCTCGCCCTCCTCACCCTCCTCGCCCTCCGCCTCCGACTCGGACGAGGAGCTCCCGCTGCGCCGGCTGGCCGAGCGCCTGCGCGCGCCCCCCGCGCCCGGCCCCGCCCCCGCGCCCCCGCCGCCTCTGCTGCACGCCTTCCAGGTAAGTACGCCGTCGACGTGTGTGTGTGTGTGTGTGTATGTGTGTGCCCCCCCCCCCCCCCCCTCACCGCCGCGCTGCTTGCAGGTGGCCATGTGCTCCGGCGACGCGACCATCCTGCTGCGCGCCGAGCACGCGCCCGCCGCCCCGCGCCCCGCGCCGCACCCCGCCCCGCGCCCCGCGCCGCACCCCGCCCCGCGCCCGCTCAGCGACCTGCGCCGCTTCCGCATGCCCAAGCCGGCGGCCGCGCCCGCCCCGCTGCGCAACGGCTTCGCCGCCGCGCCGGGCTCGCCGCCGCCGGAGAAGATCAAGAAGGAGGAGAAGGAGGACCCGGACGAGAAGCCGGGCGGGAACGGCGCGTGGCGGCTGAGCGCGCGGCTGCGGCGGCTGCTGCGGGGCGGGGAGGGCGGCGGGGGGGCGGACGCGGAGGGCGCGGCCGGCGCGCTGGCGGCCGCCATCATCGCGCGCGCCGTGCTGCTGTGCCGCGCCTCGCTCTACCCGGGCCTGCACACCATCATCGCGCCGCCCCCCGCGCCCGCGCCGGCCCCGCCCCCGCCGGCCCCCCCGGCCCCGCCCCCGGCCCCGCCCGCGCCCGGCGAGTGCGCGTGGTGCGCGCGACACTACTCGGCGCGCCGCTGCCTGTGGTACGGCCCGCCCGCGCTGACGCCGCTCGACCAGCGCGTGTGGCGCCGCGCGCGCGCCCGCCGCTACCTGTGCGCCTGCTGCGGCACCGGCGCGCCCCCGGCCCCGGCCCCGGCGCCCGGGCCCGCCGGCGGGGACGAGCCGGCCGACGAGGGCGGGTGGTACGGCAAGGGCTACCGCAAGGGCCGGCGGCGGCGCCGGTAGCGCGGGCGGGCGGCGCGGCGGCGCGGCTGTGTACTGTGGCGTACTGCGCGCGCGCAGCCGCGAGCGAGCGCGCGCGAGTGGATGTGCGCAGACTTCTTAAGTGATCGATCTCAAATTACCTTCTCTGGCCGCGGGGCGCGGGGCGCTGCTAGATCAATTTTAATATTGTGATGAGGTTTTATTGAATGTGAATGTATGTGTAATCTGTACATCGTGTAGTCCAGTCCCGGGGCGGGGCGGGCGGGGCGGGGCGGAGCGGGCCCCGCGGGTGGGAGATGGCACTCGACTGTGTCCGTTCGCGGCCGTTGGACAGCTATTTCATTCTCCCGCGCTGTCACAAAACTATATTTTTTTTATTTATCAACTGTAAAGATTTTTGTAGGCAAGTAATTAAAGTGAGGCCTGAATTATTTCTTATCAGTAATGCTTTATATATCAAATGGATGCTACTTTATTTATGTCATAAACACGATACGTATCATTTTAAAAATTACTATTGACAAATAACAATATAGTTTTATGGCAGGCGTTAGTGCGCCCGCGCCGGCTGCGGTGCGGCGGGGAAGGGGGGGGGGGGAGGGAGGGGAGTTCGCGACCATACATTATGAGAGAGCCCCCGACACCCGCGGGCGAGCGTACTTGTAATATTCATCTGATAGGTTGGTCGGTCGGTCGTCGGGCGACCACGCTCTGCGGACGGACGGACGGACGGACGGACGGACGGCCATGCGGCAGACTGATTAATGTATGATTTGAGATTATTGTGTCAACAATTATTGAATAATGTTTACATGTAAGCTAATAAATAAGTTAAATGTACGAAAATAACCTGTTGTATCACTTGCATCGACCGATCCTCCCCGGACAGCGCACCACCTACCAGCTACCACCTACCACCTACCATCCGCCAGTCCGGACAGACAGACACCACGTGACAAACGCAGATCATTTATTACAAAGAGAAAGCCTGTCAATATTATGTTACGATGTGACAAATTACCAGCGAGTGTCGGTCGATCAATGCCTGCACCCGGCAGCCGCAAGCGACCTGTGTTAACAAATCTTCGGTCCGGCCTGTGTACGACTCGTTTATTTTCCTGAAAAGTAGCGATGTGACGTATGCACGTGGGCAGTGCGGCGGAGCGAGCGAGCGAGCGAGAGTGTGCCGGCTCACTCGCACTCGCGCTCGCGGGGTCGACGCACTCGCCGGCTGTTGATAGCGCGGGGAGCGTGGTGCGCGTATTTATATAGGCCCCGCCTGCGCCTGCATGCTGCGGGGGGCGGGGCGGGGTGCGGGCGGGCTCCAGTACCGGCCGGCGCGCCGCGCAGTTCTCTAGGCTACGACGCGCGGGCAGACAGGCGCACAGGTCAGGGCTCCCGGCATACATACAGCTACCTGCCTGCGCTGTGCCATCGGCGGCCTACTGCACACTGCACGCTACCTACGTGAGTCTACTGCATACTATGTATCACACATTATAATACTTGTGGTCTACTACATTGCTTTATTATTGCACACTCCTGTATACATACATATAGGCCTTGTTATCAAACAGTGACAGTTTCCCTCCCCGGGACGACCAAGTTTTTACCGCTCTTAAGTTCGGTATAAATGTATGTTTGTTGGTCAGTACAGTACGGTAACGAGATACAATTGCCAATGTTTAATTAACTGAATTAGTTTTGGTTTCTATCTCTTCATACATTATCACTTTAACAGAATGCCTACATTGCTATTGAAATCCAAAGTAAAAATTCATAGGGAATAGGTCTGTACCTGAATAGGCAGCCATATTTCAGAGTCTAGTTTGTTGGTGGTGGGGTGTATAAAAGAGGGGATAAGGAAACCAAAAGAAGTTCCCATTTCACAGTTCGTGGGTATTGGTATAGGTTCGTGCTCGGAAGTCAAAAATTGACTGAAGTGGTGTCTGAAGCATCAAGAACAAATGATGTATGTGAATGATAGCTTCGTACCGCTGCCTCGTAATATATTATTATCTTTGCTGGTATTAATTAAAAGGAAGTTGCACTTCGGAGCCATTCGGATATGAAATGAAATTTATTTGCTGGAATATGGTATTTATGTGATGATAATATAGATAGTTTGCAAATATATTCTGCCAATATTAGGCGTGCAAAATTTTTGAACATTATAATCTAATAAAGAAAATCGTAAACATCGCGTGTCTGTACATTGAAGATATTTGCAAAAAAAAAAAAAAAGTACTATGGTGGTACCGAACAGGTGACGTATGTAGCGGGGGCTCCACTGCCACCTCGATAAGTACTTGCATAGATACAGCACCTGCACCAACCACACTCGTAGTGCTATTCTGTAAAATACAAACGTTCACGTGAAGCTCCTCTTAGCTGTAGAAAATTTGAAGTGCGGTCAATACCTGACACCAAGTGACCACTCACGCTTCACAAGGAGTGTTGACCAACAACTGTTTGTGTGCCTACAGTCTGCAACTACTATGGTGAAAGAACAAGGCAGTATTTGGTACCCAAAATTGTTAACACTATCCCACTAGGCATCAGAAGCAATGTAATCAACAAAAATCTTTCAGAATTAAATATAAGAAATATCTAGTAAACTCATTAACGTAACCTTAATCTTTTTTTTGTGCTAATATCAAAATTAAAACCTTTGTAATTTGCTTCGCTATTCACCATTGCGTAGTGATATTTAGTATTCTCTGCCATAGATGTGTATAAAGTAAGAGAGCAATTGCTGCCAACAAACTGTATTATACAGTTTAGCGGAATTATTGTATGTATATATTTTTTTTTTTTTTTTTTTTAAGAGATGAATAAATGATTTTATTATTATTATTTTTACGTGCGAGTCTCACTCGGGTGATTTCACTCACTTTGAAACCTAATCCATTGGTAATTCTGTATCTGTATCTGTCTTCAGAATCTAATCCATTGGCATTCTGTAAACATTCCAGAGTATTGTCGACGTGAAGTCAACAAAGAACTCACTTCACGTCAACAGTGCTCTAGAATGTTTACAGAATGCCAATGGATTAGGTTCTGAAGTGAGTAAATTACTTGAGTGAGACTCACACGTGAGTTTGTACTTTATAGAATAGCACTACTGTTCAGTTTTAGACCTGGGCTATCGATACAGTGTACAATTGTTAGCCTAAACCACAATTATTAGAGACTATAGTTACGCCTGTTTTCTTGATTTATCTTTTGACATGGTTAGTTACGACATGTTGTGAAAAAAACTTAAAGAAGCGGAGTGCGAGGGCTGATTGGGCTGATGAACTATCTGAGGTATGGAGCCATACAGGATGGAGGGGGGGGGGGGGGGGGGGGGGGGATGACTCCGCCCAATCTGTGGAATCTGTATGTGAACTCATTGATCGTCGGACTTAGCAGTAAGTCTGCCTGCCAGTCAGGTGCCATATTAACAATGTGTCAATAACATAAGCCACGCCGACGATATGGTGCTGCTGGCTCCGACAGGCCTTTTAGCGATCTGCGAGTCTCCTGTGTCTCATAACCTAGACGCTCAAGATAGTGCCAGGGCGTCGCACGTTCACATAACCTGCGGGCCAGCATATCAACACATATGACGGTGTGACACAACGCGCAGTGCGCTCTCTCTCCATATCAAAGTCATCCGTGGCGTCCTCGGTGACCCAGTGACCGAGGTATTTACATTTGGTTGCTTTAATTAGCAGAGCACCTAAGATAGACCTCTCGCCTGTACTCTCGTGGTACTCACGAGTTTATTTTTCTTAGCGCGTGTTTCTGACCTCGGTCCGGGGGCCAACTCATTTCGCTCTTCTGTTAGGTTCGGGAGCGTACCGATTGACGGACTCGGCAACACAATGTCATCCGCATAACTGACCATCTAACTAAATGAAGTATGTAACAGATGGAGTGCAGCGCGCGGGCCGTGCGGCGCTGGTGGCGGCGGGGCCGGGGGGGCGGGCGGGGGCGGGGCTGGTGGGGCGCGCTGGCGCTGGCGGCGCTGGCGCTGGCGGCGGGCGAGGTGTGCGGGCCGGCGGTGCGCGTGGGCGCGCGCACGGGGGGCGCGGTGCGGGGGGCGCACCCCGCGCGCCTGGCGCACCTGCTCGCCGACTTCACCGCGCACGCCGCGCTGCACGGCCACATGTGAGTGTGCGGCGGCGCGCCGCTCGGCCGCTCGGGCGCTGCGAGCGAGGGGCGGCGAGGGGCGGCGAGTGACGGCCGGTGTCTGGTTGTCGTGTTGCAGAGACGCGTGGGCCGTGGAGGAGGAGCGCGGCAACTACTCGTCGTGGGAGTACGCCGTGTCGTACCGGTGCGGCGCGCGGTGCGCGGGGCGCGCGCGCGTCGCGGCGCACAGCGCGCCGCCCGGCGGCGTGCAGCAGCACGGCCTGGAGGCGCGCGCGCACCGCGTGCTGGTGGAGCACCGCGCCTGCTCGCGCGCGCCGCTGCTGCCCTGGCCGCGCTGGTGCGGTGCGTGCCCCCCCCCCACCCCCACGCATTACGCTTGTCTGCTTACGATGCGATATCGCCCACCGAAAGCTTGCACGAGTGCGACGATATCATCATCACTACGTAGATATGAAACTGGCAGGAAGCTTCGCTTCCGTTTTGCGTGGGAGTGAATCGTCATCACATCGATATAATCTGTTTAAAAACATCATATAGTGTTAACGTTTATTTTATGTAGTTGTTTTCTACCTCTGTAGTAACAGAACGAAACATCCTGTGAAAGAGTTATTTATTTTGATTCTTGTTGCCGATTATGATTTGAGTTTTTTTTTTTTTTTTTAATGATACCTTTTTATCAGGCCACCTGGTAGATATGTCAGTTTAGATTTTTCGGATATCTGGAATAATCTGCTGGGGATACTCGCATTACATTACACTGTATGTCTGTATAGTTGCTGTTTATTCGCAGATGAGTGGGCGACGGACACCGTGATCACCGCCGGCGAGGCGGGCGGCGCGTGGCTCGACGAGCGCGCCGAGCGGCGCTGCGGCCCGCTGCGCGCGCTCGCCGCCGCCGTGGGGGGCGCGTGGGGGGGCGCGGGGGGCGCGTGGTGCGGCGGGGGCGCGCTGCGCGCGGAGCGGGCCGCGCACTTGAGCCAGGTGCGCGAACTCGCGCTCGCGCTGCCCCCCGCGCCCCCCGCGCCCCCCGCCCGCGCCGCCGGCTGACCGCATGCACGATACTATCTATGAATACAGAGCAATAAACCTTTTATACTAACTTATTTTAACATGCTGTTTTATTACCGCACCGTCGTCCTACATCTGTTTGAAGCTATAAGTACATCTGGTATCCACGGTTGCCTTCTGGTGGGTGGTGGTCCTACGTCGCTGTGTGCTGGACTATTTTGCACCCAGTACTTAACCTACACGGTTACGTTCTTTGACATTACTAGGTTGAATAGATTTTGATATAAAATCTATTTTCTAAAGTTACATGTTACGTTACGTGCTATGGTAGCCGCCTGTCACTGGTTTTGTCATGCATTTGTTCGTTTTGTACTTAGATTTTAGTTTTTAGTCTGAGGTTCTGTAATAAAGAATATATTTTCTACAACATTTATGATTTTGTCCTCCATCTGTAAAGCCTTCCCGAGTCCCGACAGCTGTATCACAGGCAGTTTCCCACCTCCACGCCTGCTCCCCCCGCAACTCCTCTGAGCGAGGATCAACGGAGGTACGCAATACATAACACCTACCAGTGAAGGTAGGGCGAGTCCCGAGGACTTAATCTACGCTACCTTGGGCCCCAGGTCAATTAAATTAAAGTAAAGAGTCAAAATAGGAAGAGAGTTCCTTCCCACTTCCCCTCTTGTATCACAGGCAGTGGTATGTTAGATAAAGAAAGTGGAAGGTGTGATCCACAAGTGGTTGTAGATTCTGCAGATTGGAGCCCGCGTTACCAGAATTAACGTTGGCGTTGTTTCGTAATCTGACCCTGGCAGGATTTTCACGAATCTAGTAATTTTAATACAGGTATAGTGGTATGGTACCACTACACTCTGTGCGCTTGAAACTGGCGAGGAGTGGTCTGACTGAGATGCTGACGTGATTGACAAGTGCACAGCAGGACTGTCAGATGAAAAAAAAAAAAAAAAAAAAAAAAATTAAAAAAAAAAAAAAAAAAAAAAAAAAAATAGTATACAACCTTTGAAATAATCAAATCAAATCATTTATTTCAACATAATGTCATATTTGTTGTACAAAAAGAATAATAATAATAAAAGAATAATAAAATTGTATTAGAATAAAATTTGGGTTAAAATTAAAATTAAAATAAAACAAAACAAAACAAACAAACACAAATCATTTTTGGAATGGTGCTGAGCTGGCATGTAGTTGCATCCACCTCTGCACCATCGGCCAGTCCCACCGCTCGGCCAATGCGCTCAGCACACTGTTGGTGCTGCCACGGGAGCGACTCAGAAGCGAGGCGCTGCGCTTTCTGATAATAGAGTAGAAATCATCTACTTGCGCCTGCGCGAACATTGTTGATGCGCTGCAAAACCGCGGCAGCAACAGCACCCTGAACGCATTGTTGTATTGGACGCGCATATAATGGTACGTTTAAATTATCCTCAAATAATCAGACCATAATTAGACATACTCGTATAAAGTAATTTGTCTCCATGCTACGACATCATATTTTAATAAGTTAGGGGTTTCCACTAAATCTATCTACTCCAACCGAGAGGGTCGTTATGCATCAGCAAAACAAGAGAGAAGAGAAGGGTATTATGATGACACTCTATGCGTATGCGATGCAGTTTACCGCATTTACACAAAGTCAAAGTCAAAATCATTTATTGCATATGAGTACACTTGGTACATTTATACACGTTTTTTTTTTTTTTTTTTTTTTTTTTTTTTTTTTTTTTTTTTTTTTTTTTTTTTTTTTTTTGAACTTACATTTTATCACTCGGCTCGCGATTCGACAAAGAAATCAGGTAACTGCGCGTCATAGTGTCAACTGCTGCAGGAGCACATTGCGGTTCGTGTAGGTATATACAGGACCACTCCTGTCTGAGGGCCGGCTGGATAAAAACAAATGCCATACTGTGAAAAAAAAAAAAAAAAAAAAAAAAAAAAAAAAAAAAAAAAAAAAAAAAAACTATCTCCGAGCTGAAGCTCCACGATTCTTACGACTTGATTATAAACCACTCTTTGCAAACCACGCTGACTGTTTATATACATCCAGTGCCTTCCACAGACGTTTACGACGTGTGCATTGAAAGTCATTTTGGCGTCGATGGAGACACCCAGCAGCTTTATCTGCTCCGACATGCCAATGTCGACCCCGCCAACACTTATAAGTGGGGTGTCGTATTCAGAAAGCTTTCTCGTTGCCACCATAGGCACAAGTCGTGTGTGGTGCGAACTTCAGCTTATTACGTACTCACCACTCCCGAACACAGGCGAGGAAGGAAGGAAGGAAGGAAGGAAGGAAGGAAGGAAGGAAGGAAGGAAGGAAGGAAGGAAGGAAGGAAGGAAGGAAGGAAGGAAGGAAGGAAGGAAGGAAGGAAGGAAGGAAGGAAGGAAGGAAGGAAGGAAGGAAGGAAGGAAGGAAGGAAGGAAGGAAGGAAGGAAGGAAGGAAGGAAGGAAGGAAGGAAGGAAGGAAGGAAGGAAGGAAGGAAGGAAGGAAGGAAGGAAGGAAGGAAGGAAGGAAGGAAGGAAGGAAGGAAGGAAGGAAGGAAGGAAGGAAGGAAGGAAGGAAGGAAGGAAGGAAGGAAGGAAGGAAGGAAGGAAGGAAGGAAGGAAGGAAGGAAGGAAGGAAGGAAGGAAGGAAGGAAGGAAGGAAGGAAGGAAGGAAGGAAGGAAGGAAGGAAGGAAGGAAGGAAGGAAGGAAGGAAGGAAGGAAGGAAGGAAGGAAGGAAGGAAGGAAGGAAGGAAGGAAGGAAGGAAGGAAGGAAGGAAGGAAGGAAGGAAGGAAGGAAGGAAGGAAGGAAGGAAGGAAGGAAGGAAGGAAGGAAGGAAGGAAGGAAGGAAGGAAGGAAGGAAGGAAGGAAGGAAGGAAGGAAGGAAGGAAGGAAGGAAGGAAGGAAGGAAGGAAGGAAGGAAGGAAGGAAGGAAGGAAGGAAGGAAGGAAGGAAGGAAGGAAGGAAGGAAGGAAGGTTAGGTTAGGTTAGGTTAGGTTAGGTTAGGTTAGGTTAGGTTAGGTTAGGTTAGGTTCACAGGTTTTCGGACCACCCAAATAGTAGGAGAGAGGTGATACTAGGAGGGTACGTTCGGATTCGCTGGCTCTTGAGGGTGTTTTTTGTTCGGCGGAGTTATCGTTTGTGGTTTAGGAGTTATTGGCTTTTTTCGGTTTTTTAAGAATCTTCAAATTTGTTGATTTTTATCCAAATTTGGGGAAACTTAAAAAATTCGCAGTAAATTCGTTTTAATTGTTTTGGTTGTTTTTGTTGTCTGCATCTGTGCTCCTCAGCGGCCCTCACATTTACCGACCCTCCCGGTATTTCTAGGACCTTTGGTTCCGGAGATATCGGGGGAGACGTGTTCGTGTTTTGGCTGTGGGAGTTTAGCTGCAGATTTTCTGTTTTGTTTTAAATTCTTGTTAAATTGTTTTTTGTTGTTTTCTTGTTTTTGTTGATTTAGTTGTTAGAGTCTCGGGTGGGCCTACGCAACGCCGTTTTCCCCATAACTTTTGGACCTCTGTGTCCAAAGTTATTGGGAAAACCTCGATTGCTATTCTTTTTCTACAGTGTTTTCCGACTACCGGTTAAGTTTGTAAAACTTTTCCGGGGGTCGTAACTCCTGTAGGAAAAGAAGGAGGTGGTTAGTTATTTGTTTGGGGGTAGCCGGTCGCGAGTGCTGTCGAACGACACCACTCGCGCCGTATTACGTGGGGGGGTTGGGGAAAAATTAATTTTTCCCCAAATTTTTCTTAAGTTTGTAGATTTTTCTACAACCCACGCTTGACCGTATTTTCATACGGTCGTCTCTTTCTTTGCTCATTTGCTCAGCTCTCCTTCCACTTGGAAGGGGCTGGGTGGTGGGAGAAGAAAGAGGGCATGGAGGCGGAGCCTACAATGGCAAGGGGCGAGGGGGGGGAGGCCAGGGGGACCGTTCAGGTCAACCTGACCGACTCGTCCTCGGACGAATATGACAGGGAGATGGTCGTCTCCAAAGAGGAAACGACCAAAGGGAGGGCGCATAAGCGGCCCTTAGCGGCGGGGGGGGAGGAGCATGAGATGGCGAAGGTCACCTCGGCTCGCAGAGGGCGATCCGCGCAACAAAAGGGGGCGTACGCGGGGCTGGCTGCGGCCAAATCGAAGCTCCGCGAACTAGAGTTCGCGGAGTTCGAGGAGGACGCGGACGCGGCGGCCAAGTACCGCCTAAGTTTCCCCATGCTGGGCCAGCGCGGTTCCCGCGGCTCCCGCTCCTCCCCAAGAAGGGGGAGGGGAGGCAAGGGAGACTCCTCGAGGGAGGGCAGCCCTGTGGTTGTTGAGAAGGAGAGGGATGGGTGGCTGGAGAGCGCACGCTCCGCCGCCCATTTGATCCGAGGAGAGGCCGCCAAGTGCGGCAATCTGAAAGGATCGGTGTGGGGTAAGATGAACGTGGCCTGCCAGGACATCCTGGAGGCCACGGAATTCCTACAGTCCCACACCGAGTCGGAAGAGGTCCGCATACTACGTGCGGACAATAAGCGTATGCGGGAGGAATTGGCGCTCCTTGCGTCGGAGACGAAGGCCCTTCGGACCGCGTTCTCCGAGAGGAGGGCCACCCCTCCTGCAACCCCCGCGATGGCGGCGGACAGAGGGTCGGAGTTCGCCGAATTAATCGGCGAACTGAAGAGGGACCTGTTCGTGGCCCTCGGCGACGTGGTACACGAACGGTGTCGGGCCATCGGGGAGATGGTCAGTGTGCGTCTGTCGGAGGTCGAAAGACGGCTTCCGGCAGAGCCCATTGTCCGTCCCCCGCTGGCGGCGGACCGCCGCAGGGAAGCGGCAGCCAGAGCCCTGGCTGCTGGGTTGATGGTCACGCCACCCCAACCCCAGCCGCCCAAGAAGGCGGCTGCACCAAGGGTGGTGCCGGTGGCACCCCCAGCCGCGGCCAAACGGCCGACGGTGAGGCCGCCACCAGTGCCGGCCACAAAGGCCGCCAAGGGCCCAAACACGAGGGCGGGTGAAATGGGTCCTTCCCACACCACCCAGCCACCTCCTCCCCTATCATCCTGGGTGGAGGTGGTAAGGAAGGGGAAGAAGAAGGGGCCCAAGCCCGCTGCAGCGCCGGTAGCTGCAGCAGCGGCTAAAAAGCCCGCCCCCCTTCCGATAAAGCGACTGGCGACCCCGAGCACGGCAGCGGTCGTCATCGCCATTAGGCCGGAGGCGGAGGCGGAGGCGTCATACGCCTCCGTTATGACTAAGGCCACGTCGTCTTTCGGCCTGGCCGAAGTGGGCTTGGACCATGTAAAGGTCCGGAAGACGGCCACAGGGGCCCGGATCATTGAGGTCGCCGGCGAGAACAGTGGCAGAGCAGCAGACCTGCTCTGCCAAAAAATCGGGGCCCTCGTGGGAGACGTGGCCAACGTTTACAGGCCCGTCAAGATGGCGGGCCTGCAAGTGACGGGCCTCGACGAAACGGCCACCAAGGAGGCGGTGGCAGAAGCCATCGCGACCAAAGGGGGATGCACAATCCCCCAAATAAAAGTGGGGAATATCCGGGCACTCCGGAACGGGACGGGCTCCGTTCTGGTGCAGTGCCCGGTGACGGTGGCGAACGTCCTCATTGAGGCGGGGCGCATTACGGTGGGGTGGTCGGCGGCCCAGGTTAAAACCCTGGGCGTCGCACCAATGAGGTGCTTCCGGTGCTTGGGCACCGGACACACGAGGGCCCTCTGTCCGTCATCCGTGGACCGGAGCGAATTATGCTTCCGGTGTAGCAAGCCGGACCATCGGATGACGGAATGCAAGGAGGTGCGGGCCTTTTGCGTGGTGTGCCACCTCGCCAAGCGCCCCTCCGCCCACATAATGGGGGGATTGGCATGCGCCCCGCCAGAGCAGAGAGGGAGGGAGGCACTAACAACTGCCCCCCCGGCCGCGGCCAAGATCACTCGCGCCACACCGGCCCCGGAGGAGACCTGCATGGATGTCTAAATGCCAGCACACCATTTAGACATCCTGCAGGGCAACGCCAACCACTCCGCTCGCGCCCAGGACCTGCTAATGCAGGTCATGGCCGAGTGGAGTATTGGCGTTGCAGTGGTGGCGGAACCGTATTTCGTTCCGCCCCAACCCAACTGGGTCGGGGCAACGGATGAGGCAGTGGCCATTGTGGTGCCGAGAGGGGGAGATTTCCTCCCCCTCTCTCAGGTGGAGCGGGGGCCCGGTATCGCGGCGGCCAAATGGGGGGATACCATCGTTGTAGGTGTGTATTTCTCCCCAAATCGGCCGCTGCGAGAATTCGAGCTCTTTCTCGAAGAGTTGGGCAGGGTGGTGCGGCGAGCGAACCCAGCACAGACCATCGTGCTGGGGGACCTCAACGCAAAATCGGCGTTGTGGGGGTCGACCGTCACAGACCCTAAGGGCGAGGCCCTTGGGGACTGGACGGTCGTAACAGGGCTGGCGGTGCTGAACCGGGGCACGGCCAACACATGCGTGCGGCGGCAGGGGGGGTCGATTGTGGACGTTTCGTTCGCCACCCCCGCAATCGCCGCACGCATTGCTGATTGGCGTGTCCTGGAGGACGTGGAGACCCTCTCCGATCACATGTACATTCGGATGAGGGTCCACACCACGTCCGGCGGCGCAGCACCGCCGGGCCTGAGGAGGGGGAGGCGGGCCACCTCGCAGCTTCCGAGGTGGACCGTCTCGCGCCTGGACCCGGAAATGGTGGAGGAAGCAGCCGCGGTCCAGGCGTGGGGAGGGCCTCGGCCGAGGGACGCAACCGTGGAGGGGCGTGCCGCACACTTCCGTGCAACGCTGCAGGAAGTGTGCGACGCGTCCATGCCACGGGCGCAGCGGGTGCCGGCGAGGAAACAAGTTTACTGGTGGACGGAAGAGATTGCATCTCTCCGTGCCGCCAGTAACAGAGCTCGCCGGGCCTACACCCGCTGCAGGCGGAGGAGGCATACGGCCGAGGAGGAGGGCCTCCTCTACGAGGCCCTCAGGAGGGCTAAGGGAGATTTCCAGAAGGAAATCTCCCTTAGGAAGGAGGAGGCGCGCGAGGAGTTCCTGGCCACACTGGACAGAGACCCATGGGGGAGGCCGTACAAGCTGGTCCGGAATCGGATGCAGCATGCCCCCCCCATGGACTCACTGGAGCCGGAACTCCTCGCACGCATAGTGGAGGGTTTGTTCCCCGCAGCGCCGGAGTTTGCTCCGCCGAGTATGTCGGTTCCCTCGGCGGAGCCGGCCCCGCTTGAGCTCGTCGTGCCACCGATCACGGACGACGAGTTCAAGTGGGCCACAGACCGGCTGCGGGGGAGGAAGAAGGCCCCAGGGCCGGACGGGGTGCCGGGGAAAGTTCTCCCGGTAGCCCTGCAGCATCTCGGGAATCGCCTCAAGGACCTTTTTGACGATTGTCTAAAGGAGGGGCGATTCCCGAGATGCTGGAAGGAGGGGAGGGTATGCCTGCTGCGGAAGGAGGGCCGCCCTGCGGACAGTCCCTCCGGCTATCGCCCCATCGTCCTATTGGACGAGGTGGGGAAAATGCTGGAGCGGATCCTGTCCCGCCGCATCGTCGACCACCTGAACGATGCGGGCCCGAACCTGTGCGACAATCAGTACGGGTTCCGGGAGGGGCGGTCCACGTTGGACGCGCTGAAGTCACTCCGAGACTTCAGCGAAGACGCAGCGGGCAGAGGGGAGGGTGTGGTGGCGGTGTCGCTAGACATCGCCAACGCGTTCGGCACCCTCCCCTACGGGGTGATAAGGGAGGCACTCACTTACCATCGAGTGCCTCCCTACCTCAGGAGGATTGTGGAGCACTACCTTACGGAGAGGGTAGTGCTCTACGAGAGAGGGGGTCATGTCTCCAGTAGAGACATGGCGTGCGGGGTTCCACAGGGGTCGGTGCTCGGGCCGCTCCTGTGGAATATAGGCTACGATTGGGCCATCCGAGGGGTTCAGCTTCCCCGCATGGCCACCATATGTTATGCCGACGATACTATGGTGGCGGTGCGGGGGAAGGAATACCGTGAGGTACGGAGGAGGGCGGAGGTGGCGGCCGAGCTGGTGATCGGCCGCATCAGAATGTTGGGGCTGAGCGTGTCCCTTGCCAAGACCGAGGCCATCGTATTCGGTGGCCGAGGTTGGAGGTGGGGGGCGGGGGACACGCTCCAAATTGGAGGGGAGGAGGTCCAGATCAAGGCCAACATTAAATATCTTGGCCTTGTTCTGGACCGGAAGTGGGGATTCGGGGAGCATTTCCGAAGATTGGCTCCCCGAATCGTTGGCGCGGCATCAGCCCTCGGCCGGCTGCTCCCCAATGTGGGAGGACCGAGGGCCTCATGCCGGCGCTTATTTGCGGGCGTACTGAAAAGTATGGCGCTGTATGGCGCCCCAATCTGGGCCGACAAATTGTCGGCTCAGAATAAGGCCCTCCTCCGCAGGCCGCAAAGAGTGGCGGCCTGTCGGATAGTGAGGGGATACGTGACGGTGTCACACGCGGCGGCGTGCGTCCTCGCCTGCACCCCTCCCTGGGAGCTGGATGCCCAGGTGCAGGCGGAGACGTACCGCGTGAGGGCCGAGGCCAGGGCGCGTGGGGACCGCCCTGGCCTCGAAGAAGTGGAGGGAGCGCGCCGAACGGCAGCGCTCCGGATGAGGGACCGGTGGAAGAACGACCTGGAGGACTCCCCCTATGGTACGCGTACCATAGGGGCACTCCTCCCGTCGTTCGACGCCTGGCAGGATAGGGGGCACGGCGGTCTCGGCTACCGTCTCACGCAGGTGATGACCGGGCATGGTTGCTTCGGTCATTACCTGCACGGTATAGGGAGGGAGCCGAGCCCGCAGTGCCACGAATGTGGCGCTCCGGACGACACGGCCCAGCACACCTTGGAGGTGTGCAGTCGCTGGGTCCCGGAGCGTCTCGAGTTGCAGGCGGCCACCGGTCACGGAGGGGATCTCTCGCTGCACAGCGTGGTTGCGACCATGCTGAGCAGCGAGAGATCGTGGGAGGCAGTGGCCTCCTTCTGCGAGAACGTGATCTCACAGAAGGAGGCCGCGGAGCGGGAGCGCGAAGACGATGTCGACGCACCCCCGCTCCGGCGCAGACGGAGGGGCAGGAGGCGGGCGCAGTTCGCCCGTCTCATGCCCTAATGGAGTCCGTGGTGTAGGGACCACAGTTGGACTCCACCCGTCTGGGGGAAGGATCGCCGCGTTCGACCCTTCCCCTCATCGGCGCGGGAGCACCGGCCACATGTTTAGGCCGGTGCGGCCTGGGGACACAGTGGATAGAAGTACATTGGGACCACACTGTGTCCCCACTACAGGCAGGAGGGTGAAACGCCGGAGTGGTTTTAGTGGGTATTCTCCTCATACCATCTCGAGGAGTGAGTCCCACATACCCCTCGACAGCCCTAAGTCGAGGGGATGCCTAAATGCATTTCCACTCCGTCAAAAAAAAAAAAAAAAAAAAAAAAAAAAAAAAAAAAAAAAAAGGTTAGGTTAGGTTAGGTTAGGTTAGGTTAGGTTAGGTTAGGTTAGGTTAGGTTAGGTTAGTCGGGTCAGTGCGCTCGTCCAGGTTGGTCGTTCGCACTTTCTCGCTCTTCGCGGTCTCTGGCTTTCTGCAGCCATCGGGGTAGGGAGAGTTCTGGCTCTCGAAGTTGCGGGTTCCGTCTCGCGTCGCCCTTGTTGGGATTCTGCTCCCAGGGCACCAGCACCACTGGGGATTTAATTATAGATTTGTTTGTGGCTATTTTTAATTGTCATTTTAAACTTTTGAAGTTTAATTTCACTTTTAAAAATAGTTAACAAAAATTTTTGATATCTGTCGGGGGCTGATAAAATTCTTCCCGGCGTTTGCCGTCGGCTGCCGCTTTCCCCATATTTTTAGGACCTTTGGTTCTATTTATTGTGGGGAAAAGCGTGAGTTGGCTTCAAGCGCTCGGAAGTTTAGCGTCTTCGCCCGAAATTTATTAAAAATTCTTTTTGCGGGTAGCTTCACTTTTTCTTTGTTTTGGGGTTAGTGGTGTTGGAGGCCTTGTGGAGTCCTTTCGGCTGCCGTTTGTTCCATAACTTTTGAACACTCCGTTCAAAAGTTATAGGGGCAAACGTGCATTGCTATTTCATCGAATCAGGGGCGAAAACTACCCGAATAACTTGGTAAAGTTGTTCGGGGAGCAGTAGCTCCTGAGATCGAAGGGGGGGAGGGTTGTTGTTTTTGGGGGAGGGAGCCGGCTGCTTGGTCTGTCCTTGGACACCAAGTACGCCATCGTACCTCAAGGGGGGGAGGAGGGGGAATTTTTTCCCCTTAAGTTTGTAAAAAGTGGCCGGGTCACACTTGACCACTTTTTGCAAACTTTTTGTTTTGGTCGTTTTTATCTTATTTTGGTTATTTGTTTGGGGGTAGCCGGTCGCGAGTGCTGTCGAACGACACCACTCGCGCCGTATTACGTGGGGGGGTCACACTTGACGCGTTTTTACGAACGCTTGCTTTCTTTTTGCCCACACTTCAGTTCTCCTTCCTCCTGGAAGGGTCTGAGTGGGGGGAAAAGGTGGGGGAGATGGAGGCGGGGCCTTCAAAGGCCCGCACGGGGGGGGGGAAGGGGCCCGAAAGCCCAGGAACGTCTCCAATTCGGGGGCGTTCTGGACTGAGGAGCGGACGGAGGCCGACCGTGGTCAGCGTTTCGGACTCGAACTCGGAGTCCGAGAGTGACCACGGGAGGGGGGAAGCGGAGTTTCCCACAAGGGAGACGGGGCAGGGGGCCCAAATTGAGAGAGAGGTCTCCTCGGAAACGAGGAGATCGGGTAAGAGGGCGGGCAGTGATAGCCTTAGGCCGGAGGAGGAGGCCAAGGTTAACACTGCCCGCAGAGGAAGGCAGCCCCTGTCAAAGGGGGCGTACGTGGGCCACTCGGTGGCGAAGTCCCAGCTCCGCGAGCTCGAGAACGAGCTCGAGTTCGCGGAGTACGAGAAGGAGGCGGACGCGGCGGCGGACTACCGTCTCAGCTTCCGCCTGGACTCCCGCCCTATAGATAGGGGAGGGAAAAAGGGGGCAAGGCAGAGGGAGGCTGTGAGAGATCGCAGCCCCCTTCTTCCTGCCCCCCCGGGCGCAGGTGAGGATGGTGAAGACGGGGACTGGGTGGCCACCACACGACGGGCCGCCCACTCCATACTGGAGGAGGCCCGCAAATGCGGTAATCTGAAGGGCGCCACTTGGGGGCGCATGAATGAAGCCTGCAGAGAGATTCTGCAGGCTTCCGACATGATGGAGAGGAAGGAGGAGTCGGAGGTTGTCCGCATACTTAGAGCGGACAACAAAAGGATGAGGGAGGAGCTGGCGCTTCTTCGCTCGGAGACGAAAGCTTTGAGGCTCGCGTTCTCCGAGAGGAGCGCCGCTCCCTCGTCCACTCCGGCTCCTGTCCAGGGCTCGGAGGACCTCCCGGCGCTCGTGGCAACGCTCCAGAGGGAGCTGTTCGTCTCCCTCGGAGACGTAATCCACGAGCGGTGCCGGGCAATGGGCGAGATGGTCAGTGTGCGTCTGGCGGAGGTCGAGAAACGGCTTCCGGCGGAGCCCACTGTCCGTCCCCCATTGGCGGCGGACCGCCGGAGGGAGGCAGCGGCCAGAGCCTTGGCTGCTGGGTTGGTGGTGGCGCCACCCCAACCCCAGCCGCCCAAGAAGGCGGCCGCACAAAGGGGGGTGCCGGTGGCACCCCCAGCTGCGGCCAAGCGGCCGACGGCGAGGCCGCCTCCAGTGCCGGCTCCCGGGCCCGCCAAAGGCCCAACCTTGAGGACTGACGGTGCGGGTCCTTCAACCGCCACCCAGCCACCTCCTCCCCAATCATCATGGGTGGAGGTGGTAAAGAGGAAGGGGAAGGGTAGGGGGAAGGGGAAACCCAACCCGCCCCCCCCGGCAGGACAGGCGAAGAAGGCCCCGGCGCAGGCGCCAGGGCCAAAGAAAATGGCGACCCCCACCACCTCGGCGGTGGTGATCGCCCTTAAGCCTGACACGGAGGCAACGTATGCCTCCGTGATGACGAGGGCGATCACCTCATTTGATCTCGCCGAGGTGGGCCTGGAGCATGTGCGGGTGCGGCAGACCGCTGCCGGGGCCCGCATTATCGAGGTCCCCGGGGACAGCGACGGGCGGGCTGCCGACGCATTATGCGCCAGGATTAGTGAGCTGGTGGGGGAGCAGGCGCGGGTGTACCGTCCCGTCAAAATGGCCTGTATTCAAATCACCGGCCTTGACGAGACGGTCACCCCTGACCGGGTGCTGGCTGCCGTGGTGGTAAAGGGTGGGTGTCAGCCCGCCCAGGTTAAAGTAGGGGCCGTCAGGGCGCTCCGCGGCGGATCCGGGTCTGTGCTCGTACAGTGCCCGGTTGCCGTTGCGAACGCCCTGATCGCGGCGGGAAGGTTGGTGGTGGGCTGGTCGTCGGCCCAAGTGAAAACACTTGGGCCGGCGCCCATGCGCTGCTATAAGTGCATGGGGACGGGGCACACCAGGGCGCTCTGCCCATCGTCTGTGGAAAGGGGCGCCCTGTGTTTCAGGTGCAGCAGGCCGGGCCATCGGATGGTTGACTGCACAGAGGCAAAAGCCTTCTGTGCAGTCTGCCACCAGGCCAAGCTGCCTGCTGCACATATGATGGGGGGATTGGTGTGTGCCCCGCCCACCACCAAGGGAAAGGCGGCCCCGCCTGGGGCCCCGAAGAGAAATGCCCCAGCGGCCCCGGAGGTCATCAGCATGGACGTCTAAATGCCAGTACACCGGCATTTAGACGTCCTGCAGGGCAATCTGAACCACTCCGCCCGAGCCCAGGACCTGCTCATGCAGGTCATGGCGGAGTGGTCCATTGATGTGGCGGCTATAGCGGAGCCGTACTTTGTCCCTCCGCAGCCCAACTGGGCCGGGGCTGCGGATGGAAAAGTGGCGTTGGTGGTGCCGACGACTGGCGGTGCGGTCCCCCTCTCTCCAGTGGAGAGTGGGCCGGGCTACGTGGCGGCTAAATGGGGAGAGATAGTACTGCTGGCAGTATATTTCTCCCCTAACAAGCCGCTGCGGGACTTCGAGGGCTTTCTGGAAGCCCTCGAAAGAGTCCTGCGGAGGGTTAGTCCGGCCCAGCTTATATTGCTGGGGGACTGCAACGCCAAAAGTGCGGAGTGGGGGTCGGTCACCACCAACGCCAAGGGGGTGGCCCTCAGCGAATGGGTGACTGAGATGGGGCTCGTGGTGTTGAACCAGGGCAGCGTCAACACATGTGTGCGACGGGAGGGGGGATCCATAGTGGACGTATCGTTCGCTACCCCCCTCATCGCTGCACACATCGTGGACTGGCGCGTCCTGGAGGACGTGGAGACCCTCTCCGACCATGTATATGTTCGGATGAGGGTCCAGACCGCGTCCGGAGCCCCATCTCCCAGGCTGAGGGCCAGGAGGGAGGGTCTGCTCCCGAGGTGGGCGGTGACACGCCTCGACAGGGATATGGCGGCAGAAGCCGCCATGGTCGAGGCGTGGTGTGCTCCCCCGCCGGCCACCTTGGGAGTAGAGGAGAGGGTGGTGCAGTTCCGAGCGGCCCTGCAGTCGGTATGCGACGCGTCCATGCCCCGGGCGCGTCGGATACCGGCTAAAAAGCAGGTTTACTGGTGGAACGAAGAGATTGCGGCTCTTCGGATCACCAGTAACAGAGCCCGCCGGAACTACACCAGATGCAGACGGCGCCGACATGAGGAGTGGGAAGAGGAGCTCTTGTATGGGCTCCTCAGGGAGGCCAAAGTGGCCCTCCAAGCGGCCATCTCAAAGAGGAAGGATGAGGCGCGTGAGGAGTTCCTGGCCACGCTAGACCGGGATCCATGGGGGAGGCCATATAGGGTGGTGCGTAGTAAGATGGCGCACGCCCCCCCCATGGAATCCATGGAGCCGGAACTCCTCACGCGGGTCGTGGAGGGCCTCTTTCCCTCGGCGGCGGACTTTGCGCCGCCGAGCATGTCGGAACCGTCTGCGGAGCCGGAGGGTCCCGTCCATCTCGTCATACCGCCAGTCACGGATGACGAGATGGAACGAGTAGTGAGCCGACTGCGATCGTGCAGGAAGGCTCCGGGACCCGACGGCGTTCCTGGGAAGGCACTAGCAGTAGCCCTGGAGCACCTCGGGAGCCGTCTTAAGTCCCTCTTTGACGATTGTCTCAAAGAGGGACGCTTCCCGAGGTGCTGGAAGGAGGGGCGCCTGTGCCTTCTCAGGAAGGAGGGCCGCCCGCCGGACTGTCCCTCCGGCTATCGCCCCATCGTCCTGCTGGACGAGATGGGGAAGATGCTGGAGAGGATCCTGTCCAGCCGCATTGTGGACCACCTGGTGGACACGGGCCCGGACTTGTCAGATAGACAGTTCGGGTTCCGGGAGGGGAGGTCCACAATAGATGCGCTGAGGTCCCTCAGGGACTTCAGCGAGGATGCGGTGGACAGGGGGGAGGGTGTGGTGGCGGTGTCCTTGGACATCGCCAACGCGTTTGGCACCCTCCCCTACGCAGTCATTAGGGAGGCACTTCGGTACCACCAAGTGCCTCCCTACCTTCGGCGGATAGTGGAGCACTACCTCAGCGGGAGGGTAGTGCTCTACGAGCGGAGCGGCCGGATGATGGCCCACGTCATGACGTGCGGTGTTCCACAGGGGTCCGTGCTCGGACCCCTGCTCTGGAACATCGGGTATGACTGGGCCATCAGGGGGGAGCAGCTTCCCCGGATGATCACCATCTGTTACGCTGATGACACGATGGTGGCCGTCCGGGGACGCGAGAGGGGCGAGGTCTTGGGGAGAGCGACGATTGCGACCGAGCTCATAGTCGGTCGCATAGCCAGGCTAGGCCTGAGCGTCTCTCTCTCCAAGACCGAGGCAATCACGTTCGGTGGGCCACGTTGGCAGCTGAGAGCCGGAGCCACGATCCCCGTAGGGGGAGAGCGGGTCCAGGTCAAGGCCAATATCAAGTACCTTGGCCTTGTCCTGGACCGCAAGTGGGATTTCGGGGAGCACTTCACGCGAAGTGCTCCCCGACTAGTGAGGGCGGCTTCGGCTCTGGGCAGACTGCTGCCAAATCTGGGGGGACCTGGGGCTCCGTGCCGGCGTCTCTATGCAGGGGTCGTGCGAAGCATGGCCCTGTATGGAGCGCCGGTATGGGCAGACAGGTTGTCGGAGAGGAATAAAGTGCTTCTCCGACGCCCCCAGAGGGTGGTGGCCCACCGAATGGTGAAGGCCTATTCAACGGTGTCTCATGCGGCGGCATGCGCCCTCGCCTGCACTCCTCCCTGGGAGCTCGATGCCCAGGTGCAGGCGAGGACATACGACGAGCGGGCGGCGGCCAGGGCGCGAGGAGAACGCCCTGACCGCGAAGTCGTAGAGAGGGCTCGTCGGCAGGTGACCCGCCGCATGAGAGACCGTTGGAAGAGCGGCTTGGAGGATTGCCCCTATGGTACCCGCACTATAGGGGCTCTCCTCCCGTCGTTTGAGGGGTGGCTGTCGAGGGGGCACGGGGGCCTCGGCTTCCGACTGACGCAGGTGATGACTGGGCATGGTTGCTTCGGTCATTACCTGCACAACATTGGAAGGGAGCCGAGTCCTCGGTGCCACGAGTGTGGCGCTCCAGACGATACGGCCCAGCACACACTGGAGGAGTGTAGTAGCTGGGACCGGGAGCGCCACGAGCTAGTGACGGCCACCGGGAGAGGGGATCTCTCGCTGCACAGTGTGGTTGCGACCATGCTGAGCAGCGAGAGATCGTGGGAGGCAGTGGCCTCCTTCTGCGAGACAGTCATCTCACAGAAGGAGGCCGCGGAGCGGGGACGAGAAGACGAAGTCGACGCGCCCCTGCTCCGGCGTAGGCGGAGGGGCAGGAGGCGGGCGCAGTTCGCCCGCCTCATGCCTTAGTGGAGTCCGTGGTGTAGGGACCACATTTTGGACTCCACCCGTCTGGGGGAAGGATCGCCGCGTTCGACCCTTCCCCTCTTTGGCGCGGGAGCACCGGCCACGTATTAAGCCGGTGCGGCCTGGGGACACAGTGGCTTGAAGTACATTGGGACCACACTGTGTCCCCACTACAGGCAGGAGGGTGAAACGCCGGAGTGGTTTTAGTGGGTAGTGACTCCTCATACCATCTCGAGGAGTGAGTCCCACATACCCCTCGACAGCCCTAAGTCGAGGGGATGCGTAAGAGCATTTCCACTCCGTCAAAAAAAAAAAAAAAAAAAAAAAAAAAAAAAAAAAAAAAAAAAAAAAAAAAAAAAAAAAAAAAAAAAAAGGTTAGGTTAGGTTAGGTTAGGTTAGGTTCTCCCCCATGCACCCGAGGTGACGGAGGCAGAACTGAAGGCGGCGCTCCTGCGGCTCCGGGGCAAGTCTGTATCCCCGGGACCCGACGGTATCCCAGCTAAGGCGCTAGTCCTGATGCTGGGACCGCTCGAGCCGTGGGTGCGCGCGCTCTTCAGCGCCTGCCTGGATCGGGGCCAGTTTCCCCGTCGGTATAAGACCGGAAAACTGGTCCTGATCAGGAAGGAGGGGCGACCGGCCGACTCGCCGTCGGCTTATCGGCCGATTGTGCTGCTCGACGAGACGGGCAAGCTCCTTGAGCGCGTCGTCGCCGCCCGTCTCGTCGACCACCTCGAAGGCATCGGTCCGGACCTCAGCGTCCACCAATTTGGCTTCCGCCGGGGCAGGTCCACCATCGACGCTATTGCGCGGGTGAGGGCCCTGGCGGAGGAGGCGGTGTCCCAGGGCGGGGTGGTCTTGGCGGTGTCTTTAGACATCGCCAATGCGTTTAACACCCTGCCCTGGAGTATCATCCTGGAGGCGCTGAGGTACCACCGAGTGCCGGCGTATCTGCGTCGCGTCGTGGCGGCCTATCTCTCTGAGAGGGCCGTCACCTACCCAACGCAGAACGGATGGGAGAGGAGGGAGATGTCGTGCGGTGTTCCACAGGGGTCAGTCCTCGGACCTCTCCTGTGGAACATCGGGTACGACTGGGTGCTGCGCGGACGTAACTTGCGGGGCGTCGACGTAACTTGTTACGCCGACGACACGCTCGTGACGGCCCGCGGCAGCACCTACAGGGAGGCGGCCGTATTGGCCACGGCTGGGGTGGCCCAGGTGGTCGCTCGTATCCGGCGGTTGGGGCTGGAGGTTGCCCTCGCCAAGTCCGAGGCCCTGTGTTTCCACGGGCCCCGGCGGGCCCCTCCCGCTGGATCCGAACTGGTGGTTGGGGGTACTTCCATCGCTGTCGGGTCGACGATGAAGTACCTCGGAATCGTTCTCGACAGTCGGTGGAAGTTTGAGGCGCACTTTGCCCGGCTGGCTCCCAAACTGGTAGCAGCCGCCGGAGCATTGAGTCGCCTCCTCCCCAACGTGGGCGGGCCGGACGCAGGCTGCCGTCGCTTATACTCCGGGGTGGTGCGATCGATGGCCCTTTATGGGGCCCCGATCTGGGTGGACGACCTGAGCGCCCGCACTAGGGCCCTTCTGCGGAGACCGCAGAGGGTCATGGCGCTCAGGCTCGTGAGGGGGTATCGCACCACCTCATTCGACGCAGCGTGCGTGCTGGCGGGCACCCCACCCTGGGAGCTGGAGGCCCAGGTACTCGCCCATGTGTACCGGCGGGTCTCTAATGCTCGGGACCAGGGATCCCCTCCACTTCCGGAGGAGGTCATGCGTTGGAGGAAATCCTCCCACAGGGTTCTCCTCCGGCAGTGGAAGGGAGCGTTGGCAGAGCCAACAGCTGGGGTGGATACCATCGCCGCCATCCGACCCATCCTCAGGAGATGGGTCGAGGAGAAGAGGGGTGTCCATACCTTCCATCTCGCGCAGATCCTCACGGGGCACGGCTGCTTCGGGAAGTATCTGTGCGAGATGGTCGGTAGAGAGCCGACGCCGGTGTGCCACGCGTGCGGCCACGCCGTAGATACGGCGCGCCACACGCTGGCGGAGTGCCCAGCATGGGCTGAGGAGAGGGCGCGACTCGTCGCGGTCGTGGGGAGGGACCTCTCGTTGCCGGCTGTGGTAAAATCCATGGTCGACAGCGAGAGGTCATGGCAGGCAATGGTTTCCTTCTGCGGCGACGTAATGTCGCAGAAGGAAGTGGCGGAACGAGTCAGGGAGGACGATGCTTCCTCCCATCCGGTCCGTCGCCGGAGGGTCGGGCGAAGGCGTCGCGATTTCGCGCGCCGCCTTATGTAGCGGAGCCCGACTAAGCCCTGTGTTCTGGGGCCGCGAATACAGACACGGTATCCCCTGCCTGTCGTACGAGGCGACTAAAAGGGGGCACCGGGATCGGGGGGCGGCTGAAGCGGGGGCTTCATCCGTCCACCAGATAGATCCCGATCCCGGGATGGGCGGCAGCACGGGGTGGCCTCGTGCTGCTGCAAGGGGGGGCGTTAACCGCCCCCCGAGGTGGGCCGCCGAGGTGCGTGCGGCGAGGCGCCAAGAGAGGGTCACCGGATGCCGGATTACCGATCTCGGAGTCCCCTCTCTAGTGCGCCGAGGATGGCCACCGTTGGGTTTTAGTCGGTGAAAGGCCGACATAACCTACCCGCCTCCCCCGAGGCGGGTAGGTATGGAGAAAACCATTTCCCAACGTAAAAAAAAAAAAAAAAAAAAAAAAAAAAGGTTCTCCCCCATGGTGTCAGCCTTGTCGTGGCGGGGGAGCTCAGTAGCCCCGGGCAATCCAGCCCGGGGTGAAGCTAATGACACCGAGGTGGGTCTCTCCAAGTCCCTTCGGGGAGGCGGAGAGACGCGTCTCTCCACGTGTCCCTCTGCTGGATGCAGAGGGCACAGTGGGAGAGGCAAGGGCGGGCTCGCGGCAAGGTGCCGCTGAGCAGGCACTGTGGGAGTCCCCACGTGCCACCGTCGTATCCCGAATCCCAATCCCACCTTTCCAATTCCTTTATCCTTCCAAAATTCCCCTTTCCTATCCCTTTTCCGATGGTGGGAGTAGTGGCGGTTGGCGTGCCAGTGTCCCCTGGCGTGCCCTCCGTCCAAGGTGGAGGCCTCACCAACCTCCACCCCCGGTACCCGTCATGTGGCTTCAACGACCCTCGTGTGGTGTAAGAGGGTATGTTGTCGCATGGCGGGCCGAGGCGGGCTTGCCTTAATTGGCCGGCCAAGAGAGAAGGAAAACTTGTAAATAAACCCGTGAGAACACACGTAATACCCTGTGGATACTTGGGGGCCTCCACTGTATATTTTCCCCCCTCTTAGGATGGGCGTAGCCGACGGAGGAGTTTAAATCGCCTTTTCTCGTGGGAATAAATATGGACAATCTTAAAAACAAAAAAACTGAAGGAGTAGTGAGGGAGGGGAGAGACAGCGGCAGGCACGCGGCGGACAGCGATGCTAGCCAGCTGGATGGAACGAGGGCGGGAACTGACGGGATGGGTGCATCAGACACCAGTCTGATCTCTGTCTCGTCGGTGGATTCCTCCAGGGCCACAAGGTTCTGGAGGAAACGTGGTGAAAAGAGACGGCGCCTGAGCGGCCTTAGCTCGGCGTCGTCTAGCGAGGAGGAGCAGGTTGGGGAGAAGGAGCGAGCCAAGCGGGCCAGTAGCACCACCCCGGTCGTCAGGGGAAGAGGTCGCCCGCCTACCACTGGCCAGTACGTAGGTCTGGCCAAAGCCAAGGCAGAATACCTCAAGCTCCAGGAGAAGGAGCTGGAGCTTGAGGCGGAGAAAGAAGTGGCCGCACAGGCCCGAAAGAACCGGGAGTCTCGCAGAGGCTGCGAAACAGCCTCAGCAGCCCCGGTACACCAAGAGGAGGACAAGGAGGGCGCAGCAACAGCCGCCCGGTGGCCGGTGGCCGCCCGGTGGCCCGGTGCCCGGTGCCCGGTGGCCGCCGCCAAGAAGGTGGTGGACGGTGGCCGCCTGCTAGTCGGGTGGGTGGCCGCCCAAGTGCGTCTGCTGGAGCCCAGACCCATGCGGTGCTACCGCTGCTTGGAGCTGGGCCATGTCCGGCAGGCGTGCCCCACGGAGGCCGTGGATCGCAGCGATCAATGCTATCGCTGCGGTCAGCCCGGCCACAGAGCCGGCCAATGTTCAGCCGCCCCGCACTGCACCCTGTGCGAGGCGGCTAAAAAGCCCGCAGGGCATACGGTGGGCAGCAAAGAATGTGCTGCCCCCCGCACAAGGAGAAGGGGGAGGAAGGGTGGCGATGGCCTTAGGGTCCCCTCGCCAACAATCCACCCGTCGACAAGTGCCGAAGACGGAGCCGGGGGGGACTTAATGGACATCGCTAATTAATGTCTATTGAGTTCCTCCAGGCGAATATCAACCACTGCGCCAGAGCTCAGGATCTGCTGATCCAGAGCATGGTGCAGTGGTCAATACAGGTGGCCGTGATCGCCGAGCCTTACTTTGTCCCGCCCAGATCAAGCTGGGCGCAGGACCTCGAGGGCTCGGTAGCCATTGTTTCGCAGGAGGCCGCAGGTTCCCCCCCTCTGGATAGGGTGACGAGGGGTCGGGGATGGGTGGCGGCCCACTTAGCAGAGATAGTGGTGGTTGGGGTGTACTTCTCGCCAAGTCGGAGCCTAGCCGATTTCGATCAGCTTTTGATCGAAATCGGGGCTCTGATTGGCCAGAGTCGCCCCAGCATGGTGCTCGTTGCCGGTGATCTCAATGCCAAGTCCATGGCCTGGGGATCCCCGGCGACGGACGCGCGCGGCGAGTCAGTGGAGGACTGGCTGGTGGAGACCGGGCTGGTTGTGTTGAACCGGGGGTCGACAAATACGTGCGTGCGGCAACAGGGCGGCTCAATTGTGGACGTCTCGTTCGCCAATGCCGCCCTGGCGCGCCGTATTCAGGGCTGGGAAGTGCTGGAGGGGGTGGAGACGTTGTCGGACCACCTGTATGTCCGATTTAGCGTTTCCACTCCTCCAGGTACCCCGAGCGGTCCAAGCCGACCCCCGCGAGGGGGAGGCCCGCGCTGGGTGCTCAGGCGTATGGACCCGGACGTGCTAGTGGAGGCGGCCGTGGTCCAAGCCTGGACACCCGTGCCGGAAGGCCCGGTAGAGGTGGAGCGGGAGGTGGAGTGGCTCGGGATGGCCATGTCGCGCGTCTGCGACGCGGCCATGCCTCGAGCAGGCCCACCCCGGGCCCGGCGTCAGGTGTACTGGTGGAGTGAGGAGCTCGCGCAGCTACGCGCAGCGTGCGTAGCGGCGAGCCGCCAGTACACCCGGTCCCGGAGGCGGAGGAGGAGGGACGAGGTGGAGGAGGCCCGGCTCTATGCCACCTACAGGGAGTGTTCCACTACCCTGAAGGTGGCCATAGCGAACGCCAAGGCATTGGCGGAGGAGGAAATGCTGGAGACGTTGAACAGCGATCCTTGGGGGAGGCCGTACAGGTTGGTGAGGCAGAAGCTTCGCCCCTGGGCTCCCCCCTTGACGCAAAGTCTCCAGCAGCAGGTCCTGGACCGGGTGGTCGGATCCCTGTTTCCGAACAGGGCCGGCCACGTTCCTCCGCCAATGGCGGCGGCCGGGCGGGAGGAGGAGGAGGAGGAGGGCGCGGGAGTGTCTGTACCCGAGCTGACCGAGGGTCAGCTGAAGGCGGCGGTGTTGCGGCTCCGGGGCAAGAACGTCGCCCCGGGGCCCGACGGTGTACCGGGACGCGCCTTGGCGCTGATGCTCGGTCCGCTCGAGCCACGGGTGAGGGCGCTCTTTGGAGCGTGCCTTGGGCAGGGCCAGTTTCCACGCAGGTGGAAGACGGGGAAACTGGTCCTGCTAAAGAAGGAGGGGCGACCGGCCGACTCGCCGTCGGCGTATCGGCCGATCGTGTTGCTCGACGAGGTGGGCAAGTTGTTCGAGCGAGTAATAGCTGCCCGCCTCGTCGACCATCTAGAGGGGATTGGTCCGGACCTCAGTGCGTACCAGTTCGGCTTCCGTCAGGGCAGGTCCACCGTCGGCGCGATTGCGCGGGTGAGGGCCCTGGCGGAGGAAGCGGTGTCCCAGGGGGAGGTCGTCTTGGCGGTGTCATTAGACATCGCCAACGCCTTTAATACCCTCCCCTGGGAAACGATAAAGGAGGCACTGAGGTACCATGGTGTGCCGGGGTACCTGCGTCGGGTCGTGGCGGCCTATCACCCGGGTTCCCTCCTTCGCCGTGCGCCGGAGATGGCCACCGCGGGTTTTTAGTCGGTGCAAGCCCGACATAACTCACTCTCCCCCCCCGGGGAGGGTGGGTATGCGTTAGGCATTTTCCCGCGACAACAAAAAAAAAAAAAAAAAAAAAAAAAAAGGTTAGGTTCCCCCCCTGGTGTCAGCCTTGTCGTGGCGGGGGGGCTCAGTAGCCCCGGGCAATCCAGCCCGTGGGTGAAGCCAATGACACCGAGGTGGGTCTCTCCAAGTCCCTTCGGGGAGGCGGAGAGACAGATGGATCTCCCGCTGCTTAGGGTGCAGTGGCGGGAGGTCCCGGGGTGCGGGCCCGTCCAGTCGCAGGACTGGCGGGCAGTGGAGGGCGGATCTCTCACTGTCGGCTGTGTCTCCTCCTCATGGCTGGCGGTGGGAGGTCCTGGAAGGGGTGGATGGCGGCGGAATGGGTGAGCTCCCGGGTCCGCCCAATCCGCCGCGGGAGAGTCGGGCGTGGACGGCATGAGGTAGCCGAAAGCGCCCGAGTGCCCTGTGTGCTGGGGCGAGGAATGCAGCCACGGTATCCCCTGCCTGTCGTACAAGGCGACTAAAAGGGGTCATCGGGGACGCGGGTGCACAGAGCGGGGGCTCTGTGCACCCTTACCATCTGACGCGTCCCCGGGGAGGGCGGCAGCAACGGGGTGGCCTCGTTGCTGCTGCAGGCACCGTGAGGGTGCGGGGGGGAGCCAGTAGTCTCCCCCCGAGGTGGGCCGCCGAATGCGAGCGGCGGGGCGCACGGAGGAGGGACACCCGGATGCCAACCCTAGTGGACCGCCCGGGTTCCCTCCTTCGCCGTGCGTCGGAGATGGCCACCGCGGGTTTTTAGTCGGTGCAAGCCCGACATAACTCACTCTCCCCCCCCGGGGAGGGTGGGTATGCGTTAGGCATTTTCCCGCGACAACAAAAAAAAAAAAAAAAGGTTAGGTTAGGTTAGGTTAGGTTAGGTTAGGTTGGCCCTGTACGGCGCACCAGTGTGGGCCGACACCCTGACAAGCCGAAATATCGCCCTGCTGCAAAGAGTGCAGAGGGCGATGGCGGTCAGGGTGATACGGGGCTATCGAACGGTGGGAGTGGAGGCGGCATGCGTGCTGGCCGGATCCCTGCCCTGGGACCTGGAGGCGAGGACCCTCGCGTCAGTATACCACTGGCGCGAGGAGGCGCGAGGCCAGGGCAGTAGGCCGGCACCGCAGGAGGTGGAGGCGCGGCGGGATGAGTTCCGCCGCGAAATGGTGGAGGTGTGGGGGGCGAGGTTGGCGCGACCGACCGCGGGCCTCCGTACCATCGAGGGGGTCCGCCCGGTCCTGCTACAATGGCTGGACCGCGGCCATGGCACGCTCTCCTTCCGGTTGACGCAGGTCCTCTCGGGGCATGGTTGCTTCGGGAGGTATCTGTGTCGGGTCGCCGGAAGGGAGCCGACTCCCGAGTGCCATGGGTGTGGCTGCGCCGAAGACACGGCGCAGCACACTCTCGCGGAGTGCCCAGCCTGGGCAGGACCGCGCGACAGGCTCACCTCTGAGGTGGGTTCCGACCTGTCGCTGCCGGCTGTGATCAAATCCATGGTCGACAGCGACAGGTCGTGGAGGGCGATGATCTCCTTCTGCGAGGACGTGATGTCGCAGAAGGAGGCGGCGGAGCGGATGAGGGAGGAAGACTCCTCGGCTCATCCGATCCGCCGGAGACGGGTCGGGCGCAGGCGGCGGGCGTACGCTCGTACGTTGCCGCCGTAGGCGTCCGACGGCTCTGTGGGCTGGGGCGAGGAATGCAGCCACGGTATCCCCTGCCTGTCGTACAAGCCGACTAAAAGGGGTCATCGGGGACGCGGGTGCACGGAGCGGGGGCTCTGTGCACCCTTACCATCTGACGCGTCCCCGGGGAGGGCGGCAGCAACGAGGTGGCCTCGTTGCTGCTGCAAGCACCGCGAGGGTGCAGGGGGGAGGTACTCTGTCTCCCCCCGAGAGGTGCCGCCGAGTGCGTGCGGCGGGACGCGCACGTGAAGAGGGACGGCGGTCGCATGCCCAGGGTGACTTCCCGGGGTCCCTCTTCACTCGCGCGTCGAAGAAGGCCATCGTTGGGTTTTAGTCGGTGAAAGGCCGACATAACCTACCCGCCCCCCCGAGGCGGGTAGGTATGGAGAAAACCATTTCCCAACGATAAAAAAAAAAAAAAAAAAAAAAAAAGGTTAGGTTAGGTTCACGGCGCAGCACACTCTTGCGGAGTGCCCAGCCTGGGCAGAGCCGCGCGCTAGCCTCACCTCTGAGGTGGGCTCCGACCTGTCGCTGCCGGCTGTGATCAAATCCATGGTCGACAGCGACAGGTCGTGGAGGGCGATGATCTCCTTCTGCGAGGACGTGATGTCGCAGAAGGAGATGGCGGAGCGGATGAGGGAGGAAGACTCCTCGGCTCATCCGATCCGCCGGAGACGGGTCGGGCGCAGGCGGCGGGCGTACGCTCGTACGTTGCCGCCGTAGGCGTCCGACGGCTCTGTGGGCTGGGGCGAGGAATGCAGCCACGGTATCCCCTGCCTGTCGTACAAGCCGACTAAAAGGGGTCATCGGGGACGCGGGTGCACGGAGCGGGGGCTCTGTGCACCCTTACCATCTGACGCGTCCCCGGGGAGGGCGGCAGCAACGAGGTGGCCTCGTTGCTGCTGCAAGCACCGCGAGGGTGCAGGGGGGAGGTACTCTGTCTCCCCCCGAGAGGTGCCGCCGAGTGCGTGCGGCGGGACGCGCACGTGAAGAGGGACGGCGGTCGCATGCCCAGGGTGACTTCCCGGGGTCCCTCTTCACTCGCGCGTCGAAGAAGGCCATCGTTGGGTTTTAGTCGGTGAAAGGCCGACATAACCTACCCGCCCCCCCGAGGCGGGTAGGTATGGAGAAAACCATTTCCCAACGATAAAAAAAAAAAAAAAAAAAAAAAAAAAAAAAAAAAGGTTAGGTTAGGTTCACGGCGCAGCACACTCTTGCGGAGTGCCCAGCCTGGGCAGAGCCGCGCGCTAGCCTCACCTCTGAGGTGGGCTCCGACCTGTCGCTGCCGGCTGTGATCAAATCCATGGTCGACAGCGACAGGTCGTGGAGGGCGATGATCTCCTTCTGCGAGGACGTGATGTCGCAGAAGGAGATGGCGGAGCGGATGAGGGAGGAAGACTCCTCGGCTCATCCGATCCGCCGGAGACGGGTCGGGCGCAGGCGGCGGGCGTACGCTCGTACGTTGCCGCCGTAGGCGCCCGACGGCCCTGTGGACTGGGGCGAGGAATGCAGCCACGGTATCCCCTGCCTGTCGTACAAGGCGACTAAAAGGGGTCATCGGGGGCGCGGGTGCACAGAGCGGGGGCTCTGTGCACCCTTACCATCTGACGCGTCCCCGGGGAGGGCGGCAGCAACGGGGTGGCCTCGTTGCTGCTGCAGGCACCGTGAGGGTGCGGGGGGGAGCCAGTAGTCTCCCCCCGAGGTGGGCCGCCGAATGCGAGCGGCGGGGCGCACGGAGGAGGGACACCCGGATGCCAACCCTAGTGGACCGCCCGGGTTCCCTCCTTCGCCGTGCGCCGGAGATGGCCACCGCGGGTTTTTAGTCGGTGCAAGCCCGACATAACTCACTCTCCCCCCCCGGGGAGGGTGGGTATGCGTTAGGCATTTTCCCGCGACAACAAAAAAAAAAAAAAAAAAAAAAAGGTTAGGTTCCCCCCCTGGTGTCAGCCTTGTCGTGGCGGGGGGGCTCAGTAGCCCCGGGCAATCCAGCCCGTGGGTGAAGCCAATGACACCGAGGTGGGTCTCTCCAAGTCCCTTCGGGGAGGCGGAGAGACAGATGGATCTCCCGCTGCTTAGGGTGCAGTGGCGGGAGGTCCCGGGGTGCGGGCCCGTCCAGTCGCAGGACTGGCGGGCAGTGGAGGGCGGATCTCTCACTGTCGGCTGTGTCTCCTCCTCATGGCTGGCGGTGGGAGGTCCTGGAAGGGGTGGATGGCGGCGGAATGGGTGAGCTCCCGGGTCCGCCCAATCCGCCGCGGGAGAGTCGGGCGTGGACGGCATGAGGTAGCCGAAAGCGCCCGAGTGCCCTGTGTGCTGGGGCGAGGAATGCAGCCACGGTATCCCCTGCCTGTCGTACAAGGCGACTAAAAGGGGTCATCGGGGACGCGGGTGCACAGAGCGGGGGCTCTGTGCACCCTTACCATCTGACGCGTCCCCGGGGAGGGCGGCAGCAACGGGGTGGCCTCGTTGCTGCTGCAGGCACCGTGAGGGTGCGGGGGGGAGCCAGTAGTCTCCCCCCGAGGTGGGCCGCCGAATGCGAGCGGCGGGGCGCACGGAGGAGGGACACCCGGATGCCAACCCTAGTGGACCGCCCGGGTTCCCTCCTTCGCCGTGCGCCGGAGATGGCCACCGCGGGTTTTTAGTCGGTGCAAGCCCGACATAACTCACTCTCCCCCCCCGGGGAGGGTGGGTATGCGTTAGGCATTTTCCCGCGACAACAAAAAAAAAAAAAAAAAAGGTTAGGTTCCCCCCCCCCTGGTGTCAGCCTTGTCGTGGCGGGGGGGCTCAGTAGCCCCGGGCAATCCAGCCCGTGGGTGAAGCCAATGACACCGAGGTGGGTCTCTCCAAGTCCCTTCGGGGAGGCGGAGAGACAGATGGATCTCCCGCTGCTTAGGGTGCAGTGGCGGGAGGTCCCGGGGTGCGGGCCCGTCCAGTCGCAGGACTGGCGGGCAGTGGAGGGCGGATCTCTCACTGTCGGCTGTGTCTCCTCCTCATGGCTGGCGGTGGGAGGTCCTGGAAGGGGTGGATGGCGGCGGAGTGGGTGAGCTCCCGGGTCCGCCCAATCCGCCGCGGGAGAGTCGGGCGTGGACGGCATGAGGTAGCCGAAAGCGCCCGAGTGCCCTGTGTGCTGGGGCGAGGAATGCAGCCACGGTATCCCCTGCCTGTCGTACAAGGCGACTAAAAGGGGTCATCGGGGACGCGGGTGCACAGAGCGGGGGCTCTGTGCACCCTTACCATCTGACGCGTCCCCGGGGAGGGCGGCAGCAACGGGGTGGCCTCGTTGCTGCTGCAGGCACCGTGAGGGTGCGGGGGGGAGCCAGTAGTCTCCCCCCGAGGTGGGCCGCCGAATGCGAGCGGCGGGGCGCACGGAGGAGGGACACCCGGATGCCAACCCTAGTGGACCGCCCGGGTTCCCTCCTTCGCCGTGCGCCGGAGATGGCCACCGCGGGTTTTTAGTCGGTGCAAGCCCGACATAACTCACTCTCCCCCCCCGGGGAGGGTGGGTATGCGTTAGGCATTTTCCCGCGACAACAAAAAAAAAAAAAAAAAAAAAAGGTTAGGTTCCCCCCCTGGTGTCAGCCTTGTCGTGGCGGGGGGGCTCAGTAGCCCCGGGCAATCCAGCCCGTGGGTGAAGCCAATGACACCGAGGTGGGTCTCTCCAAGTCCCTTCGGGGAGGCGGAGAGACAGATGGATCTCCCGCTGCTTAGGGTGCAGTGGCGGGAGGTCCCGGGGTGCGGGCCCGTCCAGTCGCAGGACTGGCGGGCAGTGGAGGGCGGATCTCTCACTGTCGGCTGTGTCTCCTCCTCATGGCTGGCGGTGGGAGGTCCTGGAAGGGGTGGATGGCGGCGGAATGGGTGAGCTCCCGGGTCCGCCCAATCCGCCGCGGGAGAGTCGGGCGTGGACGGCATGAGGTAGCCGAAAGCGCCCGAGTGCCCTGTGTGCTGGGGCGAGGAATGCAGCCACGGTATCCCCTGCCTGTCGTACAAGGCGACTAAAAGGGGTCATCGGGGACGCGGGTGCACAGAGCGGGGGCTCTGTGCACCCTTACCATCTGACGCGTCCCCGGGGAGGGCGGCAGCAACGGGGTGGCCTCGTTGCTGCTGCAGGCACCGTGAGGGTGCGGGGGGGAGCCAGTAGTCTCCCCCCGAGGTGGGCCGCCGAATGCGAGCGGCGGGGCGCACGGAGGAGGGACACCCGGATGCCAACCCTAGTGGACCGCCCGGGTTCCCTCCTTCGCCGTGCGCCGGAGATGGCCACCGCGGGTTTTTAGTCGGTGCAAGCCCGACATAACTCACTCTCCCCCCCCCGGGGAGGGTGGGTATGCGTTAGGCATTTTCCCGCGACAACAAAAAAAAAAAAAAAAAAAAAAAAAGGTTAGGTTAGGTTAGGTTAGTGAGCGTTTGGCTTAGTGGCTAAACAGCGAAGATATTAACGGAGAGCCGTGAGCTCGATCCCCATTGGAGGCGACCTTTTCCCCCCCTGGTGTCAGCCTTGTCGTGGCGGGGGGGCTCAGTAGCCCCGGGCAATCCAGCCCGTGGGTGAAGCCAATGACACCGAGGTGGGTCTCTCCAAGTCCCTTCGGGGAGGCGGAGAGACAGATGGATCTCCCGCTGCTTAGGGTGCAGTGGCGGGAGGTCCCGGGGTGCGGGCCCGTCCAGTCGCAGGACTGGCGGGCAGTGGAGGGCGGATCTCTCACTGTCGGCTGTGTCTCCTCCTCATGGCTGGCGGTGGGAGGTCCTGGAAGGGGTGGATGGCGGCGGAATGGGTGAGCTCCCGGGTCCGCCCAATCCGCCGCGGGAGAGTCGGGCGTGGACGGCATGAGGTAGCCGAAAGCGCCCGAGTGCCCTGTGTGCTGGGGCGAGGAATGCAGCCACGGTATCCCCTGCCTGTCGTACAAGGCGACTAAAAGGGGTCATCGGGGACGCGGGTGCACAGAGCGGGGGCTTCCCTTACCATCTGACGCGTCCCCGGGGAGGGCGGCAGCAACGGGGTGGCCTCGTTGCTGCTGCAGGCACCGTGAGGGTGCGGGGGGGAGCCAGTAGTCTCCCCCCGAGGTGGGCCGCCGAATGCGAGCGGCGGGGCGCACGGAGGAGGGACACCCGGATGCCAACCCTAGTGGACCGCCCGGGTTCCCTCCTTCGCCGTGCGCCGGAGATGGCCACCGCGGGTTTTTAGTCGGTGCAAGCCCGACATAACTCACTCTCCCCCCCCCGGGGAGGGTGGGTATGCGTTAGGCATTTTCCCGCGACAACAAAAAAAAAAAAAAAAAAAAAAAAGGTTAGGTTAGGTTAGGTTAGTGAGCGTTTGGCTTAGTGGCTAAACAGCGAAGATATTAACGGAGAGCCGTGAGCTCGATCCCCATTGGAGGCGACCTTTTCCCCCCCTGGTGTCAGCCTTGTCGTGGCGGGGGGGCTCAGTAGCCCCGGGCAATCCAGCCCGTGGGTGAAGCCAATGACACCGAGGTGGGTCTCTCCAAGTCCCTTCGGGGAGGCGGAGAGACAGATGGATCTCCCGCTGCTTAGGGTGCAGTGGCGGGAGGTCCCGGGGTGCGGGCCCGTCCAGTCGCAGGACTGGCGGGCAGTGGAGGGCGGATCTCTCACTGTCGGCTGTGTCTCCTCCTCATGGCTGGCGGTGGGAGGTCCTGGAAGGGGTGGATGGCGGCGGAATGGGTGAGCTCCCGGGTCCGCCCAATCCGCCGCGGGAGAGTCGGGCGTGGACGGCATGAGGTAGCCGAAAGCGCCCGAGTGCCCTGTGTGCTGGGGCGAGGAATGCAGCCACGGTATCCCCTGCCTGTCGTACAAGGCGACTAAAAGGGGTCATCGGGGACGCGGGTGCACAGAGCGGGGGCTCTGTGCACCCTTACCATCTGACGCGTCCCCGGGGAGGGCGGCAGCAACGGGGTGGCCTCGTTGCTGCTGCAGGCACCGTGAGGGTGCGGGGGGGAGCCAATAGTCTCCCCCCGAGGTGGGCCGCCGAATGCGAGCGGCGGGGCGCACGGAGGAGGGACACCCGGATGCCAACCCTAGTGGACCGCCCGGGTTCCCTCCTAACCGTTAGGTTAGGTTAGGTTAGGTTAGGTTAGGTTAGGTTAGGTTAGGTTAGGTTAGGTTAGGTTAGGTTAGGTTAGGTTAGGTTAGTCGGGTCAGTGCGCTCGTCCAGGTCGGTCGATTGCACTTTCTCGCTCTTCGCGGTTTCTGGCTTTCTGCAGCCATCGGGGTAGGGAGAGTTCTGGCTCTCGAAGTTGCGGGTTCTGTCTCGCGTCGCCCTTGTTGGGATTCTGCTCCCAGGGCACCAGCACCACTGGGGATTTAATTATCGATTTGTTTGTGGCTATTTTTAATTGTCATTTTAAACTTTTGAAGTTTAATTTCACTTTTAAAAATAGTTAACAAAAATTTTTGATATCTGTCGGGGGTTGATAAAATTCTTCCCGGCGTTTGCCGTCGGCTGCCGCTTTCCCCATATTTTTAGGACCTTTGGTTCTATTTATTGTGGGGAAAAGCGTGAGTTGGCTTCAAGCGCTCGGAAGTTTAGCGTCTTCGCCCGAAATTTATTAAAAATTCTTTTTGCGGGGTAGATTCACTTTTCTTTGTTTTGGGGTAAGTGGTGTTGGAGGTCTTGTGGAGTCCTTTCGGCTGCCGTTTGTCTCATAACTTTTGAACACTCCGTTCAAAAGTTATAGGGGCAAACGTGTATTGCTATTTCATCGGATCAGGGGCGAAAACTACCCGAATAACTTTGTAAAGTTGTTCGGGGAGCAGTAGCTCCTGAGATCGAAGGGGGGGAGGGTTGTTGTTTTTGGGGGAGGGAGCCGGCTGCTTGGTCTGTCCTTGGACACTAAGCACGCCATCGTACCTCAAGGGGGGGAGGAGGGGGAATTTTTTCCCCTTAAGTTTGTAAAAAGTGGCCGGGTCACACTTGACCACTTTTTGCAAACTTTTTGTTTTTTGGCGTTTTATTGATCCGTTGTGCGTTTGACAGCGTTTTTTCTTGTTCTTTTTGGTAACTTCCCTTCTGGAAGTTACAAAAATGGTCAAGGGTGCAGAAGTGGCGAGGGGGGAGGGGCCAGGGGGGCCCGGCCCACTGAAAGCCGACGCAGTCGGCTGTTCAGTGGTCATTGAGCCTCTGCGTGTTTCCTCCAGGGAAATGCCCAGGAGGTCCAGGCGAGGAAAAAAATTGGAGGGGGAGGGGGGGAGCGACCTTCCGGAGGTCTTTTTGGCCCCGGAAAGGGACGAGGCCCGTGAGGCATATGTGGGGGAGAGTGTCGAGATCGACATCTCGGACTCGTCGTCGAATGACGGCGACAACGAGGGGCCGGTCTCGGCAGTCCAGTCGGACGGAGGAGAGGCCTCTAGACCTGCTAAGAGGCATGCAGAAGAAGCGGGCGACGACTTTGGGCTCGTAGAGCCCGGTAAAGTGAATACTGCCCGGAGGGGGAGGCAGCCCATGTCAAAGGGGGCGTATGTGGGCCTATCTGTGGCGAGGTCCCAGCTCCGCGAGCTCGAGCGCGAGCTCCAGTTCGCGGAGTACGAGGAGGAGGCGGACGCGGCGGCGGACTACCGCCTTAGCTTCCGCCGGGACTCCCGTCCCATTGACAGGGGAGGGGAAAAAAAGGGGGGGAAGCAAAGGGAGGCTGTGAGGGATCGCAGCCCTCTTCTTCCTGCCCCCCCAAGCGTAGCTGAGGATGGCGACTGGGTGGCGACTACGCGACGGGCCGCCCAGTCCATCTTAGAGGAGGCCCGCAAGTGCGGGAATTTGAAGGGCGACGTGTGGCGCCGCATGAATGAAGCCTGCAGAGAGATTCTGCGGGCTTCAGATATGCTGGAAGAAGAGAAGGAGGAGTCGGAGGTTGTCCGCATACTGCGAGCGGACAACAAACGGATGAGGGAGGAACTGGCGCTCCTCCGGTCGGAGACAAAGGCCCTGAGGCTTGCGTTCTCCGAGAGGAGCGCCAGATCCCCTCCCCCGTCCACTCCGGCTCCTGCCCAGGGCCCGGATGATCTCCCCGCGCTCGTGGCGACGCTCCAGAGGGAGCTGTTCGTCTCCCTCGGAGACGTCATACACGAGCGCTGCCGGGCAATGGGGGAGATGGTGGGTGTACGACTGGCGGAAGTGGAGAGGAGGCTTCCGGCGGAACCCATCGTCCGTCCCCCATTGGCGGCGGACCGCCGGAGGGAGGCAGCAGCCAGAGCCCTGGCTGCTGGGTTGGTGGTGGCACCACCCCAACCCCAGCCGCCCAAGAAGGCGGCCGCGCAAAGGGTGGTGCAGGTGGCACCCCCAGCTGCGGCTAAGCGGCCGACGGCGAGGCCGCCGCCGGTGCCGGCTCCCGGGCCTGCCAAGAGGCCTAACCCGAGGGCAGGTGTAGCGGGTCCTTCCGCCGCCACTCAGCCACCTCCTCCCTCATCATCCTGGGTGGAGGTGGTCAGAAGGAAGGGGAAAGGGAAGGGGAAACCCAACCCGCCTCCCCCAGCCGGACAGGCCAGGAAGGCCCCGGCACAGACGACGGGGCCAAAGAAATTGGCCACGCACAACACCTCGGCGGTGGTGATCGCCCTGAAATCAGACACGGAGGCTACGTATGCCTCCGTGATGACTAAGGCGATCACCTCCTTCGATCTGGCCGAGGTGGGGCTTCAACATGTGCGGGTGCGGCAGACCGCTGCCGGTGCCCGCATCATAGAGGTCCCCGGGGACAGCGACGGGCGGGCTGCCGACGCGCTATGCGCAAAAATTGACCAGCTGGTGGGGGACCAGGCGAGGGTTTACCGCCCCGTTCAAAAGGCCGGTATCCAGATCACCGGCCTGGACGAGACGGTCACCCCTGAGGTGGTATTGGCGGCAGTGGCGGCAAAGGGCGGGTGTCAGCCCGCCCATGTTAAAGTCGGGGCCATCAGGGCGCTCCGCAGCGGAACCGGGTCGGTGCTCGTGCAGTGCCCGGTTGCCGCTGCCAACGCCCTGATTTTGGCGGGAAGGTTAATTGTGGGATGGTCGTCGGCCCAGGTGAAGACACTTGGACCGGCGCCCATGCGATGTTATAAGTGCATGGGGACGGGGCACACAAGGGCGCTCTGCCCATCGGCGGTGGAAAGGGGCGCCCTGTGCTTCAGGTGCAGCAGGCCGGGCCATTGGATGGCTGACTGCACAGAGGCAAAGGCCTTCTGTGCAGTTTGCCACGAGGCCAAGCGGCCTGCTGAGCACATGATGGGTGGCCTGGTGTGTGCCCCGCCCACAACCAGGGGGAAAGTGGCCCTGCCCGGGGCCCCGAAGAAAACTGCCCCAGTGGCCCCGGAGGTGATCAGCATGGACGTCTAAATGCCAGTACACCGGCATTTGGACGTCCTGCAGGGTAATTTGAACCACTCCGCCCGAGCTCAGGACCTGCTTATGCAGGTCATGGCGGAGTGGTCCATTGACGTGGCGGCTATGGCAGAGCCATATTTTGTCCCTCCGCAGCCCAACTGGGCCGGGGCTGCGGATGGAAAAGTGGCGTTGGTGGTGCCGACGACTGGCGGTGCGGTCCCCCTCTCTCCAGTGGAGAGTGGGCCGGGCTACGTGGCGGCTAAATGGGGAGAGATAGTGCTGCTGGCAGTATATTTCTCCCCTAATAAGCCGCTGCGGGACTTCGAGGGCTTTCTGGAAGCCCTCGAAAGAGTCCTGCGGAGGGTTAGTCCGGCCCAGCTTATATTGCTGGGGGACTGCAACGCCAAAAGTGCGGAGTGGGGGTCGGTCACCACCAACGCCAAGGGGGTGGCCCTCAGCGAATGGGTGACTGAGATGGGGCTCGTGGTGTTGAACCAGGGCAGCGTCAACACATGTGTGCGACGGGAGGGGGGATCCATAGTGGACGTATCGTTCGCTACCCCCCTCATCGCTGCACACATCGTGGACTGGCGCGTCCTGGAGGACGTGGAGACCCTCTCCGACCATGTATATGTTCGGATGAGGGTCCAGACCGCGTCCGGAGCCCCATCTCCCAGGCTGAGGGCCAGGAGGGAGGGTCTGCTCCCGAGGTGGGCGGCGACGCGCCTCGACAGGGACATGGCGGCAGAAGCCGCCATGGTCGAGGCGTGGTGTGCTCCCCCGCCGGCCACCTTGGGAGTAGAGGAGAGGGCGGTGCAGTTCCGAGCGGCCCTGCAGTCGGTATGCGACGTGTCCATGCCCCGGGCGCGTCGGATGCCGGCTAAAAAGCAGGTTTACTGGTGGAACGAAGAGATTGCGGCTCTTCGGATCACCAGTAACAGAGCCCGCCGGAACTACACCAGATGCAGACGGCGCCGACATGAGGAGTGGGAAGAGGAGCTCTTGTATGGGCTCCTCAGGGAGGCTAAAGTGGCCCTCCAAGCGGCCATCTCGAAGAGGAAGGATGAGGCGCGTGAGGAGTTTCTGGCTACGCTAGACCGGGATCCATGGGGGAGGCCATATAGGGTGGTGCGTAGCAAGATGGCGCACGCCCCCCCCATGGAATCCATGGAGCCGGAACTCCTCACGCGGGTCGTGGAGGGCCTCTTTCCCTCGGCGGCGGAAGTTGCGCCGCCGAGCATGTCGGAACCGTCTGCGGAGCCGGAGGGTCCCGTCCATCTCGTCATACCGCCAGTCACGGATGACGAGATGGAACGAGTAGTGAGCCGACTGCGATCGTGCAGGAAGGCTCCGGGACCCGACGGCGTTCCTGGGAAGGCATTGGCAGTAGCCCTGGAGCACCTCGGGAGCCGTCTTAAGTCCCTCTTTGACGATTGTCTCAAAGAGGGACGCTTCCCGAGGTGCTGGAAGGAGGGGCGCCTGTGCCTTCTCAGGAAGGAGGGCCGCCCGCCGGACTGTCCCTCCGGCTATCGCCCCATCGTCCTGCTGGACGAGATGGGGAAGATGCTGGAGAGGATCCTGTCCAGCCGCATAGTGGACCACCTGGTGGATACGGGCCCGGACTTGTCAGATAGACAGTTCGGGTTCCGGGAGGGGAGGTCCACCATAGATGCGCTGAAGTCCCTCAGGGACTTCAGCGAGGATGCGGCGGACAGGGGGGAGGGTGTGGTGGCGGTGTCCCTGGACATCGCCAACGCGTTTGGCACCCTCCCTTACGCAGTCATTAGGGAGGCACTTCGATACCACCAAGTGCCTCCCTACCTTCGGCGGATAGTGGAGCACTACCTCAGCGGGAGGGTAGTGCTCTACGAGCGGAGCGGCCGGATGATGGCCCACGTCATGACGTGCGGTGTTCCACAGGGGTCCGTGCTCGGACCCCTGCTCTGGAACATCGGGTATGACTGGGCCATCAGGGGGGAGCAGCTTCCCCAGATGATCACCATCTGTTACGCTGATGACACGATGGTGGCCGTCCGGGGACGCGAGAGGGGCGAGGTCTTGGGGAGAGCGACGACTGCGACCGAGCTTATAGTCGGTCGCATAGCCAGGCTAGGCCTGAGCGTCTCTCTCTCCAAGACCGAGGCGATCACATTCGGTGGGCCACGTTGGCAGCTGAGAGCCGGAGCCACGATCCCCGTAGGGGGTGAGCGGATCCAGGTCAAGGCCAATATTAAGTATCTTGGCCTTGTCCTGGACCGCAAGTGGGACTTCGGGGAGCACTTCACGCGAATTGCTCCCCGACTAGTGAGGGCGGCTTCGGCTCTGGGCAGATTGCTGCCAAATTTGGGGGGACCTGGGGCTCCGTGCCGGCGACTCTATGCAGGGGTCGTGCGTAGCATGGCCCTGTATGGAGCGCCGGTATGGGCCGACAGGCTGTCGGAGAGGAACAAAGTGCTTCTCCGACGCCCCCAGAGGGTGGTGGCCCACCGAATGGTGAAGGCCTACTCAACGGTCTCTTATGCGGCGGCATGCGCCCTCGCCTGCACTCCTCCCTGGGAGCTTGATGCCCAGGTGCAGGCGAGGACATACGACGAGCGGGCGGCGGCCAGGGCGCGAGGAGAACGCCCTGACCGCGAAGTCGTAGAGAGGGCTCGCCGGCAGGTGACCCGCCGCATGAGAGACCGTTGGAAGAGCGGCTTGGAGGATTGCCCCTATGGTACCCGCACTATAGGGGCTCTCCTCCCGTCGTTTGAGGGGTGGCTGTCGAGGGGGCACGGGGGCCTCGGCTTCCGACTGACGCAGGTGATGACCGGGCATGGTTGCTTCGGTCATTACCTGCACAACATTGGAAGGGAGCCGAGTCCGCGGTGCCACGAGTGTGGCGCTCCAGATGATACGGCCCAGCACACACTGGAGGAGTGTAGTCGCTGGGACCGGGAGCGCCACGAGCTAGTGACGGCCACCGGGAGAGGGGATCTCTCGCTGCACAGTGTGGTTGCGACCATGCTGAGCAGCGAGAGATCGTGGGAGGCAGTGGCCTCCTTCTGCGAGACAGTCATCTCACAGAAGGAGGCCGCGGAGCGGGGACGCGAAGACGAAGTCGACGCGCCCCTGCTCCGGCGTAGGCGGAGGGGCAGGAGGCGGGCGCAGTTCGCCCGCCTCATGCCTTAGTGGAGTCCGTGGTGTAGGGACCACATTTTGGACTCCACCCGTCTGGGGGAAGGATCGCCGCGTTCGACCCTTCCCCTCTTTGGCGCGGGAGCACCGGCCACGTATTAAGCCGGTGCGGCCTGGGGACACAGTGGTTTGAAGTACATTGGGACCACACTGTGTCCCCACTACAGGCAGGAGGGTGAAACGCCGGAGTGGTTTTAGTGGGTAGTGACTCCTCATAACATCTCGAGGAGTGAGTCCCACATACCCCTCGACAGCCCTAAGTCGAGGGGATGCGTAAGAGCATTTCCACTCCGTCAAAAAAAAAAAAAAAAAAAGGTTAGGTTAGGTTAGGTTAGGTTAGGTTAGGTTAGGTTAGGTTAGGTTAGGTTAGGTTAGGTTAGGTTAGGTTAGGTTCTCCCCCATGCTCCCCCATGGTGTCAGCCTTGTCGTGGCGGGGGAGCTCAGTAGCCCCGGGCAATCCAGCCCGTGGGTGAAGCTAATGACACCGAGGAGGGTCTCTCCAAGTCCCTTCGGGGAGGCGGAGAGACGCGTCCCTCCGCGTGTCCCTCTGATTAGCAGAGGGCACAGTGGATGGGGCAAGGGCGGGCACCTTCGTGCTGGCGCACTTTGCGCCACCGTCGTTACACCCTAATCACAACCAGCGTCGCAGCGCGAGGGGATGAATGGCTGATGGGGTTTATCATCAGTCCCTACTGCGACCTTCCCCTGTCCCTTCCCACCTTTCCCATCCTTTGTCCTTTCCACTGCCCTATCCTATCCCATCTTACTCGCCGGCAGCCCCGGCAAAAAATTTTCATCATGTCAAGCGAACAGGAAAACATAATACCACAAGTGGGTACCCGTAAGGGAGAATCCCACCCCGAACTGGTTTCGGGCAGCCCCATCGTATTTGTGGGGGGCAACTCTTCGCTAGTCCCGCGCACTGCGCGTAAAGCAAACGACCCACGCACGCACACGGACACCGAAGGAGGAACGAGGATGGAGGAAGCTGGGGGTAGCAACGAGTCGGACTCTGACGAAGGTCGGATGTCCGTCGCGTCCTACCGCCTGGCAGCCAACGGAGAGGCGGCTCTTGGCCGCTTCTTCAACAAGCCGGGGAGCAAGCGGCAACGCGGCAGCTCTGATTCGTCGAGTGACGACGGAGAGAGGCGTAGCCGCTCGACCCCGGGACGCAGAGGGAGAGGTCGCCCACCGACAACGGGGCAGTATGTTGGCCTTGCGAAGGCGAAGGCCAAATACTTGAAGCTCCAGCAAGCAGAGCTGGAGCTTCAGGCCGAGAAGGAGGTGGTGGAGCAAGCCGCAAGGGCCCGCAGCAGCCGGTGCAGCGGCACCGAGGTGGCAGCACAAGTGGCTCCGGACACGCCGGAGCAGGAGGGGACAACCGCCCTGTGCAAACAGGCCTTGGACGCGGTCGAGACCATTCGCATGGTCGCGGCCAAGTCCAAGAACCTGAAGGGCGGTTTTGTAAAGGCCCTGAAGGAGGCCAGCTTCTCCATTGCGGCGGCAGTAAACCGCATGCACGACCGGACGGCGTGCGAGGAAGTCTCCATCCTGCGGTCGGACAACGCTCGGCTGCAGGGTGAGCTCGACGGGCTCCGTAAGGAGCTGGCCCAGCTCAGGGCGGAGCTGCTCACTGAGCACCGCAGGACCAGTCCGGTCCGCACGCCGGTGGGGAGGGAGATTTCCCCTCCCGTTCTGGAGGAGTTCCCTGCGCTGCCGTCGCCGCGGGTGGAGATTGCCCTGTCACCGGCGAGGGTGGCGAGGGCGCCTCGGGGAGGCCCGAGAGCGAGCCGCTCGGAGGTAGAGCGCCCTCCGGCCACCTCTGAGTTGGAGGAGATGACGCGCGCTATCATGCTCCAGGTTGGGGGCATGATGAGCGCCCGCTTCGAGGCTCTGGAGGAGCGGCTTCTCCCCGAGAAGCGGCTCCGTCCCCTCCTCGCCGCTGACAGGAAGTCAGCGGCAGCGAAGGGCGCTCGCCCAGCCCCCCCTGCCCCTCCCGCTCACCTGGGAGGTGCAAAGAGTTTTGCCGCGGCTGTGTCCCGGCAAACTCCAGGCAAGGGTAAGCGCGCCCCTCCTCCTCCTCCCCCCCCTCCCGACCATCAGGGAGGGAAGGCGAGGAAGACTCGAAGGAGGCCAAATCGTGGCGCTGCGAGGGCTCCCCCCAGCCGCAACGCGTCTCGCCGCCGACCGGAACCGGCGTCAGCGCCGGCGGAGGAGGGCTGGACCCAGGTCCGGGGAAAGCGCCGGCCGGCGAAAAAGTCCCCGGTCGTGCGTGTCCCCCGAGCCCCTCGGACGGCGGCTGTAGTGGTGACGCTGCAGCCGGCGGCCGTGGAGCGGGGGCTCACGTACGCCGATGTGATAAAGGAGGCCGCGTCGAAGATCGACCGGGTTGCCCTGGGGCTCCCACCTCTGCGGGCGAGAAAGACCGCCACTGGTGCCCACATGTGGGAGGTACCAGGGGCGGCCAGTGCTGCGCTGGCGGACTCCCTCGCAGGGAAGCTGCGAGAGCACTTCCCAGACGACACCGTCCGAGTGTCGAGGCCCACCAAGTGCGCAGAAGTGCGCGTGACGGACCTCGACGACTCTGTCACGGCGGACGATGTCGTCGCGGCTGTGGTGCGGGAGGGAGAGTGCCCAGTCGAGGCGGTGCGATGTGGCGACATTCGCCAAGATCACACCGGCCTCGGCACGGCATGGGTCCGCTGCCCTGTGGCGGCGGCCAAAAAGTTGGCAGCCGGCGGCCGACTGTTAGTGGGCTGGGTGGCGGCGCGGGTGCGGCTCATGGAGTCGAAGTCCCTGCGCTGCTACCGCTGCCTCCAGGAGGGGCACGTAGCCGTTAAGTGCCTTGCGGAGGTTGACCGCAGCGATCTCTGCTATCGCTGCGGTCAGAGCGGCCACAAGGCGGCCGGATGCTCCGCCGCACCGCACTGCGCCCTGTGCGCGGCGGCGGGCAAGTCTTCGGGGCACAGGGTGGGCGGCAAGGCGTGCGCCGCCCCCCAGCCCAAGAACCGAAGACGTGGTGAAAAGCCACCCGCGACTAGCGCCACAGTCCGGGAAGAAGGAGGTCGTATGGACACCGCCCATTAATGGGTACCAGGTTCCTCCAGGCGAACCTCAACCACTGCGCCAGAGCTCAGGACCTGCTGGTCCAGAGCATGGCGGAGTGGTCAATCGAGGTCGCCGTGGTCGCCGAGCCGTACTTTGTCCCACCTCGGGACAACTGGGCTGGCGACCGCGAGGGTCTGGTGGCCATTGTCACCCGAGTTGCTGCCGGCACCCCTCCCCTGGATAGGGTGGTGAGGGGGCGGGGATATGTCGCAGCACACCTGGGTGACCTAATGGTGGTTGGGGTGTATTTCTCTCCGAATGGGAGCCTCGCGGATTTCGAGCAGTTCCTGCTCGGGATCGGGGCTCTCATGGGACAGAGGAACCCCAACAACGTGCTCGTCGCCGGGGACCTAAACGCCAAGTCATTGGCGTGGGGATCCCCGGCCACGTGCCCGTTCGGTGAGGTCCTTGAGGACTGGGTGGTGGAGACCGGGTTGACCGTTCTCAACCAGGGGTCGGTAAACACGTGCGTGCGGCAACAGGGCGGCTCTATCGTGGACATCTCGTTCGCAAATGCCGCTCTGGCGCGCCGTGTCCGGGGCTGGGAAGTGCTGGTGGACGTGGAGACTCTGTCGGACCATCGGTATATCCGATACGATATGGTCTCTGCGCTGCCAGCTACCCCGAGCGGCTCGAGCCGACCTCGGGTGGACGACGGTCCACGCTGGTCTTTGAGGAGGATGGACAGGGTGTTCCTCGAAGAGGTCGCCCTGCTCCAGGCCTGGGTGTGCGGGTCGGAGGTCCCGTCGGAGGTGGAGGATGACGCGGAACGGCTCGGGCTGGCGATGTCGCACGTTTGCGACGCAGCCATGCCCCGAGTCGGGCCGCGTCCTCCCAGGCGCTCGGTGTACTGGTGGTCCGAGGAGCTCGCGCAGCTCAGAAGAGCTTGCGTGAGTGCGAGACGCCGGTACACCAGGTACCGAAGACGGCGGCGTAGAGTCGCGGCGGAAGAGGCTGAAATATACGCCTCGTACCGCGGGTGCACGAGGGCCCTGCAGGTGGCCATCGCCAATGCCAAGGAATTGGCGGAGGAGGAAATGCTGGAGACTCTTAACAGCGATCCATGGGGGAGGCCGTACAGGTTGGTGAGGAACATTCTTCGCCCCTGGGCTCCCCCCCTGACGCAAAGTCTCCAGCCCCAAGTCCTGGACAACGTGGTCGGCTCCTTGTTTCCAAACAGGGCTGACCACGTCCCCCCGCCAATGGCGGCGATGGAGGAGGATGACGGTGGGGGCACTCGTGCACCCGAGGTGACGGAGGCAGAACTGAAGGCGGCGCTCCTGCGGCTCCGGGGCAAGTCTGTATCCCCGGGACCCGACGGTATCCCAGCTAAGGCGCTAGTCCTGATGCTGGGACCGCTCGAGCCGTGGGTGCGCGCGCTCTTCAGCGCCTGCCTGGATCGGGGCCAGTTTCCCCGTCGGTATAAGACCGGGAAGCTGGTCCTGATCAGGAAGGAGGGGCGACCGGCCGACTCGCCGTCTGCCTATCGGCCGATTGTGCTGCTCGACGAGACGGGCAAGCTCCTTGAGCGCGTTATCGCCGCCCGTCTCGTCGACCACCTGGAGGGAATCGGTCCGGACCTCAGCGTCCACCAATTTGGCTTCCGCCGGGGCAGGTCCACCATCGACGCTATTGCGCGGGTGAGGGCCCTGGCGGAGGAGGCGGTGTCCCAGGGCGGGGTGGTCTTGGCGGTGTCTTTAGACATCGCCAATGCGTTTAACACCCTGCCCTGGAGTATCATCCTGGAGGCGCTGAGATACCACCGAGTGCCGGCGTATCTGCGTCGCGTCGTGGCGGCCTATCTCTCCGAGAGGGCCGTCACCTACCCGACGCAGAACGGGTGGGAGAGGAGGGAGATGTCGTGCGGTGTCCCACAGGGGTCGGTCCTCGGACCGCTCCTGTGGAACATCGGGTACGACTGGGTGCTGCGCGGACGTAACTTGCGGGGCGTCGACGTTACTTGCTACGCCGACGACACGCTCGTGACGGCCCGCGGCAGCACCTACAGGGAGGCGGCCGTATTGGCCACGGCTGGGGTAGCCCAGGTGGTGGCTCGCATCCGGCGGTTGGGGCTAGAGGTTGCCCTCGCCAAGTCCGAGGCCCTATGTTTCCACGGGCCCCGGCGGGCCCCTCCTGCAGGATCCGAACTGGTGGTCGGGGGTACTTCCATCGCTGTCGGGTCGACGATGAAGTACCTCGGAATCGTTCTCGACAGTCGGTGGAAGTTTGAGGCGCACTTTGCCCGGCTGGCTCCCAAACTGGTAGCAGCCGCCGGAGCACTGAGTCGCCTCCTCCCCAACGTGGGCGGACCGGACGCAGGCTGCCGTCGCCTCTACTCCGGGGTGGTGCGATCGATGGCCCTTTATGGGGCACCGATCTGGGTGGACGACCTGAGCGCCCGCACTAGGGCCCTTCTGCGGAGACCGCAGAGGGTCATGGCGCTCAGGCTCGTGAGGGGGTATCGCACCACCTCGTTCGACGCAGCGTGCGTGCTGGCGGGCACCCCACCCTGGGAGCTGGAGGCCCAGGTACTCGCCCATGTGTACCGGCGGGTCTCCAATGCTCGGGACCAGGGATCCCCTCCACTTCCGGAGGAGGTCATGCGTTGGAGGAAATCCTCCCACAGGGTTCTCCTCCGGCAGTGGAAGGGAGCGTTGGCAGAGCCAACAGCTGGGGTGCATACCATCGCCGCCATCCGACCCATCCTCAGGAGATGGGTCGAGGAGAGGAGGGGTGTCCATACCTTCCATCTCGCGCAGATCCTCACGGGGCACGGCTGCTTCGGGAGGTATCTGTGCGAGATGGTCGGTAGAGAGCCGACGCCGGTGTGCCACGCGTGCGGCCACGCCGTAGATACGGCGCGCCACACGCTGGCGGAGTGCCCAGCATGGGCTGAGGAGAGGGCGCGACTCGTCGCGGTCGTGGGGAGGGACCTCTCGTTGCCGGCTGTGGTAAAATCCATGGTCGACAGCGAGAGGTCGTGGTCGGCAATGGTTTCCTTCTGCGGCGACGTAATGTCGCAGAAGGAAGTGGCGGAACGAGTCAGGGAGGACGATGCTTCCTCCCATCCGGTCCGTCGCCGGAGGGTCGGGCGAAGGCGGCGCGAGTTCGCGCGCCGCCTTATGTAGCGGAGCCCGACTAAGCCCTGTGTTCTGGGGCCGCGAATACAGACACGGTATCCCCTGCCTGTCGTACGAGGCGACTAAAAGGGGGCACCGGGATCGGGGGACGGCTGAAGCGGGGGCTTCATCCGTCCATCAGATAGATCCCGATCCCGGGATGGGCGGCAGCACGGGGTGGCCTCGTGCTGCTGCAAGGGGGGGGCGTTAACCGCCCCCCGAGGAGGGCCGCCGAGGTGCGTGCGGCGAGGCGCCAAGAGAGGGTCACCGGATGCCGGACTACCGATCTCGGAGTCCCCTCTCTAGTGCGCCGAGGATGGCCACCGTTGGGTTTTAGTCGGTGAAAGGCCGACATAACCTACCCACCTCCCCCGAGGCGGGTAGGTATGGAGAAAACCATTTCCCAACGTTAAAAAAAAAAAAAAAAAAAAAAAAAAAAAAAGGTTCTCCCCCATGGTGTCAGCCTTGTCGTGGCGGGGGAGCTCAGTAGCCCCGGGCAATCCAGCCCGGGGTGAAGCTAATGACACCGAGGTGGGTCTCTCCAAGTCCCTTCGGGGAGGCGGAGAGACGCGTCCCTCCGCGTGTCCCTCTGATTAGCAGAGGGCACAGTGGATGGGGCAAGGACGGGCTCAGCGCGCACTTTTGTGCCGCTGAGCAGGCACCGGGGTTATCCCTGGTGCCACCGTTGAGGGAGGCTTGCCCGTCCAGTCGCGAGACCGGCGGGCAAGCCACCAGTGAGGGAGGCGGGCTCGTCCGGTCGCGAGACTGGCGGGCAGGCTTCGGCCACCGCCGTCGGAGGGAGCGGCAGGAGGCGGGCGCAGTTCGTCCAACTCCTGCCGCGGTGTGGAGTCAGTGGGTGAGGGGCCCACATTGCACGGCTCCACACAGGTGGGCGGGGGGGGGTCGTGAGCGTTTCGCGACCCTCCTCCTTTCGCGAGGGTGCACCGGCGTTTGTCGGTGCCGCCGGGGGGGTACAGTGGATTGAATTCCTTGGGACCACACTGTACCCCCTACCACGGCAGAGCGGGTGAAACGCCGGAGTGTTTTTAGTGGGTATGCCCTCAATGAGGGAGGGAGAGTCCCACATACCCCCTGGTCTCCCTAACCGGGGGGATGAGTCAACTCATTTTCACTCCGATAAAAAAAAAAAAAAAAAAAAAGGTTAGGTTAGGTTAGGTTTTTTTTTTTTTTTTTTTTTTTTTTTTTTTTTTTTTTTTTTTTTTTCCTCTTATACCTCCAATATTATAATTTGGAGACTTTTCTCACTAATGTACTCTTTCGTTCGTTCAGTCTTTTATGCTTCTCGCACTTTTATGCCTCATACTATTCTTTCTTTCTTTCTATTCCTCATTCATACTTTTAGAGATGGGGTATCTCTCTACTCTGCCACTGCTTTGCTTTGTAGTGTGTGCGGGAAAATGACAACATCTTGCTTTATTTATTTTCCTTACATTTTAACTTACATTTTACATTTACAACTTTCTTAAATTCTATGCTTTTATCAATTTTCTTAATCTTGTACATTATTACGCTATTTTACATTATTACTTATTGTTATTAACTTATTTATCTTATTATTACAATTTCTGTGTATATATGATTTACAACAATATTTTACAAAATATTTTGTCATCATATTTTATTTGCTTATATCTATTATTTACCTTTTATTAATACAATTTCTGTCTATATATTATGATATGCAATGATATTTACCACAAATATTTTGCCATCATATTCTGTTCACTTATTTCTATTGTTCACTTTTTTAACTATATTTGTACAGTATTTAAGGAAAACATCCCTATTTTTTCCACTCATGATTTCTGGGATGTTTTCAGCCGACATCCCGCAATCAAGCTTGTGCTCTATATCGTGTCTTTCTTTACAGAAGACAGGGCATTCTGTGATAATATGGAGGACGGATTCACTGGTTTCAGGGTCGCAGATGCACGATGGGCTCTCTTTGCACCTGAAGCGATTCAGGTACTCCGAGAACCCACCGTGCCCCGTCATTAATTGTGTTGTGTAGTTTGTCGGCTCGATTTTTCGTATTGTCCTGTACGCCGCCACCGCGTCGGGAAAGAAAATTTTTGTTCCAGATCCAGTGTTACCAGATTGGTACCTTTGGTTCCATTCCTCAAGCGATTCCAAACGGATTTTTCGCTTGAGGAATGAGACCGGGTAGCGATCGTAGTTTGGTCTTCTTTTGGACCCCAAAGCGGCCCCCCTTGCCAGTTCGTCAGCTCTTTCGTTCCCCTCCAATCCTGCGTGGGCTTTTATCCAAAATAGCTTTAATATTTTGCTTTCTTTGAGAACCGCTGTTATATTTTCCCGGGTTTCCACTGCCAGGGGATGGAGGCGAGCGTAGTTTGTGACTGTTTGGAGAGCCGCTGTGGAGTCACTGTAAATTGCGTAGCTTCGTGCTTTGTGTTGGAGGATCTCCCTTGTGGCCTGACATATGGCCAGAAGTTCCGCCTGATAGACCGTGCTATATGATGGCAGACCAAGTTTGAGGGTTTTGGTTTCGGCCTCCCTATTCCAAATGGATAGTGCGGCTCCCACCTTGCCCTCAATCTTGCTGCCATCTGTAAAAATGCGAACATCAAAGTCGTTGTTCGCGTCCACTTGTTCCTGGTCTATCAGGCTCATGAACGTCAGGTCCACATTTTCCGCCGGGTGGGGACCCCCTATTGCAGGCGCCATTCGCTCGATCTCCCTATCTCCCAGCCCTGGCTGGGGTACCCCCCTCTTGGCCTCGTATAGTGAAGCTGCCTCACGTACACGAAGGTCAAGGGGGAGCACCCCAGCCAGCACTAGTGCGGAGTTTAGGGAGACCGTGCGATAGGCTCTACACATTTTTTGTGCAAAGCTTCGTTGGATCGTTTTTAGGCTTTTTTGTATTCCCAGTTTCTTCACCGCTGGCGCCCAGGCGCTGGCGGCGTACAGAACAATCGGCTCCACTGCCGCAACGTAAATTGTGCGTACGATTTCTGGATGCAGTCCCCAGCTCACTTTGGCGGCCCTAGTCAGGTGTTTCTGGATACCTATGGCTTTCTTGCAGACATTAGACACATGTTTATTAAATGTCAGCTTGTTGTCTATTGTCAGGCCTAATATTTTTATTTCGTTTGACATGCCAATGTCGGTCCCGCCCATGCTGAGGCGCGGTGTGTCGGATTTAAGCTTTCTGGTTATGACCATAGCGCTGGTTTTTTGTGGAGCGAATTTTAGCTTATTTGCGACACCCCACGCCCGAACATGCTCGAGAGCGACATTGGCCCGCCTCTCTATTTCTAGTGCTGAGTCTCCGTCAAACATCAACACCACGTCATCTGCAAAGGCCTGACAATAGTCACCCCTTCTTTCTAGCTCCTTGAGCAGGGGATCCAGAAGGAGGTTCCATAATATAGGGCCGCCAATTGAGCCCTGGACGCATCCTTTACCAGTGGATTTGAGGTATTCCTCGCCAGCATACCTAACTCTGACCCTTCTTTCACTGAGATAGTTATTCATGACTTTCCTGATGTTGATTGGGCATTCTTCTTCAGCCAGTCGGACTTTAATGGCTGGCCACCATGCGCTATCGAAGGCTCCCTCTATATCTAATGATATCAACGTTATCATTTTCTTTTCGTTTAATTTGGCACGAATGTGCTGCATTAAGATATAGAGGGAGTCCTCGGTGCTCCGCTGGGGCATAAATCCGTACTGTCGTGTGCTCATTTTGGGAAGCAGATGGTGTTTTAGACGGCCTATCAAAATTTTTTCAAAAATTTTTCCTAAGACCGGTAGCAACCCGATTGGCCTGTAGGATTTCGGGACGGTATAGCTATCTTTTCCCGGTTTCCTCAGTATAACTACTACCGCCTCCTTCCATATTTTTGGGAAGTAGTGCAATGCCAGACATTTGTTTATTAATCCCAGGAACAGATTTGGATCACTCTTTATAACGTGGCTGCATGTGTCTGCAGTAAACCCATCAGCCCCAGGTGCCTTTTTGGGATTGAAGGATTCCACCGCTCCCCTGAGTTCACTCAATGTGAACGGTGGGTCCTCCCTTCCCCCCTGACATTCCGTGGCCGATTTGCCTGCTTTGGTCCTCGTCTCTCTCTGTTCCTCATTGTCCTCTTCCTCCCTGTCCTCTGGATAGAACACTTCTGCTAGCAGTCTCACAGAGCCTTTTGCATCCAATGTTCTGCCCTCCCTCTCCAGCGGTGGATCCTCTTCTCTTTGGGTTGTCCTTTTGATCACTCGGTAGATCCCGTCCCATACCCCCTCTCGATCCTGTTTCTGGCAAAACTCCTTCCAGCTGCTAATCTGGGCCCTTTTCATTTCTGACTCATATTCTTCTTTCTTTTCCAGGTACTCATCGATGACCTTTTTTCTCCGGACCGGTGCCGCACATCGTATTCTTCGTCTTCTGGTGGTGACTTCCTTCTTCAACTTCGCGAGCTGCTCAGACCACCACGGAACGGTAAGTTTTTCTATGTTTTTCTTTTTTGGGATGGATTTAGAACATGCCTGTGTTATTATATCTGTGAATTTTTCTATTACTGACTCTAATTGTTCTGTTGTTTGTATATTTTCTATTGCTGCTATATTTATATTGTTTTCTACTTTTAACTGGTCCAGTTCCTCATGGAACTGGCCCCAGTTAGCTTTTTTAGTGTTAAATTTCCTGGTAGTTCTAATAATTTTAATTCCTTTAGATTTTAATAGACGTATTTTAAATGTTATTCCGTTGTGGTCCGAGCTAGTCAAGTTTTCCTCGATCTTCCAGTCATCCACCAGATCTAGTATGTCATTCGAGCAGGCGGTGATGTCGACGTAGCTGCTAAATCTTATGCCTCCCCTTATTGTGTCGAAGGTTGGTATTTCGCTGTTGTTTAGCACCTGTAGGCCTAGTTCATCGAGAGTACCCAGCATTTCTTCGCCCCGTTTGTCAGTTTCTCTGCCTCCCCACCATGTGCTTTTTGCATTTACATCCCCTCCTATTATTATCTTTCCTGTTCCAACTGTGTCTATTATTTTCTTTATATGTCCGAGGTAGGGGTCGATGGGTTCGTCTGACTCGAGGTAGCATGATATAAGTGTGATCTTCCAGGCGCTGGTCCGGAGCCCCACCACGACGATGTTGTTTGTGGTGAGTTTGGGATACTGTTCAACATCTATATGGGGGTCAAAGACAGCGATTGCCGCCTTGACAAACCCTTCTCCTGGGTCAGCGCTCTGGAAGACCCTCACTCCTTGGTAGTTTTTCATGCGCTTCACACCCCCCACGTATGGTTCCTGCAGCAGGGCTGCCGCAGTCCCTCGTTTCCCGGCCTCAATTAGCAGTTCGATGGTTGCAAGTTGTTTCCTTTGCAGGTTTGCCTGGAATATTAGGTACGGGTTTTCCCTTGCGTCCACCTTAGCAATATGCTACCTTCGATCGTGCTAGGGCATCCCATCTTTTCCGGATAGGGCAGACTTCATCGAATGCATTGTGCTCCGTTTGTTCCAATTTGGCTCTAACGCAGTTCCTGCATGAGGGCGGTTCGCTTGCTAGCCACTGGTCGCATTTTGTTCTCAAATGAGGGCCCCCACAGTGACTACAGAGGTCTATTGTTTCTGCACAGAAGCGTTTGCCATGGCCGTACGCCAGGCATCTTGTGCATTGGACAAGTGGCGATTGGTCCATTACTCTTATTCTCTGCAGATCCACGTGGAGAGCTCTTGCGGCCGTTGCCCTTCTCCATAGGACGGGTGACACGCTAATAACAATATGGCACGTATGGGGGTTTCTTGCTTTTTTGCGGTATTTAATTTGTATCCGCTTTTCCTCCTCGTTGAGGCCATGGAAGACCTCCCTGTTCTGATTCTCTAGTGCCTTAAGAACATCCTCATCTGTGTTGGCCGATAAGACGTCCCTAAGGATCAGAAGTGGGTTTTTGTTCTCCATTTCCTCAACGACGAGGTTGTCTTTTTGGAGTCTTTCTCGTACTTTGTTTCTATCCTCCTTTGTTGTACATCCCATGATTATTTTACGGTCTTTTCCTTTTCTCACCTTTTCTACTTTCACCCATCCTTCCTTGGCATCTATTGCTTTTCTTACTCTATCGAGTACTTCTTCACCAGTTTCTTTATCATCTTCTGAGGATACGATTATGGAGTGCAGCGCGGTTTGGTCCGGTCGCCTCTCCTCGTGTTTATTGGTTACCACGCTGGCGTATGTTGCTCTTTCCAGCCCTTCCTTCTGTTTTTCGAGGATTTCTTTTAATTCTTCCATCTTTTTACTGTTTTCGGCCAATTGTTTAGAGTGTTCCTCTATTATTGCCTGTAGGTCTCCTTGCTCTTCTTTCTCGTTTCCTTCTTTGGGTTTCTCTGCTTTTTCGCAGTTTCCCCTCAGTTCGACGTCTAGTTCCTTTACTATACTATATAGTCGGTCTATTGCCTTGCTGATCCCGATTTTTAGATCCGTTTTCAGGTTTCGCGATTCATTCATGCAATATTTGGCATCATTGTAGCATTTTCTGGCTTCTGCTACCTTGTCTACTTGTTTCACTTTTTTAGGCAGAGTTGTTATTTTGCTTCCTTGTGAAAATGGTAGCTTTGTCTTGGCCTGCTTTTCTTGTGATGGACAAGTCTGCGTTTTGCGCGTAGGTGTTATTGGAGACGCTCCGGGCAATTCGAGAGGTGAGTCCATTAGTCCCTTTTCCCAGTCGCTGACACTATTCCTCACGTTCTTGATTTTTGTCACAGTTTTTGACGGTGACTTTTTAGTCACTGTGTCGTCATCGGCTGGTTTGGTTGGCGTTCTCATAGTCGCCATTTTATTGGAGGTAAGTGTCAAATTGTATAACGTAAATATAATTTAAAGTTTGTAAAAGTTGTATATCAGCAAATAATAAAAGTTAAAAGGTTAAAAGGTTTGTAAAAAATTTTTGTTTAGGCTCTTTACTTTGAATTGTCAGGTAGGTAGGACTAGGTGTGTACTAATTTTTTATTTTATGTTTCAGGTGGTGCTGCGGTTCTTCGTCGCAGTCGTCGGTCGGTAAGTGTTGCTGCAGAAGATCGTCAGTGAAAGAAGGGGCACCCCGGATTACAATTCGTGTGGGCTCCTGAACAAGTTTGTTAGGAACTCTGTCTAGTCACTAGGAGCACAAGCCCGCGCTGGATGTCAACTTTGCCAAAAGACAAAGAGTTTTATAAAACAGGTCTGCGAGCGTTCTGCGGTCGTTCAAATTTAAAGAAAATAAAAGAAAAATTTTTTTGGCTCTACTTATGTGGAGAAGTAAAATAAATGTTGAGTCGCAGACTCTGGTCTTGTACTGTAGTCAATAGGAACACAGTGAAATATCTTAAATCTAAGGTAAGTAAAAGTTTTTTAGGAACTCTATATAGAGTCCCTATGTAAATGTTGGGTCACTGACCCAATTGGTCTTAAACTAGGCACGGTGTATTACACAACAAAATTAAAATAATATAATTCAGTTTCAGCTGCAAAGAAATTTTTTATTTCGTTGTAGAGTCGATTTGGGTATGCCAATGGATAGCTCTCCCCAAGCCCTTTACGATGAGCCCAAACACGGGGCTCCCACTCCAAAGGGCTCCGGAGTCACAGCAGGTTACAGTTTTGTAATCAAAATGATTACAAGGCTATATCTCCGGAACCACTCGGCCCAGGACGTCCGCGCTTGCGCTCTCTGGTCGGGCTCGGTGAACTCTACCCACCGGTGACGTTTTTGATCGGTTAGGAAAATTTTGGAAAATTGAATTTTCCGTTTTTCAATTTTCCAGTTTTCGGTTAGGAAACCGATTCAAACGAAAGGCCAGAATTCGCTGACCTCCGCAAAGAAAACCCCAGCACTCCACGTCCTCCGGTTGAGAAGCTATGTAAAGATGAAATTTTACAAAATGGCGGCACAACTGTCAAAAGTCAACTTTGACATGCGATAACTTCCCTTCTAGAGGTCGCAGAGTACTGGTGTTCGGGTTTTTTGTGAAGGGCCTGACCTTGCCCTTTTCCTGAAACCGTTTTCAGGACACGAAAAAACACCCCCTCCAAATCACTCGAAAGTGGGGGGGCAGGGTTCTGGTGGTCCCCCTGAGTACCTTAGTGAAGTCCGCAGTTCTCTGCGGCCCCCCGCCACCGAGCCACAGCTCCCCAAAGTCGACCTCTGACAGTTCAGAACTGTCAAAAGTCAACTTCAAACGCTTGTATCTCAGCAACCGATGGCCGCAGAAAGCTGGGGATTTTGATTGGCAGGCCTGCTCCACACTCTCCGTGTCCCGAGAACGTTTTCAGGATGAAAAAATCTTATAGCCTGAAAGTGACTGAAATGTTACAGGGTCCAAAGCTGTCTATATTACGGAGCCTTCCTCGGAAACCGCAGTTTCCTAGGCCTCACCGTCTCGGAGATATGAACTTTCTAAAATTGTTATCAAAATAACAAAATGGCGGAAAAAGCCTGAAATTTTTAATTTTAAAGATAGAGGTCCCTAGTTTTGGGTTCCCCTAGGGTAAATAGGGTGTAAAAACCTATTTCTATAGTCAAATGTATTTATTTAATAATATTTTCTATTTAATTTGGAAAAAAGCTTAAAAAATCCGTATCTCCGCCGGGAAAAATAGTAAAATTACAATTGAGGTGCCTAAAAATAGTGTAAACAGAGCTCTATAGTATATGATACTAGCAGTATAAAAATCTTTTAGTCTAGTGGCTAGAAAACTATAAAAACCTAAAATAATGGTTTTTTTAATTAAATTTCAGCAATGGCCGACTAAAAAATTTTTATTTTAGCCTAGGTCGCTTAAGGTCTCTAGCGCGCAGCAGGATTCCTCTTGAAAAATATACGTCGTCGATCTGGTTTCGGAGTTATAAGTTGTCAAAGTTTCAGTATATTTATTAAATTATCTCAGCTTACTGTGGTCCGAAAATTTTTCTGGAACTTGATTTGTACTCCCGGCGGTGTCCCGAAGAACTCTTCCGAAGACGCCAACCCTCTAACTCTGCTCCTTCTGAAAAGTTTTTAGGTTAGGACCTCGTGGCGCCCGCGGAAAAATCTCAATAACTCCGCCGGGCGTGGTCGTATTGCAGCGTGCAGGGTGTCAAAATGTAGGCCTCGTTGAGGCCGACCCGATGTGCGTTGAAAATTTGTGGGGCAAGGCGATAATACGTGTGCTACACGCCAAAAACACTTCAAAATTTTTTCCACCACGTGTTAAAAATCCTGTTTTTCGGGAATAACTCCCGGAATCGGGTTTGGATGATCACAACACTTTATCCCACGTGTGGGCGTCACTTTTCCGCACGTTTTGATGTATGGGTCACTGCAATCCATGCACTTTTTCCTATTTTAAGCCACTTTTATGTACGGAGCGTTACTAAAAATGATCCGTTCGCCACGGCGGTCGGCTCGGGACTCTGGGTTAGGTTAGGTTAGGTTAGGTTAGGTTAGGTTAGGTTAGGTTAGGTTAGGTTAGGTTAGGTTAGGTTAGGTTAGGTTAGGTTAGGTTAGTCGGGTCAGTGCGCTCGTCCAAGTTGGTCGTTCGCACTTTCTCGCTCTTCGCGGTCTCTGGCTTTCTGCAGCCATCGGGGTAGGGAGAGTTCTGGCTCTCGAAGTTGCGGGTTCCGTCTCGCGTCGCCCTTGTTGGGATTCTGCTCCCAGGGCACCAGCACCACTGGGGATTTTATTATCGATTTGTTTGTAGCTATTTTTAATTGTCATTTTAAACTTTTGAAGTTTAATTTCACTTTTAAAAATAGTAAACAAAAATTTTTGATATCTGTCGGGGGTTGATAAAATTCTTCCCGGCGTTTGCCGTCGGCTGCCGCTTTCCCCATATTTTTAGGACCTTTGGTTCTATTTATTGTGGGGAAAGGCGTGAGTTGGCTTCAAGCGCTCGGAAGTTTAGCGTCTTCGCCCGAAATTTATTAAAAATTCTTTTTGCGGGGTAGCTTCACTTTTTCTTTGTTTTTGGGTAAGTGGTGTTGGAGGTCTTGTGGAGTCCTTTCGGCTGCCGTTTGTTCCATAACTTTTGAACACTCCGTTCAAAAGTTATAGGGGCAAACGTGTATTGCTATTTCATCGGATCAGGGGCGAAAACTACCCGAATAACTTTGTAAAGTTGTTCGGGGAGCAGTAGCTCCTGAGATCGAAGGGGGGGAGGGTTGTTGTTTTTGGGGGAGGGAGCCGGCTGCTTGGTCTGTCCTTGGACACCAAGCACGCCATCGTACCTCAAGGGGGGGAGGAGGGGGAATTTTTTCCCCTTAAGTTTGTAAAAAGTGGCCGGGTCACACTTGACCACTTTTTGCAAACTTTTTGTTTTTGACGTTTTATTGCTCCGTTGTGCGTAGGAGGTAGCTGGTTATTTGTTTGGGGGTAGCCGGTCGCGAGTGCTGTCGATTGACACCACTCGCACCGTATTACGTTGGGGGGTTGGGGAGAAATTAATTTTTCCCCAAATTTTTCGTAAGTTTGTGGGTTTTTACACAACCCACACTTGACGCGTTTTTACGAACGCTTGTTTCCTTTTGCCCACACTTCAGTTCTCCTTCCTCCTGGAAGGGTCTGAGTGGGGGGAAAGGGTGGGGGAGATGGAGGCGGGGCCTTCAAAGGCCCGCACGGGAGGGGGGGAGGGATCCGAAAGCCCAGGAATGTCTCCAATTCCGGGGCGTTATGGATTGAGGAGCGGACGGAGACCGACCGTTGTCAGCGTTTCGGACTCGAACTCAGAGTCCGAGAGTGACCACGGGAGGGAGGAAGCGGAGTTTCCCACAAGGGAGACGGGGCAGGGGGCCCAAATTGAGAGAGAGGTCTCCTCGGAAACGAGGAGATCGGGAAAGAGGGCGGGTAGTGATAACCTTGGGCCGGAGGAGGAGGCCAAGGTTAACACTGCCCGCAGAGGTAGGCAGTCCCTCTCAAAGGGGGCGTATGTGGGCCACTCGGTGGCGAAGTCCCAGCTCCGCGAGCTCGAGAACGAGCTCGAGTTCGCGGAGTACGAGAAGGAGGCGGACGCGGCGGCGGACTATCGCCTCAGCTTCCGCCTGGACTCCCGCCCTATAGATAGGGGAGGGAAAAAGGGGGCAAAGCAGAGGGAGGCTGTGAGAGATCGCAGCCCCCTTCTTCCTGCCCCCCCAAGCGCAGGTGAGGATGGGGACTGGGTGGCAACCACACGTCGGGCCGCCCACTCTATACTTGAGGAGGCCCGCAAAAGCGGTAATTTGAAGGGCGACGTGTGGCGCCGCATGAATGAAGCCTGCAGAGAGATTCTGCGGGCTTCAGATATGCTGGAGGAAGAGAAGGAGGAGTCGGAGGTTGTCCGCATACTTAGAGCGGACAACAAAAGGATGAGGGAGGAGCTGGCGCTCCTTCGCTCGGAGACAAAGGCCTTAAGGCTCGCGTTCTCCGAGAGGAGCGCCGGATCCCCGTCCACTCCGGCTCCTGCCCAGGGCCCGGAGGACCTCCCGGCGCTCGTGGCGACGCTCCAGAGGGAGCTATTCGTCTCCCTCGGAGACGTCATACACGAGCGGTGCCGGGCCATGGGGGAGATGGTGAGTGTGCGGCTGGCGGAGGTCGAAAAACGGCTTCCGGCGGAGCCCACTCTCCGTCCCCCACTGGCGGCGGACCGCCGGAGGGAGGCAGCAGCCAGAGCCTTGGCTGCTGGGTTGGTGGTGGCGCCACCCCAACCCCAGCCGCCCAAGAAGGCGGCCGCACAAAGGGGGGTGCCGGTGGCACCCCCAGCTGCGGCCAAGCGGCCGACGGCGAGGCCGCCTCCAGTGCCGGCTCCCGGGCCCGCCAAAGGCCCAACCTTGAGGACTGACGGTGCGGGTCCTTCAACCGCCACCCAGCCACCTCCTCCCCAATCATCGTGGGTGGAGGTGGTAAAGAGGAAGGGGAAGGGTAGGGGGAAGGGGAAACCCAACCCGCCCCCCCCCGGCAGGACAGGCGAAGAAGGCCCCGGCGCAGGCGCCAGGGCCAAAGAAAATGGCGACCCCCACCACCTCGGCGGTGGTGATCGCCCTTAAGCCTGACACGGAGGCAACGTATGCCTCCGTGATGACGAGGGCGATCACCTCATTTGATCTCGCCGAGGTGGGCCTGGAGCATGTGCGGGTGCGGCAGACCGCTGCCGGGGCCCGCATTATCGAGGTCCCCGGGGACAGCGACGGGCGGGCTGCCGACGCATTATGCGCCAGGATTAGTGAGCTGGTGGGGGAGCAGGCGCGGGTGTACCGTCCCGTCAAAATGGCCTGTATTCAAATCACCGGCCTTGACGAGACGGTCACCCCTGACCGGGTGCTGGCTGCCGTGGTGGCAAAGGGTGGGTGTCAGCCCGCCCAGGTTAAAGTAGGGGCCGTCAGGGCGCTCCGCGGCGGATCCGGGTCTGTGCTCGTACAGTGCCCGGTTGCCGTTGCGAACGCCCTGATCGCGGCGGGAAGGTTGGTGGTGGGCTGGTCGTCGGCCCAAGTGAAAACACTTGGGCCGGCGCCCATGCGCTGCTATAAGTGCATGGGGACGGGGCACACCAGGGCGCTCTGCCCATCGTCTGTGGAAAGGGGCGCCCTGTGTTTCAGGTGCAGCAGGCCGGGCCATCGGATGGTTGACTGCACAGAGGCAAAAGCCTTCTGTGCAGTCTGCCACCAGGCCAAGCTGCCTGCTGCACATATGATGGGGGGATTGGTGTGTGCCCCGCCCACCACCAAGGGAAAGGCGGCCCCGCCTGGGGCTCCGAAGAGAAATGCCCCAGCGGCCCCGGAGGTCATCAGCATGGACGTCTAAATGCCAGTACACCGGCATTTAGACGTCCTGCAGGGCAATCTGAACCACTCCGCCCGAGCCCAGGACCTGCTCATGCAGGTCATGGCGGAGTGGTCCATTGATGTGGCGGCTATAGCGGAGCCGTACTTTGTCCCTCCGCAGCCCAACTGGGCCGGGGCTGCGGATGGAAAAGTGGCGTTGGTGGTGCCGACGACTGGCGGTGCGGTCCCCCTCTCTCCAGTGGAGAGTGGGCCGGGCTACGTGGCGGCTAAATGGGGAGAGATAGTACTGCTGGCAGTATATTTCTCCCCTAACAAGCCGCTGCGGGACTTCGAGGGCTTTCTGGAAGCCCTCGAAAGAGTCCTGCGGAGGGTTAGTCCGGCCCAGCTTATATTGCTGGGGGACTGCAACGCCAAAAGTGCGGAGTGGGGGTCGGTCACCACCAACGCCAAGGGGGTGGCCCTCAGCGAATGGGTGACTGAGATGGGGCTCGTGGTGTTGAACCAGGGCAGCGTCAACACATGTGTGCGACGGGAGGGGGGATCCATAGTGGACGTATCGTTCGCTACCCCCCTCATCGCTGCACACATCGTGGACTGGCGCGTCCTGGAGGACGTGGAGACCCTCTCCGACCATGTATATGTTCGGATGAGGGTCCAGACCGCGTCCGGAGCCCCATCTCCCAGGCTGAGGGCCAGGAGGGAGGGTCTGCTCCCGAGGTGGGCGGTGACACGCCTCGACAGGGATATGGCGGCAGAAGCCGCCATGGTCGAGGCGTGGTGTGCTCCCCCGCCGGCCACCTTGGGAGTAGAGGAGAGGGTGGTGCAGTTCCGAGCGGCCCTGCAGTCGGTATGCGACGCGTCCATGCCCCGGGCGCGTCGGATACCGGCTAAAAAGCAGGTTTACTGGTGGAACGAAGAGATTGCGGCTCTTCGGATCACCAGTAACAGAGCCCGCCGGAACTACACCAGATGCAGACGGCGCCGACATGAGGAGTGGGAAGAGGAGCTCTTGTATGGGCTCCTCAGGGAGGCCAAAGTGGCCCTCCAAGCGGCCATCTCAAAGAGGAAGGATGAGGCGCGTGAGGAGTTCCTGGCCACGCTAGACCGGGATCCATGGGGGAGGCCATATAGGGTGGTGCGTAGTAAGATGGCGCACGCCCCCCCCATGGAATCCATGGAGCCGGAACTCCTCACGCGGGTCGTGGAGGGCCTCTTTCCCTCGGCGGCGGACTTTGCGCCGCCGAGCATGTCGGAACCGTCTGCGGAGCCGGAGGGTCCCGTCCATCTCGTCATACCGCCAGTCACGGATGACGAGATGGAACGAGTAGTGAGCCGACTGCGATCGTGCAGGAAGGCTCCGGGACCCGACGGCGTTCCTGGGAAGGCACTAGCAGTAGCCCTGGAGCACCTCGGGAGCCGTCTTAAGTCCCTCTTTGACGATTGTCTCAAAGAGGGACGCTTCCCGAGGTGCTGGAAGGAGGGGCGCCTGTGCCTTCTCAGGAAGGAGGGCCGCCCGCCGGACTGTCCCTCCGGCTATCGCCCCATCGTCCTGCTGGACGAGATGGGGAAGATGCTGGAGAGGATCCTGTCCAGCCGCATTGTGGACCACCTGGTGGACACGGGCCCGGACTTGTCAGATAGACAGTTCGGGTTCCGGGAGGGGAGGTCCACAATAGATGCGCTGAGGTCCCTCAGGGACTTCAGCGAGGATGCGGTGGACAGGGGGGAGGGTGTGGTGGCGGTGTCCTTGGACATCGCCAACGCGTTTGGCACCCTCCCCTACGCAGTCATTAGGGAGGCACTTCGGTACCACCAAGTGCCTCCCTACCTTCGGCGGATAGTGGAGCACTACCTCAGCGGGAGGGTAGTGCTCTACGAGCGGAGCGGCCGGATGATGGCCCACGTCATGACGTGCGGTGTTCCACAGGGGTCCGTGCTCGGACCCCTGCTCTGGAACATCGGGTATGACTGGGCCATCAGGGGGGAGCAGCTTCCCCGGATGATCACCATCTGTTACGCTGATGACACGATGGTGGCCGTCCGGGGACGCGAGAGGGGCGAGGTCTTGGGGAGAGCGACGATTGCGACCGAGCTCATAGTCGGTCGCATAGCCAGGCTAGGCCTGAGCGTCTCTCTCTCCAAGACCGAGGCAATCACGTTCGGTGGGCCACGTTGGCAGCTGAGAGCCGGAGCCACGATCCCCGTAGGGGGAGAGCGGGTCCAGGTCAAGGCCAATATCAAGTACCTTGGCCTTGTCCTGGACCGCAAGTGGGATTTCGGGGAGCACTTCACGCGAAGTGCTCCCCGACTAGTGAGGGCGGCTTCGGCTCTGGGCAGACTGCTGCCAAATCTGGGGGGACCTGGGGCTCCGTGCCGGCGTCTCTATGCAGGGGTCGTGCGAAGCATGGCCCTGTATGGAGCGCCGGTATGGGCAGACAGGTTGTCGGAGAGGAATAAAGTGCTTCTCCGACGCCCCCAGAGGGTGGTGGCCCACCGAATGGTGAAGGCCTATTCAACGGTGTCTCATGCGGCGGCATGCGCCCTCGCCTGCACTCCTCCCTGGGAGCTCGATGCCCAGGTGCAGGCGAGGACATACGACGAGCGGGCGGCGGCCAGGGCGCGAGGAGAACGCCCTGACCGCGAAGTCGTAGAGAGGGCTCGTCGGCAGGTGACCCGCCGCATGAGAGACCGTTGGAAGAGCGGCTTGGAGGATTGCCCCTATGGTACCCGCACTATAGGGGCTCTCCTCCCGTCGTTTGAGGGGTGGCTGTCGAGGGGGCACGGGGGCCTCGGCTTCCGACTGACGCAGGTGATGACTGGGCATGGTTGCTTCGGTCATTACCTGCACAACATTGGAAGGGAGCCGAGTCCTCGGTGCCACGAGTGTGGCGCTCCAGACGATACGGCCCAGCACACACTGGAGGAGTGTAGTAGCTGGGACCGGGAGCGCCACGAGCTAGTGACGGCCACCGGGAGAGGGGATCTCTCGCTGCACAGTGTGGTTGCGACCATGCTGAGCAGCGAGAGATCGTGGGAGGCAGTGGCCTCCTTCTGCGAGACAGTCATCTCACAGAAGGAGGCCGCGGAGCGGGGACGAGAAGACGAAGTCGACGCGCCCCTGCTCCGGCGTAGGCGGAGGGGCAGGAGGCGGGCGCAGTTCGCCCGCCTCATGCCTTAGTGGAGTCCGTGGTGTAGGGACCACATTTTGGACTCCACCCGTCTGGGGGAAGGATCGCCGCGTTCGACCCTTCCCCTCTTTGGCGCGGGAGCACCGGCCACGTATTAAGCCGGTGCGGCCTGGGGACACAGTGGCTTGAAGTACATTGGGACCACACTGTGTCCCCACTACAGGCAGGAGGGTGAAACGCCGGAGTGGTTTTAGTGGGTAGTGACTCCTCATACCATCTCGAGGAGTGAGTCCCACATACCCCTCGACAGCCCTAAGTCGAGGGGATGCGTAAGAGCATTTCCACTCCGTCAAAAAAAAAAAAAAAAAAAAAAAAAAAAAAAAAAAAAAAAAAAAAAAAAAAAAAAAAAAAAAAAAAAAAGGTTAGGTTAGGTTAGGTTAGGTTAGGTTCTCCCCCATGCACCCGAGGTGACGGAGGCAGAACTGAAGGCGGCGCTCCTGCGGCTCCGGGGCAAGTCTGTATCCCCGGGACCCGACGGTATCCCAGCTAAGGCGCTAGTCCTGATGCTGGGACCGCTCGAGCCGTGGGTGCGCGCGCTCTTCAGCGCCTGCCTGGATCGGGGCCAGTTTCCCCGTCGGTATAAGACCGGAAAACTGGTCCTGATCAGGAAGGAGGGGCGACCGGCCGACTCGCCGTCGGCTTATCGGCCGATTGTGCTGCTCGACGAGACGGGCAAGCTCCTTGAGCGCGTCGTCGCCGCCCGTCTCGTCGACCACCTCGAAGGCATCGGTCCGGACCTCAGCGTCCACCAATTTGGCTTCCGCCGGGGCAGGTCCACCATCGACGCTATTGCGCGGGTGAGGGCCCTGGCGGAGGAGGCGGTGTCCCAGGGCGGGGTGGTCTTGGCGGTGTCTTTAGACATCGCCAATGCGTTTAACACCCTGCCCTGGAGTATCATCCTGGAGGCGCTGAGGTACCACCGAGTGCCGGCGTATCTGCGTCGCGTCGTGGCGGCCTATCTCTCTGAGAGGGCCGTCACCTACCCAACGCAGAACGGATGGGAGAGGAGGGAGATGTCGTGCGGTGTTCCACAGGGGTCAGTCCTCGGACCTCTCCTGTGGAACATCGGGTACGACTGGGTGCTGCGCGGACGTAACTTGCGGGGCGTCGACGTAACTTGTTACGCCGACGACACGCTCGTGACGGCCCGCGGCAGCACCTACAGGGAGGCGGCCGTATTGGCCACGGCTGGGGTGGCCCAGGTGGTCGCTCGTATCCGGCGGTTGGGGCTGGAGGTTGCCCTCGCCAAGTCCGAGGCCCTGTGTTTCCACGGGCCCCGGCGGGCCCCTCCCGCTGGATCCGAACTGGTGGTTGGGGGTACTTCCATCGCTGTCGGGTCGACGATGAAGTACCTCGGAATCGTTCTCGACAGTCGGTGGAAGTTTGAGGCGCACTTTGCCCGGCTGGCTCCCAAACTGGTAGCAGCCGCCGGAGCATTGAGTCGCCTCCTCCCCAACGTGGGCGGGCCGGACGCAGGCTGCCGTCGCTTATACTCCGGGGTGGTGCGATCGATGGCCCTTTATGGGGCCCCGATCTGGGTGGACGACCTGAGCGCCCGCACTAGGGCCCTTCTGCGGAGACCGCAGAGGGTCATGGCGCTCAGGCTCGTGAGGGGGTATCGCACCACCTCATTCGACGCAGCGTGCGTGCTGGCGGGCACCCCACCCTGGGAGCTGGAGGCCCAGGTACTCGCCCATGTGTACCGGCGGGTCTCTAATGCTCGGGACCAGGGATCCCCTCCACTTCCGGAGGAGGTCATGCGTTGGAGGAAATCCTCCCACAGGGTTCTCCTCCGGCAGTGGAAGGGAGCGTTGGCAGAGCCAACAGCTGGGGTGGATACCATCGCCGCCATCCGACCCATCCTCAGGAGATGGGTCGAGGAGAAGAGGGGTGTCCATACCTTCCATCTCGCGCAGATCCTCACGGGGCACGGCTGCTTCGGGAAGTATCTGTGCGAGATGGTCGGTAGAGAGCCGACGCCGGTGTGCCACGCGTGCGGCCACGCCGTAGATACGGCGCGCCACACGCTGGCGGAGTGCCCAGCATGGGCTGAGGAGAGGGCGCGACTCGTCGCGGTCGTGGGGAGGGACCTCTCGTTGCCGGCTGTGGTAAAATCCATGGTCGACAGCGAGAGGTCATGGCAGGCAATGGTTTCCTTCTGCGGCGACGTAATGTCGCAGAAGGAAGTGGCGGAACGAGTCAGGGAGGACGATGCTTCCTCCCATCCGGTCCGTCGCCGGAGGGTCGGGCGAAGGCGTCGCGATTTCGCGCGCCGCCTTATGTAGCGGAGCCCGACTAAGCCCTGTGTTCTGGGGCCGCGAATACAGACACGGTATCCCCTGCCTGTCGTACGAGGCGACTAAAAGGGGGCACCGGGATCGGGGGGCGGCTGAAGCGGGGGCTTCATCCGTCCACCAGATAGATCCCGATCCCGGGATGGGCGGCAGCACGGGGTGGCCTCGTGCTGCTGCAAGGGGGGGCGTTAACCGCCCCCCGAGGTGGGCCGCCGAGGTGCGTGCGGCGAGGCGCCAAGAGAGGGTCACCGGATGCCGGATTACCGATCTCGGAGTCCCCTCTCTAGTGCGCCGAGGATGGCCACCGTTGGGTTTTAGTCGGTGAAAGGCCGACATAACCTACCCGCCTCCCCCGAGGCGGGTAGGTATGGAGAAAACCATTTCCCAACGTAAAAAAAAAAAAAAAAAAAAAAAAAAAAGGTTCTCCCCCATGGTGTCAGCCTTGTCGTGGCGGGGGAGCTCAGTAGCCCCGGGCAATCCAGCCCGGGGTGAAGCTAATGACACCGAGGTGGGTCTCTCCAAGTCCCTTCGGGGAGGCGGAGAGACGCGTCTCTCCACGTGTCCCTCTGCTGGATGCAGAGGGCACAGTGGGAGAGGCAAGGGCGGGCTCGCGGCAAGGTGCCGCTGAGCAGGCACTGTGGGAGTCCCCACGTGCCACCGTCGTATCCCGAATCCCAATCCCACCTTTCCAATTCCTTTATCCTTCCAAAATTCCCCTTTCCTATCCCTTTTCCGATGGTGGGAGTAGTGGCGGTTGGCGTGCCAGTGTCCCCTGGCGTGCCCTCCGTCCAAGGTGGAGGCCTCACCAACCTCCACCCCCGGTACCCGTCATGTGGCTTCAACGACCCTCGTGTGGTGTAAGAGGGTATGTTGTCGCATGGCGGGCCGAGGCGGGCTTGCCTTAATTGGCCGGCCAAGAGAGAAGGAAAACTTGTAAATAAACCCGTGAGAACACACGTAATACCCTGTGGATACTTGGGGGCCTCCACTGTATATTTTCCCCCCTCTTAGGATGGGCGTAGCCGACGGAGGAGTTTAAATCGCCTTTTCTCGTGGGAATAAATATGGACAATCTTAAAAACAAAAAAACTGAAGGAGTAGTGAGGGAGGGGAGAGACAGCGGCAGGCACGCGGCGGACAGCGATGCTAGCCAGCTGGATGGAACGAGGGCGGGAACTGACGGGATGGGTGCATCAGACACCAGTCTGATCTCTGTCTCGTCGGTGGATTCCTCCAGGGCCACAAGGTTCTGGAGGAAACGTGGTGAAAAGAGACGGCGCCTGAGCGGCCTTAGCTCGGCGTCGTCTAGCGAGGAGGAGCAGGTTGGGGAGAAGGAGCGAGCCAAGCGGGCCAGTAGCACCACCCCGGTCGTCAGGGGAAGAGGTCGCCCGCCTACCACTGGCCAGTACGTAGGTCTGGCCAAAGCCAAGGCAGAATACCTCAAGCTCCAGGAGAAGGAGCTGGAGCTTGAGGCGGAGAAAGAAGTGGCCGCACAGGCCCGAAAGAACCGGGAGTCTCGCAGAGGCTGCGAAACAGCCTCAGCAGCCCCGGTACACCAAGAGGAGGACAAGGAGGGCGCAGCAACAGCCGCCCGGTGGCCGGTGGCCGCCCGGTGGCCCGGTGCCCGGTGCCCGGTGGCCGCCGCCAAGAAGGTGGTGGACGGTGGCCGCCTGCTAGTCGGGTGGGTGGCCGCCCAAGTGCGTCTGCTGGAGCCCAGACCCATGCGGTGCTACCGCTGCTTGGAGCTGGGCCATGTCCGGCAGGCGTGCCCCACGGAGGCCGTGGATCGCAGCGATCAATGCTATCGCTGCGGTCAGCCCGGCCACAGAGCCGGCCAATGTTCAGCCGCCCCGCACTGCACCCTGTGCGAGGCGGCTAAAAAGCCCGCAGGGCATACGGTGGGCAGCAAAGAATGTGCTGCCCCCCGCACAAGGAGAAGGGGGAGGAAGGGTGGCGATGGCCTTAGGGTCCCCTCGCCAACAATCCACCCGTCGACAAGTGCCGAAGACGGAGCCGGGGGGGACTTAATGGACATCGCTAATTAATGTCTATTGAGTTCCTCCAGGCGAATATCAACCACTGCGCCAGAGCTCAGGATCTGCTGATCCAGAGCATGGTGCAGTGGTCAATACAGGTGGCCGTGATCGCCGAGCCTTACTTTGTCCCGCCCAGATCAAGCTGGGCGCAGGACCTCGAGGGCTCGGTAGCCATTGTTTCGCAGGAGGCCGCAGGTTCCCCCCCTCTGGATAGGGTGACGAGGGGTCGGGGATGGGTGGCGGCCCACTTAGCAGAGATAGTGGTGGTTGGGGTGTACTTCTCGCCAAGTCGGAGCCTAGCCGATTTCGATCAGCTTTTGATCGAAATCGGGGCTCTGATTGGCCAGAGTCGCCCCAGCATGGTGCTCGTTGCCGGTGATCTCAATGCCAAGTCCATGGCCTGGGGATCCCCGGCGACGGACGCGCGCGGCGAGTCAGTGGAGGACTGGCTGGTGGAGACCGGGCTGGTTGTGTTGAACCGGGGGTCGACAAATACGTGCGTGCGGCAACAGGGCGGCTCAATTGTGGACGTCTCGTTCGCCAATGCCGCCCTGGCGCGCCGTATTCAGGGCTGGGAAGTGCTGGAGGGGGTGGAGACGTTGTCGGACCACCTGTATGTCCGATTTAGCGTTTCCACTCCTCCAGGTACCCCGAGCGGTCCAAGCCGACCCCCGCGAGGGGGAGGCCCGCGCTGGGTGCTCAGGCGTATGGACCCGGACGTGCTAGTGGAGGCGGCCGTGGTCCAAGCCTGGACACCCGTGCCGGAAGGCCCGGTAGAGGTGGAGCGGGAGGTGGAGTGGCTCGGGATGGCCATGTCGCGCGTCTGCGACGCGGCCATGCCTCGAGCAGGCCCACCCCGGGCCCGGCGTCAGGTGTACTGGTGGAGTGAGGAGCTCGCGCAGCTACGCGCAGCGTGCGTAGCGGCGAGCCGCCAGTACACCCGGTCCCGGAGGCGGAGGAGGAGGGACGAGGTGGAGGAGGCCCGGCTCTATGCCACCTACAGGGAGTGTTCCACTACCCTGAAGGTGGCCATAGCGAACGCCAAGGCATTGGCGGAGGAGGAAATGCTGGAGACGTTGAACAGCGATCCTTGGGGGAGGCCGTACAGGTTGGTGAGGCAGAAGCTTCGCCCCTGGGCTCCCCCCTTGACGCAAAGTCTCCAGCAGCAGGTCCTGGACCGGGTGGTCGGATCCCTGTTTCCGAACAGGGCCGGCCACGTTCCTCCGCCAATGGCGGCGGCCGGGCGGGAGGAGGAGGAGGAGGAGGGCGCGGGAGTGTCTGTACCCGAGCTGACCGAGGGTCAGCTGAAGGCGGCGGTGTTGCGGCTCCGGGGCAAGAACGTCGCCCCGGGGCCCGACGGTGTACCGGGACGCGCCTTGGCGCTGATGCTCGGTCCGCTCGAGCCACGGGTGAGGGCGCTCTTTGGAGCGTGCCTTGGGCAGGGCCAGTTTCCACGCAGGTGGAAGACGGGGAAACTGGTCCTGCTAAAGAAGGAGGGGCGACCGGCCGACTCGCCGTCGGCGTATCGGCCGATCGTGTTGCTCGACGAGGTGGGCAAGTTGTTCGAGCGAGTAATAGCTGCCCGCCTCGTCGACCATCTAGAGGGGATTGGTCCGGACCTCAGTGCGTACCAGTTCGGCTTCCGTCAGGGCAGGTCCACCGTCGGCGCGATTGCGCGGGTGAGGGCCCTGGCGGAGGAAGCGGTGTCCCAGGGGGAGGTCGTCTTGGCGGTGTCATTAGACATCGCCAACGCCTTTAATACCCTCCCCTGGGAAACGATAAAGGAGGCACTGAGGTACCATGGTGTGCCGGGGTACCTGCGTCGGGTCGTGGCGGCCTATCACCCGGGTTCCCTCCTTCGCCGTGCGCCGGAGATGGCCACCGCGGGTTTTTAGTCGGTGCAAGCCCGACATAACTCACTCTCCCCCCCCGGGGAGGGTGGGTATGCGTTAGGCATTTTCCCGCGACAACAAAAAAAAAAAAAAAAAAAAAAAAAAAGGTTAGGTTCCCCCCCTGGTGTCAGCCTTGTCGTGGCGGGGGGGCTCAGTAGCCCCGGGCAATCCAGCCCGTGGGTGAAGCCAATGACACCGAGGTGGGTCTCTCCAAGTCCCTTCGGGGAGGCGGAGAGACAGATGGATCTCCCGCTGCTTAGGGTGCAGTGGCGGGAGGTCCCGGGGTGCGGGCCCGTCCAGTCGCAGGACTGGCGGGCAGTGGAGGGCGGATCTCTCACTGTCGGCTGTGTCTCCTCCTCATGGCTGGCGGTGGGAGGTCCTGGAAGGGGTGGATGGCGGCGGAATGGGTGAGCTCCCGGGTCCGCCCAATCCGCCGCGGGAGAGTCGGGCGTGGACGGCATGAGGTAGCCGAAAGCGCCCGAGTGCCCTGTGTGCTGGGGCGAGGAATGCAGCCACGGTATCCCCTGCCTGTCGTACAAGGCGACTAAAAGGGGTCATCGGGGACGCGGGTGCACAGAGCGGGGGCTCTGTGCACCCTTACCATCTGACGCGTCCCCGGGGAGGGCGGCAGCAACGGGGTGGCCTCGTTGCTGCTGCAGGCACCGTGAGGGTGCGGGGGGGAGCCAGTAGTCTCCCCCCGAGGTGGGCCGCCGAATGCGAGCGGCGGGGCGCACGGAGGAGGGACACCCGGATGCCAACCCTAGTGGACCGCCCGGGTTCCCTCCTTCGCCGTGCGTCGGAGATGGCCACCGCGGGTTTTTAGTCGGTGCAAGCCCGACATAACTCACTCTCCCCCCCCGGGGAGGGTGGGTATGCGTTAGGCATTTTCCCGCGACAACAAAAAAAAAAAAAAAAGGTTAGGTTAGGTTAGGTTAGGTTAGGTTAGGTTGGCCCTGTACGGCGCACCAGTGTGGGCCGACACCCTGACAAGCCGAAATATCGCCCTGCTGCAAAGAGTGCAGAGGGCGATGGCGGTCAGGGTGATACGGGGCTATCGAACGGTGGGAGTGGAGGCGGCATGCGTGCTGGCCGGATCCCTGCCCTGGGACCTGGAGGCGAGGACCCTCGCGTCAGTATACCACTGGCGCGAGGAGGCGCGAGGCCAGGGCAGTAGGCCGGCACCGCAGGAGGTGGAGGCGCGGCGGGATGAGTTCCGCCGCGAAATGGTGGAGGTGTGGGGGGCGAGGTTGGCGCGACCGACCGCGGGCCTCCGTACCATCGAGGGGGTCCGCCCGGTCCTGCTACAATGGCTGGACCGCGGCCATGGCACGCTCTCCTTCCGGTTGACGCAGGTCCTCTCGGGGCATGGTTGCTTCGGGAGGTATCTGTGTCGGGTCGCCGGAAGGGAGCCGACTCCCGAGTGCCATGGGTGTGGCTGCGCCGAAGACACGGCGCAGCACACTCTCGCGGAGTGCCCAGCCTGGGCAGGACCGCGCGACAGGCTCACCTCTGAGGTGGGTTCCGACCTGTCGCTGCCGGCTGTGATCAAATCCATGGTCGACAGCGACAGGTCGTGGAGGGCGATGATCTCCTTCTGCGAGGACGTGATGTCGCAGAAGGAGGCGGCGGAGCGGATGAGGGAGGAAGACTCCTCGGCTCATCCGATCCGCCGGAGACGGGTCGGGCGCAGGCGGCGGGCGTACGCTCGTACGTTGCCGCCGTAGGCGTCCGACGGCTCTGTGGGCTGGGGCGAGGAATGCAGCCACGGTATCCCCTGCCTGTCGTACAAGCCGACTAAAAGGGGTCATCGGGGACGCGGGTGCACGGAGCGGGGGCTCTGTGCACCCTTACCATCTGACGCGTCCCCGGGGAGGGCGGCAGCAACGAGGTGGCCTCGTTGCTGCTGCAAGCACCGCGAGGGTGCAGGGGGGAGGTACTCTGTCTCCCCCCGAGAGGTGCCGCCGAGTGCGTGCGGCGGGACGCGCACGTGAAGAGGGACGGCGGTCGCATGCCCAGGGTGACTTCCCGGGGTCCCTCTTCACTCGCGCGTCGAAGAAGGCCATCGTTGGGTTTTAGTCGGTGAAAGGCCGACATAACCTACCCGCCCCCCCGAGGCGGGTAGGTATGGAGAAAACCATTTCCCAACGATAAAAAAAAAAAAAAAAAAAAAAAAAGGTTAGGTTAGGTTCACGGCGCAGCACACTCTTGCGGAGTGCCCAGCCTGGGCAGAGCCGCGCGCTAGCCTCACCTCTGAGGTGGGCTCCGACCTGTCGCTGCCGGCTGTGATCAAATCCATGGTCGACAGCGACAGGTCGTGGAGGGCGATGATCTCCTTCTGCGAGGACGTGATGTCGCAGAAGGAGATGGCGGAGCGGATGAGGGAGGAAGACTCCTCGGCTCATCCGATCCGCCGGAGACGGGTCGGGCGCAGGCGGCGGGCGTACGCTCGTACGTTGCCGCCGTAGGCGCCCGACGGCCCTGTGGACTGGGGCGAGGAATGCAGCCACGGTATCCCCTGCCTGTCGTACAAGGCGACTAAAAGGGGTCATCGGGGGCGCGGGTGCACAGAGCGGGGGCTCTGTGCACCCTTACCATCTGACGCGTCCCCGGGGAGGGCGGCAGCAACGGGGTGGCCTCGTTGCTGCTGCAGGCACCGTGAGGGTGCGGGGGGGAGCCAGTAGTCTCCCCCCGAGGTGGGCCGCCGAATGCGAGCGGCGGGGCGCACGGAGGAGGGACACCCGGATGCCAACCCTAGTGGACCGCCCGGGTTCCCTCCTTCGCCGTGCGCCGGAGATGGCCACCGCGGGTTTTTAGTCGGTGCAAGCCCGACATAACTCACTCTCCCCCCCCGGGGAGGGTGGGTATGCGTTAGGCATTTTCCCGCGACAACAAAAAAAAAAAAAAAAAAAAAAAGGTTAGGTTCCCCCCCTGGTGTCAGCCTTGTCGTGGCGGGGGGGCTCAGTAGCCCCGGGCAATCCAGCCCGTGGGTGAAGCCAATGACACCGAGGTGGGTCTCTCCAAGTCCCTTCGGGGAGGCGGAGAGACAGATGGATCTCCCGCTGCTTAGGGTGCAGTGGCGGGAGGTCCCGGGGTGCGGGCCCGTCCAGTCGCAGGACTGGCGGGCAGTGGAGGGCGGATCTCTCACTGTCGGCTGTGTCTCCTCCTCATGGCTGGCGGTGGGAGGTCCTGGAAGGGGTGGATGGCGGCGGAATGGGTGAGCTCCCGGGTCCGCCCAATCCGCCGCGGGAGAGTCGGGCGTGGACGGCATGAGGTAGCCGAAAGCGCCCGAGTGCCCTGTGTGCTGGGGCGAGGAATGCAGCCACGGTATCCCCTGCCTGTCGTACAAGGCGACTAAAAGGGGTCATCGGGGACGCGGGTGCACAGAGCGGGGGCTCTGTGCACCCTTACCATCTGACGCGTCCCCGGGGAGGGCGGCAGCAACGGGGTGGCCTCGTTGCTGCTGCAGGCACCGTGAGGGTGCGGGGGGGAGCCAGTAGTCTCCCCCCGAGGTGGGCCGCCGAATGCGAGCGGCGGGGCGCACGGAGGAGGGACACCCGGATGCCAACCCTAGTGGACCGCCCGGGTTCCCTCCTTCGCCGTGCGCCGGAGATGGCCACCGCGGGTTTTTAGTCGGTGCAAGCCCGACATAACTCACTCTCCCCCCCCGGGGAGGGTGGGTATGCGTTAGGCATTTTCCCGCGACAACAAAAAAAAAAAAAAAAAAGGTTAGGTTCCCCCCCCCCTGGTGTCAGCCTTGTCGTGGCGGGGGGGCTCAGTAGCCCCGGGCAATCCAGCCCGTGGGTGAAGCCAATGACACCGAGGTGGGTCTCTCCAAGTCCCTTCGGGGAGGCGGAGAGACAGATGGATCTCCCGCTGCTTAGGGTGCAGTGGCGGGAGGTCCCGGGGTGCGGGCCCGTCCAGTCGCAGGACTGGCGGGCAGTGGAGGGCGGATCTCTCACTGTCGGCTGTGTCTCCTCCTCATGGCTGGCGGTGGGAGGTCCTGGAAGGGGTGGATGGCGGCGGAGTGGGTGAGCTCCCGGGTCCGCCCAATCCGCCGCGGGAGAGTCGGGCGTGGACGGCATGAGGTAGCCGAAAGCGCCCGAGTGCCCTGTGTGCTGGGGCGAGGAATGCAGCCACGGTATCCCCTGCCTGTCGTACAAGGCGACTAAAAGGGGTCATCGGGGACGCGGGTGCACAGAGCGGGGGCTCTGTGCACCCTTACCATCTGACGCGTCCCCGGGGAGGGCGGCAGCAACGGGGTGGCCTCGTTGCTGCTGCAGGCACCGTGAGGGTGCGGGGGGGAGCCAGTAGTCTCCCCCCGAGGTGGGCCGCCGAATGCGAGCGGCGGGGCGCACGGAGGAGGGACACCCGGATGCCAACCCTAGTGGACCGCCCGGGTTCCCTCCTTCGCCGTGCGCCGGAGATGGCCACCGCGGGTTTTTAGTCGGTGCAAGCCCGACATAACTCACTCTCCCCCCCCGGGGAGGGTGGGTATGCGTTAGGCATTTTCCCGCGACAACAAAAAAAAAAAAAAAAAAAAAAGGTTAGGTTCCCCCCCTGGTGTCAGCCTTGTCGTGGCGGGGGGGCTCAGTAGCCCCGGGCAATCCAGCCCGTGGGTGAAGCCAATGACACCGAGGTGGGTCTCTCCAAGTCCCTTCGGGGAGGCGGAGAGACAGATGGATCTCCCGCTGCTTAGGGTGCAGTGGCGGGAGGTCCCGGGGTGCGGGCCCGTCCAGTCGCAGGACTGGCGGGCAGTGGAGGGCGGATCTCTCACTGTCGGCTGTGTCTCCTCCTCATGGCTGGCGGTGGGAGGTCCTGGAAGGGGTGGATGGCGGCGGAATGGGTGAGCTCCCGGGTCCGCCCAATCCGCCGCGGGAGAGTCGGGCGTGGACGGCATGAGGTAGCCGAAAGCGCCCGAGTGCCCTGTGTGCTGGGGCGAGGAATGCAGCCACGGTATCCCCTGCCTGTCGTACAAGGCGACTAAAAGGGGTCATCGGGGACGCGGGTGCACAGAGCGGGGGCTCTGTGCACCCTTACCATCTGACGCGTCCCCGGGGAGGGCGGCAGCAACGGGGTGGCCTCGTTGCTGCTGCAGGCACCGTGAGGGTGCGGGGGGGAGCCAGTAGTCTCCCCCCGAGGTGGGCCGCCGAATGCGAGCGGCGGGGCGCACGGAGGAGGGACACCCGGATGCCAACCCTAGTGGACCGCCCGGGTTCCCTCCTTCGCCGTGCGCCGGAGATGGCCACCGCGGGTTTTTAGTCGGTGCAAGCCCGACATAACTCACTCTCCCCCCCCCGGGGAGGGTGGGTATGCGTTAGGCATTTTCCCGCGACAACAAAAAAAAAAAAAAAAAAAAAAAAAAAAAAAAAAAAAAAAGGTTAGGTTAGGTTAGTGAGCGTTTGGCTTAGTGGCTAAACAGCGAAGATATTAACGGAGAGCCGTGAGCTCGATCCCCATTGGAGGCGACCTTTTCCCCCCCTGGTGTCAGCCTTGTCGTGGCGGGGGGGCTCAGTAGCCCCGGGCAATCCAGCCCGTGGGTGAAGCCAATGACACCGAGGTGGGTCTCTCCAAGTCCCTTCGGGGAGGCGGAGAGACAGATGGATCTCCCGCTGCTTAGGGTGCAGTGGCGGGAGGTCCCGGGGTGCGGGCCCGTCCAGTCGCAGGACTGGCGGGCAGTGGAGGGCGGATCTCTCACTGTCGGCTGTGTCTCCTCCTCATGGCTGGCGGTGGGAGGTCCTGGAAGGGGTGGATGGCGGCGGAATGGGTGAGCTCCCGGGTCCGCCCAATCCGCCGCGGGAGAGTCGGGCGTGGACGGCATGAGGTAGCCGAAAGCGCCCGAGTGCCCTGTGTGCTGGGGCGAGGAATGCAGCCACGGTATCCCCTGCCTGTCGTACAAGGCGACTAAAAGGGGTCATCGGGGACGCGGGTGCACAGAGCGGGGGCTTCCCTTACCATCTGACGCGTCCCCGGGGAGGGCGGCAGCAACGGGGTGGCCTCGTTGCTGCTGCAGGCACCGTGAGGGTGCGGGGGGGAGCCAGTAGTCTCCCCCCGAGGTGGGCCGCCGAATGCGAGCGGCGGGGCGCACGGAGGAGGGACACCCGGATGCCAACCCTAGTGGACCGCCCGGGTTCCCTCCTTCGCCGTGCGCCGGAGATGGCCACCGCGGGTTTTTAGTCGGTGCAAGCCCGACATAACTCACTCTCCCCCCCCCGGGGAGGGTGGGTATGCGTTAGGCATTTTCCCGCGACAACAAAAAAAAAAAAAAAAAAAAAAAAGGTTAGGTTAGGTTAGGTTAGTGAGCGTTTGGCTTAGTGGCTAAACAGCGAAGATATTAACGGAGAGCCGTGAGCTCGATCCCCATTGGAGGCGACCTTTTCCCCCCCTGGTGTCAGCCTTGTCGTGGCGGGGGGGCTCAGTAGCCCCGGGCAATCCAGCCCGTGGGTGAAGCCAATGACACCGAGGTGGGTCTCTCCAAGTCCCTTCGGGGAGGCGGAGAGACAGATGGATCTCCCGCTGCTTAGGGTGCAGTGGCGGGAGGTCCCGGGGTGCGGGCCCGTCCAGTCGCAGGACTGGCGGGCAGTGGAGGGCGGATCTCTCACTGTCGGCTGTGTCTCCTCCTCATGGCTGGCGGTGGGAGGTCCTGGAAGGGGTGGATGGCGGCGGAATGGGTGAGCTCCCGGGTCCGCCCAATCCGCCGCGGGAGAGTCGGGCGTGGACGGCATGAGGTAGCCGAAAGCGCCCGAGTGCCCTGTGTGCTGGGGCGAGGAATGCAGCCACGGTATCCCCTGCCTGTCGTACAAGGCGACTAAAAGGGGTCATCGGGGACGCGGGTGCACAGAGCGGGGGCTCTGTGCACCCTTACCATCTGACGCGTCCCCGGGGAGGGCGGCAGCAACGGGGTGGCCTCGTTGCTGCTGCAGGCACCGTGAGGGTGCGGGGGGGAGCCAATAGTCTCCCCCCGAGGTGGGCCGCCGAATGCGAGCGGCGGGGCGCACGGAGGAGGGACACCCGGATGCCAACCCTAGTGGACCGCCCGGGTTCCCTCCTAACCGTTAGGTTAGGTTAGGTTAGGTTAGGTTAGGTTAGGTTAGGTTAGGTTAGGTTAGGTTAGGTTAGGTTAGGTTAGGTTAGGTTAGTCGGGTCAGTGCGCTCGTCCAGGTCGGTCGATTGCACTTTCTCGCTCTTCGCGGTTTCTGGCTTTCTGCAGCCATCGGGGTAGGGAGAGTTCTGGCTCTCGAAGTTGCGGGTTCTGTCTCGCGTCGCCCTTGTTGGGATTCTGCTCCCAGGGCACCAGCACCACTGGGGATTTAATTATCGATTTGTTTGTGGCTATTTTTAATTGTCATTTTAAACTTTTGAAGTTTAATTTCACTTTTAAAAATAGTTAACAAAAATTTTTGATATCTGTCGGGGGTTGATAAAATTCTTCCCGGCGTTTGCCGTCGGCTGCCGCTTTCCCCATATTTTTAGGACCTTTGGTTCTATTTATTGTGGGGAAAAGCGTGAGTTGGCTTCAAGCGCTCGGAAGTTTAGCGTCTTCGCCCGAAATTTATTAAAAATTCTTTTTGCGGGGTAGATTCACTTTTCTTTGTTTTGGGGTAAGTGGTGTTGGAGGTCTTGTGGAGTCCTTTCGGCTGCCGTTTGTCTCATAACTTTTGAACACTCCGTTCAAAAGTTATAGGGGCAAACGTGTATTGCTATTTCATCGGATCAGGGGCGAAAACTACCCGAATAACTTTGTAAAGTTGTTCGGGGAGCAGTAGCTCCTGAGATCGAAGGGGGGGAGGGTTGTTGTTTTTGGGGGAGGGAGCCGGCTGCTTGGTCTGTCCTTGGACACTAAGCACGCCATCGTACCTCAAGGGGGGGAGGAGGGGGAATTTTTTCCCCTTAAGTTTGTAAAAAGTGGCCGGGTCACACTTGACCACTTTTTGCAAACTTTTTGTTTTTTGGCGTTTTATTGATCCGTTGTGCGTTTGACAGCGTTTTTTCTTGTTCTTTTTGGTAACTTCCCTTCTGGAAGTTACAAAAATGGTCAAGGGTGCAGAAGTGGCGAGGGGGGAGGGGCCAGGGGGGCCCGGCCCACTGAAAGCCGACGCAGTCGGCTGTTCAGTGGTCATTGAGCCTCTGCGTGTTTCCTCCAGGGAAATGCCCAGGAGGTCCAGGCGAGGAAAAAAATTGGAGGGGGAGGGGGGGAGCGACCTTCCGGAGGTCTTTTTGGCCCCGGAAAGGGACGAGGCCCGTGAGGCATATGTGGGGGAGAGTGTCGAGATCGACATCTCGGACTCGTCGTCGAATGACGGCGACAACGAGGGGCCGGTCTCGGCAGTCCAGTCGGACGGAGGAGAGGCCTCTAGACCTGCTAAGAGGCATGCAGAAGAAGCGGGCGACGACTTTGGGCTCGTAGAGCCCGGTAAAGTGAATACTGCCCGGAGGGGGAGGCAGCCCATGTCAAAGGGGGCGTATGTGGGCCTATCTGTGGCGAGGTCCCAGCTCCGCGAGCTCGAGCGCGAGCTCCAGTTCGCGGAGTACGAGGAGGAGGCGGACGCGGCGGCGGACTACCGCCTTAGCTTCCGCCGGGACTCCCGTCCCATTGACAGGGGAGGGGAAAAAAAGGGGGGGAAGCAAAGGGAGGCTGTGAGGGATCGCAGCCCTCTTCTTCCTGCCCCCCCAAGCGTAGCTGAGGATGGCGACTGGGTGGCGACTACGCGACGGGCCGCCCAGTCCATCTTAGAGGAGGCCCGCAAGTGCGGGAATTTGAAGGGCGACGTGTGGCGCCGCATGAATGAAGCCTGCAGAGAGATTCTGCGGGCTTCAGATATGCTGGAAGAAGAGAAGGAGGAGTCGGAGGTTGTCCGCATACTGCGAGCGGACAACAAACGGATGAGGGAGGAACTGGCGCTCCTCCGGTCGGAGACAAAGGCCCTGAGGCTTGCGTTCTCCGAGAGGAGCGCCAGATCCCCTCCCCCGTCCACTCCGGCTCCTGCCCAGGGCCCGGATGATCTCCCCGCGCTCGTGGCGACGCTCCAGAGGGAGCTGTTCGTCTCCCTCGGAGACGTCATACACGAGCGCTGCCGGGCAATGGGGGAGATGGTGGGTGTACGACTGGCGGAAGTGGAGAGGAGGCTTCCGGCGGAACCCATCGTCCGTCCCCCATTGGCGGCGGACCGCCGGAGGGAGGCAGCAGCCAGAGCCCTGGCTGCTGGGTTGGTGGTGGCACCACCCCAACCCCAGCCGCCCAAGAAGGCGGCCGCGCAAAGGGTGGTGCAGGTGGCACCCCCAGCTGCGGCTAAGCGGCCGACGGCGAGGCCGCCGCCGGTGCCGGCTCCCGGGCCTGCCAAGAGGCCTAACCCGAGGGCAGGTGTAGCGGGTCCTTCCGCCGCCACTCAGCCACCTCCTCCCTCATCATCCTGGGTGGAGGTGGTCAGAAGGAAGGGGAAAGGGAAGGGGAAACCCAACCCGCCTCCCCCAGCCGGACAGGCCAGGAAGGCCCCGGCACAGACGACGGGGCCAAAGAAATTGGCCACGCACAACACCTCGGCGGTGGTGATCGCCCTGAAATCAGACACGGAGGCTACGTATGCCTCCGTGATGACTAAGGCGATCACCTCCTTCGATCTGGCCGAGGTGGGGCTTCAACATGTGCGGGTGCGGCAGACCGCTGCCGGTGCCCGCATCATAGAGGTCCCCGGGGACAGCGACGGGCGGGCTGCCGACGCGCTATGCGCAAAAATTGACCAGCTGGTGGGGGACCAGGCGAGGGTTTACCGCCCCGTTCAAAAGGCCGGTATCCAGATCACCGGCCTGGACGAGACGGTCACCCCTGAGGTGGTATTGGCGGCAGTGGCGGCAAAGGGCGGGTGTCAGCCCGCCCATGTTAAAGTCGGGGCCATCAGGGCGCTCCGCAGCGGAACCGGGTCGGTGCTCGTGCAGTGCCCGGTTGCCGCTGCCAACGCCCTGATTTTGGCGGGAAGGTTAATTGTGGGATGGTCGTCGGCCCAGGTGAAGACACTTGGACCGGCGCCCATGCGATGTTATAAGTGCATGGGGACGGGGCACACAAGGGCGCTCTGCCCATCGGCGGTGGAAAGGGGCGCCCTGTGCTTCAGGTGCAGCAGGCCGGGCCATTGGATGGCTGACTGCACAGAGGCAAAGGCCTTCTGTGCAGTTTGCCACGAGGCCAAGCGGCCTGCTGAGCACATGATGGGTGGCCTGGTGTGTGCCCCGCCCACAACCAGGGGGAAAGTGGCCCTGCCCGGGGCCCCGAAGAAAACTGCCCCAGTGGCCCCGGAGGTGATCAGCATGGACGTCTAAATGCCAGTACACCGGCATTTGGACGTCCTGCAGGGTAATTTGAACCACTCCGCCCGAGCTCAGGACCTGCTTATGCAGGTCATGGCGGAGTGGTCCATTGACGTGGCGGCTATGGCAGAGCCATATTTTGTCCCTCCGCAGCCCAACTGGGCCGGGGCTGCGGATGGAAAAGTGGCGTTGGTGGTGCCGACGACTGGCGGTGCGGTCCCCCTCTCTCCAGTGGAGAGTGGGCCGGGCTACGTGGCGGCTAAATGGGGAGAGATAGTGCTGCTGGCAGTATATTTCTCCCCTAATAAGCCGCTGCGGGACTTCGAGGGCTTTCTGGAAGCCCTCGAAAGAGTCCTGCGGAGGGTTAGTCCGGCCCAGCTTATATTGCTGGGGGACTGCAACGCCAAAAGTGCGGAGTGGGGGTCGGTCACCACCAACGCCAAGGGGGTGGCCCTCAGCGAATGGGTGACTGAGATGGGGCTCGTGGTGTTGAACCAGGGCAGCGTCAACACATGTGTGCGACGGGAGGGGGGATCCATAGTGGACGTATCGTTCGCTACCCCCCTCATCGCTGCACACATCGTGGACTGGCGCGTCCTGGAGGACGTGGAGACCCTCTCCGACCATGTATATGTTCGGATGAGGGTCCAGACCGCGTCCGGAGCCCCATCTCCCAGGCTGAGGGCCAGGAGGGAGGGTCTGCTCCCGAGGTGGGCGGCGACGCGCCTCGACAGGGACATGGCGGCAGAAGCCGCCATGGTCGAGGCGTGGTGTGCTCCCCCGCCGGCCACCTTGGGAGTAGAGGAGAGGGCGGTGCAGTTCCGAGCGGCCCTGCAGTCGGTATGCGACGTGTCCATGCCCCGGGCGCGTCGGATGCCGGCTAAAAAGCAGGTTTACTGGTGGAACGAAGAGATTGCGGCTCTTCGGATCACCAGTAACAGAGCCCGCCGGAACTACACCAGATGCAGACGGCGCCGACATGAGGAGTGGGAAGAGGAGCTCTTGTATGGGCTCCTCAGGGAGGCTAAAGTGGCCCTCCAAGCGGCCATCTCGAAGAGGAAGGATGAGGCGCGTGAGGAGTTTCTGGCTACGCTAGACCGGGATCCATGGGGGAGGCCATATAGGGTGGTGCGTAGCAAGATGGCGCACGCCCCCCCCATGGAATCCATGGAGCCGGAACTCCTCACGCGGGTCGTGGAGGGCCTCTTTCCCTCGGCGGCGGAAGTTGCGCCGCCGAGCATGTCGGAACCGTCTGCGGAGCCGGAGGGTCCCGTCCATCTCGTCATACCGCCAGTCACGGATGACGAGATGGAACGAGTAGTGAGCCGACTGCGATCGTGCAGGAAGGCTCCGGGACCCGACGGCGTTCCTGGGAAGGCATTGGCAGTAGCCCTGGAGCACCTCGGGAGCCGTCTTAAGTCCCTCTTTGACGATTGTCTCAAAGAGGGACGCTTCCCGAGGTGCTGGAAGGAGGGGCGCCTGTGCCTTCTCAGGAAGGAGGGCCGCCCGCCGGACTGTCCCTCCGGCTATCGCCCCATCGTCCTGCTGGACGAGATGGGGAAGATGCTGGAGAGGATCCTGTCCAGCCGCATAGTGGACCACCTGGTGGATACGGGCCCGGACTTGTCAGATAGACAGTTCGGGTTCCGGGAGGGGAGGTCCACCATAGATGCGCTGAAGTCCCTCAGGGACTTCAGCGAGGATGCGGCGGACAGGGGGGAGGGTGTGGTGGCGGTGTCCCTGGACATCGCCAACGCGTTTGGCACCCTCCCTTACGCAGTCATTAGGGAGGCACTTCGATACCACCAAGTGCCTCCCTACCTTCGGCGGATAGTGGAGCACTACCTCAGCGGGAGGGTAGTGCTCTACGAGCGGAGCGGCCGGATGATGGCCCACGTCATGACGTGCGGTGTTCCACAGGGGTCCGTGCTCGGACCCCTGCTCTGGAACATCGGGTATGACTGGGCCATCAGGGGGGAGCAGCTTCCCCAGATGATCACCATCTGTTACGCTGATGACACGATGGTGGCCGTCCGGGGACGCGAGAGGGGCGAGGTCTTGGGGAGAGCGACGACTGCGACCGAGCTTATAGTCGGTCGCATAGCCAGGCTAGGCCTGAGCGTCTCTCTCTCCAAGACCGAGGCGATCACATTCGGTGGGCCACGTTGGCAGCTGAGAGCCGGAGCCACGATCCCCGTAGGGGGTGAGCGGATCCAGGTCAAGGCCAATATTAAGTATCTTGGCCTTGTCCTGGACCGCAAGTGGGACTTCGGGGAGCACTTCACGCGAATTGCTCCCCGACTAGTGAGGGCGGCTTCGGCTCTGGGCAGATTGCTGCCAAATTTGGGGGGACCTGGGGCTCCGTGCCGGCGACTCTATGCAGGGGTCGTGCGTAGCATGGCCCTGTATGGAGCGCCGGTATGGGCCGACAGGCTGTCGGAGAGGAACAAAGTGCTTCTCCGACGCCCCCAGAGGGTGGTGGCCCACCGAATGGTGAAGGCCTACTCAACGGTCTCTTATGCGGCGGCATGCGCCCTCGCCTGCACTCCTCCCTGGGAGCTTGATGCCCAGGTGCAGGCGAGGACATACGACGAGCGGGCGGCGGCCAGGGCGCGAGGAGAACGCCCTGACCGCGAAGTCGTAGAGAGGGCTCGCCGGCAGGTGACCCGCCGCATGAGAGACCGTTGGAAGAGCGGCTTGGAGGATTGCCCCTATGGTACCCGCACTATAGGGGCTCTCCTCCCGTCGTTTGAGGGGTGGCTGTCGAGGGGGCACGGGGGCCTCGGCTTCCGACTGACGCAGGTGATGACCGGGCATGGTTGCTTCGGTCATTACCTGCACAACATTGGAAGGGAGCCGAGTCCGCGGTGCCACGAGTGTGGCGCTCCAGATGATACGGCCCAGCACACACTGGAGGAGTGTAGTCGCTGGGACCGGGAGCGCCACGAGCTAGTGACGGCCACCGGGAGAGGGGATCTCTCGCTGCACAGTGTGGTTGCGACCATGCTGAGCAGCGAGAGATCGTGGGAGGCAGTGGCCTCCTTCTGCGAGACAGTCATCTCACAGAAGGAGGCCGCGGAGCGGGGACGCGAAGACGAAGTCGACGCGCCCCTGCTCCGGCGTAGGCGGAGGGGCAGGAGGCGGGCGCAGTTCGCCCGCCTCATGCCTTAGTGGAGTCCGTGGTGTAGGGACCACATTTTGGACTCCACCCGTCTGGGGGAAGGATCGCCGCGTTCGACCCTTCCCCTCTTTGGCGCGGGAGCACCGGCCACGTATTAAGCCGGTGCGGCCTGGGGACACAGTGGTTTGAAGTACATTGGGACCACACTGTGTCCCCACTACAGGCAGGAGGGTGAAACGCCGGAGTGGTTTTAGTGGGTAGTGACTCCTCATAACATCTCGAGGAGTGAGTCCCACATACCCCTCGACAGCCCTAAGTCGAGGGGATGCGTAAGAGCATTTCCACTCCGTCAAAAAAAAAAAAAAAAAAAAAAAAAAAAAAAAAAAAAAAAAGGTTAGGTTAGGTTAGGTTAGGTTAGGTTAGGTTAGGTTAGGTTAGGTTAGGTTAGGTTAGGTTAGGTTAGGTTAGGTTAGGTTAGGTTAGGTTCTCCCCCCCCCCTGGTGTCAGCCTTGTCGTGGCGGGGGGGCTCAGTAGCCCCGGGCAATCCAGCCCGTGGGTGAAGCCAATGACACCGAGGTGGGTCTCTCCAAGTCCCTTCGGGGAGGCGGAGAGACAGATGGATCTCCCGCTGCTTAGGGTGCAGTGGCGGGAGGTCCCGGGGTGCGGGCCCGTCCAGTCGCAGGACTGGCGGGCAGTGGAGGGCGGATCTCTCACTGTCGGCTGTGTCTCCTCCTCATGGCTGGCGGTGGGAGGTCCTGGAAGGGGTGGATGGCGGCGGAATGGGTGAGCTCCCGGGTCCGCCCAATCCGCCGCGGGAGAGTCGGGCGTGGACGGCATGAGGTAGCCGAAAGCGCCCGAGTGCCCTGTGTGCTGGGGCGAGGAATGCAGCCACGGTATCCCCTGCCTGTCGTACAAGGCGACTAAAAGGGGTCATCGGGGACGCGGGTGCACAGAGCGGGGGCTCTGTGCACCCTTACCATCTGACGCGTCCCCGGGGAGGGCGGCAGCAACGGGGTGGCCTCGTTGCTGCTGCAGGCACCGTGAGGGTGCGGGGGGGAGCCAGTAGTCTCCCCCCGAGGTGGGCCGCCGAATGCGAGCGGCGGGGCGCACGGAGGAGGGACACCCGGATGCCAACCCTAGTGGACCGCCCGGGTTCCCTCCTTCGCCGTGCGCCGGAGATGGCCACCGCGGGTTTTTAGTCGGTGCAAGCCCGACATAACTCACTCTCTCCCCCCCCGGGGAGGGTGGGTATGCGTTAGGCATTTTCCCGCGACAACAAAAAAAAAAAAAAAAAAAAAAAAAAAAAAAAAAAAAAAAAAAAAAAAAAAGGTTAGGTTCTCCCCCATGGTGTCAGCCTTGTCGTGGCGGGGGAGCTCAGTAGCCCCGGGCAATCCAGCCCGGGGTGAAGCTAATGACACCGAGGTGGGTCTCTCCAAGTCCCTTCGGGGAGGCGGAGAGACGCGTCTCTCCACGTGTCCCTCTGCTGTATGCAGAGGGCACAGTGGGAGAGGCAAGGGCGGGCTCGCGGCAAGGTGCCGCTGAGCAGGCACTGTGGGAGTCCCCACGTGCCACCGTCGTATCCCGAATCCCAATCCCACCTTTCCAATTCCTTTATCCTTCCCATATTCCCCTTTCCTATCCCTTTTCCGATGGTGGGAGTAGTGGCGGTTGGCGCGCCAGTGTCCCCTGGCGTGCCCTCCGTCCAAGGTGGAGGCCTCACCAACCTCCACCCCCGGTACCCGTCATGTGGCTTCAACGACCCTCGTGTGGTGTAAGAGGGTATGTTGTCGCATGGCGGGCCGAGGCGGGCTTGCCTTAATTGGCCGGCCAAGAGAGAAGGAAAACTTGTAAATAAACCCGTGAGAACACACGTAATACCCAGTGGACACTTGGGGGCCTCCACTGTATATTTTCCCCCCTCTTAGGATGGGCGTAGCCGACGGAGGACTTTAAATCGCCTTTTCTCGTGGGAATAAAAATGGATAAACTTAAACAAAAACAAAACAATGGAGGAGGAACGGGAGAGGAGGGAGCTGACATGGCATGTGGATCAGACACTAGTCTGATCACTGTCTCGTCGGTGGATTCCTCCAGAGCCACTAGGTTCTGGAGGAAACGAGGGGAAAAGAGACGGCGCCTGAGCGGCCTTAGCTCGGCGTCGTCTAGCGAGGAGGAGCAGGTTGGGGAGAAGGAGCGGGCTAAGCGGGCCAGTAGCACCTCCCCGGTCGTCAGGGGAAGAGGCCGCCCGCCTACCACTGGCCAGTACGTAGGTCTGGCCAAGGCCAAGGCGGAATACCTCAAGCTCCAGGAGAGGGAGCTGGAGCTTGAGGCGGAGAAAGAAGTGGCCGCACTGGCCCGAAAGAACCGGGAGTCTCGCAGAGGCTGCGAAGCAGCCTCAGCAGCCCCGGTACACCCGGAGGAGGACGCGGAGGGCGCAACAACAGCCGCCGCCCTCAATAAGCAAGTGGCCGATGCACTTGAGACCGTCCGCATGGTCTCGAGCAAGTCGGCCAATTTGAAGGGCACCTTTAAAAAGTGCCTGAACGAGGCAGTCGCGTCCATTTCGGACGCTGTGCGGGCTCTGCACGGCCGAACGGCTAGTGAAGAGTCGGCCAGGCTGCAGGCGAACAACACCCGCCTGCAGACCGAGCTGGACGATCTCCGCAAGGAGTTTGCCCAGTTCAGGGCCGAGATGGAGGCGGAGCGCCGTCGGTCGTCCCCACCGGCTGCCCCGATGGAGATGGAGGAGATTGGTGGGAGTGTGCCCACGCCCAACATCCCTGAGGTGGACTACCCACCCTTGCCGCCACCAAGCAGAAGAAAGAGGGTGAGCCCCCCTTCGGTTGAGCGCCCTCCGGCGGCCTCAGCACTGGAGGAGATCTCGCGCTCTATCATGCTCCAAGTCGGGAGCATGGTGAGCGCGAGGCTGGAGGCTCTGGAGGAGCGACTCCTGCCGGAGAAACGGCTGCGCCCTCCACTCGCGGCGGATAAAAAATCGTCCCCACCTCCCGCACAACAGGCAGAGAAGGGGAAAGGAAAGGGGAAGAAGAGTGCTCTCCCACCTCTCCCTTCCGCCCATACGGGCGAGAAGGAGAAGAAGAGCGCTCCACTGCCACCCCCTCCCGCCCAACAGGGAGGGAAGAAAAAGGAGGCGAAGAAGAAGGGGGTCGCCGCCAAGGTTGCCCCCCAGCAGAGTGCGCCACGCCCTCTCCCACCGGCGCCCGCGTCGACGGCGGAGGGCTGGAATGTGGTGGTGAAGCGCGGGGCCAAGAAGAAGGCCCCATCTGCTCCCACCCCCCCTGCGGCGAAGAAGGGTGCGACGCGCCCCCAAAAGCTCAGTCCTCCCCGGTCGTCGGCTGTGGTGCTCACACTGCAGCCGGCGGCCGTAGAGAACGGCATAACCTACGAGGCGATGATGAAGGAGGCCAAGTCGAAGATTGACTTGGCCGACCTTGGAATCGCCTCGGGCGTTCGGTTTAGAACGGCAGCCACTGGGGCGCGTATCCTGGAGGTACCAGGCGCCTCCAGTGGCGAGAAGGCAGACTCCCTTGCCAATAAGCTCAGGGAGGCCTTCAAGGAGGATGAGGTCCGCGTCTCTAGGCCCACGAAGTGTGCAGAAATGCGCATCTCGGGCCTGGACGACTCGGTCTCTATAACTGAGGTGGTGGCTGCGGTGGCCCGAACGGGTGAGTGCTCCGCCGAGGCGGTGAAGTCAGGTGAGATCCGCAAGGACTTCGCGGGTCTCGGCACGTTGTGGGTGCGCTGCCCGGTGGCTGCCGCCAAGAAGGTGGTGGACGGTGGCCGCCTGCTAGTCGGGTGGGTGGCCGCCCAAGTGCGTCTGCTGGAGCCCAGACCCATGCGGTGCTACCGCTGCTTGGAGCTGGGCCATGTCCGGCAGGCGTGCCCGACGGAGGCCGTGGATCGCAGCGATCAGTGTTATCGCTGCGGTCAGCCCGGCCATAAAGCTGGCCAATGCTCGGCCGCCCCGCACTGCACCATGTGCGAGGCGGCTAAAAAGCCCGCAGGGCATACGGTGGGCAGCAAAGAATGTGCTGCCCCCCGCACAAGGAGGAGGGGGAGGAAGGGCGGCGATGGCCTCAGGGTCTCCTCGCCGCCTGTCCGCCCGGAAGCTAGTGTCGCAGCCGGGGCCGGGGGGAACTTGATGGACACCGCCATTTAATGGCAATCAAGTTCCTCCAGGCGAATATCAACCACTGTGCTAGAGCTCAGGATCTGCTGATCCAGAGCATGGCGCAGTGGTTGATACAAGTGGCCGTCATCGCCGAGCCCTACTTCGTCCCGCCCAGATCCAACTGGGCGCAAGATCTTGAGGGCTCGGTGGCCGTAGTCGCCCAGGACGCCGCTGGGTCCCCCCCTCTCGAAAGGGTAATGAGGGGTCGGGGATGGGTCGCAGCACACATTGGGGGGACAAGGATAGTTGGGGCGTACTTCTCACCCAATCGCAGCCTGTCGGACTTCGAGCAGTTCCTGACCGAGGTCGCGGCTGTGATTGGCCAGAGTCGCCCCAGCATGGTGCTCGTTGCTGGGGATCTCAATGCCAAGTCCATGGCCTGGGGATCCCCAGCGACGGATGCGCGCGGCGAGCTAGTAGAGGATTGGCTGGTGGAGACCGGGCTGGTTGTGTTGAACCGGGGGTCGGCAAATACGTGCGTGCGGCAACAGGGCGGCTCAATCGTGGACGTCTCGTTCGCCAATGCCGCCCTGGCGCGCCGTATTCAGGGCTGGGAAGTGCTGGAGGGGGTGGAGACGTTGTCGGACCACTTGTATGTCCGATTTAACGTTTCCTCTCCACCAGGTACCCCGAGCGGTCCAAGCCGACCCCCGCGAGGGGGAGGCCCGCGCTGGGTGCTCAGGCGTATGGACCCGGACGTGCTAGCGGAGGCGGCTGTGGTCCAAGCCTGGACACCCGTGCCGGAAGGTCCGGTAGAGGTAGAGCGGGAGGTGGAGTGGCTCGGGACGGCCATGTCGCGCGTCTGCGACGCGGCCATGCCCCGAGCAGGCCCACCCCGGGCCCGGCGTCAGGTGTACTGGTGGAGTGAAGAGCTCGCGCAGCTACGCGCAGCGTGCGTAGCGGCGAGACGCCGGTACACCCGGTCCCGGAGGCGGAGGAGGAGGGATGAGCTGGAGGAGGCCCGGCTCTATGCCACCTACAGGGAGTGTTCCACTACCCTGAAGGTGGCCATAGCGAACGCCAAGGCATTGGCGGAGGAGGAAATGCTGGAGACGTTGAACAGCGATCCTTGGGGGAGGCCGTACAGGTTGGTGAGGCAGAAGCTTCGCCCCTGGGCTCCCCCCTTGACGCAAAGTCTCCAGCAGCAGGTCCTGGACCGGGTGGTCGGATCCCTGTTTCCGTACAGGGCCGGCCACGTTCCTCCGCCAATGGCGGCGGCCGGGCGGGAGGAGGAGGAGGAGGGCGCAGGAGTGTCCGTACCCGAGCTGACCGAGGGTCAGCTGAAGGCGGCGGTGTTGCGGCTCCGGGGCAAGAATGTCGCCCCGGGGCCCGACGGTGTGCCCGGACGCGCCTTGGCGCTGATGCTCGGTCCGCTCGAGCCTCGGGTGAGGGCGCTCTTTGGAGCGTGCCTTGAGCAGGGCCAGTTTCCTCGCAGGTGGAAGACGGGAAAGCTGGTCCTGCTGAAGAAGGAGGGGCGACCGGCCGACTCGCCGTCGGCATATCGGCCGATCGTGTTGCTTGACGAGGTGGGCAAGCTGTTCGAGCGTATAATAGCTGCCCGCCTCGTTGACCATCTTGAGGGGATTGGTCCTGACCTCAGTGCGTACCAGTTCGGCTTCCGTCAGGGCAGGTCCACCGTCGGCGCGATTGCGCGGGTGAGGGCCCTGGCGGAGGAAGCGGTGTCCCAGGGGGAGGTCGTCTTGGCGGTGTCATTAGACATTGCCAACGCCTTTAATACCCTCCCCTGGGAAACGATAAAGGGGGCACTGAGGTACCATGGCGTGCCGGGGTACCTGCGTCGGGTCGTGGCGGCCTATCTCTCCGAGAGGGCCGTCACCTATCCGACGCAGTCGGGATGGAAAAGTAAGGAGGTTACGTGCGGTGTTCCACAGGGGTCAGTCCTCGGACCTCTCCTGTGGAACATCGGGTACGATTGGGTGCTGCGGGGCCGAAATTTGCGGGGCGTCGAAGTAACGTGTTACGCCGACGACACGCTGGTAACGGCCCGCGGCAGCACCTACCGGCGCGCAGCGATCCTGGCCACGGCAGGGGTGGCACAGGTGGTGGGAAGGATCCGGCGGTTGGGGTTGGAGGTTGCCCTCCACAAATCCGAGGCCATGTGTTTTCACGGACCTCGGAAAGCCCCACCCGCTGGATCACAATTGATAGTGGGCGGAACTTCCATCGGTGTCAAGTCGACGATGAGATATCTTGGTCTCATCCTCGACAGCCGGTGGAATTTCCGCCCGCACTTTGAGCAGTTGGCGCAGAAATGCGTAGGTGCAGCCGCAGCCTTTGGGCGTATACTCCCGAATTTGGGGGGGCCCAGGGCCTCATGCCGGCGGCTGTACCTGGGAGTGGTCCGTTCGATGGCCCTGTACGGCGCCCCAGTGTGGGCCGACACCTTGACAAGCCGAAATATCGCCCTGCTGCAACGTGTGCAGAGGGCGATGGCGGTCAGGGTGATACGGGGCTATCGGACGGTGGGAGTGGAGGCGGCATGCGTGCTGGCCGGATCCCTGCCCTGGGACCTGGAGGCGAGGACCCTCGCGTCAGTATACCACTGGCGCGAGGAGGCGCGAGGCCAGGGCAGTAGGCCGGCACCGCGAGAGGTGGAGGCGCGGCGGGATGAGTTCCGCCGCGAAATGGTGGAGGTATGGGGGGCGAGGTTGGCGCGACCAACCGCGGGCCTCCGTACCATCGAGGGGGTCCGCCCGGTCCTGTTGCAATGGCTGGACCGTGGCCATGGCACGCTCTCCTTTCGGCTGACGCAGGTCCTCTCGGGGCATGGTTGCTTCGGGAGGTACCTGTGTCGGGTCGCCGGAAGGGAGCCGACGTCCGAGTGCCATGGGTGTGGCTGCGCCGAAGACACGGCGCAGCACACTCTCGCGGAGTGCCCGGCCTGGGCAGAGCCGCGCGCTAGCCTCACCTCTGAGGTGGGCTCCGACCTGTCGCTGCCGGCTGTGATCAAATCCATGGTCGACAGCGACAGGTCGTGGAGGGCGATGATCTCCTTCTGCGAGGACGTGATGTCGCAGAAGGAGATGGCGGAGCGGATGAGGGAGGAAGACTCCTCGGCTCATCCGATCCGCCGGAGACGGGTCGGGCGCAGGCGGCGGGCGTACGCTCGTACGTTGCCGCCGTAAGCGCCCGAGTGCCCTGTGGACTGGGGCGAGGAATGCAGCCACGGTATCCCCTGCCTGTCGTACAAGGCGACTAAAAGGGGTCATCGGGGACGCGGGTGCACGGAGCGGGGGCTCTGTGCACCCTTACCATCTGACGCGTCCCCGGGGAGGGCGGCAGCAACGGGGTGGCCTAGTTGCTGCTGCAGGCACCGTGAGGGTGCGGGGGGGAGCCAGTAGTCTCCCCCGAGGTGGGCCGCCGAGTGCGAGCGGCGGGGCGCACGGAGGAGGGACACCCGGATGCCAACCAATGGACCCCCCGGGTTCCCTCCTTCGCCGTGCGTCGGAGAAGGCCACCGCGGGTTTTTAGTCGGTGCAAGCCCGACATAACTCACTCTTCCCCCCGAGGAGAGTGAGTATGCGTTAGGCATTTTCCCGCGACAACAAAAAAAAAAAAAAAAAAAAAAAAAAAAAAAAAAAAAAAAAAAGGTTAGGTTAGGTTAGGTTAGGTTAGGTTAGGTTAGGTTAGGTTAGGTTAGGTTAGGTTAGGTTAGGTTAGGTTAGGTTAGGTTAAGCCCTGTGTTCTGGGGCCGCGAATACAGACACGGTATCCCCTGCCTGTCGTACGAGGCGACTAAAAGGGGGCACCGGGATCGGGGGGCGGCTGAAGCGGGGGCTTCATCCGTCCACTAGATAGATCCCGATCCCGGGATGGGCGGCAGCACGGGGTGGCCTCGTGCTGCTGCAAGGGGGGGCGTTAACCGCCCCCCGAGGAGGGCCGCCGAGGTGCGTGCGGCGAGGCGCCAAGAGAGGGTCACCGGATGCCGGATTACCGATCTCGGAGTCCTCTCTCTAGTGCGCCGAGGATGGCCACCGTTGGGTTTTAGTCGGTGAAAGGCCGACATAACCTACTCGCCTCCCCCGAGGCGGGTAGGTATGGAGAAAACCATTTCCCAACGTTAAAAAAAAAAAAAAAAAAAAAAAAAAAAAAAAAAAAAAAAAGGTTAGGTTAGGTTAGGTTAGGTTCCCCCCCTGACTCCCCCATGGTGTCAGCCTTGTCGTGGCGGGGGAGCTCAGTAGCCCCGGGCAATCCAGCCCGTGGGTGAAGCGAATGACACCGAGGTGGGTCTCTCCAAGTCCCTTCGGGGAGGCGGAGAGACGCGTCCCTCCGCGTGTCCCTCTGAGTAGCAGAGGGCACAGTGGATGGGGCAAGGGCGGGCACCTTCGTGCTGGCGCACTTTGCGCCACCGTCGTTACACCCTAATCCCAACCGGCGTCGCAGCGCGAAGGGATGAATGGCTGATGGGGTTTATCATCAGTCACTACTGCGACCTTCCCCTGTCCCTTCCCACCTCTCCCATCCTTTGTCCTTTCCACTGCCCTATCCTATCCCATTTTATCCGCCGGCAGCCCCGGCAAAAACAACAAAATGACGAGCGAGCTAAAAAACAAATTACCACAAGTGGGTACCCGAAAGGGAGAATCCCACCCCGAACTAGTTTCGGGCAGCCCCAACGTATTTGTGGGGGGCAACTGTTCGCAACTCCCGCGCACTGCGCGTAAAGCAACTGACCCAGGCACGCACACGGACACTGAAGAAGGAACGAGGATGGAGGGAGCTGGGGGTAGCGACGAGTCGGGCTCTGACGAAGGTCAGATGTCCGTCGCGTCCTACCGCCTGGCAGGCAATGGAGAGGCAGCTCTTGGCCGCTTCTACAATAAGCCGGGGAGCAAGCGGCAACGCGGCAGCTCCGATTCGTCGAGCGACGACGGAGAGAGGCGTAGCCGCTCGACCCCGGGACGCAGAGGGAGAGGTCGCCCACCGACTACGGGTCAATATGTGGGCTTGGCTAAGGCGAAGGCCAAATACCTGAAGCTCCAGCAAGCAGAGCTGGAGCTTCAGGCCGAAATGGAGGTGGCCGGGCAAGTCGCAAGGGCCCGCAGCAGCCGGTGCAGCGGCACCGAGGTGGCGGCACATGTGGCTCCGGACACGCCGGAGCAGGAGGGGACAACCGCCCTGTGCAAACAGGCCTTGGACGCGGTCGAGACCATTCGCATGGTCGCGGCCAAGTCCAAGAACCTGAAGGGCGGTTTTGTAAAGGCCCTGAAGGAGGCGAGCTCCTCCATTGCGGCGGCAGTGGGCAGCATGCACGACCGAACGGCGTGCGAAGAGATCTCCATCCTGCGGTCGGACAATGCCCGGCTGCAGGGTGAGCTCGATGGGCTTCGCAAGGAGCTAGCCCAGCTCAGAGCGGAGCTGCGCACGCAGAACTGCAGGACCAGCCCGGTTCGCACGCCGGTGGAGAGGGAGATTTCCCCTCCCGTCCGGGAGGAGTTCCCCGTACTGTCGCCGCCGCGGGGGGCGATCGTCCTTTCACCGCCGCAAGGGGCGAAGGCGATTCGAGGAGGCCCTAGAGCGAGTCGCTCGTCGATTGAGCGCCCTCCGGCCTCCTCTGATTTGGAGGAGGTGACGCGCGCCATCATGCTCCAGGTTGGGGGCATGATGAGTGCGCGCTTTGAGGCCTTGGAGGAGCGGCTTCTCCCCGAGAAGCGGCTCCGTCCCTCCCTCGCCGCTGACAGGAAGTCGGCGGCAGCGAAGGGCGCTCGCCCTGCCCCCCCTGCCCCTCCCGCACACCTGGGAGGCGAAAAGAGTTTTGCCGCGGCTGTGTCCCGGCAAACTCCAGGGAAGGGTAAGCGCGCCCCTCCTCCTCCCCCCCCTCCCGACCATCAGGGAGGGAAGGCGAGGAAGAGTCGAAGGAGGCCAAATCGTGGCGCCGCGAGGGCTCCCCCCAGTCGCAGCGGGTCTCGCCGCCGCTCGAAACCGGCGTCAGCGCCGGCGGAGGAGGGCTGGACCCAGGTGCGGGGAAAGCGCCGGCCGGCGAAAAAGGCCCCGGTCGTGCGTGTCCCCCGAGCCCCTCGGACGGCGGCCGTAGTAGTGACGCTGCAGCCTGCGGCCGTGGAGCGGGGGCTCACGTACGCCGAGGTGATTAGGGAGGCCGCGTCGAAAATCGACCGGGTCGCCCTGGGGCTCCCACCCCTGCGGGCAAGAAAGACCGCCACTGGTGCCCACATGTGGGAGGTACCAGGGGCGGCCAGTGCAGAGCTGGCGGATTCCCTCGCGGGGAAGCTGCGCGAGCACTTCCCCGATGACACCGTCCGAGTGTCGAGGCCCACAAAGTGCGCAGAAGTGCGTGTGATGGACCTCGACGACTCTGTCACGGCGGCCGAGATCGTCGCGGCTGTGGCGCGGGAGGGGGAGTGCCCAGTCGAGGCGGTGCGATCCGGCGAAATTCGCCACGATCACACCGGCCTCGGCACGGCATGGGTCCGCTGCCCTGTGGCGGCGGCCAAAAAGCTGGCAGCCGGCGGCCGATTGTTGGTGGGCTGGGTGGCGGCGCGGGTGCGGCTCATGGAGTCGAAGGCCCTGCGCTGCTACCGCTGCCTCCAGGAGGGGCACGTCGCAGTGAAGTGCCTCTCGGAGGTTGACCGCAGCGATGTCTGCTATCGCTGCGGTCAGACCGGCCACAAGGCGGCCGGATGCTCCGCCGCACCGCACTGCGCTCTGTGCGCGGCGGCGGGCAAGTCTTCGGGGCACAGGGTGGGCGGCAAGGCGTGCGCCGCCCCCCGGCCAAAAAACCGAAGACGTGGTGGAAAGCCACCCGCGACTAGCGCCACAGTCCGGGAAGAAGGTCGCATGGACACCGCCCATTAATGGGTACCAGGGTCCTCCAGGCGAACCTCAACCACTGCGCCAGGGCTCAGGACCTGCTGGTCCAGAGCATGGCGGAGTGGTCGATCGAGGTCGCCGTGGTCGCCGAGCCGTACTTTGTCCCACCTCGGGACAACTGGGCTGGCGACCGCGAGGGTCTGGTGGCCATTGTCACCCGAGTTGCTGCCGGCACCCCTCCCCTGGATAGGGTGGTGAGGGGGCGGGGATATGTCGCAGCACACCTGGGTGACCTAATGGTGGTTGGGGTGTATTTCTCTCCGAATGGGAGCCTCGCGGATTTCGAGCAGTTCCTGCTCGGGATCGGGGCTCTCATCGGACAGACAAACCCCAACAACGTGCTCGTCGCCGGGGACCTAAACGCCAAGTCATTGGCGTGGGGATCCCCGGCCACGTGCCCGTTCGGTGAGGTCCTTGAGGACTGGGTGGTGGAGACCGGGTTGACCGTTCTCAACCAGGGGTCGGTAAACACGTGCGTGCGGCAACAGGGCGGCTCTATCGTGGACGTCTCGTTCGCAAATGCCGCCCTGGCGCGCCGTGTCCGGGGCTGGGAAGTGCTGGTGGACGTGGAGACTCTGTCGGACCATCGGTATATCCGATACGATATGGTCTCTGCGCTGCCAGCTACCCCGAGCGGCTCGAGCCGACCTCGGGTGGACGACGGTCCACGCTGGTCTTTGAGGAGGATGGACAGGGTGTTCCTCGAAGAGGTCGCCCTGCTCCAGGCCTGGGTGTGTGGGTCGGAGGTCCCGTCGGAGGTGGAGGATGACGCGGAACGGCTCGGGCTGGCGATGTCGCACGTTTGCGACGCAGCCATGCCCCGAGTCGGGCCGCGTCCTCCCAGGCGCTCGGTGTACTGGTGGTCCGAGGAGCTCGCGCAGCTCAGAAGAGCTTGCGTGAGTGCGAGACGCCGGTACACCAGATACCGAAGACGGCGGCGTAGACTCGCGGCGGAAGAGGCGGAGATTTACGCCTCGTACCGCGGATGCACGAGTGCCCTGCAGGTGGCCATCGCCAATGCCAAGGAATTGGCGGAGGAGGAAATGCTGGAGACTCTGAACAGCGATCCATGGGGGAGGCCGTACAGGTTGGTGAGGAACATTCTTCGCCCCTGGGCTCCCCCCCTGACGCAAAGTCTCCAGCCCCAAGTCCTGGACAACGTGGTCGGCTCCTTGTTTCCTAACAGGGCTGACCACGTCCCCCCGCCAATGGCGGCGATGGAGGGAGATGACGGTGGGGGCACTCGTGCACCCGAGGTGACGGAAGCAGAGCTGAAGGCGGCGCTCCTGCGGCTCCGGGGCAAGTCTGTATCCCCGGGACCCGACGGTATCCCAGCTAAGGCGCTAGTCCTGATGCTGGGACCGCTCGAGCCGTGGGTGCGCGCGCTCTTCAGTGCCTGCCTGGATCGGGGCCAGTTTCCCCGTCGGTATAAGACCGGGAAACTGGTCCTGATCAGGAAGGAGGGACGGCCCGCCGACTCCCCGTCGGCGTATCGTCCGATTGTGCTGCTCGACGAGACGGGCAAGCTCCTTGAGCGCGTTATCGCCGCCCGTCTCGTCGACCACCTGGAGGGAATCGGTCCAGACCTCAGCGTCCACCAATTTGGCTTCCGCCGGGGCAGGTCCACCATCGACGCTATTGCGCGGGTGAGGGCCCTGGCGGAGGAGGCGGTGTCCCAGGGCGGGGTGGTCTTGGCGGTGTCTTTAGACATCGCCAATGCGTTTAACACCCTGCCCTGGAGTATCATCCTGGAGGCGCTGAGGTACCACCGAGTGCCGGCGTATCTGCGTCGCGTCGTGGCGGCCTATCTCTCTGAGAGGGCCGTCACCTACCCAACGCAGAACGGGTGGGAGACAAGAGAGATGTCGTGCGGTGTCCCACAGGGGTCGGTCCTCGGACCGCTCCTGTGGAACATCGGGTACGACTGGGTGCTGCGCGGACGTAACTTGCGGGGCGTCGACGTAACTTGCTACGCCGACGACACGCTCGTGACGGCCCGCGGCAGCACCTATCGGGAGGCGGCCATACTGGCCACGGCTGGGGTGGCCCAGGTTGTTGCTCGTATCCGGCGGCTGGGGCTAGAGGTTGCCCTCGCCAAGTCCGAGGCCCTGTGCTTCCACGGGCCCCGGCGGGCCCCTCCCGCTGGATCTGAACTGGTGGTCGGGGGTACTTCCATCGCTGTCGGGTCGACGATGAAGTACCTCGGAATCGTCCTCGACAGTCGGTGGAAGTTTGAGGCGCACTTTGCCCGGCTGGCTCCCAAATTGGTAGCAGCCGCCGGAGCATTGAGCCGCCTCCTCCCCAACATGGGCGGGCCGGACGCAGGCTGCCGTCGCTTGTACTCCGGGGTGGTGCGATCGATGGCCCTTTATGGGGCCCCGATCTGGGTGGACGACCTGAGCGCCCGCACTAGGGCCCTTCTGCGGAGACCGCAGAGGGTCATGGCGCTCAGGCTCGTGAGGGGGTATCGCACCACCTCATTCGACGCAGCGTGCGTGCTGGCGGGCACCCCACCCTGGGAGCTGGAGGCCCAGGTACTCGCTCACGTGTACCGGCGGGTCTCCAATGCTCGGGACCAGGGATCCCCTCCACTTCCGGAGGAGGTCATGCGTTGGAGGAAATCCTCCCACAGGGTCCTCCTCCGACAGTGGAAGGGAGCGTTGGCAGAGCCAACAGCTGGGGTGCAAACTATCGCCGCCATCCGACCCATCCTCAGGAGATGGGTCGAGGAGAGGAGGGGTGTCCATACCTTCCATCTCGCGCAGATCCTCACGGGGCACGGCTGCTTCGGGAAGTATCTGTGCGAGATGGTCGGTAGAGAGCCGACGCCGGTGTGCCACGCGTGCGGCCACGCCGTAGATACGGCGCGCCACACGCTGGCGGAGTGCCCAGCATGGGCTGAGGAGAGGGCGCGACTCGTCGCGGTCGTGGGGAGGGACCTCTCGTTGCCGGCTGTGGTAAAATCCATGGTCGACAGCGAGAGGTCGTGGTTGGCAATGGTTTCCTTCTGCGGCGACGTAATGTCGCAGAAGGAAGTGGCGGAACGAGTCAGGGAGGACGATGCTTCCTCCCATCCGGTCCGTCGCCGGAGGGTCGGGCGAAGGCGGCGCGATTTCGCGCGCCGCCTTATGTAGCGGAGCCCGACTAAGCCCTGTGTTCTGGGGCCGCGAATGCAGACACGGTATCCCCTGCCTGTCGTACGAGGCGACTAAAAGGGGGCACCGGGATCGGGGGGCGGCTGAAGCGGGGGCTTCATCCGTCCACCAGACAGATCCCGATCCCGGGATGGGCGGCAGCACGGGGTGGCCTCGTGCTGCTGCAAGGGGGGGCGTTAACCGCCCCCCGAGGAGGGCCGCCGAGGTGCGTGCGGCGAGGCGCCAAGAGAGGGTCACCGGATGCCGGATTACCGATCTCGGAGTCCCTCTCTAGTGCGCCGAGGATGGCCACCGTTGGGTTTTAGTCGGTGAAAGGCCGACATAACCTACTCGCCTCCCCCGAGGCGGGTAGGTATGGAGAAAACCATTTCCCAACGTTAAAAAAAAAAAAAAAAAAAAAAGGTTCCCCCCCTGGTGTCAGCCTTGTCGTGGCGGGGGGGCTCAGTAGCCCCGGGCAATCCAGCCCGTGGGTGAAGCCAATGACACCGAGGTGGGTCTCTCCAAGTCCCTTCGGGGAGGCGGAGAGACAGATGGATCTCCCGCTGCTTAGGGTGCAGTGGCGGGAGGTCCCGGGGTGCGGGCCCGTCCAGTCGCAGGACTGGCGGGCAGTGGAGGGCGGATCTCTCACTGTCGGCTGTGTCTCCTCCTCATGGCTGGCGGTGGGAGGTCCTGGAAGGGGTGGATGGCGGCGGAATGGGTGAGCTCCCGGGTCCGCCCAATCCGCCGCGGGAGAGTCGGGCGTGGACGGCATGAGGTAGCCGAAAGCGCCCGAGTGCCCTGTGTGCTGGGGCGAGGAATGCAGCCACGGTATCCCCTGCCTGTCGTACAAGGCGACTAAAAGGGGTCATCGGGGACGCGGGTGCACAGAGCGGGGGCTCTGTGCACCCTTACCATCTGACGCGTCCCCGGGGAGGGCGGCAGCAACGGGGTGGCCTCGTTGCTGCTGCAGGCACCGTGAGGGTGCGGGGGGGAGCCAGTAGTCTCCCCCCGAGGTGGGCCGCCGAATGCGAGCGGCGGGGCGCACGGAGGAGGGACACCCGGATGCCAACCCTAGTGGACCGCCCGGGTTCCCTCCTTCGCCGTGCGCCGGAGATGGCCACCGCGGGTTTTTAGTCGGTGCAAGCCCGACATAACTCACTCTCCCCCCCCGGGGAGGGTGGGTATGCGTTAGGCATTTTCCCGCGACAACAACAAAAAGGTTAGGTTAGGTTAGGTTAGGTTAGGTTAGGTTAGGTTAGGTTAGGTTAGGTTAGGTTGAGGGTATTCTTTGTTCGGTGCGGATATCTCTAGCGGTTCCAAAGTTATTGTTGTTTTTCTGTTTTTTTGCAATTCTCGAAATTTGTTACAAATTTCCAGAATTTCAAAAAATCATAGTTAATTCTCCTTGGTCTTTTCTTCTGTTTTTTGTTTTGAAAGTTGTTCTGCTCCGCGGCGCTGACAGGTTTGTTCTTTGTCGGGTAGCTCCAGGACTTTTAGTTCTGGAGTTATTGGGGGGAGAACATTTCTGTCTTTGACCGTGCGGTCAACTTTCATTTCACTAAACTTCACTTTAAGTTTGTTTTTTGTTTTTCTTGTTTCTGGTTATTGTTTTTTCTTGTTTTCTTGTTGGGGTTGGTAGAGCTCGGGAGGGTGCGTGCGGTGCTATTTGTCGCATAATTTTTGGACACTCGTGTCCAAAGTTATTAGGCAAATAGCAGATTGCTATTCTTTTCCTGCAGTGTCGTTCAACTTTCGGTTAAGTTTGTAAAACTTTTCCGAGGGTTGTACCTCCTGCAGGAAAGGGAGGGGATTTTTGGGGATTTGTTTGGGGGTAGCCGGTCGCGAGTGCTGTCGAACGACACCACTCGCGCCGTATTACCAGGGGGGGTTCGGGAGAAATTAATTTTCTCCCGAAATTTTCTTAAGTTTGTCGGTTTTGGTCGACTCGCACTTGACGTGTATTTTCATACATTTCGAGTTTTTTGTCGATTTCTTTTGCCTTTTCTCAGCCATCCTTCCTGCTGGAAGGGGCTGAGTGGGGGGAAAAGAAGGGGGTTATGGAGGCGGGGCCTTCAAAGGCTAGGGGAGAGGAAGAGGAGGCCAGGGAGACTCTGCACGTGCAGGTCAACCTGACCGACTCTTCCTCGGACGAGGGAGATATGGAGATCGTGATCTCCACGGAGGGAAGGGCATCTGGAAGGCCCACTAAGCGATCCATCGCTACGGAAGGGGAAGGACAGGAGGGGGCCAAAGTTAATACGGCTCGTAGAGGACGGGCCGCCCAGCCTAAGGGTGCATACTCTGGGCTATCAGCGGCCAAATCGAAGCTCCGCGAGCTAGAGTTCGCGGAATTCGAACAGGAGGCAGACGCGGCGGCGGAGTACCGCTTGAGGTTTCCGTCGCTGGGCTCGCGCGGCTCTCGAGGCTCCCGTTCCTCTCCGAGAAGGGGAAGGGGAGGCAAGGGAGGTGCATCGGGGGAAGACAGTCCGGACATTGGAGCTGAGACTGAGAGGGACGGGTGGCTGGAGAGCACGCGCTCTGCAGCCCTCGTCATTATGGGGGAGGCCGCAAGATGCGGAAATCTGAAAGGTGAGGTGTGGGGGAAGATGAACGCGGCCTGCAGGGAGATCCTGGAGGCCGCGGACTTTCTCCAGTCCCGCACTGAACCCGAAGAAATCCGCATCTTAAAAGCGGATAACAAACGCATGCGGGAACAGATTGCGCTCCTCCAGTCGGAGACTAAGGCGCTAAGGACGGCGTTCTCGGAGAGGAAAGTCTCACCTCCCGCGACTCCGGCGCCGTCGGCCGCCAAGGCGAGTGAGCTCGCCGAGCTCATAGCGGAATTGAAGGGGGACCTTTTTGTGTCCCTCGGGGATGTGGTGCAGGAGCGGTTCCGAAGCATGGGGACCATGCTTAACGTCCGGCTGGGGGAGCTTGAGAAGCGCCTCCCCGCCGAGCCTATACTCCGCCCATCATTGGAGGCGGACCGCAGGAGGGCGGCGGCTGCTGGCATCCCTGCCGCGCAGCCAGTACAAACGGCTGCGCCGCGCCCGGCGCCAACCGTTAAGCAGACCCCTGCTAAGCAGGCCCCTGCGAAGCGGGCACAGAAGGCTGCTGCCGCGCCCTCCCCAGGGCCGGCCACCAAGCCCCCGAGGGCCGCTCCCGTCCCAATCGGGATGACGACTCAACCACCTCCCCAGGAATCCTGGGTAGAGGTGGTTCGCAAAGGAAAGGGGAAGGGGAAGGGTCCCAAGTCGGCTGCAGCACCGGTAGCTGCAGCCAAGAAGACCGCCCCCCTCCCCAAAAAGGTGGCTACACCTAGTACGGCGGCGGTGGTGATCGCCATCAGGCCGGAGGCGGAGGCGTCATACGCCTCCATTATGACGAAGGCAACTTCGTCCTTCGGCCTGGCGGAGGTGGGCCTCGAAGCCGTCAAAGTTAGGAAGACGGCGACGGGGGCCCGCATTATAGAGGTGGCGGGCGAGAATAACGGCAGAGCTGCGGACGAGCTCTGCCGGAGGATTGGCGCCCTCGTGGGCGACGTGGCCAATGTGTACAGGCCCGTCAAAATGGCCGGACTCCAGGTGACGGGCCTGGACGAATCGGCCACGAAGGAGGCGGTGGCTGAGGCGATTGCCGCCAAGGGGAAGTGCCCACTTCCCCAGATTAAAGTGGGGAACATCAGGGCACTCCGTAATGGGACGGGGTCCGTCCTCGTTCAGTGCCCGGCAGAGGCGGCCAACGTCCTCATCGAGGCGGGGCGCGTAATGGTGGGGTGGTCGGCGGCCCAGGTAAAAACCCTGGGCGTCGCACCCATGCGGTGTTACCGGTGCCTGGGCACCGGGCACACGAGGGCCCTCTGCCCGTCTCCTGTGGACCGTAGCGAGCTGTGCTTTAGGTGCAGCAAGCCCGGCCACAGGATGACGGAGTGCAAGGAGGTGAGGGCCCACTGTGCGGTGTGCCACCACGCCAAGCGCCCCACAGCCCACATAATGGGTGGGCTGGCATGTGCCCCGCCAGAGGTACGAGGGAGGGAGGCACCACCAACTGCCCCCCTGGCCACGGCCAGAAGGATCAGTGCCGCACCGGCCCCGGAGGGACAAAGCATGGATATCTAAATGCCAGCACACCGGCATTTGGATATCCTGCAGGGCAACGTCAACCACTCTGCTCGCGCCCAGGACCTGCTGATGCAGGCGATGGCCGAGTGGAGTGTTGACGTTGCGGTAGTGGCGGAGCCCTACGTTGTCCCTCCCCAGACCAACTGGGTCGGGGCGACTGACGGGACAGTGGCGGTTGTGGTGCCCAGAGGGGGGGATGTTCTTCCCCTCTCTCAGGTGGAGCGGGGGCCCGGTCTTGCGGCGGCCAAGTGGGGGGACACCCTCCTAGTGGGGGTGTATTTCTCCCCAAATCGGCCGCTGCGGGAGTTTGAGGACTTCCTCGAAGTCGTGGGAAGGACGGTGAGGCGAGGGAACCCGGCACAGACCATCGTGCTGGGGGACCTCAACGCCAAGAGCCCGATGTGGGGGTCGGCCGTCACAAACCCCAAGGGCGAAGCCCTTGGGGAATGGACGGTCGCGACAGGACTGGCGGTGCTGAACCGGGGCACGGCCAACACATGCGTGCGGCGGCAGGGGGGGTCGATTGTGGACGTTTCGTTCGCCACCCCCGCAATCGCCGCACGCATCGCTGATTGGCGTGTCCTGGAGGACGTGGAGACCCTCTCCGATCATCTGTACGTTCGGATGAGGGTCCACACCACGGCCGGCGGCGCAGCACCGCCAGGCCTGAGGAGGGGGAGACGGGCCACCTCGCAGCTTCCGAGGTGGACCGTCTCGCGCCTGGACCCGGAGATGGTGGAGGAGGCAGCCGCGGTCCAGGCGTGGGGGGAGGCTCGGCCGAGGGACGCAACCGTGGAGGGGCGTGCCGCACACTTCCGTGCAACGCTGCAGGAAGTGTGTGACGCGGCCATGCCACGGGCGCAGCGGGTGCCGGCGAGGAAGCAAGTTTACTGGTGGACGGAGGAGATTGCGGCTCTCCGTGCCACCAGTAATAGAGCTCGCCGGGCCTATACCCGCTGCAGAAGGAGGAGGCACTCGGCCGAGGAGGAGGGCCTCTTATACGAGGCCCTCAGGAGGGCAAAGGGAGATCTCCAGAAGGAGATCTCCCTAAGGAAAGAGGAGGCGCGCGAGGAGTTCCTGGCCACACTGGACAGAGATCCATGGGGGAGGCCGTACAAGCTGGTCCGAAATCGGATGCAGCATGCCCCCCCCATGGACTCGCTGGAGCCGGAACTCCTCGCGCGAGTGGTTGAGGGATTGTTCCCCGCAGTGCCGGAGTTTGCTCCGCCGAGTATGTCCATCCACTCGGCGGAGCCGGCCCCGCTTGAACTCGTCGTCCCGCCGATCACGGACGACGAGTTCAAGTGGGCCATAGACCGCCTGCGGGGACGGAAGAAGGCCCCAGGGCCGGACGGGGTGCCGGGGAGAGTTCTCCCGGCAGCCCTGCAACATCTCGGGAATCGCCTCAAACTCCTTTACGACGATTGTCTGAAGGAGGGGCGATTCCCGAGATGTTGGAAGGAGGGAAGGTTGTGCCTGCTGCGGAAGGAGGGCCGCCCCGCGGACAGTCCCTCTGGCTATCGCCCCATCGTCCTCTTGGACGAGGTGGGGAAAATGCTAGAGCGGATCCTGTCCCGCCGCATCGCTGACCATCTGAGCGATGCGGGCCCGGACCTATGCGATCGGCAGTATGGGTTCCGGGAGGGGCGGTCCACGTTGGACGCGCTGAAGTCACTCCGAGACTTCAGCGAGGACGCAGCAGGCAGAGGGGAGGGTGTGGTGGCGGTGTCGCTAGACATCGCCAACGCGTTCGGCACCCTCCCCTACGGGGTGATAAGGGAGGCACTCACTTACCATCGAGTGCCTCCCTACCTCAGGAGGATTGTGGAGCACTACCTTACGGAGAGGGTAGTGCTCTATGAGAGAGGGGGCCATGTCTCCAGCAGAGACATGGCGTGCGGGGTTCCACAGGGGTCGGTGCTCGGGCCGCTCCTGTGGAATATAGGGTTCGATTGGGCCATCCGAGGGGTTCAGCTTCCCCGCATGGCCACCATATGTTATGCCGACGATACTATGGTGGCGGTGCGGGGGAAGGAATACCGGGAGGTACGAAGGAGGGCGGAGGTTGCGGCCGAGCTGGTGATCGGCCGCATAAGATTGCTGGGACTGAGCGTGTCCCTTGCCAAGACCGAGGCCATCGTATTCGGTGGCCGAGGTTGGAGGCAGGGGGCGGGGGACACGCTCCGAATCGGTGGGGAAGAGGTCCAGATCAGGGCCAACATTAAATATCTTGGCCTTGTTCTGGACCGGAAGTGGGGATTCGGGGAGCATTTCCGCAGAATGGCTCCCCGAATCGTTGGCGCGGCATCGGCCCTCGGCCGGCTGCTCCCCAACGTGGGAGGACCGGGGGCCTCATGCCGGCGCCTGTATGCGGGCGTACTTCGGTCCATGGCGCTCTACGGGGCGCCAATATGGGCCGACAAGTTGTCGGCGCAGAATAAGGCCCTCCTCCGCAGGCCACAGAGAGTGGTGGCCTGCAGAATTACGAGGGCCTACAGGACTGTGTCCCACGCGGCGGCGTGCGTCCTCGCCTGCACCCCTCCCTGGGAGCTGGATGCCCAGGTGCAGGCGGAGACGCACAGGGTGAGGGTCGAGGCCAGGGCGCGTGGGGACCGCCCTGGCCCCGAAGAAGTGGAGGGAGCGCGCCGAACGGCTGCGCTCCGGATGAGGGACCGGTGGAAGAGCGACCTGGAGGACTCCCCCTATGGCATTTACACCATAGGGGCACTCCTCCCGTCGCTCGACGCCTGGCTGGAGAGAGGGCACGGCGGCCTCGGCTACCGTCTCACGCAGGTGATGACCGGGCATGGTTGCTTCGGTCATTACCTGCACGGTATAGGGAGGGAGCCGAGTCCGCAGTGCCATGACTGTGGCGCTCCGGACGATACGGCCCAGCACACTGTGGAGGTGTGCAGTCGCTGGGTCCCGGAGCGCCTCGAGTTGCGGGCGGCCACCGGTCACGGAGGGGATCTCTCGCTGCACAGCGTGGTTGCGACCATGCTGAGCAGCGAGAGATCGTGGGAGGGAGTGGCCTCCTTCTGCGAGAGCGTGATCTCACAGAAGGAGGCCGCGGAGCGGGAGCGCGAAGACAATGTCGACGCACTCCCGCTCCGGCGTAGACGGAGGGGCAGGAGGCGGGCGCAGTTCGCCCGCCTCATGCCCTAGGAGTCCGTGGTGTAGGGACCACAGTTGGACTCCTCCCGTCTGGGGGAAGGATCGCCGCGTTCGACCCTTCCCCTCTTTGGCGCGGGTGCACCGGCCACGTTGTAGGCCGGTGCTGCCGGGGGGCACAGTGGCTAGAAGTCCTTGGGATCACACTGTGCCCCTCATGATGGCAGGGAGGGTGAAACGCCGGAGTGGTTTTAGTGGGTAGTGACTCCTCATACCATCTCGAGGAGTGAGTCCCACATACCCCTCGACAGCCCTAAGTCGAGGGGATGCGTAAGAGCATTTCCACTCCGTCAAAAAAAAAAAAAAAAAAAAAAAAAAAAAAAAAAAAAAAAAAAAAAAAAAAAAAAGGTTAGGTTAGGTTAGGTTAGGTTAGGTTAGGTTAGGTTAGGTTAGGTTAGGTTAGGTTAACTCTTTTTCAACCTTCAAATTGAAGGTACTTCGTTGTTTCTTTGCGGGCAGGTTTGAAAAAGTGGTTGCCAGGAGGGTACTGAGTTTCAGTAAGCTAGCTCTTGTAGTTATTTTTTTATCGATTTTTTTCGATTTTTAACTTCTCGCCAATTTGTCGACTTTTTGTCCAAATTGGTGAGAATTTAAAAAATTCGTAATTAATTCATTTTTGGTCTTTTATTTGTTTTTATAGTCTGGATCTGTGCTCCTCAGCGGCCCTCACATTTACCGACCCTCCCGGTATTTTTAGGACCTTTGGTTCTGGAGATATCGGGGGAGACGTGTTCGTGTTTTGGCTGTGGGAGTTTAGCTGCAGATTCTTGTTTTTGTTTTTAATTTCTGTTAAATTGTTTTTTATTGTTTTCTTGTTTTTGTTGTTGCTAGTCTTATAGTCTCGGGAGGGTCCACGCATCGCCGTTTTCCCCATAACTTTTGGACCTCTGTGTCCAAAGTTATTGGGAAAACCTCGATTGCTATTCTTTTCCTGCAGTGTCCTTCGACTACCGGTTAAGTTTGTAAAACTTTTCCGGGGGTCGTGGCTCCTGCAGGAAAAGAAGGAAGGGGGTGATTATTTGTTTGGGGGTAGCCGGTCGCGAGTGCTGTCGATTGACACCACTCGCACCGTATTACGTGGGGGGGTTCGGGAGGAATTAATTTTCTCCCGAAATTTTCTTAAATTTGTAAAAAACGGTCGACTCGCACTTGACCGTTTTTTCAAGTGATTCTTTTTTCTTTTCCCATTTGCTCGGTCCCCCTTCCACGTGGAAGGTGCCGAGTGGGGGGAAAAGGAAGGGGAAATGGAGGCGGAGCCTTCGCAGGCCAGGGGAGAGGAGGGGGAGGCCAGGGGGACCGTCCAGGTCAACCTGACCGACTCGTCCTCGGACGAGGGAGAGACCATGATGGTGGTCTCCAAGGATGGGGCGACCTATGGTCGGCCGGCCAAGCGGCCAATCACAACTGAGGGGGCCGGGGAAGGGCAGGAGTTGGCCAAGGTCAACTCCGCTCGCAGGGGGAGGGCCACCCAGAAAATGGGGGCGTACGCGGGCCTGTCGGCGGCAAAATCGAAGCTCCGCGAACTTGAGTTCGCGGAGTTCGAGCAGGAAGCGGACGCTGCAGCTGAGTATAGGCTCAGGTTCCCCTCGTTGGGCTCCCGCGGCTCCCGCGGCTCTCGATCTTCCCCGAGGAGGGGCAGGGGAGGCAAGGGAACACCGAGGGAGAGTAGCCCTGAGACCGGAGGGGAAATTGACAAAGACGGGTGGCTGGAGAGCGCACGCTCAGCCGCCCTCACCATTATGGAGGAGGCCGCAAAATGCGGCAACCTTAAGGGGCACATCTGGGGGAAGATGAACGCGGCCTGCCGCGACATCTTGGAGGCCGCGGACTTTTTACAGTCCCGCAATGAGTCGGAGGAGGTCCGCATATTAAAGGCGGACAATAAGCGGATGCGGGAGCAGATGGCGCTCCTTACGTCGGAGACAAAGGCCCTTCGGTCGGCGTTCTCCGACAGGAAGACCACTGCCCCCGCATCCCCTGCGCCGCCGGCCGCCAGAAATGCGGACTTCGCCGAGCTCATTGGGGAGCTAAAGAGGGACCTCTTCGTGTCCCTCGGGGATGTGGTGCACGAGAGGTTCAGGGGGATGGGCGAGATGCTCAACGTCCGCCTGGGGGAGTTTGAAAGGAGACTCCCGGCGGAGCCCATCCTCCGCCCCTCGCTGGAGGCGGATAGACGGAGAGCGGCGGCCCTAGCCGCCCCCGCTGTCCGACCGACGCAAGAGGCTGCGCCGCGTGCTGCACCGGCAGCAAAACTGACGGCCGCACTGCAGATATCACCAGCTGCAAAGCCGGCCCCCGCCAAGCGGGAGCAGAAGGCTGCCGCTGGCCCCTCTCCAGGGCCAGCCACCAAGCCCGCGAGGCCCGTCCCCGTAGGCAGTGGAGAGACGACGCGACCACCCCCCCAGGAATCCTGGGTCGAGGTGGTCAGGAAAGGCAGGGGGAAGGGGAAGGGCCCCAAGCCGGCTGCAGCAGCGGTAGCTGCAGCGGCAGCTAAAAAGCCCGCCCCCCTCCCCAAAAAAGTGGCGACCCCCACCACAGCGGGGATAGTGATCGCCCTCAGGCCGGATGCGGAGGTGTCGTACGCCTCCGTAATGACGAAGGCATCTTCGTCATTCGGCCTGGCTGAGGTGGGGCTCGAGGCGGTAAAAGTCCGAAAGACAGCGACGGGGGCCCGCATCATAGAGGTTGCGGGCGAGGGCAGGGAAAGGGCTGCCGACGAACTGTGCCGCAGGATCGGCGAGATTGTGGGCGACGTGGCCAGCGTTTACAGGCCCGTCAAAATGGCAGGACTCCAGGTGACGGGCCTGGACGAGTCGGCCACAAAGGAGGCGGTGGCCGAAGCAATGGCCGCCAAGGGGGGATGCGCAGTCCCCCTAATAAAAGTAGGCAACATCCGGGCACTACGAAACGGGACGGGCTCCGTCCTCGTCCAGTGCCCGGTATCGGCGGCCAACGTGCTGATTGAGGCGGGGCGCGTTTTGGTGGGGTGGTCGGCGGCCCAGGTTAAATCCCTGGGCGTCGCGCCCATGAGGTGCTACCGGTGCATGGGCACCGGTCACACGCGGGCCCTATGTCCGTCTTCTGTGGACCGCAGCGAACTTTGTTTTCGCTGCAGTAAGTCGGGCCACAGAATGGCGGACTGTAAGGAGGAAAGGGCCCATTGCGCTGTGTGCCACCTGGCCAAGCGCCCCGCCGCCCACATGATGGGCGGGTTGGCCTGCGCCCCGCCCGAGGTAAGGGGGAGGGAGGCCCCAACCACCGCCGCCCCGGCCACGGCCGCCAAGACTCGCGCCGCACCGGCCCTGGAGGGACAAAGCATGGACATCTAAATGCCAGTACATCGGCATTTGGATGTCCTGCAGGGCAATGTCAACCACGCGGCCCGCTCCCAAGACCTGCTGATGCAGGTCTTAGCAGAGTGGGCCATTGACATCGCAGTGGTGACGGAGCCCTATTTTGTCCCTCCACAACCCAACTGGGTCGGGGCGACAGATGGGGCGGTGGCGATTGTGGGGCCGAGGAGTGGGGATCTCCCCCTCTCCCCGGTGGAGCGAGGGGAAGGTTTTGCAGCGGCCAAATGGGGAGAAGTGGTAGTGATAGGGGTATACTTCTCCCCAAATCGGCCGCTGCGAGAGTTCGAGACCTTCTTGGAGGTCTTGGGAGGTTTGGTGCAGCGAGCGAACCCAGCACAGGTCATCGTGCTGGGTGACCTCAATGCGAAGAGCCCCTTGTGGGGATCGGCCGTCACAAACCCCAAGGGAGAGGCCCTTGGGGAATGGACGGTCGCAACAGGGCTGGCGGTGCTGAATCAGGGCACGACCAACACATGCGTGCGGCGGCAGGGGGGGTCGATAGTAGACGTTTCGTTTGCCACCCCCGCAATCGCCGCACGCATCGCTGATTGGCGTGTCCTAGAGGACGTGGAGACCCTCTCCGACCATTTATATGTTCGGATGAGGGTCCACACCGCGTCCGGCGGCGCAGCACCGCCAGCCCTGAGGAGGGGGAGACGGGCCACCTTGCAGCTTCCGAGGTGGACCGTCTCGCGCCTGGACCCGGAGATGGTGGAGGAGGCAGCCGCGGTCCAGGCGTGGGGGGAGCCTCGGCCGAGGGGGAACGGGGTAGAGGAGCGTGCGGCACACTTCCGTGCAACGCTGCAGGAAGTGTGCGACGCTGCTATGCCCCGTACGCAGCGGGTGCCGGCGAGGAGGCAGGTGTACTGGTGGACGGAAGAGATTGCGGCTCTCCGTGCCACCAGCAACAGGGCTCGCCGGGCCTACACCCGCTGCAGGAGGAGGCGGCACACGGCCGAGGAAGAGGGCCTCCTGTACGAGGCCCTCAGGGGGGCTAAGGGAGATCTCCAAAAGGAGATCTCCCTTAGGAAGGAGGCAGCGCGCGAGGAGTTCCTGGCCACACTGGACAGGGATCCATGGGGGAGGCCGTACAAGCTGGTCCGGAATCGGATGCAGCATGCCCCCCCCATGGACTCGCTGGAGCCGGAACTCCTCGCCCGCGTGGTGGAGGGGTTATTCCCCGCAGCGTCGGAGTTTACTCCGCCGAGAATGTCGGTACACTCGGCGGAGCCGGCCCCGCTTGAGCCCGTCGTTCCGTTGATAACGGACGACGAGTTCAAGTGGGCCGTAGAACGGCTGCGGGGAAGGAAGAAGGCCCCAGGGCCGGACGGGGTGCCGGGGAAAGTTCTCCCGGTAGCCCTGCAGCATCTCGGGAATCGCCTCAAAGACCTTTACGACGATTGTCTAAAGGAGGGGCGATTCCCGAGATGCTGGAAGGAGGGGAGGTTGTGCCTGCTGCGCAAAGAGGGCCGCCCTGCGGACAGTCCCTCCGGCTATCGCCCCATCGTCCTATTGGACGAGGTGGGGAAAATGCTGGAGCGGATCCTGTCCAGCCGCATCGTCGACCACCTGAACGATGCGGGCCCGGGCCTGTGCAACAGACAGTACGGGTTCCGGGAGGGGCGGTCCACGATGGACGCGCTGAAGTCACTCCGAGACTTCAGCGAAGACGCAGCAGGCAGAGGGGAGGGTGTGGTGGCGGTGTCCTTGGACATCGCCAACGCGTTTGGCACCCTCCCCTACGGGGTGATTAGGGAGGCACTCATTTACCATCGGGTGCCTCCCTACCTGAGGAGGGTGGTGGAGCACTACCTTACGGAGAGGGTAGTGCTCTACGAGAGTGGGGGCCGTATCTCCTCGAGAGATATGGCCTGCGGAGTTCCGCAGGGGTCCGTGCTTGGCCCCCTGCTATGGAACTTGGGCTACGACTGGGCCATCCGCGGGGTCCAGCTCCCTCGCATGGCCACCATTTGTTATGCCGATGATACAATGGTGGCGGTGCGAGGGAAAGAATACCGTGAGGCGCGGAGGAGGGCAGAAGTGGCGGCCGAACTGACGGTCGGCCGCATAGGGCTTCTGGGATTGAGCGTGTCCCTCGCCAAGACCGAGGCCATCGTTTTCGGTGGCCGAGGGTGGAGGCCGGGGGCGGGGGACGCGCTCCAGATCGGAGGGGAGGAGGTCCAGATCAAGGCCAATATTAAATATCTTGGCCTTGTTCTGGACCGGAAGTGGGGGTTCGGGGAGCATTTCCGCAGAATGGCTCCCCGAATCGTGAGGGCGGCTTCGGCCCTCGGAAGGTTACTTCCCAACTTGGGAGGGCCGAAGGCCGCCTGCCGGCGGCTGTATGCCGGAGTGGTCCGCTCCATGGCGCTATATGGGGCGCCGGTGTGGGCCGACAAGTTGTCGGCCCAAAACAGGGCCCTCCTCCGCAGGCCACAGAGGGTGGTGGCCTGCAGAATTGTGAGGGCGTACGCGACGGTGTCGCACGCGGCGGCGTGCGTCCTCGCCTGCACCCCTCCCTGGGAGCTGGATGCCCAGGTGCAGGCGAGGACGTACCAAGTGAGGGCCGAGGCCAGGGCGCGTGGGGACCGCCCTGGCCCCGAGGAAGTGGAGGGGGCGCGCCGAACGGCGGCGCTCCGAATGAGGGACCGGTGGAAGAGCGACCTGGAGGACTCCCCCTATGGCATTTACACCATAGGGGCACTCCTCCCGTCGCTCGACGCCTGGGTGGATAGGCGGCACGGCGGCCTCGGCTTCCGTTTGACGCAGGTGATGACCGGGCATGGTTGCTTCGGTCATTACCTGCATAACATCGGAAGGGAGCCGAGCCCGCAGTGCCATGACTGCGGCGCTCCGGATGACACGGTCCAGCACACTGTGGGGGTGTGCAGTCGCTGGGCCCCGGAGCGCCTCGAGTTGCAGGCGGCCACCGGTCTCGGAGGGGATCTCTCGCTGCACAGCGTGGTTGCGACCATGCTGTGCACCGAGAGATCGTGGGAGGCAGTGGCCTCCTTCTGTGAGAGCGTGATCTCGCAGAAGGAGGCCACGGAGCGGGAGCGCGAAGACGATGTCGACGCGCCCCCGCTCCGGCGTAGGCGGAGGGGCAGGAGGCGGGCGCAGTTCGCTCGCCTCACGCCCTTGGAGTCCGTGGTGTAGGGACCACAGTTGGACTCCACCCGTCTGGGGGAAGGATCGCCGCGTTCGACCCTTCCCCTCTTTGGCGCGGGTGCACCGGCCACGAAGTAGGCCGGTGCTGCCGGGGGGCACAGTGGATAGAAGTCCTTGGGATCACACTGTGCCCCTCATGATGGCAGGGAGGGAGAAACGCCGGAGTGGTTTTAGTGGGTAGTGACTCCTCATACCATCTTGAGGAGTGAGTCCCACATACCCCTTGACAGCCCTAAGTCGAGGGGATGCGTAAGAGCATTTCCACTCCGTCAAAAAAAAAAAAAAAAAAAAAAAAAAAAAAAGGTTAGGTTAGGTTAGGTTAGGTTAGGTTAGGTTAGGTTAGGTTAGGTTAGGTTAGGTTAGGTTAGGTTAGGTTAGGTTAGGTTAGGTTAGGTTCTCCCCCATGGTGTCAGCCTTGTCGTGGCGGGGGAGCTCAGTAGCCACGGGCAATCCAGCCCGGGGTGAAGCTAATGACACCGAGGTGGGTCTCTCCAAGTCCCTTCGGGGAGGCGGAGAGACGCGTCCCTCCACGTGTCCCTCTGATTAGCAGAGGGCACAGTGGACGGGGCAAGGGCGGGCACCTTCGTGCTGGCGCACTTTGCGCCACCGTCGTTTTTACCCTAATCCCAACCGGCGTCGCAGCGCGAGGGGATGCATGGCTGATGGGGTTCATCATCAGTCACTACTGCGACCTTCCCCTGTCCCTTCCCACCTTTCCCATCCTTTGTCCTTTCCACTGCCCTATCCTATCCCATCTTACTCGCCGGCAGCCCCGGCAAAAAACATCATCATGTCAAGCGACCAGAAAAACTTACTACCACAAGTGGGTACCCTTAGTGGAGAATCCCACCCCGAACTGGTTTCGGGCAGCCCCACCGTATTTGTGGGGGGCAACTCTTCGCTTTTCCCGCGCACAGCGCGTAAAGATAATGACCTATGCACGCACACGGACACCGATATCGCTTGTGATTCGGCATCAAGATTTGAGGCTGGCGGGACGGGTGAATCGGACGCGAGTCTGATCACCGTCTCGTCGGCAGAGCCCTCCAGAACCAGCAGGCTCTGGAAGACTCGTGGAGAGAAGCGACGACGCCTGAGCGGCTGTAGCTCGGCGTCGTCGAGTGATGAAGTAAACACGAGAAGTCGCTCTTCCTCGACCACCCGAGGGAGAGGCCGCCCGCCAACCACCGGCCAATACGTAGGCTTGGCGAAGGCGAAAGCAGAATACCTCAAGCTCCAGAAGGAGGAGATGGAGCTTGAGGTAGAAAAAGAGATGGCGGGGCTCGCTCGCAAAGTGCGAGCATCCCGGGGAGCTTCGACACCGGTCGTAGCGCCCCAAACAGACGATGCGGAGGAGGGAAATGCCACCGCCTTGGCCGGACAGGTCTTTGACGCACTGGAGATGGTAGAGAAGGTCTCCAGCAAGTCGAAGAACTTGAAAGGCACCTTCAGGAAATCTCTGAAGGAGGCGGTGGTTACCATTAAAGAAGCGGTTGGCGTCCTACAACATCGGACGTCGAACCAGGAGACTTCCAGACTGCAGGCGGCCAACACCCGCCTGCAAGCCGAGCTGGACGAGCTTCGCAAGGAGTTCGCCCAGCTCAGAGCCGAAATTGGAAAGGGGCGCCGGCAGGAGATATCTCCCGCCGCCCCGATCGAGATGGAGGTGATTGAGGGGAGAGGGACTTCCCCCACCTTCCCTCCGCTATCACCACCAAGTGGACCGAGGCCACAACCGGCTAGCACCCCGCAGAGCGAGCAGCCGGTAACCGCCTCATTCGTGGAGGAGCTCTCGCGCTCCATCATGCTCCAAGTCGGGGGCATGATGAGCGCGAGATTCGAGGCGTTGGAGGAGCGGCTCCTACCGGAGAAGCGCCTCCGCCCTCCACTTGCCGCGGACCGAAAGGGTCCCGCGGCTACTACGGCGTCATCGGCCGTGCCTCCTCCCCCTCCCGCCCAACAGGGAGGGAAAGACAAGGGCACGGGAAAGAGGAGCACTCCTTTGCCTCCTCCTCCTGCCAAAAAGGGCAAGAAGAGTGCCCCTGCACCACCCCCTCCTGCCCAACTGGGAGGGAAAAAGGGCAAGAAGAAGGGGGCCGCTGCCAAGGCTGCCCCTCCGCAGAGTGCGCCACGCCCTCTCCCACCGGCACCCGCGTCGACGGCAGAGGGCTGGAATGTGGTGGCGAAGCGTGGGGCGAAGAAAAAGGCCCCACCTGCTCCCACCCCTCCCCCCGAGAAGAAAACGGCCGCCTCGCGGCCTCCCCCGAAACTCCGCCCTCCTCGGTCTGCGGCTGTAGTGCTCACACTGCAGCCGGCGGCCGAGAAGGCCGGAATGACTTACAAGGACGTGATGGACAGGGCCAAGGAGAATATCAGTCTCCTTGACCTTGGCATCCCATCGGGCGTTTACGTCAAAACGGCTGCCACTGGTGCCCGCATATTGCAGGTGCCAGGGGCGGCCAGTAGCGAGAAGGCTGACTCCCTGGCCAATAAGCTCAGGGAGTCTTTCAAAGACGATGAAGTCCGTGTCTCCAGGCCCATGAAGTGCGCTGAAATGCGCATCTCGGGCCTGGATGACTCAGTAACTTCCACGGAGGTTGTGGCGGCTGTCGCTCGGAAGGGCGAGTGCCCCATCGAGTCTGTGAAGTCCGGCGAGATTCGCCAGGACTTTGCAGACCTCGGAACAGTGTGGGTGCGCTGCCCAGTGGCAGCCGCTAAAAAGGTGGTGGATGGCGGTCGCCTTCTGGTGGGGTGGGTAGCTGCGCGAGTCCATCTGCTGGAGCCCAGACCCATGCGATGCTACCGCTGCATGGGGCTGGGCCACGTCCAGCAGATGTGTCCCGCGGACGCGGTTGACCGCAGCGAACAGTGTTATCGCTGCGGTCAAACAGGCCACAAAGCCGCAACTTGTTTTGCCGACCCGCACTGCACCCTGTGTGCGGCGGCAAAAAAGCCCACGGGGCATAGTGTGGGGAGCAAGTCTTGCACTGCTCCCCGCACCAGAAATAGAGGAAGAAGGAAGGGTGGCGATGGCCTCAGGGTCCCCTCGCCACCAATCCGCCCGTCGACAAGTGTCGAAGACGGAGCCGGGGGGGACTTGATGGACACCGCTATTTAATGGCCATCAAGTTCCTCCAGGCGAATATCAACCACTGCGCCAGAGCTCAGGATCTGCTGATCCAGAGCATGGCGCAGTGGTCGACGCAGGTGGCCGTGATCGCCGAGCCTTATTATGTCCCGCCCAGATCAAGCTGGGCGCAGGACCTTGAAGGCTCGGTGGCCATAGTCTCACAGGAGGCCGCAGGTTCCCCCCCTCTCGATAGGGTGTCGAGGGGTCGGGGATGGGTAGCGGCCCACCTAGGACAGACGATGGTGGTTGGGGCGTACTTCTCGCCAAGTCGGAGCCTAGCCGATTTCGATCAGCTCTTGATCGAAATCGGGGCTCTGATTGGCCAGAGGCGCCCCAGCAAAGTGCTCGTCGCTGGGGACCTCAACGCCAAGTGTACGGCGTGGGGATCCCCGGCAACGGACGCGCGCGGCGAGTCGGTGGAGGACTGGCTGGTGGAGACCGGGCTGGTTGTATTGAACCGGGGGTCGGTAAATACGTGCGTGCGGCAACAGGGCGGCTCAATCGTGGACGTCACGTTCGCCAATGCCGCCCTGGCGCGCCGTATTCAGGGCTGGGAAGTGCTGGAGGGGGTGGAGACGTTGTCGGACCACTTGTATGTCCGATTTAACGTTTCCTCTCCTCCAGGTACCCCGAGCGGTCCAAGCCGACCCCCGCGAGGGGGAGGCCCGCGCTGGGTGCTCAGGCGGATGGACCCGGACGTGCTAGCGGAGGCGGCCGTGGTCCAAGCCTGGACACCCGTGCCGGAAGGCCCGGTAGAGGTGGAGCGGGAGGTGGAGTGGCTCGGGATGGCCATGTCGCGCGTCTGCGACGCGGCCATGCCCCGAGCAGGCCCACCCCAGGCCCGGCGCCAGGTGTACTGGTGGAGTGAGGAGCTCGCGCAGCTACGCGCAGCGTGCGTAGCGGCGAGGCGCCAGTACACCCGGTCCCGGAGGCGGAGGAGGAGGGACGAGGTGGAGGAGGCCCGGCTCTATGCCACCTACAGGGCGTGTTCCACTACCCTGAAGGTGGCCATAGCGAACGCCAAGGCATTGGCGGAGGAGGAAATGCTGGAGACATTGAACAGCGATCCTTGGGGGAAGCCGTACAGGCTGGTGAGGCAGAAGCTTCGCCCCTGGGCTCCCCCCTTGACGCAAAGTCTCCAGCAGCAGGTCCTGGACCGGGTGGTCGGATCCCTGTTTCCGAACAGGGCCGGCCACGTTCCTCCGCCAATGGCGGCGGCCGGGCGGGAGGAGGAGGAGGAGGGCGCGGGAGTGTCCGTACCCGAGCTGACCGAGGGTCAGCTGAAGGCGGCGGTGTTGCGGCTCCGGGGCAAGAATGTCGCCCCGGGGCCCGACGGTGTGCCGGGACGCGCCTTAGCGCTGATGCTCGGTCCGCTCGAGCCACGGATGAGGGCGCTCTTTGGGGCGTGCCTTGAGCAGGGCCAGTTTCCACGCAGGTGGAAGACGGGGAAGCTGGTGCTGCTAAAGAAGGAGGGGCGACCGGCCGACTCGCCGTCGGCGTATCGGCCGATCGTGTTGCTCGACGAGGTGGGCAAGCTGTTCGAGCGAGTAATAGCTGCCCGCCTCGTCGACCATCTGGAGAGTGTTGGTCCGGACCTCAGTGCGTACCAGTTCGGCTTCCGTCAGGGCAGGTCCACCGTCGGCGCGATTGCGCGGGTGAGGGCCCTGGCGGAGGAAGCGGTGTCCCAGGGGGAGGTCGTCTTGGCGGTGTCATTAGACATCGCCAACGCCTTTAATACCCTCCCCTGGGAAACGATAAAGGAGGCACTGAGGTACCATAGCGTGCCTGGGTATCTGTGTCGGGTCGTGGCGGCCTATCTCTCCGAGAGGGCCGTCACCTATCCGACGCAGACGGGGTGGAAAAGTCGGGGGGTCACGTGCGGTGTTCCACAGGGCTCGGTTCTCGGGCCGCTCCTGTGGAACATCGGGTATGACTGGGTGCTGCGCGGCCGGAACCTGCGGGGCGTCGACGTAACTTGTTACGCCGACGACACGCTCGTGACGGCCCGCGGCAGCACATACAGGGACGCCGCCATCCTGGCCACGGCTGGGGTGGCACAAGTAGTGGGGAGGATCCGGCGGTTGGGGTTGGAGGTTGCCCTCCACAAATCCGAGGCCCTGTGTTTTCACGGACCTCGGAAAGCCCCACCCGCTGGATCCCAATTGATAGTGGGCGGAAATTCCATCGGCGTCAAGTCGACGATGAGATACCTGGGCCTCATCCTCGACAGCCGTTGGAATTTCCGCGCACATTTCGAGCAGTTAGCGCAGAAATGCGTAGGTGCAGCCGCAGCCTTTGGGCGTATACTCCCAAATTTGGGGGGGCCCAGGGCCTCCTGCAGGCGGCTGTACCTGGGAGTGGTCCGTTCGATGGCCCTGTACGGCGCACCAGTGTGGGCCGACACCCTGACAAGCCGAAATATCGCCCTGCTGCAAAGAGTGCAGAGGGCGATGGCGGTCAGGGTGATACGGGGCTATCGAACGGTGGGAGTGGAGGCGGCATGCGTGCTGGCCGGATCCCTGCCCTGGGACCTGGAGGCGAGGACCCTCGCGTCAGTATACCACTGGCGCGAGGAGGCGCGAGGCCAGGGCAGTAGGCCGGCACCGCAGGAGGTGGAGGCGCGGCGGGATGAGTTCCGCCGCGAAATGGTGGAGGTGTGGGGGGCGAGGTTGGCGCGACCGACCGCGGGCCTCCGTACCATCGAGGGGGTCCGCCCGGTCCTGCTGCAATGGCTGGACCGCGGCCATGGCACGCTCTCCTTCCGGCTGACGCAGGTCCTCTCGGGGCATGGTTGCTTCGGGAGGTATCTGTGTCGGGTCGCCGGAAGGGAGCCGACTCCCGAGTGCCATGGGTGTGGCTGCGCCGAAGACACGGCGCAGCACACTCTCGCGGAGTGCCCAGCCTGGGCAGGTCCGCGCGCCAGCCTCACCTCTGAGGTGGGCTCCGACCTGTCGCTGCCGGCTGTGATCAAATCCATGGTCGACAGCGACAGGTCGTGGAGGGCGATGATCTCCTTCTGCGAGGACGTGATGTCGCAGAAGGAGGCGGCGGAGCGGATGAGGGAGGAAGACTCCTCGGCTCATCCGATCCGCCGGAGACGGGTCGGGCGCAGGCGGCGGGCGTACGCTCGTACGTTGCCGCCGTAGGCGTCCGACGGCTCTGTGGGCTGGGGCGAGGAATGCAGCCACGGTATCCCCTGCCTGTCGTACAAGCCGACTAAAAGGGGTCATCGGGGACGCGGGTGCACGGAGCGGGGGCTCTGTGCACCCTTACCATCTGACGCGTCCCCGGGGAGGGCGGCAGCAACGAGGTGGCCTCGTTGCTGCTGCAAGCACCGCGAGGGTGCAGGGGGGAGGTACTCTGTCTCCCCCCGAGAGGTGCCGCCGAGTGCGTGCGGCGGGACGCGCACGTGAAGAGGGACGGCGGTCGCATGCCCAGGGTGACTTCCCGGGGTCCCTCTTCACTCGCGCGTCGAAGAAGGCCACCGTTGGGTTTTAGTCGGTGAAAGGCCGACATAACCTACTCGCCTCCCCCGAGGCGGGTAGGTATGGAGAAAACCATTTCCCAACGATAAAAAAAAAAAAAAAAAAAAAAAAAAAGGTTAGGTTAGGTTAGGTTGGAGACCGCAGAGGGTCATGGCGCTCAGGCTCGTGAGGGGGTATCGCACCACCTCATTCGACGCAGCGTGCGTGCTGGCGGGCACCCCACCCTGGGAGCTGGAGGCCCAGGTACTCGCCCATGTGTACCGGCGGGTCTCCAATGCTCGGGACCAGGGATCCCCTCCACTTCCGGAGGAGGTCATGCGTTGGAGGAAATCCTCCCACAGGGTCCTCCTCCGGCAGTGGAAGAGAGCGTTGGCAGAGCCAACAGCTGGGGTGGATACCATCGCCGCCATCCGACCCATCCTCAGGAGATGGGTCGAGGAGAGGAGGGGTGTCCATACCTTCCATCTCGCGCAGATCCTCACGGGGCACGGCTGCTTCGGGAAGTATCTGTGCGAGATGGTCGGTAGAGAGCCGACGCCGGTGTGCCACGCGTGCGGCCACGCCGTAGATACGGCGCGCCACACGCTGGCGGAGTGCCCAGCATGGGCTGAGGAGAGGGCGCGACTCGTCGCGGTCGTGGGGAGGGACCTCTCGTTGCCGGCTGTGGTAAAATCCATGGTCGACAGCGAGAGGTCGTGGTCGGCAATGGTTTCCTTCTGCGGCGACGTAATGTCGCAGAAGGAAGTGGCGGAACGAGTCAGGGAGGACGATGCTTCCTCCCATCCGGTCCGTCGCCGGAGGGTCGGGCGAAGGCGGCGCGATTTCGCGCGCCGTCTTATGTAGCGGAGCCCGACTGAGCCCTGTGTTCTGGGGCCGCGAATACAGACACGGTATCCCCTGCCTGTCGTACGAGGCGACTAAAAGGGGGCACCGGGATCGGGGGGCGGCTGGAGCGGGGGCTTCATCCGTCCACCAGATAGATCCCGATCCCGGGATGGGCGGCAGCACGGGGTGGCCTCGTGCTGCTGCAAGGGGGGGCGTATAACTCCCCCCGAGGTGGGCCGCCGATGTGCGTGCGGCGAGGCGCCAAGAGAGGGTCACCGGATGCCGGATTACCGATCTCGGAGTCCCTCTCTAGTGCGCCGAGGATGGCCACCGTTGGGTTTTAGTCGGTGAAAGGCCGACATAACCTACCCGCCTCCCCCGAGGCGGGTAGGTATGGAGAAAACCATTTCCCAACGTAAAAAAAAAAAAAAAAAAAAAAAAAAAAAAAAAGGTTAGGTTAGGTTAGGTTCCCCCCCTGGTGTCAGCCTTGTTGTGGCGGGGGGGCTCAGTAGCCCCGGGCAATCCAGCCCGTGGGTGAAGCCAATGACACCGAGGTGGGTCTCTCCAAGTCCCTTCGGGGAGGCGGAGAGACAGATGGATCTCCCGCTGCTTAGGGTGCAGTGGCGGGAGGTCCCGGGGTGCGGGCCCGTCCAGTCGCAGGACTGGCGGGCAGTGGAGGGCGGATCTCTCACTGTCGGCTGTGTCTCCTCCTCATGGCTGGCGGTGGGAGGTCCTGGAAGGGTGGGAGGCGGCGGAGTGGGTGAGCTCCCGGGTCCGCCCAATCCGCCGCGGGAGAGTCGGGCGTGGACGGCATGAGGTAGCCGAAAGCGCCCGAGTGCCCTGTGTGCTGGGGCGAGGAATGCAGCCACGGTATCCCCTGCCTGTCGTACAAGGCGACTAAAAGGGGTCATCGGGGACGCGGGTGCACAGAGCGGGGGCTCTGTGCACCCTTACCATCTGACGCGTCCCCGGGGAGGGCGGCAGCAACGGGGTGGCCTCGTTGCTGCTGCAGGCACCGTGAGGGTGCGGGGGGGAGCCAGTAGTCTCCCCCCGAGGTGGGCCGCCGAATGCGAGCGGCGGGGCGCACGGAGGAGGGACACCCGGATGCCAACCCTAGTGGACCGCCCGGGTTCCCTCCTTCGCCGTGCGCCGGAGATGGCCACCGCGGGTTTTTAGTCGGTGCAAGCCCGACATAACTCACTCTCCCCCCCCGGGGAGGGTGGGTATGCGTTAGGCATTTTCCCGCGACAACAAAACAAAAAAAAAAAAAAAAAAAAAAAAAAAAAAAAAAAAAAAAAAAAAAAAAAAAAAAAAAAAAAAAAAAAAAAAAAAAAAAAAAAAAAGGTTAGGTTAGGTTAGGTTAGGTTAGGTTAGGTTAGGTTAGGTTAGGTTAGGTTAGGTTAGGTTAGGTTAGGTTAGGTTAGGTTAGGTTAGGTTAGGTTAGGTTAGGTTAGGTTAGGTTAGGTTAGGTTAGGTTAGGTTAGGTTAGGTTAGGTTAGGTTAGGTTAGGTTAGGTTAGGTTAGGTTAGGTTAGGTTAGGTTAGGTTAGGTTAGGTTAGGTTAGGTTAGGTTAGGTTAGGTTAGGTTAGGTTAGGTTAGGTTAGGTTAGGTTAGGTTAGGTTAGGTTAGGTTAGGTTAGGTTAGGTTAGGTTAGGTTAGGTTAGGTTAGGTTAGGTTAGGTTAGGTTAGGTTAGGTTAGGTTAGGTTAGGTTAGGTTAGGTTAGGTTAGGTTAGGTTAGGTTAGGTTAGGTTAGGTTAGGTTAGGTTAGGTTAGGTTAGGTTAGGTTAGGTTAGGTTAGGTTAGGTTAGGTTAGGTTAGGTTAGGTTAGGTTAGGTTAGGTTAGGTTAGGTTAGGTTAGGTTAGGTTAGGTTAGGTTAGGTTAGGTTAGGTTAGGTTAGGTTAGGTTAGGTTAGGTTAGGTTAGGTTAGGTTAGGTTAGGTTAGGTTAGGTTAGGTTAGGTTAGGTTAGGTTAGGTTAGGTTAGGTTAGGTTAGGTTAGGTTAGGTTAGGTTAGGTTAGGTTAGGTTAGGTTAGGTTAGGTTAGGTTAGGTTAGGTTAGGTTAGGTTAGGTTAGGTTAGGTTAGGTTAGGTTAGGTTAGGTTAGGTTAGGTTAGGTTAGGTTAGGTTAGGTTAGGTTAGGTTAGGTTAGGTTAGGTTAGGTTAGGTTAGGTTAGGTTAGGTTAGGTTAGGTTAGGTTAGGTTAGGTTAGGTTAGGTTAGGTTAGGTTAGGTTAGGTTAGGTTAGGTTAGGTTAGGTTAGGTTAGGTTAGGTTAGGTTAGGTTAGGTTAGGTTAGGTTAGGTTAGGTTAGGTTAGGTTAGGTTAGGTTAGGTTAGGTTAGGTTAGGTTAGGTTAGGTTAGGTTAGGTTAGGTTAGGTTAGGTTAGGTTAGGTTAGGTTAGGTTAGGTTAGGTTAGGTTAGGTTAGGTTAGGTTAGGTTAGGTTAGGTTAGGTTAGGTTAGGTTAGGTTAGGTTAGGTTAGGTTAGGTTAGGTTAGGTTAGGTTAGGTTAGGTTAGGTTAGGTTAGGTTAGGTTAGGTTAGGTTAGGTTAGGTTAGGTTAGGTTAGGTTAGGTTAGGTTAGGTTAGGTTAGGTTAGGTTAGGTTAGGTTAGGTTAGGTTAGGTTAGGTTAGGTTAGGTTAGGTTAGGTTAGGTTAGGTTAGGTTAGGTTAGGTTAGGTTAGGTTAGGTTAGGTTAGGTTAGGTTAGGTTAGGTTAGGTTAGGTTAGGTTAGGTTAGGTTAGGTTAGGTTAGGTTAGGTTAGGTTAGGTTAGGTTAGGTTAGGTTAGGTTAGGTTAGGTTAGGTTAGGTTAGGTTAGGTTAGGTTAGGTTAGGTTAGGTTAGGTTAGGTTAGGTTAGGTTAGGTTAGGTTAGGTTAGGTTAGGTTAGGTTAGGTTAGGTTAGGTTAGGTTAGGTTAGGTTAGGTTAGGTTAGGTTAGGTTAGGTTAGGTTAGGTTAGGTTAGGTTAGGTTAGGTTAGGTTAGGTTAGGTTAGGTTAGGTTAGGTTAGGTTAGGTTAGGTTAGGTTAGGTTAGGTTAGGTTAGGTTAGGTTAGGTTAGGTTAGGTTAGGTTAGGTTAGGTTAGGTTAGGTTAGGTTAGGTTAGGTTAGGTTAGGTTAGGTTAGGTTAGGTTAGGTTAGGTTAGGTTAGGTTAGGTTAGGTTAGGTTAGGTTAGGTTAGGTTAGGTTAGGTTAGGTTAGGTTAGGTTAGGTTAGGTTAGGTTAGGTTAGGTTAGGTTAGGTTAGGTTAGGTTAGGTTAGGTTAGGTTAGGTTAGGTTAGGTTAGGTTAGGTTAGGTTAGGTTAGGTTAGGTTAGGTTAGGTTAGGTTAGGTTAGGTTAGGTTAGGTTAGGTTAGGTTAGGTTAGGTTAGGTTAGGTTAGGTTAGGTTAGGTTAGGTTAGGTTAGGTTAGGTTAGGTTAGGTTAGGTTAGGTTAGGTTAGGTTAGGTTAGGTTAGGTTAGGTTAGGTTAGGTTAGGTTAGGTTAGGTTAGGTTAGGTTAGGTTAGGTTAGGTTAGGTTAGGTTAGGTTAGGTTAGGTTAGGTTAGGTTAGGTTAGGTTAGGTTAGGTTAGGTTAGGTTAGGTTAGGTTAGGTTAGGTTAGGTTAGGTTAGGTTAGGTTAGGTTAGGTTAGGTTAGGTTAGGTTAGGTTAGGTTAGGTTAGGTTAGGTTAGGTTAGGTTAGGTTAGGTTAGGTTAGGTTAGGTTAGGTTAGGTTAGGTTAGGTTAGGTTAGGTTAGGTTAGGTTAGGTTAGGTTAGGTTAGGTTAGGTTAGGTTAGGTTAGGTTAGGTTACAGGTTTTCGAACCACCTAAATAAGAGGATAGTGCTGGTCTTAGGAGGGTAGTTTCGAATTCACTGTGCCCAGAGGTTGTCCTTTGTTTCGTGCGGTTTGCTTTAGCGGTTCCGAAGTTATCGTTGTTTTTCTGTTTTTTGTGTTTTCGAAAATTGGTACCAAATTTTCGAAAATTCAAAAATTCGTATTTAATTCTCCTTGGTCTTTTCTGCTGTTTTTTGTTTTGAAAGTTGTTCTGCTCCGCGGCGCTGACAGATTTGTTCTTTGTCGGGTAGCTCTAGGACTTTTAGTTCTGGAGTTATTGGGGGGGGAACATTTCTGTCTTTGACCGTGCGGTCAACTTTCATTTCACTAAACTTCTTTTTAAGTTTGTTTTTGGTTTTCTGGTTTTATTGTTCTTGTTTTACTTGTTTTTATTCTTGATACTGTTAGAGCTCGGGAGGGTGCGTGCGCTGCTATTTGCCGCATAATTTTTGGACACTCGTGTCCAAAGTTATTAGGCAAATAGCGGATTGCTATTCTTTTCCTGCAGTGTCGGCCAACTTTCGGTTAAGTTTGTAAAACTTTTCCGAGGGTTGTACTTCCTGCAGGAAAGGGAGGGGGTAGTTAGGGATTTGTTTGGGGGTAGCCGGTCGCGAGTGCTGTCGAACGACACCACTCGCGCCGTATTACGTGGGGGGGTTCGGGAGAAATTAATTTTCTCCCGAAAATTTCCTTAAGTTGGTAATTTCCGTCGACTCACGCTTGACGGATTTTCCATACATTGGGTTTTTGGTCGTTTTTCTTTTTCCTTTTTCTCGGTCATCCTTCCGTTTGGAGGGGGCTGAGTGGGGGGAAACGAAGGGGATCATGGAGGCGGGGCCTTCAGAGGCCGGTTGGGAGGAAGGGGAGGCCAGGGCGACCGTACAGGTCAACCTGTCCGACTCTTCCTCGGACGAAGGGGAGATGGAGATTGTTGTCTCCAGGGAGGGAGGCGCGACGTATGGTCGGGCGTCTAAGCGGCCCATTGCCGCAGGGGGGGACGAGCACGAGTCGGCGAAGGTCAACTCGGCTCGTAGGGGGAGGGTTGCGCAGCCGAAAGGGGCGTACTCGGGGCTGGCCGCGGCCAAGTCGAAGCTCCGCGAACTGGAGTTCGCGGAATTCGAGGCGGACGCGGACGCGGCTGCCGAGTACCGAGTGAGCTTCCCAACGCTGGGATCGCGTGGCTCACGAGGCTCTCGTTCTTCCCCGAGAAGGGGGAGGGGAGCGAAAGCGGACGTATCGAGGGAGCGCAGTCCCGCTAGCGAAGCGGAAGCTGACAGAGACGGATGGCTCGAAAGCGCGCGCTCTGCCGCCCGCTCGATAATGAAGGAGGCCGCGAAATGCGGCAACCTGAAAGGGGAAGTGTGGGGGAGGATGAACGTGGCCTGCCAGGATATCCTGGAGGCCACGGAATTCCTCCAATCCCGCACAGAATCTGAGGAGGTCCGCATTCTGCGGGCCGACAATAAGAGGATGCGGGAGCAGATGGCGATACTCCAGTCGGAGACAAAGGCCCTTAGGTCGGCGTTCTCCGACAGGAAGGCCTCTCCTCCCGCAACTCCGGCGCCGCTACCTAGCGGGGCCCAGGATCTTGTGGCAGTGATAGGGGAGCTCAAGAAGGAGCTCTTCCTATCACTAGGAGAGGTGATCCATGATAGGTTCCGGGGAATGGGCGAGATGCTCAACGTCCGGCTCGGGGAGCTGGAGAAGCGTCTCCCGGCTGAGCCCATTCTCCGACCCTCGCTGGCGGCGGACCGAAAGAGGGCTGCGGCCGCGACTGTCGATATCCCCGCTGCACAGCCGGGGCCGGCGGCCGTGCCACGGGCAGCGCCGAGCGCGAAGCAGGCTGCGCCTGCCAAGCGCGTCCAGAAGAGTGCGGCCGTGCCCTCCCCAGGGCCGGCAACCAAGCCCCCGAGGGCCGCTCCTGCTCCTGCCGGGACACCGACGGCGCAACCACCTCCCCAGGCGTCCTGGGTAGAGGTGGTTCGGAAGGGGAGGGGAAAGGGGAAGGGCCCCAAGCCGGCTGCAGCACCAGTAGCTGCAGCCAAAAAGCCCGCTCCCCAGCCAAGAAAGCTGGCGGCACCGAATACGGCGGCGGTCGTGGTGGCCCTAAAGCCGGAGGCGGAGGCGTCGTATGCCTCCGTCATGACCAAGGCCACCTCCTCCTTCGGCCTGGCCGAGGTTGGGGTGGACCACGTGAGGGTTAGGAAGACGGCCTCTGGGGCCAGAATCATCGAGGTCCCAGGGGAGAATGGGGGTCGCACGGCCGACGAACTCTGCAGAAGGATTGGGGAGTTGGTCGGCGACGTGGCGAATGTGTACAGGCCCGTCAAGATGGCTGGCCTCCAGGTGACGGGCCTGGATGAGACGGCCACTATGGAGGCGGTGGCGGATGCGATCGCCAAGAAGGGCGGTTGCACGGTCGCCCAACTAAAAGTGGGGAAAATCCGGGCGCTGCGCAACGGCACAGGGTCGGCCCTGGTGCAGTGCCCGGTGACCGTGGCGAACGCCCTTCTAGTCGAGGGGCGAATCATTGTGGGTTGGTCGGCGGCCCAGATAAAGACCGTGGACACGGTAGCGATGCGGTGCTACCGTTGTCTTGGCCAGGGGCACACGAGGGCCATGTGTCCGTCACCTGTGGACCGAAGCTGCCTCTGCTTTAGATGCAGCAAGCCGGGCCACAGGATGGCGGAATGCAAGGAAGTAAAGGCCTTCTGTGCGGTGTGCCACCTGGCCAAGCGCCCCGCGGGGCACATGATGGGGGGCATCTCATGCGCCCCACCAGAAGTCCGAGGGAGGGAGCCCCCAGCCGTCGCCCCGGAGGCGGCCAATAACATTCGCGCCACACCGGCCCCGGAAGTCACAAGCATGGATGTCTAAATGCCAGTACACCGGCATTTGGACATCCTGCAGGGCAACGTCAATCACTCTGCTCGCGCCCAGGACCTGCTAATGCAGGTCATGGCCGAGTGGAGTGTTGACGTTGCGGTGGTGGCGGAGCCGTACTTCGTCCCCCCCCAGCCCAACTGGGTGGGGGCGACAGACGGCTCGGTGGCGATTGTGGGGCCGAGAGGGGGGGATGCTCTCCCCCTCACGCAGGTGGAGCGGGGGCCGGGTTTCGCGGCGGCCAAATGGGGGGACACCCTCCTAGTGGGGGTGTACTTCTCCCCAAATCGGCCGCTGAGAGATTTTGAGGCCTACCTAGAATTGGTGGGAGGAGTGGTGAGGCGAGGGAACCCGGCACAGGTCATCGTGCTGGGGGACCTCAATGCCAAGAGCCCGATGTGGGGGTCGGCCGTCACAAACCCCAAGGGCGAAGCCCTTGGGGAATGGACGGTCGCAACAGGTCTGGCGGTGCTGAACCGGGGCACGACCAACACATGCGTGCGGCGGCAGGGGGGGTCGATTGTGGACGTTTCGTTCGCAACCCCCGCAATCGCCGCACGCATCGCTGATTGGCGTGTCCTGGAGGACGTGGAGACCCTCTCCGATCACCTGTACGTTCGGATGAGGGTCCACACCACGGCCGGCGGCGCGGCACCGCCGGGCCTGAGGAGGGGGAGACGGGCCACCTCGCAGCTTCCGAGGTGGACCGTCTCGCGCCTGGACCCGGAGATGGTGGAGGAGGCGGCCGCGGTCCAGGCGTGGGGGGAGCCTCTGCCGAGGGGCGCCGAGGTAGAGGAGCGTGCGGCGCACTTCCGGGCGACGTTGCAGGAGGTGTGCGACGCTTCAATGCCTCGGACACGGCGGGTGCCGGCGAGGAGGCAGGTGTACTGGTGGACGGAAGAGATTGCGGCTCTCCGTGCCACCGGTAACCGTGCTCGCCGGGCCTACACCCGCTGTAGGCGCCGTCGGCATACGGCGGAGGAGGAGGGCCTCCTATATGAGGCCCTCAGGAGGGCAAAGGGAGATCTCCAGAAGGAGATCTCCCGAAGGAAGGAGGAGGCGCGCGAGGAGTTCCTGGCCACACTGGACAGAGACCCATGGGGGAGGCCGTACAAGCTGGTCCGGAATCGGATGCAGCATGCCCCCCCCATGGACTCGCTGGAGCCGGAACTCCTCGCGCGAGTTGTCGAGGGATTGTTCCCCGTAGTGCCGGAGTTTGCTCCGCCGAGTATGTCCATCCACTCGGCGGAGCCGGCCCCGCGTGAGCTCGTCGTCCCGCCCATCACGGACGACGAGTTCAAGTGGGCCACAGACCGCCTACGGGGAAGGAAGAAGGCCCCAGGGCCGGACGGGGTGCCGGGGAGAATTCTCCCGGCAGCCCTGCAGCATCTCGGGAACCGCCTCAAACTCCTGTACGACGATTGTCTGAAGGAGGGGCGATTCCCGAGATGCTGGAAGGAGGGGAGGTTGTGCCTGCTGCGCAAAGAGGGCCGCCCTGCGGACAGTCCCTCCGGCTATCGCCCCATCGTCCTATTGGACGAGGTGGGGAAAATGCTGGAGCGGATCCTGTCCAGCCGCATCGTCGACCACCTGAACGATGCGGGCCCGGACCTGTGCGATCGGCAGTACGGGTTCCGGGAGGGGCGGTCCACGATGGACGCGCTGAAGTCCCTCAGGGACTTCAGCGAAGACGCAGCAGGCAGGGGGGAGGGTGTGGTGGCGGTATCGTTAGATATCGCCAACGCGTTTGGCACCCTCCCCTACGGGGTGATAAGGGAGGCACTCATTTACCATCGAGTGCCTCCCTACCTGAGGAGGGTTGTAGAGCACTACCTTACAGACAGGGTAGTGCTCTACGAGACGGAGGGGGGGATAGTTGCCCGAAACATGACCTGCGGTGTTCCACAGGGGTCCGTGCTCGGACCCCTCCTGTGGAACATCGGGTATGATTGGGCAATACGAGGGGTGCAGCTTCCCCGCACGGTCACCATATGTTATGCCGATGACACTATGGTGGCAGTGCGGGGGAAGGAGTTCCGCGAGGCCAAGAGGAGGGCGGAGGTCGCGGCGGAACTGGCGGTTGGCCGAATTGGCTTGTTGGGATTGAGCGTGTCACTCGCCAAAACTGAGGCCATCGTATTCGGTGGCCGAGGTTGGGGGCGGGGGGCGGGGGGCACGCTCCAAATCGGAGGGGAAAGGGTCCAGATCAAGGCCACGATTAAATATCTCGGCCTTGATCTGGACCGGAAGTGGGATTTCGGGGAGCACTTCCGAAGGTTGGCTCCCCGAATCGTGGCCGCGGCAGCGGCCCTTGGCAGGCTGTTGCCCAATGTGGGTGGACCGGGGACCCCGTGCCGGCGTCTGTTTGCCGGCGTCATCCGCAGCATGGCGCTGTACGGGGCCCCCATATGGGCGGATAGGTTGTCGGCCCGGAACAAGGCCCTCCTGCGCAGGCCACAGAGAATAGTGGCCTGCCGAATCGCGAGGGCCTATGTGACCGTGTCACACGCGGCGGCGTGCGTCCTCGCCTGCACCCCACCATGGGAGCTGGATGCTCGGGTGCAGGCGGAGACGTACCGTGTGAGGGCCGAGGCCAGGGCGCGAGGGGACCGCCCTGGTCTCGAGGAGGTAGAGGGAGCGCGCCGAACGGCTGCGCTCCGAATGAGAGACAGATGGAAGGAGGAACTGGAGGACTCCCCCTATGGAACCCGTACCATAGGGGCAGTCCTCCCGTCACTGGACGGCTGGCTCAACAGAGGGCACGGCGGACTCGGATTCCGGATGACGCAGGTGGTGACCGGACATGGTTGTTTCGGCCACTACCTGCACCGGATAGGAAGAGAGCCGAGTCCGCAATGCAGTGAATGTGGCGCTCCGGATGACACGGCCCAACACACTCTAGAAGAGTGTGGCCGTTTTGATCTGGAGCGCCAAGACCTGGCGATGGCCATGGGGGCGGAGGATCTCTCGCTGCACGCCGTAGTGGCGTTCATGCTCCGCAGCGAGAGATCCTGGGAGGCAGTGGCCTCCTTCTGCGAGACAGTTATCTCACAGAAGGAGGCCGCGGAGCGGGAGCGCGAAGACGAGGTCGACGCGCCCCTGCTCCGGCGTAGGCGGAGGGGCAGGAGGCGGGCGCAGTTCGCCCGTCTCATGCCCTAGGAGTCCGTGGTGTAGGGACCACAGTTGGACTCCTCCCGTCTGGGGGAAGGATCGCCGCGTTCGACCCTTCCCCTCATCGGCGCGGGAGCACCGGCCACATGTGTAGGCCGGTGCGGCCTGGGGACACAGTGGATAGAAGTCCGCTGGATCACACTGTGTCCCCACTACAGGCAGGAGGGTGAAACGCCGGAGTGGTTTTAGTGGGTAGTGACTCCTCATACCATCTCGAGGAGTGAGTCCCACATACCCCTCGACAGCCCTAAGTCGAGGGGATGCGTAAGAGCATTTCCACTCCGTCAAAAAAAAAAAAAAAAAAAAAAAAAAAAAGGTTAGGTTAGGTTAGGTTAGGTTAGGTTAGGTTAGGTTAGGTTAGGTTAGGTTAGGTTAGGTTAGGTTAGGTTAGGTTAGGTTAGGTTAGGTTAGGTTAGGTTAGGTTAGGTTAGGTTAGGTTAGGTTAGGTTAGGTTAGGTTAGGTTAGGTTAGGTTAGGTTAGGTTAGGTTAGGTTAGGTTAGGTTAGGTTAGGTTAGGTTAGGTTAGGTTAGGTTAGGTTAGGTTAGGTTAGGTTAGGTTAGGTTAGGTTAGGTTAGGTTAGGTTAGGTTAGGTTAGGTTAGGTTAGGTTAGGTTAGGTTAGGTTAGGTTAGGTTAGGTTAGGTTAGGTTAGGTTAGGTTAGGTTAGGTTAGGTTAGGTTAGGTTAGGTTAGGTTAGGTTAGGTTAGGTTAGGTTAGGTTAGGTTAGGTTAGGTTAGGTTAGGTTAGGTTAGGTTAGGTTAGGTTAGGTTAGGTTAGGTTAGGTTAGGTTAGGTTAGGTTAGGTTAGGTTAGGTTAGGTTAGGTTAGGTTAGGTTAGGTTAGGTTAGGTTAGGTTAGGTTAGGTTAGGTTAGGTTAGGTTAGGTTAGGTTAGGTTAGGTTAGGTTAGGTTAGGTTAGGTTAGGTTAGGTTAGGTTAGGTTAGGTTAGGTTAGGTTAGGTTAGGTTAGGTTAGGTTAGGTTAGGTTAGGTTAGGTTAGGTTAGGTTAGGTTAGGTTAGGTTAGGTTAGGTTAGGTTAGGTTAGGTTAGGTTAGGTTAGGTTAGGTTAGGTTAGGTTAGGTTAGGTTAGGTTAGGTTAGGTTAGGTTAGGTTAGGTTAGGTTAGGTTAGGTTAGGTTAGGTTAGGTTAGGTTAGGTTAGGTTAGGTTAGGTTAGGTTAGGTTAGGTTAGGTTAGGTTAGGTTAGGTTAGGTTAGGTTAGGTTAGGTTAGGTTAGGTTAGGTTAGGTTAGGTTAGGTTAGGTTAGGTTAGGTTAGGTTAGGTTAGGTTAGGTTAGGTTAGGTTAGGTTAGGTTAGGTTAGGTTAGGTTAGGTTAGGTTAGGTTAGGTTAGGTTAGGTTAGGTTAGGTTAGGTTAGGTTAGGTTAGGTTAGGTTAGGTTAGGTTAGGTTAGGTTAGGTTAGGTTAGGTTAGGTTAGGTTAGGTTAGGTTAGGTTAGGTTAGGTTAGGTTAGGTTAGGTTAGGTTAGGTTAGGTTAGGTTAGGTTAGGTTAGGTTAGGTTAGGTTAGGTTAGGTTAGGTTAGGTTAGGTTAGGTTAGGTTAGGTTAGGTTAGGTTAGGTTAGGTTAGGTTAGGTTAGGTTAGGTTAGGTTAGGTTAGGTTAGGTTAGGTTAGGTTAGGTTAGGTTAGGTTAGGTTAGGTTAGGTTAGGTTAGGTTAGGTTAGGTTAGGTTAGGTTAGGTTAGGTTAGGTTAGGTTAGGTTAGGTTAGGTTAGGTTAGGTTAGGTTAGGTTAGGTTAGGTTAGGTTAGGTTAGGTTAGGTTAGGTTAGGTTAGGTTAGGTTAGGTTAGGTTAGGTTAGGTTAGGTTAGGTTAGGTTAGGTTAGGTTAGGTTAGGTTAGGTTAGGTTAGGTTAGGTTAGGTTAGGTTAGGTTAGGTTAGGTTAGGTTAGGTTAGGTTAGGTTAGGTTAGGTTAGGTTAGGTTAGGTTAGGTTAGGTTAGGTTAGGTTAGGTTAGGTTAGGTTAGGTTAGGTTAGGTTAGGTTAGGTTAGGTTAGGTTAGGTTAGGTTAGGTTAGGTTAGGTTAGGTTAGGTTAGGTTAGGTTAGGTTAGGTTAGGTTAGGTTAGGTTAGGTTAGGTTAGGTTAGGTTAGGTTAGGTTAGGTTAGGTTAGGTTAGGTTAGGTTAGGTTAGGTTAGGTTAGGTTAGGTTAGGTTAGGTTAGGTTAGGTTAGGTTAGGTTAGGTTAGGTTAGGTTAGGTTAGGTTAGGTTAGGTTAGGTTAGGTTAGGTTAGGTTAGGTTAGGTTAGGTTAGGTTAGGTTAGGTTAGGTTAGGTTAGGTTAGGTTAGGTTAGGTTAGGTTAGGTTAGGTTAGGTTAGGTTAGGTTAGGTTAGGTTAGGTTAGGTTAGGTTAGGTTAGGTTAGGTTAGGTTAGGTTAGGTTAGGTTAGGTTAGGTTAGGTTAGGTTAGGTTAGGTTAGGTTAGGTTAGGTTAGGTTAGGTTAGGTTAGGTTAGGTTAGGTTAGGTTAGGTTAGGTTAGGTTAGGTTAGGTTAGGTTAGGTTAGGTTAGGTTAGGTTAGGTTAGGTTAGGTTAGGTTAGGTTAGGTTAGGTTAGGTTAGGTTAGGTTAGGTTAGGTTAGGTTAGGTTAGGTTAGGTTAGGTTAGGTTAGGTTAGGTTAGGTTAGGTTAGGTTAGGTTAGGTTAGGTTAGGTTAGGTTAGGTTAGGTTAGGTTAGGTTAGGTTTTTTTTTTTTTTTTTTTTTTTTTTTTTTGTTTGTACTCCAGTATTTCCTCTACCACAGGGCAGAGACATTTTCTTTCGTACAAGGATTTTTATCTATTTTGTATTTATTTCATCCATAATGTATAAAGGGGATGGAGGTCTCCGGGATTTATCGGGAGACCTACCATCGTTTCTTATATCTATCTGTACATTTGGGTTTTCTATTTTGGACTCCATATAATACAATCTTAATCTATTTCTATTCTATCAAGAGTCAGGGGTTTCACTCAGTTTCTTAATGCACTAACATAGGTTTACACTTTACTAATCTAATTTTTTATGTATTCTACAATATTTTCCTATTTACTACCGCTGCTTATTTTATAATATTGTTTACATTTTTAAATATGTTTATCATTAATATATTCACTATATTATGTAACATATACTTTCTTATTCCTAAGTTTTATTTCGTTTTATGACAATGGTGGCAATTTTTATGCAGTAGTCTAGAAACAACTCTCTTTTCTTACTTAACATTATCTCTCCAACGCATGCGAGTTCAAGTTTTTTGTCCAGTATGTGCTCTATGTCATGTCTTTCCTTACCGTATGCAGGGCACTCGAACAGCACATGCGGAACGGTTTCGGTTTTTTCGGGATCACAGACGCACGATGGACTCTCCTTACACTTGAAGCGGTTCAAGTATTCGGAGAACCCACCGTGTCCCGTCATAATTTGGGTTTTGACATTTGTGATCTCGATTTTCCTTATTATCCCATACGCCACCACCGCATCTGGGAAAAATATTTTAGTGATAGCAGCTGTGTCCCCATCAAGATATCTCCGGTTCCATACCTCAAGAGTTGCCGTACGAATGCAACGCTTGACGTACGAAACCGGGCATTGGTCGTAGTCTGGTCTCTTTTTTAACCCCATGGCGGCCTCCTTTGCCAAACCATCGGCTCTCTCATTCCCCTCTAGTCCTGCGTGAGCCTTTATCCAGAACAATTTAACAAACTTGTTTTGGAGAGATGCTGTTTTCAAGTTTGCTCTGGCTTCCACAGCGAGAGGATGGAGAGAGCCGCGGTTTTTAACAGATTGGAGGGCCGCCATGGAGTCACTGAATATTCCGTAGGAGGATGCTCCGGCCTTCACGATTTCCTTGGTAGCCCTATTTAGGGCTAGGAGCTCTGCCTGATAGACGGTGCAATAATTCGGGAGAGCAAGTTTGAGGGCTTTGGCCTCGGTCCCGTCCCTCCAAATGGATAGGGCGGCCCCGACCGCACCCCCAATCTTGCTCCCATCAGTGAAGATTCGAACCTCAAGTTCGTTATGAGCTGCGACTTGTTCTTCGTCTATCAGGCAGTCAAACTCTAGGTCTATGCCTACCGCGGGGTGTGGTGTTGCGATTGCCGGAGTCATCCTTTCCACGGATCGGTCCCCCAGTGCTCGCTGCGGAACCCCCTTCTTGGCTTCGTATAGCGAAGCCACCTCACGGACTCGGAGGTCGAGAGGGAGTATCCCAGCAAGCACCAGGGACGAATTCAGAGAGACCGTGCGGTATCCTTTGCAGATTTTCTGCGCAAATCCACGTTGAACTACTCTCAACTGCTTGATAATTCCCAGTTTGTTTGCAGCCGGTGCCCATACGCTGGCGGCGTAAAGGATAATAGGTTCGACCACCGCCACATATATTGTTCGAGTGACCTCCGGATTTAACCCCCAACTAGTTTTTGCAGCTTTTGCCAAGTGCCTATAAATTTTTATTGCCTTTTTACAGGCGTTCGTCACATGCGTGTTGAATGTTAACTTGTCATCTATTGTGACACCCAGAATTTTTAGTTCCCTGGACGTGGCAACGTCGATCCCGCCCATGCTCAGGCGTGGAGTGTCGTATTTTAATTTTCTAGTAATAACCATCGCATTCGTCTTATGCGGCGCAAATTTAAGTTTATTATCGACACCCCACGCTCGAACATGTTCGAGCGCGACATTGGCACGTCCCTGGATCATCTGTGCGGTCTCTCCTTCGAAGAGCAGTATGACGTCGTCCGCGAAAGCCTGGCAGTAGACTCCCATACTTTCGAGGCTCTTTAGCAGTGGATCCAAAAGGAGGTTCCACAAAATTGGCCCCCCAATTGAACCCTGCACGCAGCCTTTGTTGGTTCCCTTGCAAAATTCGCTTCCCGCATATCTGACCCTGACTTTCCTGTTCTCCAGATAGCTGTCCATGACCCTCCTCAAATTCACAGGACACTTTTCCTCAGCCAGCCGGACTCTTATCGCTGGCCACCAGGCACTGTCGAAGGCTCCCTCTATATCTAAGGATATTAATGTGATAATTTTCTTTTGATCTAACTTAGCTCTGATGTGCTGCATTAGGGTGTAGAGGGAGTCTTCGGTGCTTTTCTGGGGCATGAATCCGTACTGGCGAGTACTCATCCTAGGGAGTAGGTGAAACTTGAGGCGGGCCACCAACATCTTCTCGAAAATCTTCCCTAATATTGGTAGGAGTCCGATTGGTCTGTACGACTTAGGGTCAGTGTAGTTGCCTTTCCCCGGTTTCCTCAAGAACACCACAGTCGCCTCTTTCCACGACTCGGGGAAGTGTTTGAGCGCGAGACATTTATTTAATAGTGCAAGAAAAAACTCTGGGTTGCTCCCTATAGCGCAGCAACATATGTCGGCGGTAAATCCGTCTGTTCCAGGGGCCTTTTTAGGGTTAAAGGACTCACTGGCTGATTTCAACTCCGCCATAGTAAACTCCGGGTCGCAGGAGTCATCTTGCGGCCAGGTGTTCACTTCTTCTGCTTTCATCCTTGTGCTTCGGTGGGTGGCGCTGTCGCTCTCCGGTGTATCTTCTGGATAGAAGGTTTCCGCCATTTGCCTGGCAGATTCATCGGCATTTAGCACCTCACCGTCCCTAACCAGCGGCAGGTCCTCCTCCCTACGCGTTGTCCTTCCGATAACCCTGTAAATCCCCTCCCATAATCCCTCCCTGTCCTGCTTCCCACAGAACTCCTTCCAACTCTCGGTTTGAGCTTTTACCGCCTCTGACTCATACTCAACTTTCTGTTTCAGGTACTCGTCAACGACCTTCTGTCTCCGAACCAGCGCAGCACATCTTATTCTACGCTTCGCGGTAGCGACCTTCTTCTTCAACTCGGCGAGCTTTTCCGACCACCACGGCATGGTAAGTGTTTCTTTTGTTTTCTTTGTTGGGATTGTTTGTGTGCATGTATTTTTGATTATTTCTGTGTATTTATTAACAATTTTTTCAATTTGTTCTATGTTATTAATTTTATCTATTTCTACTTTAGTTATTTCATTTTCAAGCATCGATTGGCTGAGCTTCTCACGGAACTCAGACCAATCGGCTTTTCTCGTGTTATATACTCTTGTTGTTCTGTTTATTCTCTGTCCTTTAGATTTTTGTAAATTGATGTTAAATACCATGCCGTTGTGGTCGGAGCTCGTGAGTCCTTCGTCTACCCTCCAGCCGTCTACCAGGTCCAGCAGATCCGTCGAGCAAGCTGTGATGTCTACGTAGCTGGTGTATCGCATTTCCCCCCTGATGGTATCGAAGGTCGGAATTTCCCCTGTGTTGAGTATGTTCAGGCCCAGCTCCTCGAGAGCCCCTGAAAGCTCTTCTCCCCTATGGTCCACTACTTGGCTCCCCCACCAGGTGCTCTTGGCGTTTGCGTCCCCCCCAATGATCAGTTTCTTAGAGCCGACTGCTTCCTCTATTTTCCTCAGATGGTCTAGGTCTGAAGCTATGGGCTGGTCTTTTTGGAAATAGAAGGAGCAGAGAGTGACCTCCCAAGCGCTGGTTTGGATCCCCACCACAACGATGTTCTTAGTGGTGAGTTCTGGGTATTGTTTGACGTTTAGGTCCTGGTCGAATACGGCTATTGCCGCCTTAACAACACCCTCTTCCGCGCCAGTGCATTGGAAGATCCTAACACCCCTCCGCCCCCTCATCTCCCCCACCGCGCCTACATACGGTTCCTGAAGAAGCGCCACTACGGCTCCGCGCTTTTCCGCTTCAATTAACAGCTCATTGGTGGCTAACTGTTTCCTTTGTAGGTTTGCCTGCATCACTGTATAGGGTTTACCGTGGGTGCCCTTAGCAATACGCTATGGTCGACCGGGCTAATTCGTCCCACTTTCTTCTGATTTGGCAGCCGTTGTGGAAGGCATTGTGTGCGACATCATTTAGTTTTGCCTTTGTGCAGTTGCGACAACTGGGTGGTACCTCTGCCATGAAGTCGCTACATTCCGCCTTCAGGTGTGGACCCCCGCAGTGGCTGCATAGGTCCGCCGGATCCTTGCAGAATCGCTTTCCGTGTCCATACCCGAGGCATCGTGTGCACTGGACCAGAGGGGACTGATCCTCTACTCTCACGCGCTGAAGGTCCACGTGTACATACCCCTGCTCTATAGCTCTCCTCCATATCATGGGCGAAACAGCGAGGACAATATGACTTGTGAGAGGGTTTCTTGCCCTTTTCTTATATTTTATGTCCACTCTGTTTTCCTCTTCGCCGAGGCCGTGAAAAACACTCTGGTTCTGATTTCGCAGGTTAGGTTAGGTTAGGTTAGGTTAGGTTAGGTTAGGTTAGGTTAGGTTAGGTTAGGTTAGGTTAGGTTAGGTTAGGTTAGGTTAGGTTAGGTTAGGTTAGGTTAGGTTAGGTTAGGTTAGGTTAGGTTAGGTTAGGTTAGGTTAGGTTAGGTTAGGTTAGGTTAGGTTAGGTTAGGTTAGGTTAGGTTAGGTTAGGTTAGGTTAGGTTAGGTTAGGTTAGGTTAGGTTAGGTTAGGTTAGGTTAGGTTAGGTTAGGTTAGGTTAGGTTAGGTTAGGTTAGGTTAGGTTAGGTTAGGTTAGGTTAGGTTAGGTTAGGTTAGGTTAGGTTAGGTTAGGTTAGGTTAGGTTAGGTTAGGTTAGGTTAGGTTAGGTTAGGTTAGGTTAGGTTAGGTTAGGTTAGGTTAGGTTAGGTTAGGTTAGGTTAGGTTAGGTTAGGTTAGGTTAGGTTAGGTTAGGTTAGGTTAGGTTAGGTTAGGTTAGGTTAGGTTAGGTTAGGTTAGGTTAGGTTAGGTTAGGTTAGGTTAGGTTAGGTTAGGTTAGGTTAGGTTAGGTTAGGTTAGGTTAGGTTAGGTTAGGTTAGGTTAGGTTAGGTTAGGTTAGGTTAGGTTAGGTTAGGTTAGGTTAGGTTAGGTTAGGTTAGGTTAGGTTAGGTTAGGTTAGGTTAGGTTAGGTTAGGTTAGGTTAGGTTAGGTTAGGTTAGGTTAGGTTAGGTTAGGTTAGGTTAGGTTAGGTTAGGTTAGGTTAGGTTAGGTTAGGTTAGGTTAGGTTAGGTTAGGTTAGGTTAGGTTAGGTTAGGTTAGGTTAGGTTAGGTTAGGTTAGGTTAGGTTAGGTTAGGTTAGGTTAGGTTAGGTTAGGTTAGGTTAGGTTAGGTTAGGTTAGGTTAGGTTAGGTTAGGTTAGGTTAGGTTAGGTTAGGTTAGGTTAGGTTAGGTTAGGTTAGGTTAGGTTAGGTTAGGTTAGGTTAGGTTAGGTTAGGTTAGGTTAGGTTAGGTTAGGTTAGGTTAGGTTAGGTTAGGTTAGGTTAGGTTAGGTTAGGTTAGGTTAGGTTAGGTTAGGTTAGGTTAGGTTAGGTTAGGTTAGGTTAGGTTAGGTTAGGTTAGGTTAGGTTAGGTTAGGTTAGGTTAGGTTAGGTTAGGTTAGGTTAGGTTAGGTTAGGTTAGGTTAGGTTAGGTTAGGTTAGGTTAGGTTAGGTTAGGTTAGGTTAGGTTAGGTTAGGTTAGGTTAGGTTAGGTTAGGTTAGGTTAGGTTAGGTTAGGTTAGGTTAGGTTAGGTTAGGTTAGGTTAGGTTAGGTTAGGTTAGGTTAGGTTAGGTTAGGTTAGGTTAGGTTAGGTTAGGTTAGGTTAGGTTAGGTTAGGTTAGGTTAGGTTAGGTTAGGTTAGGTTAGGTTAGGTTAGGTTAGGTTAGGTTAGGTTAGGTTAGGTTAGGTTAGGTTAGGTTAGGTTAGGTTAGGTTAGGTTAGGTTAGGTTAGGTTAGGTTAGGTTAGGTTAGGTTAGGTTAGGTTAGGTTAGGTTAGGTTAGGTTAGGTTAGGTTAGGTTAGGTTAGGTTAGGTTAGGTTAGGTTAGGTTAGGTTAGGTTCTCCCCCATGGTGTCAGCCTTGTCGTGGCGGGGGAGCTCAGTAGCCCCGGGCAATCCAGCCCGTGGGTGAAGCGAATGACACCAAGGTGGGTCTCTCCAAGTCCCTTCGGGGAGGCGGAGAGACGCGGAGGGAGCGGCAGGAGGCGGGCGCAGTTCGTCCAACTCCTGCCGCGGTGTGGAGTCAGTGGGTGAGGGGCCCACATTGCACGGCTCCACACAGGTGGGCGGGGGGGGTCGTGAGCGTTTCGCGACCCTCCTCCTTTCGCGAGGGTGCACCGGCGTTTGTCGGTGCCGCCAGGGGGGTACAGTGGATTGAAATCCTTGGGACCACACTGTACCCCCTACCACGGCAGAGCGGGTGAAACGCCGGAGTGTTTTTAGTGGGTATGCCCTCAATGAGGGAGGGAGAGTCCCACATACCCCCTGGTCTCCCTAACCGGGGGGATGAGTCAACTCATTTTCACTCCGAAAAAAAAAAAAAAAAAAAAAAAAAAAAAAAAAGGTTAGGTTAGGTTAGGTTAGGTTAGGTTAGGTTAGGTTAGGTTAGGTTAGGTTAGGTTAGGTTAGGTTAGGTTAGGTTAGGTTAGGTTAGGTTAGGTTAGGTTAGGTTAGGTTAGGTTAGGTTAGGTTAGGTTAGGTTAGGTTAGGTTAGGTTAGGTTAGGTTAGGTTAGGTTAGGTTAGGTTAGGTTAGGTTAGGTTAGGTTAGGTTAGGTTAGGTTAGGTTAGGTTAGGTTAGGTTAGGTTAGGTTAGGTTAGGTTAGGTTAGGTTAGGTTAGGTTAGGTTAGGTTAGGTTAGGTTAGGTTAGGTTAGGTTAGGTTAGGTTAGGTTAGGTTAGGTTAGGTTAGGTTAGGTTAGGTTAGGTTAGGTTAGGTTAGGTTAGGTTAGGTTAGGTTAGGTTAGGTTAGGTTAGGTTAGGTTAGGTTAGGTTAGGTTAGGTTAGGTTAGGTTAGGTTAGGTTAGGTTAGGTTAGGTTAGGTTAGGTTAGGTTAGGTTAGGTTAGGTTAGGTTAGGTTAGGTTAGGTTAGGTTAGGTTAGGTTAGGTTAGGTTAGGTTAGGTTAGGTTAGGTTAGGTTAGGTTAGGTTAGGTTAGGTTAGGTTAGGTTAGGTTAGGTTAGGTTAGGTTAGGTTAGGTTAGGTTAGGTTAGGTTAGGTTAGGTTAGGTTAGGTTAGGTTAGGTTAGGTTAGGTTAGGTTAGGTTAGGTTAGGTTAGGTTAGGTTAGGTTAGGTTAGGTTAGGTTAGGTTAGGTTAGGTTAGGT